>JACGWO010000009.1:580000-3053464 GCA_034509735.1 Sesamum alatum
CAGTTTCATTTTTTAAGGCACATTATGGATATTATTGTATTTGAATTCGTATCTTTTGCACTTAGTGAATGTCATTGTTGTGAGCCCAAAAACATGAATAGGACTCTAAACATACAGCGGGAATGATCTGTAAATACTCCAAAGACCTGACGAGGAATGTTTTTTTTGAATTTCTAGTATATGCTATGTTAATCAAACCTGTCAAGCTTGTAGGAAAAGAAATTATGTAAAAGTGTGAAGTAAATTATATTACATGTTGTCTGCAACAGACTGACAAACACAGAGCGATGAACATTCTCTTACAGAAATGAAAACATTGCATGATAAAGACTTAAACGTAGTTTTACTTTAGCCGTTGCATGTATTATATCGATGATTACTCACCAAAGATTTGGCTTATATTGCTGCATTTTTTGTGTTTTTCAAGGTGTGCAGCACGATCTGGACCCTCAATATGCAACAAAAGATGGCATAGTAAGATTCTGAAGATGTTTGCTTTCATTGATTAATAGTTGGAGATGTAAAATAAAATAACTTACATTTGCAGGAAAAAGTTCTGGAAGTGCAGAAGGAGAAGCCAAGAATCTCCACTGAATCATCCCGAGCCTCTTACTCATCTTCTTCTTGTTCGTCTACGTTCTCATCACTTGATTGTAATCGAATAGCTCAATCAGAAAGACTTGCACTGAGGCAGATCAATATTCCTGAAAGCCCGTTTCAGATCACAGCTGTGAAAGAACAAAAGCCTTCATTGACTAAGGGCAAGCAATCCCTTGATCTTCGTGATGTGGTTAAGGACTCGATGTACAGGGAAGCCCGTTGCCTGTCTATCAAATCCTTGGCTAACGATGAACGATCAGGCACCGTAATGAAGCACATTGACTCTCCCAGGCCTTCTCAGCAGGCCAAAATCCAGAAGGCCAAATGCCTTAAAGTTATGAGGGACAGCTCAACTTCTTGCTAAGGTCCAGGACGGTACAAAGAACAGCAAGGATGACCGGCTGACACTCCATCGTTTCTCTTATGATGGACGGGAATCAGGAGAGTCGTTTAAGTCGGGCATGAAGCAAAAAGAACTCCCAAGGCTTTCACTAGACAGTAAAGCAAGTTCCATGAAGTCTTCGGCCCGACTGAATTTTCTCAGCCAGGACCTGCATGTGGAAAATGAGAACCCCAGCCTAATGTTTCAAATGAACCAAGAACCTGGAGGCCACAACCGAACGTCCAGTGTCGTAGCAAAGCTAATGGGATTGGAAGCTTTCCCAGATACCATTTCCACAAATGAGGGTCGGACCCCAACGATAAAGTCATGCGCTAAAGTTGCTTATTCTCCACGTGCTTCACAAAACGATCCCGTTCTGCCATCACCAAGATTAGATAGTGCCGATTTTATCAGAAAACCAACTACAGGTTCAAGGTTTCCAAATTGAACCAGCTCCGGGAGGCAACAAGATTTTCATGTCAAGGTTATCCTAAAAACGGCTTCACAGAGCCGGAAAAGCTCCCACAAGTTAACCATCTCTCCTTCTTCAGTTACGGTGAAATTGAGAAAGAGGATAACAGAACTTGAAATTCAAAAGGTCCGGTAAGGATCTCAGAGTCTTAAACAGCATACTTGAAGCAATGCAGAAAACGGGAGAGCGGTTGGACGACCAAAGAGGTGAGTCTGCAGAACTTCCCCCATTCAACAGAGGAGATGCAGTTTTGGATAGACAGGGCTTCCCTTGAATCAGTCTAGAACCTTGGTTAATGTGGAGAATAGAAAAGAGGTTACCACCAAGTTTCCTGACTCGTTAATAGGCCTTTCTCGTCTTCTCTAAGACAATTAGGCTTTCTTGTTAGTTGATCATGGCAAACCGGCCAACGAGTTATTTATTTCACTCAACTAAAAGTCATCAGCATCCGAATTCAATCGCGTGGTCCACACAAAGAGAGAAATATCACATTCTGCTCAAAGCTTTCCATGCCCGGAACTCTATAGATAGCTAGACCCAGGACATATTCAGCTACAGACTCAAAAATGCCAAAAAAGCTTCACACCCAAAGAACACCAGATACTACATTGGGGAAAACTTCAGACCAGAGTTCGGAATCTCCAGCTCAGGACACCGAAGCGGCATGAAGCCAGAAAATTCTTTACTCAATAACCACCTGGAAGGAGAGTTCTGGCAATTGGTGAAGTGCCAAAGATTTACAACAGAATCTACTCACGGGATAGGAAGGGCAATCCTCATCGCACCACCCACATCAGATGTCTAGGGGAGAATCAGAAGCATTTTGCAATTAGGAGAATAACTGCGTAGACAAAATAGGTCACCCATGAACAGAAAACACTCAAATAGTGAGAAGTGCAATAAGAATCACCAGCTTAGTTTATGGATAGCCAATTTGCACGAAGCTTAAGTAGCCGAAGACGATTACAGCTCACGTTTTTCACCTCTCAAGGTTGACACCATAGCCGCTTCCGTAAAACACAGAGCTAAGCAGACAGTCGTCTACTCTTCCCAGGTGACAGTCAACAAATCTGAGCTCTCGTTGCAATTATATGTTTACATCCTGGAGCGAAAAGAGGTACGTTCTGAAAGCAAGAGCAGTGTATATTGTGCGTCATGCCTTTCTTGTTTGGCATTAGTATGACAGGCTTTGCTCCTTTTTTTTGCTTTCAGAATTCGTGTTGTCGACAATCGAGGAGAACAACATGCCAGCGTTTGATGCTTTCAATCCAGCAAGTTACGACCAATTGTCTGACAACCACAGATCTCAATTCTCAGTTCTTTATGATTACGATTCTTACTTAAAAGCGAATGATTCACCATCATCGCAATTAAAGTAAAGGATATCTTAACAGCTAGTCTCAGGCTATCTTGTTCACAGAATTCTATCCTGGAACAGAGAAGAACTTAAACATTGACTGCAAGTGCTGGATATTTTTCTTTAACATGAATTTGCTATGTCACTGTTCACTAGAAAACAAGGGGACACTAAAAACATCTACATTTGCATGATGATAATGAATTAAGTAACATCACTTGACTTTTTGTTATTCTTAAAAATTAGGATTTGCCCTAAATTTTGCTAATAAACTCCATGGAAAATGATGGAATCAAGTCTCAAAATTCCTCTTCCCTTGATGAAAGCGGCAGCGGAAAAAATTGCAGAAACATTGTTCTTTCTGAGAACCGTGCATCATTTAACAGACTTCGATTCATTGCTAAAAAATCTCTAGTGATGCTAGGACTCCTCTAGTCTACTGGTCTCCCATACAATTATCCAGAGAGTTAGAGTAACATGAAAAGCCCATGTATCTAACATGCTTAGATTTATTAGAACGCCGGACCCCTTTGTACCCTGCATAAAATTTTTCTGAAAAAACTCACAAATCACTAACTTTCTTAGTATTTACTGAGCTCTTCAATTCCAGATCACAGATTTAATAACAATAATGATACTTAATTAGTGATCAATCCTCGGGGACTTCCCCTCCAAAGACTCAAGCTTTCATTCACACAAGCTGAAGCAGCTCCTTCCCTCACTACCTGCATCCATTCCATAATATCATCACCGACGGATATGTTTTTATTGTTCCTTTGAACAAACAGAGGAGAATCCATTGAATGTTGTGAATTGGTCGTGAAGTGTCATTGGAAAAGAGAGTTGGTATATGAAAAAAGATCCAATCCAAAGAAAAGATCATTTTTTCACGATAGTATAGTGATGGCAATACTGGTTTTAGCAAATCACTCAGGCAGATGTTATTTGGCAAGAGGAAAAAAAGATCCAAATTAACAAAGGAGCTGACTCTATGAAGAAGTATATTATTGGAAGATAGACATGATCGTCCTTGCGCAGCCTGAGGATAACCAGAAAGCATATTCTGAACGGATGAGGAAGACGAACTAATTAACCAGACTCTTAGTGCAGACATGATGCTATTCAATCAAGAAAGAGTGGGAGATCTACGTGGTGTGAGAGTCCAGCTTTAATGGGCATTGGAACAATTTGAAGCGGCCTCATCTTTAAAGAATTTTGCATCACATTGATTGGTATGTAGTGATTGACAGTGTAAAGTTATGTGGTGTATCATGATTTGACCCACGAGGCATTTGCCCAGGCAAATCGTTTTAGCCAAGTATTATGTATGTATAGTCTGTTCCTTCCTGTGCTCTGTTGGATGTATAATGCTCATAGATTATCGAGTGTATAATATCACTTCCTTTGAATTAAATGAGCTACAGTTTCTTTCTTTTCTTTTCATCTGCTGCTTCAGTCCAGTCTACAAACAAAAGACTGACATTTATGCAAACTTGTCATAATACAACATAATAGAACGGTCCGATGCACGCGTATCACAAGCGAACTATTCACTCTATTAATCATTCAGACCATCATGATTAACAAACGGTCCCACTCCTGGGGAAACCAGTGCCAGCCGATTGGCAATTAGGGATTTTCAAAGGTTAGCGGTGCAGTGTAGGCCTTGTTTGAGGACGTTTTGATGTGAAGCTGTTCAGGGAAATGATTACACAATAGTGACGACAGGTGGCTTAGAGAGCGCTAAAGCCGTCGACAATTTAGACAGATCCTAAAAAAAATTAAGGGAAAATAGAATTTAGGCGAGACGAAAGGTAAGGTCTGAACTGTTACTGATAAAATTCTTGATAATTGCCACATAAAAAACTATGGAGTCTAACAGATCAGTCACTATTCGTTGGATTTGTAAGGTTTAAATTTAGAACATGTGTGTTAGAATGTTGATGCATGTACACATCAACACAGTGTATACTGATAGAAGCGCAACGCCTGATTCTTTGAATAACAATCCTACGAATTTTCAATTTTCCGCAAAAAAGGTAATTCAATACACTAACCTATCCCTTTGTAGAAATTAGATTGAGAGATATTAAAATTCTTAATAGTTGGGTTATTTCTTTGCCTCTGAATTTTCAAGGACCTAATTTTGGGCATTGTGCGGGAAAGAACAATTTGAAACAACAGCTCTAATTGTCTTCTCTTGTAATCATATAACCATCTCAAAACTAGTTTTACTCATCCATGAATTTCTACTAAACAAACCCAATACATGCTGTGCAAAACACCATAATCATAAAATAAATATTAAATTTCATGGAATTACAGAATAAGAAAGTCGTGTTTCCTTAAATTTTATAGAGAAATAAAAGTGAGAATCATATGATCTTACATTTTATACCAATGAGGCCCAACTTATACTCCTCTCGATTTGGGAATAAATGCCTTCAGGATCAATGTACTAAATACTACAGCTGGAGATACGTTGAACTGAATAACACAAGAACATTGCTTAAATGTCATTTATTTGTTGAGAAAGGGGTTGTATTTAATGCTTTTTACGGCGTTTACTAGTTTGGATTAAACTTGCAACGTGAATTAATAATGTCACCAAAAAACCATTATAATATGTTTTAACAAGGGCCGGGCAAAGTAACTTGGCCAAGCACAATGTCAAGGACACATGTTCTTTTCGAAACCTAGCTGCCAGCTAGGGTGTAAACAAGTCGAGCTCAAGTGAGCTCTTATGGTAATTCGGGCTTGAGCTCGAGCCTGAAACCATATAATGATGAGAGCTCGGCGCCTGAATAGCTCGAGTTTATCAGCAGCCCATCGGAGCCCGAGTTTCAGTCAGCCCATCGATCTCGAGTCTTTCCAGCAACCGCTGCCTCAGTTTGCTGTTGCAGATATCATGGGACGACAACAATTTGCTTGCGCTCTTCCACCTACTACTTTGTTGTCAACAAACAGTAAGGTGCAGCATAATTGCCTGCTCTGCTATTACACTCCTTTAATCCTCTGTAACAGAAATTAAATCACACCATAGACTTCTTCTGTTATATACAGAATAACATTCAGGCAATCATCACGAACCACAATAATCGATATTCTCTATGTCATTCACAGTCACTTGTGCACAACCTGTAACAAAAACCCAATCAAAATTGTTCTTAATGCATGCATCATTTGAAATGAGAAATGGAGTGTTGTGGATGTTGTGTAGAAAGAATGAGTAAACGCATCTGAAGAGAGTTGATTGTGGTAGTCGACGAAGAGAAGTCGGAGGCGTCGGGTGCCCGCACTGAAGACGGTTTCGCTGCGATGGTGGTGTTTTTCCTTAACTCTTCTGATTTGTAAGTGACGGGACTTGGAGAGAGTGAGAAATCGATGGCTTTGTCTTGGCTTTGTATTTGGAATTTTTTGTTTTGTTTGTGGTTGTTTTTAGAATGTTCTGTTTTGTTTTGTTTTGTGGATTTTTTGGAATGTATTATTTTGTTTTATTTGTTGAGTCAGAATGAAAAAAATAAAGATAAATAAGTATTTTAGAGATATGGTTATTTTTCGAGTTAATTTTTAAATAGTGTAAAAAATATATTATTTTATTGTTTGTATATTAGAAGACAACAAAACATTGTTCATTTAATCATGTTTTTTTATATATTTATATAATAATATTTATTTTTATATGTATTGTGTTGTATATTGGGAGACGAAAATATTGTTTATTGTCAAAATCATGTCTCTTTTATATATTTTATAATGTATATATGTATATAATAATATTTATGTATTTATAGGTGGATGTATATATATGGGGAGAACGAGTCAAAACGCCCAGTAAAAGTATTTTCAGTAATGTTATGTTTGGTTTTATTTTCTCACCGTTTCTGAGAGAAGTAGAAAATAAAACCAAACACAATGGATGTCTGCTAATGTTTTCTGATTTCTAATTATAGCGCTTAAATAAATATTTTATTTTTTTTGTTAGTAAATATATAATAATTAAATATTAAGGTAAATTACAGTAATATTCCTTGAGGTTAAAGCAAAATACACAAAACGTTCCATATTTTAATGTTAAAATTACAGCTACAATCCCTAAGGTGTAATTGTATTACAACTACACCTCCTATTCAAAGGCAGAGTTTACACTAATACCACTGAAAAAAATTACACTGACACCCCTCAGGGGGTGTAGTTGTAATTTCGTAAAAAACAGGGAGTGTTTTATATAATTAGGCATAACCTTAGGGATGTCAATGTAATTTACCCTAAATATTATTATATTATATACATTAAATTAATTTTAAAATATATTTTGTTACTTTTTTTTTAATTCTAAAAATATTAAGTATATGTTAATTATTTAATTATAATTTATTATTTAAAGTGATAATCTATATACAAAAAATATTAAAACTTACTAAATTATGGGTTAAGCTAGAATATATAATAAAGTACCTTATTTTATTATTTCTAAATGATAATATGTGATTAAATTGAATATAAAGTTGATATAATATTGAATATAGAGTTAAATATATCAAAAAAAATTGATAATCTATATATAATAAAACAGAATCATTGAGGCTATCCACCCAAGCGCCACGTATGCGCAAATGTGGATAGCCTCAATGAGCTTTATCTGCCAAATGGATATTAACAACTTTTTAGATAAAAGAGAGAATGAAAATATTAGTATCTATCCAAAAGAATCTAATCGGTATTATACATTTATATACTTTTAATAAGTAAATAAATAACATATTTATCCAATATATATTACTTATTTTAGATAACATCCAATAGTTTATCCAGAAAAGATTATATTTTCTAGAAAATAATTAAATAAAATTATATAATATTCTTTTAAACATAAAAATAAGTAAATAATTAATACATTAAAATTAAGTTAATAACTATAAAAATACGAAAAGTATATTAAACACAGAAATGAATTTGGATTATTTTACTAACTATTTACCTGAAAAAATGAGTGAATCTTTTGGATAAACAAATAATGTTGCACTTATCTAAATTTAAATATAAGATAAATAATAATATTTAAGTTCCACAATAACTAAGTAAGTAAAAATTATAAATAATTCAAAATTTAAAATAAAATGAGTAATAGATAAATAATTCAAAATTCATAAATAAAATAATCTGTATATAATAAAACATAATCATTGAAACTATCCACCTAAGCGCCACACATACGCAGATGTGGATAGCCTCAATGAGCTCTATTCTACCAAATGGATTTTAACAACTTTTTAGATGAAAGAGAAAAAAGATATTAGTATTTATCCAAAAGAATCTAATCGATATTATATATTTATATACTTTTAATAAGTAAATATAAATATAGTTATCCAATATATTTACTTATTTGTAGATAACATCCAATAGTTTATCCACAAAAGAATTGTATTTTTAAAAATTAATTAAATAGAACTATAAGTAATTTTATTTTAAATATAAAAAACATAAATAATTAATAAATTAAAAATTAAATTAATTAGTAAGTATAGAAATACAAAAGCATTTTGAATACAAAAATGAATTTAAATTATTTTGCTAACTATTTACCTAAAAAAAAGGAGTGAATCTTTTTATAAACAAATAATCATACACTTATCTAAATTTAAATATAAAGTAAGTGACAATTTTCTAAGTGGCAAAATAACTAAGTGAATAAAATTACAAATAATTCAAACTTTAAAATAAAATGAGTAATCTATATATAATAAATCAGAATCATTGAGACTATCCACCCAAGTGCCACGTATGCGCAAATGTGGATAGCCTCAATAAACTCTATTCTGCCAAATAAAATTTAACAACTTTTTAAATAAAAGAGAAAAAGAAATTTAGTATTTATCCAAAATAATCTAATCGATATTATATATTTATATACTTTTTATAAGTAAATAAAAACATAGTTATCCAATATACATTTACTTATTTTATAGATAACATCCACTAATTTATCCACAAAAGAATTGTATTTTTTAAAAACTAATTAAGTAGAACTATAAGTAATTTTATTTTAAATATAAAAATAACTAAATAATTAATACACTAAAACTTAAATTAATTAGTAAGTATAAAAATACAAAAGTATATTGAATACAAAAATGACTTTAAATTATTTTGCTAACTATTTACCTAAAATAAGGAGTGAATCTTTTGGATAACAAAAAAATCGTAAACTTATCTAAATTTAAATATAAGGTAAGTGACAATTTTTTAAGTGGAAAAATAATTAAGTGAATAAAATTACAAATAATTCAAACTTTAAAATAAAATGAGTAACTATATTATGCCAAACAGAATTGAACAATTTTTTTAGATAAAAGAGAAATGAAAATATTAGTATTTATCCAAAAGAATCTAATCGATAGTATATATTTATATACTTTTAATAAGTAAATAAAAAACATATTTATCCTAGATATATTTACTTATTTTATAGATAACATCCAATAGTTTATCCAGAAAAGAATTGTATTTTCTAAAAAATAATTAAATAGAACAATATAATATTATTTGAAATATAAAAATAAGTAAATAATTAATACATTAAAAATTTAAGTTAATAACTATAAAAATACGAAAGTATATTAAACACATAAATGAATTTTGATTATTTTACTAACTACTTACCTGAAAAAATGAGTGAATCTTTTGGATAAACAAATAATGGTGCACTTATCTAGATTTAAATATAAGATAAATGATAATTTTTTTAAGTTCCAAAATGACTAAGTAAGTAAAAATTACAAATAATTCAAAATTTAAACTAAAATTCACCAAGCGTCACGTATGCGCAGATGTGGATAGCCTTAAATGAGTTCTATTCTGTCAAATGGAATTTGAAAATTTTTTTTTGATAAAAGAGAAAAAGAAGTATTAGTATTTATCCAAAAGAATCTAATCGATATTATATATTTATATACTTTTTATAAGTAAATAAAAATATAGTTATCCAATATATATATACTTATTTTATAGATAACATCCACTAATTTATTCACAAAAGAATTGTATTTTTTTAAAAAACTAATAAAATAGAACTATAAACAATTTTTTTAAAATATAAAAATAAGTAAATAATTAATACATTAAAAATTAAATTAATTAGTAAGTATAAAAATACAAAAAGTATATTGACTACAAAAAATGAATTTAAATATTTTGCTAACTATTTACCTAAAAAAAGGAGTGAATCTTTTGGATAACAAATAATCGTACACTTATCTAAATTTAAATATAAGGTAAGCGACAATTTTTATGTGGCAAAATAACTAAGTGAATAAAATTACAAATAATTCAAACTTTAAAATAAAATGAGTAATCTTATATATAATAAAATATAACCATTGAGAGTGTCCACCCAAGCGCCACGTATGCGCAGATGTGGATAGCCTCAATGAGCTCTACTCTGCCAAATGAAATTTAACAATTTTTTAGATAAAAGACAAAAAGAAATATTAGTATTTATCCAAAAGAATCTAATCGATATTATATATTTATATACTTTTAATAAGTAAATAAAATAACATATTTATCCAAGATATATTTACTTATTTTATAGATAACATCCAATAGTTTAGCCAGAAAAGAATTGTATTTCTAAAAAATAATTAAATAGAACTATATAATATTCTTTTAAATATAAAAATAATTAAATAATTAATACATTAAAAAATTAAGTTAATAACTATAAAAATACGAAAGTATATTAAACACAGAAATGCATTTGGATTATTTTACTAACTATTTACCTGAAAAAATGAGTGAATCTTTTGGATAAAACAAATAATGGTGCACTTATCTAAATTTAAATATAAGATAAATGATAATTTTTTAAGTTCCACAATAACTAAATAAGTAAAAATTACAAATAAGTCAAAATTTAAAATAAAACGAGTAATAGACAAATAATTCAAAATTTAGAAATAAAATAATCAGTGAATATTAAAAATATAAGAATATTATTTAATGTTAAAATGAATTTTTGATTAATTGTACCCTTGACTAATTTATCTTTTGGATACATTCAAATCATTTATCAACACTAAATAAATATAAAATATTTTCTTACATGGCAAAATAAAATTCAAATAGACACCGGAGAACTATGGTTTATAAAAGCTAATAAAAAAATCAAAATAAAAGTAAATTTCTATATGTAAAAAAATTAAAATTTAATATGATAATAATCACAGATAAAAAATATGTTGAAAGATGTAAAAATAAGTTTGAATTTTAGATTGTATCCCTAACTAATTTACCTGAACAAATTTGTAAATCTTTATAAAATCAAACAATCTATCATTTATCTAATTTTAAATAAAATAAAATATTTTTGCAATTTATAATCAAAGCAATTAAAAGAATATAAGAATCTATGATTGTATGGGTATTTTTTACATAATTAATGATAACTCATTCAATTCAAGAAAACTTATATTTTATATAATTTTTATTAGAACTAATATACAAAGATAGATAATTTTTGTTCAACTTTATAAGTATATGTTTTCAAATAGTTATTATTATAGTCACGATTTAAATTGAAAATACTCCCCGTGCCTTGGCACGGGTTTTGTACTAGTTATATATAATAAAACATAATCATTTAGACTATCCACCTAAGGCCCATACATATGCAGATGTGGACAGCCTCAATGAGCTCCATTGTGCCAAATGAAAATTTATAATTTTTTAGATAAAATGGAAAAAAATATTTGTACTTATCCAAAAGAATCTAATAAATATTATTTATTTATCTATTTTTTTAAGTATATAAAAATATATTTATCCAAAATACATATTTATTTATCCAACAGATAATAGTTCATTTTATTCGAAATATCATTAATATAAATATTAGTTATTGTTCATTATATCCAATAATATGAAATAGAGTATGAATTAATTATTTCGTTATAGTTTCTTATAATATAGCCATAATATTTTATATGTACCATAATATTTTATTTATAATATTTTGTATAAGATACTATAAGTGATATGACTACTGGATATTTATTGAAAACATAATAATTTCTTCTTTTATAATTATTAGTATTTATCCAAAAAATTCTAATCATCATAGGGTAGAATCTTCATGATTATCAAATTATAAAATTTAAATAATTTTAAAATTTTCATTAATGATACAGATAAGTCAATTTTATGAAATCGTATATACTATTGCCATTTGAAATTCGAAATTTGAAATTACTTGAGATAAAGTTGTAATATTATAAATAATAGGTTTACAGAAGCAGCACAAAAGTAAATAACAAGGTTGTGAAATTTTACGCTACACTAGCACGGAATTTTCTCTTTCCACTTCATATGTTTTTTCTTTACTTATATTTTAAGTGAGATTTTAAAATTTCACAGAGTTATTTTTTGAAATTGTTGGTGAAACCAATATGTACATATATGTATTTCGTATCAATGGTAATGTCAGTGATTTATAATGCAATATCCATCGACAAGTTCAATATTTATTCAACATTTTAATTACATCTTAATAAGACGCAATTTCTCTATAAAAAAAAATAATTCTTTTTGAATATCTAACATTATTAATTTGTTTTGTGAGTTATTGCACTACAAAAATGCATTAATTAAAATAATTATTAATCAAGGAGATTGTTATGGCATTTCAAAAATCATGAATCCCTCCTATTTGTCTTCTTTTTTTAATTATTTCAATTTTGAATTATTTATCAAATACTAAATTTTGTTTTAAAATTTAAATTATTTATTTTATTTATTATTAAAACACATGTTTACTTGATGATAGATTTTTTTGAATTTTAGTTTGCCACTTAATGAAATAAAGTATTATTTGTTTAGGTAATTATTTACCTTATTTTTATTCTGAAGCACATATTCATTGTTCATTTTAAAGTACATATTCATTGTTCTCCTTTATCCAAAAGATACTTATTATTTTAGGTAATTATTAGTTAGTAAAAAGTTTAAATTTATTTTTATATTCAATACACGTTTGTATTTCTATACTTATTAATTACTTTAATTTTAAGTTTTAGATTCTTTATTGTTTATTTATTTTTATATTTCAAATTCCAAATTACTTGTAAACTTATTTCTTTATTTTATTGAAAATACAATTCTCCCGTGCCTGGACACGGGATACTAACTAATATATATATATAATAATAAAATGGAAAAAGCTCGTGAGTCGACTCACGAACTTATGAATAGATTATTTTGAGCTTGAACTCGAGTCGAATTTGAATAATCAGCCATCGCTAACTTCAATTTGCATTGGATTGTCATTATTTATCTGACTCGTGAGACTTGGTCAATTAATGAACCTAATCGAAGTCTTGTATTGAGTTGGCCATAATGGAAGCAAACGTTGAATTAGGTTAAATTGAACACTCAATTTGAACTAATTTTTTTTGTAGTAAACACCCTGATTGTATTATTTTTATTCACATACAATGAATTTAGTTATGAGGATGGTGTCAAACAAGCAGCTTCCGTAGCATAGTGGTAGTGCGTTCGCTTCGTAAGCGAAAGGTCGCGAGTTCGATCCTCGCCGGGAGCTTTAAAGTTTTAGAAATTGGAATTTTGCCCTTGGTCCTGGGCCTACAATGGGCCAGTTATCTAACAACCTGGCCCATACATTTTGAGCAAGCCTCATCAAAATTACCTTGAATAATTGAGAAGGAAAGTATTGTTTTTCTTTTATTTTCCATTTAGTAGTGGTTGGAGAAACTAATTATATGATATAGTCAATTATTTTTAAATATTTCTCAAATGGAAATTGATCTCCACGTGACATAGTTGTTTACCTTTAATTAAGATTTTTCGTCGCGCAACTTTCAATAGTTCACAATAGGGTACACTAGAAAAAAAAAATCAAATATAAGCTACATCAATAATTATGGCTAAAAACCGTACTAAATAATTATTATTAATTATGGTTAAATAAAAATCGATGCAAAAATTAACTTTTTCATCATGAAAAATTTATTTGCCACGGCTTTTAGTCGTGGTTAAAACATTCGCCATGGCTTTTAGCCATGACAAATGTTTTAGTCATTCTCGCAAAAATCACGACCGACAACTGTTGCATGACTATGATCAATGACTATTCGTTATAGTTATTTAGTTTTAAACATGACAATTAGCCATGATTAAATATTATATTTTTTGTAGTGGTAATTTAATATAAGATTAAAAACATATATATATATATATATGGCAAAGTATGTTCTCCACACCAATATTTATGTCATTATATATATGAAAAGATCCAAATACAATATAATGAAACACAGTTTAAGTAGTAATGTTGTGAATTTGGATTATAATGATCAATTATATTAATTAATTAATGAGATCATGCATTAGAAGGTACAAATTATTGTAATACTTCTTCCTTATCATTCTAATTTTGGCAAGAAGTCATCATAAAATTAGGTTATTATTATTATTATTAGTTTTTTGTATCACAATTTAGGTAGGTGACGATTTCAATCTCATAAAATACGAATTCAGGTATTTTTAGTTCCAAAAAGTCATGTGCTTTGCACATATTTGTTAAGAACCGTTAACTTGAGATTAAAAATACATAAATCATATTTTATGAGACTAAAAGTACATTAAATCATAGCCACATTCATTAACTTGGGACTAAAAGTACCTAAAATCGTGTTTTATGGGACTGGAATCATCACTCGTCTAAATTTTGGTACCAAAAAAAATAATAACCTAATTTTATGGGACTAGAAAAATACGTAGCCCTAAAAATGTAACACATGAAGTAAAGGGATAATTACACTTACACCCCTGAGATATGGTTTATTTATACAAATCACTCTTACCTTTTGAATAATTACATCTACACCCACCAGAAATATCGATATCATTTACACAAAACACCTCTACTTTTTGAAAAATTGCACATACACACCCAAAATTGTCATCATCATTACACAGACTATCCGTACTTTTGGATTGTCAAAAAATAATTTTTGTAATATTACAAAAAGAAAAAATAATTTGTATAAACAGACCATAACTCAAAAAATGTAAGCGTAATTATCCCTAAAATAAATTATTGAACCTTCCAGTCCTTTATACATCACGAAATAAAAAGCATTTATTAATTGGATCGAACATATAATCTCTCTTTCTTTTTTTTTTTTCTTGCAAATATGTACCCATGTTTGGATACATGCATGCATGTGTATGGATAAACACTCCTTTTCTACACGAATTGAAGATAATTAAGTACTAACGCATAAAAAAACTTACATGAAAATTCTCAAAATCTTTAAGGTAATATTTAAGGTCATTGCAATAATACAAGAAGATATATGCAAGAAAGAGTTGGGATTAACCCTAAAGTACATAGTTTGGGTTACATAGAGGCCAATGGGGACCCTCCTAGCTATGACAACAACTTTGCATGGTGGTCCTAATTGTAAATATGATTAATTACACACACACATATGATAAAACAAACCCTAATACTACTTTTGTACCTTATTCACCTAACTTTTTCCCTCTTTTCTGAATTCGGACCACACACTATCTTTTCTTTTCTACTTTCTTTTTTTCTATCTTACTTTGTTGGATCTTGTGTAAAGTTGACGTTACTACAACTGTCTGCTTCACCTCAGAACAAAACCCTTCTTCTTCTTCTTCTTCTTCTCATCATCATTCTTAATTCTGCTTTCTGCTAACTGCTACTATATATATATATATATATATACTAATTATCACCAAAATATAAATAAATAATTTAATTAATTAATTTCCCATGTACATATATATATAATACTTGAACTTTGAACTTTATATATATATTATATATATTTGATTAATGTTAACTTCAAGGTCGACATGCATGATGATGAACTAATGAACTGGGAATTCAACAGGCCATATGCAGGGGCAGGGACCATGCTAGCTAGGTTTTTACTAGGCTAGAAAATGTAATTTTTTCTTGGGAGGGTAATAAAAGAGGTGGGAAGGAATTAGGCATTGGGTTTCCATGGATAAATATGAATTAATTCAGAGGATGATGTAGTTGCAAGAACAAAGAAAAAAAAATCTTGGAGGTCTCAAAATTTCCACATGATGGGGAGAAAATATGCACATGATATAATTAAGAGTGCTCATGCATATACGTATATGGATGTGGCACAAATTAAATTAATTATTTTTCAACTATATGTCCTAAATAATATATAGTACTAAAGTTATAAACCATTTGTTTCATTGTCATCAACAACATAAGCCCATGATCATTGGTAATAAAATGAAACATTAAACAGACAAAATCTTTATATATATAGGTAGGCACCTTACCAGTGTATATATCAGCTATATTCATCCACTGTAACTAACTGGAAAGCTTCTATGTACTTGTCCCAGAAGCATCCTCAGCGCCTCGATCCATCGACCGATCATGTACATGAAATCAACCATGAAATCACAATCTTGACGACTATGATCACTAGAAATTTAATTCTGCGATCAATCCCTAAACAATGAGCTTGCTCAGGAGAAAAACAGGCCTGATTCTAAACAATTCTCCAAAATTAACTGAACTCATGATTGCCATTTCTTGCTAGCTTCTGTCGTCGTTGTTTTGAGAAGGGAGGAGATTTGCTGTCATGTTGAAATGGATTGGCCTGACAGGCTGAGTTGTGGAGTCAACAGGTGAACTAAGGGAAGAATTTGAGACATGTGAACTCTGAAAGTTTACTTGTTTGGGGTCGAATTGATCTGTGTTCGTGGCCGGAGAGATTTGAGAGGGAAAATAAGAGTGTGTACTCAATCCAGGCTGATACACAAGAACCTGATGATGATGATGAGATCCTGATGGAACAGACAGCGTTGTCTGCAACGGGACAAGGCTGTAATTGTGCCAATCTTCCGGTTGAGCAGCCGTTAATCCATGACTTCTTGGAGGGTGAGAGAGAGTTAAATTTGAGGGATCCCATCTAACAAATGAATTGTATGGATTAATAGCAGTAATTGGTAATGAAGAGGGATTTTGGCTGGCAGTGGAGAAGTTGTATGCAGCAGTAGTTTGATTTTCCAAGTTAAATTGCCTTTGATCTTCTTCATCATTTCTTGCCCAATTATCCTCATCTCTACCACTTGTTTCTCCTCCAAAATCCTTAGATTTCCCCCCAAAAACACTTGATCTTGGCTGCTTCAAAGGATCATTGATGTCCCAGTTGATGCTTCCTCCAGTACCTATCTTTAGGCCGTGTTTGTCCGACTGAGAAGCTCCCAATTCATGATGGGAATTGGACAGCGCTTGCTCAAGACTTTGGCTAATTAAGCTGCCTTGAGGGATTTGGAGTGGGGGGAGTTCATCAATCTCATGCTTTGCTGCATTGAGCAGCCAATCAACCACTTTGCTCGGCTGATTTAGCCCTAACCGGTCTTGGAGGTCGTATAATTGTATGGCGGTGGGAACGGACAGCCTCACTCGCCTGTCCCTCAGGCCTCTTACAGTGCAGACTTTGCTGTGCCTGTCTTTCCCTCCAAACGCTCTAGACACACGCACGATTCTTGGATCCTTAAACCTGGACCAAGACGTTGTCGAGCTCGATGATGTGGCCTTGAAGTTGTTGCTGGCATTATGATGATCACTTGTGCTGCTACCCTCCTGCTTGGTGAAATCTGTTTCCCTTGGAATCATCTTATGCTACTCATAATTTGTGCTAAAAGCTGCTGAATTAATTAATTAATTAATTACTGCTGCAAGAAACTTGGATCTTGAAAACCCTTCTGCTAGTTTATCTGCATATATAGAGTACTTCCCTCCTCCAGATCCTCAAGATTTTCTGTTAATTATTAGAGAATATCAAATGAACATATAAAAACATCAAACTCATGAGAACAATTTGAACCAGTTTCTGCTATTTCTGTTCATGTAATAACTAGGCAATCCCTCAGAGATTATAACATAAGAAAACTTGCCGGCGCCATGCCCGTCGTTTGCACACAAACTGAACTATAATTAACAAACAGGCAACTAAGTAAAGAGTTCATTACCAAAGACTCAAGAAAACTTGTGTTTCATTACCGAAGAAAACAAATTCATAAAGAAGAATCTTACAGAACTAATAGTTTGTCTGAAACAACCATGTTTCTTGCAGAATTACCTATGCAGTGCTCTTGTCTGAGAAGAGAAAACTCTTGTGCATGAATTTGAATGCTGGTTTCTTAATTCAGACCCTTGAGAGCCACCCAAAGAGAGATGTTTCTGAAAGAGTAAATTCAAAACTTGAATAAAGAGATATACTTATACAAACTAGCTAGCTGTATGATAATTGGAGAAAAAGAAAGAAAAGTGAAGATGCTGGCCGCCGACCGACCATGCTCCAAGAAAACAAAGAATGGTGCACACAAAGCCACGTGTACATCGGCATCCCACCCCGACACATATATATGCCAGTCAAAATCTTATCAAATCATGCCTAATACATACATACATACATGTTAATTAATTAATTTGGTCTTGATCTGCTTAATTAACAACAACCAACTTCTTGTTCTAATCTAGCCAAGAAATGGTATATATTTTTGTTTTTTTTTTTTTTTTTCTTTCTGGAAATATAGAAAAGATGGCTTTAGTGCTTTATCGACAACTACAAAAGGCATCATGGACATGGGCTTGTCTGCAGATGCACGCCTGGGAAGAAGATATATCTATGTTAGAACAAGAATCCCTAATTGTATTAATGCATGATCATCAACACTAATTACTCATTACTACTTAATTACCTAATTATGATGATGATCGTGCTTGAAAATGAAAATATATATATCGGGTGAGAGCAACACGTACGTCACCTTTGGATGTTGGGTTGTGGTGAGGGACCAAACTGAATTTTTTGTTCCATTAAAACTCAGTCTCAGACTACATATATAGGGGAAGGACCACACTGTTTTTTCTGCTGCATGCAGACAGAGTTTAGTTTTTTTTTTTTTTTCAAAGTGAATGCTGAATTTTGCAACATTTCTCTCTGTGTGATGGATGATTTTGTTTGGCAGACGTCCAAGATTTCTTGAGAGTTTTACAATTAAGCCGTGTTCAACCTTCTTTCTCTGGTCTTACATCCATATATCTATGGTGAAAATGATTTAAAATGCGTGTCTTAATTTCGGCATCATCGGACAGCGACGATGCAGCTAGCTCTTAATTTCAAGAATAATAGGAAGATTGTGGGCTGCCGACCAAGTACACATATATATGATGCCTACTATCACATTCATAAATCTAAGATTTTTGTTTCTAATTGGAAACGATGATTTTTTGTTAGTTGAAGTAAAGATATTACAAGCAGTTCTGTCAAATATCAATATTATAGTTATAAATAATATCTACTATACAATAGTAACAACATCATCGCACACGGAGGGTTCAAACCCATGACCTTTGGGATCATGGGGGTCCAGTTTCGCCAACTCAGCTACGGCATAAATCAAGAATTAATATAACTATATTGATCATAGGCTTAAAGGCATTTTTGGTCATGTAACTATACCCCATTCTTGTTTTAGGCCTTTATCTTTCTAGGGTTCCAAAAAGGTCCTATAGCTTTTTAATTGTCATAATTTTGGTCCTCCTTTCACTGGAATTTCTCCAAAGTTTCCAAAAATGTCTGATGTGGCGGCCCAAATTTCAAACATTTCCGACAAAGTTGAATAAATTCCGACAAAAGAAAGACCAAAATGTGACAATTAAAAAGTTACAGGACTTTTTTGGAACCCTAAAAAGATAAAGAAATAAAATAAGAATAGGATATAATTACATGAACAAAATAATTTAAATCCATTGATCATATATTAAGACAAGAAATTAGAGATGAAATATGATATTACAATATCTTTCGAAAAAAAATGAAGAAATGAAATTGAATAATGTTTGATGAAATGCTCAACTTTCAAAATTAAATGTAGGCCGGGAGAAAGGGTTTGAGATATAAATATATATGTAGCCATCCGAAAGGGGTAAAAACTATGATAAAAGTATTATTGCATAATTAATTTTTACATTTAAATGCCAACTGCATAGTCAACTCATAACTGAATTAATCAATTACCTACTAGCTAAACAATTAAACTTCTATATCAAACTGAATTTTCTGTTTTAATTAATATCATATATATGTTGCGTGTATAAAATCTTTTTTTAAATAAAATAAATGTGAGTGTACATATATTAAATGGAGTAATAAATGAAAATAATTTAAAACAAAAATTCAAAATCATATATATATATATACACGTACATAGGGTTAATTAACTTAGACCCTCTATGAAAATATGAAATTATACTTTCCCCCAAAGAAGTTCCAAATTTATATTTACACCCCATACGAAAATTCACCATTTACACATCACCTCATTTCGTTAGAGTTTGGACAAAAAATACTGATATTAGCAAAAAAAAAATACAAAATTTCCAATTTTAATATTTATTTAACATTTCTATGTAATAATGATGCTAACCACACCCCATATATATTACCATTTATTTTCTTATAAGTACAAAAATATACATAGGAATATTAAATAAAGACAACCTTGAAAATTTATGTAACTTTTTTTTTTTATTTATGTCAGCATTTTTCGTCCAAACCCTAATGAAAGAGTGTCAGGTGTAAACAGTAAATTTTCGAATGGAATGTAACTATAATATCAAAACTTTTTTCGGAAAGAAAGTATAATTTTATATTTTCAAAGGGACCAGGTCTAAGTGTAATTAACCCTATACATATATATATCATAATATCTAGCTAGTCCACCATAATTAATTAATTGCAGTGTGACAAAATAATTGAGCATGAGGCCCGGCCGCAACCCGAAAGTTAATTAGCTAGGTTAGGACAATTATTTTGAAGGGAAATTAATAATGGTAGAGTACAACACAGATGCATGGAAACCTAAGCTTGTGCTGTCCTTCACTATGCAATTAATGCCTCTTATTACTTTCTTAATTAAAATCGACGACTGCTAGCTTGGTTCTCTTATCATAAAATTGAGGTGATCATACATAGTTTTGAGGTACGTAATTCAGCTGCATGTGTACGTATTCTTTCCAGTAGTCTTGTCAAGTTAGCTCCGGTTTCTACGGTCAGAAGACAACGTACGTACGTAGTAAACAATGCAATTACAATTATTGGTACTTAGAATTCATGATCACTGTGTGAAAAAACAAAGGCTAGCTGTGTTACTGTGTATATAAATTTCTGCAATCAACCATAATTACTGCATGGAAAGATCTGTCAAGTCTTAATTTCATGAATCAGAGCACTGGTGTTTTCCAGCAAGAAAAAGGGAAAATTACATGCATGCATGTCTGAATTAGTACATAAATAAACAGGCAGTGAAGGATATGATGATGAGAATCTCGAGAAAGTAAGGAAATTGCGCAGTTAGATAAGAAGATGTATTTACGGCCATTTGCATTATTGATTGACACAATATAATATATATGGTCCCCAGATCCCAGACAGAGGGCTTTTCCCTCAGAGTTTCAGTGATACATCCCTTTTATTACCCTCTTTCTTTGATGTCTGAATTATACCACCCCACCGGCCGTCAGGGTTTTATATATTTCCAAGTGAATCTATTGTTCCTGAGTTCTGTATTTTAATTGAAAAAAAAAAGGTTTTGTTTGTGGATCTTTCAACAATCTGATGAATAAGGGACAAAACTCTGCTGTATTTGCTCTGATGAAACAAGGGTTTCGTTCTTGACCTTTTTGTAAGAAAGTGGGAGGGACAAGTGTGCTTCTAAGGCTTAAATACATTTTTGGTCTTGTAACTTAGGTTATTTGGCGTTTTCGTTCTTTAACTTTCTAGAATAGCATTTTGGTCTTTCATCTTTTTAATTTTCATGATTTTAGTCCTTTTTTCGTCAGAGTTCACCATTATCGCCGAAAAAATGTATATGTCTCTAAAGTGATATTTTAAAATTGAGACTTTTGTTCCTATTGGGCCATTTCTGCCAACATCTTTGTCCTTTAACTTTTTAGGATAGCATTTCAGTCCTGTATTTTTCGAATTTTCACAATTTCGGTCCTTTTTTTCGCTGGAGTTCACCCTTCTTGCCGGTTGAGGTGAACTCCGGCGAACAAAATGACTAAATCACGAAAATTAAAAAGATGCAAGACCAAAATGCTACCTTAAAAAATTAAAGAACGAAATCGCCAAATGACCTAAATTACAGAACTAAAAATGCATTTATCCCGTGCTTCTAATCATCATGATGATGACTAAACTTTTTGTATGGTGTTGTATTATAGTTAAAAAGCTAAACTTTTTACTTAAATATCACGAGTTTGAATTTAACCAAATAATATAAAGTGTTGATCTAATATGGGATGTATAGTACAGCTGATTTATAACATTTAATTCAATGAACATTGTTCCGTTGATCAAATTTGGCAATATCTTGACAAGTTTTGTCGTAAGAAACATTTTGCGATGTTCAGATTTCTACCGTCATATAATTTAATTATTACAAAATTTGACTTACAAATTCAATTAAAGTCTAGTATCGTAGCAAGAGCTCCCAATTCAAGATGACACTATTGACATACCTAATAATCGAGCTTACAATCTAATTACATAAGTTATTGTGATCTATCTTAAAAGAAAACAAAGAAAGAAAGAGGAGAGGGAGAGAGAGAGAGACATATACACTATGTTCCAAAAGAAATGTACCGATTCAAAGAACTTGATTAATAATCATAATTTCAGGAGATATAAATGATGGATCAGAAAAGAAATTAAAACAACAAAAAAAAAGAAGGAAAAAGATAGATTGGGTGTCAGTGAACATAAAGATGGACCACTCTAATAGAGTGTTGAAGCACACTACAGAAGGTAGTATGTACTATACTCCTTTGTCTCTTTTATTTGGTTGACAATTGATAGCGGATGGAAGGTTGAATAGTAAGCCAGCGTGATCGTGATCGTGGCCGTGGTCGTGGTGTGCTGTACTTAAAGTTACAGCATGTGAAAGTTTTATGGATGTCGGAAACCAAACCAAAAAATTAATTACATCTAACGTAATTACTCATGATTTAATGATATTCATCTAACCTCTTCATTGCTCAAATAATTAAGTGCTTGAATATGTGTGGATTCATGAGACAGAAATTATTGAATAAAATACTATTACAGTAGACAAAAAAATTGATGTAGGAGTGAGTGGAGTTTGGAGCTCCCATGTTTTTGTTGTCCAAATTAAGTAGTGTGAAAGAAGGTTGTCTTATAGATATATGAATTTAATGGGCAGAGGGGGGGAAGGTGCAGTTCAGTAACTGCAGAAACAGTAGAGAGATAAGACAATTATACATGAGTTGCTTCCACATAAAGGATCACTCTCATTTCCTCCTCCTTCAGGGTACCCTAATATAACTCACAACTCATATCATTCTTTCTTTATTTTACTCTCTCTTTTTTTTTTCCCTTGTAAAAGGAATGAAAACAAAGTATGAGGTAGCTCTTGCTTCATCATCTTCTTGGACTCGTTATTATGGCGTGGCATATTGATACGTCTACTTACACTTATCTTTGAAAACCCTATTAATTCTTGTCTATTATTCGTACACAAAAGCGTGATCATAAAGGCGTTAGAATCATATCACCATCATATATGTGTATCGACAACCACTAACAACTCGATCTCCCAACCGGCTGCCTCACAGCATGTAATGGTTGATATTAATTTCTTTTCTAACCATCTTGAACTATGAAGTAATGTGTGTCAGATGAGTGTATTTGTCTTGTGTAGTGATGGAGATGGTGAGGATATAATGAGGGCTGGCGCAGAGTTGAAGTTGATGGTGAATTGGTGATAGTGAGCGCAGTAAAAGAGGGACCGCTCATCAGTACTCTTGAGCTTCAATGTAATTAATTTGGTTAGTTTAACAATGAAACAAAATGCAAACTAGTGCTCCTATGAAATGGGCCATAAACCTATCGGACATTGCGCTCAAGCGATGGTGATGGGCATGCGCGAATGGGAACTGTAGACCGATAACAACCACACAATAACCACGTGCTCCCTGCACGCCACTTTAGTTCAATGCTCCGCAATTCCTTTATCATGTCACTGTTGACTATGATTTTGCAAGCAATTGGAATATTGCAAACTATGGCAAGAATCAAGATATGGGCCTGAGTGTTCCTTCTACCCAGTGGACTACAATTGCTTAAGCAGAGCATGAATTGAAACAGGTCGAGGTGACTGTAAGTGAAACAGTTTACTAAGTCTTACTATGTTTGGCTGTAATAAAGCATCTATATGAGTGGGCAAAGGAATGTCGGATTTCGATTTCAAGGCATCATTAAGCTATGCACCATTGGATTAATCAGTGTATAATGTGCTAACTCACCAACTGATTGGGTATCATGGAGGGCAGGCATTTTTAGCCATCTAAGTTGTTCACTATGGAATGCTGTAATAATGACATGCTTAATTTCTTCCATCTGTCTTTCTGCAGAGCTGCTGCATATTGAAGCAAACTCCTTGTAGTTCTGTAATACTCAAACAACTGGAAGTAATTTTACCAACTGTTATCCAGTTTTAATTGGTGTAAGATCTTAAATATATGTAGCTCTTAAACTAAACTTGAATACAACTAGAACAAGAATGTGGGTGCAAACTAGAGTCTCAACGATCATCGAAAAATTTCTTGGTTCTTATGATTAGTGCTGTCTAGGCGAATTTTCAGTGGCTTACAGTACGTGCGGGACAAAACCATCCACTAAATGGTAAATGGACTTCTACTTCTACACCAACTGTTGTCATCCTACAAGACCAAATGGACTTCTTCACCAAGTGCTGTCATCTTACAGTATTGTATCACCTATATACACACACAATTCCTATCCTGATAAAAGACATTATAAAGAAGGAAGCCCAGATACTATCAATACCTACCTTCATGATGAAATCATCAACCACCCAAGTTTATTGACTGCGGTATATACTAGTGTATTTAAGAAATATCATAAACCCTAAACTCCATTTGTAATTGCAATCATTAGACTACTTAGCAGAACGTAGATTGTCATTTCCTACAAAAGCAGGAAAATAAGTCTCCACTGAAAAGATGAAATGCTGTCCAACCGACCTGAAGTTTATGTACTCCAGTGGAAGCACATTCCCATTTATCAGATGCCAAATCACATGAAGATGTCATCCTTTGCTGGGCTAAAAATATAAAAAAAACTCCATGAAATATCAAAATAGTTCATAGAGCAGAGAGTGCTTTTGTTATCTCAAGAAATCATACAAGCTTCAAGGGCCTCGATTGCAATCAAATTTCAGAACACAGGAGAAGCCATGAGCCACTTCTTCCAACATCATTTAGAAATATAAAGCAGCATTGAAGCTGCATAACATTGCCTGAAGCGCAACATGCATTATTGACAGAAGAACTTGACTACACTTTATGTCACAAACCCTCTTGCCTTAATTGAGATATGTCTGAATACATGAAACAGAGATCCGGATGGGAAGATAGAGATGGGAAGTACTAAGAGGCAGAGAAACCTGCTGGGCGAAACCAGGTTGACCTTTCTAAGCCTCATCAATGAGAATTTTGAAAACTCAGTTAACTGTCAGCATCTCACAAACCTGTCACATGAAAAAATGACACTAAGCTCACTAACATAGTAAACCAAAACCCTGTTCTCTGAAGGAACACTGTTAAGTGGAGCTAGCCAGCCTAAATAACTTTTCAAATGCAAGCATATATGAAGACATTGAAAGTTCAAACGCAAGTACTTCCCAGGTGCAATACTTATATCCACAGCGATAGCAAGATTGTGATGTAATAAGTCAGTTTAATGCACAATTTTTGTCCATTCAGAATCTGGAGTTGTCTGATTTTTATTGATAACTAAAAATTTCAGCCTCGGATTTCACTTCAGATATCTGGGAAATGAGAAGTTCACCGCGAAATAATCAGGCCCAGGTAGATACAGCTTCTAAGCACGCAGCCAATTATACTCAAGTAAGGTCCGAGAAATAGGATCTTGAACCCAATATGGTACCAGATAGGGTTCAGGACGACAGATTACTAGGCTCTGATCAGAGAAGAAAACGTTAGTAAACCTGTTGGCAATTCTAATTTCAAATTGGGGTTGCAGGAGTCCCTAATCTTTTGTTTGGAAAGATTTTTTAGGTACTAGCAATTGAATATCCGGAATGATGTGCATGGACTTCAAAGTATTGAGGCACATGATACTATGACAGTATAGGACCAACCTCCAACTCTTATTCTGAACAAGCATGCCTGTGTCAGAATTATTTCAGAGACCCGATAATAGTATTAAGTTTTAGACTTTTAGCCCTCTTCTTTGGAAATAATATCGTATTAAATAAGAACAATAGGAAATGCATTCACAACAAATTCACGTAAAAGTCTACTGGAGCTTTTAGTATTGAAGGGCGAAGCTCGAAAATAGATACTCACATTCACAAAAAGTCTGATGACAATACGAGTCTAATTATCAAGAAACTAATTTTTGCTGGCCTAATTTACCAGACAAAATCTCACAGAGAGACTAATATCCTTGACCTTTTAGTTTAGACAAATTCAATCTACCATTTAATTGGATTAGCAAATTAGCCATTTCTATATATTCAGACATTTGCAACTCCTAACCAGTATCGAATGATCAAAAATTTTGATTCATCTACTTTATCAGCTAACAATTCCTTTCAGCAATAAGTATACCATACTCATATTATCAGCAGCATGTATTCTTCACGGACCAAACTAAATAGGCCTCCATAGAATAACAAAGTTAAGACATCCTCAAAAAAAAGTTGGAAGCAAATCAGTTAGGATACCAAACAGTAGCTTCATTAGTTCCACACTGCCATGAATCGAGCCTCTCATCTCATGATCCAAGATCTATAGTTTTACCATGTAAGTTATATTTAAACATCACTTCCATCACATAAAAAATCGTCTCAGTAAATAAACATTTATTATAGCTCAAAAGTAAAACAAACGAAATAGCTCAGTTCAACATCGAAAAACCATTCATTTTAATCAATTCCAATAATCAAAACAATCTTCAAAAAAAAAAAGGGCATACTCGGAAATTTTATTTCTGATATCCGCCACCGATAGCATTCTCATCCTCGACAACCTTCGCAGTCAAGTACGGCCTGGGGAAATCACTCGGATCAAAAGTCTTCTCCTTCATCATCTTTTCCACGTCAGCCTTCTTCAAAACGGTGCGTTTTATCGGGGGTCGGTTGCGGCGCTGGTCGCGAGAGAAGTACTTGATGTCGTAAACGGTTTCTGGTAGGGCAGTGGGTACGATGGCTTTAGCGGGGACGGTGGCGGGGCAGAAGAGGCGATATTCCGTGGCCTTCGGTACGGCGGAACGATATTCTGGATCAGCTACAGGGCCCGTGATTTCCCAGGGTTTCTTTATGTAACGACGGAGGGTTTGGATTAGGGATTTCGCAGCGGACGCCATCGCGGAATTGGGGATTTTCTTCACTGCGTCTGAGCTCTGCGGTTCGGAATGGTGGGGAGAATGGTAACAAAACGTAGTAAATACAAAGCAGAATCGCTTTCCACTGACCAATTACCAAAAGATTAATCGCTACCCCTAAACCGCGACTTCTGGAGATTCATGCCTCGTCAATGTTTAGTTTGGCTAAATTGCATATTACCCCCTGTATTTTTAAAAGTCAGCTAAATTTCCTTGCGTTTTAAAAATAAGCAAAAAGTCTCCCTGTTTTGTAAAATACTCCAGAAAAAAAAAAAAAAAAAAAAAAAACTCCTTCCATTAGAAATTAAAGAAAGTTGTTTATCACCCGGAGTGCAAATTTGCCTTGTTTTCTGTTGCTTTTATCCCTCTTTTCTACTTAAGTGTACTATAATGCTCTTGTTGGTTATATAAATTGGTCCCTTTGATTTTTTTTTTCTTTTTTGGCATTTGAGGATTGCTTTTATATATATATATATATATATATATTTTATTGCTCCCATGTTTTCATTTTGAATTTTCATCCTTCCTAAATTTATTATGGGCGACTGTTGACACGATCATCTAGGTTGGTGGGCGGCAAGTGGGGGTGGGGGCGGGGGGCAAGTGCAGATGGCAACGAGATGAGTTTGCCCGAACTTGAGACATGTCCCGCCCCCGAATAGTCTTACATAGACCCGTAGCCCACCTCGCTGCATCTCACCCCGCCCATGCCTCACTGAAACCTCACCTTGCCCCCCTGCTCTGCCCCGATTTGCCCCGCCTCGCCTCTTTTAAATAATATTTTAGACTTAAACACCTTAATATAAATTTCAATCTAAAATAAATTAAATAAAAAAAAAGAATGCATACATATAATACCATCATTTTATAGTAATAATGTGTCATAAATAAATATTAAAAAATATATATACATATATATAAGGGTTTGGGTTCGGATTGGGTCCGAGGCAAAACCCATAACACCCCATCTCCCAAAAAAAAATCACCACTAATATCGCCCCATTTAGGGTGGGTCCGGGCGGGACCCCAATTTTTCGAACCCAATTGCCATCCCTAGCTGCAAGGGAGAAGGAATGGAGGCTTGGTGGCGGGGTTTTAAATTTTAAATATTTTTTTTTTATAATTTTGAATATAATATTTATCAAAATTGATAAAATTTAGACCCGTGATTTTTATAACTCTAAGATCTAACGATTGAGATGAATTAATTAGATTCTACGGCTTTTATGCAATAAAAATATCCAACAATAATTTAAAAAAGAAATAATATATAATACGTAAGGGTAGCATAATAGTCTTTTGGCAAAAAAAATTAATGGTGTTAGTGTTGATTAACAGTGAGGGGCACGTGTGCTATATTTAAGAAAATAAAGGAATTCTTTTGCTCATTTATTAAACACAATGGGTTTTTAATTGACTTTTAACAATACCAGGACAATATGCAATTTGGCTAAAAAATCGAGATATCAATAAGTAAAATGTATCCTAAGCAATGTGTTCACAATTGCAATTGAAACTTTGTTCACTATAAAAAAAAGTAAATAGTTTCTTTCTAAGGGACAACACGACTTTTAAATTTTGGTAAATAAATCAATCGATCATGAATATATCAAATATAAAATTTAATTGTGACAAATTAATATTTATCATTACTTTATTTATGACTTAAAAATATTTAATATAATTTTTAGATATGATCAAAGCTAACCGAGTTAGTTTAGAAGGATAAGTGTTGCATCAACAATTCAAGGGGTAATTATCCTTGAGCAAATATCAATTATTAGTAAATTGATTGTGGAACACATTTATGTATGTGTATATTTAAATTTTTATTATTTTTATTGAATAATTTAAAAAGTCCATTATATATACTCATCATATTTAATCAGAAATATTTTTTTTATTCCATGTTTAACTAATTTTGTGTATCGGAGTTCATTTCATTTAATTACGAATATAATTATTAGAAAATAGAAGAAAAAAGGATTTTCAGAATTAATTTAATTTTCAAAATAGAGAAGAATTGAAGCCGCCCAGGACTCTGTACTCGAAGCTTCTCAACTCTCGCTCGCTCGCTATCAGTCCCTGCTCTCTCTCCAAAATTCTCTCGTCTCGCTGTCTCTTTCTCTCTCTACAGTCTACGCTCACTCACCATTCGTCACTTTCTTTCTCTCTCTCTCCCCCTCTCTCCACCTCCAAACTGAGTCCCATTAATCAGGTATTAATTTTCACGCACTTAACTAGATCATACGGGAGCTCGCTGTTTGTCTAATTTTTTTATTTTCATTCATGGCGTGAGCTCTGCTATTCAATTGATGGATAATGTGTGTTTTTCTGAATCGATGGATTCGCTGATTAGTTTGTGCATTCGCAATGTGTTTTGATTCCAGTGCTCTGTTGTTGATTGCTATCACGGTTAGATCTGCTGGTGGAATGAGTGAAAAGATGATGATTGGTTTGTTTCCGATGTTGGGTTTTCTTGTTCTGTGGCAATGTTGCTACATGAGCGACTCACATTTTAGGAAAAGTTGTCGGGGTTTATCCTGTGATACATAAGTTAAGCGATTAGGGTTCTAGGTAAACACAGATCTCTTTTTTTAAAAAAAATAAAAAAATAAAGAAGAAATGTCTGAGCTGTTAAGAGTGCTGGTTTTCATTTTGTTTCTTTTGCTTTGTTCTGATTTTGGATTTGAATTTGAAATAATCTATGCCGTTCAGTTAGTAACTTGGTTCACTTACTAAAGGAATGGAATCCAGCGTTTTAAGGGTTAGCACCTGTTTTTAGCTAGCTTTTATTTTTTTCTTGTTGTTTCTAAAGATTAAGCACCAGAATACAGATAGGGTGACCATGGGGCTCTTTTCTTTTTGCTTTGTTCTCTACCAATTTTGTAATGTTAGGAAAATCCATTCTGACATCAAGTTTATTAGCTTTCTAGTAGGAATGGCCACGCAAACTGCAAATCTGCCGCCAGCTCCCAGCGCTCAAGTGGTTGGAAATGCTTTTGTTGAGCAGTATTACCATATCCTCCATCACTCTCCTGAGTTGGTTTACCGATTTTACCAGGATACAAGTGTGTTAAGCAGGCCAGACACTGATGGCCTTATGACTACTGTGACAACTATGAAAGTAAGTTAATAGAATTGTTCAGAATGTTGCTTTTATCCCTGAATTATTTCGTTCATCTTCAAGTTTTTGTTTACCCTCTTTATTTTGTCAATTTCTAGCTGTTTATACGGTAGTGCTTTTCCACAGAGAGCCTCACATTCATCAAAACACTTGTATTAGTCCTTGGATAAATTTAGATGCATGAAATATTCATGTGCGCCTGGCTGTATCTGCATTACTCTTTTGTACTCTTTCAGCTCCTTTAGTGGAACTGTTTTGGAGTCCTTTTGCATGTGGCTGATTTATTATGCAATTTTAGTTAGTGTGTCGCATGTTGTTGTTTGAAAAACTTTTGTAAACTTCAACAGTAGTCTGCGTACTGGAGTGGCTAAAACTGATATTCTGAACTTGATATAGGTTGATGAGTGAAAATTGATCTCATTGATTTAATTACTACTGGCGGTAACTTAGTCAAAAATCTCATTCTGATTACTGCTGCTACCTGTGAAAAGAAATACTATATTAGAAGCAAATGAGGCTTGTTCATGTAACAGTTTCTGTAAATATCAGCTTCTCAAATTAATTATGTGTGTGGAACAACAGTGTGGAATTGTAGTTACTAGGTCGTGGCTTTGCAAAACAATAGTTCGTATGTTCCTTCCTCTTTCCATGAAGTTATATTTGAAAGGGAAAATAATGATATTTTTGCTCTCACATTTGCAGATTAGGTACTATAGTTGGAAGTGATGAAGGGATGGATTTGTCAAATAGGAGTGAGATCAAATTAAAAGGAATGTTCTCATTTGTGATTACTGAAGGTTTAAACATAGATTGAATATATTAGAGGCACAAAGTTAGGAAAACAAACATAATATACAAATATCTTAATTTGTATAAGATTGTATTTTATTAATCTTCGACAGCCGGACAAGATTACTGCAAATGGAATTTTTTAATGCGGAATGCCCTTTTCCCTACTTCTCTTAGGGTTCAAAAAGTCAGTGGGATATATTATACATCTCCTTGCTTAGCAGGTTTTGAAGACAACAAAGAAAAACTGCAAAGGTACAACACCTCTTGCAGGTCAATCTCTCCTCCCAGATTGGTGGGAGAGTTAAGTAAAGCACTGGCAAGCTCAAATAACAATGTCAATGGAGAAAGAGGAGAATCGTATGTTAGTAGACTATTAAAATAAAAGTTGCTTAAAATTAGATAAAGAAAACAAGAGTATGATTATGATTAAGTTGTAAATATTATAATTTCTTCTCTTTTGTCTCTAGTTTTGTCTTGTTTGTCTTGTTATTCTCCCTTTTGCTTACTTAGGTGCAGTAGGAAAAAAATTATTCCTAGAGAGCAATTGCACTTTTTTTGTCCCCTCCCCCCTCCTTCATTAACAACAGTGTTAGTGAATTCGTTACTCTTTCCATGATATGATTTTGAAGTGTGGCTTAGAGAATGAAGAAGAATTAGTTCCTTCTGCAGGCAAGACCCTAGATTCAAGACAAATGATAAAGGAAAGGGGAAGAAAATAGTTAGTTTCCACATTGACTTATAAAAGTCCAGATTCTATACTTGAAGAAATGATCCTGACTTGAAAATCTAGAAATGGTTGATGCGCTACCTCTCGTAAAATGACCTGATCTCGGTATGTTAGCTTGAAATATTTTTGGTGCTAGAAAACTCCATTATTAGCAGTTTCTGTTTGTTAAAAACAGTGAGGCTTGTAACAAGTAGATTCATTCTGGCTGTACTATATCTATATCCTCCAGGAAATTTGGAAAACATTGTTTTTGTTTCCCTTGACTTTCTGGCTATGCAGAGAAGCTGAAACTTTAATTAAAGCAGTTTTCTCGTCATACTTTCTGTTGTGTTAGTCTTTGATCACTATCTGTTTTCGCTTGCTCAATTGTTATGGTTTGTTCAGGTGACATTAAAATCAAAGAAATTATTGTATTTGATTTACTTAAAGTTAATTTTCCATGTAATTAAAGAGATTGATTTTGATTCTCATGCTGCTTTGCTCCGTTTTCATTTGGTACCAGAGTATAAATGATAAAATATGTTCCTTGGACTACAAGAACTACAAGGCAGAGATAAAGACTGCTGATGCACAGGATTCTTATAAGGATGGAGTGATTGTGCTAGTAACTGGATGCTTGACTGGAAAGGACAACCTCAGAAGGAAATTCACACAAACCTTTTTTCTTGCTCCTCAAGATAAAGGGTACTATGTTTTGAATGATGTTTTTAGGTATGTGGAAGAGAGTGAACCAGACATTAGCTCAGGGGTGGTTCTTGGAGTTGATGAGACACCATCCAGTTCTTTGGGCCAAGATCCAGGTTGGTTTTACAATTGCTTGTCATTCTACCGTCTATGTTTCTAAGGCAACTTCTTGCTAAAGCCTTTACATCCTCATGTTGTTCTCAGAGCCGGCTCAAGTGCTTGATCCCCCCAATGTAAATGATGCAACTTCCACGGTAGAGGAAGTTGAGAAAATTGAGGATAAAGCGGATGATCAAGTGATTGATGAGAGACAAACTAGCAGTGATAGGGATATTGTGGTAGAAGCGGAGTGTCATTTAAATGAGAATCATGAATCCGTGGTTGCAGAGTCAGTTCCTTCTGCATCCCAGGAGGATGCTCCAAAGAAATCATATGCGTCAATTGTTAGTTCCCAGGCAAAGAAGGGGCCAACCAAAGTCTATGTTCCTGCTAATCCAGCAAAAGGAACTTCAGCTAAAACTGAGAGCCAACCAGTCAATCCAGCTACAGAGGCTTCAAGCTCTGAAGCAGCAGCGCCTATTCCAGCTGATGATGCACAAGAAAGTAAAGATGCTGAGGACGAAGGTAACTTTCTTGCTTTTCCCCCATTACTATGTGTATCAACAAGCACCAGGAACCTAATTTATATGATATTTAAGAGACATGCGAAGAGCTTGTCAAGGTGTAATAAGAATGGGTGCATGTCTACAAATCTTTTCCATTCTTGAGCTCTTTGACCAAAATATTGATATTATTTCAATTTGTCTGTTTTCATATAGTTGAGGGTCACTCCATATATATCCGCAATTTGCCTCTTAATGCTACAGTTGCTCAGCTCGAAGCTGAATTTAAGAAATTTGGAACTATTAAGCCAAATGGGGTCCAAGTTAGAAGTAATAAGGTTGGTTTTACTAAAACTTGCCTTACTGTGTTATTTTAGTTGCTGACTTGCTTAACCCCTATCTCCTTTCTTTGCAGCAACAAGGGTTCTGTTTTGGCTTTGTTGAATTTCAAGAATTTAGCTCCATGCAAAGTGCAATTAAGGTATGTGCTTTGTGATTCTCTTGTTTCATACTCATATTGCATGCAGAGTTGAGTCTATATAGTAAATTATAGCTATAATCTGGCTTGAAAGAGTTATGTGTGAGAGTCTATTGGATGCTGAAACATCTCTGTCATATGTATGTTCGTTCTCAGAAAGCTTTTACAAATTTTTCTGCTTTGAGCCACCTTATTGTACGACATTCCTATAATTGGGTGGCAAAGCAAGCTATTATCTGTAGGTATCTTGATATCTTCCCCCCACTTCACCTCTGGTATCATTATGCTCCAGCTTCTTTGTACCCTTCTTTTCCAGCATATTAGGTCATTATGTATTTAGCTTAACAGTTTTGCATGTGATGATCTTGTTTCCTCTCCCATCCCAGAGAGTAGAAACTCCTCGGTTTAATGCAGTCAGAAAGTTTTTGATACTGAAATGACTGCTGAGGTCCCTGTAAGTGATTTTCTTGGTTTCTTGATTTTGATCAGACTCCCGATGCTGTTTTCCTACACTTTGTGCATTTCTCTATGTTTCTGAGCCACTAATTTTGTGCATGAGTCTATAACTTTATACGATAAAGTGGCTTTGTTTTCATTTTTAGAAATGAGAACAGGCTTGATTTTGATGTAATAGATTCGAAATGAGTTGAAATATTAATATGCCTGCTGTGTGCTTATTTTATGAGAGATTCTCTGGCGTGATTCTGCTGATGCCTGGCCAGTTCACTTTGCACCAATGTCGGCCAGTTCACTTCACTTTGCACCAATGCCTGGCTTGGACTTGTGTTAGATGCTGAATTATCTTCCTAATTGACATTTTAATGAATTCTCAGGCTTCTCCTATAACTATTGGGGATCGGCAAGCCGCTGTGGAGATAAAAAGGACCACCACTCGAGGTGAGCCAGAGGCATTAATTAACTCCTCATTATTCGCTTCCAAGTTCTATAACATGCATTTCTTGAATAGTGCAGAAATACATGAGATGCAATTCTCCTTTAACCAATTAACCCTATGCACTCAAAAACTTGTTATCTTCAAGATTCATTCAAATGACATAGGTGTGTTATCTGTGTATTATAGTTGGCAGTGGAAGGGGTCGTTTTAGTTCTTCACGTGGAGGGTTCCGTAACGACAACTTCAGGGGTCGCGGAAACTTTGGCAGTGGTCGGACGTATGTCAGAAATGATAACTTCAGGGGTCGAGGAGGCAACTTCAGCAGCGGGCACGGTGGCGGAGAAGGCTATCAACAAGGAAGAGGGAGGGGCGGTCGTCGCTACGGCCCAAGCCAGATTTATGCTTCAGTATAAAGATAATAGGCGTGAGACTATGGGAAGGTAATTTTTGACAAAGTTTCCTTTGCATATATGTGAGCACCTGAAACACAAAAACTTGGTTCTGGTAGTGGTGCATCAACTTAAAATCCTTGGAGAGTAGTAGTCGCAGCAAATAGTCATTCTTTCTAACGGAATATTTTTGTCTAGGGAGGATTTTTCTCAGCTTTTAGGAATGTAACTAGATGTTATATCTGACTGGGAAGAAGAGGATGATATTTTCTTGCGAGCAAATGCAAATGTTTGATATTAGAGAAATTGTTCGTAACAAATCCACGTCAGCGAAAGGCTTGTCCTGCTCCTCCTTTTTACCTTAGAGAAAATCCATTTGGATCATTTATTATACATTTCTTTTTAACCTTGGGACGGAGTTCTTCTGTCCCACCAAACGCACCCTACGCTAAGTAAAGTAAAGCAATTGGATGGCCCACGTGCACCGGCAAGAAGGGGTCCCACTGGCGTAACAAGTTGCTCTGCGGTTGGTCAGTCAGAGCACGCGTCGCTTTCAGCGACTGCTTAGCTGCTCATCTCCACCAAAACGCGACACGTGCATCCCACCGCTCGTGGCTCCACGTGTCCGACACCTCCAGCTTTCGGAATGCAACTTGAAACTCTTGCCTGACCCCACCCTAGATTTCCCACACCTTAGAGTTATTTTTCTTGGGCTACTGTCCTTTAGCTTCTAGATGCAACTTTCTACTATTTCCAAAAATAAAAAACCAAAATACTGTTTATTTAACCCACATTTTAATAAAACACATCTTGCGTTTTTAGTGCCCTTTCCCATTTTTTTCAAAATCTCTACATTGTTAATATTTTCATATGATATTTTATCAACTTAAATGAATTTAATTTATTTATATATTAAATAGCATTTTTTTATCAAGATAATATTGTGCCACATAAACATGATTGGTACTTACATCATCAATATAATAAAACTATCTCCGACTTAAAATATTAAAAAAGAAAAAAACTATTATGTAAATAGGGCTGAAATAATCACATTCAATTTGCTTAGACTTCAATTAAATTATGGACGTTGATTTATAATCTAACTCCTCTCAAGCTTCTAGAGAACAATATTCTCTACCTTTATGAAAAGGATTAATTTGTCTACTTGATGACATTTGGCGGTCCCATTGATATTAAAGTTACATAGCTTAAACTTCACATCCACTTCATCTAAACTACTTTTAACTATTGTGATCATGCACTATTTGCCCCCAACATTTTCAATATTAGCATATCAGTCCCCTTATGTACGGACCCACTCGTCCAAATCCCCTTTTTCACTCTTACTAACTGGCCTCGCCTTGCCATAACATCTTTCTATCCCCCCAAACCTAACCACCCGCATTCGGGGAAGAACTTAATTTAGGGCCTACTTTGTAATAAACTAAAATTTAGGGGAGGCGAATGAAATTTCCAACAACTTACAATACAATAGTCAAGAGCAAGTAGATAATAGATATAGTTTTCATTTCAATGTATCCAACTGTCCTGGCAAGTGGGCTTTTGTTAACATCATAGACTGAAAGTAGTAGCCCCTTTCAAATCTACCTTTTTTATTTGATGGGGCCATTGGGGGTGGGGGTGCAATTTGCATTAAATTAGAATGAAGAGGATGGGCAACTTGCATAAAATTATTTTATTTTAGGGTCCAAAAACTAATATTGAGGAGAATTATGTGTTCAATGGATGAGATGACAATGTTGTCATATCCCACCCACTTGTCCTCTCAATTATCACACTATTTTAGTACGAGATTTGGATCCATCTACACATACTTTATAAATTCTTGAAAATCAATTAATAAATAAAATAGTATTATTAAAAATAAATTAAATATATATATATAGGACTCGAATTCATAATTTTTTAATATCGAGATTTCAACCTCAACATCATTAGTGGGAACACGCACGTTTTTTAGCATCACAAATTTCGAGCCAATCAGGCAGTGGAGAGGTATATTATATATCATTGTCGCATCATGTAATAAATATTGTAATAATAGTGTGCTGTGATCAAATTGATGATTGGCAATATTACACAAATGGCCCCAAACAGTTTAGGAAATTACAGAACTGCCACAACAGACGTGTCGAGTTGGCACTCCATCCACGTGGCGACAACTTTGATTGGGCTACCCGCGGGCAGACGTTGCAATCGAAGTAGAAGGTCTCCTTTCCACGTTTCACCGGTTGGTATAGTGCCATGCTACTAATCGACCATACACCATCATAATATTTTATTTTATTTTACAGTATTTTTTTATTATTGAAAATAAATAATAAATCTCGTTTGTTTAATATTAATTTAATAAACTATACTACTTATTAAAAATAAGACTTCTACGCCAACTAATTTGGTTGAACAAAATATTTATCAATAAAAGTATCATTTGAACATTTTTGCTATTCGCAAGATATTTGTTTTTTAATTAATTCTTTTCTCTGTAGTTTTTGATTCACGTATATTCAATATTAATTTATTTTGCAATTGCGATCAATTATTTCTTTATTTTTATTTTAACAAGACAAAAAATATAATGAAATTTTAAATTATTTATATACATCAAATATGCTTCAACTACTAGTATAAATTTATTTCTTAACGCCGCTATGATATTAAAAAAAAAGAGTACTACACTTATATATATATATATTTAAATGAGTTTAGGATAGATCAATGTACATTATTATTATAATTTTTTATGTGTTTTTAGTATGTGGCGTATATTTATATTTAAATCATTATATTTGATATTTTGATGATTACATAAAAAGAAGTATAGCAAAAAAAAATTACTAGGAATCAACCCTCCATCATCTTAATTTTTTTTTTAATTTTTTGTATTTATTGAACCTAAATGAATGAGTGTTGTTGCCCCCAACCCTATTTTCCACGATTTAAGCTTAGGATTCTTACACTTCATAATGTGGTTGGTACTAATTAATTATTTGAGTTGGTGAATAATTGCGTCATGAACTATTTATTATTACACTAATTCATTCTAACAAAGTCAATTTAGTATATTAATTACTAATATTTTGTTACAAAAATATTTTCTACCTACTAAAATTATACTAATTTCATTCATTACTAAAATTCAAAATAATTTAACAAGATTAATATAATCTATACTAATATAGAAAAGAAGAGTTTCCTATACTCACGGTGGAATGTGTCATCGCCAAATCAATTTCTTGTCATATCAAAAATGTCATTCAATTGATATTTATAAGATAACTAGCTTATCAATTTTCAAATTTTACTGATAAATTAGTTTTTTTTTTCTTTTTTAACATGATGTTTCATTTTATACATTTTAATTATATTTTAAAAATATTTAAAAGAAAATTCAATTTTTTCTCACATAGAGTGGTTATTTATACCGTAACACTAAATTTATGTTATACCAATTAATATTTCTAAATTGATTTCTGTTCTTTCTTTCTTTCTTTTCTTTTTGAAATGTGATCTGTTGATGTAAATATAAACTAACCGTCATGGGACGTCTTTCCTACGTGCATATACTAAATAATTTCTTACGCTTTAAACTATATTATAAATAAGAGTAAAATATATAAACCAACACATTACATTTTTTAAAAAAAAAGAAGGAAAGAAAGAACAAACTAATTTATTAATTATTATAAAATTTGAAAAGTTGAATAAAGTAATTATCATATAAGTTGATGGTTATTTTTGGCATTACACAAAAATAATGCAGATGATGTCATTAACCGTTATTTATGAGTAAAAATGAATTTTTTTTTATATAATAGTAGATATATATTTTTATTTATAATATATTTTAAAATATAAATATACGCTCTGAGACGACGTGCCGCGTTGACTAGCATTAAAAAAAGAGTTAATTACACTAACCTCCCCTACTACTATGGGAATATACAAATTCCCCCCTCTTACTATCAAAATTACATAAACTTCCATTTCAAAGATATCCACCTTACAAATTGCCCCTTCCGTTAGTCAACTTAATGGATTTTGTTGATGCCACAAAAAAAATTGGTCTAAACTTCCTATAATACCCTCAACCTGAATAACTCTATTTTTTATGACTTAAATACCCCTTAGGAGTAATTTGTTATTTTTAAATTTAAAAAGGGTGTATACTTGTAATTTTTAGTATATTATTTTATAATATTTTTCTTAATCACATACTGTGTATGTGTAGGTTGTGACATTAATTTTTATTCCTAACAATCATTAAAGCTTGTAAATTTTATTGAAATTATATTATCTTATAGAAAATAAAGCTTATATTTTGGGAAAAAAAATACTTGAAGATATTTTGGTTCACTTTTATTTTCAAGTTTATTGAATTATTTTTAATTTTATAAATGGAGGGTAAAATGATCTTTTAAGCATATACCATTAAATTTGACTAACACATGTTAGTCAGAGGGGATAATTTATAATTTTTATAGTAAGAGATAAAAATTTGTATATTCCCGCAGTAGCAGGGAAGGTAAGTGTAATTAACCCTAAAAAAAAAAAAAAACAAAGAAAATATGAATTTGGGGAAGAGAAGGTGAGGGGAGGGAAGATGCAGTATGCTTGTTTGGAAGTCTTATCCTGGAAAACTGCTGGTCTCAACCACGTGGGCGACCTCAAATCATCATCCTTTCGCCACGTGTCGATATCCTGACCCTTTTACGTTACAACATTAATCTCATGTCCCTTTTGGTCTTTTCGTCTCCATCAACCATGAGTTCATATCAATGTCATCACTTGCGCTCTTTTCTCATTTCTTTCTGGTTTCTGCCTTCAATTCAACAACTCTTATTCATCTTCTTCTTCTTCTAACCACCCCCAACATCATGCATACCTTAATAATTCCCTTTAATTCATAACCATGATTTGTTTTCGGGCAAAAGTTTAAGTCTTTCGAGTGTTGGGATTCAGCAGATTGTTTTTGGCGTTCTGGGCCTCGACAAAGTTTGATCTTTCTTGTGGTTTTAGTGATGGAGGGAGCTGAAGGAAACAGAGATAAATTCAATCTTTCTCTGCGCATGAACGGGCTTTCAGGAGATCCGCTGCACAAATTCATGAAACAAAGCCATTGCCGGAAAGAAAATGAACAGGGAGTGATGGAGGATGAGGCGGAAATAGAGCTGAGTTTGGGGCTGTCGATGAACGGTAGATTTGGAGTGGACCCGTCGAGGAAAAAGCTGAAACGCTCGTCTTCCATATCAGACTTGGTTTTCACAATCGGAGCTGTTGACAATGGGAGCAGCCACCAAGCGCGTGGGGCGGCGTTTGAGGGGTACGCGCCGCTGGTTAGGACACACTCCCTGCCGACTGAGGCGGAGGAGGAGTGGCGCCGCCGGAAGGAGTTCCAGTCCATGAGACGCATGGAAGCCAGGAAGAAGAGAATGGAGAAGTTGAGGAATGTGAGAGTGGTGAAGGATAAGGAGAACTCTTCTGGTGCTGATGTTAATTATAATGAAACTGTTAATGGAAGTGTGAATTCTGGGATTTCAATTAGGTTTGATGATCGGAATGGGAATGGGAATGGAATGTCATCACCACAAGGGTCGATTGGATCACAAGGGAGCGGCTCATCTGCAACCTCTGATCTTCTCAGTAATCAGACAGAGGGTATATAAATTTTCTTCCTTATCTCAATTAATTCTTTTTTTTGTTTTTTAAAATTTTCTTATGGTAAAGGATAAATCATTGATGTGTTAGATGATAAGACCATAATACTTTCTGTTACATTTATAATATCTTGTTGATTCTTTTGGGCTGTGGGGGAAGAAAAGTTTCTTGTATTCTGGAAATTACTATCTCTTAAGTTGCATGATTTGTGGTAAAACTCTTGAAAACTTGTGACTGTTGATGACTGGATGAGCTTGAATTTTGTTGGGTTCTGAAATTTATTTGTTATGATTGTAATCTGCATTTTAATTCATACCGTGGTGCACGGTCAATGGTTGTCTGGAGATTGAGTTGTCATCTTGATGACATTATTAGATTGAGCATTGGATTTCTGGATAGTTTCTCTTGATGTGTATCTTGACGTATTCGTTTGTGCATTACAATTGACCCATCTCACATTAGTTTATCTGACATCAAAACTTGGACTTGTTCTTCTCGTGTAATTATGAAACTATTTCCCTAGTGGTTATAAGGTATATGTCACTTTGAAGCTGTGAAGATCTCTATGATGTGCTAGATCTGTCACTGCTCTATCCTTTCTTTACGGCTCTATGAGTTCATCGACAACAAGAAATGCTTGTGTGGTCATGTTCATATTCATTGCTGTTTATGTAGAATTTCTTGAATTTCTATGATTTTGTGAGTGATAATAGAGTAGGAAATCTACCTAGTTCATCAGGGTGCCATAGCAACGGTAGAAACCATGAAGAAGGGAATCATCACTCACCGGTTTTTCTTTTCAAAATATAATCTTTAACACGTGAATAGCTATCTATATCCACTTGATGCTTTCTCCCAAGGGGGCGAGGAATTTCCGTAGAGCAGTAAATGGATGCAGAATTATAGTTTGTCACTCCTTTGATGTTTATGAATATTTCTCTTTTCTTAGGTTCTCCAACCGTCCCATTAACCTGTCTTCTGATGCATGATCTTGAATTTGCGTTTTCCAATTCTTTTTATGATAATCTTTTCATGCTGCGTGCACTCGTTTTTACCCAATAACGGTGCTTGTTCGAATCAGAGTTCATGAAACTGGTTTTTGTTACCATAGATCTGCTTTTATACAATGTCAAAGTGCTGGAATATATCATGATAAGTTTCTTTAAAGTATTTATTTGATTTTTTCGTGGCTGCTTATAACTGATATAGCTGTCAACCTGTAATAAATAGCTCATAGTTGCCACTACCTGCATTGGGGAGGGGGGGCTACTGAGCCAAGTTTTTATCTCTGCATAGAGTTTATGTTACTGGAAATAAGTTATGTCTTTTAACAGCAGGATCAAAGCAAAATGCTGAGGTTCCACCGTCCAGCGTTCAAGAGCAGGGTGAGCAGGAATCTGCTGTCGGAGCCCCTGACAGGGACGTAAAGAGGGCTAACACTTTGATTAAGAATGCAATGCTTGATATGCCTTATGTGACGACCAAGGAAGATGGGCCTAACGGTCACAAGATAGAAGGATTCCTGTACAGATACAGAAAGGGGGAGGAAGTTAGAATAGTCTGCGTTTGCCATGGCATGTTTCTTTCGCCAGCAGAATTTGTCAAGCATGGTGGTGGGGGTGATGTGGAGCACCCGTTGAAGCACATCGTAGTTAACCCTTTTCCTCTCTTGTAAAATGCAACGCATGTTTAGCCAATCGTTAATGGAAGAGAGAGCCTTTAGTTTCAGGATTGAACTTTTTGTTTAGACTACTTGACAAGAAGAAGCAGATGAGAGCTTGTATTTCTAGTTCATTGATTTGGTCTCCTCATGTATGCAGATATTGTTTGTTTGTCTCATCTCCTGTTTCCCGGCAAAACAGTTTGCTCGTATCTGAATGCTAACAAAAGAATTTCAAGATTTAGATTTAATGGCAGTCGGATTTTATTCAGAGGCACAGTGTAATCTGAGCTGCTTCAGAACTGAACCGAAAGCTAGCTAAAGAACAGCTCCAATTTCCCAATTCTCCATCTTTTCCAAAGAGTGAAACTCTTGTCAAAGACTAAAGGTTTGCTGTCCAGGACACTAAAAGTGAAGATGATCAAGATATTTACACATATCTGGGAAGGTAAGACCAGCCTCTGGATTAGCTATAACACGTTGCGAGGAAAATTTCATGGCGATCGCTGTTGGCTGGCTCTTTTTTCCACAGAAATCCTATTCTTTGTTATTATTTTGACAACAAATAGAAATGAGATACAAGTATACGGTGTCCGAAACAAATATCTGCATTCTTCTGCAGGACATTAGTGAACCCCCTAATCTAGGAAACATCATGGAAAAATGGGGGCAGATCTACACTACAATTTACAAGAAGCTATAACTGAAGACTAACGTCAGCCCAGGAAGACACCGAAAAGCACAAAGTGAAGGGGTGTCACGGATTGTGGTCGGGCTTACCTTTCTACGGATTGCTATGTCAATCAAATGTGTCCTTTCTGTGTGGCTAACATGATGGAGGTTGAAGTTGTTTTAGCCGTCTGACCACCTGCTTCATCGTTGGCCTGTTTGAGAGGGAGTCAACTGTACATACCACAGCCAAGTGTAATACTTCAACCAAATCGTCGTGTGGGCCTGAATCCCATAACCCTGCTGTAAAGAACTCCTTGGCACGGCCTTGCCTCAAGAGCATGCATGCCCAAGCCACAATGTTGAAACCATTTCCAAAGGAAGAAAATGAGGGATCCAGTGCTTTCTTGTCAGAGATCAACTCAAGCAACACAACCCCATAGCTATAAACATCAGCCTTGTCAGAGACACGGCAAGTCATTGCATATTCTGGAGCAACATATCCAAAAGTTCCTGCCACACCAGTTGTTGCATGAGTTTCTGACGTTCCAAGAAGCCTAGCTAGTCCAAAATCAGAGAGATATGCATTGTAGTCCTCATCCAACAATATATTGCTAGGCTTCACATCACGATGAAGAACACGTGGTACACACTGATCATGTAGGTAGGCAAGAGCGCGTGAAATGTCCAGGGCAATCTTGTGCAGTACCCTCCAATCAACAGCTCTAGTTGACCTTTCCTGTATAAACTTTTCCAGGTTGCCACCGGGTAAATAATTATATATAAGAAACATCTCTGTTTCACTCGCATGGTACCCTATCAATGTCACAAGGTTTGGGTGGCGAAGTCTGCCCAGGGTTTTAATTTCAGCATTGAATTGTTGAACACCTTGGAAACGTCCTACTGCAAGCCGTTTTATGGCCACTAGGACACCTGGAGCAATCTCTGCTTTGTATGTTGCCCCAAAACCGCCGCTGCCAATACAGTTGCTTGCATTAAAACTCCCCGTTGCACGCACCACATTCTCAAATGTTAGGGGAACCCCAATGTCGGTAAAGATGATCACTTCTTTCCTAACAGTTCCGCTTACTCTGGACCGTGGTTTCCACTTTCTGGTGTAAAAGAAAAGGACGATGAGAGCAAGAAGAACTGATACAATGGCTGCTGCAGATGTTATAGAGGCAATCTCAATTGAGTTGAAGCCGCCATCCCCTTTTTTCCGGCTTGGAGTTGATGACTGAAAAGAAGTATTGTTTTGTGTATTCCCTGTTCTTCCCAGTTGATCCGTAGGAGGCGAAGAGGAAGACAGCACAGGGCAATGCAGCAACGGATTCCCAAGAAAGCTATTGCATTTGATCATATTGTTGTTTAGAGGTGCTGACCCAGACAAATTATTGAAGGACACATTAAAAGCTGACAGAGTGGATACATTTGTCAGGCCAGGGGGGACCTGCCCAGATAGCTTATTATTGTCCAAGAGAAGGACCGTCAAGTTCCTCAAATTTGCAAGGTCCTTTGGAATTTCACCAGAGAGCGAGTTTGAAGACAGCTCAAGAACTTCCAGAGAGTATAGTTGCCCCAAGCTTGCAGGGATTGAACCATTCAGGTTGTTTCCAGCCAAAGAGAGACATTTGAGATCCTTTATCTGGCCAAGGCTGCTCGGAATTGAACCTTGCAAAGCATTCCAGCTTAAATTAAGAACACGAAGTGAAACCAAGTCGCCGATGCTGGGAGGAAGACTTCCCGCAATTCGATTATCAGAAGCATCTAGAAGTGTCAAAGTCTTGCACATTGTGGCAATATCTCTTGGAACTTGACCAAATAACCCATTGCTTGTCACATTAACTATTATACCTCTCGCCTGATCACACTTCTCAAAGAAAGCTCCGGGAAAGCTTCCAGTCAGCATGTTTCTGCCGGCAAGAAATGCATAAACTGTTTGCTTACCTAATCTTTCTGATGCAACAGGCATTGACTGAAGGGAGCCAGTAAGGTTGTTAGAACCAAAATTATGCAATACTGAGAAACTATCACCGTCTCCATAAAATGGCAAAGAGGTTTCCTTTTGACTTCTATATCGAAAAAATGATACATATGCAGACGAAGGATCATAAGGATCTAAGGAATCCCACAGCATGGACTGGACAGGAGCACAACCTTCATAATTAAATTTGGGAATAGGACCAGACAAATAATTCCCGCTGATGTCGAACACTGTCATACAAGGAACAGGAATGTTGCCAATGATTTCCCCATTAAGTCTGTTTGAGCTCAAATCAAGAAAATGCAGCTTCTTGCAGTTGCTAAACCCCTCTGAGATTTTCCCCGAGTAATAGTTCTGAGCCAAATTCAAAACTTCCAAGTTGTTGCAGGAGCCCCAACTAGCAGGAAAGTTTCCCTCCAGAGTTGCTCTAGGAGCCCACATCATCCTCAAGCTGGAGAGGCTGGTAATTCCTGCTGGGATAGTACCTTCATAAAAATTGTACTCATCAGCAGTAAATGCCAACTTTTCCTGTGAATAACCACCTGCCAAACTCGAGACATTTGGAAGAGGATCCCATAAATTTGACAATACAAGGACAGATAACTTCGTACAATTACCCAGCTCAGATGGTATAGCACCGCCAAAGTTGTTCCTCGACACATCCAGCACTTCCAGCTGACTCAACTGACCAAGTTCACTTGGAATAACCTCCTCCAACAGATTAGAGTACAGAAGAAGGGTCTTCAACCCTCTACAGTTCCCAATAGTCTTTGGGATGCTTTCGACCAAGTAGTTCCCAGAAAGATCTAGATGCTCGAGCTTCCCACAATTATCCCCTATCTCAACTGGTATAGATCCACTGAGTAGATTAAAGGACAAGTAAAGCCCCCTCAAATCTCTAAAGCCACCAATAAACCCCGGAATCGATCCATTAACTTGATTCCCAGCTAAATTCACAACTTGAAGCCCCACACAATTTGATAATGAACTCGGTATCCCCCCGAAAATCTCATTGAAACCCAGGTTAAGAACTTTCAAATTCTTCAACCCACTGAAGTAAGCAGGCAGAGAGCCGGAAATCAAATTCCCTTCAAGATCAAGAACCTCAAGCTTTTCCATTCCCCAAATTTGCACAGGAATCTGACCTCTTAATTCATTGAACGGCAGTGATAAATTCCTAAGTTCACTAAGTTTAGCAACAGCCAGAGACAGTTGTCCCAAGACTTTAACTTTACTGTTGCTCCCTGAACAACGCCTCCTAATCCCAAACCCATAAAGTGGAAACTGAGCAATTCTAGCACAAGACAAAGAATTACCTCCACCAGCAATATTCAGCGCTACGACCCGAGAATCCGAATCACAAGAAACCCCGGCCCACGAGCAGTGATCCGGGCTGTTCGAATTCCAGCTGCTCAGCACTCCATAAGGGTCTGAAAGCGACGCCTTGAACTCCAAGAGAGCAGATTTATCCGAATCGGAGGCCCAAACGGCGTGGTCATGAGCTGAAAACAGGACACAAAGAACAATCAAAAGCTTCAACGGCTTGTGAAGGTGGTGCCATTTCACGATAACAGAAGACGGACCCATTACAGAAGCCCGAAAAGGGTCCCCAAAAAGCCCGAGTAAAGCCCGGACCCGTTCTTGTTCCCCCCTCTCTTGAACGAGCATAAAAAACCCAAACCCTAAACCCGATTCTGGTGTTCCCTTTTGTCTTTTACTGTTACACTTGAGAACCTAAAACTAAAAACAGAGGACTAAACACACACACAAACACACGCACAGAGAGAGAGAGAGAGAGAGAGAGAGGAGGAACAGTAGGGTGTTTCCTTGTTTGTTCTTGCTTTCAGAAAAAAACGCGTTGCTCTTCACATTTCATTTTTTCTTTGTCTTCTTGCCCTTCTTTTTTCTCTTTTCCCTCATCTTTTGTTGTTTTTCTCTCTTTTCTTTTTCTTTTTTTTTTAAATATTTTTTTGAATTTTACCATTTTCACTTTTTCCTTTTTTTAAAAAAAAATAATAATTTGGGTTTTTATCATTTTCAATTCCTCATAATTTGGTGTTAAGCTGGACTACTAAGACTCCAAATAGGACTGCAGACTCAATATTCTCCTCACCAGTCTTCCTCTCTATCTACCCAAATAAACAATTCAATTCAACTATTATTCATTTCAATTAATTTTAAAACTGCACAAAAATTCTTGAATTTAATCACATATCACATCCACTTTATGCATATCCAGACTAAATTATATTCCGTGTTATTATAATTCTACCAAATACTACTCACCACTCTTAATATTCAGTACTCACAACATTATTTCTAATATATCAAATTAATCCATATAAATATCATTATTTCACACCCCCCATTCATATAAAAGATACCAAGATTCCAAAGATGTGAATATATTTGTCAAAAAAAATTTCCTTTTTTGGTTCTTGCAGGGACATATATTGTTGACTTTTTTCCCTAAAAATCAAGATTTTTTTTTAAAAAAAATAAAATTATGGTGGATGAGTGAGGGGGGGGTAGGATGGGGGGACCAAGAGCAGCGGTCAATAAATGCAAGAGGGTGTCAAGGCCCAAACCGTAGGCTCAACTAGTTTTGGGTTCCTCTTTGATTTTGATGGGCTCAATTATTATCTTTTGAAGTTGACATGTGGAATGCTCTATTTGGGCCCCATTATCCTATTAGGGCGTGTTTGGTGAGACCAAAAGAAAAAGTAGCAAAAGTTAAACAAAAGTCTCAACCTTGTGAAAAAGCCACTTTTTTCCTTCTTTTTCTTTTTATTTTTGAGTATTCTTTATTTGGCATGTTATGATGATGGAAAACTTGAGCAATTTCTCCTCAACTTTTTTCTTGCTTTCCATTTTTCATCGAAAAATTCTTGTGTGGATCAGATTTGATCGAATCAAATTAATTATAAAGTAAATATATCGTTGGTCACTTTCCCTATACTGTACACTAATCACACGACAAGTGTATTATACTTACAATATAATTGGTTCAGATTTAACTGAGTTAGGCCCAAACTAGAATTTCCCTTTCTCATCCTCAATTTCACTTCACCCCCTCATAACCACAACAAAGTTGACAATTCATCCATACCCCTTTAGGGTCGGTTGAAATGAAAAAGTAAAATTGTCGAAAATTGAATATGGTTAAATATTTTTTTTTTCGCAAGAAATTTACATGAATACATTAATAAAATGTTCTTATTAAGTGCATTTATTCAAGATTAATATTAAAAGTGTCCAACTAGCAAAGGGTCTTTTTCTAGGGGAATAGGCACATGACTTGTTAAATGTGAATGCAGAAAAAATGGGAGTTTGATTTTCTTGGAGAGCACTAAAAGATGAATGGAACTGTAGAAAGTTCAAACCAAGAAAATTAGGCCTAGTTGGAGGATTACATCAGCATGACATCTGCAACCTGCTTCATCATTACATATACATACATACATACCTATACACTGTGAAAAATCTACACCAAGTCATGCAAATTCTTTTAAATTATTTAACTGTGAAAAGGGAGTTGTTGTTAAAGCAGGATGATTGAATATCCTACTGTTCATCCAAGAAAAGAGAATAAACACATAATGTCTGATCATGTGAAAGCTCTACAACCAACCAACCAACCACCTTTGCAACTGATTGTCCCATGAACTGATGGTTGATTAATTTAGGACAACAGCACATGGCCAACCTCCCAAGCTAAATAAAAATTACAACCGACCCTCATAAAATTCATCATAATTATAAATATTTCCGTATTTTGAAAAGTTACAAATACCCTCCTACAATGAGCTGTCACAAAGGGTATTTTTGTTAGAGTGTTTGTGATTTCAAATGGGTATTTATAATTTTTAAAAAAATTAAAATCACGGGAGCCTGTTGTAATTTACCCTAAAATCTACTGACAATCTTTTTCTTGATGTTTCTCAGAGTGGATAGTTCTTTCTTCAGGCCAATTTTCTAGGGAGAACTAAGCAGAAGACTGTGTACTTACTAATCTTCAGACACGATCTTGAATGCAGACGCAGGATATCTCAATGATACGAAACGGTGAGCGTGTGTTAATCTAATAACAAGAACGTAAGACGAGAGGAAGAAATAAATGGATCGATAGTAAAATTCATTAAAATCAATTATTCTATATAACTGAGTTCTTGTAAGTCACATTCTGGACCGTCATACGCAAGAGTTTCGAGTCATATAACCTTTCCCTGCTTGCTTCCTAGAAAATCTAAGAGCAACTACTCCTGAAAATCCCTGGTGAAGTAGTCACATTATAAAGAAACTAATAGGGGAGAACAGTCAGGCTCAGGATCTTGAAGCTTCCTGTTTTCAAGACTGAAAAATTGAACTAGTTAGTCTCCCTAAGCTAGATCCTCTAGTTTTAGTGAAGCTAAGCAGGTCTTAAATGAGTTACGACTAAGTAATCATCGGTAAACAATATAATGTTGTTAACAGCACCGAGGCCAACAGGAGAATCTAGAACACCATTTTGTATTGGAATCTTTAGGAGCTTCTTTAGTGGATTCTGCTTCCAACTGTGGTTTCTCAGGTTTGTCCGTGGCCATGTTCAACGAGCCGGTCTTTCCGCCATCATTCACCAATCTGAGATCAAGAAAACAAGCATGTCAAATGAGAGCATGATCCTGTTTGTTTGAGTTCTGTTTGTTAGCCGTTTATTTGTAATAGTTGGAACGATAGAACGATAATCTTACACTGGGAATGCGAATGATCTGCTGCTATGTCCACTTTCCTCAGAAAGACGAGCATTGCTTGTCGACACGCGAGGGGTACTTGTGGAAGTCTGAGTAGTTTCACCTCCTTTAGATTGAACTTCAGGAGCAGGATTTGTGTTCTGCTTTGCATGATCCTCGATGGCTGCCTCTGTGCTAGTAGTATTGGGATCTACGTTTTTGTGTCTAGAAACATTGCCTGAACTTACACTACACTCTTCATGTGCTGGTACTTCCATAAGTGGGGGAAGGCTATTCAATTCATGAGATTTGGCTTCAGAAACATAAGGAAGATTGCACGGTGAGCTGCTTAATTCGTCGAGCCTGCTAAGTTCTCCCGACTTCCCAAAATACGCTGTGTGATCTCGGGATAAACTGTTGGTCCCCATATGAATGCTGAATAACGACTCGTTTGAGGCAACACTCCAATCTGAAGTATTTGTGCCTTTAGTCGAGAATATGGATGCTGGAATACGGTCTGGATCATAACCGTCCGGCTGGTCCATCGTCTGGACCAGAGGAGCAGACTTCATTTGTAAATCTGGAGAAGCATTGAAGCGATCAGGTGATGATGGCATCACCAACCCTACCGGTGGAGATGCACCCAACATGCCCCATTCAGGTGTCTGAGAACCGAATGACAGAGATCTGAATCTACCAGATGAATCATCAGAATGTCCCTTTTTAACATTCTCGATTTTCAATGAAGAACTAGAAGAAGGCGAAGGCCCGGAAGAAGCAGGTGACAAATCTTGAGTCTTTACAGGCTCATTGATTCCTTTCACATGTTCAGATTCCATAGCTCATCTGGTGTCTCAAGTTCTCAGGATATTCTCAGACAATCAATTAACTGATTGTAACACTGCACTGTAAGAGAAAAAATGGTCAGAATCAATCATCAAACTACAACAGGAAGTTGCAAGACATTGATCAGATAAAGTTAACAGATTCCAACATACTTAGGAAGTGGCCATGAACAACTTTGTACTAGTAACAAGAAGATTCATACACTGTAAGAAACTTCTTAAAGATGCCTAAACCCACTACTAGTACTACCCTTATACAACAAATTTGTTCGAACTATCATTTCAGAAACATGAAAACTCAATAGGGACATGCTAGAAATCCCAAGACAGTGACTATGAAAAGAGTGAATCAGATACTTCTCAGACAACATATGTATATCCAGAAGTCGATCTTCTTAACTGATTCGTGAAGGCAATGGAAGCATTACATAATTACCTAATGCCTATTGCAGATGAAACAGCAAGAAATTGGACATAACTCTAGTTTTTTAAGGTTAGGCGTGATGACGGTCCTTGTTCAGATAATTAACAAATGCTGCTCGGAGCCGGTGGTCCTTCCTTAAGGTTATCAAGGATCAACTCAAGCTACCAATGCATCAAGAAGTAAGAACGTAGGATCAGAGGATCATTGATCAACATTCAGACAGAAAATCATGTTGAACACAAGCCATGAAACACATATCATTAAAGGGCCCTCTTCTTATGAACAAAAATGACAATTGGAGTTTGGATTCTTGATGATCAGGATGTCATGCAACTCTGATTGATGATTTCTTGATTTCAAACAAAAGGGTTTTTGGTGTTCTGTTTCAAATTGTAATAAAAAAACACAAGTATCAGAATTATTACACATACCTAATCATGCAACCCTACGAATCAAGAATCCAGTTTTCCATGACAACGTTTTCTCCCTTTAATTCAGAAGCCAAATAAAGGGATCATACAGTACCAAAACCTAGGACAAGGACCACAGAAATTGATGTGTATAAATCAAGAAATGTTGCAAGTTTCAGTGACAGAACAAGAACGTGATGCAAGCAAGTTCTGGCAAGGGCAGATCCAAAAAGAAGAATTGTTTTCTCAGGGTTTATTCTTGGAAGAAAAGAGTCTTTGTTGAAAATGAGGGGCAAGCATCTATTTCGGACATTCTGATTTGTGACAAAATTGAGTCTTGAGTTGCTCCTAAAATTTAGGAACATATTATTCTGTGATTGGTGCTGTGCAGAAACAAATAATTCCAAGAGAAAAAAAAAAAAATCCTTGATGAGGGCCTCACCGTCTTTTCACTTTTCTCCCTCGAAAAAACAAAAGCAAAATTACATTTTTTGTCTTTTTACGACATAAATACGTGCTTTTATCCCGCTATGACATTACACATTGACGTAATAATCATGCGTTTATATATGCGGTCCCACCCTTAAATGTGTAATACTAACGTGTGATAGAAGATCTGCACTGGCCGACAGGAGAGCACAAGTGACAGAAAACAAAGTAAGGTTAAAATTTGGTATCATCTTATCTCTTACACATTTCTTGCCTATCCTACGCTATCCTAAACCACTACAGCTATATTCCTCAGTTCATGCAGATATACTAAAAACAACAGAGAATTATTTCAAGAATTAATGGAACTTACCATGGAGAAGCTGCTGTTAAGCAGTGAAAAACAAGCTTTTATGAGTACCCTTCATCCTCAATTTGCAACAAAGATTCCCAGGTTGCCTTCATTGTCTGAATCAAAGTCTCAAACTATTTTCAAAGGGATTCATGTCAAGAGCCAAGTTCCAGGCCATCTGCTCAAGGTAACAAACGACGAGTGTAATTCAGCTGTCGTGTGATTATAAATTTTCGTTTTCTTTGCTTTTTTGGGGTGAGTATGATTGATGTTTGTTATTAGTTTTCACTAGGTTTGTGCTTTGAGGAGGAGAAGGGCCAATGTGGATAGTGATACTTATGTGTTGATGGAACCTGGGAAGAACGAAGAGTTCGTGTCGGAGGAAGAACTGCGTGACAGGTTGACAAGTTGGCTAGAGAATTGGCCCGGCGACGCCCTACCACCTGACCTTGCAAGATTTGATACAATTGATGATGCTGTTGAATACCTAGTCAAGTCTGTCTGTGAACTTGAAATAGACGGTGATGTCGGCTCAGTTCAGTGGTATCAAGTCCGGTTGGAGTGAATAATCTATTTCGTTCTTGGATTAGACGATGTTTTTGCTTATAATCGATTACTCTTATGTGTGTACCAAATTTCTGTTTTTCCCATGATTGGATTGATATAACACATGAAGATGTGAAATGTTGTGAAGTTACAGAAATGGGAAGATTCATTACATAAACCAACACATGTAAGACTTCCCATGAAACAACATATGTGTAATAATTAGTACATAGGCCATTAGTTCAAACACTTGTCCATCTGGAGAGGACTCAGTTCTTGAAGCTGAAGAGCTGGAATCTGCATTGAGAATTGGATCAAATGTCAGATACATGAATCTGCAAGATTCTTGATATTGAGGATTAATGCTTGAAAGGGTTGTACCTTTGGAGGGTGGTTGGCAGAGGGTGGGAAGAGCTTGCTACCCTTTCTACTTCTGGCAAGAATTCCTCTGGTTGCAGGTGACATCATTTGATCAGTTGGGCTTGTGTACCTGCGACAACATCAACCATTTCACCTACCTAAATCACATCACATCAAAATGATGCAAGAAAATTGTGTGTAACATAGAAATTAATGTACCTTTCGGGGTATTTGAATGCCTTGGGGAGCTTAAGGCGGTCCGGCGTGCCGTTTTTGCCAGTATTGCATATGGGGGGAGTTTGAGGTTTGTGAATGTTGTCTTGGTTGGGCGGGGGTGGCGTGTTTTGGTCGACGGTAGCGTTGGTTTCTGCGTCAGCAGCAGTCGGGACGAGTCCGGGAGGGGTTTTGAGTGTTTGGTCCATTGAGTTGTGCAAGAAACTCAACTCAATCAATCAAGTTTTGATGAAGCAGAATTTGAGTATTGTGAAGGATTGAAGTGAGATTTAATGAAGGTGTTGGAGTTGGCTTTAAGTTTAAGGCGACCGTTTGGGGTGGTGTTGCAACGGTCGAATTTTGGGGTTCCAAAGGTCAATAAACGACCAAACCCAACGGGTATAATGTGAATGTTTGATGTCAAGCTGTCAAAACAGACTCTGACTCGGATTTTCTTTTGAAATCTATATTATTATATATAAAAATTCTTTTTTTATTCATAAATTATTATTGTTGACACAGACGCACTATTTTTTTAAAGTAAAAAATAACCTTCAATTTTATATTAATTGATAAATTAATTTTTTTCTTTTTTTTTTCAATATGATGTGTTAGTTTATATATTTTACTCTTATTTATAATATATTTTAAAATAGATAAAATTATTTATTATATGTACGCATGAACGCCGTGCCACAACGACTAGTTTATACTATATATTAAGGGAGAATATTTTGGCGTCACTCGATTTTTTCGTTTGTTTTTTTAATATTTAATTTATTTATATTAATTCTCATTGTTTAGTATCTTTTGATAATTATTTTATTTCATGTTGTCACTATTTTTTATAAATTTAATATTAATTTATTATTATGATATAATTTATTAGATAATATATATTTTATTTTAAACAGTATTATACAATTTACCACAAATTACTAAATAAATAAATAAAATGATAAGAAGCAGCAGACAGACTGCAGACAAACAAAGAAGAGTATATATTTCTTTTTGGGACTTTTTAAAAAATAAATTCCTTATAAAATTCAAATATACCGTTGAGGCCCGTTACAATTGTGAAGATCTGATCCAGTAATCCACAGCCTCTGATGAAATGACCGGCCCAATTTAAGCCCAAATGCTTACTTGTTGGTGGGCCGGCCCAATTCTTCCTATTAGGTCTCTGACTTGGTCAAATTACTATAGTATGAAAAGTATTTTTTTTTAAATCATTTTTTGAGGTAAAAATAAATTGTTTTAAGAAATTTGATTAGGCACAAAAAATCTTATTAGATTAACTTGGTCATAAAATTTTATTACAAAAAATCTTATTAGATTAACTTGGTCATAAAATCTTATTACAACTGTTACGTAATTGATCAAATTTTCTGAACTATCACATAATAATTATATCATAGTTGATCAAATTCGATCTGAATTAAAACCCGGAAAAAAGAGGTAGATAAGAATTTTCAAAAAGGAATGAAATATCAATGATCTCTTAGTCTAGTGTTAATTAATGTTGAGGTGCTATGAACTAGTTTGATGACATGGGTTTGTGTTTCATCGAACGTTTGGGTGTTTGAGTTTACTATAATTTATTATTTTATAATTTTAAATTATATAAATATACTAATAAAATCGATGTATTATTTAACTATACTCTAATTTTTTGAAATATTAATATAATAATGTAAGTTCTGTTGCTAACTAGAAATAAATAAATTTAGACAAGATCCATGAAATTAAGGAGTGATTTCAAACCTAAAACTCTTTTAATACTCATTGAAAACAACTCAAGAATTAATGCATTCATATTAATCTCCCAATAAAAAAACATCCATCGTCCGGTATATTAAAATAGAGTTTAATGCAATTTACTTTCCTATTATATTGTAAATGAGTTAATTATCCTTTTATGAAAAAAAAATAGTAATTTATCTCCCCGTATTCTTTAAAAAAACACATAAAAGTAAATTATTATTTTATTTTTTATAATGAAATAATTTATTTATTTACAATATCACGATATTGTTTATTTTTTTCCTATTAAAATATCAAAAAATAATTACACACATCAATACTTATCATAGCAAAATCCACGTTGAAAGACAATAATTTGTCTGATCATTTTAATCATAGTACGAAGCAAATTACGTGTGGTAGTTTTGTGTTGACTCTTGACAAAGAAAATCAAGTCTGACGATTTGACCTCATGTCCTCTTTTCCTGCCCATAAAACAAGGACCATACATCACTAAATACAAATAAATAAAAAAAGAAAGAAAATATAGAATATAATTTCCAATTAAAAATACTTATTTCGAATATTTTTTTTCTTGTACAGAATAATAATTAAAATTAATTACACTTACACCCATATAAAAATACAAAATTCTATTTTTTCAAAAAAAATTGAAATTACACTTGCAATCCCATCAATAATTCTCCATATTGTATCTCTTTTGTTAGAATTTGAACGAATAACGACAATTTTAATAAAAACAATACACATAATTTAATTTTATATAAATTATTGACAGAAAGACTATTATGCATATAATGTTTCATTAATGACACCATGATAAGAACTAACGATAGAAAAAAATACTTTTTCTAATGTGTACAAGGTGCGAATATATATATATATATATGCATTTTTTAAACAAAATAAATAAAAATAATTTTCCCACAAAATTTAGAAAAGAAACAGTGAGTCGATGGGACGTGGTCTAGTATGAAATGATGTTTTAATTAATTAGAATTGTGACCCACATTGTGTAAGAAGTGATGGGGGCTGATGTAGTGTGGTCAACACTACTGCACCATGATTTCACCTCTAATTAATTAAATTCATTCCTCCCATCATTATTTATTTTCTATCAAATACCATCTACAAAATCATTTTAAAAAATTCTCAGAAGCTTATTGCAAGTCACCAATGAGTGGGATCTTTTATGATTATTATTTAAATTTATCTGAATTAAAATTAAATTATAAAAATTACGTTTAAATTTAATTTGATTATTATTCTGATCGAATGTTAATAAAATCATAACATTAGTTGAACTCGAATAAATTGAATGCAATTTATACGATTATAATTAAGTTTAAACTACACAGCAAATCACGCGTCATATTTCAATTATGGCTCTATCATAGAAGTAATTATTGCATCATAACCCAATAATTTTCTCTAAAAATCATTGATTTTGATGGGAACCGCACCTATACTTTTTCAGTTGAATTTTCTATTTTAATTCATGTTGCAGTTTTTGGTTTATTCAATATACACATATTATATGTATAAAATATATATTTATTCTTTAAATAAAATACATGATGTCATTTTTTAAATAAAACAGAAAGATGCAACTGAATTCGTATATTCTTTTTTTTTTTTTACTCTAATACTAATTATTTGAATTAAGTGTCATCATTGCTGGAAAACCATATCCAATAGCAATGATATAATTCAAAATTTTAAATAATACAGTAGCCCAAAAAATTAACGATGTGGTAAGAATTAGTACGACACGATTCGTGTCATCAATATTAATTAGAGAGTGGATTTCCACCATCAGTTATAACGACGAGGTTTAATACCCCACATCAGCATTAATAAGAAGCGTCAATTAAATGATGGGTATTAAGTGAAATTAGTAAAAATGCCCTGAGGAAACCTACCAAATATAACCCGACGAATAGGAAATCGGACAAGTTCGAAGCTATAGGTTCGAGTCCCACCAATTCGTGTGGATATTGTCTTATTTTATATCAGTGCTTATAATTTATTTATTATTTTTAATTATATTGATATATTGCTCAATTTATCAAAATAGATAAAAGAATAAAATATCGGACAAGATGGACGATGTAAATACTTTTGTTAAATACCAAGTTCTATAAATATGCCCCACATAGCTCATTTGTATAAGAGGTGGAAAATTGTAAAATAGAGAATCAATTATTTGCTCATATCGAGAGCTGAAATTGTACCACATCTCACTTAGAAATAAAATTTATTATGATCGCAATAATATCACTACATGTTGGATCTTGATTGTGACAATAGATTAAAGTTTCGTTTCCAACACATGTTTCGAATTTATAAATATTAAAAAAATTTCAAAAACGTTTCAAAAACGCTACAGAAAAATCATAAAATTAAAGAAACATATATAATAGTTATAGAAAAAATTAAAAATATTACCTTTCTCTTTTTTATTCAAATATATTTAGTTTAATTTTGTATCATATAGGCAATTAACATTATTTTTATGTAGTATAATTATGTATTTGGAGTTATTAATTGATGTAGTTGCTATTGACAACAAATGATATAATAATATTTATTTTTAACTATGTGTTATAAAATATCTATATTATGTTGATATTTGGACATATAACATTACTAATATAGCATAATATTAAATTTGTTACCATTAAATGAAATACTTATATATGACACAAGAATTTATACACTTGTAGCTAAAAGTATGATACAAAAATTTTGCGGAAAAATTAGGAAAAATAAAATATTTTTTAGGAAACTCAAAGATTTCGAAGGAAAATTAAGAAAAATAAAGTGTTTCGAAGGAAACTATATAATTTCGAAACTATCATGTATTTTTGTTTCCATGACATTAAAAATAAAAATATTTTCATAGTTTTGATAGAAACGCATAGAAATTTTAAACCATGATTGTAACTTTATTATTAACAAGAAAAAGGAAATTAATTGAGAAATTACGTAAGTTTAGTTGATTCCATTTTAAGATTTGAAAGGTATATCTTAATTAGTTATAAATGTTGGTATAGGGAAAGAAAGTAAAATAGTTGATTAAGGAAGTAGCTGTCTGAATAAATGTTGACATTGAAATGTTTCGAGCATTTCGATGTGTTTGCAGGACACAGAGATAATGCCCATTAATGTCTCATTGACCAAATACTTTCTCTTCTTTTCTCTACTCTTCCCTTAATCAATTTCACACTATTTTGCGCAAAATTTTAATTCGAATCTCATTCGATCAAATTTTAAATCAATTATATGGCAAGTTCAATGTCATGTGATTGATGTACAGTTTAGGAAAAGTGATTAATTATATGGCAAGTGTATCACACTTGTTCTATGATTAATTTGATTAGGCCAAACCTGATTCGGACAAGAATTTTTCCTATTTTATTTACACAATCTTGCAACTATTCACATCTTGGAAAATATTCGACTCAAATTGAATTTATTATTTTATTTTTACAAACTAATTATAAAATTTTTAGTATTTAGTTCGATTTTGATTTACCATTCCATAATATACTATTCACGTATATTTTTATATTTAATTTTCAATTGTTTTAGTTGCTACAGCTAAAGAATTATCGAGAACGAATCTAATTATGCTTTTATTGCGGAATGAAAGAATTCGATTTAAAAATCGACCAGTACTGATATTTTTATTTGTAACTTTTATACTTACTAGATATTTGATCCATTTATGTTCAATTTTATTAAAGAAAATATCAATTACTTCTAGGGTAAATTACAACCACATCCCCGACTTTAATGTTCTTCTAACAATGAAATCATTCAATTAGAATTATTTGGATTTTCATCAAATTTTTATAGTAAATTATCCAAAATGCTCTTATGAATTATAAGTTATAATTTTGTATAATATTTTTTTTTCAAATTTCTAAAATATTTTTATAGACTATTATCTATGAATTATTTATTTTCCCACCTTTTTTTTTTTGTGAATTTTTTCAAATGCTTTTTTAAATAAACAAGGGTGAAATATTGCTTTCACATTACTCTCTAATGACTACATAATTATTTTGCATTTGAAGGGATTATTTATAATTTTTCAAACTACGAGAAGTATTTATAATCGTGTCAAAATTTAGTAAAGTGTAGCTGTAATTTACCCTTATACGTAATAAATATCATAGTCATGCCTTATTTTCTACACCAATTAATTCAATTTTATCGCTTAGTATTTTGAAAATCATATATATATATATGCAATGAATTGAGGGCATGATTGGTATATAGGAATGGAATTGAGTGAGAATGGAATGAAATTAGGAATGGAATAAAAGTAGGAATGGAATGATTTTGGTATACCATTCCTATGTTTGGTATACCAAAGGAATGAAAAGGAGAATTGAATCAAAACTTTCAAATTACTCATTTATATATTTTTTAATAATGAAACTTAAAAATTAAAATAAAAAACAACTAAGCTACGTCTCATTAATGACATAAGGAATATTATTTTTGAAATATTAAATTAATTATAAATTTATAATATATATATATTGTTGGACATTTTCATATATTTAAATTTTTTTAAAAAATACTTATTATTTGGTAAATGCTTATGCTTATAGTAATATCTGGTAAAATGCCTATAAAAATGTTAATAATTTTATATTATATTTAATAAAATATTTAAGAATTTTTTTTATATTTTACATTTTATATTTTCTAAAAACCACATATTTAAATATTTTATATTGATATTCATTTATTTTAATGTATTGAAATAATATATAATTTTGTGACTATAAATCTCGCAACTATAATTTTATTAAAAATTATTTTAGCAGTATATAAAAACAAAATCTATTCCCAAACTATTGGGAATAGCTAAAATCATGGGTGAGTGGGGGAATGCCTAATCCCATATTTATGGGAATGGGCATTCCCAAAGGAATGGCTATTGCTATTCCTAAATTATACCAAACATGTGTTTGGAATAAGATTAGGAATGTTCATTCCATTCCAAATGCATTCCCTCATACCAATCATGCCCTGAATGCTTTCGTATCTATTAATCCAACTCCTAGCTATAAATATTTCTTTTAGAATAAAAAAAAAATAATTATTTGATTAGATGTTGACGTCATTTTTGGGGTGGGAGCCATCACTATGGAAAATCGTTGTCAAAGCATTGTTTCACAAGCTACCTTATTATATATATTATATTAATATATGTTACCCATCTTTTCCACTTGCTCCCTTGATTTTTTTTTCTCCTTAAGTACTTGCGGTTTTGATTTTATTTTATTTTTTCATTTGGTTATTTAATTTAATTCGTGTGTCCTATATTAATTTATTCAAAACATATATACATATAGCTATGGGGTTGGATCCAAACAAGTTGACGTATTTGTAATTTTTATAGTTGAAAAAATCGTATAATTACTTGGAAATTTAATTTTATAAAATAGGGAATATTATATATATATATATATATATATATTGCAGTTGTGAATAGTAACTGAAAGGGAAAAAGAGTGATGAAATATATTTCTAAATTTGATGGTAGAGAGGTATATGATAATGATATGGTACTAATTTCGGAAAGAAAAAGGTAACATATTTGTTAGAAATATTGTTGTTGATCAGACGAACCATTTTCTAAGTTTAGGAAATGGTGTAAGTAATAAAGTGGGATGGTGGTCGGCACTCTAAGCTTATACACATAATTAATTCTCGCCGCAACCCGTTCTTATATGAATATAATAAATAATTTTCTATATTTTAAAATATATTATTTAAGTAATTAAATTTACATAAAATTTAAAAATTTGAATAAATTAGTTATCTTATCAGTTGCATACATTTTTTGGATAAAAAAAAAGGTTAATTATATTTAGACCCTCTCTGAAAATGCATAATTACACTTTCCCCAAAGAAGTTTTGAAATTACATTTTACACCCCTTCTAAAAATTCTTTGTTTACACCTGACCTCCATTCGTTAAAGTTTGGGCGGAAAATGTTCATTTCAACAAAAATAATTACATAAATTTTCAATTTTTCCTCTCATTTAACATTCTCGTGCAATAATTTTGTACTTATAAGGAAAAAATATAATAATATTGGCCTCACTCCATACATATACGTTACACTTGTCCTCTTATAAGTACAAAAATATACATGAGAATGTTAAATGATGGGAAAAATTAAAAATTTGTGTAATTATTTTTGTTGACGTGAACATTTTTCGTCCAAACTCTAACGGATGGGGGTCAGGTGTAAACAGAGAATTTTCGAAGGGGGTGTAACTGTAATTTCAAAACTTTTTTGGAAGAAAGTGTAATTATACATTATTAGAGGGAGTGTAAGTGTAATTAACCCTAAAAAAATGGTGCAACTAGCGGTGTTAAAACAGTTACTTTGTATGATAGATGAATAATTAATTATACTTTTAATCCCTTAACTTTGGATATATTATAAATACACCCCAATACTCGTATTATAGTTTACAAATTCCCCCAAATTAGATATTTTAGTATTATTTTCAATAACATGAATGATGATGGAAGGGAATAGGAGCAATATACATACACATGGAAATGATGTCTATGGCATAATGGTAGGGGCAGTTCATTTCTAGTGGATGAACCCTATTACATGTGACCACTAGTGCAAATTGAACTACTCAAAAAAAAAAAAAAAAAAAAGGTAAGAACTAGGACACATTTGTCTACCCCCCAACACGATATCAACCACTTATCTACCAATGCATGTTTGTCTTGTGTCTCATTTTATCTTTCCATGTCAACTTTTTATTTTTGGTCAAATTTGATTAATCACATCAATCAATTGATTAAAATATATATTGTTAGGTATGACTCATACACAAAATATATAAATAAATAAATATTGGAATGGAGATATACATCCGTTATTACTCCCAAAGACGTAGATACATTGCTAAACCTCATTAAATTTTAGTATGTCTCAGTATATATCAATCCCGGACGAATCTTTAATAGTAAAATTCTAAAAAGTTAGGTGCGGTGAAATTTTAATTCTAAATGATACAATTAATTGATACCCAGTATTCAAAATCTTTATTCGGTGATTGTAACAGAATTGTGTACACTAATGACATGACAAATATTTGTATAAGCATACAATTATTTAAAAACTAAGATGGGTGCAATCCTACTAGAACTGCCCTACACCCAAAGTACTCTTTCTCTCTCTCTCTCCCTATTTATTTCAAACTCATCCCTATTCACCACAACCCTCTTAAGTTGCAGAACTACTACGTATAGACAGGGAGGGAGAGCATTCATTAACGTTGTTTCATTAGTCACAATTCTTAAAAAGGCCAGCCATGTTCTTCCTGTCCAGAAAAGACAAGAAGATGAGTTCTGGTTTTCTCTCCGTCGTCGTGTCGATTGGTCTGCTGGTGCTACATGTACATGCGGGTGCTGCAACAGACGCCGAGGAAGCTGACAGGATTGTGGCTCTCCCCGGCCAGCCTAAAGTCGCGTTTCAGCAGTTCTCCGGCTATGTTACGGTGAATGAAGCCGCCGGCAGAGCCCTCTTTTACTGGCTTACTGAGGCTGTTCAAGAACCCTTGTCCAAACCCCTTGTTCTTTGGCTCAATGGAGGTTTATTACACATACATCTCTCTCTCTCTCTCTCTCTCTCTCTCTCTCTTGAATGTGTGTGTGTGTGTGTTTTTGATTGAAACTATGGGTTCATGCACATTCATGTCCTGGGAAATGAAACATGCATTTAAGAAGGTAGAGCTAATTAACTTTGTGGGACGTGTTTGTTACTGAGTGTGTCTTTTCTAGCTAAAAATCGTGTTTTCTGAGGAATTGATTGTGTCCATATAGTTTGTGATATCTCATGATGCATGGTAATTAAGGGGAAAGCGTGGTTATGAATTTGATTTATGACAAATTATACTTAAATTTGCTTTGGAAATCAGATAACTTCATGGCTAAAGAAGGAAAAATATTTATTTTCTTTTCTAATATTCTTCTTTTTCCCCGAATTTCTGATACACAACTTTAATTATAAGCTGAAAAAATTTAAATAATTGTAGAAAATAAATGCGGGAAGGTAACTGGGAACAATTCTCATTTATTGGCATCGGCCCCCTTACAGTTCTGCAAAATATTAAATTTGTCAGAAAGCTTGCTGCAAGGGGGATAGGTACTCATTCATCATAATTGTACAATGGAAAATTCTTGTCCGAATCAGGTTTGGTCGAATCAAACTAATCATAGCAAGTGTATCACATGACAAGTGTATTACATTTGCCATGTGATTGGTTCAGATTTGGTCGAGTCAGGTTCAGATTAAAATTTTTCGTACACAATATGGTACCAAAATGCAATTTACCCAAACTTTTAGACCCTTTTTGCAAATCTGACCCTACTGCAAAATTTCGGCCTCATATTAAGGATGTCACTATTCACAATTCTTTGACATGTAATTTGGTCAAGGACATCATTTGTAATGTACAGCTTCCTTCACTATACAAATTCTCCAACAGTGCATGCATCAAGGACATGATCATCTTATTATGTAATAATTTATTTTAATTTTATTTATTTAATGATTTCTTTTATTACAAAAAAATTAGGCCCCGGATGTTCTTCTGTGGCATATGGTGCATCTGAGGAAATTGGGCCATTCAGGATTGACAAAAAATCATCAGGCTTGTATCTCAACAAACTTTCATGGAACAAGTTGGCAAACTTGCTGTTTCTGGAAACTCCGGCCGGCGTAGGATTCTCTTACACCAACCGCTCCTCCGATCTCTTCGACACCGGAGATCATCGCACCGGTAAGCGCGGGCGCCGGCTATTAATGTTAAGTAATATTTGCAAATTAATTTGATATTTGAAATACGATTTCAGCCAAGGACTCGCTACAATTTCTCATCCGATGGTTGGATCGTTTCCCTCGCTACAAGAACCGTGAAATTTATCTGACCGGAGAGAGTTATGCTGGTCATTACGTTCCTCAGTTGGCTCGAGAGATAGTGAACTACAACGCCAACGCGAAGCACAAAATAAATCTCAAGGGTTTTATGGTAAATTAATTTTTGAATTCAATTTTCTATTCTAAATCATCATGTTGCATATTATGTTCAATTTAACATATACACGACACATTTACGAAAACTACATCATTTTATTTTATTTAAGAGAAGATTTTATAATACAGGTGGGGAATGCGGTGACGGACAACCACTACGACAACCTAGGGACGGTGAACTTCTGGTGGAGCCACGCCATGATCTCCGACAAGACCTACCGGCAACTGATGAGCACCTGCGATTTCGAACGCCAGAAGGAATCCAACGAGTGCGAATCCTTGTACTACTACGCCATGGATCAAGAATTCGGAAACATCGATCAGTACAACATCTATGCCCCGCCTTGTAATAATTCCGATGGCACCACCACTAGGGCGACCCGACACAACATGCGGTTGCCCCATCAGCCTCGACCCGTACGTTCTAATTTTCATCAAGAATTAATAATTTAAAATAATTATCCATATATAGATTAATACTTTATTTAATTTTGTTGCTGATCGATGATCAGGTTTCTAGAAAGCTGTCGGGGTACGATCCTTGTACGGAGAAACACGCCGAGGTTTACTATAACCGGCCCGACGTCCAGAAAGCTCTCCATGCAAACACAACCGGCCGGATTCCCTACAAATGGACTGCTTGCAGGTAATTAATTAATTAATTCTAAATTATATACTTATACGATGTAGGAAAGCGTCCTACGTCGATTGCAAACGAGGAGGTTGAGCGAACAATACCTCACGCAAATTGGTTACCGATCAAGTCGCAAATTGTATCATTATAAATATTTAATTTTTGAATTAAATAATTATATATTTTAATTTCATTTTGCAGTGAAACTTTGAATAGAAATTGGAACGACACAGATAGCTCGATTCTTCCGATATACCGAGAATTAATTGCAGCTGGGCTCAGAATTTGGGTGTTTAGGTACACTAATTAAATCAAATTAATTGCCACTTTTAATTTAATTTTAATAAATTAATGGTAATTAAAGTTTAATTAATTATGTATTACAGCGGCGACGTGGACTCAGTAGTGCCAGTCACAGCTACTAGGTATTCCCTGGCACAACTTAAATTAGACACCGTTGTTCCATGGTACCCTTGGTATGTCAAAAATCAGGTGAGTTACATATACGTAAATCAAATCAAAATAAATAAAAATTAAGTTTATTCTATGATTTTCAAATTATATCTTGATAAATAAATAATTTTACGTACCTAATTAGTAAATAAATAAATTAAAATGTTGTAGGTGGGAGGATGGACAGAGGTGTACAAGGGGCTGACATTTGCAACAGTGAGAGGGGCAGGTCACGAAGTCCCTATGTTCAAGCCCAGAGCTGCATTTGAGCTGTTCAGATCCTTCTTACAAGGGAAACCCCTCCCTAAATCCTGAATTAATTACTACAATGTGCCTCAATTTTATGTTAAATGTTCCTAGCCCTTAATTAATGATGTTTTTGGCAAGAATTGCCTAGCTTGTTTGGTGCTTTGCGTGAATGGAACTAGTAATTGAAATTCGAGTTTCGAGAATATTTTAAGTGTTCATGATGTTTCTCATTCATCAACCCTCTTGTTTTTTTGCACTAATAATAAATTTAATTAATTAAGACATGCTTGTCCCGTCTCGTATTGTAATACACACTCGTTGTATAATTGGTATGAATTTGGAAGAATTGACGCTGAAATTTGTCTTGATTTAGATCCATTGATTTTCAGTTATAGATGATTGATTGTTGCGGGTTAATCTTATGTTGGTGCTGTAATAAGTTTGTGCTATACGGTTGGTTTCTCGTTGCACGAAATAATTTCTACTCTAATTTTATAAGCCTCACATATTTGTTTTAGTTAGAAAATACATTTTACTAGAGAGAAATATTAAAATTTTATAAGTCACTCAAATTCCTCATCTGGAACAAACATCAACATCAATTCATTTTTGGTCAACTGGCGGGTCCAAGTGATCAACTTGAAAAAATGAAGTTGGGTAAAAAATTGAGTATTCAAATAAATAAAATATGACTGCTAACAATTACCCGTATACCTGTGGTGAAAGAGGCGTATATAATTCAAAAATTAGTCATTATCACTTTTCAAATCTTAATATAAGTCATCTCATCTCATTAATAGGCGGATTATTGACATTATTAGCATTGCTAACTAACTAATCAATAATTGTAAAAATTTTTGGGTCTTTTTTGGATAATATATGCAACTATTAAAAGAACGTGTTGGGGGTGTTCTGATTGATTTAGAGGTTGCCCAGTACAACTCAAACACCACTTCTTCCAACAATCAAAGCTTTGAATTTGACATACATTTTCTGACAATTATTAGCTCTTTTATTTAAAATTTTTCCGTAAATAACAATAGTTACATCTGTTACTAAAATTGGATAAATTCTGCCAAGTGTATACTTTGACGTATACAAGAAAAGGAAAGTGCTTTTTTTTTTTTTTTTTTTTTTTTTTAAAATTATAGAGCAAAAATTTCTCATGGGTTTCCTTTTCGAATTATATTGCGAAATTTTTCTCCTTTCATTTTGGTTTTTGTTCACGTTTGGTTTTATACATTCATAATAATTCTTGCCAGCTACACACTAGGGTAAAATCGACGATTCTATTGAGGCTTTATGATTGTATTATTCATGTGATAAGTTATACTATTATAATGGAACATTAATTAATACAAGACTTTTAATTTATATCGGGCCCCATACAGTAAATATTGTATTAACTCATATTTATTTTTTTATTCAATCTAACATATCAAAGTAAACGCCCCCCTAAAGTACTTTTCTTGACATCCTTTTCTATTTTAAGGAATTTTATGTCTATTTCAAATTTTTAAATGAAGGCCGATTTGATTTAGCCCATAAGTAATGCATGTTGTTTCAAACATACTGGATTTTTTAAATTTTTGACTACATATTTACCAAGTATCCACAGCTTATTTATATTTATACTAGTCACCGTCGCACGCGGTCCCCACGAGCATAATATTTTTAAGTTTAAGTTTCAATAAATGCAAAATATCTCTTAATTGTTTACAATAAATTGTGCATTTTTAATTTGACTGCACACGATTTGCAAATTCCTAAATGATTCAATTCTGACTAATTTATTCAACAAATATACTATGATTCTAATATCGCATAACTATTGGATATAAAATAAATTAATAACTCATAGGATAAAACTACAAAAACTACATTTAGAAACTGTTCAATATAAAAGCACTAAAAATATCTAAAGAATTATACTAAAGATAAACATATATGCACATTGCTTCTGGTGATCTTGGTGCTCGTGCGTCTTCATAATCTGTTGATCTCGGTGCTCGAACATTCAAATATAATCTCCATAATTTGTATTTCAAAAAGAAAAATTTAATACTTTCATTATAGATGAATGTACAAAAAAAAAAATGCATTTTCTCTAATACGAATATAATTAGTGTATATTATTATTATAAGCATTTTCTCTATCTTTTAACACAAATATACATATATTCAATATAACATCCTAAGTGGAAGTTAAAAAATGCGAGTAGAATGTCTCAACTTTGAAATTTTGAAGGAATATTAGTTAAGTATTCAAATAATACCAAATTACTTATTGAGAAAGAATGAATAATTAGTAGGAGGAGGAGGAGAAAGAAGATTAATTAATTATCGGTCTAACTCTAAAATAGTCCGTTTCTTCATTTCTCTTTATGCAACTTCTTCAAAATTTTAGAAAATGAAAAAGCATTTCAGAAAGAAGACTTGTTACTCAAATTTCCAACAATACAACTCATTTCCACTCTCTTTTAACCAATTATATATATATATATATATATGAATATTTGTTTGTTCCAGTCAGACTTTGGAACAAAATCATATCTGCACAAAATTTTCCACAGCAATTCTTAATTTTGTAAGACCACACATCCCTCTTGCTTTTTCTCAAATCCGTGGACATTTCTTCATTCTTAAATAGTGAAACATATATATTCAAATATTTTTTTCCAATTTTCAATATGGCATTACGATTTATTTTTTCAATCAGTTGCTGAACATAGAGATGATACTGGAAAAATCTAAAACTAAATCCTCCATAAACCAAAATTAAAAATAAAAAACCACAACCAAATTAAAACTAAATTACACAAACGTGAAACCTGGATGAAGCTATGAATCCCACGTCACATTCTTTCCGAAGTTTGATTGAACAAAAAGGTCACCTGAAAAAAAAAATTAAAGGTGAGCAATGTTGGTAGAATATCAAATGCATGCAGTTTAACACAAATAAAATAAATCGTGATTTTTCTCAAACAGCATGATAAAGCACTATACAATAATACCTCAAAAGCTAGTATTGTGCTACTCCTCCAAATATCTCCAAATAAAAAATTAATAATGTGAGTATTTGGAGAGTGAGAATAGTGAGTTGATTTCAAAAGAGGGAGAGAGGGGATGGAGACGTGAGATGATGGGGGGGAGGAGAGATAAAAATGAGTTGGTTTCCTACTTCTTTTTGCTTCTATAATGAAAGGGTATTTTTGGTCATTCAAAAAAATGGTATGAGAACTACCAAAGTAGTGTAAATTGTCATTTATGTCCTTTTCAAATTAATAAATTCATTGTGATGAAATAAAGTGGTAAATGAATTGTGTAAAAGTAAAGGGCAAATTCTGTAAAAATAACAAAATAACTTACACATTAGATACAAAAAAGCTTTTCTTTTTATAATTAGTATAGATTATAAATATAAAATACAATAAACGAATCAACAGAACCGATAGGTGACAAATAAAAAAGATTTCAACATCATTGCCAACGACATACTTATAAGATTTGTGATCATTATAATAATTTATAATTATCATTAATTTTATATTATTTTTTATTTATTTTTACATAATATAATATTATATGTCATATTTAATTAATAAATATATTTATTATTTATTTACTCAGTAAAAATAATATAAATATTATTTACTAATAATATTATAATTTATTAATTAATTAACATTAAATATTAATTATATATTAATTATTACTTAAAATTTTAACTAATAATTAATAAAATAATTCAACAAACAAATTAATACGCCAACAATTTGGCCCAACTTTAATTCAAAAAACCAAAAACATATTAACAAAAAAAAAGTGGGCTGGAGTCTTAGCTCCCAAAAACTTAAAAAGAAAATCAAAAAAATTGTGAGTCAAACTTGCAAACTTTATTTTTTGTATAATATAAAAAAAAGAATTTTGGATTAAATTTATGACACCAAAAAATCTCTTTTAAATAATAATAGAAAATAGATATAGCACCCCGAAAAAAAAATTAAAAAAAATAGTGCTGGGCTCCAGCAATCTGGTTAAAAAATAGGAGGTTCCAGACCAATCAAACATCCATTTAATGTTGTTCTAACTAAATCTCGCTGTAAACCACCACTTTGATTATCTAATCTATGCCAAGAAAAGATAAAAAAACACTCCTCGACTTTCAGGCAGAATCGGATTGACTGTCTTACCGATGAATTATTACTATTTTTTATTATTTTCAGGAAGACTGGGACGGTCCGAACTCAAAAGCCAAGAAACAGAAGCCACCGAGACAGTTGCAAGAAACTGTAAAATATCAAGCAACAAAGATTGGGTCTTTTTTTCTTTTGCTTCAGAATTAAAGCAAGGAAGATCCGTTAAAGTCCTCCAGATCACCCCATTAATGCCGGCTTTTTCAGCTTCAGAGATGATTAATCAATAAAGGGTCAGTCAATATTCTCTCTGTTTCTGCCTTTTTTCTTTCCTCTCTTGAAATATCTTTTGCAGAGCTACGTACTGTGTGTCTGTGTGTGTGTGTGTGTTGCTTTTTTTCATTTCTTGTTCAAGATATAGCAAAGATTTGTGAGAATCTTGAGCTTTTGCAGGTTCTTGCTCAGCAGCTTGGGAGCAGAGCTGTGACATTTTTGAGTGTTGCTACTTTCTTGGATTGGTCAAAAGATTGATCTTGAGCCAGCACTGTTTTGCAGTTTTGATATTAGCCCTTCTTGAATTTTGGGCTGGAAATTTCAGATCTTCATCATTCTTGCCGTGTGAATACCGCTGTGCTGAATTGGTTTTGCTATTTGTGCAATTTTGTAGAAGTTTTTTTTGGATTGTTTGAGGTTTTTGGATGTTTAGGTTATTACAATCACTGTCTGTTAGTTGAGTGGGTTAAGAAGTGTTGGAGATTTTGTCTAATCATAGACAGTTCTTGAATTAGTGAGGTTTCTTGAAGTTAGGGTTTTTGTATGGTATGGGAGACTGTACAGCCACAGCATCTGTGATGGAAGCAGAAGAAGAGTTGATTGCTGCGGTGCAGCATATTGTGAAAGCATTGGAGACAAAGATTAATTTGACTGATGATGCAAGGAAAATCTTGGCGAATCTTGGCTCACAGTTAACCGATATAACTCGAGTTAGTGAGAGCTGTAATGAAGAACTTGAAGAACATGAGGGACTTCATGAGATTGAGGAGCAGCTAAATAAGATTCAGGATAAGGTTATGAAGTGGGAGAATGATCAGTTGATGATATGGGATTGTGGTCCTGAAGAGTCTTATGAGTATTTGAAAGCTGTCGATGAAGCTCGAAAATTGACTGAGACCTTGGAGAGTAGGAGTCTAAACAATGGTGGTGAAGATACGAGTTTGCTGCGTAGGGCTCACGATGTTCTTCAGACAGCAATGGCTCGGCTTGAGGAGGAGTTTAGGCACTTGCTAGTTGAGAATAGGCAGCCTTTTGAGCCGGAGCATTTGTCTTTTCGTTCTAGTGAGGATGATATCATTGATGCGGGCTCTGTTATTTCCTCCGGGGATGATTCTATCGAAGATGTAGTCCAAAGGGATAGCATGGCTCGATCCTCGGAGGAATATGTCATTGAGTTGGTGCATCCGGATGTGATTCCGGACCTGAAAAGTATTGCCCATTTGATGTTTGATTCGAGTTATGGTCGAGAATGTTCTCAAGTGTTTGTTAATGTCCAAAAGGATGCACTGGATGACTGCCTTTTCATTCTTGATGTTGAGAAATTGAGCATCGAAGACGTTTTGAAAATGGAGTGGAATGCATTGAACTCCAAAATCAGGAGATGGATGCGAGCTATGAAGGTGTTCGTGCGGGTTTATCTTGCGAGTGAGAAGTTGTTGACGGATCAGATTTTTGGAGAGCTCGAATCAGTGAGTTCTGTTTGTTTTGCGGAATCTTCAAAAACGGCACTTTTGCAGCTTCTCAACTTCTGCGAAGCCATAGCCATCGGCCCCCATCAACCGGAAAAGTTGATTCGGATTCTTGACATGTACGAGGTGCTCGCAGATCTTACTCCAGATATAGCGGCTTTATACTCTGATGAGGCTGGAACTTGTGTTAGAAACGAATGCCTGGACATCCTAAAGAGATTGGGAGATTGCGCCAAGGCGACGTTTCTTGAATTCGAGAATGCTGTTGCCTCTAATGTCTCGGCCAACGCTTTTCCCGGTGGCGGAGTCCACCACCTCACTAGATATGTTATGAACTACATCAAGACTCTCATGGATTACAGCAAAACCCTCGATGAGGTTCTGAAGGACCAAGACAACGAAAGCTCCCCTTCAGTTTCACCTAATATGAGTCCCGTTAGCGAAGACGAGAACGTTGGTGAAAGCCCCTCCAGTTCTCCAATGGCTCTCCGTTTCCGATCCCTTATCTCCATCCTGGAAAGCAATCTTGACGAGAAATCTAAGTTATACAAGGACGAATCGCTGCAACACCTTTTCTTGATGAACAACATACATTACATGGCTGAAAAGGTTAAGAATTCAGAACTCAGAACCGTGCTAGGCGATGAATGGATACGGAAACATAACGGGAAATTTCAGCAGCTTGCAATGAATTACGAGCGAGCTACTTGGAGCTCGATTCTTGCCTTACTAAAGGATGAGGGAATCCAAAACCCGGGTTCCAACTCTATATCAAGAACCATTCTCAAGGAGAGACTGCAGAGCTTTTATCTTGCTTTCGAGGAGGTTTACAAGAGCCAGACAGGATGGTCGGTCCCAGATTCCCAGCTGCGCGACGATCTTAGGATCTCAACGTCTCTCAGGGTAATCCAGGCTTATCGAACTTTTGTTGGACGACATATTAATCATATTAGTGAGAAACACATCAAGTACACGTCCGATGATTTAGAGGTTTTCCTATTAGATCTTTTCGAGGGATCCCAGAAATCGTTACACGGTAAGAAATGATGATAGCCGTATATGGTAATGTAGGAACTAGATTAACGAAAGAAGTCGATATATTTAAGAATTCTTTCTTGTTCTTTTGAAACCGTTGTATCTTACTGTGTAAGAGCTCCGTTCTTGGTCATCAGTTGTATCACATATCTTGATAATACAAGTTTGAAGTTTTCATAGAAGCAGTGTTCATATTCATTCCCAGCAGTAACCATTATCAGTACGATGATAAGCTGTCTTCTAAGTGCAGGTTATCATTAGCATTTACGAGAATTCTGTGTTTGAGAAGAGGGAATAGTCAGAATTCGATTTTCTATTGTAAATTCTATTTCATCTTTCATTCAACATACAAACGTTCCATGTATACAGATAATCTTTGTTCTTGCATTTGATGCATTTGCATGATCTTGATGTTTGTTTTCATTTTGATCCGAGTCGGGATCCTCGATATCAAGTGTTAGTATAAGGTCACTTCTATATCCTCAGGAGATTTCGATCCAGCAACTCGTACCAAAAAATGAGGTCCCTGAGATGAATAACTGTTATGGTGCATTTAAAAAATAAAAGAACTTAGATGAAAAGAAAATGGAAAATGGGAGACTAATGATACTAAAATTAGTATAAAAACTTAATATTATTTTATTTTCTCTTAAAAAAGAGAAGAGCACTTAAAAATAAAATTATATATCGATATCATGGGAACAAAATAATAATCAAATCTAAATTAAAATATAAAATCTGAAAAACTTATGTCACAAAATTATTGTGGTATTTCATCAATCAATCAGAAAAAAGAATTGGACGACTATTGAGAGACTGGTTTTATGGTTGACCAATCACCACCGCCTTATACAAATCTAGGGCCGAAATCGCCTGATCTATTGCTCCACACACGGTGTAGATGTGCACTCACGCACACAAGATTGCGCCCCCATTGAATTTCCAACTTCAAAACCCTTTGTGAGTGTAGAAAGTGGGAGAAGCAACTCTGGTGCAGTTTTCAGTATTCAGAGGTGAGTTCTCTTCGTCTCTGCATCTCTCCTGCTCAAACCCTAATACCATTTCCGCTAGTTTTTGGGCCTCGTTTATGATCGGGTGATACTTTTATCTTCGGGTTGATTCGGAACTAGGTTTTAGGGTTTATCGGAGCTTTTTTTTTTTTTTTTTGGGATTTTTGGGGAAAGAGTTCAGATTATCAAATATGGAGTAATGAGTCAGCTTCTTCTTATTCTTTTAATATCTCTATCTGTTTATTTGTGATTTTTGTTATTTTGATGTGATATAATGTGATTCTGAATGAAATCGAAAAGGAGGGTTTTGTTTGATGTGGTTTGTGTTCGTTTTTTGTTGGAGGTTGATCGTTATAAAAATAATTCAGCTGTTTTACTGCAATTTTTTTTATGGTTAGAAATATATGATTTGCTTTTGATCTTTGAAGTAAGTGAATGAAGAAGGGAAAGAAAATGAAATGCGGATGAGTTACCTTTTTCTTACTCTATGCCGAGAAGCACTTGAATTAAGTCTTGATAGGACTTGGTATTATAGGTAGCTCTCCATATGCAACACAATATGGCTTGTAAAAGCTCATTTCGACTCGAGTCATGAGTACCAGATATCATGGTTCAATATCTGTAGGCTGTAGTCATTCAGTGTTTTTTATTCAACCTGAGCAAATAAGTTAGAAAATGAAGGTTACATGTGAAACCATTAATATACTGGAGAGTGATGGATGTTCGCTTCAGTTAGTGCTCATTTTGATTGGGTTATTAGATATTTAAGTTAACCTCAATAACAATTGTGAGCTTGAGCCTTGATGTTCAACCCAAATTTCAACAATGTGTTCTTGCTTGAGCCAAGTTGAATATACCTCTCAGAATAGCAAAAATACCTGTTGCACACATTTGACACAATACTGCTTGCACTAACCTTATTTCTTTTCTTTTATTTTATTGGATGCATTCCTGCGTTTAGGTACAACAATGGCTTTTATGAACAGAGTTGGCAACATCCTGAAACAAACTGTCGGCAAGCATGTTACTTCAGAGCTTTCTGCCCCAAATGCTTCACTTTTTCAGGCAATAAGAAGCATGTCGTCTTCTTCAAAGCTCTTTGTTGGAGGTGTGGTAGTCCTATTTTTCGTGATGAATTAACTTCATCTTCTGTCTTATGGTATGTAATGCTCTTCTCTTGCAGGCCTCTCTTATAGCACGGATGAAATGAGTTTGAGGGAAGCTTTCTCCCAGTATGGAGAAGTAGTTGAAGGTATCATCTTTCTACTGAAAATCGATTAATAGATATTCATTGGTCTTGCCTTTTTTCTTTTTGACATGGTGACTGATATTATCTGTTGATACTTTAGAATAGTTCCTGAAAATTGTTGTTCCGCTGATGAATGCTGATTACAAATATGCCATCCTCATAATTATTAAAGATATACAGTGGAGTAGACTTTCACATTGTTGCTTTCAATTCTGACTGGCTGCATATCTGAGGGGCCCAGTCTCAGGCTGTTGTAGATGGCTAATATTTCCATCTTTCAACATTAATGATAATTTCTTTTTAATAATTTGTAGCTAGGGTTATTTTGGATCGTGAGACTGGAAGGTCACGGGGATTTGGCTTTATTACTTTCACGTCAAGTGAAGCTGCTTCCAGTGCCATCCAGGCATTTGATGGCCAGGTAATTGAGTTTTAGTTTCTTTGTATCATCACCCTGAACTTATTAGTACCTCTCTTCATGATAAATGATATTCTCTTCTGAGTGGAAAGATCCTGATAATTATCAATTGAAACACTTGTAAATTTCTAGAAGTTCCTGTCTTTTATATGGAGATTTTTAACTTCAAAATCATTTCAAGTGAAAAATACGCTTTCTGTCTGCATGCTACATTTCCTCGTAAAGTAATAGCGACATTCATACTGATTTTGTTATTGCATGTGTACCTTCCTTGCAATCTTGGCACACAATAAGTTGATTAACTTCAATTTCTAACGAAAAGAGTATGTTAAAGCTTCTACTAGGAGGAATTAGCCACTAGGACTTTCTAAGTAAATTTAGACATCGGTGTGAATTGCATTTTTTTTTTTTTTCCTTCTGGTCTATCTTGTAAATTTGTATTTGTGACTAGTTTTGATTAGCTTTTCCAACTGACTATGTGGAAGCATTGCTATGTTTCTGCATATATGTTTTAACTTGTGGAGTTGAAGCATCTAATGATGAATTTTTCAGGATCTACATGGGCGAAGAATTAGGGTGAATTATGCCACTGAGAAACCTCGAGGTGGGGGTTTTGGAGGTGGATTTGGTGCCGGCGGTGGATTCAATTATGGTGGTCAGGGTGGTAACTATGGTGGTGGTGGATATCAGGGTGGAGGATATCATCGAGGCGGTTACTCTGGTGGAGATGGCAACTTTGGCGGAGGTGGTGGTTTTGGCAGTGGCAACCAGTATGCCAGTGGAGGCAGTGGGTTTGGTGGTGCCGACAATTATCCTAGTGGAGGAGGCGGGTATGGAGGTGGTGATTCTGTACAAGGTGTTGGTAACTATGGTGGCAGTAGCGGTAACTTCTCTGGAAGCCAAGCTGGCTTTTCTTCCATTTTGAATGACGAGGGAACTGGGATCAGTGGCCAAAGCCAGGTTCCCCTGGGTGGAAATGAAGATTTTGGACAGGACATGTTGGACGAAAACAACAGGGATGATAATGATGAGCCAAATGATTATGCGAATACCAGGAGCTGAGGAATCATTTGGAACTAGTAGACAATGCCATTATAGTTGCAGTCTTTTTGAGTTGTGAACATAAGGCAATAATTCTTCCTCTGCGTCCGTTATTAATGTGCTTATGCTATTGTGCTTTTCACCTCCGTGCTGTATCACTCGACTTTCTGCTGGCCAAGTGATTCTTAAGTCTCGAGCATAAATGTAGGTGAATCTCATACATCTTGGATTTTACTATCCAAGGTTCAATCTTTCAGGGTTTTGAGATAAAAAAGTGCAGGGATTTGATAAATTACTTCATTCTCTGGTTCCCCAGATCTCTATTGTCCGAGGTGATAGGTAAAGTTCATTTTAGTGCCCGAGATTTGATTTCGACATCGAATTAATCCATGTCTTTTTGATTCACTTCAAATTAATCCTTCCAGTAGTTCCCGACATTTGATTCAATTTCAAATTAGTTAACTTCATTATTTACTTCAAATTAGTTTCACATTATCCTTATGGAACTTTTCTGTTTCTACAAAAATCATCTTAGTGCTTCACATTTTATTTTCTATTGCAATTTGGTTCGTCATACATAAACTTAAGAGATAATAATTGTTTTGATTGAAAGAACTTATCATTTAGATACTCGTGCACATTTAGTTTTAACTTTTAGAAACTGATTATTGTTTAAAAAAATATATATGTTAATTGAATAAATAAAAAAATATTAAAAATTGAAGAAAGTTATGATAAATTGTTAAAAAAAAGAGCGAGAGAAAAAAAAAGAGAAATGGAAGTTGGGAAAAAAGAAAAGTAAAATAATTTAAAAAGAAAAATGACAAACAAAAAAAATTGAAGATGAAAAAAAGATAATAATTGAATTAACGACATATCAACATAATAGTCATGAATTTATTGAACGTGTTGAATTTCCAAATAAAAGAATACATGAATGAATAAGAGGGTTTATACCCCATTCTTCATCATTTTAGTTGATATATTCTTTTTTTCATTTATGTTCAAATTTTAAAAAAAATTTGTTTAAATATTTGTACTCTATTTTCTTATTTAAACTTTTTTGCTCCAACTTATTTATTCAAATATTTTTTTATTTAAAAAATTCAATAAATTCCTTAAATCCACAATATTTATATTAATATGTCATTACTTCAATTATTATTTGGATAATTGGCCAACTACAAATTATCACCACTAAAATAGTTATATTTTTCTAAATTTAAAAATAGGACCAAATTGTATTAAAAATAAAAAATAAACGACAAATGATTTTATTTAAAAAAAATGTTATGAAAAAATCATTCATTGGAAGAACTAATTTAAAGTCAGTTAAAAAGAAAGAGATTATTTTGAAGTTAGAATCAAAAGTCCAGGAATAAAATGAATTTTACACCCCCCCCCCAAGGCCAAGGGCCTAGAACTGCTAGTGTCTCCATGCAGGGCTTTTTGTCTATTTTCTTGCCCTTCGCACCTCAGCATTACTGAAATCGACGGACTCACAATTAATTTCATTAAACTGAAAACTAGAACAAAGATCTAACGCCAATAGGACTTGCATGACGCAGGCAAAATCCAAAAAAAAATCTGAAAATCTCTACAACTAATGTACAAGACATAATACAGGCCTTTTCCCGAGGGAGCACCAATACCTCAATAAACTGGTGGTAACGAGAGCAGCTACATGTCCAATGAGGTAATGAAAATTACCCTTCACCCAGGCAGCATTTCTGGAAAAGATAGAATCTCCACTTACACGGCTCCCAAACACCCAAATCTCCGGTGGTCGAGAACATGAAAACTCATACAGCCCAGAAAGGTTTTGGCACAGCGGGAGCACTTGAAGGGTTTTCTAAGGACACCGTGGCTGTTTCCTCAGGGTTGTCATCATCATCATCATCATCTCCATATTCCAGCAGCTTGATTAAAGTTTCTAAGACATTTTTTATAAGGAAAGAAAGATACTTTTCAGTAAGAAACGTAGAGAACAGATAAGTTGAGATGAAACTGTTTCAGGATTGGGACCAATTTCCTGCTAAAGGAGAAATACAATTACTGACATAATAGATAGAATAACGAAATTTACCAGGTACAACTTCAGATTTTGATTTGTGCATCCCATTGTTGTCTCCATGCTCTTTCGGAGTTGAGCTAAACTTTGGTGTGGGTGAAGGAGGCGATATACGCCTAGGAGGAGGTGGAGGCATTCCATTGGGTGATGGCTTGACAAACTTATTTGGATCTTGGTCAACCAAATTGTCTCTTGCACCTACATGTGATGTTAGTTCACGTGGCATTGGAAATTCTGAGCCCTGTATATTCTTCTGGGAAAGCATATACCAGATCCCTCAAGTTAGCAGGAATATGGTGTCATAACATCATGCAGTTAGCAAAATCTTCATTAAGCATGCAAGTCTTTGCTCAAAATTTCCGCCTTCGGGAATATAAACATGAATACAGCAGAAAAAGCACCAGCCTCAAACTATTATATTTATATGAGTTAGGAGGGAACTCAAGGGATATGATGTATCATTGATTACAAGTAGATGCAGGACTAAGCTTCTATAGGCTTAATTCATCAGTACTTCTATTTCCAAGCATCAATATAATCTGTTAAAAAACTTATGCTGAAAGTGGTGCACGTGTGCACTCCATGTGAACACTTTAAACAGATAAGAAATAGAGAGCATAATATCTGGCCCAGCACCAGAAACAAAGCAATGACATAGCAAGCAGCTATATCATGCCACCTTGATTTCAACCCTGTGAAACATACAAATGTCCAACATAGAGGTCCAGTATCAGCCTGTTAGCTTCATACAAGGTCAGTGAAAATACCTGGAATAAGAAGTAAATTAAATCAGAAAGAGATACTTGCAGCAATAAATTTTTCTTCAATATAAAGGAAAGGTAATATAAATGCAACAATTTATGTAAAAGGATTTGGAGTTCAATCGTCAACACTCATATTAAGCAACTAATTATTTCACGGTGCATGAAAGTTTGATGCCAAGAAAACGTGGGAAAAAACAGATAACATATTTACATATTGGTTGCTAACCAGTGCGAATCTTTAGTATTAACTCTCAATAAAGAATGCACAAGATAAACCACAAACAATTTCCCGCAGCTGTTTTAATATGTTCATCTCAATTGTAACCACCCCTTACAACCAAAGATGGACGAACAGGATTTTCTCAAAGTCTCAATTTCGACGCTCTTCCCCATAACTTATAAGACTCCATATCTTTTCAGGTTGCATAAGATTATTTGTGTAAAGCACAAGTGCAAAATATATATATATATATATATAACTAAATCAGCAGGTATTGACAGTTACGTATGGGCATTTTTCGACTCATTCTCCCCTTTGCTACCCTGATTAGGAGAAATTGCTATACCTGATTTTGATTTGTTGGCCCTTTTGCAGCAGCAGGTAATTCCTGGAACTTCCGTTTCTGGGAGCGCTTATCTTTCACAGAGGGGTTTGCCTCTGTTGGTGGCTCTGTGCTTGCTGGAGTGGTAATGGGAGCAATTGTAGAAGTGACTGGAGAAGTCGACTGCCTAAGGGCTAAGGCGACTTGTTGCAATGGTGTGGCTTGTGGATATATTCCACCATAACCAATATAGCTTGTTGCACTTGTTAAACCATGAGGATAGCAAGCAGTATTTGCCTGTGGTAGGCCAGGATTTGACAATCCAATAGATTGAGATAGGGGACCTTGAGAGGCGACACTGCTCACAGCAGCCAATGCACTTGAGCTGAAAGGAGCTATATCTCTCACTTTTGATGCACTTCCCGGACTCTGAATTCCAGCCTGCAAGTGAGGCGGAGGTGGCACAGCACTATACCCCTTACATGGAGATACCCTACAGCATATGACCATGACAAGGTAATAAGTTATCCTCCAGAAGTGGAGGTAGATTAATGGTTCAAAACAGCGACTTATGTGAACTCATGGTAGTGATTAATAAAGTATGATTCACGCATGATGTTTGGTGTAAGAAATTCAAAAGAAACTTGTATCAATTATTTTTCCCTTCCATTTAAATATAGATACATGAGGCCAGAGGCCCTGAGGGAGTACAACAAGATTGTGAATTCTGGGAAACAAGTTAAATTGGAGTTCACATAATTAGATAGGTCTCAACATATAATAAGAAGACGCCATCAGTGTCTCATGAATACAATAAATTCTCTTAGAAGATATGACATGATGGTGAAGTCAGAAGCCCTAGATAAGGTACAAAATATGCATATCTGATGAACGCTATACAGTTGAAATACTGCGCTTATGACGGGCACTCCTATTCACCTTACAAATGAGCCTTAAAATAAAATTAAAATTAAAAAAAATTACCTAGATGCACCACACTCAGTGCTAATTGTGTCCAAAAGATTTTCTGCCAAGAGCTTTGCTCGTTCAAGACTGTTTGGGTCATTGCTTGATAACAACAGATGCAATGGTTCTAGTGTTTCTGCAAGCATGGAAAGCAGAAGATATTTTACCAATAGGCCAATGCAAATAATAGCAAATGCTAACAAATGCACCATAATAACAACCTTCAATCTGCCCATTTTCAGAATACCCAGAACCCCTTCCTCTTAGTATGACAGTCGCTCCTGTTTCATTCATAATGTGGTTTACATACTGGTCCTGCATTTACAAAACCCAACCAGCAGCAACACAAAAGAATCTCTCCAGATTGTGTGGAGATGTAGAGAAAGCTTCAAACATTAGAATCTCTTGTCTTTGATGTGAGAAAACAAACTAAGTCATTGATCAACATATAGCTAAAACAAGTATGCAACAGGTTTAGCAGAATTGTAAAGATAACTGCAGATCTAACATCAAAGCACTAAAATGGTCTAACAATATCCATTCATGACCATAAAACACCTCTATGACATGCATAGTAAACCAGGCAACTGAACTATTGCATTCTCCTGTCCCTCCTCTCAGCTCCCCATAAAAACCCAGGCACAAGTCACAGTTATATGAGAAAATTTCTAAAAGAGTGAGGGAAATTATAAAGGGGGACCAGGGGAGTGCAGAATGTTTTCAATTAGAAAGTGGTAGGTCTCTTTTCTTAACACAGTCCTCTATCCACATCCTCCAAAAACAGGGCAGACATCAAAGAGAGAAACTTAAGGAAACACAAAAATGAGGCAAAGAAAAGGAGAGAGAAATGAGTAAGAAAAAGCTCACATTTGGACCACGGATGCGTGAGACAATGTTCAATGATGGGTCTGCCTCAAATCCCAAAAAGACACGTGCATACAGTAAATGATCAACCTGAGACACAGTATTTTTTAGTTGATCACAAAATAATCAAGTATGCAGTTTGTTCTTTTCCTTTTTTGGTGCACAATTATGCAGTTTGCAATATCTCTCAGGAGTCGGAATTACCTTAGCTCCACTACTCGCTATTGCCTGTTTCAGCATTTCTTCCACTATGGCAGCAGCATGATCAACTGCTTTGATTCTTTCTGCCGTTGTTTCCAACTGAAGCCACAACATAACATGTAAACATAACAAAAATACATCAAAGTAAACAAACACAAAACTGAATACTGAAAAGATGGGAAATGTTCAAAACGTGAATGGCGTCAGAATTCAGCCTGGATAATTTCTCAACTAAAGATATCTTTCCAACATAGAAGCCTTTATCTAACAATTGTCCATAAATGAACTTAGGAAAAGTAATATCTTGCCAGCATCAAAACTCAAGGCCTTATCAGTTATCTTCACTAGCTTCCATACCATGCACAAAGACCAAAAAGTGCTTACATGTGAAGCAGCCGATATATGAAGATATAGGGGTCTCTCACCATCAAGTGGCGCATTAGGAGGCCGATATTTGCCCCTGTCAGTTCCAATTAAGAAGTGAAACATATAGAAAGAAAAGCAAAGTAAACCCCAATGGAAAGAAACGACAACTGACTTACCGAGTTATTACCACAGCCCCTGTAGTCTTCTGGATCTGTAAAGTGTCAAATAAATTATCAACTCCCACGTCCCAACCAAGACCAAATAGAAACACTTATGCACCATAGCTCTGCTATTTGTGTATCCTGAGAATTCCTTCCATTACATAAGCCAAAATATTGAAATTTACCTCTTCCTGGGTTTGGCGCTTGGTGAGCTTATAGCGAATAGCAGAATCAGCATCATTTATGACAATTTCTCTTGCTATTAATTCATCTTGGATTTTTGGCTATAAAATTAAAGACAAAATGAACTGTGTGAGAACAAAACCGGGTTGAAAGTCTTAAAAGTGTGTCAAGTGTCCAGAAGCATTACTAAATAAAGCTAGTAACTTAGTAACAACCAAAGAAACATACTTTGTTAAAATTAAATAAAAGAAAATCAAAGGATTTAATGGTTACTAGTGGATGCTATCAACATAGATATTACCCTATGGGGTTTGGTAGGCCTGAATTATACATGATCTCATCAGCATCACACTGTTATTACATTATCCTGTGCAGATCCAGGAGCACACAAACCCAATGGGACAACACCCAAGTCGACAGCATGAAATTTTCCAAACAGAAAAAAAGCTCAAAAAAGAAGAGTTATTCTTAAAACCACTACTTGAATCAACAGAGTGGATGGGAAATGGAAACAGCACTGTGTTAAAAGGGGATGTTTAGCCCGTAAACAAAAATATTTGACTGTACCACAAAAAAGAGGGCCACGAATCACAAAGATGAGTGCATAACCATGTAATTATGAAAGTGATGAGCCGAACTTGATATAGCCTTACTTGGACTAGCTTTTGGACAATTGCAGCAGCATGCTGCTGTAAAGGCACCTGAACCACTTGCAGCGAAGTGGCACTAGAAGTGGAAAAAGGGATTGCAGGAGAAGCACCCAATGCTGGGGAGAGAGCAGGCAGAGTTATCCTGGCCAGAGATCCCATGTTTGCCAATGGAAAAATCCCTGGAAAAGCTACTCCAGCAGAAACAAATGACTCATCCGGCTGATCCCACTTTCTCTTTTTCCTACAAAAACGGCTTATAACCGTTAATACCGCATATTTTTAATTAAATTTTTCAGTGGACTTAAATGTTGGAGAGTTGTGGGTTAATGCTTTATGAAAGCACAGCATGGAAGATGGATCAAACCACCAGTCAGAAATTTCTTTTTCGGATTTCAAGTTTAAAACCACACTCCATAGACTATAGAAGACTCTTCTGGATTCTCTCCTATGTCAAACTATCTTTTTCTATCGGAATGACCAGATTCCGGCAACGAGCTCCCTCAAACTCATAACAAAAGGCAAATAACGACAGCAGAAAAGAGCAACAGTCGAGTCCAGCTAGTTCTAATAAGATTCTGAACTCCATCTTTTAGCTCATCCCAAAGCGGAAACTAAATTCAAGTGAAAGAAATCAACAACAACATCCAACCACGTCTATAGTGGCAAAAATCGCTGAGCCAAACTAAACCAATTCCAAAAAACCAAGCAACCCACCTTTGCTTGGTCATCGCCGAATCTGGTTCCGACGACGAAACCCTAGGGCAACTATCCTCCGTCATTGATTTTGTGGGATACTTCTTCAACCCTATTCTCCTCGATCAATTGGAATTTTCCGATTTCAGAATTGAAATTGCGCGATGTTCACTTCTCCGTCCGTCCGTCTGTCTGTATGCGCGAAAATCGTACAACAATTCGCGGGTTCCAACGTTTATGAGGCTGGAGAAAGTAGTTTGGTCTCCGGTCACAATTTTTTTTGTGGTAAAGGCAACATACATGGCCGCTGCATGTGACTTGCACGTGCTCATAACCACAGGCGTTTTATTTATATGGGCCTAAGCTACTGGGCCCAGTTTATTATGACATGGATGAACTGGCCCAATTCATATTGGGCCCATCAACCGTAACCAACAAAATAGGACCCAACATGATAGTTCTATCGTCTGTATTATTATGTGGTCACAGGTCACATATACTATTAAGTGTGCTCGTCTTAAAATAACTAACTTCTCCATTGATAAAATGTTATTCACTAAAATAACCTTCGACTACACTTGGGCTGATGGATTTAATACTATAAATTTCAGATCTCCAGTTGAAAATACTTCTAAATTCAATGAATTTTAAATTATTCATCTTTAAATTGAACTATATTTTATTTAATATTGATGAATTTTAAATTATTTTCATATAGAAATAGAGTTATTTGAAATATTATTTACAAATCATTATTTCAAATTCAAATTTATCAATTCGGATGCAGCCTCCCCTAAAAAAAATAAAAATAAAAATAAAAATAGGATGCAGCCTTAACATACTTATTTCTTTCTACGAAATAACCATTTCTCCTATTACTTTATTTTATTAATAAATATTTTAGAGTAACACATTTAATGATTTTGATAAGTTAAGAATTTATGTAGACCTGTCAATAGGTAGGGTAAGGCCCTACCTAGGCCCAGATCCAAATAAGGCCCAAATAATTAATTACTACTCAAACCCTATTTCATCTAACTTGAGGCCCATGGGTCTCTAGACCTGATCAAGGGCCGGGTCTAACCCAGACCCAAGTTTCTCTTTTTTCTTTTTCTTTTTTTTCAAATAAACAAGGATCTCTTTTAAGGAGAACAACAAAATACAATATGAATCAAATAATATTATTATTGTTAGATGACAAACAATCCTAAAACAATAAATCAACCAACTCAAATTTTTAATTTAAATAAACAAGTCTTAAAGCAAAATTATTTTCAGATAAACTTCTCAAACTTTCATAACTTTATCATTCTTAAAAAACCAGAAGATTAAAACAATTGCAAATTGAGTAGCCTTTTCAAGAAACCAAATGCATTTACGGTTTTTCCAATACCCATAGTTAATAAATCAAAATCATCCAAAAAAAAGATACCCAAATCTCTAAACTCAAAAAGAAAAAATAAAATCAAATGCATTCACAGCGACGGTGGGTGCGGCCGCGGCCGCGATGACGGGCTCTTGGCGAGCGCACGGCCGTGGCGACGGGGTGCTTGGAAGGCGAAGGGTGGACGGAGAGTTGAGAAAGTAGTGGAAGTTGAGAGAGGAAAGTAAATTGTGTAAGAAAAATTGGGTCTCAATAGGTAAGGTCGGACATATTACCCGACCTAGACCCAATCATTTTAATTTGATGGGTCTGGGTCTGAGTCTATACTTATTTTAAAAGTATGGGTCTGAATTCATGTTCCTTCCTATTCATTTATTACAGAAAATACAATAAAAAACTAAACTATACACACTCATCAAATGTAATCCAACTATTATTGTTTTGCAAAAGATATAAAATAAGCTTTATTCAATTTAATTTTGATCTCATTAAATTAATCATATATAAATATAATTATAATGTCGCTATTTTTTTTTTAGTGAATGTATATTTAATACCAATATATTTCTTGAACTATATATATATATTTGAACAGTAATATATTTCTTGAACTATAGGATTCAAGAAATTATTATTACTATTACTATAAAGAAAGCGGTTGGGAGACCTTATCCCCAATTCTGCGAAATTCCTAACCAGCTAACTCTCTCTCTCTCTCTCTCAGTCTCTGCTTCCCTTCTTCTACCTCAGGTACTGCAATCCGCTTTCTTGCTCTATGCATATACATGTGTATACATACTTGTTTCATCCTCTCTCTGTGTGTGTTTGATTTTATTTTCTTTTTCTCTTTTCCAAGGCGCTCTTCTGAAATTGGAAATGCTTCTTGAATGTTGTTCTGTAACTGGAATTGGATATGGCTGCTTTTACTTTTTGGTTGGATTTATCTTCCATCTCAATGTTGCCTACTGAAGTTGCTGTGGAGTACAAAGAAACTACATTGTTTAAGTTTAAGAAGTGACGAGGAATGAATGAAAATGTCTGAATATTAAAATTTGGGTTTTGTAGATTAATGTTACTGAGTAAAGCTAAATCTGAAAATTTTATGGGGATAGGTTAGAATAAGGTGCGGGTAATCATGAGAGTTTTTCTCTAGGAATGAGGGAATATCAAACTAATGGAATGCAAAAGTTTTGTCAGTGCAGTGAGCTCTGGGTTGCTGGGGTACATTTCAATTGAGCTCTGATGGGATGTCCGGTTGGTGCTACGCTACAATCTAGGTGAGATTCGATTTAATTCTAACACTTCGGTAAACATATATATGTATGTATCCACATTTCCGAGTTTCCAAGAATGTATATCGGGTTTGTGACCCCATTTGTTTTTTTGGCTTCAAATCAGTTACCTGAGCTGCCCTTTTCTTGGAGAGGCAAATGGACTTCGTTTTTCTCCGGTATCTGCACCGCGTGTAGCTGTTGTGAGAAAGATTGTGGAATGCAAGGAGTCAAGAATTGGGAAGCAACCGATTACGGTGCCATCCAATGTGACTCTAACGATGGCCGGCCAAGATTTGAAAGTGAAAGGCCCTCTGGGAGAGCTTGCTCTTACTTATCCACGAGAAATCAAGCTTGAGAAGGAAGAGTCTGGAGCTCTCAGGGTGAAAAAAGCAGTAGAAACAAGGCGAGCCAACCAGATGCATGGTTTATTCAGGTACTTGTTTCCATTTTGCTGCTTTCGTTGATGCCTCCACTACACACTTATTTTTTTCTGCAATTTAATGCATAGTGAATTATTTTGTTAGACGTATTATATTTGGAATTCTGAGTCTCGACGTCTGTGGAATTAGTTAGTGCCGATGTTTCTTGATTTATCCTTTGTATGGACAAAATAGCATACTTTGAAAGATGTAGTTTAAAATTTACACAATCAAAAGATTGAAAATTGCATGACTTCTTCTAATAGCCCCATTTCCTTCTTATCTTTTTCTGCTGATCATTTCATATGCCTTAATGTGATATTACATAGTCTAGATTTTGCCTCGTGCATTGGATCTCAGAATATAATAATGGAACTTCGACTTGAACCTTTTTATTCGATATTTTTTTTTGGAAGAGAGATTATTAGAAGGTAATTGTCGTAGTATGATTCATTGAAGTATTTTTTGCTATGTATTTTCTGAGGATTCTTTCTGTCAGATTTGTCGAATTTGTTTCTCACTTTTAGATTAGGAAAGACACCAAATATTATGCAACCATACACTGATATAAGTGATGATTCATGTGAAGCATATTGTTTAATTGATCTAGAGAACAAACTACATGCAACTACCAAAAAACTGCTGCAACATTTTTCCGTTCTAGCAGCTCATCCTGTCAAAATGAAACTATATTTGCTTATGGGATTGTTCACGACAAAGTTATAATTCATGTTGCTGAATCCGGACTTAATTTTATCCTAGATTTCCATTTCTTATGTGGCTGCTAATTTTATTTCTCCCATCTTATGATATTGTTTTTATTTTCTGAATGATCTTCCCAGGACCCTAACCGATAACATGGTGGTGGGTGTTTCTAAAGGCTTTGAGAAGAGACTTCAGCTGGTGGGCACTGGTTATCGTGCTGCCATTGAAGGAAAAGACATAGTTCTCAACCTTGGCTTTTCTCATCCGGTTAGAATGGCAATCCCCAGTGGCCTGCAGGTGAAGGTGGAAGAAAACACGAGAATTATCGTGAGCGGATACGATAAATCTGAAATAGGTCAGTTTGCTGCTTCTATTCGGAAATGGAGACCTCCGGAGCCATACAAGGGTAAAGGTGTGAAATATGCTGATGAAATAGTCAGAAGAAAGGAGGGTAAAGCAGGCAAGAAGAAGTAAACAGATGTACTTTTTAACATTAATTTTTGTCGGTCTCTCTCGTTTCTTGTCTATATGATTTTTGAAGATATTTCTGAACAGCGGTGTTTGCTTCAGTGACTGTAAGAACTAGTTCATTCAATTTTAGTATTTTATCATCTGATCTTCATTTCAATTTTGTGCCAGTATTTCCACGCTGATTAAAATGCATTTGCTATGCTATTGACTTGGTTCATAAAAGAAAAGGGACTTGGTCCAATCAGACTTGCAAAAAACAGCAGATTGAGCAAAAACAAATAAGATGGAGATGCGGGGGATCGAACCCCGTGCCTCTCGCATGCAAAGCGAGCGCTCTACCATTTGAGCTACATCCCCACGTTGTCGTCCTTCGAACTGGACAAAACTCACTAAAAATGAAAAATAAACCGGCGTTATATTTCATCTACATGCCGACCTGTGTACAAGAACAAAGCAATATCCAAGAACTAAAAATGTAACACATATGACAAAGGGAAACAACTGATTCCATTGACAAATGCCCTCCAAGAAACGGCAACCTCATTTTGATCATCCAATCCACTTATAAAAACTAGGATCACAGAGTTGAGGTAAATAACAACAGAATCTGCAAGTGAAAACAGGGGAGGCAAATGGGAAAAACACCACATGTATTGGCTGTACCATATCCAGCACAGGGCCATGTGATTCCCCTGATGGAGGTTGCTCACTGTTTAGCCAACAATGGCGTCAGGGTCACATTTGTCAACACTGATTTCAATCACGGCCGGGTTGTCGGGGCGCTGACAGGGAGCATACATGAACTCATCACTCTGGTTTCAGTTTCAGATGGATTAGAGTCTGTTGAAGACAGAAGTGACCATGGAAAGTTAGCTGAAGCAATGGCCAAGAACGTGCCGGGACAGCTGGAGGATCTGGTCGAGAAGATAAATGGGACGGAAAGCGATGAAATCACATGTGTTCTTACTGACTTTTATATGGCAGGGGCGATGCAGGTTGCTGAAAAGTTCTGCATCAAAAGGGCTGCATTCTTGCCGGCTTCCGTGGCCCTGTTGGCCTTAACGACCAGCGCCGACAAACTGGTTGATGATGGGATCATAGACGCTGACGGTAATTAATACATTTTGTTTACTTCAAAGGATTCAGTGTCAGTAGAAATTTTGTTTGTGTGTGTGTTCAAAATCTTGTCTCCAAATCAGGAACACCCTTGAAGAACGAGTGGATTAGGCTGTCTCCATCCATGCCTGAAATGACACCGATGAACTTTGCATGGACATGTCTCCCTGATCCCACCATGCGGAAGATTATCTTCCATGCTATCATAGAGAACAACAGATCAGCAAAACTAGCAGAGTGGCTAATTTGCAACACGTCTCGGCATTTGGAGCCCGGAGCCCTTGCTTTCGTCCCGAATTGTATGCCAATAGGCCCTCTGCTGGCCGGCAGCCGTCTTGGGAAATCAGCAGGCTACTTCTGGCCGGAAGACTCTACTTGCCTGGCGTGGCTGGACCGACAGCCAAGCAATTCTGTCGTGTACGTTGCATTTGGGAGCTTCACCATTTTCGACCAAGTTCAGTTCCAAGAACTGGCATTAGGCCTGGAACTCACAAACAGGCCATTCCTGTGGGTCGTAAGGCAAGACTTGACTCAAGATACCGATGAGGCGTACCCGGTGGGATTCAAGGAACGAGTAATGAATCGTGGGAAGATTGTCGATTGGGCGCCTCAACAACAGGTCTTGTCCCACCCTTCTGTTGCCTGTTTCTTGAGCCATTGTGGCTGGAACTCTACCGTTGAGTGCGTAAGCAATGGCGTCCCTCTCCTGTGCTGGCCTTATTTCGCCGACCAGTTCCTTAACCAGACATACATTGTTGATCATTGGGAAGTTGGACTAGGATTGGACAAAGATGACAGTGGGATCATCAGACAGGATGAGATCAAGAACAAGGTGGAACAGCTCTTGTCTGATAAAAGTTACAAAACAAAGGCATTGGATCTTCAGGCTAAGATGACAGCTTGTGCCGGAGAAGGAGGGGACGCTCAGAAGAACTTCCATAAGTTCATAGATTGGATCAGAGAAAAGCATTTGAAAGCAGAGCTGAATCCTTAGAAATTATGGAGAAATTTGTGCTAAGACAGTAAGATCACCTCAGCTTGAAATCTTGTGCTGTCACTTTATCAGCAGTGATCCTTTCAGCAATGTTTCAAATCTAAAATAACTCGGAGATTGCTAAATTGTGTTTGATCTAATTAAAGATTATTTGAGCTTGAATATATCAATAATTAACTCAAATCCAAACATAATTTTGATGCTTGATAGTAATTCAAATAAGTTGGAACAATAATGTATTCGTCTCGACTCGAATTATTTATAGTTCTAAATATACAAAAAAGAAGGGGCAAATTGCAATTTACCCTCCTGTGTTAGCTAACAAATGACAAATAGCCCTATTGTGAAAAATAAATTAGCAATTTATCTCTTTCTGTTTGTATAAAAAGGGCAAAATACCCCTAATGCGAGTTGTGCGAAACACACGCTAATTTCCTTTTTTGTCATTTTTTTTTAATTTTTAGCTTTATAATCAATCGTTGGATCTTGTCTTTATAGTTAAACGGTCCAGATTTAATTTTACATATATAATTATATATAAAAAGTATAAATATGTTTTTTTATAAATATATATAATATATATACATATATATATATATAAAAATATAATATATGCAAAAAAACCCTCCCCCACCTAGTCGGCCGCCCCCTCCCTTTCCCCGTCACCGCTTCCCCTTCCCTACCTCGCTGCGCTTCCACCCCTCCCTTTCCCTACCTCCGCTGCGCCGCCTCCTCCCCCCACCGCTCCGCCTCTACGTTTCTCCTTCCCCACCGCCACACCCGCCTCTGCGCTTCTCATTCACCACAGCCGCGCTTGCCTCTGCTTTCTCTCCCACAACGTTGTGCTCCTTCCCTCCCCCCTTCTAGATCGTCGGCCGCTTCCCCAGCCTCAGATCGACGTCCGCCTTCCCTTCTCTCCCCGACTCCACCTCTTTGGTCTCACCCTTCGACTCCACCCATTTTTTTCTTTATCTTTTATTTATTTTTTTAATGGTGTGTGTATATATGGCATATCTATATGTGTATGTATATATTTTATATGTTATTTATTGTATAAATTTATTTTTGTAACAAAAAAGTTTAAGCTATTGATCTAATCTAATTGATGTAAGCCATTGATTTGCATATCAAATATAAACCGTTGATCTATATTAGAAAAAATATAGACCATTGATTTATTTTTTAAATATGAACCATTGCTATATATATGTATATATATATAAACAAAATCCAACGGTTTATGATTAAGGGTATAACGGTCATTGTATAGCAAAAAATTAAGTAAAATCGCACTCAAGGCGCGTGCTACACATCTCCTACGCAAAGGGGGTATTCTGCAACCTGTTGTAACATTGAATGGGATAAATTGATGTTTTTTTTATTTGCTATTTTTGGCTAACACAGTAAATTGCAATTTGCCCGAATAAGAAGTATACATAGCCTGGCCCGAGTCAAACTAGACTGGGTTTGAAGTAAGCAATAGCCTGATGATTTAAAGCGGTCCAGAAATTATTTTGTTTAAGGCCCAAATACATGGTTAGGTACTTCGGCTGAGCTGGATTAGGTCAATAGGCTTGATGGGCTAGAGTGGAATTGGCCCAAAGAATGGTAAAATTAATTTTAACATAGAAAAGTAAACTATTGAGCAACAAGACTCATTTTTGCAAGTATATGCTTGAAAAATATTCATCTAAAAGAAAGGGGCCAACCCTAATTGACTATATATAAAAGTAAAATATATTAATTTAAAATAAAAAGGTCAAACCGCAATAGTCCATGTTTAAATGTATTTTATTATGAAATACAACTATATGTCCTTGGAAAATAGTTCTTTATTTTATTGTAACTTTTTATCACACATTTTTAATTATCTATTAATTGTATCTATTTATGGCAAAGTATTACTATTATTATTAAGAATAATTACACCTACAATTTTTTAACCTATGATCTACTTACAAACTCGTTCATCCATTTTGAAAAATTACACATACACCCACAAAAAATGCTGTTATCATTTATACAATCGTTCCTGTTCTTATAAAAAATTACACATATACATCCTAGAAATGTCAAGAGGGCTAAAATTGCCCTCGATTCTTAGCTATCAGAAGTGGTTCTTGTAATTATGCAAAATAAAAGATGATTTTTGTAACTAGATACAGAGCAGGAGATGTAGAGGTAATGATCTCTTATTATTATTATTATTATTATTATTATTATTATGACAAACCAACAATCCTTGTCGTATTCATAGTAAAAAAAAAAAGAAAAAGAAAAAAAGTAGTACACAAAATATTACGTGTGAAAGTCCATGCACTCCCTCAAATGAAAGAGAGAAAACATTAAGAAAAGAAAAGAAAAAGGGAAAAAAAAGTGTAAAAAGCGTTATCTTAATGAAAAGACCTAGAAATCAAGAAAGGATGGCGATGGGGCTGAGGCTGAGCCGCGAGTCATGCGATTTCGCATAAGACAACAGAGTGAAAGAGTGAGAATTGCACCAATCGAAATGCACCAAAGTACTATTGTCGCATGTCCGACAAAACAACTTTGCTCCCAAGTCCCACCTTTATCATAATTTAATATCAAATAAATAAAACATATAATAAAAATAATTATTATTTATTTATTTTGGAATTAATTAATGTACGTATATATTAGTTAATTAATTAATTACATAGTAAGTGCACAAATATATTTTATTTATACTTTGAAACTGATAATTAATTTATACCCTAAACAAACAAAAATAATAATAATAAATAAGTATAGGAAGTGGCGACCGAAAAACAAAAGGAATAAAGGGAAGTTAAAAGGCAGAGGAATTGAGGGTCAGGTTGAGTCATGAGTAGTTGTAGTTGATGGAATGGATGACCCGCAAAAAGCTTGTCATTTCACATCCTTTTTTTTCTACATTACCAACAATCTCCCTCCCCCTTTTCATCTCACTCACGTTGAATGATACTCGTTGTGCGAAATATTGTTTTATTTTAGTTATGTATAAATTTTACGATTTTGTTAAAAAAACAAAATACTTTACTAGGGAAATGAAACATTAAGACTTATAGGCCACTCAAGCTTCTCGTCTGGAATCAATGTGAGACACTTGTCTACATCATCAACCCCTCTCAGACGAGAGGCTTGGGACGAGCACATGGCCTCGTTCCTACAGACGGCGCAAAATGATGTGGTTTGCGATTTGTTCGGTGCTCCATTGCGTGAGGTATTGTCCGCTCTGGCTACGTATGGGCCTCACGATTTGTCCAGAAAAAGCACCCCACTAGGGAGATGAGGCTTTAATAAGCCACTCAAGCTCATCGGTCTGCAACTAATATGAAACGTTTGGCTACATATGTTTTCTTCACACAAAATTTCAATTCATTACTACATAATTCATTCAACAAGTTCAAAAAAATTAATTCAACACATTAATATTATAAATGGACAAACATATTCAAGAGATTTTTGCAAATAATAATAATAAAAAATTTGCTTATAATCGGATCATGATTAAAGTTAAGTCGTGTTCGTAATATGAATAATTTAAGGGGAACAAAAGAAGAAATATTCGAGGGATATTTTGGTAATTTACAAAATTATAAAGCGTAACTTGTTTTGCTACCATATACTTTATAATTACCTTTTTTTTAAAAAAAAAAATGATTTATTACACTCTTCTTTTTTTATTATTAATTATTTTGGGTACAAAATGTAAAGTAAAATTAGGAGGCGATTAGAACCTTTTGGAAAATATGTGTACAGATTTAGTAGCTACCCTTACCCTACCTTTTTGCGCCATGCTTTGCTTTTTCCCATATGGATAAAATTGTAATTTCACATCCCTGTAAAGTTTTGCAAACTATAAGTTTTGTGATTATTGGCTAATCATGAAATTACAGTCTCTGTTTAAAAATTAAGTAAGTTATAAGAACTACTTTAATGATGTGTAATTACTTTACTTTCACAGCCAAAAACATAAAATATATATTTAGTGAAAAAATATTATTTTCTACATATACATTAGAATTTAATTTGTGGTGGTACAAAATATTAGTATGCTCGGAATATGTTTTTTTTCTATAATTTCTTTGGTATTTAAAATTGAGAACATAAGTTCCCTTATTTGGGTTCATTTTATTTCTATAAAATAATTTACGACTTCGACTTTTATTATTATCATAACCACAAAAATCATTGATTTTTTATAAATCCCATCTATTACTTTAATCAACATGATATATGATAGTGCATTTGAATTTATGAATTTTTAATTATAGATTTGAAAATTTTTATAACGAGTAAGTTTTTAAATTTGTTTGGGTGGTTCTAAATTTAAATGACTCCAATTTTTGAAATCATTTTTCCTTTAAATACAAATTTATTAATTAAAATATAGTCCGATAAAATATCTGACATACCCTAATAAGTACAAAAGGTACTTAGAAAACAAAAATAAATAAACAAAAGTACAAAGATTAGGACAACATTTTAATTTTTCAATAATATAATATTGTTTATGGGAAATGGATTAGAATGAAATAATAATTAAAAAAAATAATGGTGAATCTTCATTTTTGGATCTGGCGAATGAGTTGGAAAAACAACTTTCCTGCAAAAATTTGACTACGCAGATTACATTACAATTATTTAATTATCTTAATGCGGTCACGTGACACAGTCACACGTGGCTCACATGCCGGATTAATTGAATTAATCCCCGGAAAAATCCACATGCCAACATGTGGTACATAATTAACTTCCAAACCTTCATAATTACAAACACTAATCCATTGATTAACACCCACTCACCATTTTTTTAAGCGAAGGCGATGAATATTATTAATTAAAATAAATCAATTACAATCAATCTTGCCAAACATAAACAGTTACATCATATCCTATAATAATCACATAAATTAACTCTAAACAACACCTTACTATTATAGTACACAAATAACACTTACTATATAATAGACTATTATCCAACGCATTAGTAGGGTTCAAACTCATGACCTCTAAGGTCATGGGACCTCAACCTTAATCACTAGACTTTGATATGATCATGTATCAGCACTTACGATCCCATCGAAAGTCGTTTGTTTCTGTAATTGGAATAAGTTGTAAATTTTTTTTTAAAGTCAAACGAATTTAAAAGTTGAAGGAGTTTTTGAAAATAAAAGTAAAAAGTGAAAAGACAATTTGCTTATAACTTTTGCTTAAATCAACATATAATAATCAATTTAAAAGTAGAAGCTAAATAAAAAAACAACCGTTTCAATATATTTTCAACAAGAAACTGAAAAACAATAAATGATTCTGAGCTATTGCAAATACCCTTTAAAATATATGATTGCATAAAGCTCTAAAGTTAATAATATTTTGGGTAAATTAATGATGAAGTAGATATGATTAGTATGGGTAATTAAGAAAGAATTAGTGGGATTATATGTCTAGAAATGGAAGGAAGAAGAGAGGAAGGGGCATTGGATCAGTAGGATGCAGGGAATGTGCAGAACATGGTGTACAATTGATGCTGCTTCACTGTCTCACCTTTGTCACATGCAATCTCTCTCTCAAAGGTACAATCCTCTTTCCCTACTGCATGTGCTCTCCATGTGCATCCTCCCCTCCCTTTTCTCTCTCTTCCCTTCCTCTCTCTCTCTCTCTATATCTATCTATATATACATACTCATATATATGTGCTTTTCCATTTGTGCCCTTTTGGTGGCCCATTCCCACATTCACATGTGCCCTTTTGGGAGGCCACAACACCACCCCAAAAAACACAACTAGCTCACAAAGACCCTCTTTTGTGAGTGAAATTACAAGAATGCCCTTCATTTTTTCCCTAATATAAATGGCTGAGCTTTTGTCACTATGGGGAAAGCTGTCTCACTAATTCTATGATCATTCCCATGACCCCAACCCCCCCTTTGTTTCTTTTGTTGTTTGCCTTTTGAATCATTTGATTCTCAGCTTGCTCTCATGTTGAATAGTTATGGGCAGTGTTTGTGTTGCACAAAAAGTGGTTGCATGCTTGGATTAATGGCTTGCAAGAATGGTTGTTATGGATAAAATTAGTTTGGAATTTACGAGATATTGTCATGATATTATATTTTGTCGTTTCACGACATTCTTTCGTTTAATATTATTATAAAATATCAAAGTCGTTAATGATCCAGCAAAATGGTAGTTCAAGTGAAATAAGCTATGTCTTCTCACAAGATATGTAAGTTATAGAAGCAGATCAATCTAAATACATACGAAAAACATTACGATTCTGATATTATTTTTTTTTAATGATCGTGTGAAGCAGCGTAAGTTTGAAATTGAGCCAAAGAGAGTTGAAAATTGAAATGAAAGATGATTGATTTCACAAATCCAACAAGAAGATTTTGGCATTGAATTCTAAGGATTAATGCAATTGCAGTGAGGCTGGAGAAATTTGCATGAAAATGTGCAACTGCAAAACCAGTTTTCAACTTGGATTTGATTGTGAAAAGCAAGAATTGGTTGGCAAATGGGGTATTGATTATGCAGGGGTATTTTGGGAAGAAGAGGTTTGAGAAGGGTACAGGGGTCTCACATGCGCCATTGCAGATGGCAGGCTTTCTCGCATTGCTCGCAAGCTGTGCCATTCTTCCCGCTATAAACCATTTTTCAAGTGAGATACGAAAATCGTGTCGTCTTCTGGAGGGAATTACGAAAACACCCCTACAAACATCGAAATATCCTTTGCATGCCCTAGCTCCATTTCGTCATCCCAATCACATATTAATCCTATTTAAATTGTTTTATTATTTTTGTGGTACTAATTGGGACCAAGATCGGAAAATTTATCTAAAATGTACTTGTGAATATTCCGACATCTTTGTAAAAGTAATGACATAAACAAATCGAGATAAATTGTACTATATTAAAACATAATAGTGAGAAATGAACGCGAGACGGAAAATATCAAAAAATGACATATTCTTAATTTGACAAACCTATGTCTCTAGAAGCATTTTGACATTATAGGTACTTGTACTGAATATCTTTATTAAATTTGGTGTTAGTTTTAGAAAATTAATTAAAAAGAATGTGCAATCGCAATTGATAATAAATGTCGATTTACTATGAATGAGAATTAATATCGTACTTAATTTAAATCATATATGTTTTGACTGATTTAGAAATAACTTGTTAAATTGGAGACAAAACTTTTCTAAAAAAAAACCCCTCGATCCAAAAATATAAATGATACATAATAGTGTCTCTATAATTAATCATTCAGTTACGCTTAAAAAAATAATTATAATAGAATTATATCATCTAATAACTATGAAAACTTGATTTATGAATGATAATAGTATAAATAAAATTAATAATAAATTAATACAAATGAAACTCTATGTTATACTATTAATAATTAATCATGTATCAATTTTTTTTTAAAAAAGAAAAGAGTTAATTTCTATGGTAATAAAAAGTGAGAAATAGTGGAAATGGCAAAGTCGTAGTTCCTTCACAAACTAGTGGGCACTAGTCCGTACCCCTCTTACTTATACCCCTCATAACGCCATTCCTTCTGAATCATCCGTTACACCGTCACCCCGTATTCCCCCCACCCACCAACTATCCCCGCCGCCGCCGCCGGAATGGGTTCAAAGCCAAGACCCTCAGCGCCCACCGCCCTGAGAAGGCTGAGGAGAAGATCGTCAAACTCCAAGAGAAGGCCAGGTGAAGCCTGCAGCCACCACATTGGCGGCGGGCCGACGGTTTCCGACAAGCTGGAGGCCCTCCGCAGCCTGATTCCGCCTCAAGACGCAGAGATAAAGGCCGACCAACTATTCAAAGAAACCGCCGACTACATCGTGCTCCTGAAAACTCAGGTTCTTCTTCTGCAGAAACTGGTAGATTTCTACGGGGCTCAACCTCAACACAATCCAGATGGTGTATAAAAAGGAACATCAAAGAGAAACTCCCCCATCCCGAACCGGGCAAATGGAGAAGAAGAAGAAGAAGATTGCTGGGATTTCTATGTCATCATCATTATTAAAATATTTTTGTTTATGTAGGGTAATTAGTACAGATTTAGTTAATTAGTTTTAATGGTGAGAAATGTATGCTTCTGCTATATATATATATATATCTATATATCTTTATATGTAGAGTCACCAAGTAGAGATTTTAGTATCAACAATCTTCTCATATTCTTCCCCATATCTTAAAATCTGTTCAATTCCTCTCTCTCTCTCTCTCTCTCTCTCTCTTCAAGAACATATGTTTGAAAATGGTGGTTTTCTATTTTGTTTTTGGATTCAGATTTCTTGTTTAGTTCAAAATGCGATTTTCTCACTCTCACCCAGACACACTTACACTTACAGGGAGTTGTGTGACTGAAATGTGAATGGCGTCAAGGGGGGAGCATAGAAGCGTGTCCCCGTTTTCGATGACAAAATCGTCACTGTCTCAGTCGGCACTGCAGAGGTGAGGGAGAGAGAGAGAGAGAGAGAGAGAGCACGCAGCTGCCAGTGCCAGCAGGGCGGACAAGGAATTTTCCATCTTTGCCTAAATTAAATAATATTTATTATTTTCATATAAATAATAAAAGAATAATAATATGGAGTGGAGTAGTAATTTTCACATGATATCTGAATGAAACAGACAGGACTGCCACCATGCCATCTGTAAATGACTCCACATGCCATGTTACTGAGACCACTGCCTCTTTTCTCTCCAATCTCCTAATTAATTTAAATTGTATTTTCAATCGAACAAATTAATAAATTTTAATTTTAATTTTAAATTATATTTTATTAAATATTAATAAATTTTATCTTAATTTCATCAATTCAAATGCATTCTTATATTTTCTTTTTTGAAATGTCATAATTAATATTATCATATCATTTTTCCAGTGTTAAATTTCAATGAATTGAAAAAAAATAATCCCATATTATAATGCAAGAAACTTAAATAAATAATTTTTGTACAGTGGTGGGCCAATTTAGAAGATGATATAATTTTTATTTAACTGCAAATTTAGCCCAGCTTGAACATCAATAGTGGGCCAATCACAATCTGGGCCGACCCTCCGGTGCAAAATAGCCCATGTTGCACATATCACCAAGAGAGAGCCCAATCATCCTTGGCCCAAGTTAATTCTGCCTTTCTTTTTTAAAATTAAATAAATAAATTCAACAAATATTGATGAACATGAGAAGATGTCCGAGACGACCAACACAAGCCAAATTAAAAGAAAAATAAAAGGAGAGACTTTTTCTTGCCTTTTCTCTTCGTTTTAGATTTTTCGTGTTTTGCAAAAATTTAAAATAAAGATTTATCAATCTATAATAAAGAAAATTTAAAAATCATTATTTTTTATTCACAATTTTCTCTTCTTAAATTACATAAAACTAATAGAGGTTTGGAGTGTGTCATTTGCATGTCGTCTTATTTCCTTATCAATTTGAAAAATATGGGCAGTTCTTGCGTCTTTTAATTTTCTTATTAACTGAAAACGATCGATGTTTGGCATTGCATTAAGTTGGATTATATGTGCGGAGACCGCGTGCAACCGTTGCTAGTGAATACCGAACTAAGGGCGATAAATAAATAAAGCGAACCGTCCTACCTCAGTTAGGGAATATAGGAATAGGGTTATGACGGTTGGCATCATTAATATTTTTCTTTCTTTTTTTCCCTTTCAAAAAGGATTTTTTTTATAAAAACTCTGATCGATACACATAATGTAAAAACACTCATCTCTGACGAATCTATGAATCGTCACTTTTCCATTTTGTCTACCATAAAAGAAAAGAAGATATATAACCACAATTTGGGGGTATTTTTTGAACTTTGAATCCGAAAATTACACTACTATATTTTCATTGGATTCTAAAAGAAAATGTAATACTTAGAGGAAAAGGATAATCAGCCACTAATTAATTCTTTGTCCTATGCTTCTTTTTTTTTAATAATTAATTATTTGTCCTATTCCTATAACAATTGTCAAAAGCTTTTGTCACTTTCCTCATATTTTAATTTAAAAAAAAAAAAAAAAAAAGAAGGTGGTTGGGAAGTTGGGACCCACAGAAAACCTCATCCAAATCATGATTTAATGTATCGCGTCACAGAGAATTCCAGCACCTTGCTCGCTTTCTCTCTCATCTTAATTTTTCTCGGTAGATTTTTCTTTGTCGACTAATCAGCGACGTATGATCCCCGGACTCAAACTGCACTGCTCTATAAATTCTCTTCTTTCTATTTTTCCTTTTTTTTTTTCCGGTTAATTTTCATTCATTCCGAAATGGTATTTTTTTTTTAACCTTTTCTGGGAATTTAATTTTAGTACGCATTAGGGTTTGATTCGTTTTCTTAAGCAATTTGATTTTGGGTTTTAGTTTTAATAGGTTTATTGTTTTTCTGTTTCCTTATTTGTCTGGGTGATGTGATGATGGATTGATTAGTATTTTATTGTATGTTTTGTTCTGTAGTTGCGGAGAAATCATTTGGTTGCGTTGGTTTCCCCCTTTTTTTCTGGAGATTTGCTTTTAGATTTACCTTATTTGGTCGTTCTAGTTGTTTTAGGGTGAATGGTTTTATTGTGTTATTCATGGTAAAGAAGTTAGGAGTGTGATATGAAATTGTTAGTCAAGTGTGTTGATTTTGCATGATTTGGGTGTGATCTGAATCTTTTGTGTAGTATGTGTTTGATCTTCAAATTGGCATCTTGTTGCAATTTTGATGGTATGTCAATATCTGAAACAAAAGTAATTGTCTTTGGATTGCATCGTAAGAGAACTTATTAAGGAATTATAGGTCATAATACGTCTTTAAAGTGTGGTAATATGTCGGATGAAGATATTATGGTGTTAGTAGATGTTGGAACCTAGTACCCACTGCTGTGATTATGATGTTAAGATCTTTTCTATGTTTCTGTAATTGTGAAAATGTGAAATATAAAATCATAATCTTTTATAGTCTTGTTCTCAAGATAGATCATTATGTTTCATTTTTGTATGGCTATACATGCTACGTGTTAGGGGATTTGTATAGTAAGGCATTCTATATATGTATGGCATCTGACATTCAATTGTCTTATCGTATTCAGGAACCAATGCGAAATAATTGCCCGTAAACCTTATACTGCTGCCGAAGTTGTTGAACTTAAGATTTTTGCCATTTGAAGTGTATAATCTACTGTGAAAATGTCATGCGAGGAAATTCTGAAGGCTGTTTTCCCTCATCTAGAAGGCAGAGACCTGGCAACATGTATGTTAGTCTGTAAGCAGTGGCTAGAGATTGCTCAAGATGATTACTTCTGGAAATGCTTATGTGCAAAGAGATGGCCATCGATTTGCAAGCAGCCTTCCCCTCCCACTTTGTCTTATCAGAAACTATTTAAAACCTTCTATAAACGCCAACAGACCAGAACCCTTCTTCCACCAAGGCTATCTTTCAATGATTTGGAGTTTTACATCGACATTTGGACTGAAGAAAAGCTGATGTTTTCAGAAGTGGTGCCAGGGCCTGTTCTTAAGAAGGGAACTTGGACTCCGCCAACTGGAATTTGTGATGTCCTTAGGTTTCACTTGGCGAGTCCTGATTACAAGATGACATTGCCTATGCAACCAAGGTTCAATATTCCTCTGGGCCAGACTGTTAGCGTCTCTGTTCTTGTAGGTCGAAAGGATTCCAAAAAAGTTGCTTGCATAATAAACAAATCTGTTTTCGACTATATAGATCGCTCCACATATCGGGCCCTGGCATTTGATTACCTTGACTTTTCACCTGCACACCCTTTTGTGTCCGGTATAAGGGCGTGGATCTCCTTGCTTTTTATGGACCATGGTAATGAGGGGGTCATTGATGTCTTTGGGATTGAATTGGATTTCTGTGATGCTGCCAACTCGGAGGACCAGGTTTTGTGGCTCCTTGATATGCTTGATTGGAAGTGAAGTATCAACATATGTCAAACGTGGGAATCATTTTGTGCCTAATGGCCAAGGTTTCCTGTTTGGTGTAGCTCTCATTTAGAACAGAACTTGCATGTATATTTTCTCTGTGTCAATATTATGGATAGTTCTTCGATTTGTTTCCATCTTTAATAACTGTGCAAATTTAGCATTAAGCTCTGTTTAGAAATGTTTTGCTTTTGTGCTTGTCTTTGGATTGTGTATAACACAATGGTTTCCCCTTCTGTTCTTGTACAATGCTTTATCACCGGGAAAATGACTTTGTGGTTCCCTTTGTGCGGTATGTTGATAAGATCTAACGGTACTTGCGTTCCTTTTTCTGCTTTATCACATGGGACTTTCTCTCGTTTTTTAGGTTTCCAAGAATAATGATAGTTAATTAGGGATGAATTGCCTGTGAGATTTCTCCAATTTCATCTCATGTAATTTTTTTCATTTAAGTGTTTGTGAGAAATATTTTAAAATATATTTGTAACATGTTTCACACTCTAGAAAAACATCTCATATCAACTATAATCATTTCATTTTATGTTTAAACTAACATTTTTTTAATGTAAATTACAATTACTTTTACGAAGGTTTAACATATTTACAAATTCCTTATTGTTTGAGAAATTAACTCTCTTGATTTTAACGGTCGTCTACAACTATTTATTAATCTCCATTAGATTTTCATCCATTTTTTATAATTAACTGATCAAAATACTCTTGTCCACTATAAATTAACAATTTATGCCTTGTGTTTGGTTTTGTTTGTTTTGTGGAGATAGAGAGAGAAAAATAAAGATAAATAAGTGTGTGTTAGAGATATGGTGTATGTTGGAATTTATTTTTAAGTTAATTTTAAATAGTGTAAAAAATATATTGTATGTATTATGTTATATATTGGTTTTGAGTAATGTTATGTTTGATTTTGTTTTCTCACTGTTTGGGAAACGAGTTGAAAATGAAACCAAACAAAGCCATAAGTTTTAAAATTTTTCTGAATTGTTTTATGGACTAAGTGTATAATCTTTTTTACGATTTTGCAAATTTTTTCCTCCGCCTTGTCTCTTTTTTCAAATCTTTTTCATTTCTCCGGAAAAAAAAAAAAAACGAAAAATCACAATAAGAGCAAAATTAATAATTTAAGACCTCTATCCAAGGATCACATATTTCAATCTAACATCAAAAAAATATAGATAATTTTTCAAACACCAAGGTAGAAAAATTCATTGTAATTTAACATTTTTTTTTACCACAATCATTACATTTTCTTTCTTAATCAACACTTTTTTACACATTGCATCAACTTTTTCATTATAATTTTACTTCACACTCAATCGCATACTAAAAAGACCTATAATCTCCATCAATCCCTCCCTTGATGCATGTTGGTATTGAAGTGGATTTTACCCTGGAAAGCATGGATATGCCCTTGTCAATTTACATATACATAGGGCAGTTCCCTAACAAACTACACTAGCATACTTTAATATGGATAATTTAACCACAAACAAAAAATAAAAAAGATGAAATTGGTTAAAGATCCTGTGGTTCTTTTTTATAAATAAGCTACTGTGGTCTCTACATAATAACGATTGCAGGAAAATAAAACATAATAATGTTACAGTCTGAATATCCTAAAACAGAATCTCACATTAACATACAAGAATCAGAATTGGCTCGTTGTGTTCCCGGGATGAATTGGTTCACCAGTGAAAGGATCAAATTTGTAGGGCTCACCAGTGAAAGGATCAAACCTAATTTGAGGTCGAGATGCTTGGCGACCAGCGACACCTGAAACGTCGGGACTCAAACTTATACCAGGTCCAGCATAAGATGTAGATGAACTGGGTCCTTCATGGACATGAGATAGAAGCCTTTCCCCAGCTCTTATTCCACCTATGGAACCAAGTCTAGCATAAGATGCAGATGAACCGGGTCCTTCCTGGACATGAGATAGAAGCCTTTCCTCAGCTCTTATTCCACCTATGAAACCAAGTCTAGCATAAGATGCAGATGAACCGGGTCCTTCCTGCACATGAGATAGAAGCCTTTCCTCAGCTCTTATTCCACCTATGGAACCAAGTCTAGCATAAGATGCAGATGAATTCGGTCCTTCCCGCACATGAGATAGAAGCCTTTCCTCAGCTCTTAGGCCACCTATGGAACCAAGTCTAGAATAAGATGTAGACGATCTGGGTGCTTCTTGAATATGAGATAGAAGCGTTTCCTCAGCTCTTAGTCCAACTCTTCCATAGGATATAGATTGGCCTGGGGTTGCCTCGAGGGGAGAATCGGTTCGAGGATCCTGGATGCTCTGGGATCCATAGGATATAGATTGGCCTGGTGTTGCCTCAAGGGCCGAATGGGTTCTTGCCTCCAATGTTTCTATTCTAGGAATCTGGATGCTCTGGGATCCATAGGATATGGCGCCAGGGGTTGCCTCAAAGGTAGAATGGTTTCTTGCCTCCAATGTTCCTATTCTAGGAACCTGCACGCTCTGGGATCCAAAGAGGGATCGATTTGATAAAAGAAACTCTGGACCTTTCTCATCCACTCTTCCTATCTGTGTTTGGCTTGATAAAGGAAAATCTCGGTCCATCGCTGAATAGTGTGATGCATAAATGCCAGACCTGCAAGAGATCAACTGCAAAATGATATTTCTTGCACATATTGCAACAGGGGAAACTATATATCCCGCTTATAAAGACGACCTTGATCACTTCTCCACGGTTAAAGACAAGAAAATGTTATTGATCCGTCTAAGATCAATCAATGAGAGTTAATATCATAATTAGCAGTAAACCAACGCATTCTGAACTTTTGGACCATAACAATTGTGTCTGAAAATGTATGTCGTTCATACTCATGGGACTCCAGCTTTTACAAACAGTTATCTATACAACCAGATTTACTTTCTTGAAAGCGTGCAAGTAGACATTCAAAGCCAGAAAACGAACCATGCAGAACTTGAACGTGCATGAGAAGGCCCAACAGCAGAGGGAGACATTTGATGCGAAAAGCTGAATGAACTGGGCTCACTCCTAGTAGTATCCGCAACTTTTGACAATGGAGTCAGTCCCACTAGGTGCTGCATTCGACAAAAATGGCTTAATGAAAAATGACAGCAGCAAAAACTAAAACCAGTCACACACTTGCCAGACAGGGCAGTTACATACTTTAGAAATTAGTCCAGCTAGATATTCTCCCTTATTTTGCCAACCAGCTCCACATAACATGAACTACAAAGAAGGATCAGACAAAATTAAAATGGTGATAATTAGTCAACACCATTTTAGCACATTTTCTTCCAATGAATACACACATCCAAAGATAATATATTATATATCTGCTAAAACCTGGTCAAGGACAGATATAGCAATAGGCTCGGGTAATTCCTTGAGACTGCGTAAACTTCTGATATCAATCTGTCAACAAACAAAAAAATTAATATGTAAATTTCAGAGGATTTTGTATGGCAAATATAAATGCAATTAAACTGGAAGCAATGCACTGGACATAATATTCGTTCTACTCTTAGATGCCATGATCAGGGGTCCCGTTTCTAATACCAACCACCAACTCTTGGTATTAACTTTGAAACTTACATCAAATCGAGTAGCAATCCCAAGCCTTAGGATTCGAAGTAAGCGCTCTTTAACAGCCACAGGCAATGATATGACGGCATCCTCATAAGGGTCAGCAGATTCCAGTTCCTATAAGACAAAGAAAACATGTGATCAGATAATAAAAGAACTTAACTAAACAGAAGGATATTATAAAACCCCTGATCCAAAAAAGTCTCGATTATAAATAAATGATGTCAAAATAAGAGGAAAGACAGATATTAGGTGCAATTACTGTTTCTAGTTAACCCTATTTTAGCAGAGGAAATAATGGAAAACAAACAAACAAATGGATGTCATTAACAGAGAAAAGTGTGACTCACAATGGGGAACCTGGTGAAAAGGAGTGCTTGTGAGTCCCAACTACCCAAAAGTTATTATATAATTACTCAGTCTATATATTCATTATTTTTCATCATCAACACACTCTAATACCAATCCAGGCCAGTTTTTCGCAGAGTTTTGCTTCCAACTTGAGTCAAGCTGACTTATTAACTGCTTCTTCTAGAAAATCAATTAAAGAAAATGTACGAATCCTCTGTAATTCCAATTTTTGGGGTATAATACGAGAAAAACAGAAAACTCAGTTAACAGAAAATATTGTTTTAGAAATGAAATTACCCTCTGGACATGGGAATGCTTAAAGGACACTGCAACAGAAGGTTCCTCCTTCGAGAATTTGAAGTGTCCTTGAACTGAGACATTACTTTCCGAGTTCTCACGAACTCGTTTCTTGTTTCGGTCGAAAGGTCTTGCAACCTCAACCTGTTTGCAGACAGTAATCTCAGATGTAATTCCGTCAAAGACTCCGTGTCAAAATAAGTTATGTTTGCCTCATAATATATTTACCACAGAAGACTAGAGTCTGAAGAAGGGACAAAATGCCAGTTATCAGACTACAAACATAAACGATTCTAGTGCAATACTAGTACCTGGAGTTTATACATTGGAGCTCCATTAGGTCCTTGAACTGTTTTATCATTCAGTTCCTTGATAGCTATTTCAAGATCCTACACCAAGAACTAAGAGAACTCAGAAGAAGGAATAAAAAAGGAAAGGGGATAGGATAAGGAAAGTCCATAAAAGAAATAGGGCAAGGCTAAATGCCTGAAAACCAGAACTATCTAAATTATTTGAATGCAACAAGACCTCAGACTAAAGCTTATCCATTTGGGTGTGTGATGTATATACCATGCATACTTCAGTAGGAGTTACGAAACAGATATCAGAAATTAAATACTAAAGCACTTGTTTTCTATGTTGAACCATATGCCTGGGTTTGCGTTCATTCAAATAATAGGGTAAGGCATTAGAAGAATCTTTCCCCAGTAATCAGAATTCGGTCATAAGTCCGACCTTATATATCAGGGAAAAAAAAGCATAACATCTAGAATGCAAAAAAAATAACCAGTAACTGGCAGCAATTATCAATCAGCGGAGACAAATACGCATGGTAACCAATGAATATATCATCACCAATATGAACAAATGTAAACCAACTTACCGATCTTTCAGCAAAATGAACAAACCCAACCGGGAAGCTACCTTTTTTGGACACTACTACTTTCTCCACCTGAAAGATCCAAAGATGGATTCATAACAAGTTCAAATAGGACATAATACATAGGAAGGAAAAGCCAGAATCAACATATGTAGACCTTGCCAAAAGACTCAAACAATTGTTTCAAGTAGCTTTCCTCTGCATCCACAGGCAGGTTTCGGACAAAAGCTATTTTTATCTGAAAATAAACAAGAAAAGTAAAGATAAAGCAATATTCTTTAGAAGTCTTATGATTTGAAAGACATGATTGTGAACCTTAGCAAGTTCTTTTGGATCAATTTCAGGTTCCTCTTCTGCCCACTGAACAGCTGGGTGCAAATTCCCAAGACGAAAATCAGGTTGAGAGCCAACCCGTTGAGCACGTGAAGCAGCCTGTGATCGAGAATTTTGAAGTAGGTAGGTTCAATTTTGTGATAGAAAAGGGTTAAGTGACTATTTTTTAGAGTCTCTGTGTCAATTAGAAGAATTATAGACTTGGTGAAAGATTGCATATTGAAGGTGACAGAAGATATGCACGCTGATTTTTCCATAATTATTATATATATTGCAGGTGCAGGTATTAACATTTTTCAATTAAGTTGTTGAGAGTTATTATCAAGCTTTTGGGTTTATTAAAGTTTAGTTGCCAAATTCATCCACTAATATAAGGTAGGGAGAGAGAGAAGCCAGGACAAGACACCAAGCAAGATGCCAAATCCACGATAGACATCAGCCGGATCTCAAGAAAACACTAAAATGCAGGAATTTGAAATAAACAAAACAAACTGAAAGAAGGCATATGATTCTTCTATGGAAGGAGCAATCTCTAACACTTCTTGCAAATGTATATTCTCCTAAGGAATATGGTAGTGCAATTTTAAGAAATTTGAACAGTTTTAGGTTTAACTAAATATTGTCTATCCACAAAAAGTATCAAGAAAATAAGGAATATTATGATGCTTTAACTTGAAACTGCTAGAGTTTGGATCAAATTGCTCAGACTTTTTGTAGAAGACACAACAGACTAGTGGTCATTTGAGCAGTGAAAAACTTTGAGAAAAGAATAGGAAGAAAGAATAGACGTCATCAGCTGTGATGATTACAAGATCTAAAGAATATATTTGAGATTCTAGAATAACAAATCAAAGTGAATAGGCAGAAACAAAAGCGGAGGATCTACATAGATGAGTCAAAATGCCATAAGATAACTTCAAGCAAAACAGAAAACATGAAAGTAAATTAAGTTGTCATGATTATCTTCAACCAAATAATACGGGACGAAGAAAAATATAATGAATTCAGTTCCAGGAAAAGCTCACAAAGGTTTGGAGTAGCATGATAGTAAGTTCTACAACACAAAACTTACAATTGTACTTGGAGCATGTTTGGTTAGAATGACGAGATCAAATATGATCGCATTGGATGGGATAGAAAATGGAAAGATAACTAATCCCTTGATCCATTATCCTCTATTTGGTTTGATATATTGTACAGTTTGATATCCCATGTAATAATCCAGTCTTGTTTTTGAGGGTGAATGGATTATGTAACATGATAACATGTACAAAGACCAATAAGTGTAACAGTTTTAAAGCTAATTCATTTAAACCATGCAATATGTGAATAGTTACAAAAGATATAAATGCTCTCATCATTTATTGAATTAACATATTTTAAAATAATGTTTATAATAATCTTTTTTACTATTTTTTGTTCAAATTCATATAAGCGAAAACAACTAATCTTATCTAATTTTCATGTAATTGCTTGAAAATTGAGAGAAGAAAAGAGGGGTCAAAAGACATTAATGCAATTGTCTTCATGTGTAAAGTGTATGGCATTTTAAGCCAAACAAAAAAATATCACTAGTGACAATATCACTTAAATAGTGTAGAGGTGGGATTCACTATCTCTCATATGAGGATCCATAAGACTGGACTAGTGTTTATACCGGACTCCAATCAATTCAGCCAAATAAGTGATAACGAAGCCTATCATACATAATTACACCAACCAAGCAAGGCCTTACTTATTGAGAAATATTGTTTCAAAGGATGTAGAGTTTCTTTAACAAATAAGTTTGTCTTGATTTTACATTTTCCAAGTATGTAAATTGGAGATTCGGGATATTCCAGGATGAAATAAATGAGAAGTGTGAACGAATATATCCATAAGAACTGAACATTCCTATCAAACTCGACAGCAATGGGTGAACGGTACATTGGATTCAAAAAGCTTTACAAGGAAAATGGGAGCAAAGAGAAGAAACTCAAAAATGTTGGTATGACATGATGGATGGACATTATATAGAACCTCGCACGGTGCGTGGACTGGAAGGTATGTGTCCTCTCAGTGATTCGTTCAAGAGGGAATAGACTATTCAATGTCGAAATCAGTAATGGAGTTAAATAAGAGAAGATGAGAATAGAAATAGGGCAGGAAAACAGAAGAGAAATGAATCAAATGATTCAATTATCACTTAAAATGACAGAGCTCGCATTAACCTGTTTATAAACTGACGTATGATCCATCACAGAAGGAAAGGGGAAGAGAGAGATCGGAAAGAAAGTGGAAACTGAAATTTTGTTTTGCAATTTATCACTCCTAAAAAATATGTTGCTGTAATGTTTCAGTTGCATTTTATGCAACTAATTATTTGGATATAGTTTAGACACTGAGAATCATCAGAACACAAAAGTTTAAGATGGAAGTTTAGATATGCTCGATATATGGAACAGCTAAAAAGTCTTCTCTAAATTTGTTGACTTAACACATTTTCATCCATAGAGGATATATTCGTAAGGAATCTACTCGCCAGATAAGTTTCCAGTTTCATAAGCAATAAGAGCTTCTTTTAAATTTTTCTTTTGCAACAAATAACTGTTGGGGCCTTATTGTTCCCATCCATTAGGAAAGTATCTAGTGTGCATTAGGATTTTTAGTAACAAAGGGTGAATAATTGATGCTGGAACTGAGAATCAGAACCACGAACCTGAGCTTTTATCCTGTATGATTTCAGATGCAACAGGAGAGTCAACTTAATTTCACACTACAAGCTTACGAAGAATGGTTGTTCAAGACTTTTAACTGAACAATACGAGAATGCAAAAGAAAACTCACAGCATGGGAGCGAAATTTCACAAAGGCAAAACCACGGTTCCGCTGCTTTTGCCCTGGAGGTGTGTCTTTAAGCATTGCAAGATCAACGGATTCAATGTCCGGGAAAACCTACAGAACAAGAGAAAGAATTAAGCGGACAGACAAACAGACAGAGAGGAGGTATTATGAACTAGACAAACTCCTCCATCAAGAAAATAAAATTAAATATTATACCTGCATCACAATTCTTTCAAATTCTTCGGCACTCCAAGCTGTGGGAGGGAAGAAATCAAAGTCATGCATGTAGGACAATAATAAAGAGGTCACATAACAGGCGAAACATGGATGCAAAGGGACAGCAGGGGAGGCAGAAAGAGCAAGCGAGTGAGAGAGAGAGAGAGGGAAAGAGAGACTGAAACCGATAAGAAAAACTATGAGAAAAAGGTAATCCAAGAGAAAGGAAACAAAATGATGTAAAAGTACCCGAATAATTAGACTTGAAATGAACCAATCAATAAGATAAAAAAGTAAGGGGGAGCTTGCAAATGGACGGGGAAAGAACAACATAAAATTAAAGGGTGATGAATTTTAGTATACTCAATCCTGGTAGTAACATGCTAACTACACAACATACAGTCATCAAATTGGCAAAAGACATGATAGAGGCAGACAACCATTTCAACTACATCAAGCATTAGAAAAGGCTAGATGCTAAGTAATATTCATGACATAGCATTACAAACATTAACTGTAGAGATATTATGCCAGCTCCCTAAGCAGAAGAATATTTGGTTTCAGTTTTTAACAGCAAACAAAGAACTTATGAATTAACCTAAAAGGCAAAATATGTGGCACATGCATAGAGTTATTTTCTAAAATAACCAATATCGAGAGAACAAACCTTTGTTAAGGTTTCCAAAGTATAAAGTATCCTGCTCACTTGATGGGACAACACCAATCTTCTTTCCATCTACCTGAAAGATGGGAACACAGTGGGATAAACCAAAAAGCATGGAGTTATAACAAAAAGGTAGGCTTGACATTTTTCACTAATGGAACTAAGAAAATACAGAACCATATCATTTAGATTAACAAAACCCTGAGAACGAAGTTCAGGATTCTAGCGAAAACTTACCCTCTTTTTTTCTGTTCCTTTCTTTATGAAAGCTCGGGGGATTCTCAATTGTCCATCCAAGATTTGCCAGCCAAATTGTTGTGCTTAGGCAAATCAAGGGAGTAGGAATCATCCTCCTCACCCCACCCCCCAATCTTAGCAAGACAACTAGAAGCTATGACAGTTTGAAATAATTAGCTTGATTTCGGTAAACCTTACCTTGCAGCTCATCTATTGACAATTGTCTATGCTTTAGATAGAAAATGATTTATCCTTATATAGTGGATAATGTGGCTGCGTTTCAAAATTGGATCTCTTCTGTCTTTTCATATTGATTAAATGCCAAAACATTTATTTTCAAATTTATTTTTCATAGAAAGCGACAAGGTTTTAATTGGCTATTTAATATTTGATTCTCCAAATCATCACAATCAGAAGTTAATATCAACGCAACAGGTCCTAAATGTCTGTACCAAATTAACTTTAATGGGTCAGAACATGCTTTATATTTCAAAATTGTCAAAAAATATTCATAAAAGTGCCCAAGAAAGGCCTTCATCAGTTACTTTAATATCCAGTAAGTGCATTTAAGGTTCCAGATTTAAGAAAAGATCAATACCATATTCAACGGACGAGATAAGAGATTCTTAATTAGCTCTTTGACATTCAGGTGGAGGTGATCTTACAAATAGGGACTAGCTAAATAGCTGCCCATAACAAGGAAAGCCAAAATTCCAGTCCTCCCCACCCTACCCCAGCACGGCTAGCAGGAACCTGGGAGCAAGAAGACCAACTACCAAGAGTTCTCTTATAGAAGCTTTGTTCGAGATGACATAAATCATTATTTAATGATTATAAATGGATAAAAGCAGAGTTTATAGTTAAAGTACATTAGAAAATGTTACTGGATGACTTTTTGAACAACTATAAGCAAGTCGAAAAGTTTGGTCAAAGAATATTGCCAAACACAACAGAAAATTTACCGGAGTGCATACGTACTATCCTTTTCAGCATTGCATTTCAGAGGATATGCAACATGATCCCTTTCATGGATAGAAACCAGAACTTATGTGCTGAAATCGGGTAAAGAAGGGCTCGATTTTTATATCGATGGCTAGACGGAAGAGTTAACTATTACTTTTACCAGCTAGGCTCATTTAAAGCTTATATAATCTCAGTTTGAGAATAAAATAATTGGGAGTAACTCTTTTTCATCTCCTAGAATCCCAAGCACCATGTAATGAGACCTGAAAATACACTAGAATCGAGTGGCTCAAATTCAGCTTAACTAGGATTGTCAAAGTTTCTTTGAGCTAGAATTATCAACAATCCAAGATTGAGCATTTCTTACACTCTCCAGGCAACCAAGTCTTACGCAGCCTTCTGTCATCTCAAGCCAGGATGTATTCTATAAACCAAGATAGACAACAAACTCACCTACCTTGGGAAAATTGAAGTTCTCGATCAAATGATCAAAGATTCAGGTGGAAAGATTAGATGCAATTAAAAGGGAACACCACCAAACATCGTCTCAAAAACAGGCTTACTGCACCAAGCAAGAAATCACCATGATTTAATAGTTTCTTGGAAACTTAGAATCCGGTCAACTTTCAAGAATAAGAATCTCCGCGAGAAGAAAACAATCCTAAGAAAGTAACGTTACAAAATCCCACTTATATTTCTCACCTCAATGCCGGATTTTTCCCTCACAGCTTTGCTTGCAGCTTCTTGTGTCGCAAAACGTACAAAGCAAAACCCCTGCCAAGAATCATAAAAGGAAGAGACAACAGTAAGAAGATGGTGTTCATTTCTTGGCATATGTACTTTTCCATGAATTTTGGAGGGGGGGAATGGGATTCCTTCATGAAACAAATGAGTTAGCATGTAAATTGACCTTCAAATTGCCATTCCGGTCCCTCGCCATACGAATTTCCATAATTTCACCACAGGAAGAGAATACCTGCGAAAGTCAAGTTTCCCCAGGAAAGCTTATGTGAATAAACATCATACCTAAAAAGTTGATTTCATCAGTTAAAGAACATAAATGAAAGGAAATAAGTCGCCAATGGGCACAAACTACAAGCAGATACCATTTTGTCTGTATCGGAAGGGGAAGGGTGAGGAGATCCACTTTCCCTAGTTAATGGCGAGGAGATGCAGACTAGATGTACTAAATGTTCGAAAGCAACATTTAATGTGACTAGAAAATCCACGTGTAAATACATGTAGCTTTGAGTGAACTCTTAGCTGATGGATTAAAAGCAACTTCTCCAGATAAAGTATGCCACGTGTATCTGTGCAACCAGAGTTGCCATAACTCCTCCACTGTTTGAACTTGGCTTCTGAACCTCATTGAGAATGATTCACATGCATTCTAGATGTACTAAATGTTCAAAAGCAACATTTAATGTGACCGGGCAATCCACGTGTAAATACAAGTAGCTTTGAGTGAGCTCTAGATGTACTAAATGTTCGAAAGCAACATTTAATGTGACTGGGAATCCACGTGTAAATACAAATAGCTTTAAGTGAGATCTTAGCCAATGGATTAGAAGCACTTCTCCAGATAATGTATGCCACGTGTATTTGTGCAGCCAAAGTTGCCATAACTCTCCCCCACCGGTTTCCACTTGGCTTCTGAACCTCATTGAGAATGATTCACATGCATTCAACAAACATAAATCATCCATTTTCCTCGTACAGTTTTGTATGTTGTAAAGGTTAATTCCACATAAATCTTATAAAGTATCCATTTCTCTTTGATATTTTTTCACTTCTTCAAATATAATTTATCAAAGCCATCAAATTTGTCTCTGGCAGGCAGCTCAAATATTTTGACCCAGCAGATTAAAATCCTTGATTAACTTGATAAACCAGAAGAACCCTGCTTTTAATTGATTCTAGGTCGCTCAGTCACTCGTGACCACTACAAAAACCCATTTCCCTTCCATGGTCAGTCTGTCTATCAACCACTAAGGAGTTAAAATGAACCACCAAATATATAAATTGCAATGAACAAAAGAACCTCATATAGCCAACAAGAGAACAAAAGATAGACAGTTCATGTAAAATAGTCTGATACTTCTTTTTCACTTGTCTTTGCTATATCCATTTTCTTGTGCTCCCTTGATTCACAAAATGTTATGCATTACCCTGCAAATTGGCAGCATATATATGATCAATAAAATAGAGAGAAAACTAGACCTTGTGGATTTTCTCTTCTGAGATGCTCCTGGCCAACCCACCAACAAAAACTTCAGTTCCTTTTGTTGCATTTTCTTCTCAAGGCAAAATTGTGAAGTCATCAGATACAATGATCCAACCATGAAAAAATGCAGATGATATAACAAAATCTTTGCAGGAAGATCGAGTAAAGAACATACTTTGATCAGTAGAATGTTGCTCCAACGGCCGACTCATCTGTAGCATAAAAAAAAACTAATTTAACAAAAATGAAAAATAAAGACAAACAAAAGGGAATTATCAGACATGCCGAGAAATTAACCTCTCCTCCCCGACCTCGGGTTTCTATACCTTAAGGACATGAAATTCAGGAACTTGAACTACTAGACAGTCCAAACTCTATACACTGGTACTAGTGCATACAAATCGTTCACAGAACTCGTACAGAACTTAGAGCTTAAATAATCGGGAACGATAAGGAACCCCGAACAGCCCCGAATCATACGAGGTAAATTCCAACCATTGCAAATTATTATACTTATTCAGGACATCTACATTAATTTCTTCTTGTCCAAACAAATGTACCTTCTTGCACAAATTCAAATGCCTGTATGGGTGGAAGCGCCCAACGCCTGCAATCGTGGGCTTCAACTCGGCAGACAAGCGGGAATTGAAATGAATTGAAAACCCTAATATAAAATGGCGTTCTTGGGTTGAGGATTTTATTCTGAAGTTGGCTAGTTATATAGATTCATACTACGACCCATTCACCTTGTTTTGAAGGTTTTATGTCTTTTGCTTAGGACAATAAAATCAAATTGGTCAATATTACATTAAATGGCACTCTTTTTTCCTTTTTGGCCAAAAGAAAAAAAAAAAATCATGACATCATTCAAAAATCAAAAAAGAAAATATAAGTACAATAGCAATGTTTTATTATTTATTTGGTTATTTTTTAGCAATGGTCAAGTCAAGTTAAATAACTTCATGTAAACACTATTTATTCATCGTCACATATAATATCATAATTGTGGCTTGTTTTAAATTTTTAAATCGACATGTATGGTGTGTTTCAGTTTTTAGGACCATCTCAGGGAGAGTGGAGGCAAATATTTGCTTTATCCGATATCAAACAGGAGGTACTAGCAAATAGAACATCTTTCTAAACCATCAACGCCGTGATGGGAATTGGAAATGCATGGTATATAATACCGTGATTATGGCTCGTTTTAAATTTCTAAACTGATATGTAACCCATCTTTTAGGTCCATCATAAGGAAAATAGAAATAAATATTTGCTTTATCCAGTATCATCCATGAGGTACGAGCAAATAGAACACTTTTGAAAAGTATTGACATCGTGGTGTGAATCGTACATGCATGGATATGACGTACCCAAAAAAATCGTGGTTCATAACATAATAGGTAACTATCCACTTCTGTCGCCGACTGCCGCTAAAAAATCAATCATGTGTCAATTTTTTAAGAAAGTCTTAGTACTTGTTATGTCTTCTTCCTGTTTTGTCAAAATTTAGTATTCTACAGTATTTTCAGTGATCAACCTCTAAGTTAGTTAAAATTCATTTTCAAATTTATAATTCAATTGCGATGTCAGAATGTAATTTCAAATTTAGTTTATTTGAATTATTGACACTGAATGGAATATCCTGATTTGTTTAACAAGTGCCACTCAGTATTTTTTCAGATACATACGTCAGGTATATAATCTCCTTTATACCATGGCATATTAAATACCATGTTTAGCCACGAGAGTTATAGAATTTGAGACATTTTCTTTATGATAAGGTTTTGATGCCTACTTTATAATACGATATACTTTATAGAAATTTAATTGTCATGAATATGCAAAAAAGCCATACGAAAATCTTTTTGCAAATTATATATTTGAATTCATGAGTTAAGACTTGTTCAATTGGTACTACTTAATAGAAAAATAGATTTTGAATTAAAATCGTATGACGCGCATATATTTGTCACTTGTTTATTCCACGATAATTTTTAATATATTTACAATTTGTTTCATATCATACTTAACAATTGTTTAGTATCGTTATTTTTTATGATAAGATAATACTTTGAATAATGCAAATAATCATTTACGTTATGAACAAAGTACCTAAACAATCTACTAGCATATTGAAATTGATGTAAAGGTTTATATACACGATATTTTTTAGATAGATAAATAAAAACAACGAAGTATGCGTTCTCATGCCACTATGGTCAATTTGGCCATATATGCATGCGGTCTTTAAATAAAAGTATTTATTACTTTCATTAAACATGCCCTTGCTATAAAAAAATCTTCAAATTAAGAAATTAAATTAATAAAAGATGTTTCATATTAACAAATGTTCATACAACAAACTTTAAACTTAAAAAATCATCACATATATATTGTTAACGTAGCAAATTCGATTGATACTCATATAAGTAAAAATAAGCACAAGAAGTGACAAATCACACGAGACATTAATCATATGATTCATCCGTTCGAGATATGGTAATCAAGTAATGATACTAACATTGCTTTATGTGAATTCATCCGTAAATTAGTTGATTATTACGATTATTTCAATCGTAGATGTAATTAATATTATTACAACAAAATTTAATAATTGATTTGCCCGATTTCAAAACTTATTACAACCAACTATTGGACGATATTTTCAAGGACAATTTACTTAATAAGACTTGGTCATTTAATGAATTTAAATTTTCAAAATCAGAAGACAAAGTGGGAGGGAAGAAACAAGTAAACTATTGTTTTGACTAATTCAAAACTTTATAGGAAACAATTCTTTTAACCTAAATAAACAAATAAATAAATGGAACGTAAATAGTAAATATAAAAGCTATATATAAAACTGAACTGGTATTATAATGATGAGTTTAGTTTTAATAAAAACTCATATTATTATAATTTTATTTGAAAAATTATGAACTCAATTTTTTTGGTTCAGTTTCAACATCCTCGTAAATTGAGGGACCAAAATGAAATTTAATCAAAATCTAAACTGGGGGAAAAAATAAGGGTAAACAAGAGAATCTAAAAAGCGTCGCTCACAAGCTTCACGCCTGCGGGTGAGGAATACGACGACGTACTGGATAACTTACAACAGACACGTCACAGAAATAAGCAACGGCAAGGGCATTTTTGTAAATTCGGGTAGGCTTGGACTCTTTTTTTACCAGGACATATAAATTGCCAGCGCAGCTCACGCACACAGACAGGTCTGCTCTGCACTGGCTAAAAATCCCGAAATTTTCTATACACTTTTCCGCGCCATTTGTCCTTCTCTCTCCTCCTACTCCCCCGTTTCTCTCTCTAGGGCTAAGCCCCGTTCTCCCCCAATTCGAGCTCAATTGATGTGAAATCACTTGATTTGTGCGCTTAATTAGTTTCTGGATGTCGAATCTCAGTGGCGGTGAGGGGGTCCCCAGGGGCATTAGCCTCTCCAACACAGTTCATTCTGAGGTGGCCCCGTGCTTGCCGCTGCCGTCGCTTCCGGTGTTTTGCGGCGCGCTTCATCAGGAACTTCGCCTCTTTGAGGATTCTGGCGGCTCAAGGTGGAATTCTAGTAGCGGTGATGTCTCTGGCAAGATTGCTGATCTCCTCCGTAGTGCTGACGTGTCTTACTTGTAAGTTTATTTTTAAGCTCTGGTCCTGTTTTGATGTTTGGTTTGAGGAGCTTTAGTTAACGAGTGATTATTGGCACATGTCGTTCATTGGATTGGAATTACTTGTTTTCGAGTAATGTTGCTTGGAATTGAGAGAATAAGGAAAAAAAAAAGTTTGATTTATGGGAGCAGTAATTTTACACTATTTACTTATTCTGTTTCCACTTTGCATGGTTGAAAACATAGTATATACTAAGAACTGCAGGGTGTTATTTGGACGAAAACTGATTCAAATTTGTACCATTTGTCCTTTTTTCTGGAGTTCTATTTGCATTATTTCAGTGCAGAACTTCAAATACATATTGGGTAAACTCAATCTTCTCTCCTCCCCCCCACCCCACCGCTAAAAGCTTTATTTAGTAATGTATGCTTTCAAACCATTGTGCAATGTGTGTTAGTATCTTCTTGAAACTTGTAAAGGACTGCCTTCAGAAGTGGATATCTCATTTTCTCTATCTAAAATACCTTACTGAGAAGTTGTTGGAACGAACTTAATAGACATGTTTGGGGCTTCTTTTCTGTTTTCTCTTGCTAGAAGGAAGGGAGGAATGAAAAGCCAAATAATGAGCTGACTCATTTTAACCGCCAAATTTTAGTTCAAAAAAATTTAAGTGGAAATTTGGATGTGAATTAATGGAATCTATGGATCATTGAGTCCTCAGGCAGAACCAGATTGCAATATTCTCCATTTTAGCCAAATTTCTGCATTGCTGGCCGGAAGAAAAGAAGTGAACTTGAAATGCCACCTTCTCTATCCTAAGGGTGACAAATAACAGCTCTTCGGAATAGTTAATCTCTGCGTATCACCTCAGTTTCCTGTAACAACATGAAAGAGAAGGAGATAAAATCTCTATAATCTCCATTTCTTGCCAAAGCTTTAATCTGTTCACCGGACCAGACACACATTAAGGTTAGATAAAGAGGACAACTTTACAAGGCGTCATACAAGGCATACTGCGTCTAAGGTAAAACTTAAAGCCAAAGAAAATTGTTGGGAATGGGCAACTCATCTTATAGATTTGAGAATGTCATATTTGTTAATTCAAAAGGATTGAAATTCTACTTAAATTACCACTTTGGAATAGAAAGAGGAAGTACACCATGATAAAAATCCTGATCAGCCATGAGATATTAAGAAGTTGAAGTAGCAAACAGCATAACATTAGAACGTCTGGGCATCTGTAGCACTAACATGCATGGTGAGGAATGCCAATTATCTCCCGCAAGCTAACATATTGGTTATGATAATCTTATGGATGAAATATTGTATATGTTCCATAAACAAGCACTATTGAACTACTTATGGGAAGTACAATCGTTTTACTGCCTAAATATGTTAAATCCATTTCCACAATTACGATTCATTTGTAAATCGTTAGAGAACTCTTCATCAGAGTATTGATATATTCTGCACCATGCTTTTCACTCCAAAATATGCTGAACGGAGATTATCAAAATGAGCCTCCATTCTGGCTTTTAATCTAGAAAACGAAATTGTCCAGAAAGAAAGTTACGCTGAAATTACCAATTTTATTCCACGGAACCTGCTCGAGTTGCTAAATATTTGAACTTACATTTTTTTATCTGTAGGAATCTCAAAGATGATGAAAATCTTGAACCAGGTGGTTCAGTGGGGAACTTTAACCTATTCAATGATGTTCTGAGACATGATCCTGAAGCATTTGAGTATGCAAGTCCAGGTAAAATGGTCCATGAATGGCTTTTGAATTTTTTTTCTTAATGTCTAGAAGATGTCAGCTTGTTCATTTCCTAAATGTTGTTCTTTAAAGTTTTTGGAAACTCGACTCTCTGGTCGTTTATTTTCAGCAAAAACAACTTGTAAGTAGATGGCTTATTTTGGTTGGACTGAAGTTGCTGAATTAGGTGACATGAACTGATCCCCATAGTTTACCATTGATAATCGTATCTGATATATGTTTGCCGCAGGTAGGTTCTGACCAAAGTTTCTTCTGAACAAGACTTTGCAACTATGTGGTTGACCTAAAATTCCTTCACCCATCTGCATTTTGCTTGTGAAGGATTTGATTTTAGCCATACAACAGACTTCAAATTTCAGAAAATTTTATGTCAAGACTGAAACCCCTAGGACTTCTTCATAGGATCCGTTTTTCTGTTGAAATACAGCTCCACTCTTGCCTTCTCCTACTAAACTTTCTTGCTGCTTACACCATAAATTATGCTATCCTTTCATGCAACTCAACAGTTTCCAGTAGTAATTGTTGAAAGGTTTTTGTCATGGTAAGTGAGAATGTAACACATTTTGCTCCCACACATAGTGTTTTTCGAGACCTTTTTATGACTTAAAGTCCTTGTCCTTATTAGTTCTTAAAAGCAGTATCCTGCAGATGCAGCCTGTACCATGATTAGGGAATCTCATTTACTGCTCTTCCAAGCTGCTTCTCCTATCTACAGTATGATAGCATTTCTTGCATATTTTCTGTATTGCTTGCACTTCCGGCGTGCTCTTTTAATCAATATTACTATGTTCTACAGATAACAATTATTATCTGGCTTATTATTCATTGCATTGTTCAAGTTTCTCAGGTCCTGCTAAGCAGTCAATGTACAGTGGTAATTTGACTGAATCAAAACCCCTTGAGCAGAGGATGCCTACTATTAGTCAAGTGCCCAGTGACTCTTCAGGAATGAAAAATAATCAGCAAGACCATTATGTTAATAATGTAAGCTACTTCTCCAACATATATATATATATATATGTATAGCTTATATTTCCCAATTGACTGATAAAATGAATTCTGGTTAATAATTTGACATAATTTGCAGGATGTTATCAGTTCTTCTAGGAAACCTAAAGTGAAAAAGAAAGGGAAAGATGACTTAACTTCAGCAACTTTTCATGATAACAGCGAGCGCCAAGGTTTTACAGTTATATACTTTTTCTTTTTATTTTTCTGGTTGCTTTGTCATGTTTTCCAGTTATAGGTTATATTTGAGGAGTTTGAGTATGGTAACCTTCCTCAGGTGCAGCTATTGTGGGCTTTTGTGAAATGTTGGACGACATATGTACCAGAGCGGAAATTATTTGTGATGACAGAGACGAAGCAGAATGGGTACCGTTGTCTCATGCTGATCTTAAAGCACTTGTGAATGAAATCATGTCGATTCGGGCTAAGAAAGTACTACATATGGTTCCTGTGGATATTCTTTCAAGGACATTAAAGGTTTTAGATCGCCAAATTCATCGAGCAGAAGGATTATCTATTGATGATTGTGAAAATGTGAGTTTGCATTCTATATCTTCAAAATCGTGCTGTCTGAATTGGTTTTCCTACATAAATTTGTTTTGGGCTTTTGTCCTAGTTTTACTTCTGGATGCTTCTTTGAGTTAGTTGCTTTTGCTACGTAAGGATCAGCTTCTGCTGGAGCTTGATAATCAAACTTACTCGGAGGCTATTGATTCATGTTGATCTTGTTTTGGGTTTCATCTAGAGCTGAAGTGTGTCACTTATGAAGAGGCTGACACCACCTTTGTCTGGAAGAATTGATAATGAAATGAGTCCTGGGTATAACAGGCCTTCTGTGAGTCTGGAACTATCTGTGCAGGGAAGAGGCAGTTCTGGGAAAGTTTATTGCTTGGTGCATGTACAATGGCCTGCTATTTTGTCTGGGTTTTTGAATTGTGGACATATATGGGCCCCACTATGTGACACATACAGGACTTCTCTGCATGCTTCTGTAATTGCTCTGAACATAAAAGGAAAAAGGACATGCTTTGCTAATGTACTGTTAGAAAAGTAAAGAATCTTACCCTTGCCCCTCGTTTGCTACTTCTCTCTTTCTGTCCTTCCTTTTCCCTCTCCTCTCCTAGAAAGTTCGATGACATGGGATTTGTCGATTCATGTGTTGACATGTCGGTGAAATGTGTAGACTTGGCAGTAAAATTGAGCTGTGACCGCTTAACTAACGAGATGCGTGTCCAGAACTTGGACAGAGATTTAAGTTTAAACCAATCTGAGGTTCAGGTTATTTGTTGAAGGAAGAGTTACATCTGTGTTGATGGTGTTTTTACTCTTAGGCCCGTACATATTCAATTAATATAATTTTAGAAACACAATAATATCACGAAATTTTGCAAGGCTGCATCATGTATTTCTCCTTTTTTCCTTAGGTCTTGGTCTATAACTTTGCCAAAATGTCGAGTGCAGGCATAGAATCACCGTAACTGGAATACACATCAAGTTCCCATGGTTTGCTAACTAGATTAGATGGACTAAACCAAGGGTTATCTGTGAGTCACTTTCCTGAGGGGAAATGCTGGACATGCGATCTGGAAGAAAATGTTGACCTGTTGGGATCAGGGTATGATATTATTCGATACGCCTCATGCATGTGTCAAGCTCGACTGGGATACGGCTTTTTCTTTTTCCTCGGCTACTCAGTCAAGATGCACTGATCCCATTGTCCTAAAGTGATTATTGCGTACCATAAAATTCAAATTATTCTAGTTCTAGAGAAAAGAAGGCTTAGTAACGCTAAAGATGTATTTGATAATCTGACATGCCCATAAGGCAGGTTACTTTAACTTATTTCCTATTAAGTGCTTGAAAATGATAAATGCATAGTTTTTCTATAGGGTATGTACAAGATTAGTGGCCAAATGCATCCTTGGGTATATCTAATTTGGAGACCCTACGCTGTTACTTGGTAATTCAACTGCGAGTATTAGTATTCTACCCTATGCATTGGGAATATCAGGTACCCAGCCATGCATGTTAGAATGTTGCTAAACACTCCTGAGCATTCCTACTTCCTAAACAACTGATATTGACCAATGAGTCAATTACAACGGCATATAGGTTTGGCATGAATTGTTCTTTGGTTGTACCGTTTACAGCTTGTGCTCCGCCACCTAAATTGGAAATGGCAGATTGATTTTACTCATTCTCCGCCTAAACTGAAAATGGTACGCATCTTTGTTTCTTTCCGTTGGCATGAGCGGAGGTAAATGGTATCTATGCCAATACAAATTCCATTATCAAGCATTTTCAATAAATGATGCTTGGTCTTTGAAAATTTATGTTATTGATATATTCTTCGAAGGTGCTATCTTTTGGGGAGAGGGACAAAGTGCTTTAATGATGAATTAGTGGATTGCAGTAATCCGGATACTCTCTCTCTATCTTGCCTTGGTCATTTCCCACCCTTAGCACATTATGGACTAATCTGATTCTCTCGAAGAAAAAAAATCATAACTTTCTTTTTTCACCAGGCAATAAGAATTCCGTTGATCGATTGTTTCTTTAACTATCCATATCCTTTTTGTTATACTTTAATACTTATTTCCTTTATTTGCTTCTGTTACCATGTCTAGGTTGACTCTAGCTGTCTATCGACTGCCTCATTTGCGGACCTTGTCATCTTTAGTTTCCTTCTAGCTACTTGTTCCAGTCCAATATTCTTGAATATATAGTTTGGTCGCCCCTAGAAAATATAAAATTATCATCCTTATCAAATTGAGAGAAAGTGTTTCTCAAATGCATATCTGAAATCAATAGTATGCAATTTGCCCTACCTCATTAATTGCCGCCTTGCTGCTTAATTATACTACCTCTGCTTTTTTACATCCACAAATACAGTTGGATGTCCTAAAAGGCAGCATTTTCCCAAAATTACCCTCCCAAAGTAATTCTGTGATCCTATTAACTCCACACTGCTTCTTTTGAGGTTTAAGATGGGTACTCTTTCTTTTTCTCGAACAGCATCTAAAATGCTGTCCCACTTCAAACATGGAGATTTTTTTTTGATAATTCTTCAAACATGGAGATTCAAATTGTGAGAAAGATGCCTGTAAGCCCCTAGTATATCTTTTGCGTAAATTTTTCATGTTTCGGTTTGCTGTATGCCTAAATGATCTTCACTGGCTTTCAACAATTTTTCTCTCCCTCCCTTGCCTCCTTCGGTTCTTGCGTGGCACAATTATCTCTGACAATGAATGAAGTTACTTCCGTCACATCACTCGTGGTTCAGATGCTATTCATAAAATTGAAGTTAAATTCATATACTGAAATAAAGCATGAAGAATGACATGGTATAAGTGTTTTACCAATTTTTGGATTGTTTCTTTCACTTTGCCTGCCGCTGGATGATATACTGGATTCATGTTTGTTTGTGTATGGCTGTGTTGCGAAGTTGCCATGGTGTGGCTGTTTGCTATTAATGGCAAGAATGATATTTTTCTAACTTATTCTAGTTGAACCTTTTCTTTTATATTCAACATCTCTAATTTGATTCTTGAATTCCAGTTGGATGCTGATGTGGTGTCGTCTATTTACTGCTCTCTGGAGTCAATTCATGCAGCTTTAGCTATTATCGCTCATGATGGTATGCCTAAACAGCTTTATAAGGAAGAGGTATGCATTTTAGCTCATTAGCTATGGCTATGAGAAAATATCTTGCAATTCTTTCTTGGTATCACTTTCTTGCAGCACAAATTCTTTCTGGTGGCTTCCAGATTAATGAATCAATTGTTTGTAAATATCTACTTGTATTAGAATATTGAACGGATCCTGGAGTTCTCGAGACATCAAATTATGGATGTTATGTTCGCTTGCGATCCATCATATCGTGCCTTACACAAACCAAATTGTAATGGGGCCCTTGATGGTATGTTACACCGCTAATTCTCTCAATCTCTCCTGCTCATTTGGATTCTTATATCGTGCTATTACTTTTAGATTATGATATATGAAGAGTGACCACTCTATCCCAAAGTTTCTGTTCTCTTTTACGTCATACTTGAATATAAAGTAAGATTAAGGTTCTCTTATTACTCTTGAAGAAAATGTGAAAACTCTTCTACCTTTTCAGTTAAGCAGAAGTTGCACTCTTGTATTTCCTATCACAGTAGGGAACCTCACCCTCCTTATAATGGCCGCATGCCTCTTAGCAGCTTAATCATTTTCCATCCTAGGGTATGGGCTGGTAGCAGGTTTTTGGTGAGGTTCATGTCTGGCCATGGGATCTTAGCTTTCCAACTTAGTTTTCAAATTAAAATCCACAAATATATAAGTTGAGCCCTGAAAGAGGGAAAATAGATTCCCACTTTCAGGCCATGGGATTTTAGCAAGGTCTTATGTTCTTTTCTGTTATATGCTTATTTACTCTTGAACTTCAGATGAGGAAGATGAAGAAGTTCTGGATTTTGAATCAGCTAGTAAGAAAAGGCGAACTTCAAAGAGTGTAAGAGTTAGGAAGTCAACCACAAACAGGTATAGTGAAACAACATCGCACTTTCTAAAACAAAGTTATAAAATCATTTGTGAAATTTCAATGTTCAATTTGTATACATATACATATTCTCTGATGTGGATTTGTTCCTTCCATCCTAATACTATTCATATTTTGACAGAACGTCTGCTACTGTGAATGTTATACTTCAGAAGTTGTGCACAATTCTCAGTTTTCTCAAGCAATTGTTGTTTATAGAACGCCTGTCAGATAGTTGCATTCTCCAGCTCGTCAGAACTAGTTTACAAACTATTTTGGTTGATAACATCCAGCTTTTACAGCTAAAAGCAATCAGTTTAATTGGTGGGGTAATGAAATTTGCATACCTTGTCTCTAGTCTGGTGTACTTCTAGTGGTATGCCTTTGCTGCTTGTGCTGAATTGCATTTTATTTCGATTTGCAGATTTATTATACATACACTCAGCATAGATCGTATATGATGGATGAAACTCTTCAAATCCTTCTGAAGTTGCCACTTTCGAAGAGAGTGCCGAGAACTTATCATCTTCCTGACGATGAACAACGACAGATTCAGTTAGTTACTGCTCTATTAGTCCAAATGATTCTCTATAGTGCAAATCTTCCAGAAGTTCTGAGGCAAACCTCTGAAAATCCTTCACTGGATGTTTCAATTGATGTTGATTACCCTTCCAAATGCCATGAGGCAGTTACAGAGTCCTGCTGCCTTTTCTGGAGTCGAGTTCTTCAGCGATATACGAGCACAAAAAATCAGGATGCATCTGAATTGAAGGCAATGATGGAAAATCTTGTAATGGATTTGCTCACTACTTTGAACTTACCCGAGTATCCTGCCTCAGCTCCTATTCTGGAGGTACTTTCTTCATAGTTAATGCAAAAATATACTATATCGACATCATATTTACAGACAGTTTGTGCAGGTTCTGTGTGTGTTACTACTTCAGAATGCCGGGCTGAAATCAAAAGATATTGCAGCTCGAACAATGGCCATTGACCTTCTTGGCACGATTGCTGCGAGGTTGAAACATGACGCGGTCCTCTGTAGGAAGGAGAAGTTTTGGATTGTACAGGAGTTGATGAATAGTGGCACTATTGATCCTAGCTATCTCAAAGATGTCTGTTCTATCTGTTATGATTCAACAACAGAAAGATCTATATTTGTATGTGAAGGTTGTCATAGATCATTCCATGTTGATTGCATGGGTGGAACAGAGCAAGATGCGCCTTCTCGTGACTTTGTTTGTCAGGTTTGCTTATCAGAGAAACAACTTCTTGTCCTGAAAACATATTGCGAGTCTCAGAACAAGGATGACCACAAGCAAAACCGCAATCGTTCGGGAAAATCTTCTCGAGCTACGGTCTCAGTCACAAAGCAGGAGAGTATCCAACAAATGCTCCTGAATTATTTGCAGGATGCAGGGTCTGCAGACGAACTGCACCTCTTTACACGATGGTATGTGACTAAAGAAAAATGTTTTGGTTGTAACATTTTAGTGCCATAACTTGTGATACATATTGATTTGCAGGTTTTATCTTTGCCTTTGGTATAAAGATGACCCTGCTTCTCAACAGAAGTTATTCTACTTCCTCGCAAGGTTGAAATCAAGAGCAATTGTGCGTGACTCTTGCTCATTTTCATCCTTTCTGACAAGGGATTCAGTGAAAAAAATTACTTTGGCTTTGGGACAAAATAGTTCTTTCGCTAGAGGATTTGACAAAATTCTTCAAGTGCTACTGGTAGGTGAAATTGCTTATTGCTAAACGTTTTTTGGAGTGTGAATATTTATTTCTACTTCTACCTGTAACCAGGCAAGTCTGAGGGAGAACTCACCAGTGATTCGTGCTAAGGCATTGCGAGCGGTACTGTGAACCACTTCTATTGGCCTGGCACCTTTCTTTTTTCCTACTTTCTTCTATTTGTTTCCTTTATGGGTTTGGGAGGTGGGATTTCTCTAAGAACTCAACATCTTTGGTTACTGCATAATGACAACAGGTTAGTATTATTGTAGAAGCTGATCCAGAGGTTCTGGGTGACAAGCTTGTCCAAACGGCTGTTGAAGGGAGGTTTTGTGACTCTGCTATATCGGTTAGAGAAGCAGCACTTGAGCTTGTTGGTCGTCATATTGCATCACATCCTGATGTTGGTCTAAAGGTATTTCAGTTGCTTATGCTTGTCTTGTACACTTTTGGCGTATGCTTTGGTCTTTTAACCTCTCGGTTCTTCATCTAGTACTTTGAGAAGGTTGCGGAGAGAATAAAGGATACTGGAGTAAGTGTCCGGAAACGTGCTATTAGAATTATCAGGGATATGTGTGCCTCAAGTGCCGACTTTCCACAGTACACCACTGCTTGTGTTGAGATTATTTCTCGTATCAATGATGAAGAATCCAGCATACAGGTACTGAATGAATTGAATGTCCATGCATGTTATACTTAATGGTATCTGCCTTTCTTTTGAAGTTTTTGATGTTAGCTCTACTCGTCTTCTTTCTGTTATGCTAAATACTTATATTTCTGTAAATTTATTTATTAATCAGAGTATATGACCTGAAAGATTTGCTCTGATGTTCCTTTTGGGTATCTCTTTGCCTCAAAATTTCCCGTGCATAATTGTCATCATGATCATGTCTGTGTAGCCACTGGAGACTATAAATGCTTGAAGAGTTGGTGTGGTCCACCAATTAGCTGTAACAAGCTGCCATTGTTTTTGAGCAGTGGTGTCTATTATTCGAAGCTCTTGTTAAAGCTCCCTCTTTCTCCTTCAATGATTGTTTTGTTTATTCTAACCTATTGCTGTTATGGAACGAAGATGATGTTAAGGTTAGGTTTTGTATAATCTCATCAAGACCAAGTTTACTTCTTGTGTAAAGTTAATGTGCTTTCCTTGGGTGATCCAGACATGATAAAATGTCTTGAAAGACGTGTAAGAAAGTATAATTATTCAGATCTATATTTAATATGGGTTCCTGTTACAGGACCTGGTCTGCAAGACATTTTATGAGTTTTGGTTTGAGGAGCCTTCTGGTCCACAGGGCCATCTTTTCAAGGATGGTAGTTGTGTTCCGTTGGAAGTGGCTAAGAAGACAGAACAGGTTGTTGAGATGTTGAGAAGGATGTCCAGTCACCAACCCCTTGCTATTGTTATTAGACGAAACTTAGCACTTGATTTCTTTCCACAATCTGCTAAAGCTGCTGGGTTAAACCCTGTGCTACTTGCTTCAGTACGCAGGCGCTGCGAGCTAATGTGCAAGTGTTTGCTGGAAAAAGTACTCCAGGTATTGTTTCTGTAAAGAGTAGGTAGTTGATATAAAGCTCTCTCGTTCCTTGCACATAAGTTTCATGGTATTGCAGATATTGCTTTTTCAGAAGTAGGTCATTTGTATCATGCTCTCAGGTTCCTGCATAGATTCAATTTTTACTGTTAGTGTTAGCTTTGTCAATTATACCACACCCCTGCATCAAGTACAAGTTTTACAGTTCCACACGGTATCACATACAGTTAGTTTGAAACTATCAAAACGAAAGTGGAAATCATGATGTTAATGAACTGCCTGGGGCTGTAATTAGTTGCTCAGACTGGTATTCGTGTTCTGGAAAGTCTGTGACAGTATATGGCACCTGAGAGGAGCATTTCTAATATGGTGGTAGCATTCCTGTACTAGTCAACATACCGGAAATTATCATTTGACAGGGTATTGTTAAGTTCAACCTAACAGAAGCAATTAAATGGCCACTGCTTCTCTGGTGATGGGTCATGTCACTAAAAGTATCTGAACTCTCGCTGTCCTTGAACTAAACATCATTTGATGTATATTTTGCCTTTGAAATCATAACTTCTGATATGTGGCTTGGCGATACTATTGTGGTTTTCCAGGTTGCCGAAACAAACAGTGAGGAAGGAGAGGGTCGTATGCTTCCATATATTCTGCTCTTGCATGCCTTTTGTCTGGTGGATCCTACATTATGTGCACCGGCTACTGATCCTTCCCAGTTTTTGATCACATTACAACCATATCTAAAGAGTCAGGTTAACAAAATTCCATTTTTAGTATATAGATCTCCATATCTAAGTCACCTATTCATATAACTTGTTACATGGATTTGGGTGGGCCAATGGTTGAAGACTTCCAGGTATTTAGAAGGGTGCTTCGTGCTATTTTTGTTCCACTGGCTCTTCTTGTTGAGCGCTGTAATAAAATAATATTGAAGTTTGATATTAAATTGAGAATTGCTAACCAGTTTTCTTTCTTACAGTCTGACAATCGAGTGGCTGCACAGCTTCTGGAGAGTATATTATTTATAATTGATTCTGTCTTGCCTTTACTGCGGAAGCTTCCTCAGAATCTTGTTGAGGAACTGGAACAAGACCTAAAGCAAATGATCGTCCGGCATTCTTTTCTGACGGTTGTCCATGCTTGCATAAAGTATTTTACTTCCTTTATTTTACTATTATCTATTTCTTCCTTTCTTAAATAGCGCATTTACTTAAATTATTGTTTTTTGGTTTGAAATCCATATGTAATTGATCCATTATTCTCTGTCCTCCATGCTTCTTCTGTGATGATGATTTAGCGATAAGCTGGTTTTGTTTGGTTTGCTCTCTGGGCTGTTTTCAAACCGTTGGCCATGGTTGATCTCTTCTCTGCTTCTAGTTTTGAGACTTCTTTTCCATTCCCCAAAACCCCTTTCGCAAGATATTACTCCCTCGTCCCAAATTGATTTATTTAGTTTGACTGGGCATAGAGTTTAGGATAAGAGTTCAAGCGTGAGCGCTTTTCATAACTTCACCTATTGCCTTCAAAAGTAGTGGCTGAAATTGGTTGATAATAGAATTTCCATTTTAGGACATGGAGTCTTATCTTGGAATGTTCCACAAAAGATTCTGTTTTGGGACAGGGAGTACATAAAACTCCTAATTAGTACCCTCTCTCTCTCTCTATATATATATATATGTATTTTCTAATCCTTATACACTTTTTTATACATTTATATACATATTGAAATCATTATATCAATCAATATATATAATACATGTGTATTACATATTCCAATTATTAAAAGCTTGATGTGACAACAGTAACCCCCAAAACAATCTAATGACTCCAAACATCCATCAGATTTGCCAATCCATTTCAAAAGCACCCATCCCCCAAGACCCTTTCCGAAGTATCTTAAGAAGTGATCCAAATATTTCCAGGTACCTGCTTTTATGAACTACTAAATATTCTACACTGGTTATTCTGATTTCTTGTTTTTGTTTTTAAGTGTCTTTTGAGTACTCTCAAAATAAGGGCCCATTCTGATCTTAAGTTGTAGCCTTGGTCTGGAATCTCATTGAAGTCTTTCTACAATAATGTGCGTTCAACTCCTAGTGACTTTGAAGTGTTGATATTTTGTCTTTATATATGGTATAGGGTTATTATGATATTAGATATTTGGCGAGACACATAAAGTAGATTTTTCTGTGCATAAAGCATACATGCCTTGTTTGGACGAGAAATCATGGCAAAGGCTCCTTGAACAAATGAGAAAATCTGCAACCATGAACCATTGCTGCTGGCGAGTAGAAATACTTAAACCGGTCTAACTATCATTCCTTCCCTGTACAAGAAATATGGACTCAGATTTTCTTAAAGGGGATCATTTGTGTGCTTCAATTCCAGTATCCTTAGCCCTACTTATTCTTTACTGACAACACAGTTCTAGCGGATCTAGTACATTGGGGATCGGAATTTAGATCTAAAATGCTGTCCCTTAACCTTGGATCCCGAATATGGCTGTTTCCTTCAAAATGCATTTTTGTTGCTGCAGATGGCAAAGTTCTTTGTCTGAAGGGTTTCATGGTTTTCTTATTTTCCCTCCTTAACACTGATTTGACTCCTTTATCCCCAATTTTTCGATGTGCAATTGGTTATTTCTCATGATTTGGTTTTCAATGATAAGGGCTGGTTTGAATTTCTGGAAGATGTAACAATTTTCTGTTTTTCTCCCAATATTAGGTGCTTATGCTCTGCGGGTAAAGTATCAGGAAAAGGTGCAAATGTTGTTGAGTATCTTATTCAGTTGTTCTTCAAACGACTAGATGCCTTGGGATTGGATAACAAGCAGGTTAATAATCATGTAAATTGTTAGCTTCTTGGCCCTCTCCTCTCTATTGTTTGATAAGTGAAATCTATATAGGAAGAACATATATCAGTGCTTTTCTTTCTCTTGTTCCCATCCTTGTACCATGTTGTACAAGTTTTATTGCAATGAAAATGCAAGCTAATGGCACATTACTTTTATACCTGCCAGTAACTGCTTGATGCTTTTGCAAAATGGTACATTTTACCTAATTTTTCAGACTATGGTTTCTCAGTACCTCAGTTGGTAATCATCTCATGCCCTCATGAAAGTATTATTAAAAAATGTGCATATCTTTTCTAAATTGGAATCAGTACTGTATTATGAAGGAACAGATTCTCCCTTGAAGACCGTGAATCCATTTTATCAACTTTAACTGCTTAAAAGTTTCAAATAACTATTGAAAGTCTTTAAATCTTCTGCTAGTAAACATCATGACTTCCTATTTCGATAATAGGTGACATATAGCTTCAGCCTCTGTGCTCTCAATTTATGGCTTTTGTTATTTCTTCCTCGCTTGCTCTATTAGTTTAAGTTTTCACTCTGATATATGTTCAACGGTCTGTCTTTCAGCAAGTAGGTCGGTCTCTTTTTTGTCTGGGTTTGTTGATACGGTATGGTAGCCCATTACTGGATGCATCTGCTTCCAACACAAAAAATATGGATGTTGCAAGCAACATCAACTTATTTAAAAAGTATCTGGAGGCTGATGACGACTGCATCCTTAAAGTCAGGGCATTACAGGTATCCAGCATACTACTCAGCTTTTGAGTTTTTCCATTTTCTAAATTCACAATGGAGCTGTGTTATTTATCCAGGCATTAGGCTACGTATTAATTGCTCGACCTGAATGTATGTTGCGAAAGGATGTTGGTAAAATTTTGGAGGCAACTCTTTCAGCCAATAGTGATGTTCGTCTGAAGGTATTGTTATTATTATTATTATTTTTTTCTGTTAATCACATCCTCTTTCTGTGCGTTTGGCTCATATGTTTCTTTGCCAGATGCAATCATTACAGAACATGTACGAATATCTTCTGGATGCGGAACGTCAAATGGAACCTGATAAAGCTGGCAACACTGAAGTTACTCACTCAGTTGATGGTGTACACACTGTGCCTGTTGCTGCAGGTGCTGGGGATACTAACATATGCGGTGGTATAGTTCAACTATATTGGGACATCATCTTAGGGAGAAGTCTGGATGTGAATGAGCATGTGCGTCAAGCTGCTCTAAAGGTGGTTGTGAAATTTTGTTCTTACTTTAGCTATAGTAATCACATTATTCAGAATACAAACAAATTTGACTAAATATGCTGGCCATAATTGAATTGATTGCCTGGTAATTTGATTTCAAAGCTGGCAATCAGTTCTTACTTATGTCCAATTATTATTTGTGCTGAGGTCTCCAAAGAATTCTGGAAATTATTTATCTCAGTGATCTGTTACTTTCTAAGTTTGATTGCCATTATGTCATTAAGTGATTGCTGTCTCATGCTTCCAGATTGTGGAGATTGTATTACGCCAAGGTCTTGTACATCCGATTACTTGTGTACCCTATCTCATTGCACTCGAAACAGATCCACAGGAGGTCAATTCAAAGCTGGCTCATCATCTCCTGATGAATATGAATGAAAAGTATGTTTGTCTTTGAGAGATTGAAAAACTTTTGCGCTATACTTCTGATGCTAGCTAACTAGTTGCTATTCTTCAGGTATCCAGCTTTCTGCGAAAGCCGTCTGGGAGATGGCCTTCAGTTATCATTTATGTTCATTCGTACCATGAGTGGAGGTAACCCTGAGTTTCCAAACCCTGCCCAAGACAGATTATTTAACAATATGAAGGGAAAGTCAGAAGTTAGCTCTTCTATGCATGCACGGCTTGGGGTTGCTCGAATCTATAAGCTCATTCGTGGAAATCGCATTTCAAGGAACAGATTTATGTCCTCTGTTGTTCACAAGTTTGAAATGCCTACCTGGAGTGACTCTGTGATACATTTTCTGAAGTGAGTTCTGTCTCTTCCACTCATTGCACAGTAAATTTCTTGGTGCCACTTTGGAAATGCTCTTTGTGAGATTGCCTTTCCTTTTTCAGATATTGCACAGAGATTCTTGCTTTGCTACCTTTCACATTGCCGGATGAGCCTCTTTATTTGATTTATATTATAAATCGAGTTGTACAAGTCAGATCTGGGACATTAGAATCAAGCATGAAGGAAGTTTTGCATTCATTGCAAGCAAATGGTCAAAAAGGTAATGGAAATGGTGTGGTTCAATTCAATGAAAATGTCAAACCTGGTAGCGAAAGAACCATGGGGATTGATGAGAATCATAGGGTATCAGGGGAGTTACAGGATCAACATTTCTTTGGAGGTGGTGCATATAAGGATTCAAATACAAGACCTATGACCTCATGGGGTTCTCATAGCATCTCTACAAGTGATCTGCAGAAAATTCAGGTAAATTGTGTCTCCTTTCGGTATGTTTGGTCACCTGAGAAGCGGTAGCTCTTATCTAAAATTCTAGTAGTGGACAATCTTATTTCTTTTCATCTGGTAAAAACTCCAAAATCTGGTGACCTAATGTTATTTGCCGGGTATATCTGAACTTTAGTGTTGTAGTTTTCCTATCTGGCTATTGTTGGTTTGGATTAAGAGTCAATGTCTCGACGGGATGAACCAGGTTGATCTTTGGCAGACACTATCCTTATTTGGTTGTGGAAGGATAGATGGGAGATGGGAGCTGGATTATTCACCTTGAGTTCATGTATTTTGTATACCCAATTCTGTGGAAGCTGAATGAAGCAATAAATGCTGTTGTTCAGGTCATGGAAGGTCAAGTATGGTTTATGTGTGCAGATTGTAGGTAATAGAACCCATTGACCTTCCCTCCCCCCTCCTGGAACAAAATCAATTTACCTCTCTAAGTCACATTCAGTGTTCTTGAGACCATCTTCACAATCTCTTTGAAGTTTTCAGTAATTTATCATTCCGGCATTGTTCTGGTTTTGTTAAATGATGTTATGCAATACCTGCATTGGGTAATTATGTCCTTTAAGTGGCTTAGTGTTTTTTGTGGTTTTTTATTTCATGTTATTTTATCTTTTTGATACTTCTGCAGGCTGACTGTCTAGGAGCCGGTGCAATGCAACTTCTTCTGAAGCTGAAGAGACACCTGAAGATTGTTTATGCCCTAGATGATGCGCGCTGTCAGGTAATGAATGCTCTTCAGAATCTTAGTTGGAATGAAGTGGATGATCTAAATTTGGTTTTCTTCTTCAATTAGGCATTTTCCCCAAATGAACCGGCAAAACCAGGCGAAAGTCTACTGCGACAGAGTATTCCTTTTGATATCAGCGATGTAAACATTGACCCACCTAACACTTATGAAGACCTTTTGAGGAGATATCAGGTATTTGACTGTTTATGGTAGACTATTGTCTTTTGACCTCTGTGATGGACATAAAATGTCAATTTGTTAAGACAATTATGTCATTTGCTTTCTGAATTTTATCAACATGTTTTGAAGGTCTGTGCACCTGGTCATCCTCTTCTTTTCTTTTTTGCTTTCCAGTTTTCCTACATTCTGGTTTATCTTGTTTGCTGAAGTATGAATAAAAATTTCATTTGCATGGTATGTTTTTCCCTCGAAACTGCTGGCTTCTGCTTCCATTTATTATTTTCCTCTTTCTATTTTTTCTATGGAAACAACAGGTAGGAGTTTTTCTTTTGGTGATTCCTGATCATATTATGTATTTTGTCGGTCTATTTTAGATAAGCTCTGCTGGGGGTACGCTAGTTTGTTTACTTATTATTCTATTCTTGTCAGGATTTCAAGAATGCATTGAAGGAAGACACAATCGACTATTCAACGTACACAGCCAACATCAAAAGGAAACGACCGCCTCCCAGGAGAGGTGGGAAGGCTGCGCGAATGCTAGATATAGATGACGAATATGATGAAGATGATGAAAATTGGGTTAATGGCGCTAGCAGGTTAAATAAAAGCGGCCGGAGAGGCAGTAACAGCAGAAGTAGGCAGCGGCTATAGTTGTAAATACCTGTAGGTAAAAAGCTAACCTGTACAGTCCATAGAAATGCAAAAGATCAAAGCTAGTAGAAACAGAAATTTTAGAACAAACTGAATGGCGAAAATTCAGAAGTTGCTAAGTTCGCCTGAATTTGTTCTCAAAAGTCAATTTGTGTCCTGATAGAAGGCATGTTGTTCAGAATTTAGTACAACCATTATAGGACAGAAATTATTGTTAGGATGTCTTTTTCGGGAATGATGGGGAAAATTTTGTTAGGGGGTGGGGTGTTATACCCCTTTCCAACTGTGTTGTTAGAGCTAGCTTGTACATTTTGTTGATAGACCTATTCATTTAAAAGTGAAATCGTCTTACTGTATCATATTTCCCATTATTTTAGATGCCATTGAATTTCCTAAATGTTATCTGTTTTGCTACTATTTTTTTTGTTGGCTTGTGTGCCTCCACTCTCAGGACGCAGTGAGAAGAGTACGCTTGTTGCTGCTAGAAAATAAGTTCATAATTCAAAGTCTTCAACATAACAGTGTGCTTGTCATCATCACAGACGCACCCGACTTCAAGGACATAGAGGTGAGAAATCATGATTTGATCTAGAGCTTTTTCAGCATGTTTTCCTTGATAAGCCTTCTCATTATTTTCCCCGAAGGCGATTTTGGGATAGCATCAACAAATTGCAGTGCTCTCACTCTTTTGTAGCTGGCCACATTAGACGAAACGTAGTCCATCATATCCTCTTCACTTTCTTTCGCTTTGTTGTTCATCACTACACATGCAGCTGGTATCTCTCCTGCTTCGTCGTCTGGTATCCTGCATTTTGTTGTCCTCTTTCCAGTTACATATCCCTTTCATTATATGTTCATTCCCTACTCCCAGTAGTTAATATAAAGAGTACATAGATATTACCCTACAACAGCAGCATCTTCAACTGAAGGATGACTTAGCAGGATTGCCTCTAATTCAGCTGGAGCAACCTGTCATAGTACTTTGAAATATCAACCTATCTTGTTTTCCAGTCAATATTATTCATACCATGCAAATATAAGTAGGCGACACCAAATATCACCTGGAAACCTTTGTATTTGATCAACTCCTTGATTCGATCAACGATGAAAACATCTCCATCATCATCGATATAGCCAATGTCGCCTGTATGAAGCCACCCATCTTTGTCGATGGTGAGGGTTGTCTCGTACTCATTCTTGTAGTATCCTGGAACGTTCTTGCATTAATATACAACAAACGCATCGAACATCACTAATAAAGAAACAAAAGAGAAATGTGGATCATTCTTCATTATCTGGCTTGAAACTTCACCTTTCATCACACATTGGCTCCTGACGCAGATTTCTCCTGGAGTGTTCTTGTGCAGCGATTTACCCGTCTCAGGATCGACGAACTTCACCTCCAAATTTGGAAGGATAAATCCTACTGAATTCCTCTTTGCAATCCCATGTCCCTTGTTTGGATCCCCATGAGTCAGAGTAATGCAGCTATGCTCAGTCATCCCATACGCCTAGACAAGCATCGAGTATATACGTATATTAGAGAAAAACTTCAAATATTTTTGGTACAAACTTTAAGAAGAGATGTTTCTGGAATCGTTGTCAATCACCTCTTGGACCTGAACCCCAGGAAACTTCTTCTCAAACTCCTTAAGAATTTCAGGGGCCAGGGGGGCTGCAGCAGTCATGATGGACCTCAGCCTCAGCTTGCTGAGATCAAATTCATCCACTATCGGGTTCTTCACCAATCCCAGTATAATGGGTGGGACGATAGGCGCAAACGTGACTTGGTGAGCGATCAGAGCATTGAGAAATGCCCGGAGCTCATAGCGACGCATCACCACCACTTTCCCCTTGTTTCTGATGGTAGCACAGCAGATTCCAGTCAGCCCGTATATGTGAAAAAACGGTATTAACCCCAGAATAGTGATTTGTCCCACCAATTCGGGGCCTACGCTGAAGAGGCTCGAGCAGAGATTAGCCACCAAGTTCCTGTGAGTCAGCATCACTCCCTTCGATAGACCGGTCGTCCCTGATATCAAGTATCAAAACCCGAATTATCACACCATCTTTGATATACTATAAGTTTTCATGCTACTGCGTTGTAATGTTGTGTATATAATAATATTCTTGTTTAAATTTGATCACCTGATGAGAAGGGGAGTGCGCATATATCAGTCTGCTGCACTTTATCATCAATAGTATCAGCGCTGGCCTTGTCAGCTGCCTCAAGAAGTTCATCCCAGTATATAGTTCCTTCCACCCGGTCTTCGCCATGTATTATAACTGGCAATCCCAGATCTTTCACCTGTTGCGAAATCTCCAGATCAATACTATGTGTGAACAAAGATTCAAATGAAAATAAAACCAAACTGTGGGCATAGAAAGGAACTGAAATTGCACATATATAAGTTAACTAAATGTTTTACCTTATGATAGGTTGATCCATCAGTGACAATGAGCCTGGCATCAGCAGCCTCAGCTTGCTTCTTGATTTCTGATGCATGAGCACTCGGGTTTGCACCGGAGAAAATCCCTCCGGCAGTCATGATTCCAAGAGCAATGGTGGCGTAAGCAGCCACATTTGGGAGGAGCACCACCACGACCCGGCCTTTCCTCAGCCCAAGTGACCTCAAGGCCCTGGAAAATCTCTTCACATCTCTGCTCACTTCTCCGTAAGTGTACCCTTTTCCGGTGACTGAATCCACAAACGCCACCTTGTCGAGATATAGCTCCACGTTGGAAAGCACGAATTCCGGCAGCGTTACGTTGTCAGGAACCTGAACTGGTGGATATTTACTCCGGAAAACAATCTCTTCATGCTTCAAGTTTTGAGCGTCGGTTCCCATGATTGGTTGTGTTTAAGGTGCAAGAACTGAGTCACCTCATCAGCTTAATTTATAGGAAATGAAGCTGTGGTGATTTCATCAGTTGTTCATCATTCATGGGGGCACATAAGTTAGATTGGTGCAAGTTTAGGTAAAAGACAAGTTTAAGGCAAAAATTTGATGGGCTTTCGACAGGTGAAAAATTGTTGAATCATAAAGGTCAAGAAGACACTGATTGCATGAATTGTAACTTTCAAAGATACAGAAAAATTCAGAGTTTGCCAATCCGGACAAAGGGAAAGGAAGTTATCAGATTGTATTGAGTATGCGACTTGCAAGTAGCCATGACTATATAGATTTGTTTCTCCTTTGCTGGAGTGAAAAAATTGACATCGTTTGTGAGGTTCATGTTGACGATAATTATATAAATTGTCCAATTCAATGGAAAAAGAAGGGTAAATGACATTCACATCCTATGAGATTGTAAAACTACAGCCAACTCTGAGTGGTATTAGTGTAATATTTTTTGGGAGTGTTTGCGTAAGTTTTACCTTTAAATAAGGTAATTGTAATTAATTATAATCTTAAGAGGTGTATTGACAATTTTGTAAAAAATAGGAGATACTGTATTTTAACCTAACATCAGAGATATCAATGTAATTTCCCATAAACACAAAGCAAAAAATACCGTAAGAACTCGTTGCTTGATAGTGGTGTTTTTACGGCAATGTACTAACGCTTAATAGTGATGTTTTAGTGGTTAAATGTAGGGTAAATTCTAACTATCTCCACTAAGATTTGACATAATTATAAATACTTCTTCATTGTTCGAAAAATTATAAATACCTTCTAAACTTGTAGCCGTATAACAAATAACCCGTTTTCATCCATCTTTATGGATAAACTGACTAGAATGTCTTTGTGCACTGAATTATTTTTTATTTAATTCTTAAATTTTTTAGATTACAATGCGTGGAAAGAAATTTCTCAAATATTTTTACACAGAGTAGCAAAATTTACCTCGAATGATTTTTCTATAATTTTAATAAAAATTTCAATGGCAAAATGATCAATTTTAAGCCTTTGATAAAACTTATAAACCTCAATGAGTTATTTGAAATTTTTTACACAATAAGAGGATATTTACAATTATGTCAAATCTTAGAAGAAATGGTTTTAATTTACCCTTAAATTTATATTACACCATTGCTTTGTGCATTGAATGCATAGTACTGGGCACGCTCTCCTTATTTATAAAGTGATGGAATATACAACACCACCTAATTATTCAATGTACTGAATATCCAGTGTTTCATCCATATGTAACACTGATGATTATACAAAATTGTACATATTTAATGGGGCTCATCCTATAATGCATGTACACTTCGAAAAATTACTCGATACAGTGTTGGATACGGACACGGTTCAAACACGCCTCAGACACGTGTCAGACACGATAAAAACGTGTCCGAAAATATAAAATAAAAAAATATGACTTTTTTTTATAATTTTAAAAAATTTTGAATTGTCTTTTTTTTTAAATAAAAAAGAGTTTTGGGCAAAAAAATAAAAATAAAAATAATTTACTTCTCTCAAACTAAAAATTTTGGAATAAAATTACTAAAATAATGGTCAAGATAATTTAACTAATTATGTATATTTTAATATAAACCAAAATTGGAATGATTAGAAATATTTTTATTGCGTACTTTTAATATAAACTAATTATGTATATTTTTAAAGTCATGTATTTTAGTTAACAATTTAGATATATGAGATACTTATTTTATGTATTATTTTGATATTTTTTATATTGCATAAATTTTACAAAAAAAATTAGAATATATATATAGATAAATTATAATTATATATAACCGTGTCAGTGCCGTGTCGTGTTCTAATTTTTTAAAATTTTCTATATCGCCGTATCCATGTCCATCCATCATAGGGCTCATCTGACGGTAACACGAACATTCAAATGTTGAATCAGAATTGTACGACGGTAATTATGCATCTTTGGAGCCCTTGAAAATGATTGTTGGTTCAACTTTGAGAACTTTCTAACGAATACGTGGGTAGTTGAATGATTGACACACACTTTCATTTAAAAAACAACGTATGTGGCGGTCATCGATACACACAATGCACAAAACACCAAATGTAGCAGGAATTCAAACAAAAAGATCATGGGAATAACTTTAATAACCTACAGCATTTTAATCTGGAAACATAAAGCTTCAGTAGCCTTGATTCTAAGGCGAACATTTCTTCATTGAGTGAGAATCTGACTATCTTTTTCTGCAGCCTAAACCAAACAGCTTTCTTTTCTTTCATTCAAGGCAATGAAATTACAATACCAACAAAAAAATTGGGTGATAATGCGAAAAAATAACATGTTATGTTCCTCTTTTATTCCGTCCTTGGATGCCTTCATCTTGAAATAGTAAAGTTGAACTCTGGGTCTCGAGAATAACAGACAAAAGCACTGGTTACAGCTCAATTATTTTCACTAATCAGAAATGTTACAAAAGAACAGCGAAAACGCAAATCGGCGAAATAAGAATAAATCGAGCCGGCCCAATATGCTGTGTGGGTACTGGAATCATACCATAACATCGATTCACCTGATATGTTGAGAAAAGAAACAAGTAGAAGTGCCAATTGGTCATGAAGAGGAACCTAGTAACGGAGCCAGTAGGTCCTGCGCCTGAACCAGTTGTAGTCCGGCAAGCCCTGGATCGGCCCTGTGGCGGTAATTGCAACATCCTGCATAGACAGCAGAGCAATTTAACTTAGAACCTAAGAGAACCAGTCAAGATTCTTTAAACACTATTCTCTACTGAGGCACTGCAGCACTTAAAAAATCTGGTGATCCATCTTACTCTATCAAATATAAATCGGTTTGCCACACGCTTGACAGTGCTGGCATCAACAGAATCTATCCTGGCAAAGAGCTCAGCATATGGGATCCTTCTACCATACGTAAGCAGCTGCAACCATGATCATGAATTAATAAGGAACGACTAAGTACCAGATAACAAGGCCAAACTCGTTTATCAGTTAAAAGATTACTGAAAAGAATCTAAGCTCCAGGTTGTTCTTAAATATCAGGCAACTATCTCATTCGCATATCTGAGGAGAAATGTATGTATATTAGGAGTTACAAGCGTTTATTTATCAAGCTCCAAACTGCACCCGATTCAAGGCCTAAATATCCAAATCATACATTTGATTCTTAGATACCAAACCATACCTGGCGTCCAATATCTTCAGCAACAGGACTAGTTCCATCAATGTGAAGCAGCAAAGAAGACTTCAACTGAAAGGACCGTGCACAAAGATTTAAGTTATGCAAGAATAAAACAAACAATAAATTTAGATAATATGTGAAGTTATTATAATCCACACGCTAATTTGATCACCCAAAGAAACTTACAGATATGTTCATAGAAAAACCAATGGGAAATTACTCAATACAAAACCTCATAAGAGTTAGACTAACTTGATGCCAGATTTAAAAGCCTACCTGGTTACGAGCACGAATCACATCGGCCTCTGATACTCGATAACATAGCTTGGTTACCTCATACATAATTGCATAGGCCAAATCATCCAAGCAATCAGGCTGCAGACGCAGAGCAAAATGGAAGAATTAGAAGCAGACTAAGTAGAGAATGATTCTGTAGTTACAAACTTATGGCGCAACCTCCAACCCGCACCAAAGAAAAAGGGAACAGGCAAAGAACTGAGTGCAAGCCACGATAACTCATAAGATTAAACAGACAAAAAACCATTATAATAGAGGTTTTCAGCAAAACAAGCACCAATACTATCAATTGGGCTCCTAAAATTAGCATTCTAGAAAGCAAAAGAAACAAATCATCAATTTCACAAACAGTCACCCTGTGTGAAGCTTGGTGAGCCAATATACCGAAGTAAGAGAAGTCAGGAACTAAAAAGGATTCACATTCAGGTAATTCCAGAGCTGATGGTTTGTAATAATTAAACTCTCACCATGATCCACTAACTCATAACTTTAAGCCAGAACTTCAAAGAGAAAAGTGAATGTAAACCCAGTATAAGAAGAGAGTTGGGTTCTCTGAGGAGGAGAAGGTCCTGCACATATCCTCATTCTTTATGTACGGTACTGATCCAAACAAAAAGTTCCATTGTCCTCTAACCCAAAGTGAGGAGCTCACCTTAGCAACAGCGTAAACACCGAATAAACCAGTGTCTTTGTAGTTGGTATTGAAAGCCATCATGCTCTCTGCTATTTCGTTGATGCCAACTCGCTGCGCAAGCTCAGAACTGCATTACAGATTTCAGACCCAGTTAATACATGTGGGTATAAGTGAAGATCAAAGGCACACACAATAAATTAGATAAACCATCAGGATGTAGAGTGGCAAGTACAGACCCCATATGCTTTCCGCCACCAGCATTTTTATTCCAAGAACCCAACATTGATTGCATGACCATTAAAGCAATTGAATCTGGATCTGTCCAGGAGGCGCCTTCAAAAGCTACCGCGAATTGGGCAAGAGGAATGTCGTCGTCAACCATTCTAATCTAATTTTACAGCAACAGTCATCAAAACAAGTTACGGCCTACAGTTACCTTCAAGCATTATTACACCCATGGTTATCACAACACAATCCAATCTCATAAGCATACCTCTGATCCTGTAAATATCGCTGGTTCTTTAGCAACCAACTGAGAAGTGGTTGTTGGATCTGTTGACAACTTCGTAAATAATTTCTTCACTTGCTCAACAATATCCTCATGTTTAACAGCACCAGAGGCAGCAACTACCTATAACAGAAGCCAAAAGGAAATAAAATAAGAGGAAATGGGAAACAAAGAACAAAATCATATAAGGCATCTACATGGACTCTAATGGAGAAAAGCCTAGATATTGCAAGTAAATACCATCCTAGGAGCAGTGTAGTGAGTTGATATGTATTTCTGTAGATGTTCTCTGCCAATTGTCTTGATATTTTCAGCAGGTCCAAGGATTGTTCTACCAAGAGGCGTGTACTGGAAAGCAGTGGCATGCAAGTGATCAAATATAACTTCTTCTGTTTGTCCTTCGACCTACATTCAGTTGAGAACATAAAAAGCAGTGAGCATGGTAACTCTAAATTAGTAGAGAATTTATAAAAAGAAGGGAACAAGGAATAATCATGCAGCAATAATACTTGGTTGTCTAACAAAACACCCCCTACAACTGAAAATTTAAAATTAGCCTTAAGCTACCATTTATTTCTGCGAGAAGAAAGAATCAACCAAAACAGACAACCTTTCTGATAAAGACAAGAATAAACCAAAAATGCCATAAACTTTGTATATCAAACAAAAATTGGCAATCAAGCAACAATCTTTTCTCGTTAAAAGTGTCAAATTCCAGTAAAACACTAAACAATTCATCCAACACAAAAGTTTAGAATGAGATTTGATACCTCCTCCATCTCGCGGAGAATAACATCCCTCTCTCGATTGATCCTGTGCTCATCAAACCTTGAATTCTGTAAAATATCAGACAAAATATCCAGCGCACGCGGCACGTCCTTATCCATCACCTTAGCGTAATACGTCGTCTGTTCTCTGGAAGTGTACGCATTCAGATGACCTCCCATGTTCTCAATCTCCTCCTCCAACTCCCTCGCATTCCTCCTCTCCGTCCCCTTAAATATCATATGTTCCAAAAAATGTGCAGTGCCGTTGGATTCCTCGCTCTCAAACCTCGATCCAGCGTCAATGAAGACACCAACGGTGGCCGTTTGTGATGCAAGAGTGGACTCGGTGGCGATCCGGAGCCCGTTCGGGAGAGTCGTGACTCGGGTGACGGGAGCCGATAGAATTTCAGTGTGAGAATCTACAGTTGGGTGCGGCGAGTTGTGCTGGAGAAACCGAGGGTCAGGGTCTTCTAGCTTTTTCAGCTTCCGTTTGACGGATTCAGCTAACCTGTCGTAGATCATGGCGGTTGGGGGAGGGGGAGACGGAAGGGTCGCATCAGGGGCGGTGGCGACGGCAGTGGAGAAGGGTTGGCGGGAGGTGAAAGCGTGGATGGGCTTTCGACCGCGGCGAGTGAGGTGGATTAGGTGGCGGATCGTCATGATTGGGGCGGCTCTGGCGGAATTTCTGTATGTATCAGACTAGGGTTTGGTCGGAGAGATGAGTGGAGATTGGGGAAGATGAGCGACTTACGAGGTCGCCACTTAACTCAAGTTTGTAGCTCGTAAGCTGGAGATCAACACGGCGTCGTCTCAGCTTTTTACCAGTTCACCTTGACCCGCTGCTATTTTAGTTTCTTTCTAAAAAAAGAAAAAAAAACATTATTTATTTATTTATTTCTTTAATATTGAAACCTAATGAAACTACCGATTTTAGCAATACTTTTTTTCTGGAGTATTTTAAAATTATAAATAAAAAATTCATAAAAATAAATAAAACTCAATATTCTTAATAAGTTAATTCTTTTTTACTGAGTCAATATCTCTATCAATTCAAAATATTCTATTAATTATTCGATTTTTGTCCTGTAAAGTGTAAAGAAATTATTCATTGGGCCAACTAGGAACTATGGGCCCAATATAATTTATGAAAGGGGCCAAAGCCCAAAATAAAGCCCAAGCCTTCAAGACTGGGCTGCACCAAACAGAGGTGGAGGCAGTTATATATAACGTGGGTGTAACCTAAGACGCAAAACCCTAGCGTCTGCCACTGCGTCTTTCTCAACCCTCATCTCTCAAGAGAGGTGCTCTAGTGAGCTGCCTGCGCGTGATTCGAGATCTCTTCAGCAATGGCGACTGCGAGAACTGTTAAGGATGTCTCTCCTCACGAGTTCGTGAAAGCCTACGCCGCTCACCTCAAGCGCTCCGGCAAGGTGAAATTGTCTTCCCGATTTATCCTTTTTGTCAGGAAGTTTGTGTTTGTTTGTGTTTGTGTATGTTTGCAGAGAGTTTTTCAATTTCTTTGGGGGCGGGGGGGATGGAAGTTGTAATTTTTTTGGTGTGGGATTATGTAAATAGAAACACTATCTATCGTGTTTGCCTGTTTTTTGCCGTATGTTGTTTGATTTATGATATTGTACGTTGTTGTAGCGAGTGATGTCGGATGGTAATTGTAGTCTCTTTAATGGAGCGTAGGAGAAATTGGGTTAAATGTCAAAAAAAAAAATTGGTAGAAAGTTATGCTTATTATTTATTGGTTGTGGGAGTGAAAGAAGTTCTACTTAATTTGATTATTAGATGATTGGAATGATGAACAATTAGTTTTCGTCCAGGTTTGTATTTAACTGACGCGGCATTTCTTGTTGCAACTTTCTCTTCGTTTTTCTTTTTTGGCTCACCAAGAAGTCCTTTTTTGTACTGAAGTGGTACATTGCTTGCTGCGACAATGTGTATAGTTTATGTTAATTTAATCGTTGTGTACATCCCCACCAGAACTTTGAATAATAAAGGGGAACGATATTTTACACTCCCTTTCAGCATCAGATTTATTTTCTTTCATTTTGTCCAAACAATAGATGGAGCTTCCTGAGTGGACGGACATCGTGAAAACTGGTGTGCTCAAAGAACTTGCCCCATATGATCCTGACTGGTACTACATCAGGGCTGGTAATCCTCTCCATTCATTTTTCATTGGTGTATATTATTTAATGTATTTTTTTGCAGTTCTTGTTTATGATCAGCTTGTGTGCATGTTTACATTTAAGCTGCTTACTAGCATGTCATATGTCTATAACATAATTTTAGAAACTAAGTTGCTTTTGGATGTTGCAGCTTCCATGGCTAGGAAGATATACTTGAGAGGAGGTCTCGGTGTTGGTGCCTTCAGGAGGATTTATGGTGGAAGCAAGAGGAATGGAAGTCGTCCACCCCATTTTGGCAAAAGCAGTGGGTCAGTTGCTCGTCACATTCTTCAACAATTGCAGAATATGAACATCATTGAGTTGGAGCCAAGGGGGTAAGTTCACAATTACTTATGTTGAATTAGGTTTTGTGTATCTCTAACAGCAGTGAAGCTTATGTTCATGTGAAAATTGGGTTGGTGGTAAGCATGCATGCCTATATTCTTGCTGTTTTCTTACAAATTGCCTTAACTGCTTGTTTTACAGTGGAAGAAGAATCACATCCAGCGGCCAAAGGGACCTCGACCAAGTTGCTGGAAGAATTGTTGTCGTTGCGCCATAGATTAATTATTATTTAGGCCTGTGTTTTAGCTTGTTGGAAACTCTATCAGAAGAAATCTTTGAACAATTTTTGGTTGGAACTGTTCCATGTTTTGACTTTCTAATTTTGGCTATTGAAGTTTCAATGAGATGTACTTTGGATTATTGAGTTACATTTTGATATAATTCAGTTACCAGTAATGGATGATTGCCTCTGCCTGTTCTTGTTGAATTGCAGTGAAATACATACCCCTATCTCCAAGGTTAAAGGGTTATTTTGCCTATTTATTGCAGCGAGATATAGAAAAATCAAAATTTCATCTCTAGAAGTTGTATCTTCTCTCTGATATCTTGTCCAAAGGAATCTGGAACTTGGTAGAGTTGGCAGGTTATGATGATTCTTGTTATCTGGTATGTTTTTCAGGAGTTTGGATTTAATTTGCGATCCTGGGGATGGCATGTTATACAGTTGTATGATAAATTCTACATCATAATCTATTTGTAACGCAATTTTGTGTTTGTGGGTACAAACCTCCGGTCATGGTTTTTCAATTTATTTTTAAAACAAATTTCAACTTAAAAGATGAAGATCTTAAATTTGGTGGTTGTTTGGTAAAATTAATATTTTTCAATCTATTTTTGAATTAAATGTTGTAGATTTAAAATGAGGATTTTGAATTTGGATATTTCTTGGTGAAATTAATATTTGTAATCTTCCTTTGAGATTGATTTGTCTTTTAATATTTTATATCTTATTATTAAGGGAGAACATCAATTTGATGTTTATCAATTTTTGATCGGTAATTTAATATTTAAATTAATTTATTAATTTTTTGCATTCCTATTATCTTTGATAGTTACTTTTTATGTTACTTTCATGCTTCTTTTATTCACTTTGTAATATTTTATTATTACTTCTTTAGATATATATTATTAAATAATAATTGTTTTATTTTAGATCATTTCAAATAATTATGCACATACAGTGTGTGCACAATTTACTAGTGTTAATTATTTTCAAGTTAAACATTTATCTCATGCATGGAGATACATGATTTACTCGATTAATAATTTTTATTTTATATTAATTAACCGGAAATATTTTTAAAACTTTTACTTAATCGGTATTGCATCATTAATACGTAACTTTATACCATGCAATTAGTAAGTGGATTAATAATTTTAATACAATTTCTATATTACATCCATAGGTACCTTTTGGCAGTGTCCGTTTAGTTAGATTAATTTTAATCAAAACCCTTAATTGCTTTATTTATTTAACAACTTATTTGCTTTGCTGGAAAATGATTAAAAATAATTTTGATGCCTTCTTTTATAAATTAAATACTACAAATAATTATGACAAAAAATTAGAGAAATAGAATAACTGTAGTCCATCAATAATCGAACGTTTACTCTTTTTCCTTTTTGTTTTCTTTGTTACACGACAAATACAAAACGTACTTCGAAAATTGATTAAAGTAATTTAGTAATTCAAGAAATGAATTTAAACAATTCATTAATTTTTAATATCTGATCACAAGACTTTCTAAACCTGGTGGCATTTGTTTTGCGGTTACCCTCTTTGAAATTTGTAAAATAACAGAGTAAAATACTCTAATAGAAGAACGAGGATATTCATCAAAGGCACACCATTGTGCCAGCAGCAGACCACATTTTATGTATCCCAAAATTGCAAGTCTCTCACTAACTATTGCAAGATATACAGATAGTCAAGATATTTTCTGAAAAAAATATGATGCAAATGGATTATCAATTCCACCATCCATTGTTGTTCAGGGATGTTGCGCGTACAAGTCGTCCAGCGACAAGTAACACTTGATCTTCTTGTGTTGTGGTATATGGAATTTCGGTTCTTTTGGTATAGTTGGGTGCTTCATAGACCTGATACAAATCGAAGACAAAATTACAAATTTCCGTTGTGGTGGTTGTGCTTTAAATCTGTACTGCAACTCAGTTTATCGAACAAGATAAGCAAGTCACGAGACTCACCTTCTGGGAATGAAGGGCCTGTCGAAATATGGCATGGGTTGAGCTTTTGGGACGAGCTCCTTTCTTAGTCTCCTGATTTCTTCTTCCTCTTCCAGCTGCAAAAGCCGACATTTTTCAGAAGATTCCAAAGACAATAATAACATTCTGTTTATTCAGATATTTTAACGTAAATTACCTTCTGCAGTCTCTCCCTTTCCATCCGGTACTGTTCAATTAGGTCCATTTTCATGGCAACCTTGATAGACACAATGAATATGTTAACAGACACAGATAAACAAAACACAGATTGGTACTAAAGTGAAATTGAACTACATCATGAGAAGTGATTGGAAATGTAATAGCACAAGTGTCCAATAGCACAAGTGTGACAGTTGCAGTAAAACAACCATGTCGCACAGCACCAGCTTTCTGGTGCTCGTAAAAGCATACATCATTGGAGCCCGTGGTTTGCACTTGGCCATTAAGGATACATTATCTTCTTATGGAAAGAATTTAAACAAGGTGGTTCGTGATGGAATACCTGCTGATCAAATTCAGAGCGGTCCACAGCCCTCATATCACTGTGCAAAACGAGATCAATAGGCCTTGTGCTTTCTTTAACTGGAGGCTTCACCAAACACTGAGACATGACAAAACCAAATTGACCAAATTGTTACTGAATAAAATATTTATACAACCAGGATATAACTCAAATGAAATAAGAATGGACAGCCTGACTCTGTCTGTGTGTGTGTGCAACAGCTAACAAGATCCATACAAACTAACATGATGTCTGAAAAATGGCATGAGATAAGAATATACTTGCCAACAAAAGCCCATTATTAACTCAGCAAAAGTTTTTCATACATTTGAGCAAATTATACATACAAAAGTAATGAAAAAAATTACTAGAAAAGAATTACTTTAAATAAGTCATGAAGAGCCTGATATAAAAGAGAGCATAAATTCAAACAGGAAAGCTTTCCTCAAGTTACCTCTGGTTCATCTGTAGTCCAAGGAAGACCTTGGGCTATAGGTATCCTCAACTTCTCCTCTTCCTCCACCATCTGCTGCAACTTCTTCATGAATTCTTCCTCCTTGATCCTCCCTCTTTCCTGAAGTGGGCAGAATTGCCAAATTTGTGTTATTCAAGAGAGATAAAACCAAGGGTCATCCATTATAGTAGCTGGTGTCCACAAAGTGATGGTTATTAACTGATTCAAGTCCACTCAGCATACGAGCAATCTCAAATCTAAGAAGAAGAAAGAGACTTCAATAGCAGCACTAGTTGTCATTGACCGTCGAGAACATAGGTTAACTAAGGAGCAACAAGGTTTGCATAGTGTTGGCATACAGAAGATCATCTTGTACCTTAACTTCTATAACTACTCACTGCTAAATAAACTCCGAATCGGAGCTTATTTTTTCTCTCTTTCGTAATTGTGCTCTATTGCAGAAACATGTTTTCTATCCGTAAGTTGGAGACTAAAAGCAAAACACCTTATTGCCTACCTTTACAACATTTATATATAAACCAGCTTGGAAATAATCAACCTTTTCCAAAACGTAAAAAGTAAAGATTTCCACTTTATCCTCTAAGGACCCTTAGGAATCCTGATTGAGTAAGAAACATGAATTATATGTCATAAGACAAACCTCTGTTCTAAGCATGAAAGGCTTTTGAGATGTTACTTTCGGTTGCTTTCTCTTCCAGTATCTTCTAGTTCGATTTGATGAGTCAGTGCTCTGCACAAGTGTAAATATATATAAGATCATCCAGAACAGGAAACTTTTATAATTAAGAAATTGACACGTAAAAGTCTCACATTTCGCCTGATCTTTTGACCACCAGCTGAAGATCTCACTGAAATGCTGAAGCTTCAAATGCACAAAGGTCAATTGAGAATCAAAATAAAGGAAGTTATGAACACACACTATTTGGTCAAGTTCTTCACTAACCTTCCCTGGCTGCTGTCTAATGAATAAGAACGACGAGAATCAAGGCCTAAGCTCTCTGATGTCAGGAACAAGTCTGATGGACAGAACGAAGAAGAAGAAGCCCCCATTTCTGAAATCTTGGGAGGTTCCTGCGATCCAGGCATTGCCGATTTCACGTCATTCTTCTCATCCTTCGATTCCTCCTCCTCCTTTTCCTCAGAATCACCCAATTTGAGCATTGAAAGTTTCTCAAATTCCTTCACCAAATGCATAACCCTCCCAGATCCAGGAGTCTCAGTCTCTCTTGCTTCTTCCAACAGCCTATTCCTGGTCCTCTTCGCTCCCATATCATTCACCACAACCTCATCTCCTTCATTCTTACTTTCCCAATCAGTTTTAGATGAGACATCATTTCCCTCCACTTTCCCTGCATATCCTTTGTCAGTCTCTGGTTTTACCGCTTCCTTCTCAGCTACATCAAACTCCTGTAACTTATCAAAAATCTCATCATGTATTTCAGTCCGATTCTTGAAAAACTCCTCCTGAGAAGCTCGCAAACTCTCATAGGCCACACACAAACACTTGGATTTCCCAGTCGCCTTCTTGCATTTCTCACAGACCACAGCAGCCGGAGCCGAAGAATTCCGTTCCTCATTCCGCAGTTTCTTCTTCGCAACCACGAACTTCCTCTCTCGAATCTTCTTCTTCGGGGAAGGAGAGGCCAAAGCCACTTGGATAGGGTTAGGGTTTTTGGAAGCAGATTTTTTGGCGCTCTTCTCAGACTTGACGATGAATGGAGAATCGGAGGACTTGAATCCAGGACTTGACACATTCGGATTGACATTCTCGGAGTATCTTAGGCTCTCATTTAACTTCGATCTGGTGGTTTTCTCTTTAGAAGGAGTTACTGCTCCTGCAGTCTTCAAACTTGAATCCATGGGGATATTCACCGGAAATTGATCGGACAATCAGTTCTCAGGCAGAGAAAATAATAGGAGAATTTTTGCCTTTTGCCAAAAGGAGACTTTTCTAGGGTTTACAGTGTGAGATTGATGAAGCCATTCCTGATAGACGGAAACTGGGGAAAAAGGGGAAGTTTAACGTTTGGACGCTCGGTTCGTAACGGCTAGTTTTTTTGCGCTGGGCTTTGGAACGTTGGATTCATTGTTTGAATATTCATGCGACTTTGGATCGTTGGATTTCCGCTGATTAGATTACCGTTATGATAGACTAATTTAAAAAATCCTGTCAATTAGAAACAAAAAAAATGAATAAATAAAAAAATGGATGATTTTTTTTGACAAAAATTTGCCTTAATGTGCATTTGGAGTAAATTTGGATCAACACTATTTCACCTCAAAAAAAATTGACCATACCTAACTAAGTCGAGCCATACAGAGCATGTATTAAGATAGATGTGATAATTATATTGATTTGAGGCCGAATAAATCCCATTTATAACTTATCGAACTTAAGTCAGTATAGATTTTCGAAACTAAACTAAAGAAATACTAAATACGTGAATTATATTATATACTTGACAAGTGAAGATTGAGATATTTATAGTTTAAATCAACTTGAATCAGTCACGTTAAAATAACATAAACTATTGTATGTTGTTTGTACAAGGTGCACTGGCGCATCATACAACGAATATATAAGATAATGTAATCAGGTGGGGTCTACTGATTGCAACCATACAAAAAATACTCAAATTCGGAAGTGTAAGGTCATTTATGGATTCTTGAAGGACAGTTTTGTTATTTAACATACAAGTGAATGAATCCCACGTCATATATTTACAAGATATCAATTGATGATTTAATAATTATTAATTTTGAATAATAAATTATCACAAGCTCCAATAAAATAAGGCAAAGAACAATACACTTGGCAGAACCCCTAACCTATAATTTGTATTTATAGTTATTCAATCGAATTAAATTTAAATCCAACTTATATTATTTTGTGGACTAAATGTGATAAAAACATCAATAGTTCTATACAAAACAAATCTAAATTTAAAATATAATAAGTATGTCTGATTCAAATATGATAATCTAAATTTAATTTTGACAGTCCAAATAAATCACTCTCGATTTTGCTGGAAATTGAGTTAAATCATCATTGAAAATGCAGCCTTTTTGCTTTACGCACCACGTCAACATAATGGTTCATACTGGCTTAAATATCACTCAAAGAGACCCCACCATCACCATCAGCTCCATATTATCCTTAATCTTGAAGTCAACTCATCTCCATGCATGTAATCCATATTTTTTAGGTATTTAAAATTTAATATAATTATAAAAAGTTCTCATTATTTAAAAAATTATAAATACTTTCTTTAAATAACAAATAATCATTTAATCTATAAATAATGAGATGAACATTACTGCTTTACTCTTATTAAATAATTTTAAAAAAATATAAAAAAGAATTAAAATTATTCATTTGTCTTAACACGGGGTAAATTGCTCCCTTAATAAATATACTAAGTTTTGTCATTTAATTTAACTTGGATTTATCATATATATATATATAACTAAATTAAATTTAATTTGAAGAATTTTTGGTATGTCCATTGTAGGGTCCAAATGTGTCCACCATCTCCCGTGACCAACAATGCCTGGGACTGGTAGGATTTCTTCATTTGAAGCAATTTATGTCTTCTGACAAACCAAGGAATTAATTGATTCTTTCTTTATGTTCCAACCACAACCCAATAATTCCACTACTTATCTTCAAGTTCCGAAATCAAAATTTATCTTGTTTTTTCATATCATTTGCGAAAAAACTAATATTTTTTTTTAAAAAATGGGAGAAAATTTTGAGCATTATTTCGTTTTATTATTGACTGTATTTGCACAATTTATGATGCTTGTTTTGTGCTACTTACCTTAATTTAGTCATTAATTATAAATTAAAGTAATTCAATTGAAGATTCGATATTTTGAATTTGAATTTTATTAAGATTATGAATACATAATGTTTGTTTACTTAATAATAATTTACTCTTTAATATTATTTAATCAAATAAATAATTTAGACACTTAGGTTTAAGTAAAATGCACTTAAAGTCATAATTTTGTCACATTACTAACCACACAAAAATGTTAATTTTTCTTAATTAAATAATAATAAATAATTTTGTGTCGTGCCTGAGGAAAATGATGACATCCCAACAGCCGGGCGGTTCAAACCAGCGGCCCGACCCATTCCACGGAGTTTGTTGGCGCACCACACAGGAAGCAGCGCGTACAACCCGCCAACAGTATGCGTGCTTGACAGTGGTGCATGCACCGCCAGTCAAAACGCGTAGAATATAACACCCCCACTCCTTCTCCACTTCCCGTGAAGGACAATTCCGGTATTTTGCATCTTTTTCGCGGAACCTCTGTTTCGGGTTTCCATTTGTCCCTCGCTCGACGTGTGGGGAGGGAGGGGTAATTTTGTCTTTTAACTGAAGTACCCGGGTGTAGATCTTGGATCCCCCAACGACTATATAATGAGCTGCCCGCTTTCTCTGCTTTCTGTAAAGTTCTTTCTCACACACATTTTCACTTACAGATCTCTCTCTCTCTCTCTCTCTATTTCTCTGTGTGTTGTCTTCTGAAATCCAAACGCGTGATCGGGAGGTAACTTCTTTGTTCCGATTGAAACTCCATTGTTTTGTGTGTACAAGGTTTCCCTGTTCTCTGAGAACATATGAACACACAAGCATGTGATGTGAGTTCATGCATGGATTTATGTGTGTGAAGTTGTTCGGATGTGATTTTTTGGTGAATAAATGTGGAATGGTTTTGTTATTTATTTCAGGTTTAATTTTTGTTGCTTGTGTCTGATCTGAAACGGAGATGTGGGCGATTTACGTGATTAGCTTTTTAATTGATTCTGATCTCTCATTTTATGTGTAATTTTGGTGTTTGGTGTTTAATTAGGCGAGTTTTGTTAGATCTATGTGGCTTGGTGAGGTCTGTGAATTGATTTGTGTTTGTGATGGTATCTGATTTAGCTTTAATTTCCAGTGGGATCGTAGAGCTCATTGCATGCAAGTGACTGTGTTATGTGATAGATCTGATCAGTATTACTGGTGATTTTAACTGGAGGTATTACTAAAATACTGAAGGATCTCAATCGTCAAATTATTCTGATCTTTTGGTGATGTCACATTTCTTGTTCTGATTGCAACACATTAGATCTGGATTCTGAAGTACTTTAAAATTATGATGAATTTGCGCATGTGGATTTTGGAGTTTTGGAATAATATAAGTCTAATTGATTGATGGCTCAATCAAAATTGTGGAAGCAGTGGATGGGTAATTGGTTTTGTGCGCATGTTCCATTCATCCCTTCAGCCGCTTTCTTTTCTGCGGGGAATCAAATGCATCCTGTGAATTTCTTAACAGAATCATGTCACATTTATGTTGTAATGTGTTGACAAATGATCTGGACTTTGGAAATATATAAAGATCTGACAAGATCATATATCATGTTATGTGAATGTTGCTAACATCTGCCTGAGGCTTACATATGGATCTTTATTGCTATTTCTGATGCCTAGACGCCACCTACATTACAGATGTTTCTTTGTGTTAGCTTTCATGCTGCTACTTGTCATCTCATAAAAATGTGCCTCTAATTTTTCCAGGGCACTGAAACAAGGGCAACATGGTGAAGATTTGCTGTATCGGAGCAGGGTATGTGGGAGGCCCTACCATGGCTGTGATAGCACTCAAGTGCCCTAAAATTGAAGTGGCTGTTGTTGATATTTCTGTCCCTCGTATCAATGCCTGGAACAGTGATCAACTTCCCATCTATGAGCCAGGGCTTGATGAGGTAGTGAAGCAGTGCCGAGGCAAGAATCTATTCTTCAGCACAGATGTGGAGAAACATGTCTGTGAGGCTGACATAGTCTTTGTCTCGGTCAATACTCCCACCAAGACTCAGGGTCTTGGAGCTGGCAAAGCTGCAGATTTGACATATTGGGAGAGTGCAGCCCGCATGATTGCTGATGTGTCAAAGTCTGATAAGATAGTGGTTGAGAAGTCTACAGTTCCTGTCAAAACAGCTGAGGCCATTGAAAAGATTTTGACTCACAACAGCAAGGGAATCAACTTTCAGATACTCTCTAATCCAGAATTCCTTGCCGAGGGAACTGCAATTAGTGATCTTTTTAACCCAGACAGGGTTCTCATTGGAGGCAGGGAAACCCCACAAGGCCATAAGGCAGTTGAAGCGTTGAAAGCTGTTTATGCCCATTGGGTTCCTGAAGATCGCATCCTTACCACTAATTTATGGTCCGCAGAGCTCTCAAAGCTTGCTGCTAATGCATTCTTGGCCCAGAGAATCTCATCAGTCAATGCCATGTCTGCTCTCTGTGAGGCCACTGGAGCAGATGTCACCCAAGTGTCATATGCTGTTGGTAAGGACTCTAGAATTGGTCCCAAGTTCCTTAATGCCAGTGTTGGTTTTGGTGGGTCCTGCTTTCAGAAGGATATTCTGAACTTAGTTTACATTTGTGAGTGCAACGGCCTTCCTGAGGTTGCAGAGTACTGGAAGCAAGTCATTAAGATCAATGACTATCAGAAGAGCCGTTTTGTAAACAGGGTTGTTGCGTCTATGTTCAACACAGTTGCTAACAAGAAAGTTGCCATCCTGGGTTTTGCCTTCAAGAAAGATACTGGTGACACCAGAGAGACTCCTGCTATCGATGTCTGCCAGGGACTCCTAGGGGACAAGGCCCGGTTGAGCATCTACGATCCTCAGGTCACAGACGACCAAATCCAGAGGGATCTTACAATGAAGAAATTTGATTGGGACCATCCCCTTCATCTCCAGCCAATGAGCCCCACTACAGTAAAGAAGGTTCAGTCTGTTTGGGACGCCTATGAGGCCACAAAGGATGCACATGCTGTCTGCATTCTAACCGAATGGGATGAGTTTAGGAAGCTTGATTTCCAGAAGATATATAACAACATGCAGAAACCAGCCTTTATTTTCGACGGAAGAAATGTTGTCGATGCAAATAAGCTCAGGGAAATTGGTTTTATTGTCTACTCAATTGGCAAACCACTCGACCCCTGGCTCAAGGACATGCCTGCTGTTGCATAAATGCTTTATGCTTGATCAAGTGCCTTGTGATCATACCAAACAGTATCTGTGACTGTGAGGCAGGCAACCGAATTTTATTCATTTTACTATATATTTTTTGTTTCATTTAATGGTTGGGATAATTTTCTGAATCTTTCTCATATGCCCTTTTTGTAGTTGGAGGCCGATCTGAGAATGTTGTTTATCCGGGCTATGTTAGAAGTTGGATGTTTGCTTTTACATTGTATTCATGACGTTACTTATTGTCTATTACATGGCTATGGCTTCTTCAGGGACCTCATCCTCTTCTTTCTTTTTGGTGCTGCGTTATAGTGAGGAGTTTTAGATGCTTATACTTCTCAAGAGTTTTTCTTTACTTCCTTAAGAGCACTGCACCCGAGTCCATACTATTTCTTTAAAATGCATTCAACACCGAGGGAATTGTATTTTCAGAGAAATAATAAATTTTAGAAAAAGTTGAAATACGAACAGCAAAAAATGCTTCGAAAAACTAAGGATATACAGCACTTAAAATGATAATATTACCAATAGCAATATTCATACTTAAAATGATAATATTGCCAATAGCAATATTCATAATAATGCAAGATAAATCTTTGATGTTAAATCTACTTATACAATCACCCGTTAATTTTTATAAAATTACAAGTACACTTAAGAGGTGCTGATGTAATGTTTCTCAAAGGGTGTTTGTGTAAGTTTTTGTTCCTGATAATATGTCGATGTGAATTACACTCGAAGCATTGTATTTATAATTTTTCAAAAGACATAAGGTGTGATGTGAGCTGAACGAGTTCGTTCCTGGGCTTGAATGGAGTGACCTTTGATTTTTTGCAAGCTATGAAACGGGAACATGCAAAAAAAACGTTAGCATTCCGACGCTCAAGTCAGTAAGCAATTTATGGAAGAATAAACATAAACGAAACAAAAAGGAGATGAATTCTCGTGAATGAAGAACATAAAATAAGCAAAGCATGAGAGTATAAAGTCGTGTATCAGAGTGATAGAAAATGTTACTTGAGCCAGCTATATGGGCTGGTATTTATAGAGGAAGAGTCATGATTGGGAAAGATTCTTTGTTGTCTTGGACTTTGGAAGGACTACGTGCCGGCCTTCTCAGACTTCTGCAGCCCTTAGACTCCTTGAAAGTAGGGAGATAAGGTTGTATAGGCAGTCTAACTAGTCTTCGTGTATTGTGGGCTCAGCTGTCTGCGATGATTCTAGATCTTGGACTTTCTTTCCCTTCCGAAAGGAGAATCTCGGATGACCTCCTTTTCAAAAGCATGTATAGGGCGTTCATATCATAGGGCACGGAGTGACTAGTAGCCGTTGAAGGGGTCTTCCACGGATAAGGATAAAGGTTAGACCTGGTCAATTCTTATCCTCTCTTGGTGAACCTGGACCTCCTTGCTGGTCGTTTCACCCTAGGCCTGGGCCTCCTTGATGGGCTTCTTCTCCAACTTGTACTGGACTCCCTCCTTATTAGGGCAGGCCTGGTCAGTACTTCCTTGGGCATGGGTCGATGCCTTGAATGGGCCTCATCCTGATCATAGGTAGGCTTGTGTGGGGCTCCAACACCTTCTTTCGGATTCCTACAAAATCTTTGGGCTTCTAGACCTCAGTTTTGGGCTGGTCTTTATGATAAATATCAAGGTGTTTGTGTAATTAAACTTAATTTCCTGGACCGTAATTTATCCTTAAAATTGCAAAATAAGCTAGAAGCTCCAGCTAGTTGCTTCTTATTTTTAGCTTATATTCCCTTCCCGTTGCATGGAATAGAATACAAAAATTGTTCTGCCAACACTCTTCTTAGCAACAAGTTGAAAAATACTTTACTTCAATGTTTGCAAACACTCCCTAAATAAAGCCAAAAGTTCCTCCTAACTCAACTGCCTATACTTTTGTCTGAATACATTAATTTCTCCATTGTGCACTAAAATAAATTCAATATCTATTTAACGCTCTTCATAATTAATTCAGTTCCCACAATTTTTCCCTTTTCATTTTTTCTAATGTAGACTTATCCCACTGCACTGTAATCTTCAATTCTCAGTTAACACATTCATACTCCTTTTGATCTAATTATTTTACCATGTTCAGCAACTCAAGTGTCAAAATTTGACCTCAACTCCACCCAATTTTGCACTATTCCCTTTTAGAAAAAATGAATTTGTGATCATTTGAGATCTCACAGTCAAGAGGTTATGAGTTCGAATTCTACGAATTTAGGTATTTAGTCTAGTTTTTAAGAGTATTATGTTGTTTCTTTGTTACTTTGAGTTTGTTGGTTGATTTAGAAATATTGATGAATTTGCGTAATGAATGTTGTACTTCTTTTTAAAGTAAGAGCGATAAACTATTATTAATTGAAATAAATCGATTATAATCATTGTTGTCGAATATCAATATCTGACAAAGACAATTACAACAATCATACCATAACCAACAATATCAAATAAATAAAATTTAAACAATACCTAGTATTACAGTAGAAAGATAATACCTAGAACAACATCTTACGCATTAATGGGGTTCGAAGCCATGACCTTAGGCCTCAACTTCTCCAAGTAAGTCATAGCTCTATTAATGATTCAATTCATTTGGATGTGTGAACTTTTTTTTTTGAGTTGGAAGCGATGAATTCTATTAATTGAAATAAACCGATTACAATCAGTCCTGACAGTATCAATATTGGACAGAGACATACAACAATCATATCGATAATACCACAAAAACTAATATTTTGTTATTACAACAAACAAATAAACCTACTATACAGTAGAAACAAATTATCCTACACAGGGAGTTCAAACCCATGACCTTTAAAATCATAGGGCCTTAACTTCGCCAACTAAACTAAGCTTCATTGGCATTTGGAGGTGTGAACTTATCCAGTTCAAGTGCTCTAATACAATGTGCAGAAAATGGGTTTTATGCAAAGGTTTGAAGCATTCCGAATTAATTAAAGGACAATTAAATTTTGAATTTATGGTTCTACTTTTAATTTATTGCAAAAACTTCGTCTTTAATTAATGCAAAAGTACATAGTCCTCATTAACATTCAGTTTTCTATTCTTTTCTTTTTTTCTTTTTATGAAATAAAACTTACGACACTATATCAAGTCAACAATTCAATAAATTTATTAAAAGTTCATATAAAATGAAATAAATATGTTTACATTTGATGGGATTCGACCCTTGATTAATTTATACTGATGTACAACACTGAGTATACTCACACGTAAAATATTAATAAATGGAATTGTATATAAATTCAGGGATGGATCTACTATTAAAATTTCAGAGCAATCCAAATTGCAATTACCAGTTAAAAAACTTAAGCAATTTTGCTAATTATAAACTTATTTTGATATATAATAAATCATTAACAAATTTTAAAATATACCATACATCATGACAAAGCAAACAATAGTTTAACTTGGGGTGTTTGGGCTGAGCTTATAAGCTCTTTAAAATATCTTATTATATGCTACAAAGTGTTTGATAATCGTTTCAGGAAATTTTTTTATAAGATTTAAAAATAAGACTTTAAACTCTTCATAAAAGATTAAATAGTTGTCAATTTATTTATAAGATCTTAACAAATTCTTTCAAATTAATTACAAATGTGTCATTACTAACGTCAAATAAGCTATGTGATTTTATTTTATCTAAAAATTTTGGTGTTATTTTTAAAAATAAAAATAATATTTTATAAACTCTAAAAATATCTGTTAAGATATACAAGCTTATAAGATCTTTTAAATAAATTTAGGCGAACACCCGTCTTAATTGCAATTTTGGCACTCTATCATACCCAAATTAACCAATACTCCCCCAAAATACTACGCTCTGCCGTGTACACAAAGCCTAATCACTCGCCATTTTCCATCAAAATCATTATTATTCTCGAATCAATTTAACTGCAAATCAAGAAATTGTTTTAGCATTGCAGGCGAGTAAGTATGATTCATGTACTCGTGCAAGTGTGGGTTAGTGGTCGTGGCCATGTCTTTGCTTCCATGCAAGGCTTTCTCTTCTACTCAATTGAATATTAGGCCAAAGGCAAGCAAGCTACCATCACTCACAGAGAGAGAGAGAGAGAGAGAGAAGCTTTCTTTTTTCCTTTCTTAATTTTTTTTGTATATGAGTGAGTGCCAAACAGGGCTTTAGTAACCACTCTGTTTTACTTGAATGTTAGATTTCAATTGGGGAAGTGAACAGTTGAAAAGAGAGTAGAAACAGCACTTATGATGAGGGCTCTTTTTATGATCCTTTTTCTGTGAACAGATCTTGTATTTTTGCTCCCAATTTATGATGGGTTTTCCTTTTTATCCCTTGAGAATTTGCTTTTGTTCAGTGTTGGGATGCAGCTTCTGAAGAAAGCTAAGTTTTTTGGCTGATCTGATTTTCGATTTCTGTTCGATTGAATTCTTGAGTCTTTGTTTCTCTCAATGTGATGCTTAGATTCAGCATAATCGAGCTGATAATTGAGGTTTCTTGAATTTTATCATCTGGGTTTTTGGGTTTTTTTCTGTTTTTCGTTTCTTGGATCGTAGAAGCTTTTCTTGCAATGGGGGAAGTTCAAGGGCAGAGGTATGTGTGCAAGATATGCAGCAAGAGTTGCGTTAGTGGGAAGTCGTTGGGAGGGCACATGAGGGTTCATTTGGCTTTGATTTCAGCTTCTAAAAAAGCAGCAAAAAAGAGAGTTGATGAGATCAAGGTGGAGTTTGAGGAGGATGATGATGATGATGATGGCAGTTTCCAGCTCCAAAAAAGCTCCAAGAATCAATCCAACAGTGCTCTTCCGGATGAAGAACGGATCAAGAATTGCGACAGAGCCATGGATTTGGGAGATGGTGATCAGAACAACAGCTATGAATTGAGAGAGAATCCAAAGAAATCTTGGAGGATTTCTGATTCGAAAACCGGTGTTTCGAAGATCAGAGCTGCTTGTAAAGAATGCGGCAAAGAGTTCCCTTCATTGAGAGCTTTGTCAGGTCACATGAGGAGCCACTCAATCAAGAATAGGAAGCTGCATCAGTGCAAGGAATGTGGTAAAGGTTTTGATTCAATGAGAGCTATGTTTGGACACATGAAAACTCACTCCAAAAGATCATCAAGGGTCCCTGATGAATCTGCTGACAGTTTGTCTGAATTGGAGAATTTGTGTCCCCTTCGCAGGAAACGGTCCAGGATCGGTTATAAGAGCAGTTCAAATCCTTCTCTTTCCAGTTTGAATGCATCTACTTCTGCTGTTTCTGAAGCTGGGGAGGTAGAGGAGGTGGCTAAGTGCTTGATGATGCTTTCGAGCGGTGTGAAAGTATGGCGAAAGTTTGACTTGCTTGCTGAGTCCTCCGACGATGATTCTGTATACTTTGGAGCTGAATCATCCTATGAAAATGATGAAGATTTTGGGTGTGATGGTCATAAGAAGATGAAGATGAGTTTGTCAACTGGGAAGCTTGATTGTTCCGTTCCTTGTTCTAGAAATGCATTTGCTGGAAGGAATGTGTCTGAATTTGATGATCTTGATTCTAGGTGGTCTGCAGAAGATGAAATGAAGGTTGAGTTCGAGGTTTCTGATGAAACAAAAGTTGATTTAAAAGTTTCTGATGATGGGCAGCCTAGTGTTCATAAGCTCATGAAGCTAGAAGAGTTGAATGACTTTGCTGTTGGGCTGGAATATGCCGATGATTCCAGGAGTTCTGATTCAACAAGATTTGCAGAACCGCATAACGATCTCTTGGGGGCAACTGGTATCGATGGAGCTGGTTCAGATTTCTTCAAATTCGACTCTCCCGTTGATCAGTCTGGCTTTTCAAAATATTCGTCTAAAAATGAAGCTGATGATCTTGAAACTTTGAAGGATTTTGTGATAAAGCACAGGACCTGTGACAAATTCTTTCACTCTCACCGTGAGTTAGGAGGCCACGGTGCGGGGCATAAATTGCAGGGAAATAGCTCCTCAATGCATACAACTCCTAGCCTTTTATCCATTACTGTAGCAGATTCGAAGCTTGATCAGTTTGAGTGCATTGAAAATCAACTTGAGCAAGACAGTGCAGGTAACGGCATTGTAAGTCTGGAGTCGAGTAAAAGCAAGGAACACGAATGCCCAATATGCTTCAAGGTCTTTCCTTCAGGTCAAGCATTGGGTGGCCACAAGAGGGCTCATTACACTGGATCTAATGAAAGCAAAACCAACGAAACCACAACCGTGATTCAAGAAGTTGCTGAAGTTCATAATCTGCTTGATCTTAACTTTCCAGTAACTGCTGATGAAGGCACCAAAAGTGATGTCGGACTCAATCTGTGGTGGGCTGACAGAAGCCACGAGCATGAGGCGCTAGTGCTCACTAATTGACAACACTAACTCCATCCCTAGGCATCGACAAGCTGATTGTCTATCGTCCACCAAACGTTTCATGAATCCGGAGATACCATTTGGTTAAGAGTCGATGCTAGTTTTTGCTAAAAACTTTCTGATCCATGCTTGTAGCTTTCAAGTAGAAGATACATACATACTTGCAATACAGCAACTTGATACAGTGTTCATGTTTTGTTAGATTGCTATAGTTTCAACTTGATACCACCTTTAATATCTTCCAAATTTCATTTACAACTTTTTAAAACTAAGAATGATCTGATCACCATCTCTGAAGTGAAGTAGTGTTCTAATAATATATTTCATGTCCCTCAAAGCAAATATATGAAAATTATATAGTCATGTAAGAGTTTGGACAGAAGGTGGTTGTTTAGTCACCTACCATACAACACAAACATGACAACAATCTCACTACCATCATATGTCTCTTTCCTTGTTGTTGGATCTTACATGGGCCCTTCTCTTTCTCTTTTGCCCTTTTCTTTTAATCATAGGAAACAAATAAATATATGCAGCAAACCTGGCATTTATAGGTGTGGGGTTCTCTTTGTTTTTTCAGCTTTGCCTTCATGGAAAACTACTTAGAACCTTCTCTTTGAGATCTACACTTCTTGCACAAGTTTGCAGGTTGGGAGAAGGGAGGAAAATCTTGAAAATATTACTAAAAAATTTACAAGACAACTTGGATGAAATAAAGAGAGTGGCATGTCATCATAAGTTTCATAGGGTGTTTGATTGAAGATGGCCTGGTTGGTGCTGATCGGATTTTCTATTGCAAATTCTATTTTATTTTTTGTTTCATTAAAAAAAAAATACACGATACGTGTATAAAATCTTTTTTTAAATAAAATTCATTACGTTATCTTTATACACGTAGTCGTGTACATTGAATAGAGTGGAAAAAAAATATGATTTGTAATAGAAAATTCAATCTGGTACGAGTATGCATTGGCAAACTACTTGACTAATAAAATATAATTGATTTTCCCTAACAATAGTCAAATTACCACATCCTAAGGGTGAATATAGATATCCTCATTTACTATTTACAAGTCAAGAGGCTCAGCTTAGTTTATTTAGTATGTAATTATTTCTTTTACCTTAAAATTAAGCACGCTGAATTAATTGAAATGAGTTCTTTCTGAATTCACAAACACGACTTTTATGATTTTCAGATGATATTTAAGTTAAAGATTAGTATAAATATTTGTAAAATTAAAAATTACCCAAATTGTTATTGTATGATTATGATAATTTTAGGTAGATCCAAAGAGAAGCCCAAATAGCCCAAAATCTTGGAATAGGGAGTGAAAGGAATTGGAATTAATTTCCCCAAAATCTGCTCTGTTTCTACCTCAAATGGTGATGTTGTAGGTAGCAACTGCCATCGCCATGGAATACAACTGGGCTGAAATGCAGCAATACCCTAACCCTAACCCTAACCCTAATTCTGATTTTTCTTTCATACAGACCGCCAATTACTCCGCTAGTTACACTCACAACATCAATTCCGATCCCTATCAACCGCCCAGCATTGATCCTCAAAATGCATTGTTTCTGCCTCAACCTCAGCCTCTGCCTCCGCCTCAGCCTCGGCCGCCGGGGGTTGACCCGCCGTATGTGCCGCAATTGCTAACATACGCGCAGCAACCAGTCAGCTTTGAGCATCAGCAGGGTGCTGCTGCGGCGTCTTATTATCCGGACCCAAACCTGGCTTGGGCGGCTGCCGTCGCGCAGTATGGGGTCGCCCCGTATGCCGCTGTAAGTTTTTCTTTTTTTGGAAAAAAAAATTCTCCTCTTTGTGCATTTTCTTTTGCTGTGGAGAGAAGTTTCTGAGTTTTGCTCTGCTAATCGGAAAATGTTTTTGCTATTATTCTGTTTGATTTTTTCCCCCTGTTATATGTAGCGATTAATGGGTTTTCTCAGAAATTTGATTGGAGATTGTTCAGAAAATTTCAATGTGGTTATTAGTTTACCTGTGAATTGTTTGTCTCTATGAGTGTATATTAAAAGTTGCTGGAAAATTCTGTTGTTTGAATTCTGCTTGAGAAGCGACTTTGAAACTGGCAAAATGACGTTGCCTTAATTCAACACTGCTAAATCATGATTGTCTGATGTCTCAAAATACTGGATGTAAATTTTTTTGGTTTGGAAGTTGGTGTTACTGATCTTGGGAAAAGAAATGTGGACACGAAAAAAAAGTTGAAAATATTTAAAACGTATAGATTCGGGATGTTTGTCATTATTGTAACCTTAATGCAATGGCATGAGAGTTAAGAAGCCAGGATAATTTAAAGAGACAATCCAAACATGTGAATAGGATAATGCCTGGAAGAAACTTCTACATACATACATTTCAAAAAGATGTTTGTCGCTTTAAAATGCATGCTTGCTCCTCTGGAAAGGTACGATAGTTAGACAGTTGTGTTGTCTGAAGAACTGGACAAAATATAGTTTGACGTGTCTGTAGTGACCTGGGACGGCATGATGACCGACAAGTCAGTGCAACATGGTTAAGTTATCATTGGTGTTTATGGTTGTCTATGTTCATGTAGGTGTTTTCTCTGTAAGTCAGAAGGTGATGACCCTAGTAACTAAACCCGCTATGCGACATTAAAGCAATTTCAATATGCCTTACTGATTTGTTGCTATACTTAAAACTTGTTTTTGGTAAGATTTGATCTGAACCATCCTGTTGGAGCGACGTGGCAAGATTACTTGTTTCTATAGATTCATCTTTCAGAGCACTTCCAAATTAATAGGCCCTTCTTCGGGTTAATATTCAAACATCTTTTCTTGTCATTTCTTAATCAAATAAGGACGTCGTTTGTTCCCTTTGTGGTCGTAGGGTGTAAGTGCACCTAATCCAGCCATTCAGTCTCAAAGAAAGACTTGGAAAAAATTGCCCAGTAAGACAAAAGTGGTGCAATCTGCTTGGTGTGAAGTCTGCAAGATTGATTGTAACAGCAAGGGTGTTCTCGACCAAGATAAATTGGGAAAAAAGCACAAGAAAAATCTTGAAAAATTAAAAGCAGCCGCGACACCTGTCCCTGTCCCTGTCCCTGTCCCTGTCCCTGCCCCTGCCCCTGCCCCTGCCCCTGTGGCTGCTCCTCCTGCCATTGTAGCTACTTCACCAGCCATTGTGGCTCCTGCTGCTGCCTCAACAGAGGCAATTTTTACATCTTTGCCTCCCTCTGCTTTAGGACCAGTGGATAAACCAATCATTGGACCAGAAGAGAATCCCGACAGGGCCACAACTTCCAGTTCTAAAAAAGCAAGGAAGAAGGCCGCTGCACGCACTGAGGATTTGGAGACAAAGAGAAGGAAAGTCTTGGAAGGAGGAGCAGCGGCTGATGGAGTACGTGCGTGCAGTATTTGTAATGTGGTTTGCAACAGTGACACTGTATATAATTATCACCTTGCCGGTCAAAGACATGCCTTGATGATCAAGAAGCACGCATCCACAGCAGAAGTTGCTCCTGCCATGTGAAAACGGGTCGGTTAGTATAGATTGAGACTGAACTGTACATTCTCGTTTCATTTACTGTCTATGGTTTAGATTCTTTAGAAACGAAATTACTTTATACCTCCTGATTGACTACAGTTACTTCACGATAAGAATTAGCATTATTGCAAGGATGCTCAGTGCCCCTACTTCCCATATTGCAGTTTTTATGATGTTTCAGCCTATATTTTGGATTTATTCGTAGATGCCCTCCTAAGATGGGGCCCCATAGTGGTTGTGAATCTGATTGACCCATGACTAACATCTCTAAAGTATTTGTATATACATTCTCTCTTTCTTCCACACTCTATTTCTATTTTTAACTTGACTTTACATGAAAATTTTCCATTTTGAAATCAAAATTCATTCATGATGTTTGGTTGACCCATCTTAATTTTCAGTGGCAGAGTTCATGCTCATCCTCTACCCATCTTTGCCACTGTCATTTGGCACCACAAGCTTCCCTGTCAGCACGGAACCACTATGACTCGTGCACTATTGGGACATACTGAAGAAGACTTCCTCTTTAATTCCCACCAGTCTGAAATTTTTATATCTTATTAACATGCTTTATCTGTGGTAAAAAGCTGATTTAAGAAATGGGGCCGTTTGCATGGAAGATGGGTTGGTGTGACAAGTGGTTAGCTATCGATAATCTGGAAGACTAGTTGCACTGTAGGTGCCATTTGAGGCTGGGTTACATGGCTTTGTGTAGTTCATAACTGAAGTTCGGTGGTGCGGATGTATGGGTGCAGAAACATATTTCTGCAGTAAAAGTCACACGAACCATTCAACACCGGACAGGAATCAGAAGATTTTTGTGAAAAGTGAATTGCTAGTATTATTCAAGCTCAAGCAGGAGTTTTTTCACGAAGTTTATCCCGGTTCATGAGCTAAGACAAACCTAGGAAAAAGGAATTGAAATGATCCAATCAAACATATAGAATATGTCGGATTTTCTCATCATACATTTATTAATCTTCACTAACTTCCTATACAAAAGCTTTGAACTGGTTGGCTGCCTTGCTCACAGTTGTCGTATTTAGTTGATTTCTAAATTACTTCCAAATGTTCAATGTCCCATATGTCCTTGGCGTATTCGTGAATTGTCCTGTCGCTGCTGAACTTGTGGGAACCTGCTGTATTCAGTATCGACATCTTTGTCCATCTCTGCCGATTAGACACATGCAAGTCAAATTAGGAATCTGCTAGTGGGAAAATGTCTGAACTTTTATATAGAGAACACATGATTTGCCTAGTACCACTTACCCTTTGATCTCGATAAGCTTCATCAACCTTCTCTTGGCATTCAATATAACCAGGGAAGTCCTTGCCCACGAGAAAATAGTCTGCACGACCAAATCCCTCGTTCCCTTCCAAGGATCCCATCAATTCATCATAGTTATTAGGCCCGAAAGCACCACTTCTCACAAATTTCTTGACTTCTTCAAAACGTTTATCTGGTACAAACTGCAATAGTAAAGGAGGGATTTCATGTCACACAAACCCCAGATATAACAACACTTGAAAATGGAGGGAGATTCCATTGAAGTTACATTTAAGAAAAGTTTGATGAACACGTGATCAAGCTATATGCATCAATTTTCCAGAAGTAAATAGACGACCTATAGGTTGCAATTTTAAAAGAAACAAGAAAAGCCAATCTTAAACTGAGGAAAAGATAGTTGCACTGTACCTTGCCTGCCGCTCTTTCTTCTCTAAGTGCTGCTATCTTGTGAGCTTGAGCACCAAAAAGAAAAAAATTGTCCTCTCCTACTTCCTCCCTAATTTCCACATTGGCACCATCCAAGGTCCCAATCAAGACACAACCATTCATGGCAAACTTCATGTTGCTGGTTCCACTGGCTTCCATCCCAGCAGTACTGAGGGGGTGGGCCAGCACAAGCAGGTAGGATAGCTTAATGGTTAGTTTTGATAAGAATTACCACCTAATTTGGGGTAAGTAATTTACGAAATCTAATTTGGTAGGTACCCACTTTTAGACATAAAAGTATATGCAAATTTCTCCGAATATATAATTGATTAGATTTGACTCGTACACGTATTTTTATATATATGGTCAATGAGATCTACCTTCTCCATCCAAGTTGCGGCAACATTTAGAACTATTTTTGGGACGCGTCTATGAATCAAAGCACAAGTAAAATACCAAGACCTAAAATTATGGTTCAGGATTTGTGCCCATTATACTTCCAAATATGATCTTCATTACCTGATATGCTGTGAAAGCTCACTCGCAGGGATTAACAATTCAGCAACACTGACATTGTAATCCGGAACAAATATAACCTACAGAGAGATTAAATGAATAAGAACTAGGAAAAGAATCGTATGGCTGCTACTTCAAAATGGCAACTAAGCAACACCATATATCAAGCATGCCAACTTCAGACAAACAAAGTTCAGTATCTTTACTAGACAAGTATGATCTATCCAAAGAAATAAATAAGCACGAAATTTCATACCTTCAACAAATCACCAATATCTTGATCGTGATTTATCGTAGCCCCAACATCTGTAATAAATTTTACGATTCTCTTGGCTTGCACATATGTCGCAAATGCTTTTCCTCCAAAAATACAGACTCGAGGAACAAACTTGGCTTTTCTTTCAGATGCAGTCATTTCTTTCATTTTCTTATAACGATAAACAATTCCCAGGATATTTAATAGCTGTCGCTTGTATTCATGAATACGTTTAACCTAGAAAATGGCAACTTTAGTCCATACTGCATCACCATCTTGAGAGGATAAGAATTGGAGTTATCATGCCAAGTGTGAAAGTGAAACTAGTAAGTTCTGTTAAAAACTATGATAAGTAAACCAAATATATTCTCACAAGCCCATTTGGTTGAATGATTCAAAGTTAAAGAAAGGAGACGATTAAAAGGAGAGAAAGAAACCTGGATGTCGAACATTGCATCAGGATTAACAGAATACCCAGTTCTTTCTTTGAGGAATGATGCAACCTTTATTTTGTTGTTTCTTTTAGCAGCCCTCCACTCAATTTGGAGATCCTCATTATCTGCAAACTGCCAATGATTCCACTCAATTTAGTCAGAAATCATGTCACGGCTTAAATAAACCAGAAATTTAGAAGAAAAAAACAAAATGTCAAATGGGTCCAGATAGTAGCTCTATCAGCATGAATTTGTATGTATAAGATACCATGGAGTACCTTCCGCAGTTCTGCCAATTTCTCAGTTTTCAGGACCCAGTCCTTAGTGCCTATCCACTTAGTTATTACTGCACTTAGATTGGGATTGCAGAAATAGATCCATCTTCTAGGTGTTACCCCATTTGTTTTGTTCTGAAACTTATTAGGCCATAACTGCAAAATATTACCTGTTTAAAATTAAGATGAAACATTTGCTAGCAGAGAAAAATACAAAACTGGAGGCGAATCGTACCTGGAAAAAATCATTAAAGACTTCTTTCTTAACTATTTCACTGTGAATCTCAGCAACTCCATTCACAGCATGACCCCCAACAACACAAAGGTTAGCCATCCGGACCATTTTTGCAGGTCTAGAAGCTGCTTTCTGCTTTACTGTTTTATTTGCCGATGTGCATTCTCCTTCAAGTACATTTTTCTCAGTAATTGAAACTACATTTTCAACTTTCTCACCAGTCTCATCAACAGGGCTTTGTTCTGGTTTGGCAAATAAATCCGCAATCGGAGCAGGCAGATCAAAATTTTCTAGAATTCTCATTGCGACCAACTTCTCTTCCAACATTTCAGGATTTGATGTGCCATATTCTGATATTATCTCTTGAATTAACTGAAAGATACATAGCAGGCAGAAACAGTCAAGCAAAACATTACAAGCAGTGTAATTTTTGTATAGTCATATTTTTTGACCTGTTCATCAATCTTTTCTATAATCTCAACATGTCTTGGAAGTAGTCTCTGCATCAGATCAAAACTCCATTTCTCTAGGGCCTCAGGCAAAACAGTGTGATTTGTATATGCAACAGTCCTGCAAAGCAAACCCTCATCAGATGAGTTTTAGTCACAGGAAACTTGAAAGTTGAAACTCCACATACTCTTGAATGATTAATGATTGACAATAAAGGAAAAACAGTTTATTTAGTTCAAACCCATCAATGATTGGACTCTAGTTGCAGCCATCAGACCATGCAAGAGGGCTAGCTCAAAAGGTTATCTTAGGACTTACTAGTTAATCCACTTGATTGCATAAATCAATAAAAGAACTTCAGAGCAATATGAAAAATGAGAATTTCTTACGTACAAAAATTAAAAGAGAGGTCTTAAGGCATTATATGCATGCAAAGAATACTAATGGAGTTGAAAATAGCAAAGACGAAAACTCAATACTGTTAGTCATCAGAGAATGAGAAGCCATTTAAAAGATCCAAGCATAAATGACAATCAAACTACAGATCATGATGAATAACCATGAAAATGATCATCAATGCCAGATAGCATAAATCATATGAAAATCATAGTTTATTTATCTTCTTTTATATTTTGGGTCTTGAAAAAGTACTTGAGTATAAGAAATGATAACCAAATAATAAAATAACAGAAGCACAGAGCAACAACAGTGCAATGGCCGTGCCTTATGTATTCTCAAGGGAGTGACTAGATACTTTAGTGAAGCTTCTTATAAGGTTTACAGCCTAACGAAATGCATCCAGTTCAAGTAAAACCAGCGGACTCAGCAGTTTTGGAACTAACCTAACAGCATGGTCTGTATGGAAACGGTCTATAGTCCATCCTTCATCTGGACAGGATACAGAACCAAACTATTCAGACATATAATTCAAGGGGTATTCTTTATCCCATCCAGATTATCATTACCATGGTGCAGATGAACACTGATGCTGTGATGTGGTCATAAGACACTGCACACATATGTGAAAATTACAGAATGTGGACTCAATGCTTGGCCATATCACACATGGAGGCAGAAATACATAGCATCCTTTCAATAATGCACCATCTTTTTATCCAACCAAAAATAGCTAGTATAATTGGAAGATAACACAAGAATTGTAACCTATGCAAATTATACCAAATAGTTGGATATCATGCATGTGGCAGAGAAATTCCTAAGCAACTATAACTTACCTCTGTGTAATCCGCCAAGCTTCCTCCCAACTCATGTCCTTCAGGTCCATCAAAATTCTCATTAGCTCTGGTATGCATAGCGTTGGGTGGGTGTCGTTCATCTGAATAGCAACTTTATCAGGGAAGTCTTCCCATCTCACGTTTCCACCAGATCTTCTTTCAAACCTAGCAATAATGTCTTGGAGAGATGCGGAGCATAGTGTGTATTGTTGCTTCAGTCGAAGAATTTTTCCCTCCTCTGATTCATCTCCAGGGTAAAGTATATAACAAATCTGATGTCAAAAGATTGAACATGTATGTTATCCTTGAAAATATATGTGCCTATTCTGTATGATAATCACATGAGGAAAACTTAAAAAATAGAAAAAGGGGACAAATAGAGCGAAAAAAGTGTTCAGATTACTGCATCAGAAAATTAATATCGACTTCATCCTTACCTTCCCTAATTATCAGCAATTTCATTTATTTAATGCTATCAGAGGATATAACCTAAAAGGATGTAAATTAAGAAAAATAAGAGCAGCTCTACATCAATTATTAGTTCTAGTAGATTCTTGAAAGAGCATTCATGAATTGAATACTGCCACATTTACATTCCTGATACTATTGTGAAAATAAGACAGTGTTGTCGGTAACAAGTCAACTAATAAGTTCAACTGGAATCACTTCCTGGAGGCATCAATCTAACTATATCACGGCATAGTAGGACCCACGAAGAATCCCATGGCTCAATCTAGAATTATATAGTTCAAGAAAGACAAAGATAAAGGAAAGCAACATATATATGAATCGAATAAACTTACTTTTTCGGCCTTTGCTTGGGCCTCACACGCTTTAGTGTGTTCTCCAGCATTGAAGGCAGATAAATCAAATTGGCTTGAAGGTACTTTTGTGGACCACAACCTAAGATTGATTGTAGTTGTGGTCTTATATCCTGGTATTGGCACATCATATGCAACAGCCATAATATCTTCACCACCTACCCAACGACTCTTCCCATCTGATCCCTTCACAACTTTTCCATAAAATTTCACAGGATAAGAGACATCATTTCTGACAATTTCCCAGGGATTGCCAATCTGAAAGGAAAAGTTCAGTGTTCAAGAGGCTGTTGAAAACTGAAAAACAGAAAAGAAAAAGAAAGAAGAGAAAAATGATATACACAATGAATATGAAAAGAAGCAGAGTTGCTCCAAATAATATTGAAACAAATGGATCAAACAAGCTAACTAATGTTTGGCACTTAAAAATGTTCCTGCATTAAAATGAAGGCTGAAACTTTAGAAAGCATACTTCAAGCCAATTTTCAGCAACCTCCTCTTGACCATCCTTTGTAATTAGCTGTTTAAATAAGCCATACTTGTACCGAAGCCCATAACCCCATGCTGGGTAGTTTAAGGTAGCCAAAGAGTCCAGAAAACAGGAAGCAAGCCGGCCCAAACCCCCATTTCCAAGTGCGGCATCTGGCTCCTGTAAGGACCAGAAAACATTTAGGAGCTTAGAGAAATGCAAGGAGCTAGTAATGATTAAGGAAGAAGTTTGCAGCCCATCTATTTCAGATAAACAACCTAAAATTTACTAATTAGCATCATATTATAACTATTTAAGCGTCCATGCTGGCATGTAATTCTTAGCCTGATATCATAGCTGAGCATGCCTCAATGCCTCTCCCCACATGAATCCTATTCCAACATATTCTCAAACTCAAAATGGCATGAAAGAGAGGATCACAGCTATAGAGCTTGTGAGGAATGATAATAAGATAGGATGTAGAAAAAGTGGCTTACCATGATTTGAAAACCAAAGAGCAAATTTGAGCATCATAAGACAAATACCAATGGTGATATTTTAGAATGAAACGATATTTCAAAGTTGGCAAAATGATCTAGATGCGAAGGAAGATGACTTGTAAGTAGTACACTTTCAAATTAATCACAGCTGAAATAATCATAAGACAGTCTGACCTGAGAAGCTACAGTTTCCAGAGTAAGTCCAAGCTTTTTCAGAGCCTGTGCATATTCACCAGTGAGCTCCAAATTACCAATTGCATTTAACAATGCTCTACCCTGCAAAGTAACAGAAATGTCCGTAGAAGAGAATTACTCGTCACGATTTGTCAACTGCATGTCTGATTTTAATGCTCAGAAAATTAAGAAAGAAATTGGACAAACCTGTAAAAATTCCATAGACAAATAGTATGCCTGCTTTGCATTCATCTTTTCATAAAGATCATACGTTGCATTCCAATTAATAATAAGCGCATCACGCACGCTTAGCGCTGTGGCAAAGAAAGTCTTGGAGGGCTCAATGTTATGAGAAGAAAACAATGGTGTGAACTCGGCATGGTGTTTAATGATTGAAGCAATAGACGCAGCATCAGGAGCAAAAGAACTCGGATCGCTGAGAAGTTCTGAAATCATCATGAAAACTTGAATTAGAAATGTATTTTATATGCTTAAAAATGAGGTGTCAGTGCTGTTTTCTATTTCATTTATGTATCCGTCATTTTGTTGATTTGTAATTGATGTGTGTATTGTAGCTAGTGAAGTTCCCTATCCAAAAGAAATGGCGTGAATATTGCTACACTAGTGGCAGCAAGGTGATTGAGTGAGATGTCACAACTTGACACACTACTCGGCGACAATGTTATTATGTGCTTCATTTTTCAAACAAAGCTATAAGTTCTCGATCAAGATCTATCATCTCAGCATCTACAGAAAGCCATTCCTCGAAATTCAACCAAAGGAATCAACAATAACATAACTACATTAGCATATAACCAAACACAAAATCGACATAAGCTCTAAAAAAGGAAATAAAAAACACCTTCATCGGTCATCCGATCGCGTACTCTCTCCTTCTGCTCACTGGAGACGCACCTGACGCATAATGACGGATTCGTCCTTCTCAACAATAACACCTTCACGCTAGGATTTCTGGAGGTGAAACCGATCAGCCTGGCATTGGAAGAACAGCGTGACAGCGCCGTCGCCGCCCCTCCGGTGGATGCGGTCGTCATTTTCTCTACCTCTATTCTCTCTCTCTCTCTTTCTTTCTCTCAAATGCACACAATCACTGATCCCTACGTACTGAGAAGAAGAAGAGTGAAAAGTATCTTGTAGACAGTGAGTGGTGGAGTGTGTTGTCTTGTAGCGAGAGGTTGCACTTTCCCCCATTGGAATTGATCGTTTCCCGATACTTTCTCGTGCCGTGGCGTAAGCTTAGTCAAATCTCTGAAGTTTCTCCATAACGCTGGATCTCTAATAATACTGTGCACGTGTCAAGTAAAATGGGCCTTAACGTGCGCCTAGGCCCATAATAATAAATAGGCTTACACTAATCTATTGGGTTTCTTATTCTTGGGCCTAACTCAATGTGGTCCGTTTATTTATTTGAGTTGAAGGCCCACTTTAAAGTAATATTTCTGATTAGTTAATGTTTCGTTTTGGAATAAGCAGGCGACAAACGTGAACATGTAAACCAGTGCGCCACTACACTGAAAAGATTCCTTCCCTGAAAAGTCGAAACCAATAATGGCTTCTCACCACCACCTCTGCCACCCCTCCGCCACCACTTACTGCCGCTGCTACTGTGCTCCCTACTCCGCATACCACCACCATCCGCCCCCTCCATATCCGCCGGATTCTCATTCCGTTTTCCACCCGCCACCTCCCCCCCACCTCTGTTCTGCTCAAGTGCACCTACCTAATTCACACCACTACTATCCACATTTTCGCGAATCTTCTTTCCAAGAGGAAAGACAAACTCAACCCAGTATAGTCTCACTCCTCCGCCGCATCGCGGTGTTGGAATCCGCCCTCCATAGCCGAGGCTCCTCCTCATCCCACTCCCTCCGCGACGCCGCTGCTCGTACCATCCAGTCCCACTTCAGAGCCTTCCTTTTGCGCAGATCAAGAACTCTTCGGCAACTCAAGGACCTTGCTTCTATCAAGTCTACTCTCTGTAATCTCAAATCCTCAGTTTCTGAAAGAACCCACTTCGATTATGATGTTATTTATCGTAAAGTTGTAGACTTGCTTCTCAAACTTGATACCATCCAGGTAAAGATAGAGTCTTGTCTGAACTCTTTGTACGTAAAAATATTTTTCACAACTTCAATGTTCTTATGAGATTAATGTTAGGCAGATCTGATAGTGGTCTTTCTTGGCTCTCTGTTTATAATTTGAAGGGTCGTGATCCAATGATTCGAGATGGGAAAAGTTCAATAAGGAGAGAACTGAATAAATTTCTGGACTTTATCGATGGATTTTCCTTGGAGAGGAGGGTGCTTTCAAGCAGAGTAAACGTGAGATACGAGAGGAATAATGTGAAACATAGCGTTGCGAATATAGGCAATGTGCAATGTGGGGATTTCAGAAGTGTTAATGTGGAGAAATTGAGGGGTCTGGCTGAGAGAATTGATAGATTAGCTGAGGAGCTTGATGAGGAAGAAACAGAGGCAATCGAAAGCCCCAGCGTTGTGGCAAAAAAAACATGGGGGTTTGATGAAGCAGCATTGTGGGGTTCAACCCAAAGTGAAGAAAAGCGTTAGCTTTGCCGATAATGGGAAGGTTTATAGGGCATTGAGGAGAAACCCCGGGCCGTTTTTAGTTGAGAGTCATGATGACAGTGCCGATGGAGACAGTGGCGGAAGAGATATTGGTCGAGAAGTTGAAGAATTTGGGGTCTCTTTGAAGGAAGCAGAGGATGATGATGATGATGAGATGGAAGCTCACACTGAAAGTGGAGGTTCTGATGGTGAAAAAGACTCTAGGAGTTATTTGAGAAGTGACGGTAACTCTGGTGAAGCTGATAACTTTGCATTCTCTCCACCATTGCCTTTAAAGATGGAAACAAGAGCTGACTTGATTGACAAGAGGAAGAAGTTAGCTAATAAGTAATAACATATAGTCAATCAGTCGCGCTTTCGTGCATAGTTTTGTGACTTGCCGGAAATTCTGCAGTGAGTTGTGTCTGAGCCTTTAGTTTAGTTTGTAAGTCGAATCTGTCGAAACTGTATAAGAGTTCAAGCTCTCATCATCGATCATAACCATTAACGTCGCCTTTAGAGGTCAGGCAGTCGAATGATTTTGTCACTCTTCTCTTGAGGTTGAGCTTGTGTCGTTTTCTATGTCGCTTAGACTCATTTTATTACATTTGAATTCATTCGTATTGAAGCGTATGGCATCTGCTTCGCCTCCAATCTCAGACTCTTTACTTTCGTTTGATGATAACCGTTGTATGGTCTACATTAAGGAAGGTACATAGTAGTTTAGCTAGTAGCTACTGGGTAAAACTGGCTGGAATATGTTATCAGAATGGTCTTTCCCAGTCTAAGCTTGTGTTCTGCTGGTAGCATGGTGACACAAGTGACGGTCTTTTATCACCTTCCGTGAATTTTGATTAACATAGGAATCCATTTATTAGATTGAAAAAAACGCTATAAACACCAAATCTCTGGGAGGAATGGTGTAATTATCCCCATAGCTTAATGTACTTTAGTTAGCATCTGATGGTGTTTGAGAGATTCCTTTGGAATTTACAAGTCTGTACCAATTATACAAAGGGAGGTTGATTTGTATGTAAAATAAATTTATTTTAATGTGCTTTTGTTTTCTGATGCGGCTTGCGACTCGATCGGTGCCCCGTTGCGCAAGGTATTGTCCGTTTTGGCTCTGCATGAGCCTTACAGTTTTGTCCTGAAAAGGCGCCTTGCTAGGGAGAGGAGGCATTCGGGCTTATAAGCCACTCAAGCTCCTCGTCTGCAACCGATGTGGGACGCTTGCTACATCATTAGCCCCCAAGCGAGGGGCTTGAGACGGGCACATGGCCTCGTTCCCACAGACGGCGCCAAATGATGCGGCTTGCGACTTGATCGGTGCCCTGTTGCGCAAGGTATTATCCGCTTTAGCTCTGCATGAGCCTCACGGTTTTGTCCTGAAAATGCGCCTTACTAGGGAGAGAAGGCATTCGGGCTTATAAGCCACTCAAGCTCCTCGTCTGCAACCGACGTGGGACGGTTGCTACATCATTTTTCTTTTAAATTGATAAGTTATTTGATAAGACCAAAGACTTCATTTTATACGTTTTCTCGCACTTGGATGGACAGGGGCTCCCTGGACCCTTTGTTGCATATTTGATTGACTAATGATTAGTGTGGACACTTAATACGACCTCTAAGCTTTTTGTATAAGCGATTGCAAAAGACCAGTACTTTTTTTTTTTATTCCATCAACTTTGAAGCACGTGAATTATATTGACTCAATTATATATCCTAAAAAATTAGTTGGAGCACATATTAAATGACGATTTCACCTACTTCATAAAAAAATTAATGTTTTTTAGTTGGTGTTAAGCAAAAAATTTGATTAGTGAAATTGAGTTATATTGTCTCCAAATGTATTGTGTTAGTTTTCTCAAGATCACTTTTTTCTTTTTTATTTTTTATTTAAACCAATCAAATTTTTAAACGCCTATATTGACCTCATATGTGCTTCAATCCAAATTAAGCATATGAACACAGGGGAGAACTGAAAATGCTAATCAAACATACTTAGGTTACATGTGTAAATTAGTTGTATTAGGTTAGAGAATTTACGAGCATGAAAATTATGTGTTTAAATTAAAAATATGCAATTTTATTTTGTTTACGATTTGAAGAAATATTGTGTTTCTCTTAATTTATACTTAAAAATTTATGCGCGCGAGTACCGCGTGCAACGATTACTAGTATCAAAAACAAAAACAGGACTCCAAGATTAAGTGTACATACTTTTGAATCGTTTGAAGTTCAACAATTGTGTAATTTAAAGACTAAAATTTAAAAATTTTGGATAATCCTATCAAAAGCAATTGTTTTAAAATGTTTACCGCAAAATTAATTTCAATTAAATCAAATCTCGTCTAATCAAATTTTGAGAATGCAGTCATATTTATTACATGCAGTGGTTACATGACATGACATGAGCTCGAAATTCTCTGGTTTATTTAATATTTTAATATCAAAATAAAAAAAATAATTAAAACATTATTTGCACCATTTTTATTAATGTATTTATTTTATTATTATTATTATTATTTTGATATTAAAATATTAAATAAGCCGAAATTCTCTTCACACGATTAAAAACGCGTCTATAAAAACCAAGTAAATAAGCAATTTTATGTCGCATCTTTGCAGTTAGACAATAGCGTGGTCTCCCAGAGCTCGCGTTTTCTTGTTTTAGTATAGAGTTGGACGCAATAGAATTTGTTTCCAGTTGATGAATGCCCCATGTCCACCTCTATCTCACACGCTAAAGCACATCTTCTCAGCCACCGCCGCACAATGCGAGTCGCTGTTATACCGCTGCGCCACCACCGCCAAATCCCTGCCAACCACCAAGAAGCTGCATGCCCACACCATCACTTCCGGCATCCTCTCAAATCATTTTCTTTCTCTACTGACGTCTGCATATGGTCTTTGTGGCCAGATGGAGTATGCTTGCAGACTGTTCGATGAATTGCCAAAACGGACACCGGTCGCTTGCAAAGCCATTATAAGGATGTACACAGAAAATGGGTACCCCAGAAGTGCGCTCAAGCTGTTTGTGGAAATGCATGGGTTGGGTTGCTACTGGGCGGATGACTATGCTTACCCGTTTGTTGTTCGAGCTTGTGGCGATTCGTTATTGCTTGAATTGGGCGTGGTGATTCATGGGTTGATATTTAAGAGTGGGTTTGTATCAGGCATTTTTGTGGGGAATTCTCTGCTGGCAATGTACATGACTTGCGGGGATAGAGATGGGGCTAGAAGAGTGTTTGATGCAATGAAGGACAAAACTGTTGTCTCTTGGAATACGATGATTAGTGGGTACTTTCGGAATGGCACTGCAAAGGAGGCTCTGATGATTTTTAGGAGAATGGTAAATAGTGAGGTGGAGTTTGATTCTGCTACAGTTCTCTCAGTCTTGCCTGCTTGTGGGTATCTGAAAGACTTGGAGGTAGGAAGAGAGGTTCATCTAATGATCAAAGATAAAAGTTTCTCGAAAAGATTGGCAGTGCAAAATGCTTTACTTGATATGTATGTGAAATGTGGCAGAATGGACGAAGCACGCAGTGTATTCGATGGGATGGTGGAGAAGGATGTCGTGACGTGGACTACTGTGATTAATGGTTACATTTTGAATGCAGATGTTAAAGGTGCATTGGAGCTTTGCAGATTAATGCAGTTTGAAGGTGTGAGACCTAATGAGGTGACCTTGTCTTCACTTCTAGCAATGTGTGCCGATTCACAGGATTTGAAACTAGGGAAATGCTTGCATGGGTGGGCAATTCGTCAACACATTGAATCTGATGTCAATATGGAAACTGCTTTGATTGATCTCTATGCCAAATGCAGTTCTTTTAGACTTAGCTTAAAGGTGTTCTCTAGGACATCTAAGAAGAGAACTGTGCCCTGGAATGCAATTCTTTCTGGGTGCATTCACAATAACTTGGCCAGAGAAGCGATAGAACTCTTCAAGCAAATGCTGCTGGAAGCCGTGAAACTCAATGATGCAACTTGGAAGAGCCTTCTTCCTGCATATGCCATTGAAGCGGATCTGCATCAAGCAATGAATATACATAGTTACCTGATAAGATCAGGTTTTGTTAGTAAACCGGACATTGTCACCGGTTTGATTGATATATACTCGAAGTGTGGAAGTCTACAATATGCTCATAGCCTCTTTGACACTCTTTCTGTAAGTAACAGGGACATTGTTTCATGGAGTGTGATAATAGCTGGTTATGGAAAGCATGGACACGGCAAGGTTGCTCTTTCTCTTTTCAATCAGATGGTTCAGTCTGGGGTTAAACCTAATGAAGTCACTTTCACTTCGGCATTGCATGCTTGTGGCCATGCGGGATTGGTGGATGATGGATTAAATCTATTTAATTTCATGCAAAAGAATCACCCAGAAAATCTACGGACGGATCACTACACTTGCATCGTTGATCTTCTTGGTCGTGCTGATCGACTTGAAGAAGCTTATCATCTGATCAATACCATGCCCTTCGAACCAAGCCATGCTGTTTGGGGCGCGCTACTTGGAGCCTGTGCGATACATGAAAACGTCGAACTGGGAGAGGTTGCTGCAAAGTGGTTGTTTAAGTTAGAACCAGAAAACACTGGTAATTATATATTGTTGGGAAATATTTTTTCTGCAGTTGGAAGGTTTGATGATGCAGAGAAAGTGCGGCAGATGATGGATTACATAGGATTAGTAAAAGCTCCTGCGAACAGTGTGATTGAGGTGAGGAATCTGTGATGTCTGAACATTACATTACTGCAATGCAGTTTGGTGCTTCTTGCCCTTTAGGTAAAGAACAAATGTACATTGCAAGCATGTTAGAGTCTATATGCATGGAGCTGGACTTGAAATGGTTCCATGTGAACTCTTAATATTGGCAACTTATTATTTTTTTCAAATTACCTGGTAATCAATCTATTCGATATTTGATTTGAGATCAATCAACAAAAGTTCGTTTAAGCTCTATTTGTTAATTTAATAAACTGAATTCAAAGTTAATTTTTCATTTGATAAGTTTTCCAAATTGAATCGAGCTTGATTCGTTTACTACAGAAAAGCACTTTGAAAATATCAAACTACTCTAATTTGAGTCACTTCCGTTACAATTGAAGTTCATTCAAACTCGATTCAGTTATTAATCAAATCACGTCTAAATACAAATTTTCAAATTCGAACATTAATGGGTTGGTTGAATCGAGTTGTTTACAGCCCTACCGGGCAATTATTTGAATTGATTTAATTTGCAACTAGCATGAAATAGAACATAAGGACAAACAGATAACAAGGAAGAAAAGAAAACCTCGAAAAGATGCAGCTAGCACGTGATTGTGTGTAATATCCTAAAAGGTAAATTATAGTTATTTCTCCTGAGATTTCATATAAGAATAAATATTTTTTTATTATTTTAAAAAATAATAAATATATCTAAAGTTTGTCATTGTCTAACAAATAATCTATTTCATTCATTTTTATGGGTGAACTGATCAAAATGCCATTACTCAAACTAAATTATTCTAAAAAAAATTGATTTTTTTTGGATTGTAATGTGCGGTGAGAAGTTTCTTAGGAGCAATAATGCAATTTCCTTCGGTTGATTTTCTATAATTTAATTAAAAAATTAAAAAAAAATGGTCAATTTCAAGCATTTAATTAAAAAGTACAAACTTCATTAGGTATTTGTAGTTTTTTCAAACAACAATAGAATATTTATAATTATACCAAATGTCATGAAAGTTGGTTGTAATTTACCAATATCCTAAATCATTAACATAGTGGCAGGCACATAACAAGTAATTCTTCTATCATATGTGACATTAATAGCATTGATTTTCTTAATTGCACTCTCTAATTCCTCTAGGTTGGTTAGTGGAGTGATAACTTGTCATTTAATTTCATAAAATTTCCCTAATCCTAATTCAAATTTGAAATAAAAGACCCATAATTTTGTAATAACTAAATAATCTAATTAAAATTTGGCACTAATTTTTCACCTCTTTTTGTATATATAATATAAATAATAATGATTGAATTCTAAAAGTGAAAAGTCAAACCCGTCTTTTGATTTTCTCTCTCTAGCACAACACGGTTTGAGTTTTGACCGAAGAATAAATTAATACTATTTTACTTATTACTACTAATAATTATCATTACTTTTCAATTTCACTTTTCGAAGGGAAAAGGGCGTTTTGATATAAATTTAGGAGAGCAGCCAATCAAAATTAAAGAGTCCCGCAAAATAAACAAAAAAGTCCATAATCACTCTTCGGGCTCCCGATCCAGAGAGAGAAATTCGATCACCGGCCATTGATCTATACAAAGCCGGCACATTTCAGAGACAGAGAGAGATTGAGAGAAAGAGAGAGGATTTGATTGCTTGTTTTGCTGGGACGATTTAATTGATGCATTGATCTGATTTACATTCATTCATTCATTCGTTGATCTGCTGAAAGGAATTTCACGTTGAGATACGGAAATCGAAACCCTAGGATTAGTAGGTTGGGGCGGGATTTGTTTGGGAGCAATTCCAATGCGGTGGTGTTCACCGCGGGGGAGAAAATCAGGACCGTTTAATAGCTGCGGTGGCGGATCTCATGGTGAGCAGTGTGTTATCATTTTCGAAGAATTATTCGGACCGGGTTTGTTTGAAGGGTACTATCATTGATAATACTGGAAGCGGCTGCGGTGGTGGTGCAAGCGGTGATTTGTTTAATTGTAGGAGGGTAAAAGGGGGGAAGAGGAGGATACTGGTGGAGAGGCGGGGCGGCGGAGGAAGATGCAGCTGCACTTCTCACCTAGCATGAGAAGTATAACAATATCGTCGAGTAGCAGTGGAGGAAATGGCAACGGAAGCGGAGATTTGATGAAGATCAAGCTCGCAGCTCGCCATATCTCGTACCGCACGTTGTTCCATACCATTCTGATTCTTGCGTTTTTGTTGCCATTTGTGTTCATTCTCACCGCCCTTGTCACTCTTGAAGGTGTCAACAAGTGCTCCTCTATCGGTACTTTCTGATATTTTCCTTCCCCTTCGTCTTTGATCAATATTGTCTTGTCATGATTGTATTGTTAATCTTGATCAATATAGATTACGATGGTCTTAGGTAACTGGTATTAGAAATTCATTTGGTTATATTCTTCAAGTTGTATGGATCGATATTGGATCTGAATTGTGATTTGTGTTGGTCGTCCTGGGGTCTGATGCTCATCTTTTAGTAGTTAAGTTAAAAATGCTCCATAGAGAAACCTTACTGATACGATATATTAGCATGAATAAAGGAAGAGGATGGTTGTGCCTGGGCTTTTGGGTGATGATCTTGTTTCAGCTGTGTTCCTCAGTTCATCTCTTGCTCAGGTTGCATGGTCTTACAAGCTTCTTCATTCACAAGTTTCTTAAATAGGTTTTATTTTGGATTTAGCTTGTTGATTTTACCACAAAAGGGTCTTCCACCTAAGGTACGTAGATTTTCCCCATGTTTGTGCGTGTTGATTTCTCTTGGCTTTCTCCTCTGCCATGACAGCTCATCTGTTTGTGATCTGGTATTGGCTTAAAGCTGGAAATATTGTGATCTAGCATATCTTTCAATTGTTGGTTTTCGGCGAGCTAATCTTTTGTGCATTTACGTGCCTGTCTTATGCACATTATGTCTTCTGGTTAGCATGTAGTTGTTTCTGGAGCTAGCTTCTCTTGGCCCTTTACAAACGTTACTCTTAAGTCCTACTAAAATAAGAAAATGAAATTATAACTTTAGAACCATAATAATAAGTCTTAGTATACACATAAATATCTTTCCAAACAAAGATCATTTATGTACAGCCCTGACTACTTCTTGTTCTTGCTGTTAGTCATCTTTCCTTGGGTGAACTGCGATTATAGTTGATTGAACTCTCTAGACTCTAGTGTTTGTCTAAATTTTGAGATTTCAGAAATTACTGTTCTTCCTCCTTGTTAAAACTCATTTTGTTAATAATGGTAGTTTTTCCTCTCTCAACTCCCAGGCTATTTATTAACTCATAGGTATTGCCCCACTTCCATGTCGTTGTTTTTTGCTGTTTTGTCGACTATGTTGCTAGTCATTACATTGGTGAATGTGTGAAAAATTCTAATGTAAAAGTGACTGACTGTGTGTATAGACCTAGTTGTTTTATTACCCGTAGGAAACCCTGGCCGTTTGCTTTTCTTGTGTACCTTTTGTTTGATGTTTTCCTTTCTCCATTTCAATGTCAAGTTGTAACATTCCATTAAAATCCAGAAGATTTAGTTCATCTCTTGAAGTAGGTTTTCAGATTTGTTTTCATATTGGTCTCAGATTGTTTAGGACGACGGTTGGGGCCAAAGCTTCTTGGAAGAACCGATGATTCTGGGGTAAACTTCTATTTTATTCTGTTGATAGTTCTTGTATATTGATTTAATTATGTTTGTGAGTAGTTTGCTTATTTCAATTATCCATGTTATGAATCATGAGCGGACATTGTTATTTTTGTTGTTATGACAGAGGTTGGTCAAGGACTTGGTGAAGATCCTGAATCAAGTGAACTCTGAGAAAGTCCAGGCTGGTCTGAAGCTCCCAGACTCTTTTAGTCAGCTTGTTTCTGAAATGAAGAACAACAAGTTCAGTTCAAAGGAGTTTGCTCTGATTTTGAAAGGAATGGTATGTAATTGTGTTCCCTGATCACTGTTAAATCTACTTTCTCTTGGATGTTCCTAGGCAAGCATCTCTTCGCGAGTAGTCTTTTTAGTTTGAAAATTGTCCTTTTGCCTAACAGTTATATATTCCTGAACAACGTAATGCGTACTATAATTAATATGTATTTCCTAACTGAGATGATTATAGTCGTCATGTGCCCCATAATAAGTTTACATTCTGTTCGATTTTCCTAGGCGAGCTTTGTTTTGCAAGTAATTCTTTTAGTTTGAAAATTGTCTTTTTTTTCCTAACAGATGGAGAAATATGAAAGGGAAATCAGAGAGTCCAAGTTTGGTGAGCTAATGAATAAACATTTTGCAGCTAGTGCCATCCCAAAGGGCATTCACTGCCTTTCGTTGAGGCTTACCGATGAATATTCTTCAAATGCTCATGCACGGAAGCAGTTGCCTTCTCCAGAGCTACTTCCTTTGCTTTCTGACAACTCCTACCATCACTTTGTGTTGTCAACTGACAACATTCTTGCTGCTGCAGTTGTTGTGACATCTGCTGTCCAGTCATCTGTAGACCCTGCAAAGATCGTTTTCCATGTCATTACTGACAAGAAAACTTATGCAGGCATGCACTCGTGGTTTGCCCTAAATCCTGTGCCTCCAGCTTTAGTTGAAGTAAAAGGTGTGCATCAATTTGATTGGTTAACAAGAGAGAATGTTCCAGTTCTTGAAGCTGTGGAGAATCACAATGGAATTAGGAATTACTACCATGGAAATCACATTGCTGGAGCCAATCTTAGTGATACAACCCCTCGAACATTTGCTTCAAAATTACAGGCTAGGAGTCCAAAGTATATCTCATTGCTTAACCATCTTCGTATATATCTCCCAGAGGTAATCAGTTGCAACTGAACATATAGTTCTTCCATGTGATATGGAATTGTTTGTTGCGTTGATTTATTCTAGAACACTTTGTGACAGTCGGTGATTGGAAAAAATGCATCTTCAACTGTTGTTTATTTGATATTATGATTCTGGGAAACAAATGACAACTGGAAAACCCAAATTTTTCTGTGGGCTAACATTTTTTAATCCAATTATACGTGAGCAAATTGAGGGACATACACTTACTCACAACTTCTGTACAAAGCTAGTCAGCCCTTTCCATCAAATCTCGGACATCTCTGACCCCTTCATTTGTCTCCGTACAAGTTGTTGCTCGCATAGTTGTCAATTGTCAGGTCTTCTATAAATGTTTTAGTCAATAAATTATCTGGAAATTGCTTCACTTTGTAACTCTTCTATGAACAGATTTTTATTTGGTATATCGGAAGAGAGAATTCATTTGTTCGACGATTTAGTGGATAAGACCTTGTCAAATGGTTGGACTATGCTTTTCCTGTTGCCTGAATGAGTAGGATTTTTCTAGCAGATGAGGATTGCAGTTCCCGTTTTGTTCTATCTGCTTGTGCATTCTTATGTTATAGATGGGATTCAAAATTGATTAGATCAGTATTTCTTTGGACATTGTCTATTCTCTTTTTAGTTTGTCTTTTACTACTCAAGGCTGAGAACAATATTTTGGATGTTTTTTCAGCTATTTCCGAACCTTGACAAGGTGGTTTTCCTAGATGATGATGTTGTAATTCAACGAGATCTGTCTCCTCTCTGGGAAATTGACCTTAATGGGAAAGTTAATGGAGCTGTTGAAACTTGTAAAGGTGAAGACGAGTGGGTTATGTCAAAGCGATTTAGGAACTATTTCAACTTCTCACATCCGCTTATAGAAAAGAACTTGGATCCCGATGAATGTGCATGGGCATATGGGATGAATATTTTTGACTTGCGTGCATGGAGAAAGACAAACATCAGAGATACTTACCATGCATGGCTTAAGGAGGTACGTTAAATTCCACCAGATTTTAGTCATTTGGCTTATTATCTATTGCCGTGGCTTTGAACAGATCTTTTGTGCAGCTATAATACTTATTCATCATGACTACCGAGTAAAACTTTCCTGCTAATGGAGGGTCAGTTCTTTCTTTATTTGTGTTTTGCCAGGAGTGATGTGATACTGTTGTGATCAGAAATTATTTTCAGCAATTTACACGAGAAATTATCTCATTTGAGAGTTACATCTTGCCAAAAACCCCCACATCTCAACATGACGTGACAATTTACTATTATTTTCATCTTACACTGGGTCATGTGTTCTTTGCAGAATCTGAAGTCGAACCTAACATTGTGGAAACTTGGAACTCTTCCTCCGGCTTTGATTGCATTTAAGGGTCATGTTCACCCAATTGACCCCTCGTGGCACATGCTTGGGTTGGGTTATCAGAATAAGACCAACATTGAAAGTGTGGAGAAGGCGGCAGTGATTCACTACAATGGCCAATCAAAACCTTGGTTGGAGATTGGTTTTGAGCATCTCCGGCCATTTTGGACCAAGTACGTTAACTACTCCAGCGATTTTATAAGGAATTGCCACATCTTGTAGTAAGGAAACAGAGGACATACACGCATGAAATGAGTGGACAGAATATGGAAGCATTATGTACTGTGCTCAAAGTCTCTTTGTGGAGGTAATATTAATCAATATTCGATTGAGTTGACTAACTGAGAATCACAAGGGCAACATATGATATCTGGATTTGGTTGCTGTACCCCCCATTCTTGAAGAAGAGGACTTTGTGGTGTTAGGCTGGAAAATTGAGATTTCATTTCTCCACCTGTAAAGTAACACCCGTTCATCTATATTTGGTTCGGCCTAAGACATCAATTTTTCTCAACCTCCATACTGGGGTCTCTCCTATGTCTTAGTTGTTATAGAAAGGAATAATAGTAGTACATGCGACTGAGAATGCAGATCGATCGATGCATGGAACGACAGAGCTAGGATGCAGCATCAGGTCTCTGGGAGGCACCCACTCTGGCCCCATTGGCCTTGGAGATGATTCTTTTCCCTTTGTTTTAGTTTCCATTTTCTATTCAGATTTTATTGCGATTCTCCTATTATTTTACCTGTTGTTTTTATATTATTTATTTACGGCGATTCTAGTCGGATAGTGTTGGAGGTTGTTGTTATAGGGGACCTGGTTGAGTTAGGGAACAACATAGTATTTCTTCTGTATGATTCAGGCTAGACATTTTTAGATGTGCAGATTATTCTTTCATCATCAAATTTACAATTCCATATCAACATTTTTCCTGTTCTCTCTGTACCGCCTTCTTATGCCTTATTCCTTGTACCTTCGATATTTGTAAACAAGAAATGGTTCTCAGGGTTTGTTTTCTTCACAAGGATTCTTGTTCTACTAGTGTTTGTCCAGTTGGCAACACCACCACCATTGACACTTCTCATAGACATATTTCTTGGTAAAGTTTAGATTCTTCTTTTTACTTCAATAAATAAATTGGCCAATTATTATTTTGTTCTCTACTTTTAATATTTTCTATGAAAAGACGTCACTGTACATGATTCAAGCTGTAGTTTGTTTATTTCAATAAGTTGTTTTTTGTTTTCCATATCTAAAAAAATGGCCGTCCCTACCCTTTATTATACTATACTGCAAAACATATCTGTTTGCATTTTTTTAAAATATTAATAATAATTATAAAGGAAAAAAAAAGAAATATGATGCCACAAATTTCTATTTTTATTACATTACATCGCTCTCATACTGAATTCTATATCCATATTAACTACTTTTGTCCAAAAGAAATAGATTGGAAAAAAAAAAAAGAAAAAAACTCCCTCACAAAATCAGCTAATTTTATCAATAAAAAAGAGTAAAATAAAAGCAAAAAAGGAGTTAAGTAACAATCATAACTGATTGCCGGTCAAAAAGGGACAGTACTACAGCTATAAATTTTGTTAATAATTGCTGCAAATTGAAAATAAAAGGATTTTTGCCACAGAGTTTGGAGAATTGGTGGGGAAACCCAAACCCAAAAAATTAAATTTCATTCTTTCATTATTATTATTATTATATTTATTAATTAATAAGTAAGACTTTGAAAAGTACGAAACAGCGTTGTCTGTCTCGTCTTTCTCTCAGCATTTTCTTTCTTTAATGTCTGGCCTAAACACTAATCAATTAATTAGCATTTAATTATTTTGTTGTAACAATATCTTTTATTTTAGTGCTAATGCACAGCACTCCTCACCCTCTTCTTCTTCTTCTTCTTCTTCTTCTTCTTCCTCTTCGTTTGATTGGGTTTTTCTGTTTCTTGAAAAAATAAAAAGAAATTCGCGAAAAGGGAGAAAAGAGGAGGAGGATCCCAGATCAAGTAAGTGTGTTCTTCCCATATTTGAGTGTTTGACTTTTGATTGATTTGGGAGTGATTGAGAGGAAATTAGGTTAAAAAAGAAACCCATCTTGAGGATTATTTGGGGGAGGGAAATAGGTGGTGAGATTCTAGTGTCACTCTCTTTCTTTATTTGGTTTCATTTTCATTATCTTTATGTTGTCACAGTGGAGTATGCATTATATCCATATATTCTTGGATATGTCCAAGTTTTGGGTTCTTATTCTTTGCTACTGGGCATGATTGGATCAAGTGCTTAATTTCTGGATTGTATACAATAATTATCCCTGCACCCATTTGGCTTTGATTATATATTTTCATGAATTCTACATCTGGTGCTCCAATTTAGCTTCTTCCATTATATACTGAGAAATATTCCTTTGTATGTATATGTGCACCTTAGTAATTTGAAGATTGTGTTTTTTATTGATCCGAAAATCATATCTCAGATGCAGAAAAGAGAAGGATATGGATGGATTTTGTGAATCGATATCAAGAGGGGTTTTTTTATAATTGAGTGGTGGGTTCTTGATTTGGTGTAAACCACTATAAGTGGGATTGGAGATTGATTGCTTTGTGGAAGAGCAGAGTGAATTTCAAGTTCTTTTTCTTAGAGCTCTGTTCTGGAATAGCTTGAAGATGTCTGGAGCACAAGATCAGCTGGAGATCAAGTTTAGGTTGACTGATGGAACGGATATCGGCCCGAGAAATTTTCCTGTGGCTACAAGTGTTGCTACCTTGAAGGAGAATATCATAGCTCAATGGCCCAAAGGTTAGTTAAATCTTTCAAGTTTGTGACTGTGTTTTGTTTGTTTGTTTGTCTCTTGCTGAAATTGCAACCACTTCGTTCTGCCATTATGATATAATTAGGACAAGCATATGTGGGCTTTAATTCTAGTGGTGGAATTCTGGTTGTGCATTTATGCTTGAAGTCAGAAAGGGATTGAATGTGCCATCTGGTATAGCATTTGTCTTGGAGCTGATGTAAAATTTTCGGTTGGGTTTGTGAAATTCTAAATACAAATTCCTGCCGAAGTTAAGCTCCTTATGGGAAATAAATTGCGATATTTGTCTACCCATCTGAAGCAGAAAAACGGAAAGCCAGGATCTTGGATCATCACTGTTTGATATAGTGTCCAACCTATAGGTTCGAGTTTGTCTTTTGGTCACGCCCAAAGTTAACCTGTAAATTCTCTGTCTTCATAATTATGAGCACCCTTGCATAAAACCCAAGAATAGGGTAATTGTGTTCCTGGGGGACAAAACTTGCATATATATCGTAGGATACTAAAATTCATGTTGCTTATCAACTTTCTTGCAACCTCCACTCCTGCCCCTGCTTCCTGGTAGAAGTCAAATTGAATTGGACTCAGAACTTGGCTAATTTTGCTTGCATATGTTCCAAACTTAGACTTTTCCTGCGTCGATGATGTCTCTACTTAGGATAACTGTTGCCTGTTCTACAATTTCTGCAATTTTTATTGCTCCCTTTTATGCTACAAATTCTAATATACTTATTTTAAAACAGAGAAAGAAAATGGTCCACGCACAGTAAAAGATATCAAGTTAATCAGCGCCGGAAGAATATTGGAGAACAACAGAACTGTGGGTGAATGTAGGAGCCCATTGTGTGATATTCCAGGAGGAGTCACAACCATGCATGTTGTCGTTCAACCGCCATCAATGGAAAAAGGTGTGCATTAAGCTTCTTGTTAGTCCTTCTACAGAAAATTGATATTGTGAAGTATGACTACATTGTCTTTTAGAATTTTTCTGACACCTCTATAGTATGGTGCTTGGCTGTATTTTGATCACTTCTCGTACGGAATATGTGGTTTAATGTTGCTCTATGTGATTTTGCTTTTGAATGATCTTGTCTCAAATGCTTCTCTGTCTTCTTTCATTAAGGGCATCTTATTGATGTGAGCTAATCTTTTTTCATGGAGCAGAAAGGAAATTGCCAAGTGACCCTAAGCAGAACAAATGCGTCTGTGTGATATTATGAGATCCCGCTCCAGAAGCAGGAGAATCATTACTTGCAGGTTGGTAGGTTCTTAGCTCCATTCACTAGAATTGATGTAAGTTAAAAATGAATTTTTCCTTATTGTTTTCCCGACTTTATGCAGATGAGGCTTCTGGGGTCGGTCGGTAAAGTCATTGAGATTGGCAGATTGGCTTGTCTATGCAATGCAAGTGGTGAAATGTGTAGTCATTGTCAAAATCATATCTTCGTCCAGGTCCACGTGTCCATATAGTCATCAGTTTCGCGTCCATATAGCATATCTTTTCACTTAATTATTTCAGATTATATTTCTGTATCCACGGCCTTTTTCTCCAATTGAAGATCTCTGCCTGCTTTGAATAAACCATTTCATATTAGCAGAATGAGGCAATTGGTTTAAACTTCAGTGATATGTTCATGTTAGTAGATGACGGCTGATATGTGTGAACTGTTTCTCAGCAGAATAATGAAGAAACATAAGGGAAGCTTCAGGTTCATTTGAATTATATCTTCACAGTTTGTACCTCCTCGTGATTGATTGGAATCAAGATTTGTTTTCTTGAAATATTCATTTAGTCTTGATTCTTATGCATCGACCTCTAACAGGTTTCATTTTCTTTTAACTGCATCCATCAATTTACCTAGAGCCACTACGGACCTTGTGATGAGACCAGAAATCAAGAAACTATTGCTCTCATCACAATCCAACCAGTGAAACTCTTTGATGTGACAAAATTAGGTATGTTAGTTCCGCGTCAAGATTCTGGCGTATAATGTGAGATTACGTAGGCTGTTCGTCTCTCAAAGGACGAAAAACAAGTGTTGCATTTTTCTTTCCCCTTTCTTGGTTGGAGGTTGGCAAGAAATGTTCATGAAAAGGAATCAGTCAGGCTGTTAACTTGCTTACCTGATTAGCTAAATTCGCCTTTACACCCTGTATGCAACTCTTTCTTCAATCAGAAATTGACACTAAAAAGCAGACATTAGAAACTATTATTTGATAATATGCATCTTTTCTATTCAATCAGGAACTGACGCTGAAAAGACGGGTACTAACATAAAGGTATGCCCATGTTTGTTTATTTGTAAGAGTAAAAACAAGATGGGTAAATTCCAATCATAAGTTAGTGCTAAAATCCATTGCAAGTTACGATATTCTTACTGTTGGTCTGTGTGGTAGCAAACGTTGTTGTGCAGGTAACAATTGAAACCTGACAAACAAAATTACTGGTGAGTTCCAATTATTTTTGTGTAGCTTCTTTAAAGAGTCGATCTCGTGCCAAGAAGCATATGCTCACGCCCTTCTCCCCCACGCCCCGCTGCAGCTAGAGAACGAGTTTTTCCAGTTCTTCAACGAATCAAGAAAGAACCAATATAGAGTAACGACTTTCTCAAAATCAATTTTTGAATCACAACTTAGCTGATATATTTGAACAGCAACTTTGAAAAGGAAGAATCTCTTTTACCATGTGAACTGTTTCTACTGCAAGCAGCTTGTGATTTGCCCAGGAACAGAATAGTCTTGAGAACTAAATTCTAACAGCAGTGAGCAGACTTATAAACTATTGAACTCATAAGCTGTAATAACTCTAAAGCTAATCTTCTGTACATCAAATAAGCAACTGCACCAAATCTAAACAATAGAGTCAGGTCTCTCTTATGGTCTGAACCAAAGGTTGCACAAAGTGTTCTTTTTTCTTTCTGATCAACCTTTTGGTAAGTTTTGCAGCATTAAAGCCCGTGTTTTGCCATCGGGTTTGAGGCCGATCTCACGCATTTTCACGTACAATTTTCTTGCCAAGTCGGTCTTGCTCCTCAAGCAGATGCCCTGAATAGCAGCATTATATAGAGATCCATTTGGTGCAGACTGCAGCATGACAAATCACATCATTGAGTTAGAATGGAGGGGCAAACAGTCATCTCTCTGTATCCAGAAGGGAGCTCTTATGAACACGAAATAAAATGTTAGATCAGTTTGGAAACTTACATTTAGGATTTCTTCGACTTCATCCCAGAGGGAACCCCAGATACAACCTCGTATTAGTGACAAAAGAGTGAATATGTCTGGAGATTGTTTTTGCTGAACCATGTGTTCATAAACTCGCAGTGCAACCTTGGGTTTCCTTGCAACCTCACAAGCTCCAATAACAAGGTTGTATGATGTAACAGAAACAGGAAACACAGAACCTTCCATCTCCCACAGTAGCTGCATTGCTCTTTCCCAAAGCCCAAGCTTCTGGCAAGACATCAAACATGTATTGTATATGTGCAGATTTAAGACAGTGCTGTCCTCTCTTCTAATGTTCTCAAAGAGCCGAAGAGCATCAGCATGTCGATTAGCCCGGTTTAATGCACCAAGCAGTGCGTTCCAAGTGTATGCATCGGGTTTATAGCCCAATGATTTCAAGAGACCATAAACCTTGAACGCGTGTTCAACTTTGGCTGCTTTCCCAAGTGAGTTAATCAAGGCATTACAAGCTGTTAGAGTCGGCTTCAGCTCACTGTTTAACATACTCTGCAAGACATTTAGTGCCATATCCCACTTCCCCTCTCTCGTGCAAGCTCCGATAATAGCTTGCATAGAATCATCCCCTGTACATAACCCATTTCGAACCATCTCATGATATGCATCAAGAGCTAGTTCGTTCTGACCACAACGAACGAATATGCACACTAACAGACGGTACGTTACTGCTGTCCCTACATGGCCATTATCTTGCAGTTTTCTCCACATTCTCTCAGCCTGAACCCAGTTGTTCATCTTTCCAAATATTGCTATCATAGTATTATAAACAATTATGTCCAGATACTGTCTGGCTTTGCTCGCCGTCTCTGCTTCCTCAAACATTCTTAATGCCATATCACAGCCCAGATCATTTGCAACTGCTTTTAAAATCAAGCTATAAGTGTGGCCAGTAATGATCTCATGTGTCTTCATAAACTCAAATATGTCCAATGCATCATCAAGTCTTCCATTTCTTGAGAGGCAGGAAAGAAGTGAATTGCAAGCATGTGAATTAGGCAGCAGCCCAGAAAACTCCATTGATCTATATAATGCTAATGCACTTCTAACTTTATTTGATCGGCTGAGCTTCAAAATCCTTTTCGATAACATTTCTTCATTTCTCTCCTCCAAGTAATACATCTCATTGTCCGTCTCATCGATAGTTTTTGTAGATATCCTTGAACTATCATCCAAGTTATTTTGATATTCCAACTCTTGATCGGACAAATCACCCCAAGGTGGCAATATATGTCGCGGGCAATTTTCACTAAAACCTTGCTTTCCTTCAAAAACTGGGATTCTTCCTTCATCACAATCTGACTCAAACTCGACCCTTGCAACCCTATTAGGCTTACACAACAGAAAGTTTCCTGGGATGATCTGTTTAGGAGTTCCTAACCATGTGCTCGACCCCTCAGCTAAAGCAACCACACCAAAGCCATGATTCTTGGCACAATTCATCTTTATGTTTAATCTCCAACTCAAATATGCAGAACAATCAATACACTGCAAATGGGTTCTGAAATCATACCTCCTTGAACAGCAAAACCAGTGAGTTTGGTGGCTATTCCTGTACATGGAAATAGAACATCCTGGTGGATTGTTCAGCATCTCTACCATTACCATATCCAACCAAAAGCAGAAGGATAGAATTTATGTTACCTCTACCAAGACTAGCATCCAAGAAAGCAAATCATCAGCTCAGATATAGTTTTAGACCACTAAAACTTGTGAGTTAACAGAATTTTCTTTCCGGAAGCAAGAAAGACTCAGTTGTTGAATTCCAAAGAAAGACAACCCAGAAAAAGACTAAAGATTGCAGTGCGGTTAGAAGATAAAAAGCAAAGCAAGAATGAAGTAGTACCTCCCGAAGGTTTACGAATTTCTAGAAACCAACTTACAGTTGCGAATGAAATCTCTCTCTCTCTCTCTCTCTCTCTCTCTCTCTAAGCAGCATAAGAAGGATGCTGGTGAGAGTTCTTCAAGAGAAAATCTTGGACCAGAAGGAGTTGGGAGTTTAGAAGGCTACCAGATAAGGTGAATATGGTATTGAGTTGCTACTCATTTTTTTATGCTAAACCTGGTCTGCTCAGCCAAGTGTTGTAGACGTCCTGAGTTGGACGGCCCTATATTGGTCGTGGAATCTCAAGGAATCTGCCAGTTTAGTTTCGTTTCGTTTCGTTCTATAAAAGTCTTCAGAATGTGAGAGTGAGGAGGGGAAATATCTTTCTTTTGTTACAAAAATATCCAACTCCAACATAAAAAAACCCTCTCCCACTTGAAAAACATAAAAACCCTCTCAAAATTTGACCTAAAACCCCGGGAAAGAGAGTGCACAGACAACTTCCATAGCCCTACGATGCGTAAGTTGTCTTCCTCCTGAACCGGAAAAATATGATCTTTTTCAAGAATTCGTTTATTTGTTGGTCAGTGCGTGTACTCTGCTACCTTTGTTGTTGCAGAAGGAGGAGGAGAAAAAGAGGAGAAATCCCTAAAGGTAATGGAGGGTGTAGCGTCAATAGCCCTTTTGCCCAGTGGTTCCATTTCTGGCCATTTTATTCAGCTTCCGCACTCCATATGCTATGGCCTCCATGGCATTGGTACTGTCTCTAGGGCTCTTTATCTATGCTGTTTTGAAATGCTGTACTAGTCTTTATGTCTGTTCAATTTCTTGGATTTCTTCATTTCTCTGTTCTTTTGTCTTTATATCTTGTGGGTTGTGGTGATTCCTTGGTGGGTTTTATGTAAACTTGGTTGCAGAAACTGAAGTTTGAAACTTTGAATAGGAGAAATTACTTTTGATTGTGGGACGAAGTTCAGTTTTACCTACTGGGCTATTAGCTTTCTCAATCATCTGCATGAATTTGTGCCTGAGCTTCATGAATAAATTGCTATGTATTTGTTTGATTGTGTTTTGCCACTCCACACAAGTAAATTTTCTCATGGACTTGCACTTTTATGTTGGTGCAAAAGAACTGGAGTGTGAGAGGGAGTGCAGCAGGGGTGAGGATTACCGCCTGATCAAGCTCACTGTAACAGACTATAATGTTAGTTCATTTTCTTTCATTTTTGATGCTTCGAAATTTGCTATACTTGTAAAACTCGCATTTTCTTATTCTATTTCACCCTACAACCGGGTTGAGTTATACTTGTTCTTGTTGACTCTGTTCTCTAGCTAAGGAGGGTTGGTCTTGCTTTCTTAAAGAAATGGATGTCAATTAACATATGATGAATGCAGTCATTCTGATAACTTCCTACAACAGACTAAGAGAGAAAGAGATATTGTGGTGGAGTGCAGAGGACACGATGCTGCCAAGATATGTAGCACTGACCATGCTCATGGGTAAGCTTTCTGTGCAACTTTTTACGGTGTTGGCATGCCGGTATACTCAAAAAGTTATGTTTGGCAGTAAGCATATATATTTTGTGTATTCTTGGGCTCAGCTTGAAGAAGGATTTCATGTTAAGCTTATCGTAAATCTATTGAGTTGTAATATCAACATAGGTTATCGTTTGACTTCTTGGAAAAGACTGCCTAAAATTGCTTTGTTATTGTGGTTCGTTGAAGGCTGTTCATTTGGTAACAGGTGGCAGAAGGATGTTGTGGGTATGCTTGAACAGAAGCATGGGAAACACAAGGTTTCAGTTTCTTTTGAATGTGAAACACTAAAAGCTGAGAGAGCAGCTGAGGAGCATCTCAGAAGATTCATGCCTAAGTTAGTGGGCATGGATGCTGTCGGTAAATCATGACCGGTTCTTAAGAGTTCATTTTCTTGAAAGTTGTATGTCTGCATAATAAAAATAAATTAAATTCATTCCAAGCAGAAGAGCAAGCAGCTTAGAACATTTTATATCATCAAACATGTCATCTCCACCATTCACAGAGGGGGGTAGAAAAACGGCTTACAAATACCCTCTCAGCCTCATGACTCTTAGAAATCTTGTTTACATCTGATCTGTGGGGGGGCAAGATTTTAACAAGTTTCAATAGATTAGGCCTGTTTGCTTGAACAAGGTAATAAAACGAAATGCAGTAAGAGATCACCAAGCAGTTTTCTTCTGGTGCTTTTATCTGTTGTGTGTTTTCATTGACAAAATGCAGCTTGATGTCTAACATTGTACTTGATTCGTTTTCAATTTTCTTTTAGTCTTAACAAGAAGCCTACATTTGCAGTTAATATTGGCCCCATGACCATTGCGGGATTGGATTTTGATGCAGAAACTGAATACGAGCGAATTGAGCAGAACAGTTGACTGTGAATCACTAAATCTGAACCTATGTACAGGCTGTTGAATTCTGTTATTGTCTTGGAGCTCTTTTGACAATTGACTCATTGTATTTCTGGTTCCTGTTTTCCTGATACATCTAAACACAGTACCTCTTTTAGTTTATGATCGTTAATGCTATGATACCTGCATCAACACATGTCTGTACATGGATTTGCCTATTTTATTCAAATGACCTATCTGTTAGCATTGTCTCCATTATGGCTGATTGTTTGTGAAACATTTGTACTAGTTAGAAGTTCCCTAATCAAACCAGAACTCTCTGACTTGATTCTTGGAGTACTTTAAACAGGGTCAACATGAGTTTGCAACTTGTTCCAAACCAGATATTTCTCATTAATTAACTACTTTGGATAATGAGACAAAGATAATGGGATATAAGCCTTTCTCCGTTCAGCAGAATGCATCTTCATGGACCAGATAGCTCATTTCTGCTTCACCGACAGACGACGATGAATTTTCAAGGATGTTCTTGGAATGAAAGTTGCCAAAGAGCAGACTGATGGAGTCTCTCATTTTCAGTGGTGGTGATTATGATCCACTTGAATCTATGCAATATTAGTGTCATTCAAAACCTCTACAACCTTATTGAAGGAGATTCACAGTTTTGAAACTGGTGAATAAGTGTGTCAAACACCCAGCTTTCATTCAAATACAGTACGTTTTAAAGGTCATATAATTGTACAAAACAGATACTTTTTCATGGAAACAACACAGTAGAACACTACCACAGTCTGCTAAGTAGGGAGAAAAAAGATCCCACAGCAGCAGAGTTGAGTGGATTGGAACTCAACCTAGAAAAAACAAGTTCCACTCAACAATCTGTAATATCTGACTCGCCCACTTCTCCAAATTGGCTGATTTTCATGATATAGGTACACCAATGCCGTTACTTTCATACATGAAATCCCTAGCAAATAGAAGTGGTTTTCATCAGGTAATAAGCTGAGAAGGCAAATCATCAAAGCAGCAGCGCTCCAAAAAGCTTAAGCATAAACAAAAAATAAGAACAAACAACCAAGGCAGTGAGAACATAAAAGTCAAAAAGAAAAGCTGATAAACGACTACCTGACTTGTACTAAATTATCATTCCTCTGATGCTTCATCCGTATCAGATAAGGGCAAGAGGGTACAAATCCCGAGCACGTGCCCGTTAAGGCAAACATAATACTCAATGCAATCTTCATACGCACCCAACCGGCAGCTAGCACTTGATGGTATCATTTTTGCTGCAAGCATGTTCCATAGCCTTGCCTTACAATACGGACACACCTCGGTTGGATGCATTGGAGCACTTCTACTTATCAGCATTTTCCTGACCTTTGACATTGCAAAGGATTTAAATATCCCACGAAAAAATCCAACATCTCCTTCATCCCCTTGGTCAAGATGCTCGCAAGGATCAGACACGTATAGGACATCCGTTCTGCATTGTGGTAAGAGAAAGCTCTTGCCTGATGTCCTTGAGAATCGTGTCCGGTAGACAAAGTGGCCAGGAATGTTAATACTATTGAACAAGCCATTTTTGTTGCATCCAGAACAATATATTAGTAGCTTGCCAAGTGCTCTCCAGTTCCCATCCACACTATGACTTCCACTAGACTGCAAATCGAGCATCATCTTGGGAGCTCGCGTCCTACAGAACTCCTTCCACAGCACCCGTTTAGCAAGATCATCAAACCATTTGCACACGCAAGAAAGCGCCACAATCAATTTAGGGTTCCAATTCAAATGATTAAAAACTAGGAATAACACTTCTTCAGTAAGGTGTCCTTTCGTACAAACACAACTTGCTGAGTGTATGCAGCGAAATTGCTTTGTGAGAATCATTGTCTTCACCTGGTAGTAGAAACAAAAATCATGGTAAGTATCTCTATTCAGTCCCAACTTTAATGATACCCATATTATCAAAGGCAGGTAGTGATGGAATATAAAACATCCATTGGTAGGCATCCACAATAAACCCAGTCCCATAAACCAAGAACAAGACAGGGAAAAAACCTAGTATAATTACAATGATAAATTCAAGAAACATCTTATGTAACTACAAATTTTGATAGAAGATACCAACTGCAAGAAGCACCACAACAGGAACTCTATCCAGCAGGAAAAGTCATAAAGTGTTATTAAACAAGAAGGAAACAATCTGAACTATCTTTTCTTAAGCATTAAATCTCGCGAACAAAATGAAAAGTACCCCCAATACATAAGAACAGGAAGAAAACTAGGATTTTAGGTCATCGCAGCCAAGAAACCAAGATTAAATAACTCTACATTTAAATGTTCTCTCTATGTACAACCCAAATAAAACTGAGAAACTTCCAGTTCAGGAGCTGGGAAATATATGCAACTTCAGAAAAAAAATTCTGAAAAAGAACAAGCATCATTTGAATCTATTCATGAATCCTCTGATGCACGAGAATCCATAAGAGAAAATCTTAAGCATGGATGAAACAACAAATTTATCCAACGCAACTTACACGCAGTACTGATCACACCCTACATTGATAGCAATGGATTCATCACTTCACGATCACAAGATAAACTCAAAACAATCGCAGAACTAAACCCTCTTCAATTTTCACATAACCAGCAGCGAAACCAGCATTAGTTATCATCCAAAGAGTTTCTACAAATTCCCAGAAAAAATACATCTAATATCAACAGAACGCAAAACAATAAAATAAGAGAACTTCATTCACCAAAAGGGCAAGCAACAAATCCACCAGATCGCGACAAACTCGAAAGAAAGACCCCAAAATTCTACCTCACTTCAAAGGCAGCTCACTTACAGCATGCGTCCACAAATTTTCAGCGGCACAAACAAGAAAACCAAGATTGCGAGGATCGGCATATAATGCCAAAGGGCAAATTCCGAGGCCGATAAAATTTCCTGATAACATACAAAAAAAATGCAGGAGATTTTATCTATTGGGCAGAAACAATTTCGGCCCAGAAAATAAAAAATCAATCTTCAGCTTGGAGATATTGTTCTCAGGGATTTTGCAAAAGCCGAATATGGAGTCAAGAACCGGGCTCTGGAAGGAAGTGCATATCTTGAACAAGAAAGGAAATAGAAATTGAAAATATTTTTGTATATTATAAAAGAAAATAAAAACAATTAAAAAGTATATCTCTGGTATATGATAATAAACAGAGAGGGAGAGAGAGAGAGAGAGAGAGAGAGAGAGGAGTATTTTTGAAGCTTGAAAAGGACCAATCATTTATTTTTCAGTGATTTGTGCATTTTATCTTTTTGCTTATGTGGAAATTTAGAGGCCATTATTTTCCTTTACTGTTCATCCATTGGTCGTTCAATTTCTTAGGTGACAGACATCAAGTTGATGGGAATATGCACATAGTAAGATTTTTGTTTCTATTTTGGTGAAGCTATTAGTCTATTTAGGTGCAATTTTTTAAAAGATTTGAATGATTGTATAAATAAATCATAAGTTAAAGGATGAAGATGCAATTATTACAAAAAACAAGTGATTTTCCCCCTTTATTGGCTCGACGTCCAAAAATATTTTTTTTTCCAAAATTATGTCTTCAATAAAATTATTATTTTCAAGAATGGTACTTTAAATCAGAGACTTTATTTAAATTCCATTTAAAAAATTTATATCCCATTAAATGAAATTTGTAGTATTAACAATTGAGATATTAGAATTAGTGATAAATTTTTATTGGCAAATGTTGTCTAATGGTGGCAATATCAGTTCACTTGGACATTAAGGAAATATCATTTACCGGTTTTGGTTTATTGATTGATGATATATATTTTTGTAGTAATTAAAATATCAAAAGGATTTGCTCAAAGAAACAAAAACTTATTAGAGTAAAATTCTTCAACTCTTATTTTGAACTATATTTTATAAAATATTGATATGTTTTAAATTATTTTGATAATGAGTTGCTGAAATTATTTTAAATACTCACTTCAAATTCAAATTATTTTATCCAAATGTAATTTTTCAAGAATTATGAGTTGAATTAATTAGGTTCAAATCCAATGATTATTTATACTAATAACAGCGGAGTTTAACATTCAACAGTTATGAGAGCGGAAAAATGCAAGCAACTCACCGTGGTATTATAAATGAGCAAATTATCCCTCTATAAAAAATAAAATTAGCAAATTTATCTCTTTTGTATTTTAAAAATAAATTAATTTACCTCCCCGTATTTTTTAAAATTGAGCAATTTACCTCCGTAGACAGAGAGGTAAATTGCCCCATTTCAAAGATCATGAGGAGGTAAATTGCTATTTCTTTTTCACATAGGGATAATTTGCATATTTACAATATCACGGGAAGGTAAATTGCATTAAACAAGTTCCAAAAGTGACAATCATTACTAGCAAACCATAACAAGTTTAAAAGAAAAGGAGCAGAAAATGGTCACGAAGAAATGCTCTCTGTTATTGATAAGAAGAAGCCCACATCCAGCATACACATAACAAGCATTCATCAAAGTTTAACTGTCTGGAATACAGTTCAAACCAGACAAAATGTCAAGAAACCAACACAATATCTGTAAATCTGTCAATACCAAAACAAGCATTCAGATCTTCAAAGTCAAACTGTTGCAAACTCAAGGAAGACAACTCCTTTCTTGTCCAAACCTTGAAGTTCTCCTTCTTCCTCTTCCCTTCAGTCTAAAATCTAAGAAGAAAGAAGAAAGAACAAGCTTACCGTAAGGAAAGGTTTCGAAGCCACATCAAAAACACCAGGCACAACCGACCACACAGTGCAACGAGGCCTCCCAAGGCTTTCTAATTCTAACCTATATTGGCAGTACCAGAAACTCGTAAAATGCCACTCCACTATTCACACCCTTGTACTGTTCTGTTAAAATTGCTTCAAACTGTCAGAAAGATGATGATATGTTATTGACTACAAGTGACAGTCTGTGAAGAAGGTTTACTCTCCTGGAGGGAGATCACAGTTTCAAAAGCTCCGACCAGCGCTTTAACCTTACTTTTCCTGCTTTCAACAAGTTTACTTGCTGTTTCTTCAATCACATTATTGAGTAAACCTTGAGCATCTCTCTTTCCCTGTACATCTTGGTGCTTTAAGACGACCTTTTCCGGAAGAAAACCTCTACACCACTAGCATCATTTTTACTCCAATCTTTTTAGAGGTTCCTCCCCCTCAAAATCATTACCGTCTTCTGCCCCGAGGACTCTTGCCCTCCTAAATCTGAGTCTCCTGGGGCCATTATTATCCAACTGAAGATCTACCACCTTCCCGCTCCTGAACTTTAACTTCACAGGGGAGGAATATTTGTTTTCAGAAACAACCACCTTACTCTTTGTCAGAGTCTTGGTGTGATTCTCTTTCACAGGCTTGTCAGTCTCCAGAGACTCGTCGCTTTCAGAGGTTAACTCGCCTCCTTCACCCACACTTTCCTCAGTCTCTTTGTTATCTTGTCCATGGCCTGGCAAAGATGAAGGTTTTTTATGACACAGGGACTCCGCTGAGGATGTAGATGGAAGTGATGAAACGGCATGGTCATGGGAAATGGACTCAAGGACACTGTTCTTAGTTTCCTTCTCGATGGCATGCAAGGTTTTCTCGGAAGCTTTCTCATTGTTGGATGGCTTAGTCTTGACCTTGCATATCCGATTTCGATCCTTCACAGGAAACTTCTCGATGGCATGCAAGGTTTTCTCGGAAACTTTCTCATTGTCCGATGGCTTAGTCTTGACCTTGCATATCTGATTTCGATCCTTCACAGGGAACTTACTTCTCCTGCTTTCAACAAGTTCACTTGCTGTTTCTTCAATCACATTATTGAGTAAACCTTGAGTATCTCTCTTCCCCGGTACATCTTGGTGCTTTAAAACGACCTTTCTGGAGGAAACACCATTAGCATCATCTTTGACTCCAGTCTTTCTAAAGGTCCTCCCCCTCAAATCAACCTTGCCATCTTCTGCCCCGAGGACTCTTGCCCTCCTAAATCTGAGTCTCCTAGGGACATTATTATCTGGCTGAAGATCCACTACCTTCCCGCTCCTGAACTTTAACTTCACAGGAGAGGAATGTTTGTTTTCAGAAATAACCACTCTACCCTTTCTTATAGTCTTGGTGTGATTCTCTTTCACACACTTGCCAGTCTCCAGAGACTCATCGCTGTCAGAGCTTAACTTGCCTGCTTCACCAACACTTTCCTCAGCTTTTTCATTATCTTGTTCGTGGCCTGGCAAAGATGAAGATTTTTCATGACACTGTGACTCAGCTGAGGATGTAGATGGAAGTGATGAATCAGCATGGTCATGGGGAATGAACTGAAGGTCACTGTTTTGAGTTTCCTTCTCGATGGCACGTAAGGTTTTCTCGGAAGATTTCTCATTGTCAGATGGGTTATTCTTGACCATGCATACCAGATTTTGAACCTTCACAGGAAACTTCTCGATGGCATGCAAGGTCTTCTCGGAAACTTTCTCATCTTCGGATGGCTTAGTCTTGACCTTGCGTATCCGATTTCGATCTTTCACAGGAGTCATCAACTTCAATCTTCCAGCTTTTCTTGATCTGACAGATGCTGTCTTAGTGAGAGAAACTTTTGGGGGCTGGGTAGCAGCAGGAGGTGCCAATATTTTCTTTGCAGATGCTTTGGAAGCTGTTATATCTCGGCATGTTTTGCCATCACTGTTTCTTCTCCCTTTTCCATGTATACCATCTGAATTGATAGAAGAAGATGGTGATTCGACCATAACTGGTTTTGACTTTTCAGGAGCCAAATGCCGCTTGGACAGATAAGTTGTCTTTTTCTCAGCTCTTGACATTTTATTATCTGCTGAGGAAGCTGATTCTGCAGGAACTTCAACTCTTTTAGATGGAAAGACTACACTCTTAATGATTTCGGGGGGATCAGGTGAAGGGAATTTCTTAGAGGATGAAGGCTTCTTTTTTGGCAAAAGGGTCTTTCTAACAGGTGAAGCATTTTGCCTTGCCAAATAAGTTTTTTTAACATCCGAGGACGTTTTGGGTTTATGTGAAAAGGATTTGATATCAGGAGAAGGCTTCAGGTCAGGTGAATGGTTCTTGGTACTTGTTGAAGACTTCTGTTTGACAACCTTTCCCTTGTCCAAGGATGTCTTGGGATCTGGGGAATAGGATTTGGTATTAGGAGACGGTGTCAATTCAGGTGGAAGGTTCTGGCCATCTGCTGGAGGCTTGTGGTTAACAACCTTTTCCTTCTTCCGCTCATCAGAAACTATCATCTGCACAGGATTCAGCTCATTAGGGAAAGGTTTCGTAATTCTCTTTCGTAGAGGCTTCCTTGCCTCATTTTCAAATGAATGTTTTCTTCCATATTTACAGAAATCATGGCAAGAACCAGTGGAAGCTCTGAGATAATGGGGAACCACATGTTTACTACCATTTGCAGAATCTGACTTCTCAGTAGAATGTCTAGTTAAACCATCCCCAGCATGGTATGAACCAGCTAATCCTCTGCGACGAGGGGCATGAGTGCCGTGTCCATCATTCAGAGACCCCGAACTCCCAGCAGAATTTCTGCTTATGATACTGCCATCCAATTCACTTTTTTCAGGGGTTACCAATAAATCAGTACTTTCTTCAGCCATGAAATGGACAGTAGTGCTGGAAAACCCAAAATCCTGCAAACAAAAAAGATACATACAAGTAATCAGATGTAACAGCATTGAAAAAAGTTATAGTGCTGTATAAGAAGCAAATACTTCCAGAAGGTACTTAATTTAGATGTAGAAAATGAGTAATATTCGACCCTCTCATTCTTAAGAAATTTCATTCTGAATAAGTTGCAGTAGTTTATGATTTCTCGATGATGCTCCACCTTAACATACTAGCAAGGATTCAATAAACTCAGTCCACATCCATTAATAATCATTATAGGCGAAGAAGGAAACATACTGAAAGCTGAAAGCATCCATGCTAGTTTGTTTTCAATGCAATATGCACTTAAAGCATTGGGATATAACCAAATGGCCTTCAAAAAAAGACAAATTTCAACACATTCCCCATCCTGGAAATACCAAACAGTCAACTTAACAATTCGCAAGATGCAAAACCAATAAAATTCAGGAAAACGCAACAGCGGATCAAAACCACAATAAAGACTTAATCCCTGTTGGCATTTGAAGAATAACACACACAGGACCAAATGAAAAATGATTTGATTGCCACATCAAACAGTTAAGAAAGAGACCACAAACACTTATTGGCACAAGACAGAAAATATAAAGATTCTGGAAACTATGATCACTACATACTAGCAATGTATGCTAATAACACTCCTCTCCAGCCTCAGCGCGAATCAATTCACGAAACCAAATGCACAATGCAAATGAAATGACTGACAAATGTCTCTCCTTCCATTATTGTTCCAGAGGTTTGAACAAGCAATTTATTGATATACAACAAACATAACAGGGTATTAATTTTGGATCGGGAAAACCAGAAGTTCATTCTTGAACTCATTAAAGACATGAATTCTGAATCCACACAATTCCTTAGCACTCACCCATCTTTAACCTTACCAAGATTGTTCATTATTAAGTAGTATATAACACAAAAACAGGCACCTTGCAACTTGTCTAAAACCAGTCAATCGCCCACGGAGACGTACCTTTTCCTAAAGAAACCAAAGGCTAATTGAAGATGAGGCAACTCACAGAAAGCCAATTACAAATTCTACAACAAGACTTGCAAAAGAAGTAATCCAATCACATGATCACCACCAAAAAATTAAATCTTCGAACAAATCCTCGTCCAAAAAATAAGGGAAAAACAGCCTATAATCGATTCAGCGGCTCTTGAAATTGCCGCAGCATCAAAAGACAACCTTCCAACAGCCCCCATACACAGAACTAAGAAAAAACAGATATAACCCACCATAGACACACAAGAGAAAGGACGTTACAGAATGCTGCATTTAATGATGGGACAATAAAGAAGGCCAAGAATCCGCGTACCTATCCCCCTTCCCTTTTTCCTGATGCCCCCTTCGCTTCTTCGTCACTGCTTCACCGGAAGGCACAGGGAAAAGCGTTAGGAAGAAATCAAATTCAAACGACATCAAAGATATAACAAAGCAGAGGAAGAAGAAGAAGCCCACCTTTTGCATATGCAATCAATTTCTTCACATAATTTTAATCTTCCATTCTTAAATATTAATATTGAATATATGTTTGTTCGAGAGAGAGAGAGAGAGAGATCGTGCAAGCAACGCCTTTGAGTTTTAATGAGTTCTGGGGTTCTGTGATGAGAGCTTGCGCGTTTCTTGTTGAACAATCTCTGGTGAGGAAGAGAAGAGAAGGCTGGTAGTTCCGTGTGTGTGCTGTGAGAGTGTGCGGAGCTGTGTGTGTGTGTGTGTGTGCGGAGAGAGAGACGAGGAGCGCTGGCCGCAACGACAGGCGCAAAAATGGTTGGAACAGTGCGAATGCGGCTGTTAGAGGAGGGTCGGCGCCAGTTTTTGAGCTGTTGTAATATTGGCGCGTGCTCACTTCTCTCATATCTTTCAGTCTTCATTCGTTCACGGTCGCAGAAATTTGGCAAATATTGTAGCCCTAATATTTGTATAGCTATGGTTCAAAGGTTTCCGACCTGCATACTTTATAGAATTGTTTCAATATTCAACTGCGATATGTTCTTCTAAAAGTTATAATAATAATCGCGAAACTAATATATGCGCAGACAAACATTATAATACTAAGAGAGCTACCCGCACATCTAGGTTTTAAACGTGCTATTAGTGGGAAGGAACTTTTTCCTGTCTAGTTTGTTCTCGCAATTTGTAACGATATGGGGTTGAATTTTAAAAATTCGTAAAGTATACGAGGTCAAATTTATTAGAAATAAACTCTAAAGTTATAGACTAATTTTGTAATTTTTTTTCCGAATTTCCTCTCCTTCACCCGCTTATTTCCTTTTTGGTTTCTTTGGAAATAGCAAAACATTAGTACTAAGTTTATAATAATAAAATAGGGAAATGGTTTGGACACACTAAACAAGCCATCAAAATATAATTTTTTTTAAGTTTTGGGAAATCCAATCTCTCTAATCTCTTTTTCTTTTTTCTATTTGGTAGAGTCTAATATTTGGTAAAACCAATAATCAAGTGAACAATTGTGCTTTTACATATTTTATACCATTATCGCAACAAATAAAGATTTTCGCAAATTTATTAGAAAAGTCAGAAAATTTAATACTAACAATGAAGTATTAATCTATTGTTAATAATTATGTAGTTAATATTATTACAGTATTCTAGTAATCAATAATTAATGTTATATAATACAAAACATTAATAATTTAAATTTAAAAGCTGTAATTAGACCGATTCAGTCAATCGAAAAAAATTAAAATAATCAGTAAAATCCAATTGCCCATAATAGACAGATGTTGAAACAGTTTGAGCATACATTGCAGACAGCACACCCATACTACAATGCTGTCCTGGGCTCACACCGGCCCCACCCCCAAGTTTGTAGCAGTTAAGTTGTGAGGCCAAGCTTTTGAGAATATGCAGTTTTCATGGGGTTTAGATTGCAAAATATTTTAAGTTTGGACAAAATTCGTTTAGATCGTATTAATGACTCGATGATTTGCTTTACTGCTGAATCTGAGTTCTTTAATGTAAGCCACTAACTAATGTGCCTTGCTTTGCTTTTAATCAGACTGATTAAGAGATTAAATAATAATGATATGAGATGGTTTTGCAGAAAAAGTTGTGGTTCTTGAATAAGATGATGGATCAGGGCGTGCAATGCGATTTCCTGTGTGATGGAAGAGGCAAGGCCCACCATTTGATGTCAAGGAAGTGGATAAAGATTACGGTCGAGGTTTTTTTTGAAATTTATCGTGAATTTATAATATTTTTTCCTAATTCATTTAAAAATTATAAATAATAATCATAAATTAATTGATCAGTCTAATAAACCTATCTTTGTGGGATGTCTATAATGTAGATGTTGTTTTTATATGAATGTTAAATATTTAGAAGAATATTTATAATTTTTTTAAATATACGAAAAAATATTTCTATAATTATATGAATAAATGTTTAAAGAAAGCTTCGTGTTCTAGAATTTCAGGGAATCACTTAGCCTTGGATTCTATTTCCTCCTCATCCAAGTGAAGCCCACATAGCCTTGAGATGTAGCATCGTTACTTGCGTAGTGTCTATCAATAATCAGAATGAGTTACAAAATATAAGAAGGTGATTAATTACACTTAGACCCCTCAAAAAATGCATAATTATAATGCTTTTTCTCAATTAAGAGTTTTGAAAGTTACATAGACCCCCTCATGAAGAATTCTCATGTCTATTATCTGACCTCCATTTGTTTAACATTATGAACGAAAAATGCTAACACGGTCATACAAAATAATTACATTAAATTTCTCAAAATTTTACTACATTTCAACATAACATTTTCGTGTAATAATTTTTGTATATTAGTAAGGAAAAATTGTAATAAATCTTGGCATCAACTCATTTAGACTTGTCCATATATATTTACATTACATTTATACCTCTCACAAGTAACAAAAAGTATACATCATGAATACATACTTGGAAAGTATAATGGAAATTTGGGAAAGGAAATTGAAAGATCTATGTAATTACTTTTTGTGTAATAGTGGAATATTTTTCCGTTCAAAACTAACGGATAGGGATCAGGTTGTAAAACGAAGCGAAAGGGGTGTACAATATAATATTAAAAACGTTTTTTGGGAAAAGTATAATTATAGCATTTAAGAGGAGGTGTAAGTATAAATTAACCAAATTAAGCAATGCTCATCAGTTGGTGCTAGATGAGAATTGTTCAAACGCTACCTTCCACCCTCTGCCCAAAAACATGACTTAACTTAACTTATTTTTCGAATACATAAAAAAAGGGTTATGGTCGGATGTTAAACCCTTTATCGGATGTGTGCCTGTTGTGGTAGGACATCCGTTGTGGCTGATGCTCCAGTTAAGGAAATTCTCATCGTACACGGTAATGTATTTCTTTTAGTCAAAACAAGTAGTTAAACTTAATTTAAAAGAACATTTGTATTCTGAAATACACAACATGGGATATTAGTAAGCAAGCTCCAAGGTTCTCATATCGTCAATAAACTAATCTTTTTGCATGTAAATGTGTGCTTTTCGATTGCATACGAATTACGGTATAAGGATAGTCAGATTGGAGTAGCTTGATTGTGTGGTTCTGGCACTTGTCAAATGAATATAAAGCATTGCATGTCGCGGCTGCGAACGGCTAGTTTTTACTAGAAGTTATTTCGATAAGATGGGTTAGGTAACGGGTTTCAAAGAAGTATAAACTAAAGAGCTGATCACAAAAATTTACCAGAGTAGTTGTAGAGTGGTGTTTAGTCTACTTCTTACGACTGAGACGGGTCCTTTTCTTGACAAGCTCCAACGGATACCCAAAGAACTGAATCGAGGGACGACAGGGTCCTCGATACAAGTCGTCCTGCGAGGGACAAGTAACTGGCATCGCGGCTTCCCCAGATAGTTGATGTGTGAAGGAGAAGGGATCAGGGAAGGGCGTGTAACAGTAGCGGGTTTCACCTTCAAAAGATCATCGAGAAAGGCAAGATGCGGATGCTAAAAACTCGGTATCTGCTTGCATTAATTGGGGCAGCAAAATGAGCAGGGATTATTCTCTTGAACCTCCAGTCCCGTGCAATTCGATCAATCCAATCTTGGACCTGAAGTTTTCAAGGACAAGGTATCAGAGTATGAAATGAGGAGCACAAGACCATTTGAATTCCTTTTGATGCTGATTTGCAGCATATATGAATGACCAACTTGCCTTTTCAGGAACTTTGCTGAAGACTAGAGTCTTTACAATGGGCGAGACGATCAGCTTCTGTGACATTTGAGAAAAGCTAGCATTGGGCTCCAACAGATTTGAGGGGCCGAGAAACAAGATCTGAAGGACCATTCTTTCCCATCCTGTACACAAAGAAGACGAATCAACGTACAATCTAAAAGGGCCTTGAAGGATGTCAGCCTTTCAGAATTACAACAAGTGTCTTTCTCGAGGTACATCATATGCTGCTTTGCATGCATAGAAACTTACCCTTTTGTCTGTTCATCGTGTTGTCAACAACTGGTTCGTCGGAGACTTCTTTACCTTTGCTTAGAATTTTGACAGCCAAGCCATTCTTTGCAGATGATAGTAACGAGTCTTTTGCTGATACATCAGCGGCTGCCTAGGAACATATATGACAGCAATCGGCACTATAGTGTCCTCGTGGCGACTTATGATAGAAAGCTAGCCTCAACATAAAAGTCCCAATTCCTCGACACATTATGACCGTGAAAGAAAAATAACATATATGCAATAATGTAAGCTAGGATCGGGTAAAGTACAAATTAACTCAAGAAAGAAATGAAATAAGTGCACTACCAACTTCAGGAGAAGCTCAAAACTTTCTGTTCGATTCATCATCAACCCATGGGGCTAGATTGCGTCTTCATCCTTCAGATGTTTTTGGCACGAAAGAAATCCCAAAAATTCGAGGGCAGAAGTTCAGGGGCCAGCTCCACTGCCTAGGCGCCACCCACAACCTGTGCTGTCAGGAAACTTTCTTTGAAAATGGAGCCAACAAATATTTTTATGCTACACATATGCAAAATGTAGGTAGGATTATGTACTCCACAGGAGCACCCCAATTCTTTAAGGAAGCTGCAAGACCGAAAGACACAAGGTATTAGGAGAGTGTTTCAGATGTATAAGTGACTCCAAAACGCACAACAATGATCAGACGAGCTGTCGACGTCTGCATAACAGAGTCGTCTCTTCTCCATTAGTCGTAATGCAGCAGAAATAAAGTTTTAGCTTGTTCCATTAGACTAAAACAGCAGGACTACAATGTTGTCTAGGACCGTTGTGCGAAACTCAAAAAAGATTGGTCTAGAATCAAAAAGAAAAAGCAGAATTTCTCAATGGTTGATGGACCTGGGATGCATTCTTTGGTTGGAGCAATAGGGGCACTGGAACCATATTTATTCCCCTGTTTTTTTTCAGACTTGAGCTTGATATACCGTTCATTCTGAAATTGTTTGTTGACACACTGCTGAAACGCCAGCGCTTGTATCTTGCTCAAACATGCCATATGCTATCCTTCTACTTTAGCCTGTAAAATTTTTATCTAACAGATATTAATACAGTAAGAATTCTAGTACAGCATATATTTTGTTTTTTACCCCTAAACATTCAGGCACAGCAGTACTCTACTAGAATCTGGGCATTGGGCGCCCCATCAACGTTGTATCCATATATACGTGTTTTTCCAACCTTTAGAAACTCATCTTTAACGATTATTTTGCAGCACATATTAACGTCCAGTTTCTTATAAAAAGGAAGATTGCCAAAGCGCTTGAAGTTGAGATTAGTATGTTTACTAACTCGTATCTTATAGTAACGGCGGTTGATTTTTGATAAAAGGATTACCAAAGTGTGGGATTTAGGGGTATACACCAAGTGAAGTTGGAATGTAAAATTATCTTCTCACCAGGACAGAGTTTTTATTTCGCCCGCCTATATTCTTCAGCGTGCGGCGTTTACCACCCACCAGACGCCGATTTGTCAATTTTTATCCTTCTTTGTCTTTTTAATTGTGTTTCAGTTAATTTTAGCCCACACCTCACTCTAACGTCAAACCCAACGGCGAAACTGGATTTTCAGTTTTTTCCCGAAGAAGCCCAATGGGGAAGATTTCGGTGGAGGCACTGCAATTGGCGCTTCGCGGCCGTATCCATGCTTTTTCCGATCAAGAATTGGTTTATGAGTGGACTTTAACAATTTCAGGATCAGAGTTTGCAGGTAATATATGGATAACAACTCCACAGTTTTAAGTTCTAGGTTGATTATCTATTTTTTTTTTTTTTTTTGCGAACGTGGGGAGGTCAAGTTCTATCCTAGCCTGGAATTTTTGGAATTTCCTTTTCCTTTTTATTTTTATTTTAAGTGGAGGACCTCATGAAATTTTCGTGAGATGATTATGTGAATTTTGTTTGAAGATTTCCAGAATTTTTTCTAATTGAAAATTTCTTTCTTTTATTGAGTCGAACTGGTAGACTTTTTGCTGGGGCGAGCACAATTTATTTAATATTATGGATAATCCTTGATCTTCGTTATAGATTTATTTATATAAATGTTTATATGTATTTTATTAATTACAAAAATTATGATGTTTAAACATTTACTAGAGGGCATGTAGTTTTTCAAATCAGGAGTGAAGAAGCGAGTTCGTGTTATTTTTCCTGAAATGGATGGGTATATAATAATATTTCAAAAGCATAATGAATGACTTTGGTATATCCAGGTTTAGAAATCAAATGTCAAACCACCTCGTTATGGCCTCAATGCATAATATTTAACTACTTATTATATAGATACAGTACAGTCAAACAATAGTAGGCATAGCCTTACGAGTTCCATTACAGTTCTTGGGTGTGACAAAACCAATAACGAAGAGCCAGCAGCCACCAACCAATTCTGGGCTAAAACTACTGCTAAAGCACTCAGAAACACAACAACACTAGTAGGGAACAATAATTGTTCCTCCTAGACTATCACTCTCTCAGTAAAAAGATCAAACAATTAACCATCCCAACCCAGTCGGATGTGGAGCTGTTAATTTACGGAAGATAAAGCCGGAATGTGGTGGATTGCGCAGATGGGCCGATTCGCGCATCCAAAAGGTTCAAGGCCCAAACGTGTGTGCTTTTATTTTGGGCAGTATGCTAAAGGGTGGGGATGTTTAATATACAGGCCCAACAAAATGAAGCAGAAGTGGAAATATTCATGCGGCCGATGATCTCCCTGCACTAGCCAATCCAAGGTTGGACGATATGCCAAAGTAACACGAATGAAGAAAGGGACGGAAGAGCAAAAGAGCAACGCGTGATTAGAGGATTGTAAGGTTGCCAGGATGGCTGCACTGGCAGGAATTGCATACAAGATGGTGAGAGAGAAAAACAGTGATGACGCAGAGGGAACTTGCTGTCAAATGAACAAAGAAAACAAGGGACCTCTTTGAGGGACAAATGCAGCTCTCCCCCAATCGGCATGATAACCGTTAAGCTGATGGCCATGCATGAACTTGATCCTTGATTGTTCAGACGTAATGAATGTGAAATGCCAGCCGTCCCTCTGGTTATTCAACCATGTAATGGCTTCCTGTCGACTTTCGTGCGTTTGATGGCCAAACTGCTTGATGATGCCCTTACAGATGGTGGAAATGAATATTGCCACTCTATCCACCATTCAACTGCTCACCACCTCTCGAAGCCATCCAAAGAAGGAAGAAGTTTTTAGCGATGGAACATTTCAGGTTGGCCCCGGCCCCTGTAAAACCAACAGCGCAGTGATAATATGATTGCACCAGGGAGCAGGAAAGCAAGAGAGTGGGAGGCTGAATAGGTATAAGTAGGAAATTTCACAGCAGCCTCATTCTAGTCCTAAGGAGTGCCAGTTTTGTGCACAAAGTATGTCACACACCACACAAAACGTAGGGTATGTTTTTCAACAAGGTTAAAGGATTTCCCAGCATATGGGCAGTTTCCAACAGCCCTCCTCCTCTCTGCTAGTGATGGAAGAAACTTCCATGCATTCGGTAGTCCAATTGTAGTCTCGTGCTTGGGCTTCAAGACAACCTTTCTCTTTGGCCCTATAACTTCCATGCTAAACACACTTGATTGCAAAATTCCACATCTTGCAGCTATCCTAAAACCACTACAAGAGTGAATATTTCACATCTACACAAGCAGAAGACTGCGTCTAAGTTCCTGAGAGATTGAAAATTACGAGAAGGATAAAGGTAAAGAAAAGTCAATTAAAGAAATAGATGAGTAGTGCAGATTACAGTTTTAGGCAGCACTGGGTAAATACAGCTTCTTAAAAGGATTTCACCTTATTTATTACTTCACAAGGATAAAATAAAAAAAGTGCAGCTAATTCGCAAATAAAAATTATGATCCTTTTTAATTGACATATATAGGATAGTCCGAACAGTTACAATGCATTTATCTCTCATCCAAAATTCTTGACATCAACTCCATTCCCACTGAAAGACCTGGCTTTCCAACATGAAGAGTTTTAAAGAATGCGATTTGAAAGCTGAAGACTCATCCAAGTAGTTCAGAAAGTGTCCTGGATCATGAAACTCAGAAATAACTAATATCACACCTTCTCAAACTATCTGTCACAACCCTATTTCCCAAATTAAAGCCGCAATCGGACAGGAACCAAGTATATAGTTACATAATGACAGGTTGACTGTCATTCTTCAACCAACAAAAATATTGGGCCACAAGACAGCAACTATGTATTGCGCATATTCAAGTGTTTTCATAGTTTACCTGTCAAAGGTATCTTTGGCGTCTTCAACTTTTGTCTGCTAAATTGTAGTGTAGAAAGGGCAGTTGTTAACAAGAATAGTTACAAGAAAAACATCTTTCATTGAGAGGACAGCAACCCAACTGTCCCGTCTCACTAACCAGCATATGGAACCTTATTTGGATCGAAACCACGATACAGACTGCACGAATCACTGGAGCTAAGTTTACTTGAGCATGGAATGCGCATTTACTAGAATATGAACTAATATCTTGAAAAGGAAAATGTTAAGTAAACGTAAGCGTTTTCATGAGATGTTGCTTTTTTGTTTCATTGCACTCACACTATACTCCAACTGTAGCCTAGTTTGAAACAGTACATTAGAATGCCAAAAACCGTTTCAAACAAAAGTTAGTTTAAATGAAGTAAACCATTACATCTAGCCTCAGTGATCGAAAACATCTTGGTCAGAGTTGAAATCTTTTCAGGTTCAGCAAAGGCCCTTCTGATTAATTTTCAAGGAGCCATAAACCCTAATTTTTCCATATTACCAGGAGCCACTCGGGATCATTCCTCAATTGATCGAGTACAGCAACAAGCAGAGTAATCGCATAAAAAAGAAACCACTAGTTAACATTCTTAATCATTCCCAAAAACAGGTACACCAGCTACTCAATTGATTCCAATAACTAACCAATAAACCGATATCCACAAGCACCGTCCATGCGCCACAGTGCTGACTGAAATAACCAAAATTTTAAAAAAACCACAAACGGCACACATTAAAGGCATACAACAAACGCAAATCATCATAACCTTTTGCCGAATCTATATAAACAAATTAGCCCGAACGTTGCTAAGCCCTCGACATAAGACAGTAACTCCAAACAACAAACCGAATCACGCATATTGCAAGCTAATACATCAATCAACGCCCCGCAGCGAAATCAAGCGAAAACAACAAAACAAACAACATAAGATGCGTATCCAATATTACAAATGGATCGGAGATGACGCTCGGTAGGGATGGTTGTATCGGTAAAAGCGGACAAAATAAGATTCCGACGATCGTTCTGTCTCATTCACACTCCGCACCTCTCTGGATGGCTCACCCGGGGTGTGACTTGTGGCGGCTGAGCTGACGCCTTTTCGGTTTTCTTTCTCTCTGGATAAATAATCAACGCGCAGACACTCAAATTTCCTGTTTTTATTTATATGATCAAAAAATTGGTATACTAAATATTGTTTGGCGCCAGAAATAACTTTAAGACAGGTGTTTGGATTGGGAAAATTTTAAAGCTGAGAGATTTTTTTATATTTTTTTATTTTTGTGTTTTTATTTTTTCATATCACTCGAGTTTATGAGAATAGGGACCTAACCAGGTTTGAAGAAAGTGGGTCCAACCCTTTACAACAAAGGATGAGTATATTGGTCTTTATCACCAGAGACTTCGGTCCAAACGTAGGAGTGGTCCCGGAGCCCAAATTCAATAGATTACTTTGACAAAGAATTCATTTCATCTTCCTTTTTTAGAATAAAAATAGAAGAAACAGTCAATTTTTCTGCTGCAGGTATATTAAAACTTAAATTAAATATATAATTTTTTAAAATCATTATACCATTTTAATATCAAAGTTGATTGAGTAAGTTTAAGTAACAGCGTTTAGCAGTGTAAAAATAAAAATAACTACTAAGTTATACAAATAGTAGATCAATATTTATATCAATCGAGATTCAAGGTCTCACATGTCTTTAATTTTTATTTAGAGATGTAAATTAACATAACACTTTTTAAGTAAGTCTATGTAATACAATCAAACAGCACCTAGTATTTTACAAAATTACAGGTCCACTTCCTTAGAAGTATGTTAGTGTAAAATTGTGCCTTAGGAGTTTTTTATCAAGACATATGTCGCAAATAAAGTAGTATACTCTTAAATTAAGACTACTATACAGCTCCAGACCCAAATGTGAAATTATCATTTTAAAATGATCGAAGCTGTATGCTTTCCTGTTTTTTTTATTGAGATAGCGATAAGTTTTATTATTGAAATAAGAATATTACAATTAGGTATTTGTGTCGAAATATGCAAAACTCGAACAAAGACAGTTATATACAATATATAGTCCAATCACTATCAGTAAATACTATCCTACTATACGCACAGTAGTAACAACATCACTCACGTAGGGATTCAAATGCAATTGAAACCTGTTAAAATTATGGGACCTTAGTTTTCGCCACACTAAAAGTAGGCCCTTACACCCAATTATTTATAGATATTTGCCCTGCGCGGGCGGATTAATTAAATGTTCTAGTTCCTTGATTTTAGGTGGGGAGTAGAGCTAGCATAGGGTTCAATTTGATTATCTTTACCGTGTGATGGTCCATCTTCCTGCGCCATCAACATTTGATGTTCATTCCATGAATTAATATGGATCCACAGCAAAAATTGAAATGTTTCGGCTGTGAAGCGCATGGGGGTGCGGAGGTGTAGTTATCATTTTCTTCATAAAGGAAGAATTCATTTTTAATAAAGTGCTAAAATACGGAAAATGAATTATTCCTAAGTGTATCATGATTAAATTCAAAAATAGGAAATTTGATCGAAATGTGTTTGCAAACGGGCTATTTCGCTATTATACTATTTAGGGGCTGTAAGTGTTTATCGCCCCTAATTAGTCTATGCTATATACCTCGAATTAATACGGGATGGTGAATCCCAGTTGTTTACATATATAAAATGTAAAAGTCCTGCTATTAATTACGCAGGCTTTGGTAACTTGGCCATAGCTGCGCGTCGCTATGAAAGACTCTCTGGAGTTCTAGAGAGTTCGAGTTCGCGAATGGTCACTACTTGCTTAGGTCAGCTGGGGTGGCCGCACAGACAGTTTCGCACTAACTTTTGTTACCCGCAGCTTGTGTCTGTGAATTGTGAGCTTTATGTTCCCCACAATATGCGCACCGAGAGCATATGATGGAAAGTTTATGTTTGCCGCCTCAATTTTTGAAATGCCAGGACAAGATGCTCCTCACATTACAACAGATACCACTTGCTTGGAAAAATAGTGGTTTAAATAGCACAGTAAAAAATGCATATTCGGTACCGCGACCATTCGCATAGTTAGAACAGTAGGTTGATAAGTAAGCTGACAAGTTTAATTTTTCAATAGTATCTCACAAGATTATTGCTTGTAGCATTACTTGAAGCAAAGTAGAACACATTAAAAAAAAAAAATTCGTGAGAAAGAGAGGAGACCTGATGCTGTATATGGCTAATAATACAGACACCTACTGGTTGTAGTGAGGCCGTGTCAATACTATAAAACGTGGTGAGTTTGATACACGCATGAGTGTCGGGTGTTGTGGAACATGGCCTTAGTTAATTATAAATAATAAGTAAATATGCGGTGTGGAGTAATAATGTGATATAAGTAATGAGGTGAGTATTGATTATCGGAAATGTCATGATTCCAACGAAAACCAATGTTGTAGCTAGTATTCGAGAGCCATTATTGAGATGATCCAATATAGATTTGCATCTTAACAGTAAATTAGAACAGTTTAAATTACTGTATATATATATAATAACTATATATAGGTTCGAGTCTTAATGCTAATATGTATTTTGATTATACGACAAGGCTTTAAACAGTAAATTAGCTTGATATATTATACAGTATTATAATACGATTGGGGAATAGATACACAATAACAATTAAATTAATTATAGTAAAATGAAAAAAAGACTAGCCTTAAGAGCCCAATACTAGTCTCCCCTTTGAGTTCTTAAATTGTATTAAAATTAATTTTTCGAAACTCCACTTGAGAGTGGTGGATCATTTCGTAAAATAGTGAGAGGGTTAAAAGACTAAAAAGACCATATCTTAACTGAAATTGAATATTACACAATGAATCATATTCACCGAGAGATACAGATGATCACGAAAAAAGGAATTGGCAAGAACATGCCCCCAACACAACTCATAATAATATAATCTGCGACATGGTCCTCATTGTTGTTTTGTCCTTCGTTCTGGATGTACAATCAAAATGTAAAACCTGTTTTGCTTCTTCATGATGTCCCTGAAACTCGGAGAAAGAAAAGGTCCTAAAAATTTATTCTAAGGTGAGATTTTCAAAAAAAAAGAATCAGTATGTGATTGTTTTCGCAATCTCTGTGCGGGTCGTTTCGCTACATAGATCTTGGGGCGTATTACATATTCATGTTCACTATTTATTGTGTGTTAACACAGCAGCCACGTGCCATATGCACATTGGCCCAGGCAAGGTCTACACAACGCCCCATGACCACCCTTTTCCGATTGTGAACCACCTATTTCTTGTTCTTTTATTTAACAAAACGCAATTTTTTAATAATTGATCATTTCTGAAATTAAATTCTATCAAAATTAACGTTTTCGTAGAAAGCTACACATGTATAGCTTTCACGTCGCCACTGAAAATTAATATTGTTTATCGTATGAACACTTTCATTATTGATGGTGGAAGCAATGCTTTGGTGTCTCACCAATCTATGATCCTGCTATTTTTAAAATCCTAAAAAATAATTGATTAAATTTTTAATAGGTGTATAAATTGACAAGCACCTACCTCGTGTGAGAGTGTGGGGATAAGTTATAGAATTACATTATGCGTTGTTTGTGAAAATAAGATTGACAGAATCAGCTATGCCGATGAGTTTGCAATCTAAAACAACACAACATGTCGCTGAATTGAGTCATTCTGCCTTGGATTTTTTCTTTGTATTAAAATTTGTAGAAGTAAGTTTTAGTGTTGAGCACCAGAAATACATATTGAATCATCGGGTGTAATAAAAAAACTTGACAAAGACCTCTCTAGGCAGCATCATGTAGTCCAGAACAATTTTAGAATATGGTTTTAGAAAAAATAATAATTAGTGCAGTAAGAGGGCATTGTTGGTCACTGTTTCAACTATATAAATAATAGAAAATCTTGTTAATTTGTTCATCTCAAGAATGTTGGTTTAAACATTACTAAACCGTGCTATCTAGACGAAATGTATTATATAGAATTGCAAGACAAGAAGGTGCTATTGTATTTGTTAATGGGTGTATTAACAATTTAAAATCTCAGCGGGAGGGTTGAGGTTGCTGAACATTGCACGTCCTATAATTTGTATGTATAAGTATTTGAATTATGAATTTGTGAAGTCCAAAAAATCACGAATAACAAAAGTAACTGTTCTAAAAGATAGAGTTATCCAAGTCCCAATCTTCTCATAATCATTAGTGGCAACCTTTTGAGGATCAAAAGTAAGCGGCCTAAACATGTAATTCGATTAAACATTCTGTGATATTCTAGTCCCAGTTTTTCAGGGAAAAAAAAAATAAATACACCTTTACCCCCTGTAAGGCTAAGTGCAATAGGTCACGCGAGGTCGCCATTTAGGCCCGTCCTAAAGATATGAAAAGGGTAACAAAAAGGCCCCTCATGATGTGATATTATGGATTATTTTTGTCATAAATGTCCTTATTGTTTACGCGTACCCGCTAAATATGGTTTATTTTGTTAATTAATTTTCCCCCATCTTAAAAACATACTTTGAATTATTATAACAATATATTTAAGAATCAAATACTATTGGCACACTAATTTATTATTTTTTAGTAATTAGTATACATAGAAGATCTATAAATAAACTCCTATAAATTTACACTGTATATATGTTGAATAGATTTAAATTTCTTAAAAAAATAATAAGATTGATTTGATACAATTTAAATATTACCATTCGAACATAATGGTAGCTATAAAACAGCTAATTATAATATATAATTAATAATATATTAAACTAGACGTAATGATATGACGACACCTGAATTGAATTATGTATTGCGTACAATAATGGTAAGTATAGTTATGTTTGAGCGGCATAACCATTAAATGAATTTATTTCAGTGACTGTAAATTTTATAGAGTTTATAAAAATTCTATAGCTAAATTTAAAAAATAATAAATTTTGGATAGTAATTTACAATTAAATATCAATTTTTATAGAACTAAGAGTCCAACATTATGTTTTTACCGGGAATGATCAAAATAAATCAGACGATATATTTTCGTCATAAAAAATATTAATGCTATATCATGGAGCGGTCCTCTTTTTTTAGGCTCATACTTTAGGGTCCTAATGCGAGTATCATTGCATAGTTCGGTGGTCAAGAGTGTATTTAACCCCCTTTTTTTTATGACCATACAATAATTTTACTCTCCTAATAATTTCTAATTTAGTAATGATCATCTTTCTTACAGTGCATATACTTGTAATGTAGAAAAACTAACAAAAATAACTGTGCTAAACTAAAAGAGATTATAGAGAATATCTTTTACGGTGATGAGTTCCTAATTACTAGAATTAAAATTAGAAAATAAATTAAATCCTACTAAAGCTATTAAGTGTTGGTAGATAAAATAAAACTTAAAACTTCTTATACTATACAAATAATAGATTGACACAATTACATTTAGGTCTAGTACGTCATTAAAATTATCCTATGTATTTAATCCAATTTTAGTAATTATGATGAAAAATAAGATGATGTAATCAAGTCGCTTATTCGCTAAAAAAAAATTTTAAAAAATCTTTGAGATAATTGTTTACATTGCTTTTTTTTAAATTGTGCCCAGATTGAGATACCTATTATATAGGCCTAATTTCCGTTATGAATAAAAGTGGCATATGAGGGGACGGAACCGTTTAATTAGGTATAAATTTTCCTTTTTCTTTGGACATATATATAATAGACCGCGTTTGTTACTTTTATATTGATTTGTTCTACTTGTTTGAATTGCAATGGGACGATTTGACCATTACAAATTAAGCATTCTCTGTCACCACATAGAAAAAGAAAGAGATACTATTTTTCTTTACAACCTTTTAAAGGAAGTGAATATTGAATAACAAAATAACTAATGAGTTGGACATGCTCAACCTCGTGGTTGTCCGTAGTGGATATGAAATTTAATTAACATACACAGTTAGCTCATCTGCACCTGTAGTAATTATGGATATTTAATTGAAAGCATTCCCATCATCAAAAGTAGACTGGTCTAAATATCTCAATGGGTCGGACCAAATACGCCCATTGTTTAATTGGGTCCCTTATCCCTTCTTCTTCGATCATGGCAGACACAAAACATCTATATGGGAATTTCTAAGGTCTTGTGGTGGGTATAACGTCAAATATCAAAAAAGAGATAAATGATATTATTCGAAAAAGGGTCCAAAAATTCATATCAAAAAATCTCATGGATGCCGTGTCTTTTTTCCGTCAGGACAGGATCCTATCAGGGTCATGCCAATTCGATCGCAGACTCAGTTACTCGAATCAGTACTCGATGCTAAGGGATGTCTAAGATTTAGACCCTTTGAAGAGCGAGACAACTTCAAGCTTTTTGAGATGAATCCTACATGGACTAGACAAGTAATTTATTTCATTTGGTCCCTACTAAATAGCGGCCCTAACCCACAGCATTTATGGTAAGTTATGTCAGGTTACATTTCGACCACAATTATTACAGTAAATCGCTAATATTGCCATCTCGACCTATACTTACTAAGTATCGAGGGTATTCGCCAGGGACACTCCCGCTAAGCCTGACGTACTTTCTTCTTCTCAGGAATACATAAGTTTGGGAAGTTTATGAGATCGCTTAGTGAAGTGTTCGCTTGAGGTCATAGGAAGCGATCCGAATCGGATCGTGTTGTGGAAATTGTGTGATTTGTATTTATAATCACATTTCAAATAATAGTACATATTCAAACTATATAATAATTTGTCACAATAATATATAGTAAGGAAATAAACGAAATAAAACTTGAGAATTAAAAAAAAAAATTGCACCAATGAAAGAGTCACGATACTTGTTTGTTGTCTTAAAGCCATGGTTGTCTCCCTAACGTGCAGGTGTTAACAGCTGACTCACGACTCTAGGATAATAATCCCTTTAGCTCTCAGTAGTGTCTCATCCCGTGTGTACGACTATGAGAAGACTAGGAACCAGTCCACAGTTACGTTGTCAAAACTCTAAAAACTTGTGGCAATATAAAATATTTCTCAACTTCGTACTTCTCCAACCCCTCAAATGACCTATTTATATAGATAGAAAATAATATCGTTATATATGAATAATGGTCCTATTAAATCATATTTATAAATTGAAAATAAATATAAACATAAATCACAAAAGAAGGGCCATAAAATGAATATTAAAAGTCCAGGGTCATATAATAATAAATACTATAATAAACTGGACAATAATGAGGTCCTTATTGAAAACTTATGAAATAATAGTTATTTAAATTATTAATAATTGTGAAAATAGTCGGAGATAATAGTTTAAAATAAGTTCTGATATTTTGTTTCGAAACCAATCGGACTTGATTAATTATGTCAAAATGTGAAGATTAGAGGAGAACCCGTACTACCTTTTTCGGGATTCGTTTTGATGCGTGATCTTAAAAAAGTGGAAGTGGTCTGGGTACATGGTAATAAGATCTTGACTTTATATGTGTGAAATCGACAATAGGTGCACTAATTGGTTAACTATGATTAGTCAAATAACCAAAAATAAGTATGAAAAGTTAAAATGAAACAAGAACCTCTATGTACGTTTATGTATCAGATGGAAAGTGGGCTGGTTTGATATGGATAGGAATTCGATCGGACCCATGTTGTGTTCTTATAGTTGGCAGATAACTCAATGATGGACATGGGGTTTTCATGCTGGCTCGACAGATTATTGCTTATTCGAGCAAGATCGTCGTCTTTTAGGACCACAGAAATTAAGGTCAAGTGGGTTGATTCACTTAGGTTTGGATGGTCCATGGATGAAATTTTGTACATAAACTGCGCCTTCCTAACTCCTGCATTTGTTGTCTTGTAATAGTACTGCTTTCTCTATTAACTGCAACTGTCCTTTGTTTCATCGTATTGATTTCAGCTGTTCAAATTGGTGCGATATGGTCTCTACCAATTAACTTCATGCTGATATTAAGCAAACGTGGCAATGTTGTAAGAGATTTAATCAGCTCCTAGTGGGCTGTGCGCTAAATATACCTAATTTTTATGAAATTAAATGATCTGAGGTACGTAATTAGACTTAGATTGTCATTAATTAATTGATTGAGTTGACATCACTCTTCTCGTTGAAAGGGTTCTGAGTTCAAACTCAGGTGTCCCCACCTCCCACTGTACTAAAAAGAAGAAAAGCTAACTACAATACTCACATTGGAAATTCAATTTTTGTCAGAGTGTTCGTGACGCTAAATCCAGCGTCTTAACTTGACAACTTCCGATTAGATAGAGACTCCTCCGGTGGCTTACTAACGGACTTGGTGTTCATGGTCAACTACATAAGTTCTAACAGCTACATCCGTGTAGAAACAATTCTCTCCAACATGGTATACAACAAAATCAGTATATAGTAGCCAACTTTGAATTGATAAATTCTACTTAAATCGAGTTCGCTCATATTTGAACCAAATATATAGCAAGTGAAATGAGATGCTTATCGTGTGATTATTGTACAATTTAAAGACATGACAAGTATGTCATCCTTATTTTGTGATTAATTTGATTCGACTAGAGATCTTGTTTGTTGGGTTGGACAAGAACAGCCAGCTTTGCGGAAGCTGGACGCCCAGTATTATTCTGTTTACATATATATCCGAGATGATGACCTGACCTCTAATTCATGTGCTACTCACAAATATAATTAATGACATTCTCATATCACTATCATCTTCTCTTCACATCTCATCCCCACAGTCGCCCACTTCCCCTACCTACGTACCGCTTAGAAGCGCTATATATATAATACCGACATCTACTCATGTTTAAAACAACATCACTTATAACAGTAATATTACAATTACGACTTTAATTAATTTCTCTACCATTCACACTCATCTTCTTCCCCCATGGTTAGCCTGATCCCGCCGACATGCCTTCCCTTAATCAACACCCTCATTTCTCCTTATCAAGGTTAATTTCTGCTCTGTGTGTGTATCTGTGTTTTTTATTACGATAATTTAAGAATGGATGCTGACGCAGAGGTATCTGAAGTGCAGGTGGTGCGGAATACTCCGGCGAGAATCATCGGAGAACAGTGCCGAAAGCGAGGACAACCAAGTCTCAGCGCCGGAGAATGCTACGCGTGCACTCAAGGGGAGTCCCGGTTTTCACTCCACCAGCTGCCGACAAAGCCCACCAACCCGAATGGAGGCTTCCGCTGGTTCTTCCTTGCTCCCCATAAAATACCGGTCTCCCGGCCAGAAAGCCAGCGCAACCCGGTCCTCCACCTGCCGGGGGAAGCCCACCTTCGGGAGCGTGCTGGACCCGAGGAGCAAGCGCGTCCAGAGATGGAACCGGGCGGTCTTGTTGGGCTCGTGGCATGGCTCCTGGCGGTGGACCCACTCTTCTCTACTCTCTGTCGATTGGTCGCGGTGGCTCGCCTTGCTTGTACATGGACGGCGGCCTGGCAGCGGTTGTGACGGTGGTCCGGACGTGCTTGGACGCGGTGCACCTGTACCACTTGTGGCTGCAGTTCCGGTTGGCGTACGTGTCGAGAGAATCGCTGGTGACCGGCTGCGGGAAGCTCGTGTGGGACCCACGTGCGATCGCTGCTCATTATCTGCGGTCGATCAAGGGATTCTGGTTCGACGTTTTTGTGATTCTGCCTGTTCCTCAGGTTAGAGACGACATACTCTTAAATTTTTCGATATGCAATAAAATATTAAATTAATTAATTATGTATCTAAATAATTAAATATGTTAAATAAACTTAAGAGATTATTAGGACTGAGGTTCGGCATGTCTGCATGGGAACCACGTTGGTATATATTACAAAAATAGATAGATATTGATGCGGTTGGGAATGTCAGGCGGTCTGAATTCTGTTACAGGCCAGAAATAGAAGTGCATGCTGAGATTGGAAGTATCTTTCTCTTTTTATTTTTAGGTGTAATAATATAATATGCAGTATGATAAGGGAAGGAAGTTATTGATCGGTCCAAAAAGGTGGCATGTTAAAGGGGGGAGAAATGTTCACGTAATAGGACAAATTCAGTCATCTCAAGGGGCAAAGATAATGACATTACCCTCTGGTTCCATCTACAGCGGATTGGATGGATGTTTATTACAAATCATATTGTGTTTTTTATTCTTTTAATATATGAATGTTACGTGTATAAAAATAACATTGTGCATATATTTAAATTTTTTTTATACATATTGATGTGAGAAAAAATTGTTCATTTGTAGCGTATTAGACTTGGGATTTTTGAGTTGAGTTTTTAACAAGTTTTGAAATGGGGAACTGCGAAAAATACGTTACCATTTTGAGGCTTAAGTCAGTCTGCAATTTTAGAGAACAAAAATACCGTAAAGAAGAAAACGATGTAATGTGATATGGCAATAATTGATCATAATAGAATGAGTGTTTTGTGCATAAGTATGATGTAAACATCATTGCCCTTTATTGAGGGGGAGATGCTTGCTTTTATGATCATAATCCCCTGGTGCTTGAAGAAGTATGGCCCCCTTGAAATTGGGCTAATAGTTGCTATGTATAGGTCTCTATCGAATCGAGAAATAATTGAAAAAGATCTCTGAGGATTGTGATTGCTGAGGACTAGTGACCAGATAAGTCTCTATGCGAAATTTGCTCCCCGATTCCCAGGGGTGGTTGGGATGAATGAGGTGATTCACCTAGATCTTCAGGCTTCGTTACAGGTTGCGTAGCCGGCCTTCCTCCAAGTGATCAAACAGCCTTCTGCCAACTGTGCACAAGAACACGTTGGTGTCCAAGTGTCTGCACCGTCATCTTTTACTCTGGGCCTAAGGGAACACTATTGGAGCCACTCTCGGGTCTTTGGGCCAAGGGTTATGCCCCCTTGGGTCGCGTGAATTTTTGGGCTCCTTACTGGGCCTTATTTAGGCTGAACTCCTCTTTGGACCGAGTACACTTTTAGAACATCACACATAACGTATATATATTAAATAGAGCATAAGATGCAATAAAATTTTGAATAGAAAGTTCAATTCACTTTATTTTACGTATTTTGGTTGGCGTCCAGGCCGTGTTTTGGTTGGTAGTGCCGAGACTGATAAAAGAGGAGCGCATAAAGCTGATAATGACGATTCTCCTACTCATCTTCTTGTTCCAGTTCCTACCCAAAGTCTATCACAGCATATGCTTGATGCGAAGAATGCAAGAAGTCACCGGCTACATCTTCGGCACCATATGGTGGGGTTTCGCCCTTAACCTCATAGCCTACTTCATTGCTTCCCACGTACGTTTACCTCAATCCAACTCCCCCCTCAGACATTCCCAAAATTGCTGTGAATTTTAACTCTATGCTCTTCACAGGTTGCCGGTGGATGCTGGTACCTTCTTGCCATTCAACGTGTAGCGTCGTGCCTCAAGCAGCGCTGCAGCAGATACGGCTTCTGCAATCTCTCTCTCTCGTGCTCAGAGGAGGTTTGCTCCCAGTTTCTATTGCCGTCAGGCACTTTAGGAAATCCGTGCGGTAATAACACAACGGCTGTGCTAAGAAAGCCGCTGTGTTTGGATGTCAATGGCCCGTTTCCTTATGGAATATACCAATGGGCTCTTCCGGTTGTATCAAGCAGCTCTGTTGCTGTCAAGATTCTGTATCCCATTTTCTGGGGACTCATGACACTGAGGTAAGTGTTAGTGTAGGAGCCCGGTTGACGTGGGATTTGATCCTTTATATGCTTTGCTTATTTACGTTCCGGACTTATACTGATTCCTTTAATTCAGAATTCTGCAGTAACGAAGTAAATGTGTTGTGTTGATATGGTTGCAGCACTTTCGGCAACGACTTGGAACCGACGAGTCAGTGGCTGGAAGTGATGTTCAGTATATGCGCTGTGCTTAGTGGTTTGCTGTTGTTCACTCTGTTGATTGGGAATATCCAGGTGATTTTATTTGAAGTCTTGATTCTACTTCAATAAAGTGGACTGAAATTGTGACTGAAGTTCGCTTGTAATAGGTTTTTTTGCATGCCGTTATGGCGAAGAAGAGGAAAATGCAGCTGAGGTGCCGAGACATGGAGTGGTGGATGAGGCGGAGACAGTTGCCGTCACAGCTGAGGCAAAGAGTTCGCCGTTATGAACGACATAGATGGGCAGCTATGGGTGGTGACGACGCGATGGAGCTAATCAAAGACTTGCCAGAAGGACTTAGGCGGGACATTAAGCGCTTTCTTTGCCTTGATCTGATAAAAAAGGTGTAGTAAAAGCTCATCTTTCTGTTGAAACATACTCAAGATTTGTGTTAACTTGTATACTGTCAGGTGGCTTTGTTTCACAACCTGGATGATCTCATCCTGGACAACATATGTGACCGTGTCAAGCCCCTCGTTTTCTCCAAAGATGAAAAGGTAGAATTCTCCTATGACAGATCAGAGAAATTGCTCCATGTACACTTTTTTATCTTACCTTCCATATTGACAACAGATCATACGAGAGGGCGACCCTGTGCAACGTATTGTGTTCATCGTGCATGGTCGTGTAAAAAGTAGCCAAAACCTCAGCAGAGGAATGGTGGCAACAAGCCTACTTATGCCCGGTGGATTCTTTGGGGACGAGCTTCTCTCTTGGTGCCTTCGACGCCCATTTTTAGACAGACTTCCAGCTTCTTCTGCTACATTTACCTGCCTTGAGCCAACAGAAGCATATGCTCTGGATGCCAACCATCTTCGCTACATAACGGATCACTTCCGCTACAAGTTTGCAAACGAGAGGCTTAGACGTACCGCCAGATACTATTCGTCCAACTGGAGGACTTGGGCTGCTGTTAATATCCAATTGGCTTGGCGACGTTATCTGCAGAGGATGAGACGGGCGGAGATCAGCTGTGGCTCGCCCAACGGGGATAGCGACCGGCGCCTCAGGCAATATGCTGCGCTGTTTATGTCGATCCGTCCTCATGATAATCTTGAATAAGAGGAAATAGCTTCAGCATGGCTAGGCCTGTTCTTCTGATATCACATGTAGAAGGAAGACATTTGCTGAGAGCACAAATTCTTTCATTTATGTAAGAATTTTCATGTATAATACAACCACTGTGATATCATTGAGGATAATATAAATAGTTGCTGAAATAAAGAGCTGTATATAACATGATCATGTCATTGTTGTAAACATACAATCTACTACTTGTCACGTGATTAGTCAAATCAGGTTCGAGTTAAATTTTCATAAGGGGAAAAAAGGGTAGTCAGAAATAATTAAAGAAGTAATAAATAGATTAGGAAAGATTTATTAAAATGTTATATATTAGCGAAATTGATGGTGGGAATTCCCTCTTCTTTTCAACACCAACTGTCAATTTGTATGGCTTAATTTTCATGTTATATTCCTAACCAATAACAAATCTTGTAATAGAATGACATGACATAATTAATTCATGTGTTGCAAGATTGGAAGGGAGAGAGAGAGAGAGGGAGGGGGGGAGATGTCAGATTGCCCTGGTGAAGCGGCCTCATTTTCTCCAAGTTTAAGGTGGTCGGAATTGTGGACAAAAATCTCAAGCACCCAATTTAGCCAGAAAATCTTTGCCCTGATTTTCACTACACATTCCTCTCACCTGATCTGGGCATGGGCTCCTTCACCTCCTCCTCCTGTTGGCCCCCTTAAGAAACAATCATACATACACACACCTTTGCACAAGCACTGAATCCTCGCATTTTCTTGATTCTTGGACCAATCTTGGTGATCGCTCCATTCACTTTGATTGTTCCAAGCAACCCTCCACACGAAGGGAAAAAGGAGCATAATCTGTATGAAAAAATGACTCTCTCCACTCAAAATGCTCTTCTTTTTCCCCCTGTCGGGTTGTGCTATTGCTTTGATGTTTCTGGAAAATTTCCCTTTTTCTGTCAATGTATTTGGGCCATTTTGAATAATTATGTTGCATTATTTGTATTCATGGATGATTCTGCATTCATCTGTGTTTGATCATGTTATTTCTTATCTCCCATGTTGTCGAAATGAATCAAGAATGTGATCAATTTCTTCTTTGTTATGATCTTCCTTGGTGCATGTTTCCAATTTTGAAAGCTTTGACTTAATGTTTTCGCATTGGATCGTTTTATGTCGTTTGCGGTGTTATTTTCAGCCATAATGTGTGGGAGATAGATGATGATCTCAACATGAGGAGGAGGAGGAGGAGGGATTAGACGACGTTATGTGTTATTTGATTGGCCAGAACATATGAAAGCAGTATTTTATTAGGTTGTTTGTGAAGAGAAATAACTATGAACTAGTAGTAATTACAACATGTTTGTTCCTCAGACAATATAGGTAATAAACAGTATTCAAGCAGGCAGAATAATGTTCTTATCAGCAATGTGGTTTACAACTGAAAGTCAAAAACAGACAGTGAAGGGATTATTGCACTGATTTATTTAATGATTAATTGTGTTCATCGTATTAGTTTCTGACTTTACTGCAATGTCCTGAACCAGCACTGATGTTACTTACGAATTCGTGTCCATTCGCTTGAATTATGCTCAAGTACATGACATAGTGTCATAACCTTGTGCAGGTACCTTTTCTCCTGCGTATGAGCTTGTCGTATTGATTAGATGGGGTTGAAGTTTTCAAAGAAGGAGTCCAAAAGTTCCGAAGATTTGGGTTTGAGCTTATTCCAGAGCCAATTGGTCAATTGTCTCTGGAGAAATTATTTACGTAATTTGGTGTCCAAGCAAAGGCGACGCATGCTAGTTGCAGGCTATGACCTTGATATGACTTATATAACAGATCGACTATTAGCAATGTCATTCCCTGCAGAACGCGTGCGTGCCATGTACCGTAATCCTATGTGGCAGGTTAAGTCCGTACTCGATATGACACATCAGGGTTACTATAAGGTCAGCAAGTGTACTGCACTTAGTGTTCTCTACGTCGCCTCAATATATAATTTTTACTCATTAGTTTCTATTCTCTCCTCACTGTCTTTTGTACTTTATTCTTGTGGCTGATAGGTATATAACTTATGTATAGAAGAAGATTACGACGAATCACATTTCCACGGACGTGTAGAGAGGTATCCGTTTGATGACAACCATGTCCCACCGTTAGCAATGATCAAGGAATTCTGTGAAGATGTCCACTCTTGGCTATCAAGTGATCCAAAGAATATTGCAGTTGTCCACTGCATGGTAAGCAAAACTTTGTGAGTTTCAATCACTATAATATATCTGCTCACAAATTGTTATGTTTTTATGATGTTATGTAACTCAATTAGTTAGCTACATCGCCTCTAATTATTACTCCCTTTTCATGTTTATCGAACATGATTCTTGGATAGGGCGTGTTAGCAGCGACGTTCATAAAGCAATTCTGTATCCCTTTTCGTTGTTTTTCCAACACGTTCTGTTTTGCAGGCGGGAAAAGGTCGAACTGGCTTAATGGTATCGTGTTATCTGGTTTACACCGGCATGTCAGCTGAGAAGGCTTTGCAAGTGTATGCAGAGAGACGAACCACCAATAATGAAGGAGTAAGTCATTTAGGTATAACCGGGCCGTCACACTGTTCCTAGAAACAACGTATGAAGTATCAGTGCCTAAGCTGGAACCCGGGACACCGGATACTTAATTCTCACTAAGTTTCTCTGGAAACAGTCGACTTAGATTTGTTTAAACTTGAACTACCATCTGATGCTTCCGTTTGCTGTGCAGGTCTCAATAGCAAGTCAGCGCCGTTACGTTGGATACTGGGAGAAAGTACTTTCTTTAGCCGAAGGAGCTGATCTCCCGTCTCCATACGTCTATTTGCCTAAACCATGCAGTAGAGAACTTCAGCATATCCGGCTATACGACACAGTCAACATCGATCAGATCTTTGTTGTGGTTTCTGAGTTGCAAACGGTAAGCAAACTCACACGTCTTCGACAGAAAAATGCTAGTTTGCTGGATATAAGTGTCCGTTTCAGCCATTTCTTTTCTTACTTATGCAGATTCCAGGACAGCGGTATTGTCCCCCAGCAGAAGTCGCCAAGAGTTGCTGCAGACGGATTGGAACAGATCATGAAAGATGTAATAAGCCACGATACTACTACTCGTTCGTTGAGAGTGAAGAAGGAATGAAAGAAGTAGTAGAGCCTCATTTGGTAGTCCAAATGGACACAGAAAGTTCCATAATCTACCAGAAAACTTGTCTTGGTTGTTATTACGAGAAACCTGTGCAAGTAAGATTTTAGCGTTTAATCATACTTATTACACGAGTACATATTATTCTACGAGTATATAGTAACGTATTTGGTTCAGCAGCTAACAGGGGACGTGCGCATAATTTTCTACCAAAAGCTGATCGGAAGTCGCCTCTTCTACGTCTGCTTCAATACGGCCTTCATAACCAGCAGCCTCCTTCAGGTAATTGTTCTTACTAAACCTTAAAAGGAACGGATGTTCTCACATCAAACTACGTCTGAATCTGAACTATGTTTGTGTTTTTCTGATGAAACGTTTCAGTTCACTATCCGGGACTTGGACAAAGTCGGCAAAAGGGGTCGATCAATTTGTGGCCCGTCATTCTGCTTGGAGCTGTTCTTCGGCCCCTCAAACGCCAACTGCTTGATGCCACCATCAGAAGACGACGATTAATTTCAAAAAACGCGATAATTACATCGTCCTCCCTGTATAGCTATTAGCTGCATTCAGCAGTCTTCTTGTCAATAATAGTTCTTTAAGGACGGAAAAAAAAAAACAACAACACTAGGAATGATGTGAAGAGTTTGTAGATAGGAATCAAAATCAAGATGGGCTCCAGTTTTCCGCAGTGGTTTGAAGTGGAAAAGTGCATTTGTTTTGATCTCTTTAGACACTATTCTCAAACAACATTGTTGTTATTTTGCTAATGTATCTATGTTATTATATTTTGGACTTAAAGCTCTCAAGACAACAACTTTTTTTTTTTTTTTTTAATTATTTTTCTCAAGTTTTTGGTGCAAATACTCATAAATTTAATCAAAGTTGTGATGATAAATAAATCATACAATAATTAAGTTTTTATATGAAATACTATATATTATCAACACGTGTAACGATTGTCCTCGTGCTATACGATTTTATGTTCAGACGATGCACTTTTGTGAGGGTTTTTTTTCATTTTGAAATAATTTTTTTTTTGAGTGAAGCGTTATAATTTTATTATAAATTTCAATAATCAGCAATTATTATAATAATTATCAATTTCGTATTTATGATTAATTAGTAATTATTAATTAAGTTAGGCCTGTTCGCAATATAAAAAATAATTAACCATAAGATAGTTGAGGAAATAGTAAGAAAGAAAGGAAAAGGACATGCCACTGTTCTCCAGCTCTTATGGTATTTTTCAAATTTACCCACAAGTATAGAGTAATTACAAATCCGCCACTAGTTTTCTTGGTTTAAACCTCTCCACTACCATTCCTCGGTAAAATAGTAAAACCAACGATGAGTCGATGACCACAATTCCAAGTCTACAGATTTCTTTCTTCTGATCTACTCCTGAAAACCCTAATTTAAGAGAATCGTTTTGTCGTAGTATTCGAAGGCATTGAATTGTTCTATTTCTGCAACTATGTCGACACAGAAAACCTCAAGAACGCCGGCGGAAATCGAGGATATTATCCTCAGGAAGATATTTCTTGTATCGCTCGTCGATTCCATGGAGAGCGATTCGCGAGTAGTCTATTTGGAGATGTCCGCGGCCGAGATTTTGAGCGAGGGTAAGGAGCTGAAGTTATCGCGAGAACTGATGGAGAGAATCATAATTGATAGACTGTCCGGCAACTTCCCCGCCGCCGAAGCCCCGTTTCAGTACTTACTCAATTGCTATCGCCGCGCATACGAGGAAGGGAAGAAAATCGCGTCGATGAAGGATAAAAACGTGAGATCAGAGATGGAAATAGTGGTGAAACAAGCCAAGAAATTAGCAGTTTCGTACTGTAGGATTCACTTAGGGAATCCTGATATGTTCCCTAATAATGATACGAACAAATCGAATGTTTCGCCATTACTGCCGTTAATTTTTGCTGAGGTTGGGGGTAATCTTGATGGGTTTGGAGGGAGTAGTGGTGGAATTTCGTGCCCCCCTGGTTTTCTAGAGGAATTCTTTAGGGATGCTGATTATGATTCAATGGAGCCGATTTTGAAGCAGTTGTATGAGGATTTGAGAGGGAGTGTTTTGAAGGTTTCGGCTCTGGGGAATTTCCAACAGCCTCTAAGGGCGTTGTTGTTGATGGTAAACTATCCAGTGGGGGCAAAGGCATTGGTAAATCATCCATGGTGGATTCCAAAAGGTGTGTATTTGAATGGTAGAGTGATTGAGATGACCAGTATATTGGGACCCTTTTTTCATGTTAGTGCATTGCCTGATCATGCTATATTCAAGAGTGAACCTGATATTGGGTGAGTTAGATTTTTCTTTTATTGTCTTTATTATTTTTCCCGTTCCTTTTGTTATATCTGGTAATGCTACTTACCTTTTATTGGGCTGTATTATAACTAGTGAATTATTGCTTGCAAAAGATACAGAAACTGTCTTGTTGGATAATGTGATTATGTGTGTATATGTATACACACACACACACACTTACCTAGTGCTGTGGTCGTAATAGTGGACCCCCTTTTCTAATCTTATGGAATTTTTGGGCTTCTACTGATTGACATGATACTTCTAAAATGCAATTGAATCTTTTCTTTTTCTAGTTGAACTTGGGCCTATGAAAATATAAACTTAGCATTTTCTGGTTCTTTAAATGTTGTTGTACTAATGGATGGTTGTCTCTCATAATACCAGCCAACAGTGCTTCTCTGAAGCATCAACTCGCCGCCCAGCAGATCTTTTATCATCTTTTACAACTATCAAAACTGTTATGAACAACTTGTATGATGGGTTGGCAGAAGTTCTTATGTGTCTTCTTAAGAATACAAATACCCGCGAAAATGTTCTTGAGTACCTCGCAGAAGTCATCAACAGAAACGCGTCAAGGGCACATATACAAGTACGTTTGTGCCTCTTGATAGAAACGAACACTTCGAATCCATTTTACCTTGATCATCTTAAGAGTTTCTTCTGAATGTTTTCTATATTCTACTACATATTTAACCTTTACCTACCTGGAATTTTGCTTGCAGGCTGATCCGTTATCTTGTGCTAGTTCCGGCATGTTTGTAAATCTCAGTGCTGTAATGCTTCGTCTCTGCGAGCCATTTTTAGATGCCAATTTGACAAAAAGGGACAAAATTGATCCTAAATATGTATTTTACAGTAGCCGCCTGGAACTGAGGTAGAGGAATATCTTCTATTCTTTTCAACCTCTTTCAGCTTAATATTAAAATTTTGTTTTTATTTTTTTTATTTTTTCTGGTGATGAACTTGTACCAGAGGACTGACTGCTCTACATGCAACATCTGAAGAAGTATCTGAATGGTTTAACAATAATACTGAGAAAGTTGATATCTCAACAAATAGTAGCGATGGACAAAACCGGTTGCTACAATCTCAAGAAGCTACAAGTTCTGGCAGTAATGCTAATGAACCTTCTCTCCTCCAAAATAATAATTCAGTCTCCAGAAGTAGTGAAAAAGCCAAATATCCATTCATATGTGAATGCTTCTTCATGACTGCTAGGGTGCTTAACTTGGGGTTGCTAAAAGCATTTTCGGACTTCAAACATCTTGTTCAGGTTGTGCCTAATTGTTAGTTCAACCAGGAATGATACTTTTAACTTTTTATCCTTTCCTTTGTTGTTTCCTTTAGTTTTGTTTTAATTTCGGTTGTACAAGTTAATTTAGATCTCATATCTTATATTCAGGATATTTCTAGATGTGAAGATGCTTTATCCTCTTTTAAAGCCATGCAAGAGCAAGCACCTTCTGCACAATTGCAGCAAGATATAACCCGCCTGGAGAAAGAAATTGAGTTGTACTCACAGGAGAAGTTATGCTACGAAGCTCAAATACTAAGGGTATAAAAGTTTGGCTCTTGTTGTGTCTGTAATATGAGATTTGATTCTTGTAATTGCAAAAGTTTCATGATCATCTGCACAATGACAATGGAGGCCTGATTCATTTCAATTTTGATACTTCAGTGCCATGCCTATCTTTCCTGCAAGGCAAAGATCCCATTGTATTGACCTTCCATTTATTAATCAAATATTAAGATTTCTCTGCCATTCTACCAGGCTTGCCATGGTTTGCTGTTATGAAGTTATCTTGTGCTGCATACCATCTTGTTAGTCTCTTTCTAAATCATGGTTATCATTTACTCTTTTATCCTGTAGGATGGAGGAATTCTTCAGCGTGCATTGTCTTACTACCGCTTAATGGTAGTTTGGTTGGTTGGCTTAGTAGGCGGGTTTAAAATGCCTCTACCACCAGCATGCCCAAAGGAATTTGCTTCCATGCCAGAGCACTTTGTGGAAGACACCATGGAGTTGCTAATTTTTGCCTCACGAATTCCTAGAGCTCTAGACGGGGTTATGCTGGTATATTGGGAGTTGATTTCACTTACGTCTCATTATCATTTTGCATGCTTGATGAACCATACATTTTTATGTTCGTATCGACAGGATGATTTTATGAACTTCATCATTATGTTCATGGCCAGCCCGGAGTACATCAGAAATCCATATCTCAGAGCCAAAATGGTTGAAGTCCTTAATTGTTGGATGCCTCGGAGAAGGTATATTTAATGAACTTTGTTAGAGAGTATGTTGTGATTATTCGTACTAATGTCCTCACATCAAACTAATTTGTGCAAGCAGCGGTTCAAAGGCAACCGAAACTTTGTTTGAAGGGCATCAGTTGTCCCTTGAGTATCTAGTGAGGAATCTTCTGAAGCTCTATGTTGATATTGAATTCACGGGTTCCCACACACAGGTAATTGTTGCTAAGGACACTTATGGCATCTCTTTATAGAATTGCAAGTTTCTCATCTGGATAATTAGTTTAGATGTGATTTTGTAATGTATCCCCTTCTGATTTGAGTTCTACGGCACCTTTCCAGTTCTATGACAAGTTTAACATCCGTCACAACATTGCCGAACTCCTTGAGTACTTATGGCAGGTTCCTAGTCATCGTAATGTCTGGAGAAAGGTAATGCTAATTGGCTTTTTATTCTGCCAGTTTCTTATTTCTGTTTCAATGAGATCTTACACTTAATTGCTGCATGCTGCACCAGATAGCTAAGGAGGAAGAGAAGGGCGTCTATCTGAACTTTTTGAACTTTTTGATTAATGATAGCATTTATCTCTTGGATGAAAGTCTAAACAAAATTCTTGAACTGAAAGAACTGGAAGCAGAGATGTCTAATACTGTGGAATGGGAGAGGAGACCGGCCCAAGAGAGGCAGGAGAGAACTCGACTTTTTCACTCTCAGGAGAATGTCAGTGTTTACTTCATATCTTCTGGTTTTTCCATTAGTTTGAAATGCTCATTGAGATAGTTCATTTGTTTCTCTAGATTATTAGGATTGATATGAAATTGGCGAATGAAGATGTGAGCTTGCTGGCATTTACTTCGGAGCAGATAACAGCCCCTTTTCTGCTGCCGGAGATGGTATGTTTGGTCTTTCTTGTTGATTGTTTCACTTGTTTACATTTTGTGTGACTAGTTTTTCTGATAGCTGTTTCTTTCCAGGTTGAAAGAGTTGCTAGCATGCTGAATTATTTTTTGTTACAACTCGTGGGACCCCAAAGAAAATCCCTTAGCTTGAAAGACCCTGAAAAGTACGAGTTCCGACCCAAACTGTTACTAAAGCAGGTATCAGAAATACATTTTTCATGCTTATGAATGTAATATTTCTTATTTACATATTCAGAGATCTTGTCAAGGAGATCTTCTGGTAGTTTTGGTTGTAAATAGTTACATCAGGTTCAGGGTGAACTTTTGGCTGCCCCTAGCACGTGTTGCGACTATAAGCACCTTCTTCCTTTGGAGCCGCTCTTTGGATGATCAAACCTCCCTCCCTCCCTCGTTCCCTCTCTCTCTCTCTCTATATATATATAATATATATATATATATAGATCGAGAGAGAGAGAGGGAGAGAGAGTTCTCTCTCTCTCTCTCTATATATATATATTATATAGATATAGATATATAATTTCAGAGATCTTGTCAAGGAGATCTTCTGGTAGTTTTGGTTGTAAATAGTTACATCAGGTTCAGGGTGAACTTTTGGCTGCCCTAGCACGTGTTGCGACTATAAGCACCTTCTTCCTTTGGAGCCGTTCTTTGGATGATCAAACCTCCCTCCCTCCCTCCTCCCTCCCTCCCTCTCTCTATATATATAATATATATATATATATAGATAGAGAGAGAGAGAGAGAGAGAGAGAGGAGAGAGACTGTCTCTCTCTCTCTCTATATATATATATATTATAGATATAGATATATAATTCCTTCTTTTTCTTTTGTTGGGGTGTTGAGGGGATTAATAATCTACAAATTCTGAAATATTACATGACAACCATATCTGATGTTGCTACCGTTTTCTTGCTTCTGAAGATTGTTAATATATATGTCAACCTGGCCAGAGGAGACAAGGATAATATTTTCCCAATGGCCATCACAAAGGATGGTCGTTCATACAATGAGCAGGTAAAAACTTGGGATTCTTTTCCTTGTCATATACTGCTAAAGCATCCTACAGACGGGAAACATTATTGAACAATATAAGCTGACAAGTTTATTGATTTATTTGTGTTCTTTTCTTTTCTTTCTTTTTTATCCCTTTTTGTTTTTGGGTTGTTGGATTCTGGCTGCCAGCTCTTTGGTGCCGCAGCTGATGTATTGAGGAGAATCGGAGAAGATGGTAGGATCATACAAGAGTTTGTTGACCTTGGAGCAAAAGCCAAAGTTGCTGCTTCTGAAGCAATGGATGCAGAGGCTGCTCTTGGAGACATACCAGATGAATTCCTTGACCCAATTCAGGTGATTCATGACTTCCTTTCCCTGGCATTATTGGATGCAGTAGGAATGAATAATTCTGCGACGCAACTCTTTTTGGTATGATTTTGTACTATTCAATTTTCTCTATTTGTTAACATGCTATTTTTTCTTGGGTTTCAGTACACTTTAATGAGGGATCCTGTCATTCTGCCATCATCGAAGGTCATCGTGGACAGACCAGTTATTCAGAGGCATCTCTTAAGTGACAGTGTATGAAACTTCAGCTTCTACCTTTTTCTGTTGTCGTCTCTCTAGAAAAATAAAGTTAATTATTCATTGAGTTTTGAATAACCTACAACTTCTACCTTTTTTGTTATCATTTTCGAAAAAAGTTAATTTAATTATTGTTTGATTTGGAACTACAGACAGATCCATTTAACCGGTCTCATCTGACGGCGGACATGTTAATATCCGATGTGGAGTTAAAGGCAAGAATTGAAGAATTTATTAAGTCCCAAGAGCTGAAAAGGCGAGAAGGATTGAGCATGCAAAGCTCCAAAGCCACAATACAGACTACTGATACAACTACCTTAATTGATTAGCTATAATATTTAGGATGTTATATGTAAATCAAATCTGGTTGTGTATTTTTTAATCAGTCAATAGTACATCATGTCATGTTATGCTGATTGTGGATGAGGCAGTCTATTTATTACCATTAAGAATATGCATTTGCAACTTCGTCGAATGTTTTGGGAGCTTGGGAATTAACTTCTTAAGAAATATTGTGAAGCTGCATCATATGCTCCTTCAAAGGTTCAATTACCCGATTCTGGAACTGTAGATGAATCCAGCTTTTACGTTCCTCAAATCTACGGCAATGTGTAGGTTCAACTCATCCATGGGTACTTCTGTACTAACTGATACATTTCTTCATTTCAAGTCTTCGTTTGCTGTGTTTTACAGTGATCTTTGCTTTTATTCCTTTCTATGTCGAGCACAGCAAAGGTCGAAAGCAAATACTACCACTCGAAGTTAGGACAAGGCGTGAGTGTATGGCATCAGCTCATCCATATGCATTCCTTTGCAAGTATTTTAAGTATGATGTCTGCAGTGCAATAAACAAAGATAATACAGACAGCAGCAATTCAGTTACAGGAGGCTTCGGCGCCAACCATCAAATGAGATCATGCAGGCAACTTGGCAACAGTCTGCAACAGAAGAGATTCATCCTTCAAATGAGATCATGCAGGCAACTTGGCAACAGTCTGCAACAGAAGAGATTCATCCTTCATCACTTCACTTTTTTTCTGTAGAAGTATTTGATATTCTTGCCTTTGCTGAATGTAACGGAGCTCCCTTGGATAAGTTTATTTACATTCTTTACCGTGATTCTTCCAGCTATTGACAATGGCCGGAATTTGATGTAACATAAATTTCCAAGGCAGAAATAGAGTTCTCCCAAAATCTTGCCACAATTTTGCCAATATAACCTGCGTCCTCACCTGCATCATGAGAAATTATCAGGTTGAATGTAGTTAGACAAATGTATAAATCGTGCCCAAGTCCAACATATGCCAACAGAATTATGAGATGATCACAAGAATTAGCCCTTGGGGCATCAGAGAATTTATAGCAAATATATATACCTGGGATCGTACAATCATGATCTGGGACACCTGTGCAGGACTTCTAGAGTTTGGAGACAGAGCTGGGTACCTTCCTCTTAGCAAATTCATTCACAATGCGTAAAGAGTTTTGGTTGTGGCGCAGATAAAACTCAGCTAGTAGAATCTGGCGCTCTTCCTGTGTTAGATCCCCGTGACAACCCTAAGCCAAGAGATCACACCCATGAGTTCTAAGAAATGCATCTTCAAGTGTATGCCCCTCACTTTCTCAAAAGAACAAGGATTCGTGAAAAAGAACGGTTTAAATCACAGCAATGTATAAGTCAAGAGACTTGCTAACAGGAAAAGTAATTACTGGAGGACATATGGGGAGACTCCACAAGATCTGTCACAGATGGTAATATGTTCAAATAACTTTTAGCCTAAAGATTGTGTGGGCGCACATTGGATAGCATGATATATAGATACATTTACTTATTGAAAGGTATAAGAAGTTTGTGGGCAGCTCAGACAGCGCAACGAGTGGGTTTCACTTAACAAGAGATTACCATGCGCAAAGTCCTGTCACACACGGCTTGATGCATAAGAAGGCCAGCAGCTACTGAAACATTAAATGAGTCTACCATGCCTCTCATCGGGATACTGCAGTGTAGATCTGAAAGCTCAAGAGCCTCTTCGCTTATGCCCCTGAAAGTAATAACTTCACCATGTCAAATGATCCAATATGAAGAACACATCAAGATTTAAGACATGAATTCCAAATGAAATGCTAGAAGAATTTAGCTGAATCCATGATAGTTGATTAAGATTGTTTTGACAATTGTACATGAATCCAAAGCACATCTTGTTGACATAGATTGAAAAACCAAGAAGATTGAGGGTAGAAAACACATACCTAAGTTCATTCCCAACAACAATTGCAGTAGGGATTGACCAGTCAACATCATAGACGGAGACCTGGACATTGGACAAAGAAGAATTTCCTTGCAGAACGGCAAGATAATGAATAAAGTAATACAAGAAGATAGAAGGGATAAGTTTATTGATACCGCATCCACCCCTAGGTGGGTTGTAGCAATTCTATAACCGCGTGCTTTCAGAATTCCAAAGCACTCCCTAATGGAACTCCAGAGTTCAATATCCAACCATTTCTCAGTTCCCATGCTCACATGGCGATTGTCTCTGTACCTGCACGGTGGATACACAAGAATTCTGAATTAAATCAAGGAACAAATACCAAAGATTATTTTCCAACGAAACGAACTTGCATTGCTCATTAGATGAATGAATAAAAAAATAAGAAAAATCCAATCAGACAAATGATCAAACAGCTTTTGCCTCAGGCAGTAATGCACCTTTTCGAGCTGTCACACGACACAACATGGACGGACTGAATCCCAAGCGCATCAGCAGACCGAAAAGCAGCAGAAACATTCCCAAAATCACTCAATCCTTCGACCACCAAACTCACCGAGTAGCTCCTGTTATTCACCACATTCCTAAACCTCTCCTTCCTCGATTCCATTATATATGGATCCATCGCTTCCAAGATCTCGTCACAGCCCAGATACGAATCTCCTACTTTACATTTATTCAAATACGGAAACCAACGCTCCCTCTTCTTATCATCTTTAAATTCATCATCATTTCCCAAACGCCGCTCCATTTTCATCAACCTTGAAATGTCATCCTTGTCTTTTGAAAGCAACTCTTGCACCGTGTCCTTGCATGAATCTTGGTGTGTTTCTAAAGTCACATTATGAGGCGCAGTTCCCTCCGTACAATCCGAAGTTTCTAAAGGGATAGCTCCACTCGCACTACCAAAGCTTCTTGAAATTGAAAAGGGCCTCTGGGTTTTGATCCTCAGCCCTGTTTCAGCAAAGCAAAATCAGAACTTGGTTTAACAGCAAATACTTCGAGGTAAAAACGCATATACAGAAGTACATAAGTATGACTATATGGGTAAGTACCTGAATGAGGTGAAAGAGAAGAAGTAAAATGGCGGAGGGTAGTTGAATTTGGTTTACGAGCTCGGAATTCCAGACATGATAAGGAAGTCCGAGCTAGGGTTTTGCAGACGCTCATTTGCGAAGAGGAAACTTGAGTGCAGGTTGCTTACGACGTCGTGGGAAGTTTGAAGTGTATTTCGCTCTTTATTACCAGAAGAAAAACGACTACTTTTCCTTTTCCTTCCTAATTATGTCTCAAGTCTTAACCAATTCTTGAAAACATCATTTATTTTTTTATTTTTTTCAAAAAAAATACTATTGAAAACATCAATAACATGATAAAATTATACTTTAGTCTCGTCGTACAATGTAGTTGCACTTTTGGTTTCAAATGAATAAAATACGCTGTAGGTGTGGTTTTAAAAGTTACCAGATTTGGTCCCACAAAATTAGTGTATGAGATCACATTTACAACATTTTTAATCTTATGGGATAAAAAATGTTTACGTTTGATGCAAAGATTGCCTCTTGTTCTTTGTCTTAAAACATTTTGTCATAACCGAATGAGATTGTCTCAAAACAGCCATTCTTATTTGCAGATATCATCATCACCATGAATTCTACCTACCTACCTCCATCTATCAAAGATCTCAGAATACCACTTTGTAATAACTCAGACACGTCGCTACAAGTTCCACCACCGGTTTGCTGCGATCAAAGGCCACCTTAAAGACTACTAAATGTACTACTACAATGGCAAGAGATTAATGAGCTACCCTTCTAGAAAGTAGCATGTGAAGCATTCCTTTAATCCCAGACACCAACAACTTATTGTCATCAAACAATGGCAATTACCACCACATCGGAGGGGGCACCACCACATTTAGCTCTCTTTCCGACCGCCGGCATGGGCCACTTGATGCCGTTTCTACGGCTGGCCACCATGCTTGCCTCACGCGGCTGCAATATCACCTTCATCACCGTCCAGCCCACAGTTAGTGCTGCTGAATCAGATCATCTGTCCAGCTTCTTTTCGACCCATCCGCACATTAAACGCCTCGAATTTCAACTCCTTCCTTATAAGAAATCCGAGTTTGGCAGTGATCATGATCCTTTCTTTATTCAGTTTGAAGCCATTGGCAACTCTGTTCACCTTTTGCATCCATTACTATCTTGTTTGTCTCCATCTCTTTCTGCTATAGTTGCAGATCTTCTTGTTGCTAGTAGCGTAAGCCGGCTTGCTTCTGATCTGTCGATTTCTACATATACACTGATCACCAGTTCTGCTAGATTCTTTTCTCTTATGGTTTATCTTCCTCAGCTAGCACAGGACAAGAATACAAAATACAATGCCGGTGGTGGAAATGGTTACATTGAGCTTCCTGGTTTAGGCCCAATGTCTGTGTCGAGCATTCCTCCAGCAATGCTCGATGATAATCATATCCTTGCAGCCGTTATCAGTAAAAATCTTCCGTCCCTCTTTAAATTGAACGGCATTCTGATTAACACGTTTAACTGGTTTGAATCAGAAGCAATTGAGGCACTGAATAGTAGTGGAGTAGCACCTCATCTAGCGCCTATTCTTCCCGTTGGACCGTTGGAATCTTTTGAGGTTGAACAGGCCTCTGATCTTCCATGGCTTGATGAGCAAGCTCCGGAATCAGTAGTTTTCATTAGCTTTGGGAGCAGGACAGCACTGTCCAAAGATCAAATAAGAGAGTTAAGCACTGGATTGGAGAAGAGTGGGTGCCGATTCTTGTGGGTGTTGAAAGCCAGAAAAGTGGACAAAGATGACAAGGAAGGAGTAGAAGATATAGTAGGTGAATCATTTCTTGGAAGAACAAAGAAGATGGGTATGGTTATAAAGGGATGGGTGAACCAAGAGGCGATCTTAGCACATCCGGCTATTGGAGGATTTGTTAGCCATTGTGGTTGGAACTCAGTGACAGAAGCAGCTAGACTAGGGGTGCCCATTTTGGCTTGGCCACAGCACGGGGACCAGAGGATTAATGCGGAGGTCGTTGAAAAGGTGGGATTCGGGTTGTGGATTAGGGACTGGGGCTGGATGGGGGAGAAATTGGTGCACGGAAACGATATAGCAGATGGGATAACAGAGCTGATGCTAAGCGAAAACTTGAGAGCTAGAGCAAAGGAAGTGGAGGAAAAAGCTCGGCAGGCAAGAGAAATTAATGGGAGTTCAGAAAGGTTGCTTCAAGGCCTAATTAACTCATTCAAGAGCAAGGAAGAAACCTGAGTTTCTACTTGTTGGGAAATTTAAACTTCTACTCCTTTCGACCTGTCCACGAATGTTAGTGCATGATTTTTCTAATCTGTTGTATCTTTGAGAAAAGTCTCTTTTATTTCTTTCCACAGAGCTCATTCTGCAATCGTTCCAGTGTTCGTCTAGGATAATCTTTTATTGCTTAAGACATCAAGCGTCTGATCAAAACCTGCAGATAATATGAATTAATCATCTGATAAACATACACTAGCATAATGATTGACAGCTAAAATGAACAAACAACATGCTTCAACTTGTGGCTGGTTACTAGTATACTCTACTGCAACTTGCAGAGAGCGTCCATTCATGAGTAGAACGGAAGGGCACACGGTTGCTGTCAAGAACAGATGTGTATAAGAGTGTCATTGCTTGTTTAAACAAAGGTCGCTCTCCTAAACTAGTAACGTTCGTTAAAATTAGAAGAATGAATGGAATGATAATATTAACTAAACTTATGTCATATACAAATGAATTAAGAGAAGTTGACATAAAAGACTTATCTTTTGGATGCAGAATCTTTCATGGGCCAGTAGATCACAGAAAATGGTGTTTCCTTCTTGGCACAATGCACAAGTAGATTCTTTAAAAATTCAACAAACTATCAAACAAGCATGTTTCTCATAATGGATTAAAGAACTCATGTAGAAACATTATCAAACCAGGCAAGTTGATAAGGTGAAAGTTACATTTTTCACAATTTAATCTGAAAATTATAGAATGTGCCCGTTTCACATCCTTTATATGCCTTATGCGTGGAAAACGAAGATGACACCAAGTATCCTCTTACTGGCCCTCCGATTATCACAATGTCTGTTTCAAACAGCTTCAGCAACAGAGAGTATCCTCACCTAGTTTTCGTTCCAAGTGGTACAGGAAACTTGAGTCCCTTTTTCCGACTTGCTGTCATGTTGGCATCACGTAACTGTAAAGTTACTTTCATCAACATTCAACCTCAAGTCCCCGCTCCTGAGTATACTAGATTCTCCCGCTTCTCAGCCAACCACCCAAGAATAGAGATACTCGATTTTGAAATGGATTTGCATACCCCCTCGGACTCCACCATCAAAGATCCTTTCATTATCCGTTTCCAAAACATCAATCGTTCACTTGACCAGCTAAAGCCTATCCTATGTTCTTCACCAGTTAATGCTATATTCTCAGACTTTACTGTAGCAGTTAAACTGGCTCAAATCTCTGCTGATCTTGACATTCCTTACTACATTGTTTCCACCACTTCAGCACAGTTTTTCACGCTTGTCGCAAATCTTCCTGTTCTGATGACAGAGGACCCCAATGTGTTCAGCAACTCTTTAGGTGATGTAAAGATCCAAGAATTGGCACCAATACAAAAATCGAGCATTCCTCCCACATGGATGGATGATTCAACAAATTATCTGTTACCAGACTTTCTTTTGCCAAATGCCGGATCATTACCAAAAGTAAAAGGAGTTCTCTTAAACACCTTCAACTGGTTTGAACAGGAAACAATCACAGCCCTCAATAGCAGCCGTGTTCTGAACAGCCTGCCATCACTTTTTCCCATTGGACCGTTGAGATCTCATGAGCCTCAGGAAAGCCATAATCTTCCATGGTTAAATGAGCAACCTGCTGAATCAGTGGTGTATGTCAATTTCGGAAGCCGAAAAGTGATGTCAACAGATCAAATAAGAGAACTGAGGAAAGGGCTGGAAATATGTGGGTGTAACTATCTGTGGGTGATAAAAGGCAATGAGGAATGGCACGATAGTATAGATTTTCAAGAATTTTCAGGTGATTCTTCTCCAGAAGGAAGCAAGAGCAGGGGTAAAATAATAAGAGGGTGGGTGGATCAGGAAAAGATACTGGCTCATCCTGCCATTGGAGGATTTGTTAACCAATGTGAATGGGGTTCAGTCATGCAAGCAGCTTGGAATGGGGTGCCAATGTTGGCATGGCCACACCATTGTGACCATAAGATGAATGCAGAAACTGTCAAGAAGGCAGGCCTCGGCATTTGGATTAAGGACTGGGGCTGGGGAGGCGAAAAGTTGGTTGACGGAGAAGAGATTGGCCTACTACTGCAGCAGCTAATGGCAGACTTGGATATCAAGAAGACGGCTAAAAATGTGAGGGAGAAAGCTAGGGAGGCCTGTGAAGTTGGTGGGAGCTCAGAAAAAATCTTAGTGGAAGTAATTGCAATGTTGACATGCAAGGAGATGTAGCTAAACTTTGGTGCACAAGAATAAACTTGAAGTATGTGTCTCTGTATTGCAAATATACCCTGCTGGATTCAAGACATTTCCAACTGAGAGCCAGATTTCATATGCTCACATGCATATCACAAGTTGTCAGTTACTTCTCCAGTTCTTGAGGTAATGGCACACGAGGAAATCAACACAGACAGATTGAAGCATGCCCAACTTGAAAGAAGTCATCACATTCTTGTTGTTATGTTTTTGTGTGAAATGAGAATATGTTTAGATTAATTAATGAGATTGTGTTTTATATTGAACTGTGGTATCAAATCAATATATTTCCAATGAGAATACGTGTAAACAAACGTGTTTTCACTTTAATTACTATTTCAAAAAACTGGAAACGGAAACATAAACAGTCATCCTAGCTTTTAGTTAATTTGAGAAAATGCATCTCAAACATCCTGAGTAACCCCGCAAACATCCAAGTTGCACTTGCCACTTCATCCTCACAGGTTCCTTTCTTCCTGAACCATCCAAGACAGAAAAATGAGGGAGATTTCAAGAGAAGCCATTTTCCTAGTGCACTTTTGCTTAAGAGCCCAATGAGTATTCCGAGCATGATGACAGGAAATAAACCGAACACCATAATGAGCTGGCTTCACAGACAACCAGGCCTGCCTCATTTTAGCGTTTTAAAAACTTTCATTAACCACCAGGTAAACCGTGGGGATTTTCAGTCAGACCGTCTAAGGTTCTTTGCACAACAACGGAATTGGCTGATGGTAGCTTGATAGCCCAAAGCCCGAGCTGCTTCTGGTGTTCGATGATAGTAACTTTCGTTGGTGCAGGTCCAAGAATCTTGAATAAACAAGCAAATTTGAGTAAGATGAGACCATGGCCTGTAACCCAAAAGGAAACAAGTATGACAAGATAAGTTGAGTGGACACCAAACTCTATACAAGTTTTCAAATACACTTAGAAGCTTTTATTCCTATCAAGTCCAACTCTAAGAACTTAAATCAATATACAACTTAATATTACAGGCACAGAACTTTACGATTACAAATGCAACAAATACGGCACAAGGAAAACTGTTCCACGAGTTCTGAACTGGAAAGGCTGATCATCGAACGACCTTCCTCTCTGGATCAGAAAACAATTTTCCTCTAACCATTACTGGTACTGCCTACACGATATCATCGACATAACAAAGCAAGTAAACAAAAATCCAACTTGCAGAGAGTCCATTCATGTGCAGAATGGAAGGCATATGGTTGTTGTCAAGAACAGATGTGTATAAGAGTGCCATTCATGCTTGTTTGAACAAAGGTCGCTCTCCTAAACTAGTAATTGTTTGTTAAAATTAGAAGAGTGGGTGGAAGGGCAATATTTGTTAAACTTATCTCATATAATAAATAAAGAAGAGAAATTGACATAAAAGACTTTCTTCTGCATGCAGAATCTTTCATGGGCCAGTTGATGACCGGAAATGTTGTTTGCGTCTTGGCATAATGCTGAAGTAGATTCCTTCCAATCTTCAAAAGAACTATCAGACAAGCATGTGTTTCATAATGGATTAAAGAACTAATGTGGAAACATTATCAAACCAGGCAATGTGACAAGGTGAAAGTTACATTTTTCACAATTTAATGTGAAAACTATAGAATGTGCCAGTGCTATGTCCTTTATATGCCTTATGAATGACAAATGAAGATCATACCGAGTATCCACTTGCTGCCACTCTGGTAATTCCGATGTCTGTCTCAAATAGCTTCAACAACAGAGAGTATCCTCACCTAGTTTTCGTTCCAAGTGGTATTGGAAACTTGAGTCCCTTTTTCCGACTTGCTGTCATGCTGGCGTCACGTAACTGCCAAGTTACTTTCATCAACATTCAACCTCAAGTCCCTGCTCCTGAGTTTACTAGCTTCTCAGACCACCCAAGAATAGAGATACTCGATTTTGAAATGGATTTGCATACCCCCTCAGACTCAACCATTAGAGATCCTTTCATTATCCGTTTCCAAAACATCAATCGTTCACTCGACCAGCTAAAGCCTATCCTATGTTCTTCACCAGTTAATGCTATATTCTCAGACTTTGCGATAGCAGTTAAACTGGCTCAAATCTCTGCTGATCTTGACATCCCTTACTACATCGTGTCCACCTCTTCAGCACAGTTTTTCTCCCTTGTCGCATATCTTCCTGCTCTGATGACGGAGGACCCCAATGTATTTAGCAACTCTTTGGGGGATGTAAAGATCCAAGAATTGGCACCAATACAAAAATCGAGCATTCCTCCCACGTGGATGGATGATTCAACAAATTATCTGTTACCAGTCTTTCTTTTGCCAAATGCCAGATCATTACCAAAAGTAAAAGGAGTTCTCATAAACACCTTCAACTGGTTTGAACCGGAAACAATAGCAGCAATCAATAGGAGCCGTGTTCTGAACAGCCTGCCACCACTTTTTCCAATTGGACCACTGCAATCTTATGAGACTCAGGAAAGCCATCATCTTCCATGGTTAAATGAGCAACCTGCTGGATCAGTGGTGTATGTCAATTTCGGGAGCCAAGAAGTAATGTCTACAGATCAAATAAGAGAACTGAGGAAAGGTCTGGAAATATGCGGGTGCAACTATCTGTGGGTGATAAAAGGCAATGAGGAACGGCACGATAGTAGAGAGCTTCACGAATTTTCAGGTGATTCTTCTCCAGAAGGAAACAAGAGCAGGGGTAAAATAATAAGAGGGTGGGTGGATCAGGAGAAGCTACTGGCTCATCCTGCCATTGGAGGATTTGTCAACGAATGTGAATGGGGTTCAGTCATGCAAGCAGCTTCGAATGGGGTGCCAATGTTGGCCTGGCCACAACATGGCGACCAAAAGATGAATGCAGAAATTGTCAAGAAGGCAGGCTTCGGCATTTGGATTGAGAACTGGGGCTGGGGTGGTGAAAAGTTGGTGGACGGTAAGGAGATTGGCCGACTGCTGGCGCAGATAATGAAAGACTTGAATATCAAGAAGGCAGCTAAAAATGTGAGGGAGAAAGCTAGAGAGGCCTGTGAAGTTGGTGGCAGCTCAGAAAAAGTCCTAAGGGAAGTGATTGCAATCTTGACGAGCAAGGAGAAGTAGCTAAACTTTGGTGCACAAGAATCAATTTGAGTATGTGTCTCTGTATTGCAAATATCCATGCTGTATTCAAGACATTTCCAACTGAGAGCCAGAGTTCATATGCTCACATGCATAATCACAATGAAAACAGTTTTGTAAGATCAGTTACTTACTCCAGTTCTTGAGGTAATGGCACAGGAGGAGATCAATACAAACAGATTGAAGCATGCCCAACTTGAAAGAAGTTATCCACATTCTTGTTTTGTTGAATATAAGCTTGTTTTTACATCCAAATTGGTATAGTTGTGATTGAACATCTTAAGCTTTTAGTGAATTTGAGAAAATGCATCTCAAACATCCTGAGTAACCTCGCACACAAGTTGGATAAACAAGTAAAATCCAAGTAGTGACCAAGACACCTTAAAGAATTCAAGAAAAGATATCTCATTATTGATGAAAGATGTTTGAGATTATCACATGGAGACAATAAGACTCAAACAGAAAGGGTATTCTTTGAAATGAAGTCAAAAGAGATTCCATTCTCTTGGAGTCGTGTTTCGAGGTCAGTTGGGCCAAATACAATCCCAGGAGTGAGAACTCCTCCTTTTGGCAGATTATCGCGCTCCTTCAGCACAAGAAGAGCGCACTGGAGAAGAATTATTGGAGTTGTGAGATATCCAATCTCAGGTCCCATTACCCTTGTTATTACTTCAGTATCAGGTTTCTTGTTTCCCTGCAATGCTAGACTACTGTCAGAAAACCCCTTACCGATAAACCACATCTTGAAGGTAGCACTTGCCACTTCATCCTCGGAAGGCCCTTTCTTCCTGAACCATCCAAGGCTGAAAAATGAGGGAAATTTCAAGAGAAGCCATCTTCCTAGTGCACTTTTGCTTAAGAGCCCAATGAATATCCCAAGCATGACGACAGGAAATAATCCGAGCAATGATTTTGACCCCAATTTCACACCAAAATGAGCCGGCTTCACAGACGACCAGAAGGCCTCCCTCAAATTAGCGTTTTCAACACTTTCATTAACACCAGGTAAACCATTGGGATTTTCAGTCAGAGCGGCTAGCGTTCTTCGCACAACAATGGAATCCGCTGATGGTAGCTTTAGAGCCCAAAGCCCGAGCTGCTTCTGGTGTTCGATGATAGGACCTTTCGGTGGTGCAGGTCCAAGAATCTGAAATAAAAATGCAAAATTGAGTTAGATGAGACCATGGCCTGTAACCCAAAAGCAAACAAGTATGACAAGATAAACTCAGATACAAGTTTGCTATTTATTCCTATCAAGTCCAACTCCAGAGGCTCCTATTTTGTCATTGCTCATACTTAAATCAATATACAGCTTCATACTATAGGCAGAGACTTTAATGATCACAATTTTTTTCTAATACAGAAAATTCAACAAATACGGCACAAGGCAAACTGTTCCAAGAGTTCGGAACTAGAAAAGCTGATTGTCAAACGAACTTTCACTCTGAGTCAAAAAACAATTTTCCTTCAGAATTCAAGAAAGCCATACTATCATTTTCCTCTAAGCACTACTGATACTACCTACAGGATATCATCGACATAAAGAAAGCAAGTAAACAGAATTCCAACTTCAGTAAAAAGAAGAGCGAATCATACCTGTGGTCGGGCTCTTTTGGGCCTGGACCGTCTCAACTCCACCAGTTTATCAGCATTAGCCACACCAAGAACGGCCGACTCGTACGTCCCAAAATTCCCAACAATTCTCTTATCCGACTCCAAGCTCAAATATGCCTCCACCCGGTTGGGGACGGAAGGCCCCGTCCAATGCCTGGAATGAAACATCAATCCGATCTCAGCCGGAACAGAGTCGAACCCGCAAGCCGAAATAACCAAGGATCCCTTCTCCACTGCCTTTTCGTGGTACAAAGCCTCCATCCTCTCCATGAACTCGGGCTCTCCACAAATATCCAAGTAATCGCAGCCCGCATCCACGCAGGCCGAAACAACTGGCTGCCCATAGAGCCGAAACGGTCCGACGCAATTCAGTATGATCCTTGCTTGGGCGGCGAGGCGGATAAGGGAGTTGGGGTCGGAAGTATCGGCAGTGAGGAGCGGGATTTTGGGCGGGGAGTTGGGGAAGGAGGCCCAGTTGAGCGCTTCAGATAATCTCGACGGGCTTCGGCCCGCTAAGGCAAGGGTTTTGAGGGGCGAGTTAGGGGTGTTGAGGAACTTGAGGGCCTCTCGGACTACGTATTTGCCGGTGAAACCGGAGGCGCCGAAGATTATTATGTCGTAGATTTTCGAGCTGGGGGTGGCGTTATCTTCCGCCATTCTTGAAAAGAATGGATCTTCTTTGAGGTTTGATGCTGCTGGTTTTTCGAAATGCTGCTCAAATTTGATGATACGATTCAGACATTTATTAGGTAAAGATTCAGTCTTGCATGTTCAGTTCTGGAAACACCGTCTTCGCCGCCCGTGAAGTAATACCACTGCAACACTCCACTACTCTGTAATCTTTAATTATAAACACATTTGTCGTCTGTCATCGAGGTGGTTCCATGGTGTAGTGGTTAGCACTCTGGACTTTGAATCCAGCGACCTGGGTTCGACTCCCGGTGGGACCTTCAACTTTTTTTTGTTGTTTCTCAAAATTGAGGTGGGAAAGTTTTTACTGAAATCAAGTTTGATCGAACCAAATCAATCACAGAACAATCGTGATATATTTGCCATATAATTAATCACTTTTTCTGAACTTGACACCAATGACACAACAAGTGCATTGTACTTGTTATATAACTGGTTCAAGTCCGACCAAAACCAATTTGCATTAGAATTTCCAATAAGTGAGACACCAAAGATCAAAATAACTGGGATTAGCAGATCTTTTAGAAACTACATCAGTAGTAAAATGACATAATAATAATAGTGTTTGAAAAACTTTGCTTCAGATTTACAGCTCCAGATTAGGAGTACATTAGTTTGCAAATATGAACTGGCAAAGACACCTGTTTAGTTGAAGTCTATAAGGCTGTATCCAGGAATTCTTTTCAGACCTTTTCCTTTGGCAATGGCTCCTAAATGTGCTACTTCATCCCATTTTCCTTCTCCAGCATAAAGATTTGATACTGAGCAATAGGCGCTTGCGTTCTGTGGCTCGACGTCCAATAGCCATTGTCCTACTCTTTCCCCCATCTCCGAATTTCCATGAATTCTGCAAGCAGCAAGCAGAGCACCAACCGTTGAAGCGTTCCGTCTTGAAGGGACATGGTTTAGAAGATTGTATGCTTCTTCCAGCCGACCTGCTCGACTTAGTAAATCCACCATACAACCATAATGCTCGTCTGATGGAGTGATTCCGTATTCTTCCTGCATGGAGCTGTAAGCATAGAGCCCCTCTTCTACGAATCCACAATGGCTGCAGGCTGAGAGTATTGCCTTGAATGTAACTCCATCAGGGGCGACGTTCTTGTTTTTCATCTGGTCCATCAATTTGAGGGCCTGAACACAGTTCCCATGCGTACCGTATGCAGCAATCATAGTGTTCCAAGAAGACAAATGTTTTTCAGCCATGTGATCAAACAAATGGCTAGCCATTTCTAAATTTCCCCATTTGCTGTAGGTAGCAATAAGAGAATTCATCAATGTTATATCTTTCTCTAGAAATACTCGATACAGTCGACCGTGTACTTGTTTAGCTAAAGTTACAGATCCAAGCTGATTCACTGCCTGTAGCAGACATGTGAATGTCACAGCATCAGGGTGTTGATTTTCTCTTTGCATCAGCCCAAACAAGGTCGTTGCTTCATTCGCAAGGCCGTGGTTCACAAGAACAGTCATCATTGATGTCCATGATACCTTATCCTTCATCTTTATCCTATCAAAGACTCGTCTAGCGCATTTGATGAAACCACATTTTGCATACATAGTTATAAGTTGATTTGCTATGTCAATGTTTGCTTCCAAACCTTGTCTGAACACATATCCATGAACGCACTTGCCTGCGCGTATGTCGCCCATATCAGACAATGCAGAAAGGACACTGATAATTGTTCCTGTATTTGGTCTAACACACATAGCGACCATTTCACAGAATGTCTCTATGGCTCTGAACACACATCCATTATGGAGATAACCGGCAATCATCACGTTAAATAGAGCATCATCCTTGGCGTCTGTTCTGTAGAAGACGTTCGTCGCAGCAGATAAGTGCTTACATTTAGAATACATATCAATTAGAGCTGTGGTACCAACAAGATCGAAACGGACTCCTCTGCGAAGTATGTGACAATGAATAGCCTTTCCCAGAAGCAGATAACCCAAATCTGCACAAGTCAATAGTCCATTTGCCAAAGCAATCAAATCAAGATCGCATTTATTAACAACCATTTGGAGAAAAAGGTTAAAAGCTTCCAAAGGCTGCCCCAAGTGAAGATGACCAGAAATCAAGGCATTCCAAGAACCAGTAGTTTTTTTGCTCATCTTTTCAAAAATCACGGTGCCACCATGTAGATCACCACACTTTATATACATATCCATGATGCTTGTTTCAAACACTTCATCTGGACGACCAATTTTTCTTCTAATTGCATAGCCATGAATAGATCTTCCCTCGTCCAGTGCTCCTAATCGTGATGCACACTGCAGTAAACTCACCAGTGTTACCCTGTTAGGCTCAAATCCATCTCTCTGCATACAACGTGCTACGCTAAAAGCCTTGTCAGCATGACGACCGCCGGCTTGAGCGTATCCAGTAATTATCGAAGTATAAGCAACCACATCTCTGTCAGTTATTTCATCAAACACTTTAGCTGCTTCCTCAATTTGATCACACTTTGAGTAAAATCCAATAAGTGACGAACCCACAAACTGATCACAACTCAATCCAAATTTAACAGCATCCGTATGAAGATTCCTTCCAAATTCAGACGCCCCCAACTCAACACAACTTTTCAACCCAAAAGTGATGGATGAACCATGAACCCCTATATTTTTCTGCCTCAAATTCACATAAAGCCCTAAAACTTCACTATGTTGATCAGCTCTAAAATATCCAACAATAATTGAATTCCAAACAGAAAGATTGTTATTGATGATTTTGTTCAAAACCCATTTGGATTCCGTCAAAAGATTAAAATTTTCTAATGTAAGAAAAAGCTTGGAGCCCACAAATACGTTCCCGTCAAGACCTTGTGTGATCACCCAAGCATGCAGCTTTTTTAAAGAACCCGTATCCGGACAGTTTTCCAAATAAGAAGCAATCTTTTCAGGGAGAGAAAATTGTTGAGAGCGTAGAATTTCTGCGTTTAAGTTGGAAAAATGTAAAGCATGGGACTTAATTGAAAGAAAAGGGTTGGATTTTTTTAGCAAATCCAATTTCCCAAAAGAAAATCTGTTCATATTTCTGAAAGAATCAGTTCAAAGTACAATATTGTCGGCTTTATAGCTGAAAAATATGTAATCTTTTTTGCTGCCATTCTGGATCTAAAGCTAATCAAGTTTCAAGAATGTGGCAAAAGAGCAAAATTCGCAGAAGGGCAATCTTTTACAAGCCATTTACCGCAGAAAGAACAGAATGAAGATGGAAGAAGAACATCGATCGCAATTGCTAAGCAGCACTATGAAAACGAAAGAAAATCCCATACAAAGGCCAAGAACTCAGTTACATAAGAATGGTGACATGATAGTACCATTCTGGTCTCAATGTCGAGTAATTAATCATAAACATATTTGCTTCCGACAGGAGGAAACAATGGTAATGACAAGAAACTTACGCCAGTTTACTTGGAAATTGAAGTCGGGAGAATAATATTAACTCTATAGCTATTTACAAAAACTGATACTAAGAGCTCAATAATGAAGAAAGTCTTTATAGCCACTCCCTGAGTTCCGACGGGACACTGGTTTTGTCAGCATTTTACGGGGAATGAAATAATGGCATTGGGGCATCTCTGTCGTGGCAGACGCCGAGTCTTCTTTCCCCATCCCGCTAAACTTCTCTCCTCAAGTTGACAAATGGGCTTCTGTACTGGGGTTGAGCAAAGTGATCTTGTGGTTATAGGTGTCGTTGGACCTGCCGAACGCTTCCTACCTCTACCGTTCCTCGTGGAGCTCCGTTGTGACAAACCTGACTGCAAAGTTCTACCTTCAGCTTTCAGTAACTCTTCAAATGCCTGTAGATCCTCAGTCACTTCAAGACGCGACAATGTAACCAAACCAGGAAGTATGTCCCGTTGGAAGTCCTTTCGTTGCCTTCCCCTCCTTGACTGCCCTCTTCGAGACCTTTTGGACAATGTAGCATTCCCAGTCTCATTGTCACTTGGATTATTCATCACAGCTGGCTCATAGTGATAGTATTCTTCCTTGGTTTCTTCCAACTTTAATGTCATGAATTCAAAGTAATCCATACCATCAGGAATGGATTCTTCTTCTTCACATGATCCATTCTGATCCAAGGGGACTTCGACATGAATGCTTGGAGTATCACCACATTGAGATAAAATTGTTTCTGCAAACCATTTAAGATGATTGCTAGATGTGACTTCTGGAGGATTGCAAACACAGTCATCGACTAAATTCTTGTTCCCGGACAACAAGATTGCAATTATGGCCTCCGCAGCAATTCTATCACGTTCTTCGTTAGAGACTTCAGGGTTTCCTTGAGGCATGTCCATTTTCCTAGACTTGGATTCTTCAGGAGATGATGCATTAGTTTCGAATTCAACAACTGCTGGAACCTCCAAATCTATCTCTGTGGTGGCAATTTTTACAATAGCTGTCGGAACGGAAGGGGCTGATGGAGCATCGTCCTCTTCCAGAGACAAGTTCAAATCGATATGATGCCTCAAGTCAGATATATAGTTATTTAATCCTTTCTGTAAAACAAGATTCTTGGTTTCAAGCTGATTCCCTGAAACATCTTCATCTGTTTTAAAATTTGTAGCACCATCACCACCAATATCAGAGCAGTTGGCCCCTGAGAGGTTGTCTCCAGAATTTGGATCCTTGAAGCTTTGAACGATATTAGAAATTGGAAAACCAAGAATCTTTTTAGTACTGATACTGTTGTGGATCTCATTGATTCCACCCTCCACATCCTTTGGTGCTGAGATTTCCTTGTCCTGCTTCGAAGCTTGAAAGGAGCCATTGGCCATCTCAGATTTCCCGAAGAACTTCTGAGAACAATTTTGCAAAGAGTCCAGATTCATGAAATAAGACCTCTTCATCCCTTTCTTCGGATCACCACTATCTTGTGGATTTTTAAGAAACCAGGGCAACCCTCCCCTGGAATTCTCCCGGTTGCTTTGACAATCTGCAAGAACAGTATGATGTTGAGGAACCACCTCTTGAAACTTCTGGGAGTTTTCTGGATCTTTCGTCAAGTCTTCAGCAGGCTTCGAGTTCATGTCATCCATATTCATAAAACATTTTCCGGTATCACTTTCTGCAAACTGATAAGGTCCTTTGACAAAGTGTGATCCAATTGAAGAACAGCCCTTCAACCATTTCCCATTCATATCGGAATGATAGGAAAATCGTTTCTGGCTTGATAGTTCACTTTCCAAATCTGCCTTGTTTTTGCCATTATTCCCATTTATTCCACCAAGCTCAAGATTTTGCACAAAAGACTTAGAAATCCATGGGGGTGAATCAAATGAGACAACATTGTGATTTTCTTGATGAGGTCCAACTTTCTGATCCAGAGTACTTGAAATCTTGGAAGCAACTTTAGAGGGACCATCATTTTCTTCAGAAATTTCAACCCCAAAGATTTTACTTTTCCCCCGAGGCACTGATGTACCCATATCCAACGTACCATTCGAAAGTTCTTTTCTTGGTTCAGCCAGTGGTGGTTGAGGAAATGCCATTGACTTGCCAGAACCGAAGTCTCCAACAGAAGAATGTTTGTCAAATCTCCTTTTCTCTGGAAAAGGCGGTAATTAAATACAGCATGAGAAAAGGTGCCTAGCTAAACTGAAGCCATGTGCTCTCTAAACCTAGATCGACACTAGAAATGCCTATTCTTGCACAAAAATTCACATGCTTTGTACGTCGTCAGCCAAACATGAAAACTTATACCAAGAGCCTGGTGAACGACCTATCTTTATATGAATAAAGTATCTCAGCTAATACACAGAAGGTCACATTAAGCCAGTTGTGCAATAGAAGTCTCAAAATTTGAACAAAAATGTTATATGGGCATACCTGCATGGTCATCAGAGAGATGCTCTTTTCCACTCCTTCCATTCATGGATTCCAGAATGCTCAGAGAACTTCTCCCTTTCATTCCATCCAGGGAATTTTGAAAGAAATCTCTAGTCATTAGATTAAAGTTTGAACATGAATTTGGAGTTACCTCTCCTCTTGAAAGCGTTAGACCATCAGGAACTCCATCTCTTGGGTTGGTTATACTTGTGTCTCCTGGATGATTGGTTCGTTTGAAGCACAAGTTAAATCCCAAAGCCTCAGTATCACATTGAGATGTCTGAACAGCAGTATGGGATAATTTAGCATCTCTACCGTATGAGGCCGGATGGTTCCTGTTTGCGGAGGCAATTTCAACCCCCTGTAATTTACAAAATCTTTCTTGAATCTGCTTCTCCAGATTCCTATGGTATATATCAGCTGGAATTCCGAGGGTATAGGTTCCATTTGGGAAAACGCTGCACTTAGACAACCATGGTTCACAAGTCCTCAAACTTCTTATGTCTTGGGTGCGGGGCAAAATGGGCACGCTGTTATCCTCCGGAAAACTGGGAAACAGCTTGCCACCAGTTCCTGACGTTGGCAGACAATCAGCCATCAAGTGGAATGAAGAAGAAGAATGAGGGGGATTCCATGTTCTTTTTGCATCTCCAGGAGGGATGGGAGAGAACAAAGAGCTTGACCGAGGCTTTTCTTCCTTCACATCATCTTTGTTTAATTCTCTCCTCTTGATTTCATTCATCAGCTCTTGCTGTCTTGCATAAAGACGGTGCAGTTCCTGGATCTGCATAGTTAGGCATACAGAAAACATGAGATGGTTTCTCACTTGTCCATTTTTCACAAAATTCAGGAGTAAAATCATGCGTACCTGATTTCTGAAAATCGATTCATGCTCAAGAATCGTCTGCCTCACTCTCTCCGAATCATATCCCAAATAACCATTTTTGTACATCGGGGACGTGAATGAATCAGGATTATGTCCATTTCTCAGAAGCTGGTTCTCATGATATAAGGACCTCATAGCACTGCTCGTGCTTCCATCAAGATCAATGACAGAATGAGACTCCCGCAAAAATGCATTACCTTGTATTTTAGTTCCCATTCCTGGAATCAACAAGGAGCAAAACATCGGTCACCCAAAGCACTAGTCGAACTAGCTCACCCAAGAAAGACGGTAACAGCAAAATGTCAAAAAAATCAACTCTTATGTTAACAACAGGTCAGAAAATCCAGCCTCAAAGAGCCCATGAAGCAAATGAGTACAGTTCATCGCATTATCCAAATCCAACGAACTAAGGAAATCACAAGAAACTCCTTGACCTCAAAAGAGAGCATATTAAACTTCTCCGCACGCATTCAAGCAAATATAACCGTGCTTCAATCAGACCATTCCTATCTAATTTTGCACAATGATTTAGGAAAGAAGCTCTTTCCATTCAGCTGGTTTGTGCAGCCCGGCACGTAACAACGGATGTTATCCAGCAGATCATTCATCAAAATGAATAAAAATGCTCACAAAACAATCATCAGCAAAATGTCACTACACATCCAACCAGAAAATACCACAAACTGTCTTGTTTCTTTCATAAGCAAATACAGTCCATTTACCATAAAAGATTTACAGTATGCCCAGAGTTTGAAACACACAACCAATATGCTATTTCTTGAACTGTTTGATTTCACATTTAAGAAATCTTAAATGGGCAAAATTGAGTTGAGCAATTATTACTGTGAAAAGAGAGCATTAAAGAACATAACAGCATCATACCATGGGAAGAACCAAAGGCACAAGCTATCAATTTCTCAGAAGAAGACAGCCCAGAATATGAACCACATCATTAAAATCTAAATGTATACACAGCACAAGAAAGCAAGAAAATTGGAACTCATAAGGAAGCAAGAAGAAGAAAGAATATTCAAAGTCTCAATGAAAGAAAATCCAAAAAGTTAAAAAAAAATAAATTACATATGAGGTATAAAAACAGAATTACCTCAAAACCCAGATTCTTTTTCTGACTCCTTTACAGCTCCATATAAACAAATCCCAAAAGGGGTGAAAAATTATCCACAGCAAAGCACAAAGGAAGGGCAGAAAGAAAAATTAACTTTCACAAGTTGGAATTGTTGTGTGCAGTAAAAGGACAAGAATTGAAGGACCCCAGAGAACAAAGGTGGAATCTTTCTACTGCCATTGGAGAACCTTCAAAACAAAACAAAAAAAGAGAAGAAAAAGATCATTTCCCAGAGCAAGAAAAAGAAAAATCCCAGTTCTTGATCAATCAGCAGCCAAACAGACTACATAGGAAGAGAGATTGAGACAGAGAGAGAGAGAGAGAGAGAGAGAGAGAGAGAGAGATCCAAGATAAGATCTCTTCTGTGTACAAACACAAACATGAACAAAAGTGTTTATGCAAAGAACAATGACTTGAAATTTGTCAACATGTGAGCTCACCTTATTCTATGTACTTCTCTTTCTCTCCTGGCTTTAGAATCAATCATTTCTTTCCCATTTGGCCATATCAAACTTTGATAATAATAGTACAGTTATTATACAAGAATTTAAAAAAACAAGAAACCACATATATGAATGAGAGAATAACATATTATTATTATTTTATACATTGAGATTTTCTTGGTTTTTAGGAAGTGAGAAAGGCATGGCTATCTCATCTCTTGGAACATTTATTACGTTATATTCAGATTCTCTCACCCTCCATGCTTTTCGGGCTTCATTATTTTTTTTATTTTTTATTTTTTATTCCTCACAAGTTCAACTCTAAAATACCATAATTTTAATTACATGAACATAAAAAAAGAAAATATATTTTTTATCTTTTTGCATTTTTCTGACATGGGATTCTGTTTATTTTTTTGAATTTTTTTTTAAAAAAATAAAAAATGAAAAAAGATAATTATAATTAAGAGGAAATGTAGAGATGATTTAACTTGCAACAAAGAATGCAACTCTCACCAGTTTCCTAAAAGCATCTAACTGACCTCATCTACCTGCTCCTTGTCCCACGCGCAGGGGCGGCGACTGAAACATGTTAGAAAGTACAATCTGGGTGTACGATGAAAGATATACTCCGGCAAGTGGAACACCACGTGCATCCTTGGCGCGTGGAGATGGGATGTTTCTTAGATTGACTCATAGAATGGCTGTTACATGGGAGAATTACAACGACCTAAGTGGGGAAGAAATAGATATTTATTTTTGCAGATAAGGACCTCTAATTTCTCATTATTTATTTTTTAATTTATTGGTTGACAAATCAAAATTAGTTGGTAAACCCTTTATTTAAAATGTTATCTCGAAAACTAATAATGTCTTAATCAAGTTTCATGAATAAGTTTGATGTCATGGGTTCGAGGCCTATCGAATATATAATTATTTGCTGATTTTATTACAAATTTATTGTAATTTATTAGTGATCGATTTCTCAATTTATTAAAAAATAAAAATAAGGGATAATTACATTCCCCTCCTCTGAGGTTCGGTGTAATTACATGTAGACCCCTTGTAGTTTGAAAAATTACATCTAGTACCCCTGTGGTATGCTTCTGTTTAACAAATATGTTCATCCGTTAGTTAAAATTCACCGAATTTGTTGATATTAATAAAAAAATAAAAATAAAAATCAATATCTACCTTCGATTGACTTATTAATGACTTAATGCAAGCCAAACAAATCTTTTATGACTAAATTACCCTTATAACGGGAAAAATATACCTCCTCTCATGCATTAACGTGTAATGATATATAAGGGTAATTTGGTCATAAAAAGATTCATGTAACCTACAATAAGCCAGAAATAAGTCAATCGATGACAAATATCACCTTTAACTCAATTTTTTTTGTTAATATCAACAAATTTGGTAAATTTTGACTAACGGGTGGACTTATTTGTTAGACAGAAGCAAACCTCAAGAATAATAAATGTAATTTTTCAAACCACAGAAAATATACGTATAATTGCACCAAACCTCGATGGAAGGGAATGTTATTATCCCTAAAAATAATAATTATGATGTGAGTATATTGTGAAGAAATAAAAGGATTTAGAGGGGCATATTTTTCTCACCTACCCTGATTAGCACATTTAATAATTTCAACTTCATTGAAAGGAATAATAAATAAAGTATTAATATTTTCCAGCTTCGGCCATGGAATGGAAACATGAGCATTCATGAGTGATTAATGGCAGCGGACGGAGACTATGAAGAATAGGTGACCATCCATCCGTATCATCAAAATTCCTATAAACTCAAATTTTATTTATTACATTAATCTAAATCTTGCCTATTTCTGGAAATCTAATTTCAATTTTATTTATCATGGTTATTTGACTTCAATTTCCAGTAATTATTTTTGTGTTCTCCTATTTTTTATAAAATTTTAATTCCATTGTAATTATTTTTTACCTAATTAACCATGGTATTCATTAGATAATCTTAAGAGTGTAGTTAGTTTTTGAGTTTATCTACAATCTGTATTTGCATAATTAAAGACAAAATTGTGAATCCATATTCCAAACATTATAATTAATCACTTACATGAAGTATTCCAAGATCAATTATTTCATAATTAATTGTTGGATAATTACATACACACTCTCTGACCTACGATCTGTTTACATCATTTGTCCTTATCTTCTGCATAACAATCGAAAAACATGGGTAGTTGTGCAATGATGTTGATGCTTTTGAAAAGTGTATGTGTAATTATTCAAAAGACGTGAGTGAGGTAACTGTAATTGTCCCTTAAGGTCTCGTTTACTTTGAGAGATGGGATTAAATCATGATAGATTAATGCTGGATAAAATGTAGGATGAAATTAAACTGTATCACTAATATTTCATTTAAATCATCTAGTTATCATGATTAATCATTTATTTACCTAAAGGTCAGTAAATAAGAGATTGGGTTGGATATCCAATCCAATCCTCACAAGTAAAACAAGCCCTAATTGTATAAAATATAGGATTAAACTAGACTTCAGCACAGATACACAAAATTTGAGTAAAACCCAAGTTTTTTAATCAGTCGTAGAATTTTTATATACCGAGCGATCAAAATTAAAATAAATAATTAGATACTTATAGATCTTGGGATCAAAATGAACATGAATAATCCTCAATGGGAACCATTAAAAAGATGAAATATGGTGACTCACGCAATTAAAAAAGTAGGTTTAAGTATACTAAAAATTAATGTGGTCATGTTGTTGGAGTGAAAGATTAGATGGGAATCATAAATGGGAAGAAATTGATGGGGTGGGTGGCTTCTTCTATTTGTCCTCTTCTCAATGCAAATATGGTCCCCTTATTCCTTTTAAGATTTTCTAATGTTGAGGATTTCATATCCTTCTCTCATTTTATGCACTTTCTCATATTTCCCTCATTAAGCTAAACTCATCTCCTCAAGTAAAAAATTATAGGGGCCACTTTTTTATCCATTTTACTCTTTTAAGAAATGCCCAAATACCTATATTCTATGAATAATTTGTCCTTTTTAGGAGTTATCATCATGCCCGATTAAATTATTTTTATTTTTTTCGTCTACTTCAATAATACACAAATTGGGCAGATATTCTCTGCCTTTTGCTGCAGCACTATACTGTTCGGCTGATTGTTCATTAGTTATTGTGTATACTGCAATGATATGATTATGTACAGTGGAGATAGTGTGAATATTTTTCGATGGTGCACGTAATCTTGAATTAGGCTGGCAAATTTGGCCATTTGTGTGTCTTAGTTGTTCTTAGTAAACACCATCAACAATGTCCCTCTTTAAATAAATATATTTGAGGAATAATTTCAATTCAACCTAATGATTAAGAGCTAGCTTAGATATTTTTGTACTTAACATAAGCTGTAAAATCGAATGTTTTGAAAAAGTAAGAAATTCTTCAAATATTAGTTTGTTCAAATATATGGACAAGAAACATATTATTTTATTATAAAGTATAATAATAATAATAATATAATTATCGTTTGTATCAAAATAGTACTAAGTCAAATTGGAGGGTGTTGAGATTAAAATCCACCAATGAATTGGTTGTACTGGTTTGACCCAGTTGGGCAGAATTTACACAAATGTGGATGGCTTTGCTTTGGGCAATGGGCAGCCAGCTCTCCATAGCAGTGCGCCAGACTTAGTTTAAATCTCCAATATTTGTAATCATTTTTCACTCTGATTTTCATTTTTTATTTTTAACAAATGAATTTAATCCCTATTTTCCCTTCATTTTCAAGATTTTTTAAGGAATAATTATATTTAAATCCCTGATTTATAATCTATTTATATAAATAATTCTTATTTTTTGTGTAATTATAAAAATTATTATTGGCTGACAAAAACTAAGGTAGTTTGTTTAATGTTGTTAATGTTTATGAGGGTGTACGTGTAATTTTTCAAAAAATATGGATGGTTTTGATGAGTATATGTGTAATTTTGTTAAAAGCATGAATAATTTGTGTAAATATATCATAAGTCAGTGGTGTAGATGTAATTATTATTATTATTATTATTATTATTATTATTTAAATAATAATTGATGCTATTGAAGATTGAAGTACCTCTAATAAAGCTTACATAAAAAAGCTTTCAGAGGAGAGAGATGAAAAGGAGAAAAAGCGTGTTTCATTAAAGGAAACTGCGGAGAGAGGCAGAATATTACACACTTTTGACATAAATATCAGTTTACAGGTAAGCTAATAGTCGTGCTTTTCTGAGAAAAGCAGATTGCAACTTATAAGGAAACCAAAAAAAAAAAAGAAAAAAAAAAGCATAATTACTATTTACAACAAAACTGTTATCAGGCATGTTCTGTTTGTCTTAACAAACATAAAATCAGTAGATAATCTTAAACCATTAAGCCTAATTAAGATATTAATTAAGAACTTTTATTTACACAGATTTTCCTTTTACTCCCTTATGGGCCCTGAGCCCAAATTCTGAGAATCACCAAACTTTTCTTGGGCCCATTAGGCCCAAAATTTCCTCCCATAGCCCAACACTTCCGACACTGGTAAGCCCAACAACACTTGGGCTGCACGCAGCCACAGTCCAGTAGCCAGCTCTGATCTCATCTCTCAGCTGTTCTCTCTCCCAAGCGCAGTACCCATCAAAGAACCTGAACTCCTCCGCTTGAACTGCGCTCCTTCTCACCATTTCAGCAGCACAGCCGACACTCTCTTTCGTGCCGTAATACAGGCCTTTCATTACCTCCTCGAACACCCCGCTCTTACCAACTGCCTCGTTTTCTTGCTTAGGACTCACCAAGAATAGCCCTTCTTCCAGCGGCCCGCCGAAGAACAATGGCCTGTCTGAAAACGCAGCAGATGATGCGTCCAATGTCGATGACCGCATCTCCTTGATGGACATGAGTGATGGCCTGTTGAGTATGATGCCTGTTGGGCCTATGGGTCCGGTGGAGAGTAGCAGGATCACGGTTCGTTCGAAGATGTGGACGCCGTCGAGCTTCTCGGTGGCGATCAACAAGCAGCCTTTCTCAGGTTCGTGGATGGTGTGTGCCCATTTGTCTCCTATTGTGATGGGCTGAGGCTGGTCGGTTGGGGCGTCCAGATCAAGAACTGCAGAGGGAAGTTCTTGGAGTGGGAAGGCTCGTTCTCTGGCGACTAGTCTTGCTCTGAATGATCGCCAGTCGGAGGTGAGAAACGGGCCGTCTTCGTCTCGAGGTGATGCTGACGCTGGACCTGATTGGCAACCTGATAAAGATTTGATTTTTATTAGTTAAACTCGATCGAAATTTCAATTATTTGCTCAAAGATCGACAATTCCATCAACCATGTTATGATTGGATCGCAGCCCTTGAATCATACTTAAGAAAGCTTAGAAAAAGCAGAACAGAGAGTAAAACCAAGAAAGAAGACAAGAACATACATGATACAGAAACAGGAGCACCAAATTTCCTGGTTTGATACTTAATGGGCATTTTCCTCGTGTGTGTAAGAATTCTGCCCCTGGCTGAGGGAAGAACTTCCATGGTTTTTGTGAAGGAATTGGAGGAGAGACAGCAAGCTTCCATGGCGGTTTAATTGTCACTCAAATTGATGAAACTCCGTTTCAAGGGTAATAATATATATACGCAGAACAAGTAATGGTTTAATGGATATAGCAGCACATAGTAGCATGTGGAGTGAGGCTGAATTTGAACCACAGAATTGTTGTAAACCCATAATGTCCAAGTGGGAAGCTTTGGTTTTTTCCAGATAACGTTAAGGCTCAGCACACCGCACAGCCATTTTTCAAGACTTTATTGGCTGTAAGAATAAACTGGTGGTGGTGGAGAAAAGGGTTTTGGTCCTTTATAGATTATGTGGCGTGCTAACAGCCATTCCTGTACTTCTATTTCTTGTTACTTTGCCTTCTACTACTGTAGGCTGAAAAGTGCATTCATTTTGGTGGGGGGTCAGAGGACCCATCCCTTTACTTTGGAATACTTTGGAATAAGAATTTTAGGGTGTTTGTCGTGGCATTATGTGATTGGTAGCTTGAATTCTTCATATCTGAAAAGTGCGAAAATAAGAGCTTCTAAGCAGTTAAATTCATGTCACCGTTGTTACTCTGTACACTGAGTACATGAATGATTATCATATATTTCTCGTAAGATATTTGTCGAATTTTAATTATCTTCATATATTTTGATCTCGAGTTCTATTCCCTAAAAGATGTAGTGAAAGAAGGTTCGTTACATTTGCTTTTGCGTTACAAATTCCAAATGTTGGATAACAAACAGGTCGGATCCCAATTAATAGTCTTGAAAGAAAATTTGTTAGCGTAGGTGGCGTTTGTTATGATGGTCCTCGAGTGATAATACGGTGCTTTAAACATGATGGTTGAATTGAAGCTGAAAAAACGGTGCAAAATGAGAGAAAGCAATATAATGATATATGGCACAATTGAATGAAGCTCTCAAAGTCAGTGGTAGACTACTAGCAAAGGACACTTTCCAGTATTTATTATAGTAAACAGATTATCATCTACAGAGTAGCATCACCATGTACATTTTACACTTTCCAAACTCAAATATTTGCTTGCATTATGTTAACTCCTGACAATTATACAAGTATAGAACAGTGACCACCAATTCTTTTAGCGGACAAGTATACCTGCTGATTCATGCCTGAACAGGGCAGGCTCTGATGACATTCATCGTAGAAGACTTTCGGCCCCATATCAAGAGCATCAACCCACTTGGCCACAACCAGGTTCTAGATGACAATGGATGGAGCATAAGGTATCTTTGTAAGATGGTGATTCAGTCCCTTGATCGTCTGGTATATTCCGTCTGATCTAGGGTGAGTTGTATCCATAACAGTGAATTCATGAAACTCATCATTTAACTCTATTAAACTAACTCCAGAAGGCCTTTTGCTGGCTACCTTTCTGATCTGCAATCTTGCATTTGAAACACTTCCCCAGTCTCCTGCTGCCGCATATACGTTTGACAACATAGAAAAGTTTCCTGGCCCAGCTGACTCTAGTTTCACCAAGTGGTCAAGAACCTCCTCAGCTAGTTGCACAGCATTATGCATTCGGCAAGCCCCTAAAATGGAGCTCCAAATAACAACATTTGGTTCAAAAGGCATGTTATGGAGAAGCCTGAAAGCTTCACTGAGGCGCCCCCCACGACCCAAAAGGTCAATAAGGCAACCATAGTGCTCTATCTCAGGAGCAATTCCATAGTCATTCTCCATGCTGTAAAATTGATGAATCCCGTCGTTGACCATACCGGCATGACTACAAGCCGAGAGGACACCAACAAAAGTCACTTTATCAGGTGCAAATCCTTCTTGCTTCATCGTATCAAAAAGCTGAAGAGCCTTCTGTCCATGCCCATGCATGGCCAGCCCATGGATCATGGCATTCCAGGTGACCAAATCTTTTCTTTCCATTGCACAAAATATGCTCCATGCCCTATTCAAGCTTCCACACTTGCAATACATGTCAATCAAAGCATTACTAACCAGGATACCACACTTGTACCTTTTTTCCAGTATAGACCGGTGAACTTTCTTCCCTAGGCCCAATAAACCAGACTCTGCACTTGCACATAAAATGCTAACGAAAGTCCCGTCATCTGGCTTCAATCTCGCTTCCTCCATTTGATCATAAAGTCTGGCTGCCTCCTTTGCAAGTCCCTTCTGAGCATACCCAGATATCATTATTGTCCATGCAACCAAATTCTTGTCCGGCATATTATCAAATAAGACCTTAGCCATCTCAATGTCACCCATTTTAGCATAACCAGAAATAACCGTAGACCATGACACGACATCCCTTGATGGCATTCTTTCGAAGATCTCAAACGCTGCGCTCATCTCCTCAGCCTTCACATACCCATCCAAGATAGCATTCCAGCTCACCCTATCTCTATGAGGCATTTCATCAAACAGTTTCTTCGCTTCCTTCAACTCACCCGCCTTCACCAGCCCACTGATCATTGAATTATAAGTAACCACATCCCTCTCCTCCATTACATCAAACACAGTCTTGGCAGCTTTAACACCCATCAACCCGCACTTGGAGTACGCATCAATCAACGAATTGGGCACGAACAAATCCGAGTAAAGATTGTATTTCTCCACATGGGCATGAATCATTTTCACGGAATTCAACCCCGAACAGGCCTTGATAAGAAAAAGATACGTATAGTTATCCGGAAAAATCCCAGACCACCGCATTTCCCTGAAAACCTCAAAAGCTTTGTCAGGCTCAGAGTTCCTAATATAGGCCTTAATTAACGTGTTGCACAAATAAGCATTGGGGTTCTGTATTTGATCGAACACATTGATTGCTAACGCCATTTGTTGGCACAACGATAGCGCTGAGATGAGTTTCGGCGCAACGAAGGGATCTTTATGAAGATTGGACTTGTATATGAGAGCATGGAGTTGCTTTAGCTGGTTCAAGTCCGTGCATTTGTGGAGGTCCGCGAGTTTCTGCTCGAACAGCCTCCGCCTGGAGAGAAACGTCGGAGCTCGAATTGGCGCGGGCATCTGCATTTTGTAGTGCGTCGGGAAGACAACTTAGCTCGCATGTGCAAGAGATGAAATCGGCGGGTCGAATGTTTGAATTGGAACAGAATGAGCCTATGGACCAACGGTGGAGACTAGAGATAAGCATCTGATATTTTTTTTTATTTTATTTTTATTTTTTAAACGAAAAAACTGTCATGATATTTTAGAAGGTAAAACTCATTTTTGCCCCCCTCCACTGTGGAGTATGCAACATTTTGCACATAATTGATGCGAGGTGCACCTGGTTTATTTTAATAATAATTGATTAACTATAAATATCTATTATTAACAATTAATATATTTATTATTGATAATTAAAATTTATGATGTAATTGTCGAGAAAAATAAAGAATATACGGGAATTGTGTATTATGAAGTTGATATGGTAAGAATTCGAATTACTCAAATGAATATGTTGATTGAGGTAGACTAGAATGAAGAATCAGATTCCCCCTCCCCCATAGCCATAATTCAAAAGGTATTTATAGAGTGAATTCTCATAAGGGGTCGTTCTTTGTCGAATTTGTCCGTATCTGATGAGAATATTTGGGCTAGGATACGGTAATGATGGTGTGGATTGGATAAGATTTATTTTTAGATTTCCTCGTATGCGGACTTCGTAGTTTGGGTATCAAAGCAATGTGGAGCGGATTGAGCCTGCCTCGTGATCTTCGAGCTCTAACTCTCTGCTACGTTAGCCCTAAGCAGGCCATGCTTCGTATTTGATTTCTTCCTTTTGCATCGTGGATCCTCCTTTTTTATATGGCTCGTCTTTTGAGGGAACAACTCCTCATTTCTCTTAAGGGTGCTTGGTTTCGCCTTCGTGGGCTGTCGTATCATGGCTTCATTTTTATGGATTAATTCTGACCTTGTCCTCGTGGAATTTTTAATAGAAATGACAAAGAGAATGGGGGTGGAGCTTTATACGAGGGTTCTTTTACCCTATACTAGAAGTCGAGGCAAGAGTTAGACTATTTATTTTTAATACAATAATTGCTTCATTGTGGTGCTAACGAAAATAACAGTTTGTCTCACAAGATACAACAACTAACAATTTCAAAGTAGCAGCATTACAAACTTTGATAAACGACGAATCAAACAATATTGTAGAACTCTCTTAATAAAAGACGACATGCTTTTATTGTTAACACTTTGAAACGCTCTAAAACGCTATTCAAGTTGAATGAATTCTATAGGATGAATTGAATTCAATGAAATGAAATTAAATGGGATGGTCTATCTATAGAAAGTGAAAATGTGTCTTTGAATGGACATGTCTAATCAGAAAAAATATTTTTGAAAGGTTATAACTTTTCATCCGAATGAACGCATTATTTCATCCAAAGGACATACCATTTCACCAAAACAAACGCATCGTTTCATCTAAAGGGTTTTACCCAATGGACATATCATTTCAACCAAAGGACACACCTATTCGGTTTATTAGACTCGGTCTGATGATGATTGGGCACCATCAACCATCATCCACATATTACGAACTTGTTATGCGTCGCACACCGTAACCAATCAATCGTCACGATTTATCCTATAAACATAAATTTATTAAATAAACATATTCTTTAATTTATCATTCACAATTTTCCAACAACAAATACAATCAATTTATAACAAATATAGTATAATTCTCCAAATTAAAAATGATAGAATATGTTATAATATTAAAGTCCATATATATAGTACAATTTAGATTGTAGTAATATTCAGGTTTCAAACATGAGGTATCAAAGAGTTTAGCTGGCATGTGAGGTCAGGATCTACTTTGTCATTTCCCCTAAATTAGTAATGAATAGATTAGATTAGATTAATTCAACTCACTTAATTCATTTATATTAAAAAGATGAATAAATAAAAACTGACCTAATTCGATTGCGATTACTTATCACCCCGACATTCTTAGACTGTGGGCCATCAATTTATGTGATGTTGAGAAATAAATTAAATTGTTCTATAATTGATTCCATCGTTAAATATCTATATGAATGAATATATTCGTCAAATCAAGTAAATTAAATTTTTATTCGATTATTTCTTTATGTTCGTATTTAATTTAATTAACAAAAAATAATAAAATGTTTTGTAAAAAAGATCAAATTATGGGGTTCGCTCAGTTAAAATCTGTTAAGTTTGATCGAATAAATAATTAAATTAAACTCAAACACGAAATAACAAAAGCACGATTTTTGGTGTGTTACGTGTTTAAACAAGTAAGTGAGGGCAACACGTAGAGGAGACAACTGGAGAAGCAATTACGCAACTAAAAACATCCATTTTCTTGCAAAATTAAAGTTCATTTAGCTGTTAATTACTCACTTAAGTATTTCTTAAGGATAGACATAGTGGTTCAGTATTGTCTTCCACTCCAATTATAACATTAAATAATGTGATGAGGATCAAGATTTTTAGTTGACAAATATGAAGATTAAAAGAAAATCAAAATAATAATTTAGAAATAAATGTAGTAATATTCTCATGCTTCTCAACCAATCCCTGGAAATATTGATAATTTCATCAATGCTGTCAGATACTTTAGGTGAGGTCGTTTGGATTCATTTTTAAATGAAAATTTTTAAATTTTAAAATTGTGTTTATTTCGTCATTTTTATTGAAAAGACCCAATCCCATTACAAATTTTGCAGCATATGTCCACTTAAAATGAATAGTAGGGTCTCATAATTTTTTTTGTCTTCCCTATATCATAGGCGTGTAAATCTGAAATCATGTTGATTTTTTTATTTTGTAAAAATGTACGAGTGTTAGAAGAAAAGAGACATGACAAGATTTGTATATATACGATTTCAATATTCAAATGTAAGTGGATTTTCATTTCTCACATCTAATAACATAGATTTGGAAATATGCAGTGTACACATATTTTTATTTTTCGCATAAAAATCAATTAATATAGTATTTTCATTTTATTAAATTTTTTGAAAACTAAAATTAAAAATGAAAACAAAATCAAATGGGGCTGCTAACGAGTCTTGATGTTACTATTTAGTCCTAATCCATGACGTATGTGTTTTCTCGGCCTTAATAGTAATACAGGGGGGTTGGATGTATTTTCCCCAAATATTTTTGCGCGTATGATATATAAAAGGATGAAATAATAAAAACCAAGTTGAATAAATAATATAATTTTATATTGTACTGACGTGATATTTTGAAACTGACTCAATATAACAAAGAATTTTGAGATAGTCCCCTCAAGCCACGTCGCGTGGACTGTGGCATTTACCAAACTAAGAAATTACATGAATAGAATAGAACAATCAAGAAACCAAGAAACAACACTAATAAAAGATAGTATGGTAAATTATATTTTCGGTCCCTATATTTTTCTTCCCAAAATCAGTTTTGGCCCCTAATTTTTCTAATGCACGGTTTTGAACTACAATTATTATAAATTATTATATTTTTTGTTCAATTATTGAAATTAAAGTTAAAACTAACGAGATTTATCAATTAACATTAATAATGCCAATATTTTTCACGCAAAATGAAGGCAAAAGTATTCATTGGACAAATAATATTCCAAAAGAACGAGGAGCCAACTTAGTTATCATCATCTTCACAGTTTTGGTCTGCTCTCGTGTATTTACAAAGCCTGGCCCTGTTGATTAACATGATTGTATTCTCCGACTCCATTATTTTTTTAATTTGTAAAAATTATAGATCAAAATTATTGTTAAGGCAAAGTATAAAGACCAGAAGCGTAAGTTATCGAAAGATAATAAGGACTAAGCGCCTAACCATGTGGTCATTCTAGGCAAATTTACAAAAATAATCCTACAATTTAGAATCATTCCAAACTGTTGGGTGGAGATCCACCAGTGGATTACTGAAATCCTAACTTACTATTACCAAATCGATTAGAACCTGAACTACAAATTACATCTTCAAAATGAAATTACAAATGAAACTGTAAATAAAGCCCTATCAATATCTAAGGCTCGGGGAGCCAAGATCTGGGAACTCACGGCCACGAACAAGGCCGGCTCCCACCACCGGTTACTCAAACCACCACAAAGGCCGAGTGTCCACTAAGGACAGTCAAACAGACACAGTTTAAGGGAGATCACCACAAAAGGCAATTGCCCACAAAGGACAGTCACAACAGACGCGGAATAGAGGAGAATAATCGGAGAAGAAGAGGGAAGAAGAAGGTAATATACTCACGGATTTCACTTGTCGTATACAAAGGATGGAACCCCCTTTTATACGACAAACACATAAGAGATAACAGGCGGAAGGTGGCGGTGAAGTATGGTACCGAAGCCATCGAAAATATGAGAGGGGGAAGATAACAAGGAGTCGGAACTTTGAGAGTGAGAGAGAGAAACCAGAGGTGAAGCAGCGGCGGCGAAAACCCTAAGTGAAAGAGGGAAGAAGACATCTGACCAAAATTTCCTTAGGTCAAAGTTTATAAGTCAGTCAAGTTGGGCCGAAATGGGTTGGGGCTTTATCATGGGCTGCAGACGCACCACGGTGGATTGGGCCAGTAGGTGGTGGTAAGAGTCATCCAAGGTGGTGGGGCAAATGGGCCCGTGAGTGGGCCTACCCCGAATGGGTCATGGGCCAATTCCAACATACTCTACCTTGGACCAGGACCAGTGAGGGTGACTGATGCCAAGGCCCGGATCTTTGACTATCATCATCGCCTTTTTATTCTATGGTACCTGCAATAGAAAAGAAAAGTGAGTAGTAAACAGTTTATAACAAATTTAAGATATTAAGACAATTAGTGAATTTTTCAACAGTCAGACATTTAGTTCCCATATCTGATAGGTTGGACTCAGAATCAATTTTCTCAAGTTGAATGTGTTCCTTTCCTACAATGTCTCTAATAAAGTGATACCTAACATCTATGTGTTTTGTTCTATCATGAAAAACAGGATTTTTACAAAGCTAAATGACAGACTGACTATCAGAAAAGACACTAACTTTTTGACTCAAGAAACCAATTTCTTTAACAAGACCTTCTAACCACAAGGCTTCCTTAAAAGCCTCAGTGGCAGCAATGTACTCAGCTTCTGTTGTAGATAAAGCAACAATTTGTTGAAGTTGAGACTTCCAACTAATACATGATCCACACAAAGTAAATACATATGATGTAGTGGATTTTCTACTATCTTTGTCATTAGCATAATTTGGAATCAACGTAACCAACAAGTTTAACACCATCAGGACACTTAGTGAATTTAATGCCATTTTTGAAAGTCCTTTTTAGATATCGCAATAACCATTTCAGGGCCTCCCAGTGGGAAGGACCCGCATTTGACATATAACGACTAAGACAACTTATAGCATATGCAATGTCAGGCCTAGAGCGCACCATTAAGAACATAACAGAGCCAATAGCATTAGAGTATGGAACTTTTTCCATTTTCTCCCTATCTTTATCAGTTTTAGGACACTGATCCTTACATAACTGAAAATGTGAAGATAGAGGTACAGAGGTAGCTTTTGAATCTGACATAGAAAACTTTTCAAGCATGGACAGTATGTATGCACTTTGATTTAAAACAATGGTGGAGTTTTTTCTATCTCTTTCAATAGTCATGCCCAAAATTTTCTTAGCATCACCGAGATCTTTCATATCGAAGGTCTTACTAAGATTATTTTGAAGTTCTTTTACATGCAGCATGCTAGGACTGGCAATGAGCATATCGTCCACATATAGGACAAGAAAAACAGGTATTTTGTCATCATATTTAAAATACAGACAGTGATCATAATTGCTACGAGTGTATTTTAACGAAAGCATGAAGGTGTCAAACTTTTTGTTCCACTGGCGTGGAGACTGTTTCAACCCATAAAAAGACTTTTTCAATAAACATACATAATCAGGTTTGGATTTATCAATGAACCCAACAGGTTGATGCATGTAGATATGCTCCTCTAAATCTCCATGCAGAAATGCAGTTTTTACATCCATTTGTTTCAGCTCCCAATTGAAATGAGCAAATAAAGCAAGTAAGATGCGAACAGTAGTATACTTAACAACATGAGAAAACACTTCAGTGTAATCTATGCCTTCTTTTTGGGTGAAGCCTTTAGCTACAAGTCTAGCTTTAAACCTCTTTGAGTTTTCTTCCTGTTTTAATTTAAAAATCTATTTGCACCCTATGATGGATCCACTTCTGGGTTTTGGAACTAGAATCCAAGTCTTATTATCTTTCAAAGATTTCATTTCATCTTTCATTGCACTTAACCATTTTTCAGCATTTTTAGATTTTAGGGCTTCTTCAGGGGTGCTAGGTTCACTAGATTCAGTGTTAAGTGCAACATGAAAATCACTATACTTAGAGGATACCCTAGGTACACGTCTGTTTCTGTCCCTAGCCAACAGATAGTCATTTAAGTTATCTTCTGGGTTCCGGTTCTCAGGGTGATCCTCTAGACTACCCTCTACTTGTTGGTTATCCCCTGAATTTTCTCTACCTGAACGAAGTTCCGTTTTAATGGAGATTCTATCTTATCAGGAGTTTTAGAGAGACAAGGCATTTCTGACTCATTAAAGATTACATTTTTACTAATCAAAACTCTAAAACCTGGTTGGCTCCTAAGCCACAAACGATAACCCTTAACCCCATCAGGATACCCTACAAAAACACACTTCTGGGATCTGGGTTCAAGTTTATCAACACTTTGATGAACAAATGCAGCACAACCAAAAATACATAAAGTGGACAAATCAACAGTTTTGCCAGACCATACAAATTCAGGGATCTTTCCATTCAAAGGAACGGAAGGGGACCTGTTGATGAGGTGAACAACGGTTAACACTGCTTCACCCCAAAGTGTTTTTGGAACTTCAAAACTGGAGATCATACATCTTACCTTTTCCAAAATGGTTCGGTTCATACGCTCAACAACACCATTTTGCTGAGGTGTGTAAGGATTGGTTTTGTGCCTCTTTATACCAAATTTATCACATAGATCAGAAAAACTTTGATTACAAAATTCCAGACCATTGTCTGTTCGCAAAGCTTTCAAAGTTTTTCCGGTTTGATTTTTAACTAAAACTTTTCATTTTTGAAAATGTTCAAACACTTCAGATTTACACTTCATAAGAAACATAAAAACTTTTCTGGAAAAGTTATCAATAATTGACAGAAAATATTTGTTACCACCGTGCGTTGGGGTACTAGAAGGCCCCCACACATCAGCATGTACATAATCTAAGATGTCAGATGAAGAAGTAGGGTTGGGGTATGGGGTAACAGGAAACTGAACTCTATGTTGTTTTCCCATGATGCATTCTTCACAGAATTTTAATTTCTCAATGTTGTCGTGCAATACACCTTCTGATTTGAGAATTTCAAGGCCCTTTTGACTTATATGACCCAACCGTTTATGCCACAAAATAGTTTTATCATTCTCAACAACATTAGCAGAAAAAACATCATATTTGACAGAGCATACGTATAGATTACGCTTGCGTTCAGCTTTGAAAACAGTTAATGCACCTTTCATAATTTTCATAACCCCCTTTCCTTATCTACCCTCTAGACCTTCTTCTTCAAGGACGGCACAAGAAATAAGGTTATGACTCAAGTCAGGGACAAACCTGACATTTTTAAGTGTTAAATTAAAGCCATTTTCAAAAGACAAGTTCACATCACCAAGACCAAGAATTTCACAACATTTTTCATTTGCCATAGAAACAGAGCCATAGTTTCCAGATTCAAATTTTGTGAAGATATCTTTAAAAGGAGACATATGAAAAGAACAGTCAGAGTCAATGAGCCACTCATGCATATGTAAACTCTGAACATTATTCACATCACAAACCATAAAGACTTCCCCAGAGGAATCATCAGTAACAGCATTTGCATTATCATTTGAATAGTTCTGATCTTTCCTAGGTTTCCTACAATCTTTAATGTAGTGACCCTTAATTCCGCAGTTATAACACTTTCTTTCTTTAACCTTATCATTACTGTTTTTGTCACCTTTTCCTCTAGACTTACTTATACTCTTATGCTTACCCTTACTGTGTTTTCTGTACTTGTAATCAGAATTCCTGTTCTTGATTCTACCTCTAACAAAATTAACCTCACCCTGCGACTGGTTTGGTTTATTTGTTTTGAGGTCCATTTCTTTGCTTTTAAGACCATTGATAACAATGTCAAGATTTACATTGTCTCCACCATACTTAATAGCAGCTTTTACATCACCATAGGAATCTGGTATGACATTAAGCAATACTATAGAGGTGTAATCATCAATATTTTTATCCTCAGTAAGTTTTATATCCTGGACTAACTTAGTGAACTCATCAATATTGTCATCAATATTCTTAGTTAAATCCAGTTTATATTTGAAAAACTTTTCTAGTAAAAACCACTTACTAGGTAATGAGGTTTCTGTGTAAAGTTCCTCTAATCTATTCCATAACTCTCTAGCTGATTCTTGTTTTCCTACTTTTCGAATCAAAGCATCAGATAAGTTAAGAATAATAGAAGAATAAGCAAATTCATCATTTTCAAGTCTCTTTTCCTTATTAACTGTTTCAGCATATTTTCCATCAATTGCTTTGAAAACTTTTTGCTGAATTAAAATCCCTTTCATTTTCTGTTGCCAAATAGTGAAATCAGTTTTTCCATCGAATGGAAGCAAGTTGTAACCAACCATGATAAAAACAGTAAAGGTAACAACAAATGCAACAGATGCGATTAAATCAGCAGAAAGAAGATCAAGGGTTCATCGACCTACTCTCAACCAGATACCCGACGGTCTCAAGGACCCGGCCAAGTGAGAAGTAGGAAGAGGGTTCGGTCTAGGTTCGGTAAACAGGATATCACAGAGATAATCGACAGAAATATTATAGAGACCGTATTGAACAATAGACGAATTCACACAGATAATGATTTATCACAGAGATATGAGATAAACTCGGAGATATCACAAAGATATTAATAACAGAGAAATATCGCAGAAGCACTTAAGCAGATATATCACATACAGCAGATATTAAAGCAGTAATAGGAGATAGGATTTCAGTAATCCACTAGTGGCTCTCCACCCAACAGAGTGTTATCAGAGCCGGTTTATCCGGTTCTGGCCTCGGCATCCTCACGGTAAACTCTAACCCAACACAAACTCAACCCCACACTTTACAAGATTTTAATCTAACCCATGATTCATTAAAAGTTACAAAAAGAGGTCAAAACATTGCAGAAAAAGCCCACTCCTACTAACATACGTTAAACCTAATGATTGATCACTTTTTTGACTCACATGTACATGACTTTATGTGGGTTTTCCACCGTTGGCAATATTCTGGCATTATTTTACAATTTTTAACGTAATATGGAGTTAAATTTAAATTCTCTTAAAATATCGGGTCAAGTTTAAAATAATCGTAAATTATGCGATTGATTTTTGCAATTTTTCCGACCATTCTACATAAACGTCTTTTCAATGAGGTAATTAATTAGATTAAGCATGAAGTAAGAATGAGTCACGTAATTGGAAAGGATGCGAATTAGGCCAAACAAACCCACCCACGAGATGATGGAGATTTCCACTCCACCTACCACGTCTCTCAACTACTGCCCTACCCCTGCCCGCCCACTGCTCTCAAATCCAACCCACCCAACAACACAAGCGCCAACAACTTTTTCAACCTCCTACCTCCTATTTTTTTTTCTTGATTCTTTGCCTTCACCAAACGCAGCAACCCTCTTCTCTTCACGGGTTTTTTTCTCGATTATTATATTCCTATTTTGTATTTTATTATTATTATTCTTGTTTGTTGGCTTGAGAGAAATGGAGGCGAAGCTGTTGAGAGCGGCCTCTTCCTCCGTGCTCAGCCCTTGCTGTCTTAAGGTTTCGAGGCCCACTTGCGCTTTTAACCGCCGGATATGGCGGATAAACTGTAGCTTTGAGTTATGCAATTCAAGAGCTCCCAAGAATGGCATTCAGGCAATTCAGGCTTCTTTCGCTACCATTGGGTAAGAATGCTTTTTCTTCTTTGTGTTGGAATTTTTGCGGTTCTTGCATTGTTGGGTTCTTTGCTTTGTCTGATGATGATTCCTGGTTGGTACATGTGTTTACTCGCTTTTATTATTTCCTTGTTTTTATGGAAAAAAGAAAGAATTTCTGGGATGAAATTGAGCTTTTTGTATAGAAGAAGCGAATTCTTTTATGTTGATTTCTGCAATGTCATGATTCTTGTTCAGGTTATTCCACTGATAGGATGTTTTATTCTACATGATAATTATGGCCTTTAATTCTTTGAAGTTTTTGTTTGGATTCTTCATTCCTGGAATCATATTCCTGAAGGTATGTATAGCTGACACTTTCAAGAAAATTAATAATACACTGAAAATGAAAAGCGCCTACATTTGGTGTTATTATGCCAGCTTCCTTCTATGGCTGCAATCGAACACATTCGTGTTGCAAGCTGTAGTTTCAACTCGATTCAACATTTTTTTTAGTCCCGTATGAGTTAATTGAAGCAAATTCTTCCCAGTTGTGTGTTAAGGGAGCATATGACGATAGACCCACTGCGAACCTATAAGCTGGGATCGAAGCAGAGGAAATATAATAGGTTTCTCTATAATTGTATTCTGGCATGATCACAACACATTGCTGAATGAAAAGATTGCGTAACTATGATGTTGGTTTTTGAAGCATTGACAGCTTCGTTGCTGACATGGCACCAGAAAATCATGTCCCGTATTTAATGATCGTGTAAGTTCTATGATCAAATTAACAAAAGTTGTTCTTAGCATTATCTTGTTTCTTTTCAGTTTGGCACCGAAAAGTAGGGTAGATGAGACTCAGAGCTACACTCTTGATGGGATCAGAAACTCCTTGATACGGCAAGAGGATAGCATTATATTCAGTCTAGTGGAGAGAGCTCAATTTTGTTACAATGAAGAGACTTATGATCCCAATGCTTTTGTGATGGATGGCTTCCATGGCTCTTTGGTCGAGTACATGGTCAAAGAAACTGAAAAGCTTCATGGGAAGGTAAGCTCAAACTTTGAACCTTTCTTCGAACTTTGAATAGTAAAGAATACGCATAATGAATCGATATCTGATATAGGTTGGACGATACAAGAGTCCTGATGAGCATCCTTTCTTCCCAGATGACTTACCTGAGCCACTGTTGCCGCCTCTGCAGTATCCACGGGTAAATTATGGATGTCTTATCACTTTTAGCACTATAAAAATCCACCATCTTTTAATAAAGCAAACTCATAGTGGAATTCATGCCTGTTCCACTATGGCAACCAGGGATAAACTATCGATGTAGATTAATAAAAATCGACGCATTTCTTGATTACTACTTGTGGGAGTCCTTGCGTCCAGCTCGTGTAAGCATTTTTGGTCTTTGCTGCCCTCACTGTTTTACGATCAAATTGACTCTTAAGGGAGGATGTTGTTGGAACTCTACAGGTTCTGCATCCAGCAGCAGATTCAATCAATATTAATGTCCAAGTATGGGACATGTACTTCAAAAATCTCCTCCCTAGATTGGTTAAAGAAGGCGATGATGGTAACTATGGATCAACTGCAACTTGCGACACAATTTGCTTGCAGGTATATATAATTTGAGGCTCTATTTTAATTTACAATGTAAAGAAAATGAGTTGGTCAGCCATTATTTTATACTGAGCATATGTGGCAACCATCTAATGTGGCTGTCAGATAACTATCACATACTTCCTTATTTATGTGGTAAAATATATAAATATAGAGGCCAAGTCGAATTCTTCCCTTATAGATAAGGTGACTTTTGTTAAAGGGCTGAAGTGTGTTTAGATTCTTTTTGGGCCTCGTTTTTGACATGTCAAGCAAAGCAATGCGGAAAGTGGTCCGGAGGCTCTCCTTCCCCCTTTCCTGTTGATTGGTCTTTTTGGCGCTATTACCCTTCAGAATGTCCTTTGAGTCCTTTCGGATAGATATTGCTCTATTGAGCTCTTCCTTTCTAGATGTTGATAAGCCTGCAATCTACTCTTGCTTTCATTCCAAAAGCCAACTGTATCATCTTTTTTCAAGGCAATCGATACAAGAGCTTGTTCTTAATATCAAGAATGTAAATGCATATCTCACAAAAGCTAAGTATATTTCATCTTATAAAAATAGTAAGAAGAGGCTGACTCCTTGCTTCCATTTGTAGACCCTGTCGAAGAGGATTCACTACGGTAAATTTGTAGCTGAAGCAAAATTCCGTGAGTCCCCTGATGTCTATAAAGCTGCGATTAAAGCACAGGTAAGCTGATATTATTTAAAAAACGCACACATGTTAGAAACAGAAATTTTGTTGGTGACCGTTTCACCAAATACATTTGCATGCCAATGATGCAGGATAGAGTCCGCCTGATGGATTTGCTGACGTACCCGGCAGTAGAAGAGGCAATCAAACAGAGAGTGGAGATGAAAACCCGAACATACGGGCAAGAAGTAACTGTGAACGGAGGTGAAGATACAACCGAGCCCGTCTACAAAATAAATCCGAGCCTAGTCGCTGATCTATACGGGGACTGGATCATGCCACTGACAAAGCAAGTCCAGGTCCAGTACTTATTGAGAAGACTTGATTAGATTGAAGGAAGAAAGATGTTCATATGAAGATTTCTGCAATATTTATCTAGATTTCTGTTTCAGTTTTTCTGCTGTCTATATGTAAGTAGAGGCTTTTGAACGTGTTATAAATCAGCATATATGATTGTCAGAGCTATGAATGTGTATGTCTAGGATTCTACCTCAAAATATTATGGAAAATTATGTATACAGCAATTAATGAGCAAGGCTAAAGTCTATTTTGCCCTCTAATAAGACAAAAATAAAACCTCACCTAACACTCAACACTCACCTCTTCTCACCTCCATTTCTTCATTTTTCTTCATCGCCCGAACGACCGCAGCTGCAGTGAAGAAGAAGGTGAGTTCTTCTTCATCTTCTCCCATTCTTCTTCTTCATTTTCATTTTGTACTCTTATATAGAGTTTTACATTTCTAGGATGAAACTGAGACAAAATTCATGTCTTCTAATTTTGCTCAAAAATTCGTAAAAATTAAGAAGGAAAATGAAATTTTATTTTCCCAAATTAAACACCATTTAAATTTGTAATTTGCAGGCGGAATTTTTCAGAATTACCAGGCGAAATTGCAAAGCAATAAAAACTGAAACTGAAAGAAAATTATTTTCTTCTAATTTTGCTGACAAATTCGTAAATATTAAGCACCAAAATGATTTTTTTTCAAATTAAACACCATTTAAATCTGTAATTTGCAGACGAAATTTATAAGAATTAGGAGCCAAAAATTCAAAGCAATAAACATTGAAATTTCAGATTTAGGACCCGAAAATTTTCAAAATTAAGAGCCGAAATTTCAAAGCAATTAAAACTTACCGATGATAATGGGGGAGGAGGTGAGAGTACTTCAAATAAATTGAAATGAATGAGGATGAACTAAAGTCTTGAAAATAGGTGGGTCAAATAATTGAAGGGCAAATGGGTATTTTCCCATCAAAAACTAATTTATACAACAAAGTAAACACTACACAGATTTTATAACAATTTCTTAATACATGTAAGTAAACAGACTACAATTAATACAAAGTTTTTTTATCATTCATTTAATTCAAGATAATCTTATCACCCATATAATTCTATCCTCAAAGTAAACGGGGCCTAAGTGGATAACTTTTTTTTATATAATTTTTCAAAAAAATTTTCCATCCATCTCGTCTGCTTTTCTATTTTTTTTAAAAAAAAATACAACGGGGGAAAAATTAGAATTTCAAGCTTCCATACAAGAATTACATAATTTCATCAATCGTCAGGAGGCACTTGTAGTTTTTCAAACAACGGGGGAGTATTCGTAATTATGTCAAATTTCAGGAAACTCATTGTAATTTACTCATTTTATTATAACATATTAATAGTAAAAATACTAAAATTTGTTATATCATATTAACAGTGAGATTCATATTGTGCTGCTGCAATTTTACATTTGATCTATATATAAGAGAAATTCAATGATATCCATCTAATGTGAATTCCAATCAGACTATTAATGCAAAACGTAATGAGTAAATTACAATAACACCCTTTGAAAATTATACAAACACAGTTTGTCTTTTATAAAATTATAGATACATTTCTTGAGGGGTTGTTAGTGCATTGTATTAAGAGGTTTTTCTATAAAATTTCGTCGTTACATAGGGAGTGTATTTGTAATTTTTATATAATTAACCTAACCTCAGGGGTCTGAATGTAATTTATCCAAACATAAAACAAGGAAATTTGGGACCAGATAGTGGTCTCCTCCTCCGACAGACAAGTGTGTTTGATGAGGCATATTTCTGGGCCCTCTGAGAAAGGCCTTTGTGGAGCGATATGAGTAGGCCCAGCCAACGTGTTGAGTATCACTAATGAGATATGTTCCAAATTGGGCCCACTATGCCTGCAAAACTCACACTACTATAAATGGACGGAGCCCATTTGGATTTTTCTCTCAAATTGCACTACACACCAATCTAATCATTGTCTTTCTAGTTTAATTGGCGAATCTGAAGCCCTATGATACTAAAGTTTATGGGTTTGAAACCTTGTGTGGATTGATATTATTTCTACTGTATAGTAAATATGATTTGCTGCTATAATAGTAGATGTTAGTTTATATGATACTAGCAGTCCACGCACACGCGATACGTGAATAAATAAAAAAATATAAAAATATTAACGTATATTAATTTATGTGTTTAAATTACGTACTTTGGTTAATTTTAGTAGATGATCTATTTTACATCAATTTTTAGTAGATTATTAACCGTATATTTGTTAATTGTGTGATCTAAAATGATATTATGCAAAATAATTAAGTAAATTTTTATAAAATTAATTTACAAAAATACTAAATGAATTAGTGTAATCTATCTATACTATTGTAAAAGAATATATTATATTTCGTCTAATAAATGGTGATTATCTCATATTTCTATCACCTTTTTTTCAAAAAAAAAAAATCTTCCAAAACAAACCTGAATTTTAAGTTGAATAAATATATTTATTAGAATTTTCAAAGATAAAAAATAAAGGAGTTTTGATTTTCTCTCTTTAGCAGATTTAATTACATTCAAAAAGTACAAATACAACTTGGTTTTTCTTTTTTCTTTTTTTTTTATTTCATGTTGTTATTTTATTAATAGACTACATGTGTGTCCAGTTTTTATTTAGTTACAAAATCTACACATAATTTATATTGTGGGGGCAAAATTGGATTAACATTATTTTGGTATGAGAACTACATTATTTTGGGGTTATTTTTATTTTTATCCTTGACAATCCTAATAAATTCACTTTTTCAATTTAAAATTCAGTTTTATTTTGGAGGGTAAAATTTGAAAAAAGTGGTAAAAGTATGAGATAACCGTCATTTATTAGATGAAAACAACTTTTCCTTTTATAATAGTATGGATATATATATATATCTTTGGAAGACCCTTGCGATTATTAATAATTTATTTTAACGTGTTAGAAACACATGATTATATGATAATTTCTGATTGAAAAACTCAATATTCGACATATGTTCCACCTAAAATAAAATATATTTACAGAAATTAGATATCACCAACCATATTGCATTGATCTCATACCAAAACTCCTAATGAATTTTAAAATAAAACTTCATGTTTCATATTGGATAAAGTAAATATGAATTTAAATTAGTAATTTTACTTACTATTTGATGAAAATCTTAACAATTAAAAAAAAACAAATCTGCAATATATAGGAAAACTCAATTATATATGAAGCATATCAATATTAACATTAGAAAAGCAAGTTTCAATCCGTATTAAAAGTCACTACTATTACATAAAATATTTAGAGTGGATAAATTGGTAAATTCCAAATAAAAATAAGATGATGAGAAATAAAATACTTCAAAGTATGTCTTCTTAATAACATAAAGTTTGAATGATTTTTCTGATAGAGTAATTGTACATATAGCCCATGAAAATGCATTAAAGGATGATGTTTGATACTACATGGAGAATAATGTGCAACTTTTTGCTAACGTCAGAGGAAGTTTAAGAGTTAAAAAAAAAAAAAAAAAAACAATCACAACTACATCTTGATTATTGTTAACTTGTTATTTTTATGTGTTTTGCGTCTTCGATCTTTATGTATAAAAATGAAAAGCAATGGTCATGGGTCCATATATATATAGAAGATAGCAGAAAATAAAAAATAGAAAATAAAGAACATACTAATTACATATTTTTTTATTAAGATCAAATTCTGGATAAATATATTAATATATTAGTTTGTGGTAGAGGTTTTAGACTTTTAATTTGATTTTTGTGCCAAAAAAATAAATAAATAAGATAAGATAAAGTTGGTGGAAGAACATGGGTGGTTATAGTAAGAGGGCATATCTGGTAGTTTATAAAATTGGTATGAGAACTACCAATGAGATGGTGAATTTTCATTTTTGTCCTCCACAAATAATTAATTCATCTTATAGAAAGAAATCAACAAATGTATTTTTAAAAAAGCAAAGGGCAATTGTTGTAAAAATACATAAATAACTTCCACATGACACAAAAGAAGGTTTCTTTTTATAATTAGTATAGATTATTGATTTAATTGTTTGTAATTGTCTCTGTTATTGATAGCCGCAAGCCTGAATACAATCACTTTACTTTCTGTTAATAAAATTTATTGCTATCAATTAAAAAAAAATACTTTGAAATTTCATGATTATATTAGCCCAAAACGTGATTAGGTGCCAAAATATAAACACATATTTTATAAAATTTGACGAAACTACTTTCTTTTTTGAAATAAACGTTAAGAATTTTTTTTTTTTTTTTAATACAATGAAATGTCTAAAGCACCCAACAAACTGAACAGTGCTTAAATTCACTAAGAATAATAAATAAATTATAATGTCAAACATAAAGTGAGACAAACACAACATAAAGTAAGATAAATAACACATATACAATTGCTAATCCAGAGAACTGCTTGACGTAATTTATCGCGTTTAGGTTCATGCGACGCCCGTCTGGAGTAAAAACAACTGACCAATGATAGTTCTGGATCGGAATCGTTTCCTTGTACATGAGAAAAACTTCCAAATTAATATGAAATTTGTTCATTGGACCTCAACTTTATCCACTAAACTAAGAACATGTATGAACCACCTCTAGAATTTCGATATCTAGCAACCAGTAATGGGCTTTCTCACATCGGGCCAAGAATTTTGTGTTTTGAAGGAGGGGGTGATTGTGATACCAACCCCACATGAATTATGAACTAATAAAATAAATTATTTTTATTTTGTAAATTTTGTAGATCCAAAAGGGTCATTGATTCTTACAAGATTCTGTTTTCATCTATATGAAAGTGTAGATTTTTTGTTTTATATATTTTTATAATTATAAAACACATCATATCATTAATTAATATCTTAACATAATAATGTAATTACTACTTTCATTCAATAATAATAATAATAATAATAAATGAAATTTCTGGAAAGAATTGGAGAGAGGAGTAAATTAAGGCTTGAAGTAAGGGAGGATTAATTGGGCCGTACCACATAATAATCAGCAACAAGTAATTGACTCCGCAATCAACACGCTTCCAATCATTAAAATTTGACCTGTTGCCAACTATTTCCAATATTCATTATTTTATTTAATTCAATACACCTCACTAATTAAATTAAATCGAAAACGGCTGAGATTTAGGTGGCGATTCCCTTCCCACATGCTATTTCAATTTTTAAAACCATGTCTCAACTTATTATGTTTTTTTTTTTTTTAAATATCGTGTATTAATTTATATATTTTATTCTTATTTACATGTATATTTTGATTTATGATCTATTTATATAAATTAATTATGCCTTTTAAAAATTACACATATACTAAAAATACAATATTACCAACGCGATATGCCTATCTTTTGATTGGCAAGGATTATTTCTATAAATTTACAAAAAATAGAAGTGATTGGCGTAAATAGACAATAAATTAAAAGTATACGTATAATTATTTTTATTTATTACATACACACACAAGTGCTTATCATGACAACTTATATATCTATATTAATATAAAGGTTTTTTTAATTCACAAATGACGGTTGACGACACTGCTATACAAATTTTTTGTTTATGTCGATAATACCATTGTGGTAATTTTCTTTTATTTTCTTTCTTTTTTTAAATGTATTGTGTTGGTTTATATATATATTATTTATAATAAATTTAAAATATATAATATTATTTTATGTGCACGCATGGGACGGCGTGCCCGATGACTAGTATTTTTTTAAGGGTAAATTACAACTACCTCTCCTGAGGTTTGACATAATTACAAAAATCCCATCGTTGTTTGAGAAATTACAAATACCCCTGAGGTTTGTAACCGTCTAACAAATAATCCATTTCCATTTATTTTTATGGGTGAACTGACCAAAATGCCTTTATGCATTGAATTATTTTTATTTAATTCTTAAAATTTTTTGGACTACAATGCGCAGGGAGATGTTTCATAAGTTTTTTTACGCAGAGGAGCAATAATATAATTTACCTCGATTGATTTTTCTACAATTTTAATAAAAAATTTAAGGGTAAAATGGTCGATTTTAGGCATTTGTTAGAAATTATAAATCTTAGGGGGTATTTATAATTTTTTAAATAATAAGAAGGTATTTATAATTATGCCAAACTTTATAGAAGGCTGATGTAATTTACTCTTTTTTTTAAAGAAGGAACATCTAAACAGTGGAGCGTCTACCGTAAAAATCGTTGAGAGAGATCCACTGACAATGAGCTGTACAAGTGCAGTTTTGAATGGATTGGTTCGGATTATACAAGGAAAAAAACAGAGGTACGGTTACACTTACGAGCCTTCCGTTTCAAGATTTTACTGAAATTAATAATGTTCATTTCATTTACTCCACGACCCCGCTATTATTTACTATTTACAAATTGGTACTTTGTTTAATATATAAATACAAACAAACACAGGTCAGTGGTCACAGTTCACTCCTTCATGCATACAGATCTGCACTCTACCCCACACATACCGACGCGCTTTATTTAATTAATTAATCGTCTCTCTTCTCTCTCTCTCTCTCTCTCTCTCTCTATATATATCTGCTTTGCTTCCGCTCCCTTCTAGACTGTCTGACTACACACACTGTTAAGAGTTGCTCGTTTCTAGTGAAAGGAAAAAGGGAGGAGACATGGAGGGCCTAAGGCGGCGCATTGGGCTTGTGGCGGTGGCTTTGATGTTTGCGGCGGTGATGTTGCCGGAGGTGGCGGCGGTGCGTTACATTGTGGGTGCAAACATGGGCTGGACCTCGAATGTCAACTACACAATTTGGGCTCAGGGGAAGCATTTCTACAATGGGGATTGGCTGTGTATGCTCTCTTCTCTCCTACTTTCAGATCTGCTCTTTTCTGGGTGTTTTTTTTATTTCCTTTTCTTTTCAAGATTATTTGCTCATTTTTTTTGTATGGTTGCTGACTTGCTGTGCTGAAAAGATTTGAACTTGGAACTCAGAGTAGACGAAGTGGTTTTAGCTTTTGTAATTAAATGGTGTTATTATTAGAATGTTTTACTTAGAAGGTTTCTTCTTTTGGTCAGTGATGGGGTGATTTGTCTGATTTTTTGCTTCGTTGCTATTAGATCTGTCGGTTGATCTTCCTTTCCCCTGTGTCTCTGTTTTACTTGCTTGACTCCTCGTTGCTTTCTTGAATTGCTGAATTGGGTAGTTTATGTTGGAGCTATCTGTAGTGTTCTTTTTGGTGTAATTCTTGAATAGCATTTCTTTTTGCTTGTTCTTTACCATGGAAGGAATTATGTCGCCCTTGTCTGCGTAAGTTCTTGCTTTCTGGTGAAGCATATATGGATATCATTCTAGTGTTAAAGAGATTAGAATTGTGAAACTTGTTGCAGCTGAGTGGCAAGAATAGTTTTTTATCTTTCATACAAACTTAATTTTTCTCGTTAGATTTCTTGCCTTTTCATGCTACTTAGCTAATCAGCGCGCATATCAATGGGATGAATTGATGAATTATTAATCTAGTGATTATTGGTGTTGATGTTTTGCTTATTCATCCATCAAAATCTTGTTCAAGCTGTTCCCCTGCATCTCCATGCCCGGCTGGGATTAGTCAATAATGCTCTTGATTTCTATCTCCAATCTGTTTGTCATTTGATGTGCTTCGGATCGTAACAATCATACACTGATATAATGAAGTTATTGTCTTCCCATAAGAATCAATTATGAAGAACCAGGCCATGCGGTGGTTCTTGGATATTATTAGAAAATGCAGATAGATATTTTCTCTATGATTTTGGAGGATAATAAAGTTTTTAGAGTCCAGTTGTCTCATTCTTCGTGCTTAAGTCTGAAACTCAGTTTGTGTCTATTCGATAATAATGACTCTCTATGACTGTCTTGTCCAATGCATGTCGGTCCATTTTCAGTTTTTTCCTTCATACAGCAAGCCGTTTTTAGCTGAATGTTGTCTTTGATAAAGACAGTTAGTTGGCTGGGATATTATTGCGAAGCACAGGCATTGAAATATCAAGTATCACAAAGAGCAAGACACACTAATAGAAGCATTCTGTGTCTGGCCTTAGTGCAATGTGGATTTTCTTAAGACATATGGTCCATCTATGTTAATTGCAGCTAACAGCGACCAAAAGCGTGCTACTTATTTGTAACTTATTGTAGATAACATGTTTCTCCTCTGACCTTAATCTTGTTCTCATTTGTTTTATCATTAATATGTCGGATTGAACCTTTTCACATTACCAATCTTGGGCATGACTGTTAGTTTACATGGTGATAAAACTCGTATCTTTTCCAGTTTTTGCGTATAGGCTCTTATTTATCGTTGTATATCTTGAGTAACTCTTCCTTCCCCTTTGCAGTTTTTGTGTATGATAGGAACCAGATGAATGTCCTTGAGGTGAACAAGACTGATTACGAGAACTGCATCTCCGACCACCCTCTTCACAACTGGACTACTGGTGCCGGAAGGGACGTGGTTCCTCTCAACGTTACAAAAACCTACTATTTCATCAGCGGCAAAGGATTCTGCTATGGAGGCATGAAAGTAGCAATCCATGTCCAAAACCCACCACCACCTCCGTCATCTTCGCCCATAAAGAGCGCGTCTCCTAGTTTGCTGTCTACACTCAGAGGCCAGATCTTCGTGCCAGCTCTTTTCACTGTTGCAGCCGTGTGGGATGCATTCCTTCTGCTCTTGTAGCTGTGTTCTTGCACAAGATAGCAACCCCTTCTGTCAAGTTTGGACAATTATTTAACCCAATTGTGAAGAAATATTGAGATTGTGCATCATTGTACTGTTAATTCCCTTATTTTTATTGCTCATTATCCACCTGTTTTGACCTGGATTACGAAATATTCAGATCAAGAATGGTTGTAGCAAGTGTTGAAAACTTTTTTGTTTGTTCAACAACTTTGAAGAAAGAAACTCTTTATTGGGGATTTAAAAAACTGCTTCAATTCTGTAAAGCATCGTTGATTCTTGAGCTGTAAAAAGTGGATTTGGAGGGGACCCTGAACCATGTGGCTGCAAAACATGAAATGGATTCTGGGCCCTTCGATTTCTACGAGACAGAACACGGTTGCCCGAAGTTGATTGTACTAACTTCTCGTTGCTCACATGAAAGTTGCAGAGTACAGATCATAATCTCTCTGTTTCTGCTCTCGAGAAATTCCTCATGACTTCAGACAAGTATTATAATCTCAGTAGTCATGCAAGAATATTTCCCGTATTGGTCTCTATTGAGCCCATTAGTCGATTCATGGGCTGCTATCAATGAAGCTCTTTTCTTCGTGGGCTCAGATGGTCCACTTTGGACTTGGGCTTTTGACCTATCCACATAATTGGGCTGCTGTCTGTTGGTAAAAATTCCATTTTGTACTAGTTTTCATTGCAACTGTTAACCCAAATCAGATTTGGTTATACCCAAATTAATTGTATGTAAAATATAATATACTTGTCGTGTGACTGACGTATAGTTCAAGAAAAGTGACCAATCATACAGTAAGTATAATACACTTGCTATGTAATTGGTTTGATTCAACCAGACTTGACTTTGAGTAAGAATTTTCCCGTATTTGTAGTAGATAATACCAAGGGTTGAGTGACATTTTGTAGTCTGTCACAAAATGCATGTGGTTGAGGGGAAATTTCTGCCCGAATTGGGTTTGGCCAGATTAGAATCAATTATATAACAAGTACAATAAATTTGTCGTGTGATTCGTGTACAATTCAACAAAAATGACCAATCACACTTTACATTTAATTAATTTGGTTCGACCAAATTTGTTTTGAATAAGAATTTTCCAGAGTATACAAGTATAGTGTGTGTGGAATAGCATGAATGTGGCGTGCTGCTGCTATATTACTGTGCTGGCTTTTAAATGGTGCCACCATTTCTTCCCAAAAATGGCATTCCTCACGATTTATTGCTCCTTTCGTTCATCCTCCTTTGCTACCATAAATCGCTTTCTATATAGATGAAATGCTACAATTAAACATTTCTTCTCTGTGTAGGCCTCTCAATTACACACACACACACACACACACAATGGGGTGGTTGCCGGTGGTGTTGGCGGCGGCTATGTTGACATGCGCGGTGGGTGAGCTTATCAAGGTCGGCGGAAGAGCAGGCTGGGCAGAGAATGTTAACTACACCGAGTGGGCTGCTGCTCGCCATTTCTACGTCGGAGATTGGCTGTGTAAACAAATCTCTCTCTCCCTCTCTCTGTGTATAAAATCCTATGTTTTCTCTGTATAAAGTAGCGATTAATTTTTCCTCTGCGATCCAGATTTTGTGTTCGACAAGCGGTATTACACGGTGCTGGAGGTGAAGAGATCGAACTACGAGCAATGCAACGATTCGGAGTTCATAAAGAACATAAGCAGGGGTGGGAGAGATGTGTTTAATCTGACGGAGGCGAGGGCTTACTATTTCTTGACCAGTGGAGGCTACTGCTACCATGGAATGAAGCTAGCCATCCACGTTCAAGAGTTGGTGCCGCCTTCTCCTCCTCCTCATCCTTCTCCGTCGACGTCTGCCGCCTCCTCCGCTGGAATCAACCACAAATATCAAATCGTGTTCTTCTCATTCTTGTTTGTTGTTATTGCTTGCTATCGTCTTTGATCTCATGTTTTTAAATTCTTGCAACCTGTGTTATGAATACAATTATGCCGTTAGGTTTGTCCCGTTTTACATTTAACTCCATTTGGTAGGATCTGAATTAACTTTACATGTGATATTCACGGCAAAATTACATTTTTAATCCTATAGGACTGGGGTGTCAACACTTTTGGTCCCGCACTTTCTGAAATGATAAATTTAGTCCCAAAATTAGAAATTTTCGACACATTGATGCGCTTCCTAAAATGACCAATTTAGTCCCAAAATTGAGAATTTTCGACATATTTGGTCCCACTAACGGCGAAACGTTTGCCTTTAATATTTTTGACAGAAATCGTCTAATGGGACAAAATGTGCCACAATTCTCAATTTTGGGACCAAATTGGTCATTTCAGGAAATGCGGGATTGAAAGTGTCGAAAATTCCCAATTTTGGGACTAATTGGTCATTTCAGAAAGCACATGACCAAAAATGTTGATCCTCAATCCCATGAGACCAAAAGTGTAATTTTGTCGATATTCCCAAATACCCTTACAAAAGTTGATTGTAATTTGACTATTTTTTCGAATTAAAATGCCTTTTAGATCAAATTTTAAGTAAGATATCCCATCACTTTGCTGGTGTTGCACTATTTTAAAGTGAAGATTTTCAGCTACAAAAAGCTGAAAATAGATATAAGGATAAGAGGGAGACAATAAAGACACATAAACGAAACAAAATGCTTAGAGGCAAATGTTGTTCTATTTTGGGCATTTCATTAACTCTTATTTAATATTTTTGGAATAATTATATTTTTTATCCTGTAACTTTAGGTCGTTAGCACTTTTGATCCTGTAATTTACTCTGTTTGTACATTTAGTTCTTTTTTTGATGAATTTAGTCCAATATCAGATTTGGTCCTTTTTTGGCAAATTTCGTCATGTGTTGACAAATTTGGTCTTGACGATATATAGTTACAGGACAAAAAATAAGATTACTTCATTGAGAATAAGACCAAAATTGTCAACACAGGATTAAATTTGCTAAATAAAGACCAAATGTGAGATGTTCAACTCTAAATTCGTAAAAAAAAAAGGGCTAAATATGTAAATGAAGTAAGTTACAAAACTAAAAATTCTAACGACCTATAGTTACATAATCAAAAATATAATTTTTTCAATATATTTTTTTGGTCACAAAAAAGTGAGGATAATTAGGTGCTTTTCACTTTTCCACTGGGATGGTAATATTTTCCAAACCTAACGAGAGATCAATTTTAATTTTTAGTCCAACAAAAATATATTTAATTAGACCAAACTTAAAAATAATATAGATATAATTTATCCTTTTGGTATTTTAAATCATGTACGCTGTGAAGTTAAAATTTGGGATCTAGGGTTCATTTTTATAAGAGAACAATCAACTACTTACCCATTATATTAATGAAAAAACAATAAATAAATCTTGTAATAAAGGACACTGCGTGATCAAGATCAAAATATCATTATAACAATAACAATAAATTAAATATGGACGCATATGAATATATATAATTTATATATAGAGAGAGTGGCTCTTGCTTATCCAATTTATGTACGCCATTTAATTAATTCATATGATAATATATAATTATACAAATATATTTTATTCCGAGAGTACCAAACTCAATGGCATTATATATATATATATATATATATCGATGCTGAGGAGGCCTAACTTAGTTGGCGAAATTGGAGCCCCATGATTTTAGAGGTTATTTCGAACTCCTATATGGGCTAATGTTATTTCTACTGTATAGTAGGTATGATTTGTTGTTGTAATAATTAGGTGTTAATTTATGTGATATTATTGATTTGATTGTTTGTAATTGTCTCTGTTCGATATTGATGGTTGACAGAATTGAATATAATCGATTTATTTTCGATTAATAAAATTCATCGCTTTCAATTAAAAATATATATATATATATATATATATATATATATTGATATTAAGTAGGGTGAGGAGGAGGCCCTGGCGGCTGGAGGGGCTCAAAACGTAGGCACATGCATGAATGCTAGAGCCCACATGAGCTGGCCAAGTTGAGTTGAAGCTGTTTGTTACAACAAAACTGAATTAGAGCGAATTGCCAAATCCCTCCCTTTCTTTTCAACTTAAATGCAATGTGTCGGTTTAGAGTGTGAATTCTGTGTATCCTCATCAATCCAAATATATATCACATTCATTTTGATTATAGTAATTAGTACAAATTAATTACTGTCAAATATGTAGTATTCTTGTTCAAATATTACAATTCACACCTTAATGCAACTTAATTTGTATGGCTCTCATGAGCTCGTAATACTCGGGTTTGAATTGAGTTGAGTGCAAGTCGGTACAATCTGAATATTTCGTGCTAGAATTTTAGAGTTTGATAAGGTAATAATTCTATAACTTAAGGGCATTTTAGTATTTTTAAAGTACCTTAAGTGTGGTCCCTGCATCATTATGGTTTCTAAATTTAAAATAAAAAAAGTTTTGAATTCAAATTTCACTTAAATATCTTTTATACTTATCTCTCTCTTTTTTATAATTGAAATTTATGTTGAGTTATTACTGATGTACCAATTACCCAATAATCAAAGAACAAACTTATTAGTGTTGATGGCAGTGAAAATCCCAATTTTAATGAAAATTAGTTAATTAGGATGGACTGAAGCCTTTTCATCTACACGACATATATATACTTCAATGGTCTGCGACCTACTTATGTATATCCTTGTGCAATTTTATGACAAGACTATCCAGAAGAGATAGGGTAAGAACCCTACACTTGTTTACAATTAATGTTAAGACAGACCACAGTACTTCCAACTAATACCTACAACTTCTTTGTATGCATATCTTTTGGCAAAATTGCTTTTTTTGGTCTTATAAAGAAGGAAGTTTTTCGCACATGATCCCACATTTTACGTACTTTCATTTTTGATCCCGTAATAACATTATATTAATCGCATTTCTATATGGTGATATTACATTAATTCTATACTTACATTCTTAAGTATCAACAATGTCTTCAGGATTGAGTTGTTGGCAAACAGTGACACTCATCCCATGATTGTAAGGAATGCCATTGAAATCTCATTTCCTACATGAGCAGCTATGATTTTGCAAATTAACAGTATATACCTAGAGCCATCATAACATGCAACCTCATAAGTTGCGCAACACTCGGATGAAAGTTACTTGACTAAGAAAATACACATTCAATATTTTCTCATCATAGTCTAGAATAAAGTACAAAAAATCATCTACTTAAAATATAATTGACTTTCATAACAAATCCAACCATTAACACAAATTTCGTTACAAGTACAAAAAACAAAAAAAAAAAAAACCCTAAAAAAAATAAAACCTTTAAACAAATAAAATCAACTCCTACCATAGTTACGGTTTTCAAGCTAGATGAGATGGCTAGGCCGCACGGAAATTGTAACCTATATTTGAACTTTCATTATCTTCACTTGATTTGTTATGTTTTTCTTCAAATCAAACGAACCATACTCAAGTAATTTAGGGTAAATTTGGTTAAGATTTTTTCAGGATTTAAAGGAAAAAGATGATCTATAGACATAATTTGAGTGTCGGACAACATCAAGTGAGGTGCACCAGTTCTCCTTCCCTCCAACAATTGCAACCACTTAACGAAACGTGCAATTTACTGTTAAAAATAGACGGTGAAAGTGCCTTGGGATATTTGGCAACGTTCTTTCTAAATATGAGACCTCAAATCTTTTTTTCTTTTTTCTTTTAACATAAAACGTGGGACTGAAAAATAATTTTATCCATCTTTTTTTATTTTCTTCTCCTCCAATGCATTTAATTTTTATTTAATTACAATTAAGTGTTGTCCACACTCATATCCAATATATATATCTAATACATCATGATATTTGACTTACTGATGTCAAGTACTTGGGTAGCTGTTGAGACATCACTTTTTTCACCACAATATTGACAATCATGTGCACTTCATGTCAAGCAACAAATATCAACTAAGAATCATGTGAAAAATATTTCTTCATCACAACAACAACAACAACGTTAATTCATCATTAATCTTTACAATTAGGACTTAATTATCAAATCAATGAAACCTATTTTCCTCAATCTAAAATAATAAGTGATAATATTTACATGAAAATTGGAATCAGTTACTGCATGACGAATACCATTGCGTCATGCCCATGTAAGTTTTAATTTCAAGGAGCAAAAATAAACATAAAAAAGAAAAAGAAATAAAACAGGAGTGAGTGTAGAGGTATTTTTTTCACGTTGAAAAAATAGAAGGCCACTTTTTTCTGGCAGGATAAGACGAAAAGCCAATCACGACCGACGACGGAAGATTTTATTACATTATTAAAGAAAAGCAGACAGCAGCAAGTTGCAGTGATGTGATGATCATATTATTTTCAGATTTCTTTTTTTTTTTTTTTGTATTTGTAATAAATTTTTGGAAGTGGGTCCATTTATCCCCTGCAATCACTGCTGTCATAACAAGTTGCTCGATGAATCCATCTCTCTCTCTCTCTCTCTCTCGATATATATATATGTATAGATAATGAATGAATTGTATCATATGTGTACATGTGGTGCGGCAGTGGAGTAAGTGAGAAGAAGACGAGGAAGAAACGAAACCTACTTTTTGGTGTTGGAGCTATTTGAGGGATTTAGATCATCTTTTTTTGTTTGTTTGTTTGAATTTTGGGAGAAGAAGATTCAAGAAATGGGTGAGAGTACTGTGGGGGAGGCGGCGGGTGCTGCGAGACCGAAGCCGACGATCCTGGTGCCGCCGCGGGGGTCGATGGAGTTCCTTTTTACAAACGGGTCGGGGGGTATTGGGTTCAGCCCTGGTCCGATGACGCTGGTGTCCAGTTTCTTCGCGGAGCAGGGCCCCTGTTCTTTCTCGCAGCTCTTAGCGGGTGCCATGGCCTCGCCGATGGCGGCGAACTCGGGTTTCTTGTTCGGTAATACTCCCCGAAAAGAAGACAAGGGAGGTAATTCGTGTGATGATGAAAAGAACAGCGAGACTGGTGGTGGTGGTGGTGGATATAAGCGGAATAGGCCGATGAATTTGGTGGTGGCTCAGCCGCAACTGCAGATGGAGAGTCTGAGCCCGCTGTTCATGCTTCCGCAGGGTCTGAGTCCGTCTGGACTGCTCAATTCACCCGGATTTTTATCCCCACTTCAGGTAAACTTTAGCTACTGAATTTGGGTGATTGGATTCACAGAATTTAATGTTTTGATGAGAAAATCTAATCAAAATTTTTCGCAAGTATCTATCAACAACTTTCTCAATTTTTTGGGTGTCTCCGGTGAGTGAAGTTGGGGTGTTTGTGTGAATCGTTTCTGAACACAGTGTTGGTGTTGGGGAATTGGAACCCTGGTATCAGAAAGAAGAACTATTTCCCTTCAAATTGAAATCGAATTGAATTTAGGGTTAGGAAAAGATTGGATTGTTGAAGATGCCAAATTAGAAATTAAACTGTCTTGCTCCAAATTTATTAGGGCTAGAAATCTCAGAATTCTCGCCTTCGCATTCATATATTCATGGTCTGCAAATATGTTGGGGCGGTTTGCAGGTTATGTACTTATTTAGATAAGGTTTGAGAATCAAAATTCGAGCTATCTTCTTCTAAAATTGCTGGAGAAAATGTTTTCGTTTCGATTAGTTTAGTTTGAAGGTGGTATGGTTACATGATCAGAGGTTGGATTTCATCGACACAGGTGATTAATAATTGCTTTTTGATCTTCATGCAGAGCCCTTTTGGAATGTCGCACCAGCAGGCCCTAGCGCATGTCACAGCTCAGGCGGCGTTATCGCAATCTTACATGCAAATGCAAGCAGAACTTCAACGTTCGTCATCTACAGCTACTGCGCAACCGTTGGCCAACCATTCGTCTTCAGCACCCAGTGAAACTTTGGCACGGCCGACAAATCCTGTGCCAACAGAACCCGAGAGTTCAAAGATTGAGTCATCTGAAGTTTCTCAATCGGATAGCAAAGCTGCCAATGTTGCTGGCGACAAACCAGCTAGTGATGGTTATAACTGGAGGAAATATGGGCAGAAGCATGTCAAGGCTAGCGAATGTCCTCGGAGCTACTATAAGTGTACACATCCTAATTGTCCTGTGAAGAAGAAGGTCGAACGATCTTTTGATGGACGTATATCTGAGATTATATATAAAGGGCAGCACAACCATGATCCACCTCAACCTAACAAACGGGGAAAAGATAATTCCCAGGCGAAGCCTGTTTTTGATTCCCAAGCTCCGACTGACATGAACAGTTTAAACAAGGCTGTGCTTGTCGACCCTGAGCCAATCGCTAGTCATAATGACGAACGGGAGGACACTGTAGTAGTAGTAGATGATGGTGATGAAGATGAACCAATTGCCAAAAGAAGGTAAATTAATTTCTTCAATCTTCATCTGATCTTTTTTTATCCTTTCTATATTCATTTGCTCATGTGAAAGGCACTCCCTTGCTGCAGGAGCATGGACAGCGGACAGTCCGTGCCAGCCTCTTCACATCAAACGATTACAGAATCAAAAATTGTCGTGCAGACAAGAAGTGAAGTTGATCTCTTGGATGATGGATACAAATGGAGAAAATACGGGCAGAAAGTGGTTAAGGGGAATCCACATCCAAGGTACACCAGTTGATTAACTTAGAAATGAAATTTGTTGGTTTTTGTTGATCTTTCAATTTACTAATCCAAATCCAAGGTTCGACGACTAATGCATTTAAATCCTTACCGCAGGAGTTACTACAGATGTACATATCCTGGGTGCAATGTCCGTAAGCATGTCGAGAGAGCCTCAGCAGACCCCAAAGCCGTCGTCACTACATACGAGGGCAAGCACAATCATGAAATCCCGACTGGAAGATACAACAATCATGGCATGGCCAACGCCAACGCTCAGCAGTTAAAAGCACAGAAAATTGTAGCTAAGAACCGTTTGCCAAGTCGAGAAATGAACGTGGGGAACAAAGATCAGATGCCAATGACTCTACATCTCAAAGAAGAACAAATCGCGGCATGATCTCCACAGATACAACGATGATGTGCAGTTTTACATATCTGCTACAGATTACAAGGCAGGTAAATAATGAAGAGCCGCGATCAGCTAAAAAGCTTTCTTACAAACTACACATCTGAGGAATGCAGCTTCTGGCAATGCTGTAAGAACATAAATGATCTATAGTCTCTTCTGTATAATCCAAAGTGTTTTATGCTCCTCTTCAGTGTTTCACCAAACATGATCCCAATAATGTTTTATTGTAATGTCAATCAGTCTTCCCTCATCTTCTTTATTACTACATAAACTATTGGTAATGTGTCAACAAATGTTTGCCCACCAGGGCACTCCTGCAAGTGAGAGTGGCTTGAAATTTTGATACAAGCAATGCAAAAAAGTCGCATTTCTTGGATTAGTTGTTGGCTGTGTGCAGATGCCTTTTGGATTGATACCCAGAAATAATGGAAAAGGAAACCTATGATGGGGCCCGAAATATTGTGATTAATCCAAAAACTATCTATTTAATGGAAAATGATTGTATCTTTATGAATTATTATACTATACATGATCATATCAATATTTTTTTTATTATTTTTTATGGATAAAGTTGTTCTAATATAAAATATATTGTTAGAAACGAAAATCTTTGCCTCATAATTGGCGCCTTTTAATAGTGGTTGGGCAGTTGGCGTATGATTCTTGGAATAGTGCAGCAGGCATTGCAGCGCAGTTGGACCAATTCTAATCAACCAACGCCAAATCGAACCTAACGTTGTCAATGGTCACGTTGCATTTCTTTGTTAGTTTGAAAATATTAAGAAAGAGAATGATGATTGAGATTGAGATGGAGATTGTTGGACCCACGGAAAGCAAATGTCTCATCCTCTGCCTCTCCTCCGCATATCCCGCAGTAGTCTGATGAGAGAAAGAGGAAATGACAAGAAGAAAATCTTTGACCTTTCCTTTTTCCCTCTTTCCTCTGTCCTTTGCCATCTTTCCAAAAAACAAGCTCTGTTCTTCACGAACGCTCTCTGTCTCTCTCTCTCTCTCCTCTCTCTTCTTTTTCTGGGCTATTTCTTTTTTAACGAAAGAGCAGAGCCCAAGATGTTCCAGGGGTGTTTTTAATCTCACCCCTCCGGCATTGGCCCATTTTTCCCATCTGGGTCGGTTCGGATTTCCGCGATATCTGATCCCTTGGATGGGTTTTAGTGGGACATGGGTTGCGTAAGCTCCAAAAAGGCGAGGACCCAATCACCTGCATTTGATGATGTCGTCTCCACCTCCTCAGGACGGAGCAGTCGGCCGGGCCGTCTGGCGTCCTCTCGCTCGGTGCATGTCGAGGCAGCATTGGAGAAAATCAAGGAGGAGCCCGAGAGGGAGACGATTGTTGATGAGGAATTAAGGCAAAACGGCCAAAATGTTGTTGTTGTTGATCATGATGATGATGATTTGAGGGCCGTAAAGAGAGCGGCTTCTCAGAGGAAGACCGTTTTTAGCTTTAAATTTGGGAGGTTGGCGGAAGCCGAGCATGTGACGGCAGGGTGGCCGGCCTGGCTCACTGCTGTGGCCGGTGATGCCATTGAGGGATGGGAGCCATTGAAATCAGAGGCATTTGAAAGATTAGAAAAGGTATTTCTCATTTCTCAGATGTTTTGATTGATTCTGTAGCTGGTTTATACAAAAAGTTTGGGACTTGCATTTCCGACAATGGTCATCAATCATCTTGATTGAAAGTCGAAAATTGTTGAAGGTAATTATTGAGTTTGAGAAGCATGCTCAGTTAGACATCCTTAGATTTGAGGCTGTCTGTCTTTAGGCAAGAAAGTTTATTGGTAAGGTCTGTCATTGTACCTTGTGAATGCTGATTGAAAATGGCAACGATGTGTATCCTCGTCTCCTCAGAACGTTATCGCTAGTAGGATAATTCAAGAACTATACCTGTCTTATAGGTTGAATCTGATCAGGATTGTCTTCCATGTCTGTAGATTGGACAAGGCACATACAGCACTGTTTACCGTGCACGTGAGCTTAAAACCGGTAAGATGGTTGCTGTGAAGAAAGTTCGATTCGACAATTTTCAACCGGAGAGTGTCAGATTCATGGCGCGTGAAATTCTGATTCTGCGCAAGCTTGACCATCCAAACATCATGAAACTGCAGGGTATCATTACATCTCGATTATCATGTAGTATATACCTGGTTTTCGAATACATGGAACATGACCTCGCTGGGCTGTTATCGTGTCCCGACATAAAGTTCACTGATTCACAGGTTTGTTTACCTTGGTCGTTTTAGGCAATCACAAACAACGGCATATATAGCTCTCTTGCTGTCATGTCTTAAAATGCTGTTTTCTAAGGTGAGTTTTTCTTCTGGAAGTAGATAAAATGCTATATGCAACAGCTGTTGAGCGCGGTAGACCATTGCCACTCACGAGGTATAATGCATCGAGACATTAAATCCTCCAATATCTTAGTAAACAACGAAGGAATTTTGAAGATAGCGGATTTTGGTCTTGCTAACTTCACGAGGCCCACGAACAAACAACCTCTGACCAGTCGAGTCGTGACGTTATGGTACAGACCGCCTGAACTCCTTTTGGGGTCGACTAATTATGCGGAATCAGTTGATCTATGGAGTGTCGGCTGTGTTTTTGCTGAACTTTTTATCGGAAGGCCTCTCCTGAAAGCCAGAACTGAGGTTAGAACATTCTTAGAATCTGCATGTTGACAGTCTCTGTCTGTATTTCCTTATGTTGACATTGTGACCAACAGCATTGGAGTTTTCGTCTTGCATCTGCAGGTAGAACAGTTGCATAAAATCTTCAAACTTTGTGGTTCTCCACCAGATGATTACTGGAAAAGATCTAAACTTCCTCTAGCAGCTATGTTCAAACCCCAGCAACCTTATGAAAGTACACTTCGAGAAAGATGCAAAGAGTTACCAAAAGGTGCAGTTAGCCTCATTGAAACGTTCCTTGCCATCGAACCTCACAAGCGTGGAACTGCTGCTGCTGCTCTCGAATCTGAGGTATGGTTCGATGGAAATACGAACGAATAGGTTTTCCTTGATTGATCTCATAATTCAACAAGAAGCCAGAGAACTCATCCTCTGCAGTCAAAGATTTAATTTATATTGGCCTCTTGATCTATGAAATGTGTTTTGTTCAATATATGTCTGAACTCTCTTTTTGCAGTACTTCACTACAAAACCATGTCCTTGTGATCCATCAAGCATGCCCAAGTACCCACCCAACAAAGAGATTGATGCCAAAAACCGTGAAGAAGCAAGAAGGTCGAGTATCGTCTTTGTTCTTCATATTTACATCTTCATTTGGTTTCCAATGCAGCTGTAGAAATAATAAAGTATCGATATTTCAGGAAGAAAAGCAGCACCATGGCACGGGCAGAAGTAGGTCCAAGATATCCACGGAGGGTCCGCAAGACTTTGCATGAGTCAAGCGACTTCAGTAAAGTGATCCCAGCTGAGGTTCTCTCTCTCTCTCTCTCTCTCTCTCTCTGATGTTGACAATGCGAAAATTTTAAGCCTACTGAGTGTTCCACTTGTTTTCTTGAAGGAGGTTGAGGCCAACGCACAAGTAGCTCGTAAGAACCACGGTGTCAGCACCAACGCATATAGAAAAAGAGGTGGTGTCGAGACTCGGACATCACTAAAGCAATCCTATGACACAAAGTCAGATGCTTCACAGGGTTCCCAGACGACACAGGCATCTCAGGCAACCAGCGTTCATTCCCTCCCTGCCCAAGTGACAACATCAAGCAGTTTTGCATGGGCCAAAAGACGAAAGCAGCCAGATGTATTCACAAGACTACACAGTCAGCCCACTCAATCAAGTAATCAAAAATCCATTGCATTAGAGCCATCTAATCTACTGCACGCGCACGATACACTGGAACCAGACGGGCAACAAAATCAGGACTCGTCAGGCAGAATCTCTGGCGCTGAGACTGCCAAGCGTCCCACTCGTAGAGAACTGCGTAGGCCTGAGTCTTTTGATTCAGCTGATATATATGACCCTCAAGACTTTCCAGAGGTAAGCCAAATGCAAACTGCTTTGATCAGAGGAAGCAGCCTCCTAAAAGCTCTCTACTCACTACTCGTCTCTGTGATCTTAACAGGATTATGGCAATAAGAAGAAAGGCAGGGTTGCATACTCAGGAACATTGTCATCTCAAGAACTAGCTGCAAGACAGCACGACCAACCTCGTCAGGTTCATAGATCGCGCTTTTACATAGGTAATCGTCTTAACAACCAACCCAAAAGATCTGTATCCTGTCATCAGCATTTATACAGGAACCCCTTCTTACCCAAGACAGTTTCATCATGATCATAGGAATGACCACTTATGCTACATTTTCTGCAGATTAATGACTCCGACGTTGTAAGATGGCTTGTCGTGCTTATGGATGAATGAATGCTGCATAAAACTTTGGGAACAGTTTTTGTTCCAACTCCTGAAGCTGAAAGCCTTTCAAACTTCCAAGAATGCTCGAACTATGTATACTGCTGGGGGGTTTTCGACGATTTTATACAGAATACTGCAGAGACGAAGAAGAGAGTTTTCTACAACACAACTGGGATAGTTATGAAGAATTTTGAGAAGTGCATAATATAGGGATAGGCCAAATATCATTCAAATTGTAACGCAAGAATTCCTCAGGCCGGATACCAATCTTTTTTGTATGTTTTCTTTCTTTTTGTATTCTAATTTCTTTTTCCTTTTAATCATTTCTCTGCTCTGTTTCACAGTCTCTCTCAGTAATTAATTGATTATTTTGAAGTAAGCATGAACCAGCCACTTGATATTTTGTTGATTTTGTCGTAGTTTGGCTCAACAATTGCATGATTAATTATAAAATAACTTATACGAAAATTTGTTTTAAATAATCAATTTTAGGAAAAACAATTATGTCATTTAAATTCATAATTTCATAACTCATTATACAAATGTAAAATTATAACAAAGTTCTAAAATTAATCTCATTATCAAGATTAATGAGGAACATAAAAATATTTAATAAAAATATTGGGCAATTAATTACAATAGAATTAAAAATTACAAATGATAGCTTTTATCAAAAGCTGATTTTTGATAGCATTTATCCCGAAATTATCCTGCATGGCTGATTATCCTGCGTGGTGGCTCTATTCCATATAATACTTGTACACAAAGGAAAATTCTTATCTAGAGATGTGACAAAATCAATCAAATACTTCTCCTAACTGAATATTAATAAATGTATTAATCTTATCACATAATTAAATTCAATTCGACCCCATCTAAGTTAAAATTTCGGCGTAAACAAGCTTCATGCCACTGGATTTAACGGAGAAGAGAAAATACTACGAAAGTTGAAGTTCTACTTGAATCTGAGAGAAACTAAAACAACAATATTCACAAATGTTAAAACATATGTCCGATTGATTTAGTACTAAATTTTCATGAGCTGAATCAGTAAAGGAAATTTTCTGGAAAAAGAAAAGAAATATATTCAGAATGCGCAAGAAATTATTTCTTTTGGGAGTTAAAACAAGCAAGAAAACTTGTAAACATGAAACTGAAACCCTAGAAAAACATTGCTTCCACATTTCTTAGGTTTGAAGAAGTTAGAAAAGGGGAGGAAAAAAAGGGAAAAAAAAATAGAAGAAATGAAGAAAAATATAGGGCAATCCCCTCGCTTTGGCTGCAAATCTAAGGCAGCAAAGCGGCCATGGAGTCCCCGATTGGATTGATGTGCGCCGATCGCACTGAAAGTGCGCCACGATTTAAACCTCTCCCGTGGAATACCACGCCACCCCTTCTTTCACGAGGGAAGCGCTCGGCCTACGGCGCTGATTTGCTTTCTCCACGTTTCCCTCCTGCCTTTATATACCCACTCAACTCAAGCCCTAACCCAGTTCCTTAATTGCTCCTTATATTTTACTTATTGCCATATGTATCCCCGTGAAAGAGCTTATAAATAAGGCTAAATTTTAATTTACCCACTGTTTTTTTACTTGAAAAGCTAAAGCCCCTGTTATTTGGAAATTTACAAAAAAAATCCTTATATTTTGTTAAACTCAGCAAAAAATTTCTTTCGTTAGTAATTAATGAAAAATGCATTACACATGATTATGCAATTATCACTGTCGCCCAGCGCAATCTGAGCAATGGCCTTGTCATCGTCACCGTCGTCCGCTTATGAGGAGAGTAATTTTATTTAATTTATTTAAAATAATTTATTATTTATAATATATAACTAAAATTAGTTAAATCTAAACTGTTGCTTTTTTTTTTTTATAAATTTAATATTTTGTGGTCAAAATTAATTGGTTAGATCTAACGGTCCCATGTAATTAATAAAAATCCAACTATTATTAAAATAAGGAATAATATATAATATATAAGAGTAATAACGGTCAATTTATCAAAAACTTAATGCCGTTAGTGTTTTTTAACTGGCAGGGCCGATTAAGCTGAACTTTTAAAACACAAGGGGATTTGTAGCCTATTTTTAAAATACGTGGGAATTTTTAGCTGATTTTTCAAAATATTGGGGGTTTATGCATTTTTCCTTATAAATAATTATATTATTAACTGCAGATTTCTCCAATATTTTAGACTTTATTTTTGTATTAATAAAATGGCATTCAACACAGTGTAACAATAATGATTTTTATTAGGAATAATTGTATTTGCTACTCTAACCTAAGATCTGTTTGCATAAATCACTCATACATTTACCAGAAATATCAGATATCATTTACACAAACCACCCTCCTTTTTATATGTACACCCCGAAAAATGTTACCATCGTTACATAAACTACCCCTGGTTTTTTATTGTCGAGGGTGGTCTATGTAATTATAAAAATAGGAATGCTTTGAGTAAACAGATCATAAATCGGAAGGTATAAATATAATTATCCCTTTTATTAATATAGTGTAAAAATAATGATGGATGAGTCAATTACTCTCTTAATCAATCAAATTTATTGAGATGATAAAATATTATTTTGATTAAATTACAAAATTTTGAATATTTTGCTTTTGTAAAGCATCATATCAAACATGTCAAAAATAGATGGAATTGATAGTTATCAGTATGCAAGTAGAAACCATACACATGGTATATTTTATCTGGAAAATGGAAAAGATAATTAAATTTTCAATATTTAATTAGTAAAAAATACATCAAAAAATGAAAATAAATACAACGAGGCTCAACTTTTCCATCCAATATCTTCCAATCTTTATGCTGATTTCAAGAATCAATGGAAAAATATTTACATCTCACATTGTCAAAGGCTACAGCTTAATACAACATGTTACATTTCAAGAATCAGAGGGATGAACATTTTTCTGTTAACAAGTCATTGAATCAATGTGCTAAATGAATCTTCTGCTCATACATCAGTAGATAGTCTCAGTTCATCTGCTTCACAAAGGCTGGTTCTGGAATTGCTTGGACCCGGAACAACGTCGGGAGCCCGTGAACCTTTTCTTGCTCGTCAGCAGCAGGCGGCTCATTGTGGCATCATTCATCGTCAATCCTGACGATATTGGGTATTTGTCCATGGTTGACGAAATCGATCTTGTTCAATCGTATGCAGCAGAGGACTTTCTCCGGTAGGTCTTCTGGCTTCTGTGCCTGTTTTGGTAACAAAGATTAAGCCCACGGGTGTGATGTACTCTTTATCAGGGTTATTTGGAATTTCAAAACATGTATATACATATGAAAGAATGTATGCACCTGAATTGTCAATCCAAGATCCAGTATTCCAGTCGCCAAACGCTCTCGGAATGCTTCAAGTCCCTTTCTTGCTATGTAGCTGAAGCGATGAATGTCAAGGTCGATTTCAAAGTAATTAGGGCCCTGTATCAAAGAGAGAATTGATGATAAGAATCCATATCACGGTAACAGGTAGGCAACTTGTAATAAAAGTGAGAATGGTTTTCCATGTTCTACACAAGTACGAGGGAATATTGAGGAGAGCCAAAACAACTTAACCAGCTCTTAGGAATCATCGTTAAAGATTCAACTAACCGCAACTAATGAGCAATGCAAGAAGCAGAAGGACTAATCAATTTTAGCAGCAAAGGTAATCAATTTTAGCAGCAAAGGTGTTCGTTCAGCACGTTCAAGTACAGCAGTATAGTACATTGCTGAGCTGAGGCCCACATCAGCTTGGAAAAAATTGTCTCACCTGATAAAACTCGTGCTGAGGACGGGAAAGAACTGGCTTTTCATTGTATGCGTTCAGAAGTTTTCTTTCAGTAGAACTTGAGACAAAATCTTCTGCATTAACCATCCCAACCATAATTTTTAATCTTTCTCTGAAAGGAGCGGTTGAATCTTTAGCAAATCCTTTAATCTTTTCCACATCATCCTCGACCAATCTCTGCAGCAGAAAGATTGCTTTCTTAAACAACATAGTACTAACTAAAAACAGAACCCATAATTGCTGCGACTTATCTCATCTTTTGTAGGAACAGATTGATGCATATAATTCAACAACAACAGGTCAGGTCAAAATATGTTCTATGATCCACACTGAATAGGCCACGGAGAAACAGTAATAGTCAAAATTCAAGTTATCAGCATCATACTTCAAACAAAAGCATGCATGCTTGCACCTAGTATTAGTTGGTTACTGCAGTAACAGGTAACTAGAAACCGGGTATGTTTTACCTTGATACTCTCTTCGAATTGAGGAGATATGTCCTTCTCAAAACTGTCAGAAAGTCGAAAATATAGTACAAGGCTCAGGCCCTCTCCATCAGTATCACCAAGAAACATGGGCGGTGGATAAGTGGGCAGCTGACACGAGAGATATAAATGAGACAGGGTATTGTCAGATGATATACTTCTCTTAGGCAAAATTAAGACATCTGAAAATGCTAGAGGTTACCTGAATGTTGACAATTAGCAGTGGTGGAACTTTCCCATCTGCTTTTACAGAAGGTAGCTCAAGGCGTTGTGCAATGTGGTTGATCTTTCTTTTAGATGCAAACAGATCTACACCAATTGGAGTGTAAGGAGAGACATTCGGTGCAGGGCATTTCTTCTTATCTCTGCAATACCAAATAGTCAGGCAATCAACAATGCAAAAGCAGGATGCATGTACCAGAATAACTTGAAATTTCTTTCATGGTCAACACATAGGGCTGAAACCATACTTAAAGTAGTTTTCTCCACGGAGCTTAAAGGTCGAGGGCTGAATCTCAGACCAAGTTCCAGAAGTCGGCTTCCCCTCAGTACAGCAAGGGATCATTAGTCCGGCTCTGGGACGATAAATATACTTTGTTGATGCACCTGAATTGATCGATATTATTCCCGATTCAGGGTAAGGTTAATATCTAACAAAGAGGGGATTGCATTCTATATGGAAACAATACCTAAAAATACTCACAGCGTTCATTTGTTTCTTCTCCATCAACAGACTTCCTCTTAAAAGAGAGCCGGATAACAGTTGATTTTTTTCTTTGAGATTGTGTTCCCGCACTAACTGCACCGTTGACCTTATCATTAAAACTTACAGAAGGAACCAGCCGGGGTAAGACCGACTTCAATAACTTCTCTGGAGCTTTCTCCTCACGATCATTTCTGTCATCTTTCACTCCATTAAAACTCACATAGGAACGGTCTAAGTTTTTCTTCCTCTTGGGACCCAACTCATCACTCTTCACTAAACCTGGACGTTCTTTTACTTGGTTAGATATCAATGTATATCCATTTGGTTCCTCGATTCCATCTTTGCTCAAGAACAATTATGTCTTACCATTATCTATTTTCCGATATTTTTCATTGTAGTCTTTGAAACTGCATTTGCCATCCAAAACGTGTGATGAATTTTCATGCTGAAGCACTTGACCATTTGCAATGTTGGGGTAGGAATCTACAGGAGAAGATGAGAAAGTTATAGATATGTTGCAGCTGAATTAAAACTTGTTCAAAGAGCATAATTTGTTTAAGACCACCAGCTTAATTAATAAAAGCGTCAAATGCAGCTATCTAAGTTTTCTAGTTTTTTATGTGTACTGAGCTTCTGGCCTTATCCTAATGTGCAAAGTCCCTTCTGAGTGTTAGACAATCATCAGATTCTAACACATGTACTCATTAATCGTTACTTAGGAAATTAAACCCATGGGACTTAACCAATCTAGCAGCAAATATTGGTCATTTTAGATAAAATTTGGCTCCATAGCACATGAAGATGTATACTTTAAGTAAGGCCACTGCATCAAACTCCAAGCTAGAATAGCAACATATAGGTTTGCAAACCATTTATTCTCGAGCATTACAGACTTTGTTCACTCTACTTCTTGTGTAGGTCACTAGGTCTTCAACGTCTTCTTTCAGCATTAGAATATATTAGGAGTTCACATGCCTGATATTTGATAGATGTGCATGTCTCATACAAGTTAATCGCCATGATATGTGTCTTAATAGGACCTAAGATTTATACAGGAAAAAGAAAAACTTATAAGAAAGAAAATGGACCATAAATAAATACTTGAAGGAACACAAAGTTATTGGCATGCATCAATTACAATTTGTATTTCGTATGAACATTTTGAGCATGACTAACAACAAAAAGTTACATGATGGTAGACAACAATAACTATGGGTATTGCTTGTCATACATGGAGGCTAGATCCGCAATTCTTTCCAAAAACTTGGACCAATTAAGTTTTCCATGTACATAATTTCACTGAACTGAGAAAAAAAATGGAAAGATGATGGTAATTTGATGTTCTTACCTCCATGAACACTACTAAACTCATCATCTGAGTCAGAATCTAGTATGCTGAGTGTGTCAAACCATGCTTCATCATTGCAAATTCCTGTAAGTACAAAAATATCTTCTATCATGCTCAAGTGATCAAGTTCATTGTGCCTACTGAATGAAGTTCAGAAATTTTCTTTACACTAAGATTCGTTATACTTGAGTACTTCTTTGACTCATGAAAGACAAAGTACAAGGTTGTAATGACCAGAGTAGATGAGAATTTAGCAAAAAACTGTAGTAACCTTTTTTCCTACAAACAATATACCCAGAAAAAATATGGTGCCAAACGAAAATCATTTAATATGTATATGCCTGTACAATGAGATTATTGAAGGGTTTTTCTTTCATAAAAGAGTGATATTTCATTTGCATTGCCTATGAGGTATGATTCATGACACTCTGGCCTATTCCATGGATGTGAACTTTTAAGAGCAGATAATATATACCATTAGCATCAATCTGCCCATGGTGCCATTGCAATGGAGAGAGATGGAATGTGGAATCAGAGACCTCGGATCTTCTGCACGTGGTAGGTGTTTGAAGAAACTCACCAACAGACAAATCTGCCACTCGAGCTCCTGGGTCACTATTCCTTATTCTATTTCCATCGGTAGCTGTAGGTATAAGGTGCTTTTTGGAGCGACCACGGCGCCGCCTCCTCGCTTTAACGATTTTTAATGGTTTATGTGGTATAGCTGGTGTTGATACACAACCACCCATAATTACTACTCAGTCTCTAAACATCTGCAACAACATATACGACTTCACCAATTGTTTCTAAAAGATGCTATCACAGAACATCAAATACCTTATGGATATATCTAGTCCAAAAAACTATGTGTATCAAATTCCAAAGTTCCAAAAGTTCAAAAGCAATGAATAGTCAATCAAAGGATGGGGAAACTTGCGTTTAAGATTTTCAGCTGCCAATATCATTTCCTAAATGGGCATGTACAATAATATGATATTTAGAATAATGCTGGAAATTTTCCCTAATTTTCGAGATGAGGTCCATGAAAACTGAGAAGCATTTTAGTATAACAGCAGAAGAGAGAGGCATCCTGCCTGGTTATATTTCATCTGCTCCAACATTTATCACAAGAATGTGTCTCTAAACGCACACACACATATTTATATATATAATGAAATTCTGGTTCACGGTTCGCATACCTTATCATGATTTTTCAAGAGCACTGCTGTGTGATTGCAACTAGTAAGGTCTGCCCATCTAACGGTTGCAGAACAATTCTTCCAGAACCTTTTCAGCTCAAAGATTCACAAATTTCAAGCTCCACTCCTCCTTAGAACCTGCCGAGACACCAAGTGCAAAGACTTGTGAGTTGAATCCGAAAGAGGGTCAAAATTGATAACATGACATCTCATCTATTAAAAACAATGTGTTCCCAAAAGACCAAAATTATCAGTGGCAAACTTTGTTTTTTTTAAGACCAAAAAAGATAAAGTTAAACAGCTCCATGTGATCACATAAAACAAGACTCAGAAAAAGTAATCTTGAAACAACACATGCAGGGGTAATGACCTACACAGACCTCTTCTGAAAATACTAATAAAAGTGAAAAGAAGACCGGAGAGAAAATGACCTCGGAACGTTCACTTTCATGTATCAATCGAAAGAAAAAGATATTGTACGATACAACGAAGAAGATGATCCATATGGGTCCGCATCAAATGAGCAATACAAGACAAATCAGTAAGAAAAAGTTCAAAAGCAAGTATGTGGATGTGCCTCTGTTTCAATGCAATACATACAAACACAACAAGACCAAATGCCAATTACCGACAACAATATAAAACAACAACAACACGCAGGCAGATGCAACGGCAAACTGAAACGTGTAGAGACGAATCCACATCCCATTTCAGACAAGGAGCAGAACAACTCAGATATCATCCCATGTTTACCTAATTAAAAAGCATAAATCCGATTCAAAAAGCTGTAAATCGCCAACTGATGACTCATATTCTCCTATAAAAAACCAATTTAATATCATCCCGAAATCTAAAAACAATTCCTTACAGGAAACTTCTGGGAAATGCAGCTGATCATATTAAAAAAACAACACACACCCACCACCCAATCTCAACAGAAAAACACAATCATCATAACAACAAATACATTGCACAAACATAATACACACACACACACGCACGTGTAAGTGCGTGTATAACGAAAGGAACCTGGAAAAAAGGCTTTTGAGAGTAGAGGGAGAAGTGGGTCCGTCGGTGTCGGATCGGATTTGCAATTCCACACCCTTTTCTTCTTTTTCCGAACACCGATTCCTCTTTATGTCTGAATTATTATTTTTCATCGATTTCTCAGTGGGTAAGGTGATAGATATAAATAAAATAATAATAATAATAATATATAAAGAAGAAATAAAGGAAGATGGGAATGGGGAAGAGCAATCAGCGTACGTTGCTCCCTCTGTTTTTAATTGGGATGCTCCGCCACTTTCTCCTCCTCGCTATTATGGCTGGTGGTGGGATAAACTTGTTTTTACTCTTCTACATTTAATTATTGTCTTTTTTCTTTTAATATTGTCTTGAAATTAATGAATTCCCCCTCTTTCTTTCGGTTTGTGTTCTTCAATGATAATTACATTATTTTTTATTTTTATTCTCAATCAGCATTTACTATATATGAGAATACAAATATTGTTTGGTATTCTTTCTTGCGTTACATGCTTAAATTACCATCTTAACTTTCTTTTAATTGGTTGGATATAAGTCAACAAAGTTACAAGCGAATTTTATGTCCCTAATATGTATGCACTTTGAAAAAAAAAATGAATTGCTATAATATTATCCACCATCATTTCATATTATAAGGTTCCGTTTATTTTGATGTATTAACTTGAATAAAAAAATTAGTATAATTTATTACGATATTTGTTTTGAAGTACTGGGGTGATCAATTACCAAATCAAATGTCTTGTGCTAATTATTGTTCCACCTACATAACTCATTCTATCTGAGTAGATGGGATGAGTTATCATAATGACAGCATGCGACTTCTTGATTTTTCCCTCCATATTTTTGTCTTTAATATATCTCAAATGGTTCGATAGTAATTTATCTACTCAATTAATATGTATAGGGTTGAAAAAACAATCAAACTATTTAATTGCAATCGATCTATAAAAACTTGTTTGAACTTGATTTGTTTAACTTAACAAACCAAACTTGATAACTTTTGTTTAGTAAACTTTTGAGCTCAGCTCAAACTCGACGCCATTAGTGCAAAAATAATAAAAATATACTTAAAAATATCAAATTATTCGAGTTCGACTCGTGTTTGATCAAATTCAAGCTCGCTTTAGCTCGATTATCACAATAATCAAACCAAATTCAAACACAAATTTTGAAGCTCGATAATAATTCAAACAAGCTTAAACAATATATTTGACTTGACTCAAATCATGTACACCCCTCAATGTGTATTAATCAAAATAAACGCATAACTAAATTTTATCATGATGCAATAATACATGTAAGTAAATACTTTATAATTAATTTAGAACTTTTTTTATCATTTATTTAATTAAAAATAATCATATTACCCGTTCACCGGATCATCGAAATAAACGGGGCCCAAATATAATTGGTTATACCACCAATTGAAATAAAGTTGGAGCTACACTATAATATTTCTTGAACGAGTCATGACAATTGTTGTCCCAATTAAAGTGACTCATATATAATTTTTCTTTTTTTCATAGTTGTGATTCATTACAACATTCAATATATTCGGACTAAAAAATTTGATTCAATACAACAATAATTTAGATCTTTAAAATTTACATTCATTTGCCTTGAAATCACATCATTTTGAATGTGAGGCTTCAACTTATCCAATAAAACGACTCATTTTAGATATAATTATCATTATTTTTGGCATTTTAGATGAATGTATGAGAAAAAGGTGGGCAACTGTAGGAGGAATTTCTAAGACTTTACCAACCAACCTAGTCCATGGCCTTTGGAGTCAACTCTTTGGATGCATTGACTTCTCACAATCTATTTTTATTTTCAAAAGTCTTTTTTTTTTTTTTTTTGTTGCTGTTCAAATTTCAAAATTCTGAAAGTAGATGGGAATATGTAGGGATTTTGAGAGGAGAAAACCGATCATGTGATGGACAAACAATTAGGAATCTCAAGGCTCACATTTATGTCATATGTGACACTAATTATCCAACAATGCAATAACTATGCCATGTGATCAACTCCACTTCAATTATTACTCCATTAATGTTCTATTCCATTTTTACACTTATATTAATAAATAATAATATTCAACTCAACCATTATTATACTACATTTGATTTATGTAATAAAATCTTAACCGAAACGAGTTTCGACGTCAACATATCACATGACTCAAGACATTATACTCATTAATTCAATTTATATTTTTTTTACAAAATAAGACACGTTATATTATGTTCGTGGTCATAGATTCAAATTAACTAAATAAAAACAATATAATATATCGAAATTTTAATACTATGAAGTTATTAAATTTCGATATTAATTAAATATAGAAAAGGTAAATTGCATCCACCTCCTCTTAAGTTTGATATAATTATAAATACTCCCTTGTTATTTGAAAAAATATAAATACCCCCTCTGAAATTTGTAATTTTTAACCAAAGGCATGAAATTGACCATTTTGCCCTTGAATTTTTAGTTAAGATTGTAGAAAAATCAACCAGTCAAATTGCATTATTACTCATTTGTGTAAAAACTTAAGAAACCTCTCTCTGCGCATTGTAATCCAAAAAATTCAATTTTTTTTTTAAAAATAATTCAATTTGCATAAGGGCATTTTGGTCACTTCACTCATAAAAATGGATGAAAACTGGTTATTTATTAAACGGTTACAATCTTCATGGGGTATTTATAATTTTTCAAACAATGAAAAAGTATTTGTAATTATGTCAAATCTCAAGATAATTGTTGTAATAAGCGCAAATAAAAGGATGGTGCAAGTGTGTTGAAAATCAATACTATAAAAGTAAAAAACACAAAGATTTAACGAGGTTCGACAATGTGCCTACGTCCTCGGGAGGGTGACAACTGTTTAATTTTTTATTATCAGAGAGGATAAATCTATCTTTTTTTCTAATATATGAGCCATACCTAACAATGTGCACCAAATATGGGTAGGAATAGGATGATGGATGTATGTTTGGGATTCCAATGGTTTTTGTTTCTACATTGTTGTCAGGTTTTTGGATTCTCTTTCACTGTTCAAACTTTGAAAGCTCATTGTACTGCACTGCAGACAGTGTATGATTGCAAATCAAAAAGACGCTTTTGGTTGATTGATGTAACATTGTACATTTCGTAATTTCTGCTTAGCGATTTTGGGCAACCACCATGTGCGTGCCCTTTTAATTTTCATTTACACCACTCCAAAAATCTTTTTTTTTTTCTTATTTATTTGGAATAATTACACTCCTATTATATGAAATTTAGTATAATTACACGTAAACTCTCTATAATTTAGAAAATTATATCTAAACCCCTGAATTCATGTCTAACAAATAGGTCCATCCATCCGTTAGTCAAAATTCACTAAATTTGTTGATATTAGCAAAAAAATTTGAACGAAAATCGATATTTACCATCGATTTACTTATTATTGTGGTTTGAAAAATTACATTTAGTACCCCTGAACTTTGCTCCCGTCTAACAAATAGGTCCATCCGTTAGTCAAAATTCACAGAATTTGTTGATATTAGCAAAAAAAATTGAATGAAAATCGATATTTACCATCGATTGACTTATTACTGACTTATTGTAGGCCAAATAATTTTTTTATAACCAAACTACCCTTATATATCTTCACACGTTAATGCATGTGAGGTGGTATATTTTCACCGTTATAAGGGTATTTTAGTAATAAAAGATTTATTTGGCCTGCATTAAGTTAGTAATAAGTCAATCAAGAGTAAACATCGATTTTCATTAAGTTTTTTATTAATATTAACAAATTCGGTGAATTTTGACTAACCGAGGAACCTATTTGTTAGACGGATGCAAATTTTAAGGGTACTAGATATAATTTCCTAAACTATAGGGGGTGTACGTGTAATTAAACTAAATCTCAAGGGAGGGAGTGTAATTATCCCTATTTATTTGGACGATTTATATAATATCTTAAAATATTTATTTACTCTGTTTATTTATTTAATATCCGAAAAAAGAAAAAAAGAAACAAAGAGAGAGAAAGAAGTAAAAGGGCCCATAATGGGTTAGATATGAGGGCCCATTAAGCGAAGGCGAACGGCCCATTATTGCCGAAACATTGAAAATCTGATCCAATTCTCTAACTCCCGCATGATTCGTATTCGGTTGTCGTGTAGCTGGTGTGGTGGTGGCAGCTGTGAATTTCCATTTCTATGTAAGTTGATCAGAATCTTTGCTGATTGAATTGATCTTAGGTTTTGATGTATTTGGGTATTGATGTGCGTCTTCGTAGAGCAATGATGGATTTTTGGAATGTTGTGAAAATTTAATGCTAATACGTGCTGGATTTTGATCTGGAAATGAGCGGAATTTTGAATTTGTTCCATGGAAAAAGGTGATGTGGCCTTGTGGATGGTGATTGTTTTCAGGAGGTTGTTTATGATTGGGAGGTGCGAGTTCATAATTAGTGATAGTATTAAAGCTGCGGCAACTTTTTCACCAGATGCACCTGATTTCAAGTAATTCTACTGTAAATTAGGATGTTTAAGGGATTTGACTGTTGATTTCAGTGTCAACATATGGTGTTTGATGTGAATGGAGTGTTCATATCATATTCCAAAATTTTGCTTTTGGAACTATAATATTGTACTTGGATTCACGGATTTGAAACTAATGATTTTAAATTCATATTGACAAATCCCTGCAAACTTGTTTGGATAAATTCACTGTCACAGAATATTTCAAATCCTTGAGCTTTCACTTTGAATCATATTTTATGTATTGTGATGGATTTCAAATCCATTTAATATGGAGTCATTTGAAATCCTTACTTCAAATCCTCCCCTCAAATCCAAATGCAACTTAAAAGTTTTGCTAAATCACAGCTACTTGGTTTAGTTCTTTGTATCGTGTTTCCGAAAACTGGTGGACAAGTGGATACTTTGAGTGTCATACTTAAAGTTTTTCCAACAAGGATTTGTACAATTTGAGTGCCGATGTTTTTGCAAGTATATTAAGGTTCACATTTGAATTCGTTATCAGGATACGCTTTTCCCTATTATCGTTTGGTGTTTAAGTTTAGGCATCAATATAGTGCAGCTTTTATTGCTTTAATCTTGCTCTAATTAGTCTATCTCTGTTTAGTGTTGAAGCTGTGGTGATCTATTCAACTATTCAAGCATCACATTTTTTTGAGCCATTTGGCATTTCTGTAACTGAGATTGAACAACATGGCATCTAACGAAATATCTACTATAGTCGTCTTTCGGTGGACGAAGAGGATTCTTATGATAACAGCAGCCAATTGCGGCATGACACCTAGAACTTGTAATAAAGTCCCTCGGAACTGGATTCTCCTCCCAGTCTTCACTGGTCCCATATCACATGGGAGGAGAGTTGTCCCTGGCATGTGTGGCCTGTAGACTAGGATATCTCACCTTCATGCCTGGTATCCGAGCGACTCCCGTTCGAATTATTGTTTACATGTCTTAAGCTGTTGTAGTTAGAGACTGATCACCTGCCTATATAGACTGTTCTATGTGGAGCCTCTTCTAAATTAATGCACATATGCTCCACTACTTTGTTTTCAAATTCTTCATTTGGATGACTTTGTATTCCCATGTCACAGTGAAGCTCCTTTGGTTCCAACACAGTTTCTCAAAATACACCGTATGTACATATGGTTAACTTACTGATAATTGGCCTGAGTTATCGTTATCCGTTTTCTTTTCCTGCTATGAAGTTCATAGAACAGAATACTGATTCTCTTATTCCATCAATTTTTATATACACTCTTGCTAAAATGTGCTGCAGGCTTCTGGAGACACGAATTGCCTACTATTCGACGATTCTGCTGCTTTAATATGTCGAGGCTGTGACATTTAGTTCAACTTTACCTTCAGGTGTATTGGCTTAAAGCTTCCCTGTGAAGAATTTGTTTGCTTTATGTTCCACTTGCTGTATAGCTGTAGTACCAAGAATTTTGTTTATTCTCTTGTTAAGTGCAGCTGAAGATCAGTGCTCTATTCTGATTGATTCTCTTAAAGTATTGGAATTTTTAGCTAAAAAAGTGCCATTCTTGCCATTTTGGAAATAGCATCATAGGCAATTAATGGGAATAGGAAAAGAAGAATGTGTGAGATAATGAGGAGGATTAGAGATAAGGGAACAATTTACCTAAAAGAAAGATTAGCCTACAAAGTGAACTTATCCCTTTCCCTTCACACGCCTGAATCATAAATTTTTCCTTGATTTATTGATCACTCTTGCTATTACCCTATTAAGTAAGTTCAGAAGTCTTCTGTATTTATGCACAAAAAAAAAAGAAAAAAAGGAGAGAAAAAAATCGCAAGAGAGATTTTCAAGTGTTAGAAGACTGTTTTATGTCAAATTCAAGACAAAGACTAATTGCTCTATAGTTTGGCATTGCCATGTTCATGTAGGTCAATGATGCTGTTATCTATCAATTGAATTTTGTCTTTCAATATATTCATATTTAGAGTCAGATTCGGGTCAAATAAAATATTATTCAAATTTAAATTGAATTAACTTTAATTAAATTAATATAAGTAGAGATCGAGTAACCTGATATTTTAAAAACACCAAATATAACAAGTCACTATCATGCAAAATTATATTTGAACAATAATAGAAGAAAGGATGTAAAATTGTGGGATGATGTCCAAGACTGCCCCCCTTTCATTGTTTGGAAATATTTTATGTATATATATATGTTAGTTTCCCAGGCAACAACATTGGCAAGGAATCAACTTTTGGTTTCTTCCAAAACAGGTAAAAAACGGAAAGCAAATATATTCTCAGCCCCACGATTTTCATCTCAATAATTGCATCCACCCGCACATTAATACTATTCCCTACTTACAATTTCTTTAACCCTTTTTTCCCCAACATTTTTCATCACTAATTAATTTTAATTATTACCTTATTATAGAAAAAAAAAAAACCCAATCAAGTTTAAGAATAGTTACATTTATGCCCTTAATTTAGATACTTTTACATAAATTATTCATGTCTTTTGCATATTTTCACAAACCACTTTATTATTGTTGTCGTTTCTGAGAATGTACATGTAATTGTTTTATATGGGTATATATGTAATTTTTTAAAAGATATGAATAATTTATGTAAATAAATAATAAATTAGGGATGAATAGGTGATTATTTATAATTATTCATTAAGCTCCACAAGTCCGAGGGATTTAAAAAAATTTTAATTAATAAAGCAAAAAGGGTGGGGCGCTTCGCTTTCACCATCATCATCATCTCCTCCTCAACCTGCATTGGAGGAGTGCCATCAACACGTCACTCACACTGAATCATCTTCGCTTCAATTTTATTTTTAACTTTTACTATTGTTTTTTGCCTTTTCGCCGTCAGCCTAATATATAACACCTTCCCAGTTTCAAAGAATCTGCTGCGAAGCGTCGCCTTTTTTTTTTTTTTTTTTTTTTGGGTTTTGTTGTAAGTTTCGATATCGTGATTTCTGCGTATTTGGGAGTTTTATTGGAGAATTTGATTGCTATTGGAATTGAAGTTATGTGATTGAAGAATCGGGTTTTGTTTCGGTGTGCTTTGGTTTTCACGAGTTTTCGCAGATCTGTATTGGGGAGAAGTGGTATGAGTTTATGGTTTTTGCATATGTAATTTTGGGGGAATTGAGGGTTGGTTTTAAAGGTTTGAGCTTTAGGGTACGGTGATGAATTTGTTTGTTTTAAAAAGAAATTGTACGGAATTAGCAGATTGTGATGAATTAGTTCTTTTGTGATTGTGATTGCGGCGTTGTTGTAGGCTTTGACTATTAAATTTACTATTCGTCTTTTAATTTGCATTGCCAATGCTATTTTTCTGAGGAGATTTGAACTGTCAAAAAAGGAGGGACTTCCGTAGGTCTTCTGGAAGAAAATTGGCATTCTTGCTCAAGTTCACTGAGTATGCGGAATGAGAATTTTATTTGCCTTATACAATTTTGGAGCTTAGTGGTACCTTGCTGGCTTTTACTTTAGCCAAAAATATGTGTTCTTGTGTGAACCTTATACACATCAAATAAGTGCAACCATCTGCAATGACTACTGCTTAGATTTTACTGATTTCTCCTGGTGGTTTCCTTTCAGTGGCTGCTCTTTATGTGATGACTGTTATAGTTCTAAAAATCATTATTGAAGCTCATTGCGATCAATTTTGACATGCATATGTATGTGATACTTTTGGGATGTCATTTATTCTTTATAGTCATGCATGTTTCTACATTATACACATTGCTTTAATTATCCTCAATCATATGTATTTAGGATCATGGATGGAACAATCCAAGATGGTAGTAGTGTGGATTCATTCTTGCGGAACTACAAGCTTGGGAAGACTCTTGGGATTGGTTCGTTTGGTAAAGTTAAAATTGCTGAGCATGCGTTGACAGGGCACAAAGTTGCCGTTAAGATCCTCAACCGTAAGAAAATAAAGAATATGGATATGGAAGAGAAAGGTTGGTAAAGTGCTTATGCTATAAATGTTATATACCATATCTAATACCATCTATGAAACCTATAGTCTATTACCTACCACTGCATCTCCTGTCTATCTTCTGTCGATTTTATGCTTTTTCTGGATGAATTAGTCCAAAGACCATTGTTCAACAATATAAAACTGAAAATATTATGTGTTTACTTTTCGTCTGGTACATTGTCCTGAGCAGTGACTATTTCCTTCTGCATTTGGATGCTTCAGTTATTAATTGCATCACTAATTTTGTCAGTTATCCATGATGTACATACTCTTTCATGGTATAAAATCCAACTTGGTTTCGCTAGGTGCCATAAATCTGTGAATTTTTTTTGAGAAAGGCTCATGATATTTAGTTTACCATTCCCACATAGCTGTGTTCCATTTTACGAGACTCCAAATATCTGGTGGTGTTTTGCCTCAATAAATTTTTAATGTCCTTGAAATGGCTCTGAGTGTAATAAAGCTCAAAAGATTTGTTGGAACTAACTATTGGAACTCGAGGCATCACTACCAAGTGGCCAAAGACATAGTATTATCTTCTGAAAAATTTAATCTACTGCTGTCTAGTTGTCTTGTTATGTAAATTAATCCTGATAGCTGCATTTATATTAATGTCACGTGGATATTCTGTTTCTAGTAATGCAAAAGTTAGCTGGATCCAGCTTGGCTATTAGACTTTGCCGAATTTCTTTAAGAGTTGGTTGGTTCTTGCAGTTAGAAGAGAGATCAAAATTCTTAGATTGTTTATGCATCCTCACATCATACGTCTGTATGAGGTTGTGGAGACCCATTCTGACATATACGTTGTGATGGAATATGTGAAGTCCGGCGAGTTGTTTGATTATATAGTGGAGAAGGGTAGGTTACATGAGGAGGAAGCACGCATGTTTTTTCAACAGGTAGGATGCCTTTTATTCAAGCTGTTTCTTTCACCTAAAGTGAGTATATCATTGTCTTTGTGGCGCTGATGATTGCAGATAATATCTGGAGTGGAGTATTGCCATAGAAACATGGTGGTTCACAGAGATCTCAAGCCTGAGAACTTGCTTTTGGATTCTAAGCACAATGTGAAGATTGCTGACTTTGGTCTGAGTAATATCATGCGTGATGGTCATTTTCTGAAGACAAGTTGTGGAAGCCCCAACTATGCTGCTCCAGAGGTATGCTTTGAATGTAGCAGTGCCGATCATGAGCTATACATGTACCCAGAACTACAAGAAATGTGTATTGAGGCAATTTTATACGCTTGAAAATGGGCCATAAAGCATTATATATGTATTTCATCTGTAGGTTATATCTGGTAAATTATATGCGGGACCCGAAGTGGATGTATGGAGCTGTGGTGTAATTCTCTATGCTCTTCTCTGTGGCACCCTTCCCTTCGATGATGAAAATATTCCGAACCTGTTTAAAAAAATAAAGGTATCTTCTTATTAATTTATTTCAAATCTCGTGTTTTCAACTTGCTTTCTTGTCTTCTCTATGTTTGAAAGTTTAGGTGATAACGTTGATCTAAAACTACTGCATGGATTTTCCATGTCACAATTATTGCAGCAGTTGTTTACCACTGTATTTTTATCTTTTAAAGGGTTGTAAGTGCATTAGTCGGAGCAAAACTTTATGGTAATGTGGACACCTACGAACTGTAAAATTGCCTCTTATTATTCAGACTAGCTTAAATTAGACCTTTATGAGCTGAGTGGCTTAGGTAATTTATTCACGATTTAATCCTTATGAGATTTGGGGCAAGTTAAGAAATTCTTTACTTAAAATTTTTATGGTATTTGACTTCTCACAAGCTGAATTATATGAGCTTGGACTAGCTACCTGTAGCTGATCTCATTTGCTAAGGGCTATATACTGCCATAGAAGTTGCACAGTACAGCATCTTATATAGATTACCCGCCCGCCCCCAAATTGGACTGAAATGTAGTTCAGAAGTATGTAATGTGTTGCACAATTGTTTGCCGGCATTTAATGCTTTACTCAATAGTTAGTTCATAAGTACTCCTTGACTCCTGGATAAAAATTCATTGATAACCTTAGTGAATATCTTCAAATGAAAGGATAACATCCAGATATGTTTGAATCACTTCATGTTATTTTGTTTATTCTCTAGGGTGGAATATATACACTTCCTAGTCATTTATCTGCTGGTGCAAGAGATCTGATTCCCAGGATGCTTATAGTTGATCCCATGAAACGAATGACTATTCCTGAGATTCGTGCACACCCCTGGTTCCAAGCTCACCTGCCCCGGTATTTGGCAGTGCCGCCACCAGATACAACACAGCAAGCTAAAAAGGTTCGCGAAAGTTTCTGTGCAATAGATGTTCATAATTGATGAATAAAGTCTAGAGCTCTGGTAGCCCATTCCAGGAACATTATACAAAAGTCTGAATATGCATTCCAGTTCTTTGCATGTGTGTCTGGTGGTTCTCTTATATTAGCGTTTTTTCCCCCTTTATCTTTCTTCTTTTATCCTTTCTATAGATGTGCCCCACAGGTGGTTCCTATTGCTCATCGGCAGACCCCTGCATATTACTTGATCTGATTCGTGGTGCTGGGAATCATTCCTACAGTTTCAATTTGTAACAAGTAAAACCTCTCTTTATTAATTCAAGAAAGTTTGTGATGTGCAGATTGATGAAGATATTCTTCAGGAAGTGATTAAGATGGGATTTGACAGGACTGCCCTTGTTGATTCTCTTAGAAACAGGGTTCAAAATGAGGTAACTTTGGTCACTGTATGAGTTAATATTAATGTTGAAGTTTTTCTCATTTCTTGGCTGTTTTTCAGGGTACTGTTACTTACTATCTGCTCCTCGACAATCGGTTTCGTGTTTCCAATGGCTACCTTGGAGCTGAATTTCAGGAGACAGTGGTATGCCTTTTAGTTTCATATGTGAATAGAGAAAGCAGTACTTTATTATACTCATTATGGAAGAGCAAGTTTCTTATACATTCTTTTCCATCATCCAGACAATTTCTGCATCGTGAATCCTGTAGTTTGTGTCATTCTGCTTTCCATTTTCTGATATTCATGTATCATCTTGGTTGATTGATATTTCACATATGCAAATTTCTGGCAGTGTTACATGTTTGTTCGAATCCTTCTCTGTAGGAATTTGGGTATAATCGCATGAATATGAGCGAGACTGTAGCATCTCCTGTTGGGCAGCGGTTTCCTGGAGTCATTGATTATCAGCAATTTGGAGCAAGGCAGTTCCCAGCAGACAGGAAATGGGCACTTGGACTCCAGGTTGGTTGGCTGCTTTCTAATCCATTGAGATAAGGATATAAATTTGAGCTATTTGAGCTTGTCTGGGAAAGATATGAGGTAGTGGTAGTTATTTCTAATCATTTTGGCTTTTTTTATAGTCTCGAGCCCATCCTCGTGAGATAATGACCGAAGTTCTCAAAGCTCTGCAAGAATTGAATGTTTCCTGGAAAAAGATTGGGCAGTACAATATGAAATGCAGATGGGCTCCTTGCAGTCCTAGTCACCATGAAGGAATGCTTAACAACTCCATGCATGATAATAATTATTTTGGAGATGAATCTGCTATCATCGAGAATGATGGCAATGTGAGGCCCCAAAATGTGGTGAAGTTTGAAGTGCAGGTAATAATTTTGATAGTGCATTTTATTTTCATTACATGGGTTTATATACCAAGTAGTCGTGTAAGAAATATGCCAATGCATAATATTAAAACATTCAGGAACATACAGGTGCTGGTCATTATCTATTGGCTCCCTGCCAAATGATTGTTGGTTAACCTGTTTAATTTTATTTCAGCTTTACAAAACTCGTGAAGACAAATATTTGCTCGATCTGCAACGCGTTCAGGGGCCGCAGTTCCTGTTTCTTGATCTTTGCGCCGCATTCCTTGCTCAGCTTCGCGTTCTCTGATCTGGACTTCTATGAGTTTTAATGTGCATGGAAAGTTAGGAGTTGATGCTGTGTATATAATTATTATTGTTAGCTAAGATCGAAGTCTCCCTTCTTAGAGATGAGTGCCGCTGATAATTTTGTCTGACTCACTCTGAGTTGGCCTCTGCAACATGTTCTCACTTCTCTTCCGTAACTGTAACTTTTCTTCTGCTCTTGTAAGATATTGAGGCACTTCGTCGAACCCTTACATCTGATGGTTAATATGAGCCAGCTGCAGTTTGCTAGATGCAGCAGCAAGTAAATTAATCGAAGATATTATCTTATACGTTTTGCTGCTATTCTAGACCTTGCTGTGCGTAGTAGAATTTGTTGTCTTTCTTGTTATTAGTTAAATTTATTTACACATGCTCCCATCCTTTTATGGTTACTCTTTTTGTTTACTGGTAATTCTGGAGACAGGTATGTTAGATGGAATTTAGGTGACAATTTTATAAAATTGAAATAATTGTCTGATTTCTGCTTCAGTTTCTCATATTTGACATATGAAACACTCCCATTTAGATCATGGAAAAGAATGAAACATTATATATTTGTTGAATTGTTGCTTTCCATTTTAAATAAAAGATGATTCTTTTTAGGTTTCTTCACCCAAATGTTCTCTTGGACTGAGATCTACTTGGATTGCTTCTTGTCCTTTGTCCAAGTTTTATCTCATCATTGATTGATGTAGTCTGTCTGTAACAAAATCGTTAAATTTCTGAAAATATGATTCCATATTTCAACAATTACGGCAATCAAGATTCACGAACATTACAACTTGTAAGTCTATTTCCTGTTGAATATTGAAGAAATACAGTACATTGTTAGAATGTCTATTTCTGGGAAAGGCCATTACAATCATCAGCATAGAACCTACAATGTCAAGAAAATGTGATCATCAAAGACCATCTACCAATATGATCATCAGTGACCAGCCCATTAATTAACGAAGCAAATAGTTGGAAGATCGATGGAGCTCCAGAGCGACAGTTCTCCATCCTCGTTAGCTAAATTCTCATCGTCACTGCTTTTCATCCCTTCTTGATCAACGTTGTTTTCCATCAGGATCATCTCGTCTTGGTTCAATTTACAAGCATTCCTAAGCCTAGTTATCTGTTCAGACCTGTCGAATCTGCTCCCAAGCTTCAGCTTCAGGCACTCGCTGATCCCATTGAAGGCATACAGAGAAGCTGAAAACTTCCTCTCATAGTTCATCCTCTTCATTGCTTCACTCAACATCAAGGGCTCATCTTCTTGCACCAATGGCTTTGAAATTTCCTCAGCAATTTCAAACGGCGAATATTCAGAGGAGGATGACCCGATTTCATCAACAAAGTGGAAGTCCACAGCTTCCAGGCTAGCACTATAAACCTCAGTCTCATTTTCCATTTCCAGCTCGCTGGAAACTTTATGCTCACTGGTTTGACAGTTGGAATCAGCTTCTATCATGGATGATTCAAAACTCAGGCTTTTGTAATCACCAGCATTGATCAAGCCGTTGTTTTCCATGCAAAAATTCTCATCAGGGTCGTTAAGAAAATCTCCAAAATTTGGTTCAGAGAAATCAGGGACTTCATCTGTGTACTCCATTTCCTGTTCTTGATCAATACACGGCATCAAAGATGCTGGCAGTGAAGACGAGTTGGAACTGGAATCAGAACTAGCAGCTACGCCAGTGTTTCTTGCCTTAAGCTTGCTGAGGAGAAGGTTTGTGATTCTTGACGGCAGAGCAGGAGCGGAAGAAGAATTAGGCGAACACGGCCAGAAATTCATTCTTGTATTCGCCCCACGAAGCAAACAGGCAGCCTCATCATACGCCCTGGCAGCCTCCTCCGCCGTGTCAAACGTGCCTAACCAGACTCTTATCTTCTGTATGGTGTCCTTTATCTCCGCCACCCACCGCCCTGATGGCCGCTGCCGGACCCCTACGAACCGCTTCCGCGCTCTTCTAACTCCGCCTAGTGCCGCCACAGCTGCTGCTTCCTTTACCATGTCATTCAAGGAAGCTAAGTTCCCTTCTCCAGGATAAAGTTTTTCATGATCATCCAACTCCTCACCAGCCTTTCTTTTCCTTGCCATTTTTTTCTTGAAGGTGTTAAAGGGTGAGTTGATGTTGGTTATTAGTGGTTTCTTGGCTTAGTGAGTTTCATGTTGGTTGATATGGGGGAATGGTGGCTTTTTATATGCAGACAGAAAGCAGAAGATCCTGTCTAAGGAGAATAAAAATTAGAGTTGAAATGGTCTTCTTTTGTTTGTATAGACTCTTTTGTTGCTTGCAATTTCTTGTAGACATATGGAGAAAATGAAATATGGAAAATCTACTTTGACCCGGCCAAATACCGGGATCGGATTTTCTATTGCAAAATCTATTCCATCCCCCACCCCATTCAACATATACATGCCGTGTGTATAAAAATGACAATATTCACCCATACGTATGTTAAATAGAGTAGAAGATGGAATATAATTTACAACAAAAAAATCCAATCTGACCAAAATAAGTGAGGTCTTTTGCTTCCAATGTGTGTTTCAATTCTATAATTAAGGCTGAATTTCTTAATACAATAAGTACTTCTAAGATGCTTACTACTCTTGCTTTCTTGATTTCCTCATAAATCAAGAACCTACGGTCACCATCAACTTGTATTTTCTATTCGTTATGTGGGAGTGATTATGTCTTTATTTTAAGACAAAAGACATAGAAATCATCAATTCATGGAAAAAGACTTGTTGGGTCCTTTTCACTGCAACAGTTAAAACAAGCATATTTTACAACCATAATCTTTTGCAGCCTTAACCAATCCGCCATGGTAGATAATAGCTTCCATTTGTTTGGTAATGGATTCGGGCATGGAAGGAAGCTAAGAGTTCTAAAGGGCATAGAGTCCTAAACGTAGGATTAAAATATAAAATCGAATCGTTCCGAGAGGAGAGTTGGCACATTCATGAGCCAATCCCACATCAAGTAAATTTAATTTTTATCCCGGGTAAAATAAGAGTAACATGGGCTGAAGATAAATAATTGTTAGTGGGTGTATGTATTGAAAACCCATTATTTGTCATTGCCGATTAAGGTCAAGGAATGCGATTTTCCCAAAGGCAAACCATAACACTCATTCCACTGGTTGATGTTGACAGGCAGTTCAAATTTTTTTCTATGGGTTTGATGTCAGCAAAAAGTTGGAGTAAGTATTGAGACATCTCACACGGAATCCAGCTCCACCACATTTAATAACTCCCACACTCTATAAAAATCTGAATTTTGTATTCTTTTCTTGTGAAGTATACGTTTTTGTGTAATAAGTTAATTTTTGGAGGGAAAATTTTAACTCAAATATGATTCGATTAAATTTAAACTAATTATATGACAAGTACAATATATTTATCATGTGATTAGTATAAAAGTAGGGAAAGTAACTAATTATATAGTAAATATATCACACTAGTATACTTGTTATATAATTGATTTAATTTGAGGAAACATGATCCGAATTGTAATTTTTCATTCTTGGAGATAATTCAGTTGATTACTTTGAGCTTTGTTTGTGACGGGAAATGCCTGAGATATTCCCAAGTTTTGAATGTAAAAAGTACGGACATTAACAATAGAAAAGACATGTTAAAGAGTTCCAATGTTGCCAAAGTGCCCTTCTTCTGTTTCTTCTGCTGGTTTTTATTTATTTCACTGAGCCCCTTAAAATTACAACCAAACCCCATAACCATCTCTCTCTCTCTCTCTTTCACTGAGCCCCTTAAAATTACAACCAAACCCCATAACCATCTCTCTCTCTCTCTCTCTCTCTCTCCACACAGACACACACGTGTGTGAGTGTGTGTGTGTGGAGAGAGAGAAACAAAGAAAGGAATATATTATGTATATGGTGATTGGTGTGTAATAAAAATAATAAGTGAGGGGCGCCTGATATATACAAAAGAATAAGAAGCCAAAGGAAGATGTCAATGATGGATTCCTATTGCTCCAGGTGGAGGTTTCAGATTAATTCAGTGGTCTTCTTCTCTTCTTAACTGACTATATTATACTGTCTCTGTATAGCTCAACAAGGAATTGACTCACAGAAATACCCCTTCAAATATTAGAAGCATATATGCATAATAAAGAGTAGAGTTAAAAACTAAGAGAGAGCACACGCCATTTGTAGCTCATCAAGAAAACTACAAATGTTCCAACATCGGAGCAAACCATTTCAAAACACAGTGTTCCTTGAGACTATGGGGAGAGGACCAAGAATTGAGCCATACGGCACAAAGTTGATGATAGATAGTTACTTCACAGCCAATAAGCAACAGGTGTAATTAGGTATAGACCTGTAAATAAATCTAATTCCATAGAACTATAAGCATGTGTATACAAACCCGTTTTTGTAATGTTTACAGTGCAATCAAATCGTTCATGAGAGAGCAGGGAGAATAAAGAGAGGGGTTACTCACAATTTTTCACGGTGGGCATCAGATGGGAGTAGCATAATAGACATGGAAAATGTATTTCCTAAAGTGAACGAACAGAAAACCATTTCAAAAGAGATGAATTCAGTATATACATTTGTTTCTACGAGTCCTTCAGCCATTCCAGCTACCATTTGAAACTTAACAGGACTTACAGCTCAACTTCACTTATCTGCACCATATAGAAGAGGAGAGCTGCTGCTTTCACTGGCTTCAGAATATCTGACCGGTTTCATTGCAGGATCTCGATATGCAGTGGCGAGTTCATCATAGAAAGACGATATAGTGGGATCACTTTGATCAAATCTATCCTTGTTTATCAAGCACTGTATCATAACAGCAGATGGTGTATACTCAATGGATAAGCAATCAAATTTAGGAGCAAAACAGCTATTCTGTAACAATCAATACTACACCTAACAGATGGGGCTCTTACATCTCTGGTGAAGGTTCAAAGGGGTGACAAATTAATCTGAACTGAATATCATATATATTCTATGTGCATAGTATACAGATTTTGATTTACTAGAGGTAGCTATAAGTAAATCAGAAAGCATCAGTAGTTATAACTCATGTGTGATTTAGCACAGACATACTCAAATTGATGTAAATACTGATTTGATAAGTGTTTCACTTTACCAGGGCAGAAATTAGAGCAATCACATGTATATTTGACCACAAAGTAAGGATGGCCACACTTGGTAGTTATCATTTAACTCAACAACATTTGTTAGGTTCAAAATCACATATAGAAATGGAACTTTATTTGGTAAATTTGAAGGGACTCAGCAATATTGGCAACTCTTCACACCAGACCAACTGCTTCTACATAACAGAACAGCATGCATCTATAATTAAGAAGTTAAAGAGCCTGAAAAATTAATGTGCACAATATTTCTGAATTTAGGTTTCTTAACAGAATGAAGATTTCATTTGCTTGATCACTGTCCTGAAGAAAAAGATGAAAGCATTGTCAAGATATTGAATTTTGATAGACTATTTAAAAGTTTTTTGCTTGTTGAACCTTTACGTTACAAATTCAACTTAATCATTTCACGGGGCAAGGAGGAGGAAGAGTCAATGGTCAAATGACAAACCAATGCATTACAGTATAGCCACATAATGGAACTAGTTCAAGAGCTTCAAGTAACACGTAAAGCTAGAATGGCAATTTACCTCGGCAGGGTAACCTTTGAAACTAGGTAAAAATCGTCTCCGGCAATAACTGTTAAATATGAGGGTGAGAATTGGAAGAGGAATTGTTAAGCTGGAAGCCAACGGAACTTTCTTCAGACCGAATATACCAATGGCAATAACATGCATCAATATTAAAGAAAATATTGTTGCATCGTGCACTACGGGCCAAAACTTTCCACCAGTCTCAAACTTGGGTGCATAAACATTTAACAGCTGCTCCACAGAGAAAAGTAAATCAAATAAACAAACCATACTAGACCAGAATATGTTATGGGTTTAGCGAAGGAACTTTAATGAGTCACATATACAAGCTGACATAATTTTAACTTGGAAGAACAACAGTGAGGAAAGTCAGCTGACCTGGTTGCGGTAGATGACATATCCAAGGCAATAGTAAACCAAGACGAATGGCAAAATTAGGGGTGCGAGGAAGAAGTATGTTATACCAAGAAGGCTGAAAAATAGAATCCTGGGAATTTCACTGTGATAAGGATTAGACGGGACCTCAAGTTCCTCATCAGATTTCCAACACAATGTTCCTTTAAGAAAACTCCAAAAGAGCCGCTTCAGCCGGAAAAGTTCTGAAGAAAACGTTTTGGTCCATCCAGATGTTACAACATATGCAATGAAAAATGAAGCCTGAAACATGAAACATAAAAGTATTTATTGCACTAATCTATGATGTCTAGAAATTTATCTGAATGAGTCATTATTTCCCACAAAAAGGTGAAAATACTTGGAAGTTCTTTGAAATCATAAAAAGGGAGTAACAAACGAAACAATATCAACGAATGTTATATTTAACCCTTGAACAGATTAACCAGTGATATGTCCTATGGATCACGGCAACAGAGAATGGAGCCAATCATTTTCAACCCTCGCTTCACTTTCATAGTTAAGTCCCTAGCATTTTAACTAGAAATGATCCTCGGACGACTTCTGGCTCCTAGCTTTGGAAATTTGATGGAACGCTTACAACTTTTACGATCTTTTAATTTTGTTACAAGAATATAATTAAAACAAATGTTCTGTGAATCAATAAGGGATTTTCCATAAATAGTTGACAACCAAATGTGCATTCCTATATGATAAATTTGTTTCGCACGGAATTGATATACTGATACATTCGAAGAGGATCATGAACTTATGCAGAATCTTTTAAGAATACAAAATTATGGGGGCTCCAAGGAAGTTCATCTTAATGAAAAGAAAGAAACCCGAACATTCTTCAGAGAAAGCATCCATTACACTTCAGAAAGCCACTCAATCACCCATTCATTTCCTTCCTCTCCAAATCCAAATATGTTACATGAGATGAGAAGATGTCATGAAGGTTCCACTAGAAGAAGAGAATTCCGGAATTTATGCAATTATAAGAGTAAGAGAGAAGTTAGCCGTTAAAAGTGAACATACCTGTCCAGGAACTGCGACCGCCAATAGTTCAGGAATTCTTTTGGGCTCAAGAAAGACATCAACCCTATACAGTGCTGATCCTGATAGTACATTTGCAAAGAAGACGTTCCATATGGTGAACCACAACACTTTAATGCATGCACTTTTCTCAATCTGACTAAGGGCAATGTAGCCTTGTATAGAGGAAAGCACAATCATGACGGGTGGGACTAAAGATAAAAACATCTCAAGTATGAGACTAGGAAAATATCCTGTAATTACTTGACTGACAATTTTCCTGCATGACATGTAAAGCTTATACTGTTAGGCTAGGAATAGGTATAAAAATTCATATCCAACTGAATATCTGGATCCATATTTTCAATATTCTTCATTTTGAAACAAGAAAACCTGGTTATGAGTAGTTTATACTACAGATTGACAGAGTAACTTACAATTTTAATATGCCTCTCAGAAAAGGTAACCAGACCTCCAACTGATCCAAATGAGTAAGACCTTGCACTAAGAGAACTGGTACAAGGAACAGAATAGTTACAAAACTACATGCAAAAATAACAGCAATGTTGCAAAACCATCTTTTGATAAATGACGCAGAAAAGAAGGGCCAATATACATCCTGGGGATCAGGAGCTTGCTCAGTAAGCCATTCTGTGGGCTTAACCCCTTGTTGAACGTGTGACACTATCGCAGCACTAAATCGAGACTTGAAAGATACAAATGCAGCCGGAACTTCCTATTAAGGGCATAATTGAGTAATAAAGCATCAGATGGTAACCTAAACTAAAATTCCAATATAAGAATATGAACTAAAAATAAATAAGACCAGTCGTCATGAAAAAGAAATTTCTGGAGTAAGGGCTTCTCAAAACCAACAGATTTGCTAGAATTTAAAACACAAAAAATATTAGAGCAAGAAATGACTCTACATCAGAAGTGAGGTTTTTCATCTTTATATATGCTGAATCACAAGCGTGCCTAACAAAGAGAATCACACAACTCTAAGGCCTTTTCTATAGTTGATATGTACCAAATGGAAAATGACTTCATCACCTATAAAATCATGCACAGTTCTACTGATTCATCAAGTATATAATTGCTGTAGAGCATGTTACAGTGGGGTAATGTTTCAAGTGAACATGTGATGAGTCGCGTCATTTAACTAATTCTTATATGCCATATCTTGATCTTGGACTTCTTTGTGTGGCACGCATTGGTTTCAAGCGCAACTGATGTCCTATCATGGTATTAAAGCTAGATCTCAACACTGCAGCCGATCTGTCCTGCATGTCTGTGAAATCATATTTTCTCATTTTATGTGATGGTAGATTATCTCCTATGTGATACTGGTTTTCAAGCTATTTTCTTCCACTATCCAGCCTCCTCTACTCATGTTTTGCAATGCTAATTTCTGCCCCTCCAGCCAAGTCAATTCTTGCTTCAGCTATGCTTTGCCAAACCAGCTTCTATACAATAGGAAATCAAGTGGGGGTGGATATTCAGATGTAATATCCCACATAACTAATCTAAAACTCAGAAATGCACTTAATAATCTTGAGAACTCCTCTTTAAACCAATTTCAATGTGGACTTCCTGTTGCTTATCATTGTCAAGTATATATGACAGTCGACAAGCCTTTAGTGATAAGATGACTAGTGATTTATGATGGTTGTGTCTTCAAGAGGGACCTTATCAGTTATCCCGAAGATTAAGTATTTGGGCTTAAATTACTTGATAGTGAAGAGACTAAAGCATTGAACTTAATTTTGACAGGCATTCAGGCTATTGGTCTGCTTCCAAAACAAATTAATCAATTGAGACGAACAGAAGAAGCAAATCAAATTTATCGCATCTTCAGATGAACCATGTCTATAGGTAAAGATTGTTACCTTTCCAGAAATAGACGATCGTTCTATCCTGACATTACCTTCCACATCTTCTAGCTTCTTTTCATAATGATCTAGAAGGTCAACTCTTCGTCCAAAAAGGCCCATAAAGCCAGCACGCTTGAATCTTTCTTGAGGATGCTTTTTCGTTTTTAAGTGTACAAGCCTTTTATACACCTTGTCCGCCTCATTCTAGAAAGAGTATTAGGATGTCTCAGAAACCAAACAAATAAAGGAAAATAAAAGGTCTTATACTGCATCTATTAATCAAGCATGAGATATGCAACCCTAATATCAAACTTCTCTAATTACACATAGAAGCACAGCTGCTTCCCATTTTTTCCCTTCAGAAGTCCAAGAGGGACATTGAAGTTAAAGAAGCATCAATAATGACATGGACAAAACATAAATCAATCTATAATCAACAGAATATAGTTAATTAAAGAGTTAGCTTCACACTATGCTTACAATGAGCCCTTTGAGTTTGCTTGTCCGACGAACCACAGAATGGGAAAGATAGGTAGAGGGATAGTATTCACTGAAAAAGCTCTCAACACTCTCACTGAAGCTCCTCCCAGAAGTGGTAGGAATGCTTCGAACTAAAACAGTGAACTGGCCTGGACGAGGTTTTGAAGAATAGAAGTAACCAATCCGTTTGGATGCAATATAGTCATATTCCTGCAGAATAAAGAATAATTTATGACCAATTAACTCTTTGACCTACAGATGGAAAATCCATGACGACAGATATGGGCGCTGAAATACTTACATAGTAAAGAAGATAGCAGACAACGGCTGTGAAAATATAAACAGCAGCGAAGTGTATCCATAACCTTTTAGAACCCAGAATGAAAAATGTTAGTTTTGGAGCTAAATAAAAGCTGCAACATGTTTGAGCGGCTCAAGGCTAGGCGGGTCCATGCATGAAGCCACAAACTAGCTTGTTGAATATTGAATGGCCATGTTATAAGGTAAAGAGACAAACTTTTCAACTAGAACCAGATAGAGGAAGACTTCCAAGAACCAAAGTCTGAGAAAGCATAGACACCGAAAAAAAGCTCATCTTATCTTTCATTTTAGAGGATTACTCCTAAATGACCCCGAATATGCATGACCAAAGGCCTTGTTGAGCTTGGGTGATATCCACCCAATGGCATATGGTTAGGGTTGACATACGTGAAAAATGTATAGATTATTATTGCCTTAAACAAAATGCCCAACTATTGTAAGCAATACACTAGCTCATTGTTGTAAAACTAAATTTTGACTTAATTTGACTATATAGCACTAACCTGTTTGACCCATCATCAACATTTGAAATGCTGAATGATTCCAACGACTTGTTTGGTAAGTCAGTAAAGTCAATGTTTAGTTGATTCCCCATATAATTGAACGGAAGAAGAATGCAAAGTCCAATAATGCCCGCAAATCTGAATACTCTCAGTCTGCAAATCAAGAAAGAAAAGTGTGTAAGATGAGAAGAAATCTGCAGAAAAAGAGAACCAGGAATTACCATAAAATAACTAAATTCTAGGCAAGCCCTGTAACCAGTAAGTAGTGTGAAGGAATTAATCCAAACAATAAAATGTCTGAATCAACATTTTTTCTCTCTTCAAAAATTCTCAAAAGATGCAACCACTGATTTAACCTAATTGCAGATGGCGTATATTATTATCTCTCACCAGCTATAACAAAGTTCAAAGGATTCAGGCAAGTTGACATCATGAAGTGGATATTGCATTTAATACTTGAAAACGTTTGTTTTCCAAATGCTTTGCCTGTCAAATTAAAAATACCAATATACGTTATAAGATTTGTATGTTTGCATTCCTTTTTCAGATTGGTAATTTGACAAACAATCCCCTAATTTAAGAAAAGAAATTGCAATCTATGGCTTTATAAATGTAAGCCGGTACCCATTCACACTCCATGTAGATCCCAAAATGTACTTCAACTTCCATCTTTTACTAACCCGAATGTAAAAATTCTCATGAACACGACAGCATCCAATCCGGAATTAGCCAAAAGCTCATCTTCAGAGGGCTGCCATGCTCTTTTCACCCATTTGACAGAAGACAGTAACTTTCCCACGCTGAATTCATCTTCCTCTTGGAATTTCCCTTCAGCAACCAAGCGTGGTATATAGAAGTCGGCATAGCTGGGCCGATTTCTTAGGACAGAATAAAGTATGAAAAAAAGAAGACAAAGGGCAACGTTTATTCCAACAGAGGTTAGAAGTGCAGAAAGAATCATTCCTTGAAACTCTCAAAGTGACTCGCTCCACTTTCTAAGTTCCACACTCGCCAGCACCAACTTAAAGATCCATTCGGGACTGAAACTTCGGATTCTTCAATGAACAGATTATTTAGTCAGATAAGCTGCAAAAATGCACGAAGCTATCAGTAATAAGTATAAAGCTACCCAATATACCAGCAACAAAATGAATGTTAATAGCTTAAGCGAAATACTGATAAAATAAAAAAAGGAACAAGAAGAAGAAGAAGAAAATAATCTAATCTTTATTCCTTTGCCCCTTAACTTGAACCAGAAGCTTTAAACTTGTAAATGAAATACACAATAGTTGATTCAGCTGATACGTAACTCCAACATGAATAATGAGTCAAAGAGAACATATTATACACATGATTTCAGGTAAGAATTCAGCTTCAATGCTTTTAATTGAAGTAAAGGGGAGCGATTTTTACCATGAAAAAAGAAAAAAACTCCTCTAGTATAGTTCAAGTAGCAGTGGGATGCCAGTCTCGAGCTTCGTGCAATTAGAAATTCATCGTATTTAAAAAATGAGAAGCACATGCCACCATAAATGTAAAACGTCGGCACCGGTATTGATCGAAGGAGAATTGACCGGAGAAACAAAACCCTAACTAGAAACCAGAAAGACCGATAACTAGAGAGCCTTGACAAATAAACTTAGAGCAGAAGTTCAAACCTTATTGTGCAGAGGATGGGAATTTGAAGAAGACGAGAGCTCTCGCGGCCTTAGCTGAATAATAATAGTATGAACTGTTCTTTCTAATTTTTCTTTCTTTAACTATAAGTGACGGTTGCACGATTTCCTTTTTTTCGGAGGCGGTGTCGCGTTGGGTCTAGTTCAGTTTTGGAAGTTATGTCTCAGTTTCACAACTTCAAAATTTATGAGCTGACGAGATGTTCTACTGCATAATATATATTATTTTTCTATTCTGATAATAGTTATTATTTAAATTTAATTTATATGTATAGTTATTATAATTTTATTTGTTATATATTGATATTCGACATGATTAATTATAATTGATTTGTTTCAATTAGTAATAATTTATTATTTTTATTTTGAAAATAAAAATAAATTAATTAATTAAAAGAATCTCTTATTATCTCTAGAATTCGTTCTCTTTTTTTTTTGTTATGATTTATTCTTTTGCTTTTTCAAACAGTCAGTTTATCTTTTTTTTTTTTTTTTCTTTTTGGTAATCTACACAGTCATTCATAAATGTTTGAGAAGAATGTTCAAATTCATATAAGATGCTTCAAAAATATCTTTATTTAATATTTACGAGAGTTTCTCCTTCAAGGCTTTCAAAAGCTGTACTGAAATATATAAATCATACATATATTAAATAATATAATACTTTAATCGTCTGAATGATCATGACAACAATTAAATATTTTTGTTTTTATATGATTCAACTAAGAATTTAATCAGATGTTACCATCGGAATAAATATTATTTCCAGATAATTACAACGTATTTTTCAGAGATTTTGTATAATTATACTTAGGTAGTTTGGGATTATATTTAGTATTAGGATAAATTACATCTACCTCCCATGAGGTTTGACATAATTACAAATATCCCCTCGTTGTTTGAAAAATTACACATGCCCCTCGAGATTTATAATTTTCAACCAAAGGCCTGAAATTGACTATTTTGCCCTTAATTTTTTAGTTAAATTGTTGAAAAATAAGTCGAGACAAATTGCATTATTAACTCATCTGTGTAAAAAACTTTAAGAACCTCTCTCTGCGCACTGTAGCCCAAAAAATTTCAAAAATTTTTAAAAATTAAATAAAATGCATAAGGGCATTTTGGTCAGTTCACCCATAAAAATGAATGAAAATGAGTTATTTGATAGACGATTACAAACCTTATGGGGGTATTTGTAATTTTTCAAACAACGAGGGGGTGTTTGTAATTATGTTAACCTCATGGGGGGTAGATGTAATTTACCCTTAGTATTATTGACGTTCATGTGCTTCCAACCAATAGATCCATTTGTTTATCAAGATTCATGAAATTTGTTGATATTAAAAAAAAAATTGAGTGAAAATTCATATTTATCTTCAATTGACTTATTCTGACAAGCACGTCAAATAAATATTTTTTAACCAAACTAACTTGTATATTTTTGCATGCTAATCCATGTGAGTAGATACATTTTCACTCTTGTAGGGGTGGTTTGTTCATAAATAATTTGCTTGACTTACGATATATAAGTATGTAACTCAAGATGGGGTAAATGGATTTCATTTATTCTTTTTGTTGATGTGAGCAAATTATGTAAATTTACCAACATATGGGTCTATTTATTGGATGAAAATAAATGTTAAAGGTACTAAGTATAATTTAAATCATATGAGATATACGTGTAATTAAATTAACTTTATGAGAGGATGGTGTAATTATCCCAATTATTTAACAAAGAATTAAGATCACACGTGATAAAAAAATAATCAATTGTGAATAAAACCCACTATGAAGAAGATAAAGATAATTTAGACTATAAAATATCATGATTCACATGTAAGTTGATTAAAGGGCCTAATTTTCTTTAATGATTTTGACGAACACTCAACGAGTGTGCGTTATATATATATTTTTATAAAACTTATTTAATTAAATAAAGGAGAATGATGTAAAATGAAGAATTACTTAAACTGATAAAACATATTAACTTTAAATAAGCACGAATAAAAAATCGTTGATAGAAAATTAACTTTAAAAAAATGGTGGAAGAATAAATAAGTATTAGGAATATTCGGGTATTTTAGCTTACATATAGTTTGCTAATTCGTAGTAGTTATTTTAGTCTAGATCCTCCCCACTTAATTAATAGGGTAGACAAAGTCGTAATGCAGAAGAAAAAAGAAAAAGAAAAAAAATGGAATATCACAACGAGATTATTTGGGATTTGACATAATTAATAATACCCCAATTGTTTGAAAAATTATAAATACTACATGAGTGTTTGATAAAAATATTTAATCTATAAATGAAGGTTTAGAATTGTTAATTTTATTCTTATTATTTGAAAAAAAAAATTAGACAAGGTGAATGGAAAATTTCAAAAAAATTTAAAATAATTATCCACTTGATCCAGAAAAAAAGTTTAAAAAATAAATAAATTATAATTTATAGTCTAATATTTTGATCAACGCATAACAAAAAAAAGATGAAAATCTAATAAAGACTAATAAATTGAACTAATTATTAGGTGATCGTTAAAATTATATTATTGATAATTTATTAAATAATAAAGAATTTTTATAATTATGTCAAATTTTAAATTAATTTAACAAAAAAAAGGACAGAAATAATTGGGCTGGGAGTGACGTTGTATAACCAATAGCCATAAAACGACTAAGGAAATAGTTCGGGGCCGAAAGGCGCAGAGGCGCAATTCATCATTTACCTTGCAGCAAACGCAGAAACGTGCTTTCTCAAATCCCAATGGACACCCCATCCAGTGCGTGCGATTAAGATTTTGACCAAAACTTTTTAATTCAAATTGCCAGAACTGTCCCCTTGTCACCGCAGGTAGCAGGCTACGCCCCCCTGCGGAGAAAGGAAAAACACCTCTTCCGACCCCTCGGTCTGATCTCCAATCCAACTCCTACTTCTCTCTCCGTTTCACCTCGATTCCGTTCCTGAATCTCGAATTCTGATTGTTGGACTCTTGGCTGACCGGTAATCACACGCTTTCACTCCCAATTCTTGATGTGATTGTTGCTTTTGATTAGTCGGAAGTGGTTGTCGTAGATCTTGCTTTGATTTTTGTTTTGGTGTTGGATTTCGCTGCCATGAATCTAGATCTGCGCACTTGAGTTGTTTATTTCTTATGTATTTTTGTGTTAGATTTACGGTGTAGGAAAATGTTGGTGTGATGGCAGGTTCCGCCAATTTCTACCTGAAATTTTATTTGAATTTGAATCTTAGCCCTTTGCTGTTGTTAGCTGATTAATCATGCAGTTCTATTTACTTTTTTGTTTATTGACTGAATCATTGAAACAGATCACTAACTGTGCTTAACACGGAGACATTTTTCTGGAGACTGTGTTTGATAACTATTTCATTTAGATTGGAAGATATCCGTGTTTTTTATGAGATCTTTTGCTTTTCATGTATGCCATGAGTGGCGCCCTTAAAATGAACAATTGTAAATGTGTAAAGAGAAAGGAAATGACATTTTGGTGGTGTAATGACAGGGGCAAGTAACTTCTTTCTAGCTAATTGTCAAGAAGTTATTTCATTTCCTATAACACATCCGCCCCATTTTTTCTTTAACAAAATTCTTCAGTTAATAGGAATAGTTCATGTCTTAGTTACATTGACTAAAATGCCAAACAGAATCAAGCTTAATTTCTGTCCTGGATTTAAGTAATGATTCACAGGACATCTTCTTCTATATTTTCAAGCAACAGGATCGAAATCTAATATCGGAATATGCTTTTCAAAAGTGAAGTTCCATGATAATCCCATTTTGCATTCTTTTACTGGCATTTTTCTGTTCAGTACTAAATTAAGTAGGATTATACTATATCAATTGGGTTCTACTGTCTTCCCATATTCTGTTGTCCAACCTGCAATTGCCTACCTATATATTCTGTCTCAGTAAAATCTTATAGAGTCAAGTCTATTGATCTGTTAATTTGTGAATAAATTGTGAAGGGCTGGAGGACCTTCCTCATGCATATATTATATCCATAACTTTGTGAGAGCATAGAAGCAAGATGACTACGAGTTTGCTAACTCAGAAAGAACTCAATGGGTTGGATGAGCAGCCCAACTGTTTGTTCAAGCTTTCTGGTGGTGCTGTTGCCTGTATGGTGAATTCAGAAATTGGTGCAGTTTTGGCTGTCATGAGGAGAAATGTGAGATGGGGAGTTCATTATGCCTCTGACGATGAGCAGATAGAGCATTCTCTCATAATATCCTTCAAGGAACTGCGGAAGAAGATCTTTTCATGGCAAAAACATTGGCATACCATTGATCCAGTTCTGTACCTCCAGCCATTTTTGGATGTCATTAAATCTGATGAAACTGGTGCACCAATCACTGGTGTTGCTTTGTCATCTGTTTACAAAATCCTAAATCTACAGATACTTGATTCGAAAACTGTGAACGTAGATAATGCTTTACACCTAATCGTCGATGCTGTGACAAGCTGCCGTTTTGAGGTGACTGATCCTGCATCAGAAGAAGTCGTACTTATGAAGATTCTTCAAGTTCTTTTGGCTTGCATGAAAAATAAAGCATCTGTTAGTTTGAACAACCATCATGTATGTAGCATAGTGAATACTTGCTTCCGAATAGTCCATCAGGCAAGCTCTAAAAGTGAACTGCTGCAAAGGATATCCCGCCACACCATGCATGAACTTGTCAGGTGTATTTTTTCACACCTTCCTGACTTGGACGATGAAAGGCATGATTTGGATCATGGAAACAGGCCTTCTTCTAACATAGAGGTAACAGAGGAGTCACTTTTATGTGGCATATTTTAACCAGCTTTAGAACTGCAATTTGCTTCTGTCACCATGATTGATGCCAAGCCCATACACACTACATTCTGATTTGCTTTTCAATTTGAAATATTTTATTAAGTATACAAATACAGAGATCTTGGATAAAGTAAAATGGGAAGGAGAATCTTCTTTAGTTTGTTTACCTTTACGGTTTACAATTAGGAACAGGACCTTTCAAAGATTTTAACAGATATAATCACTACAGCTAGGTTAAAAAATTCTTTACAACAAAGGATGGCTTTTTAAAGTTGTTTGATGCCCTTTCTGAAAAACTTCATTCTTGTTGGAGATGATTATCCTGGTTAAATTGAGTGGTTATCAGAAACAGATACTTTCTATAGTTGTCTGTTATCGTTCCTATGTTTAGTGACAAATTTATGCCTCGTTGAGGGTGATAAAGTTTATGCTAAGTTATCCATTTCAGAAGCACTTACTTCCATTGCAGGATGATGGAACAGTGCAAAATCACAGTCTTGAGGAGAAGCAATATGTCGATGGTTATGCTTCTGCAGAATCTGACATAAGTAAAAATGAGAATGGCCATGGGAAAGATAGCACCTCTAGTGCTGATTCTTCAATGATGGATCCTTATGGTGTCCCAGCAATGGTGGAAATATTTCACTTTTTATGCTCTCTGCTAAACGTGATGGAAAACATTGAAGTTGGTCCCAGATCAAATCCAATAGCATATCATGAAGATGTTCCTCTATTTGCTTTGGGTTTGATTAATTCTGCTATAGAATTAGGTGGGGCTTATTTCGGAAATCATCCTAAGTTATTGGCTCTGATACAGGAAGAATTGTTTTACAACCTGATGCAGTTTGGTTTGTCGATGAGTCCACTAATTCTGTCAACAGTATGTAGCATAGTTCTCAATCTTTATCACCACCTCCGTACTAAATTAAAATTACAGTTTGAAGCTTTTATTTCCAATGTGTTGTTGAAGATTGCACAAAGTAAGTATGGAGCTTCCTACCAACAGCAGGAGGTTGCTATGGAAGCTCTTATCGATTTCTGCAGGCAGCCTATGTTTGTCATCGAGTTGTATGCCAATTATGATTGTGATATATCCTGTAGCAATGTGTTTGAAGGCCTTGCTAACCTGTTATCAAGGAGTGCATTCCCAGTGAACAGCCCTTTATCTGCAATGAACACCCTTGCTCTGGATGGTCTCATTGCTTTGGTTCAGGGTATGGCGGAAAGAATAGGCCACGATTCATCAGGTTTGGGGGAAGCCTCCCTAGAACTTGAGGAATATAAACCATTTTGGACTGTGAGATGTAATGATTATGGTGAACCTCTTCACTGGGTTCCGTTTGTTCATAATATGAAGAACATTAAGAAAAAGTTGATGATTGGCGTTGATCACTTCAACAGGGATCCGAAGAAGGGTCTTGAATTTCTTCAAGGATTAAATCTGTTGCCTGACGATCTGGACCCCAAAAGTGTAGCTTGCTTCTTTAGGTATACAACGGGACTAGATAAAAATATTATTGGGGATTTTCTAGGAAGTCATGATGAATTTTGTGTACAAGTGCTTCATGAATTTGCCAGGACATTTGATTTCCGGGACATGAATTTGGACACTGCTTTGCGTATTTTCTTGGATACTTTCAGATTGCCTGGGGAGTCCCAGAAGATACAGAGAGTGCTTGAAGCATTTGCTGAGAGCTATTTTGAGCAATCACCAAATATTTTGGCCAATAAGGATGCTGCTCTCCTGCTGTCATATTCTTTAATAATGCTTAACACAGATCAGCACAATGCACAGGTCAAGAAGAAGATGAGTGAAGAAGATTTTATTCGGAACAACAGGAAAATCAATGGTGGTGATGATCTTCCTCGAGATTTCTTGACTGAGCTTTATCACTCTATCTGTGAGAATGAAATCCGTATGGTTCCAGATCAAGGTGGTAGTGGTGCAGTTCTGACGCGAAGCCACTGGATTGGTCTAACACACAAAGCAAAGCAGATGTCTCCATTTATTGTCTCCGAGTCTGGATCCCACCTAGACTTTGACATGTTTACTATTTTGTCTGGTCCAGCAATTGCTGCTATCTCAGTGGTGTTTGATCATGCAGAGCTGGAAGATGTCTTACAGTCATGTATTGATGGATTTTTGGCCATTGCTAAACTTTCAGCATCATACAATTTGAATGAAGTATTGGATGATTTGGTTGTCTCTCTTTGCAGATTTACAACCTTGTTGCATCCATCTTTCAATGAAAATTCAGTTCTGTATTTTGGGGACGACACAAAAGCCAAGATGGCAACTGTAGCAGTTTTTACCATTGCAAATCGTTACAGTGATCACATTCGTTCAAGCTGGAGAAATATACTGGACTGTATCTTGAGTTTGCAGAAGATAGGCCTTCTTCCAGCACGTCTTGCCAGTGATGCTACTGATGAGTTGGAGTCTTCTCCTGATAATGATCAAATGAAAACATCAGTTACTCATTCACCAGCACCTCAGGTAATGGTTCCTTCTAGGAAATCATCTGGGCTAATGGGCCGGTTTAGCCTACTGTTATCTCTTGATGCAGAAGAACCTGCACCCCAACCCTCAGAAGAAGAGCTTGCTGCTCGCCAGCGTACTCTGCAGACAATACAAAATTGTCACATCGATAGCATTTTTGCTGAGAGTAAGTTTCTGCAAGCAGAATCTTTATCGCAGCTTGTCCGTGCTCTTGTCGTGGCTGGGAGACATCCTCTTAAAGGGAATAACTCTGTGGAAGATGAAGACACAGCTGTTTTTTGTCTGGAGTTGCTGATTGCAATCACTCTAAACAACAGGGATAGAATCATGCTTCTATGGCAAAACGTTTATGAGCATATTGCCAGTGTTGTTCAATCAACTGTAATGCCTTGTGCTCTTGTAGAGAAGGCTGTTTTTGGGCTCCTTCGTATATGCCAGCGGTTGCTTCCTTACAAGGAAAACCTTACGGATGAGCTTCTCAAGTCTCTGCAACTAGTATTGAAACTTGATGCTCGGGTGGCGGATGCTTATTGTGAACCAATCACACAGGAAGTAATGCATCTGGTGAAAGCAAATGCAATGCAGATCAGATCTCATATGGGTTGGCGGACAATCATATCTTTACTTTCTATCACTGCTCGGCATCCAGAAGCATCCGAATCTGGGTTTGAGACTCTGTCATATATCATGTCTGAGGGGGCCCACCTGTCACCCGCAAATTACGTGCTTTGTGTGAATGCTGCCCGGCAGTTTGCCGAGTCTCGAGTAGGTCATGTCGATAGATCTGTCAAATCCTTAGACCTGATGGCTGGTTCGGTTGTTTGTCTGGTGACGTGGTTTCACCAGACTAAGGAAGCTGCTGGTGAGGAGGCTGCAGTAAAGATGTCTCAGGATATACTGGAAATGTGGATGAGGCTTGTACAGAGTCTCAGAAAAGTGTGCGTAGATCACAGAGAGGAGGTCAGGAATCATGCAATTGTACTGTTACAAAGATGCTTGACTGGAGTGGAAGGTATCCATATTCCAACTGATCTATGGCTGCAATGTTTTGATTTGGTGATCTTCACATTGCTTGATGAACTGCCAGAACTGGCTCAGCAACAGTCTCCAAAGGACTATCGCAGCATGGAAGGATCAATGATATTTTCCCTTAAACTCTTGTCGAAAGCATTTTTACAGACCCTGCTCGATCTGTCTCAGTCGACTTCATTCTGCCAACTTTGGTTAAAGGTGCTTGGTTGTATGGAAAAATACATGACAATGAGATTCAGAGGGAAACGGAGCGAGAAGATCCATGAATTAGTTCCCGAGCTTCTCAAGAACACACTGCTAGTGATGAAGACGAGCGGGATTCTTGTGCCGAGTGATCCTGTTGGAGGAGACAGCTTTTGGCAACTAACTTGGTTGCACGTGAAAAACATAGCCCCGTCTCTGCAGTTAGAAGTATTTCCCAGTGAAGAATTGGAGAAGTTGCAAGAAAAACATGGTAAAGCCGGCTGTAGCCCTCTCCCCGATGGAAATGTTCTTGTTCCACCAAACGAGACCACAGCATGAGGATATTTATACATGCAAAGATGATGGTGCATTTATCCTGGGGAGACGAAGTTCAAAATTCCTGAGCCGAGGAGCGATGCTGGTATTGGATCATCTACTATTTGGTCTGCTTTGCTAGATATGCACTACTTCTTAACCCCCTAACCATGAAAAGATGGATGGATTGACTTGTTGGGGAGGCCATTCATTTCCAGGCTCTATTGTTTGTGTTCTGGAGGATGATGAGAGAGGGGGTGATATATATTCTTTTGGCAGCATTATATTGGTAGAGCATAATACTATATTTTGTACAATAACATAGAGCATCTAATATACTTACATTGGACTTGTCAACTCAAATAAGATAGGTGGTTCAACTTTTCAGGAGATTTTTTTTCCCCCAAGGATTGGTGTATTCAATTGTAATTCTTGTCTAACTTTTCTTTACCACATGAAAATTAATTTGGCAAATTTCAGGAACACTTATAACTATTCTTTCCTATGTTTAGAGAATTATGTTTAGATTAGTTTGTGTTTACTTATAGGCGTAATATTGGATAGATTTTTCTTCATGTAAGATATAAATGTCATTTTAATTTATTAGGTAGTAGGTTTCTGTTATATTTCCTACCCAAACAACAGAATGCATAAATGTTATCTTGAACCCAGTTAAGCTATTTAGTTTTGAGGTCTAAAATCAAGATTGACATTTCATATTGGCTAAATTCAAGATTTTGTTACATTAACACGCTTTAAGACACTATTTAACACGGCCAACGAGACCTAGCGAGGTTCTCCAACTACAAGGATATTGATTCGAATATCAATAATATGTATATTGTTATTTTAATTTAATAATATTTAAATTTTTACTATAATATTAGTCGTTGATTAATATATAATTATTAGTTGTGGGTGTTGATTATGATATGTCTGTAATCGATTTACTAAAAAATATAATTTTTAATAATATTAAACTCCCAATACATTTACAAATTACAATTGCCAGACGAGATATGCCATGTTCTTTGATGACAAACAAGTGTTAAAGAGTGTAATTTCCTCATTTTCTTTTTTCCTACTACAGAGACGGATCTTCGACCCGATTGTCTAGTTCTTTCTAGTTTCCTGAATCTCATAAGGGTTGTCCTTCTTGTCGGTAAGCGAAGATTTTCAAATTTTGGATCATACTGCAGATTGGATAGTTAAAGGTTGGTTCATCTTTATTCTTTTTTTCTCTCAATTTAATCATAAAGGTTACGATGAGCGAGGTGTTTGAAAGTTACGAGCGCCAGTACTGCGAGCTCTCCGCGAATTTATCGAAGAAGACCTCTTCGGTTAGCCATCTTGATGGAGGTTAGTTCAAGCCCTAATTGACTAATTCAATTAGGAATGCTAGCTTATTTATTATTTATTTGCATTCACATACTGGTGATTTAATTCTGCTCGTTTTTGCATCCCTATACCGTGTGGCCTTTAGTTGTTTATAGTCGTGTGAATTTTCTGTAGTAGGAGTTTGAGCTAAAAATATGTACGTTGATTGAACTGAACTAACATGCAAGAGACAATGATGCTCTTTACTGTTATCCTAATTGTTTCTGCGGCTTCGTGAATTTGAAACATACTGCAGAATTTTTGGGTGCGTTCCCAACATCAAGTTGTTTCCTTCATTCTGTATTGCATACGATGAGATGTGACACGCGATATATGATAACTGGATTTTGATGGCCACTATGTCTTTCGTTTATTTTCTTTGGGGAGTGGTGGGGATACCACGGAGTAAGGTTTGATCTTGCTCCTGTTCCATCCAAAACGTGGACAAAATTTGGATCTTGTTTGCAAATTGTACGTGGTGTTTATTCTTTCTGTACGCCGGCGGGAGGGGGGGGGGGTGTTACTGGGGATCTTTATGTTTCCATTTGGATACATGGATAGACGCTCACTCAGTCGTAGTGATTTTAAAGGTAGGTTGAAGATGATTGAATTTACTGACTTCCTTGTTTAACTGCTGAAATGGACCGTTTAAGAAACTAGATCTTGTTTCTTCACAGAGCAACTGAAGCAAAAGATTTCTGAAGTAAGAGGTGGACTGGATGAGGCAGAAGCTTTGGTACATATTAACCCATTTCCATCATATTTCTTTGCGTTTGTTTCTCATGGAGTTATTTTTAGAGTGTGATTGGTCGATAAATCTTATAGATACGGAAGATGGACCTTGAGGCCCGTGGTTTGCAGCCAAACATTAAGGCAGTGCTTCTTGCCAAGCTGAGAGAGTATAAATCTGATCTGAACAATTTGAAAAATGAAGTAAAGCGAATTGCATCGACGAACTTAAACCAGGCTGCCCAAGATGAGTTGATGGAGGCAGGGATGACTGATACATTGACGGTATGTTTGTGCCTTAAAGGATGTCTCACACTGTTTTTTTCTGTACTTTTTGGCCCATCTCATTTTTGTTTTGTTTTGGATATCATTTCTTCTAGAGAATATTCAGAAAAATGAGTGCTTCCATTCCTGATGCCTGTCTATTTCTTGGAGCTTGCACTTAACTCAGCAATTATACTTTTATGTGATATATGTGTTGCATAAACTTGTGAGATGATTTTGGAATATTCTTGCTCATTGGCCAACATATAACTTCTTGTCCTATCAAAACACCCTTTCAGAGGAGCTTATATATATATATATATATATATATATGTTCCCAGTAACATCTGCTCTTATTCTGATCCAAAGCACCATTTTCTTCCATGATATTTTAAGGGTAAATTACATCTACCTCCTCTGAGGTTTGGCATAATTACAAATACTTCCTCGTTGTTTGAAAATTACAAATACCCTCTTGAGGTTTGTAACCGTCTAACAAATAACCCATTTTCACAAAATTTTATGGGTAAACTGACCAAAATGCCGTTATACACTGAATTATTTTTATTTAATTTTTTAAAAAAATTTGGAATATAATGTGTAGGGAGAGGTCCCTTAAGTTTTTTACCCATAGGAGCAATAATGCAATTTGCCTTGACCGATTTTTCTACAATTTTTAAAAAAAAATTCAAGGGCAAAATGGTCAATTTCAAGCCTTTAGTTAAAACTTACAAACCTTAGGGGGGTATTTATGATTTTTCAAACAACGAGGGGGTATTTGTAATTATGCCAAACTTCAGGGGAGGTAGATGTAATTTACCCTTATTTTAAAATAGAAAAAAACACCCTAAACTTGGGTTGTAAATATGTTTTTGAGGGTAGGAAGATAGACCATTCTTTTACTTATGCCGAATTTTATGGTGATTGTCACAGGCATCAGCAAACCAAAGGGAAAGATTGTTAATGTCAACTGAAAAATTGAACAATTCCAGCAACAGGATCAGCGAAAGTAGAAAGGTCATGCTGGAGACAGAGGAGCTCGGTGTGTCACTTCTTCAGGATTTACACCAACAACGTCAGTCTCTCTTACATGCTAATAACACGGTATATATTTTTCATCTTTTCACATTTTCTTGCAGCTTTTTTGCACTCCGCAATATGAAGAAGCAGTTGCCTTGTCCAGTTCTTGCTCTAATAATTGTGAAACCCTGTTCCTCCCTAAGCACATAATGCAGAACATTTGTCAACTCTTTCCTTTTTGGTTTAAAAATATTTGTTTTCTATATAATGAATGAAGAAGAGTTAGAGGTAGGTAAGACTGTCGAATGGAGTTTAAGTCAAATTGTGCCTGGCATGCCTGATCATTCACATTTTCTATTCCAGCTGCATGGTGTGGATGACAACATAAGCAGGAGCAAGCGAGTTATAACTTCTATGTCAAGGAGGATGAGCCGAAACAAGTGGATTATTGGTGCTATAATTTCAGTACTGGTTCTTGTTATCCTCTTGATCTTGTATTTCAAACTTTCTAAATGACCAAAGAACCACATAGTTTTGAGGAGTAGTTTAGTGAGTTTCTTCTTTTTGCCATGTTTGTTGATTTAATTACTCGAGGGTCCAGACACCCTCCTCTGATGTGTTCTTTTAAAATTTTGAATAGTGTTATCATTCTACTAGTTCTTAAGTACTATTATTTCAGTATCTATTGCCTTATAAAACTCAAACTTGCGCTATATTACAAGAATGTTCACATGCCAATGCATTGGTTGAGTGGTAAGTAATTACATGCCATTAATTATTTACAGGGCATCTTTGAGTTCTCAATATCCACCCGACCAGTCTAAGCCAGTCAATGGGCAGATAATACCCTGTTCAGACTTAGACCCTTAAATACTCGTAATAATTAATTATAGATTTTATTTGGACTCTACTCATAAACTACCTGGTAAATCTTACTTAGCTGGATCCTATCTAAGTCTTATGCGTTGAATTTTGTGCCTGGGTATTGCCCGACCATTAATGGACCTACATCCAAGGCTATTGATAAAGCCATAAGAAAGTAAGAAAATGTTGGGCATATGTATATTTACTTGCTATTACATAGAATTCTAACAAATTAGAAGCTCTATAAGATTTGACGAGGAGAAACGGTCCATCTATTTCAACTCTTCCATTGGTATTTGTAGATTAGTGTGGTAGGTTTTCTTATGAGATGGCCAGCTGTGTGCTCCACTCCCTCATCACTGGCTCGCCATTGCCGAGCCCTGATGAGATCATGCGCTCGACACTCGGTTCTGGGGACAGGGCAGAAGGTGCACGCCACTGCCATCACGACTGGTCTCCTCAACCTTCCGAAAACATTTCTTCCCAACGTTATTCTGCACATGTACGTTGCCTGCGGAGATGCATTGGCGGCACGCAAACTGTTCGATGAAATTCCCACAACACAGAAAGATACGGTCGACTGGACCACGCTTATGGACTGTTACAGCCGCTGTGGGTCATCCATGGATGCCCTTAGTTTATTTGTTAGCATGCGAAGAGATGGGGTATTGATCGATGATATCACAATGGTTTCCATGTTCAGTACTTGCTCTAAGGTGGGAAACAGTGTGTTTGGAATTCAAGTGCATGCTTGCATGATCAAAATGGGTTTAAATTCTTGCGTCAAACCGGGGAACGCTGCTATGGATATGTATGTCAAGTGCGGGCTAATGGGCGATGCTAAGACGTTGTTTGATGAGATGGCTGAAAAAAATGTTGTTTCCTGGACTGTGCTATTATGGGGTATGGTAAAATGGGAAGGACTGGAGAGAGGGAAGAATTTGTTCGATGAAATGCCCGAGAGAAATGAGATTGCTTGGACTATTATGATAGCGAGGTACGTCGAGAATGGGTTTGTTAAGGAGGCTTTTGGGCTTCTGACGGAAATGATCTTTGAGTTTGGATTCCACTTGAATTGTGCTTCCCTTTGCTCATTGTTATCGTCTTGTACCCAGTCGGGGGATGTTGTAATGGGTAAATGGGTACACACGTATGCTCTCAAAGCAACAATAGATGCCTTAACGGATGTTAAGTTTGGCACGGCTTTACTCGATATGTATGCTAAATGTGGTCGGATTAATACTGCTATTCGAGTATTCAAGTTTATGCATATGAGGAATGTGGTTACATGGAATGCTATGCTTGGTGGATTGGCCATGCACGGAAAGGGTGCTATGGTTTTGGAAATGTTTGATCAGATGTTAGAAGAGGCCAAACCAAATGATGTGACTTTCACTGCTTTGTTAAGTGCTTGTAGTCACTCTGGGTTAGTTGATGAGGGTCGGCAATTATTCTACAGCCTTGAAAATGTGTATGGCATAAGGCCTTCAATGGAAAACTATGCCTGCATGGTGGATCTTCTGGGTCGGTCTGGACGTCTCGAAGAAGCAGAGGCTGTAATACGAGGCATGCCAATGAGACCGAATGAGGTTGTCTTGGGGTCTTTGTTAGGAGCCTGCAGAGTTCACAGAATGCACGAGCTGGGGGAACGCCTTGTAAGAGATCTGGTTCAAATGTATCCACACAACACTGAGCATCATGTCTTGCTCTCAAACATGTACACTTTGTCAGGGAAGATAGATAAAGCTGATTCTTTGCGCAGGGATCTTAGAGACAAAGGAATCAGAAAAGTTCCTGGAATTAGTACTATGTATATCAATGGAAAAATTCACCAGTTTAGTGCAGGGGAGAAATCACATCCACAGATCAAAGAGATATACTCGATGTTGGATGAGATGATTCGGGAGCTAAAATTGGCCGGTTATGTACCAGACACTACCTCCCAGATCCTATCTGGTGGTGGGGATGATGATACCAATGAGCAGGAGGAAAAGGAGCGAGCTTTGCTGTCTCATAGTGAGAAGTTGGCTGTGTGTTTTGGTCTAATTAGCACAAAAGCTGGCACGCCTCTTTATATTTTTAAGAACTTGCGAATATGCCAAGATTGTCATTCTGCAATGAAGATAGCGTCCAAGGTCTACAGTAGGGAAATAGTTATCAGAGATCGCAATCGTTTTCACTCATTCAAGAATGGTTTGTGTTCTTGTTCTGATTACTGGTGACTTGGACCATAGAATCCAGGGAAACATGAACAAACATGGAGATCAATGTATTGGATTTTAAAATGTGTTCATTTTATACAACACTTACGCCTACTGACTCCCCATTCACTAATACTGTGATTCTGTTCTTGATGTGGCATTGTTGACAAGGCAAGTCATTCTAGTTCGAAGGAAGCCGCAAGGGACGCCTTGACCGCATTTCAATGACTTTACTAGAATTATTATAATGAGTTCACAACGTGGGGATGTAGCTCAAATGGTAGAGCGCTCGCTTTGCATGCGAGAGGCACGGGGTTCGATCCCCCGCATCTCCATCCTGTTCTTTATAAATTTCACTTAAGAGGTTTTTTTTTTGTGTGTGTGTGTGTGTGTGTGTGTGGTTAATGAATTGCTGGCAGAGAAAAAGATCCCATGGGAGTAAATTATCCAGAGTTTCAAGCAGAGCAAGAGAAAACTTCATTCATTTACAAACACGAATGCTTCTGTGACAAATTTTTTGGGGGTTCCTCAAACTTCCTCCACAGACTTTATATGTTCCTCAAGAAGACTATCAGATCAAATCCTGAGCTCATGCTAATGTCTTTGGTCTTTCCCTCTTGAATTCACTATAATCCGCAATCAAGCTGCCGTTAACTTTATCTTTCATGTTCTCCACCAATCTCTTAAGAACCTATTCACAAAGCACAACACATACTTGAGAAACAAATTCTCCACATTCTCATCTAACATCTCTTTGCGTAGAGATCAGCCAAAGTAAAGAAAGATACTGAAACAAGAACAAGTCAAGTGCAGATGTCTAACCGAATCTGCAACATCTCGACGAATATCTTCAGGAACCAATGCAAGCATAGGAGGGAGGACAAAGCTTATACTCATTTGTAGTTGACCTTTCAGCCTGCTTCGTGGTCCGCGTCTGTCGGGGTACAGAGCCCCTTTTACACCAAGGGAAAATTGAGATGGCTTCAGCATGTCATCCAATCCCTGGAGCTCCCATCTAATCTGCATGATGATCGCTTGAGATTAGAAATGTTGGAGGCAAAAACAGTAACTGCTGGCAAATGGCGTTGATGAGATGTTTGTGCAGTTTACTTACAATATCAAGCTCAAGAACCTTTGAAATATCTTGAGGAACTCCAGGTGGGTATCCCTTCCCACAAGATTTACATCTTAACCTCATGTCGATCACCGGGGACACAGTCAGGAATAGGAACTCTATTGGTAGCATGTGAACTCTCCACTCTTCCTGCATGTGACTAATACAAAATTTACATAAATATTACACACACACACACACACTAACCAACTACTGCAGGTTAGCTGCTACAAACTTTCTGATAGTTGAGTTCTTGAAACCCATGAAAGGGAGTGGAGATCACAAATACGTTGAACCAAATTTGATAATTTGGATCAAAACAGGGGGGATATTGTTGCTACAAGCCCCTAATTTTCATGTTCTGATCATTTGCCCTGTTGTCAACTTAAACTTCTAGGTTCAGTTACAAATGTCTTGATTTGGGCATCCAAGATTTCATGTTAAAATGTAATTTCCCCCCTATTCGCTACTAGGCACAACCCGGGACCCCTATTTCCCTCAATTCCATTACTAAGAACCCCTTCCCATCTTGGTTTTGACAATGTGATTCCAGTTGTCAAAATGAAGGCATTTTGATTGTCAAAGAAGTGTTCTGTCCTCACTTGGTCTATACGGTGACCAAATGTTATAGTAAGGATAGTCTTTGTAGTATTAAGTGCATCACATTATCAAAGTAAATCATCTATACTCGTCACCGAGGAAGCCAAATTAAGCGGAGAACTTTGCCAAACGAAAAGCCAAAAGAAAAGGAAGAACAATGAAAGAAAGCCAAAGAAATAAGAAAGTTAACCTGATTGAGTTGCTGGCTCCTACGTTTATCAGGAAAGATGGCTTTAAAAACCCTCGGCTTATCTTCCAAATACTCATCAAACAAAGCCTGCCCGGTTTCAAATTCAAACTCTAAATCAAACCCCGTAAACAGAAAATCTGAACAATTAACGAACAAAAGTTAAAGAGTTTCGTAGTTAGCTTACCCCAGGAGTTTCATATAGAGGAATGTCAGTGGAAATTCTGGAAGAGTAAGTAGACGGATTCACCATCTGAGCTTCTACTTTCATTACCCTCAACCTCTTTTCCACTCTCAAAACGTTGCATTGCCATTTTGCACTTTGCTTAAGCGGGTATATCTTGAAATGCGATGCTCCGCCGGGTAACAGGGCGTTGCGGCATGACGGCGCCGCCGCCGCAACCTCACCCATTTCAGCTTTTTCTCCCGGAAGATCAAAATTTTGAGGCTGGCGAAGAAGGCAACGGGAAACGTAAAGGGAATGGCATTGAAGAGGACAACCATATCTGACTTAATAGTTTAGCCATATGATGTGGCCAATTATTAATGGTTCAACACTTCACGGGGAGGCTTAAGCGGGACCCTTCAACACCCAATATAGTTACCCTTTTGTCCACAACATTTATATTATTCCATTTCAAGAAACTCACACACGAAAATCTTAACTCAAATCGAATTTAATCACATACGAACAAATTATACGGCAAGAATAAATAATCATTGTATGATTGACGTACAATTTAAAATATATAATAAATTATTGTAACAAATATCATATTTATTGTATGATTGATTTAATTCGATTAAATATAAATAAAAATTTTCCCTCACGGGTACCACCATTCATTCCAAAATTACACCATTATTTATCGCCGACGTAAATGCACTTTTAATACAACAACTTAGTTTGTTTGATGTTTTTTTCTTTAATTTTTAGGAGTTATATTTTGGTCTTGCATCTTTTTAATTTCTATTATTCTAGTGCTTCTTTTGGATCGAAGTTCACCTTTTTTACTTGTAAAGATGAATCTCAGCAAGAAAAATATTAAAGTTATGAAAATTAAAAAAATATAAAATTAAAATAATACCCTAAGTCACGGGACAGAAAATACATTTAGCCCCTTTTTTGTGATGCACTACATTTACAACGTACCAAAGAAGCCCATAATGAATTGGACAGACTCCTATTTCGGCCCACACTTCAGACCCAAACAAAAGCCCAATTACGTACACGTGCCGACATCACCTATACTATAGTGGTAATAAATCTCAGATCCATGCCCATTTACCTTAACATCCAAATATCCAATCACTCAGTAGATTTCCACCATTTTTATATATATATATATACGTTGTCTTTGGGTTGGTCTTCACATCCCATTTCACAGAGATCCTAAATCAACCGATCAATCAACCATGTCTTACTTCCCCAAGGGTCACCACGACACCGGCGACGAGGTCGATGACTTCGATGAGTACGATCCCACCCCCTACGGCGGTGGATACGACATCGCTTTGACCTACGGCCGCCCCCTCCCTCATTCGGAAGAGACCTGCTACCCCAACACCTCCTCCGCTTCCGAAGACTTTGATTACGATCGCCCGCAGTATACTTCCTATGCTGAGCCCTCCGCCTACGCTGATGATGCTTTGGACAATGAGTACAAGAGCTACGCCCGCCCCAAGCCCCGACCTGGAATGAATCGCCCAGGTGGTGGGTATGGTGGAGAAAGTGAGTATGGATCAGGTGGTGGATCCGAATATGGCGGGAGGACTGAGTATGGAAGGCCCGAGTCCGAGTATGGATCTGGGTATGGCAGGAAGCCAGAGTATGAGAGACCCGGTTCGGAATACGGATCCGAGTATGGGAGGAAGCCCGAATACGAACAGCCCGATTCGGAGTATGGATCCGGTTATGGTAGGAAACCCGAGTACGGGAGGAAACCCGAGTACGAACAGCCCGGTTCGGAGTACGGCTCCGGCTACGGGAGGAAGCCCGAGTACGAACAGCCCGGTTCGGAGTACGGCTCCGGCTACGGGAGGAAGCCCGAGTCTGAATACGGTGGATCCGAATACGGATCAGGTTATGGACGGAAGCCTGAGTCCGAGGAGTATGGATCTGGCGGGTATGGAAGGAAGAGTGGGTATGGGGAAGAGGACAGTGGGGGCGGTTATGGGTATGGGCGGAGAACTGAGTATGAAGAGGAGAAGCCAGCCTATGCGCGGCCCACTTATGAGACTGAGGGGTACGAAAGGCCCAGCTATGGCAGGTCTGAGGAAGAGGATTACCGGAAGCCCAGCTATGAGAGGCGTGATGATGATGATTCTGGCTATGGCCGCAAGAAATATGTGAGATTTTCGTTTCACTTCTAGCTTATTACTATGATTCTTGTGCTATATGATTACTACTGCACTGTCCTTGTTTTCTGATGCTGTCTGTATGTTGTTCTTTTTTTCTGTTAGCTTCTTGATTATAAGCTTTGGAATCATATGATCTTGTTGTTAAATAGTTGAAGTAAATTAACAGAATACAAAACATTGTTATCAAATTTTGCATCTTGTTAAAGTTGCTTTAGTAACGATTATGATTTCATTCATACTGATTGCCTGCAAGAATATAGTCATTAGCTAGCACCTTACAACACAGTCAATGTGTTGAGAGTGATTACTGTTAGCTTATCCATGTTATTGAGGAAAGAAAGTAGAATCAAGAGGCATCTGAGTAAAATAGCAGGCAAAATTTTGGCTAATGGCGGATGTTTATCAAACTTTAGAACTATGAGCTGGTTATTGATCCAGTAATGGTGCTGTTATGAGAATAATGGATTGGCTCAGTTTATTTATCTGTTTTTAATTGGATAAAGAACTACTTCAGTTCTTAATCTCCATGTTCAACTGTTTAGTAGAAGAATGACTTCTTAGATTTTTGGTGCATAACTTTTAATCTTGGTGAATTTTCAATCTCTAAATCAATATAATGCTCTGTTGGCAGGGAGATGACGATGAGGATGATGATGAGAAGCGCCACAGTCACCACCACCACCACCACCACCGCAAGCACTACGATGATTAAGCAGAATGCTTGCTGTATTCTGATAAAGGATCATATTATCCCGTATCGAGATGCTAAATAATAGTTGGTGTGTTTTTTCCTGAATGGTGTTTGTTTTGAGTGTTCTAAGCATATTGGGTTATAGCCATATGCAGAAAATAAATATGAAAAACTACTTGCATGGCTTATGTAGGCCTGGACAATGTGTGTGAATCTTTATGTTTCGTTATGTTTAAAGTTAAATAAAATCCCGATAGCTGGGAATTTATGTTGTTACTCAGTTTGTCCTCCTATGTTCGTTATTTTCATATGATTGCCTCGTTGATGGCTGTCTTCCCAACGCTTCTGGTGGCGTTTATGGACTTGGATTGGAAGATGATTTCATTGATGCCTTGGATAGTTATTTACTTTCAATAACTTTGCTGGATTTGAGACATGTTGATTGTTTCTCAATTTTGAAGATTTGAGACTATGTTTATGTGATTGTAAGAAAACTACAGAGAGACCCTTTTTGAGCAAATATAGGATATGTAACTCAGAGTTGCAATACAGTGTTAGAAATAGGTAATCCTTAGTAACGTGAAGGATGGTGGACTTTTCTTATCACACGTGTGAATGTGGCATCCATGTTTGATAAAGAGCAAGAATTCAGCCAGTGGCAAATATCATTAACAGCAGCAGCAGAATCTGTACGCTAATTAAAATTAAGGTTATTGTTTTTGTCATTAAACAGCCTCCTGCATTCAACTTGCTGTTCAAAACGACCAAATCAACTTTCAATGGTGGAACTAAACTGTTGAACAACATTTATAGTATACAATCTCGTCCCTAACAAATAATATTTTCCCTATCTACATAAATAGCAACAAGTTGGATAAGTTGACTGGTTTCTAAATAAGTGCATGTCAATCGCATTAAATTGATGATGCAACCAAGACCAACTATATGTAGTTCTATATCAAAATTATAGTTAATTAGCATAAGTTATATTAAGTGTCAACTTTTGGGTCGAAAAGTCATTTTTTTCATTATGATAATAGCTACTTATTAAACTAGTGGATTAGGAAGTTGTGCCATCATAATACATTGACTATTTATTGGCTACGTTGCTTTGAGTTGTAGCCACAAAAAATGAATTAGATTTCAGTTAAGTGGTGTAATTAGAATTGAACAGCATCAACTTATTTAAATACATGTGAGAAAAACCATATTTGACATGGTCGGTCTCAATTAACTAGGCAATACTATTTATTATTCATTTTTCAATTATATTTCAACCAAAGGGCAAAATAACAACCAACTCTCCTCAACTTTGATATAATTACAAATATTTTCTCGTTGTTTAAGAAATTATAAAATCCCTTAATTTTAACATTCGCTTAACAACGAGCTTATTTTTATAGTGAACTGATCAAAATATCTTTTTATATTATGAAATATTTTTATGAATTAATATGCCCTATGAATTATTTATTTTACACCCTCATTTTTTTTTATATTTTTTCAAATATTTTTTTAAAATTTTTTTTTAGCAAGAGTAAAGTAGTAATGTCCCCTTACCGTTTAGGGCTATATAATTATTTTTTATTTAATAAGAATATTTATAATTTTTTAAATAATAAAAAAATATTCATAATTATTTTAAACTTAAGGGGAGATAAATATAATTTACCCTCAATTAAATCATAAGTAAGAATAATTTACACTCAATATGTTTGAATTCAATCATCAAATCCGGACAAAGAATAAGTTCATGATTGGCTGTAAATGGAATCCACCACCCTAATTTTTCCTTAAACTTAATATTGACGGATCATCTTTCGGAAATTCGGAGCAAGCAGGATGTGGGGGGATAATAAGGAATGTTGAATCAAAGTTTATATATGCTTTCTGCACCTATATAGGATATACTCTAATAATATAGCAGAATGTTGGGCTATCCGGGATGGATTAAATCTTGCTAAGCTGCTTGGTTTAAGATATATTATAGTTGAAACTGATTCTCAAACTTTACTCCACATTTTGCGCAGGAAGGAGCTAGCACCTCAGGGACTCATCAGCTTACTTACGGACGTTTGGGCCCTTATAACTGACTTCGAGTCAGTTAAAGTACAATTCTGCTACAGGGAGGGGAACCGCATTGCGGATGTTTTGGCAAAAACGCCAGCTATGAACAAAAGAACTCAGATATTTATGTTTAATTTGCGGTAATATAAATATATATATATATATACTAGTTTATGTAAAAAAAAATCATCAAATCCGGACTTAAACCTTTTATTAAAATTCCCAATTATTACAGTTTTGTTGTCCAAAATAATTTTCGCAAGTCTGATGATATTTGTAATTTATAATTAGATATGTAAACGGAGACTGAGTATCATGTTTGGTGGGAACACGGATGATACAATTACAAAAAAAAAAAAATTCTCCCAGCAAAATGCAGCTGTCATGGCGGATGATTATGATACAGTTAATAAACAAGAGCTGCCAACTTAATTGAAAACGAGTAGAGAATTAGAGGTACAGATCTTTAGACCAAATCCTGTTGAAATCTCTAACACAATTTTCTTGTTTTTTCAATAATAAAAGTAGAATGGTGGGTACTGGTAGACTGGTAGTACGTTTTCATAACAAGAAAACACAATAATCGAAAGATTTGTCTCTTGTCTCAAATATTCTACCAATCAAGGTTGCATTTGCGAAATCACGCGTCATTAATTGTCTTTATCTTTCAATCGCCATTGCCAACCACCACCAAGAACCCAGAGCCAAATATATATTTCAGAAATTCTTCAGAATCATCGTCAAGAACTCAGAATTGGAGTTTGTTTGTCTGAAACTCAGCGAAGATGAAGTTTGGGAAGGAATTAGCTTCCCAAATGGTGCAAGAATGGCAGGCAGCATACATGGATTACAACCAACTCAAGAAACTGCTGAAAGATCTCTTGAGGTTTAGACACAATCATGCATTGCCATCATCTCCGGGCCCTGCGGCCGGACAACGATCCCTGACGAGGAGGCTGACCATGTACAGGGCATTCAGCGGGCTGACGGGCCGAAACAGCCCGAGGCTGAGGGGATCTCCCAGGAAGAATGAGGATGAAGTGATATTGGTGAGTGCGGTGGAGCAAGAGGGCTCTGACTATCGTTACCAGACCATGTTCTTGAGGTCATCGGAAGAAGGCGGAGAATACGAGCTCGTGTTCTTTAGAAAACTGGATGAGGAGTTCAATAAAGTGGTGAAGTTTTATAAGGGGAAGGTAGAGGAAGTGAAGAGAGAGGCGGAGGAGCTGAGCAAACAGATGGATGCACTTATTGCATTGAGGATAAGGGTAGACAAGCCTTATGTCGGACACGGACAGGGATTTGGTCCAGAAGTTAGGGTTGCAGCAACTGCTGGGAACTCAGCTCCTGCAACTGTTATTGCATCAGTCAATGCTGTTAAGCAAGGTAAGGCAGAAATAAACTTTTGGGACTGCTGCGTTCTTTTCTTTAATGGAATTTTTGGTCTAAATTTATTGGGATTTGAAGAGTTGGAAGATTTGGGAGCTGAAATTAAAAAGGATTGCTTAAAATGATGACAAATTCATATGAAAATGAGTTCTGATGTTTTGTGTTGAGACAACAAGTTCTTGGGGTTAGCCCAAAATCAGAGACACAGATTTCAATAATTCTTAGATTTCTTGGTTTGATGTCATGTAAAGTTTTTTCATTTTTAAAGGTTTCATGTTTGTAGAGTCTCCTTCATTCTCAATTATTGTCTGTTTTCGGACATGAAAGGAGGACTACATATGGATGTAATCCAAGAAGTGGAGATGACAACTGAGGGCACCTCAGTCGATGAACGGGTAAGCGCTGAGAAGAACAGGAAGGACGGTAGAAGCTTTAGGCCTGCTTCTGTAGATGTTTTGGATCATGTAAAAATCAACGTTGATCCCGACAGTCCAGTCTCGACTTTAAGAAATGTTATCAAGAGTTCAAAATCAGACCTATCGTTCAGCAAGGAGGAGCTGACAAAAGCAGAAGAAAAATTGAGGAAGGCATTCATCGAATTTTACCAACAGCTTCGACTTCTGAAAAGCTACTGGTAAAAAAGTTTCTCTCAATTGTAGGCCTGTTTGTTACCTTTCCTGTGACTGAAGTAGATTGACATTTTGCTGCATTCTGTGCCAGTTTCTTGAATATGCTTGCATTCTCCAAGATCATGAAGAAGTATGACAAGGTAGTTAAATTCCTACACAATCAAAGATAAACGATCTTATTTCCTTATGTTTTCCTCCTGGTCTGATCTCACTTATCAATTTCTTGCAGATCACTTCTAGGAGTGCTTCAAAATCTTACTTGGAGATGGTTGACAAATCTTATCTTGGCACCTCAGACGAGGTTTGTACATCAAGACGTGCTATTCGATTTCAATGAGGTTTCACATTCAAGACTGTTTGGTGTTAATTTTTCACCTCATTTGGTTTCCCAGGTCAACAAACTCATAGAAAGACTAGAAGCCACATTCATCAAGCACTTTGCAAACGGGAATCGCAGAAAAGGAATGAAATCTTTGAGGCCGGGACATAAAAAGGAGAGACACAGAACAACATTTTTCCTAGGTAAGTTGTGCACACAGGAACTTGTCATCCTCTCAACAATCTCAGCACATATAATATGTACTCTTTGTCCATGGAAATACAGAAATGTACTGATATGAAATTCTTACAAATGATTGCGATGAAGTGATTGGTTAAGGGGAACATATTTCCACCTGCAGGTCTTTTTACTGGTTGCTCAATAGCACTGGTTGCTGCTATTATTGTCTCCATACATGCCGGGGATCTTCTTAATCACGAGGGACGAGGGCAGTACATGGATAATATATTTCCACTCTACAGGTATATATCATTTAGCTACTTACAAAGCCTGCAACGGCAGAGCTTTTTCCCTCATTTCTTCATCACTGGAATAAGCGAATGACGATAATCTACTCCAAAATAGTAATGGATAATTTTCATTGCTGCAGCTTGTTTGGATTCATTGTCCTACACATGATCATGTATGGATCAAACACGTACCTTTGGAGGCGATTCAGAGTCAACTACCCCTTTATATTTGGATTTAAACCAGGAACCGAATTAGGTTTTAGAGAGGTTTTCCTCGTTGCTTCTGGCCTTTCAGTACTTGCATTAGCTGCTGTACTTTCAAACCTGGACATGGAGATGGATCCAAGAACAAAAAGTTTTGAAGCACTAACGGAACTGGTTCCTCTAGGCCTAGTCACTGTAAGTTTGCATCAATTTTTTCTCCTCCTAGTTACAAATTTTCCCTCTAAGATCCTTATAATTATACAACCGTTTTTCGACATTTCTGATATTCCTTGCAGGTTGTGCTTCTTATAACCTTCTGCCCTTTCAACATCATTTACCGTTCAAGCCGCTTTTTTCTCCTTCGGTGCGCATGGCACTGTATTTGTGCTCCACTGTACAAGGTACTTCAGATTTCTAAAAGAACAAGAAAGTAGATGTAAACTGATATTGTTACCTCATCATCATCTCTCATCTGGCTGTTTTTGTAGGTTACTCTTCCTGATTTCTTCTTGGCAGACCAGTTAACAAGCCAGGTGCGACATTGTCCTCGTAATAACTGTATAAATCATAACAGAGAAATACATCAGTCCCAATTCCATAACTGTTAAACAAGAAAACAACTATGAGCAATTATTGCCTGTCAAGGTGATATTCCGGTCTTCATGTATTTCAGGTTCAGGCTTTCAGAAGTTTGCAATTCTATGTTTGCTACTACGGGTGGGGAGACTTCAAAAAACGATCAAACAAGTGCCTCGAAAGCGATGTATATGAAATTCTGCTTTTTGTCGTTGCCATCATCCCATTCTGGTCGCGGGCCGTTCAGGTAACTTAAATTTGTGGATCAACACAAATTTCATGTTCAATCCTCTCTATATTCAAACAGCAACCTAACTTTTAGCTGCTCTAATAAATTCAGTGCCTTCGCCGCTTATTTGAGGAGAAAGATACCATGCAAGGGCTAAACTGCCTAAAGTACTTCTCGACTATAGTGGCGCTTGTCATGAGGACAATATATGATCTTAGGAGAGGACCCTTTTGGAAAATCATGGCTGCATCAACCTCAGGAGTTACGACGATCTATAGTACATACTGGGACATTGTCATAGATTGGGGTCTTCTGCAAAGGAATTCCAGAAACCCATGGCTCAGAGATAAGCTGTTGATATCAAACAAGTCTGTGTACTTTGGGGCTATAGTGAGTTTTCGCATAGTCTGCCTCTTCATTTCGGTTTAGAATTTTAAATATGCTTATTTTCATGCTTCCATTGCGTTCTTGCCAAGTCCCAGGCAATATCGATTCTTTCAAATATGATATAATTTCTGGGCTTTCCTGAAAATTGCAGGTAGTGAACATTCTTCTGAGACTTGTATGGATGCAGCTGGTTCTTGATTTCAATGAAGCGCCATTTCTCCACCGGCGAGCCATGGTTGCAGTCGTTGCCTGCTTGGAGATACTCCGCCGTGGGATTTGGAACTTCTTCAGGTTTGACTGATGATTCATACATTTGATTACCTGAAATTTTCGAGGTTTGATGTTAATGACGATAAGTTTTGATTGGACAGGTTGGAGAATGAGCACTTCAACAACGTTGGCAAATATCGAGCATTCAAATCAGTACCTTTGCCATTTCACTACGACGATGAAAAGATTATGTGACAGTACATAGATAGCACATTACAGGTTTTTTGTATACAGAAGAAATTCACATGAGAGCTGGATTTTTTGGCGTTCTTTAGATTTCTTGGAAGAAGAGTGAGAGATGTACAGACAAATAATCGTTAGTACGAGGCTTTTGCTATTATCTTAAAGAGGACACTGGTTTTCTAAGTTGACATGATTACTATTCTTTTTTCTTTTTTCTGTTTTTTTTATAATTTTTTGTTACAAAAAGAGAAAGCATGAATGACACCCCCACAGACTCATTGGAGAGGATTGTGACTACGTCGGCAGGTGTGTCGGTCAAGATCTTTATAATTATCGTAATAATCCAAGACGCTTAACGAGACTAAACATGTGTCCAGACTTGTGACAAATCTAAGCCTAGAAAACTTGAAAGCCCCAACACATTGTGACTACGTTGGCAAGTGTGTCGGTCAAGATCTTTATAGTTATCGTAAAAACTCAAGACGATTAATGGAATTAAATTAACTTCCAGAATAATACATTTCATATAGTGTTCTTACAACTTAGCTAGAAAATCAGCAAACCTGGGGTCATTGAAGAATGTCCGATATTTTCAATCATGGAGAAACAGCAGAATAAAGCATTCCCTCCTTTTCCAGGCCAAATCCCACAAACAACCCATACCACGCAAGACCATACACAAGATATTGAAATCAGGATTCTCAATCTTTAACAAATTAGTATACATTCAGAAATGTAACTCCACACCCAATAAAAATAGAATTCAAATTTGTCAACAAGGTACATTTTATTGGCAGCTTATTGCACAGAGTATACGTAGAAATATTTTATAGAGTTTAGCTGCGAAATATGCAAACAGTACATTCGAGAGGAATGATCAATCACAAACCAGAGGATATCGTCATTTTTCATCCTCTACCTCGTGCAGAGTCACCAAGAGTGGCGAGGCGAGTTTTCCGCTGTTACAGCCCCAGTGCTCTCGTCATCTTGGCTTCCAAAGATATATGACATGGATAAGGGATTATAGGTGGAGCTCGGCTTTTTTAGGCCCTGTATGGCAGTTATTGCAGCAAGAGTGCTCTGGTATATAACTGCAGCTTCTTCCCCAATCAAGGAAACATTTGATATATCCGCATGTTTTATCTCCCTTGAAACAGCAGCTGGTTCTACTACCTCTGCTTCCAGTGGAAAGAGGACCTCACGAATCGCATCGCACTCACAAACTAATCTTGATAGAGGTTCAGTTGTGAGGAAGGGCTGGTGAGAGGCAAGCCGAGTGAAAGGTAGACTCAACAACTCCCCAGTTCGTTTATCATATTTCTTGACAATCTTAATAAGACCTAAATCGAAATGCAAAAGACATGTCAGCAACAACAGAACCCACATAAGTACAAGAGTAAGCTATACCTGTGATGGTAAGAGAAGATAAAAGAACCTTTTTAACAACCCACCTAAATAATACAGAAGAAAGAAATAGGAAGCCTTTTCTCACCTGCAATGTTAAGAGAGCTGTAGTTTTTGAGAAGAATCATCTCTCCGTGGATGGCGACAAAGCCCTTGCGAATATTTATCATATCTTCACTAAATTCAGTCTCTGAGGTAAACACTCCATTGTAGTTTCCCCTTTCCTTCACTTGCTCAATTCTTCTCTTTAGTTTCTGAGACAACAGCAGCGAACAATGATCCAAAAACCATGGTGCTTACATAACTTTGTCATCAAATGATGCTTTAATATAAACAACCAAGCATGTGACATACACACAGTTCTGCCGACCTGCTTGATTGCTTCCGTTACAACCAGAAACAAAAGGAACACAACACTGAAAAACTCCATGAGCAGAATCTGTATATTATTATAACAATACCAGAAATTTGAAATACAATGCTGCACTAGTGGATTGATTTCGCTTAAGAACAGCAACGTGGAGGTATGGGATCGTACACTTAGATACTAGTCCCTTTGGAATGGAACTTCAATTTTTCTGTTTAATAGCAATAAACAATTGTGACAGAACTCTCAATTAAAAACTTTGCCACCAAACAATCTTCTTCTTGTGATGTAAGATAGTTTCGAGAATATGTTCGCTCTTGGAAAGAATAATATCAATGAGGCTCCAAAGACTGAAATGATTTAAAATACTTATCTTAAGATAAATGTTATGGCCACATGACTTATTTGTTCTTTTGGCGGAAGAGGGGAAGTGTGGGAGAAGACCTGCCTTTATAATATCAATAGAAGGTAAAAATTACTGCTTGGTTCATCTATGAGCTCCACTAATGCATGACATGTGTAGGAAAAAGAGGCACGTTCCATAAAATACGTATCGATTTTAACCTGCAGAGGTGCAAATAAACTGTCTGAAGCAATGAAGGACTGAGGTCGAATATAAGACAAATGTATTCTACTTCCGCTAATTTATTAAGAAATCATCCTAGGTCGCTCAAACGACTCTAGAGTCAACGTGTCCGACTGGCATCAGGAGTACACGCGCATTAAGCAGTCTCTCGGGCCCATTAAACAATAATTTAAACAGAACCGAATATGCCACAAATATTCTTGACGTGTCTAGTTTTATGCAAGAATATTTTCTAATTAAAAATTTCCAAAGTACCTTGGACTGCAATGTGACAATCAAAGAGCTAGCATAATTAAATTGACTGCATCATAATTTTTTAACAGGTTCAACCTTTGTGTTCCTACAGTATTCCACAACTTAACAGTTTCAAATGCAACTCCTGAAAATAAACGATCTATTTCAAACTTGAGGTAGCACAACATTACCAACTTCATCTCTTTTACCATCTCCTTCTGCATCTGAGGCTTCTTCTATCTATTCAGAATATCAAAAAATTTCACCGACCTGAAGTGATGAAGCACGTGAAACAGAGTATCTGTCAAGCTGAGGATCTCTAGGCTTTTCTGAAGTTGAAATTATTACATTCAACAGGCTGCTGGTACAGCAAAAAACACTTCCTGGTGGAACTAAGACAAACTTTTAGCTCAAATTTTTGCCCCTTTTTCTTTGGCATAGATATTAGCATATTCCCTAAAGTATCCATAAACTAATAACTATATTGGAACATCTGGAGCCCATTTATAGACATGTGTTGCAGTTACCAAATTCCAGTCAGGTCACATAAAGAAATCCCATGAAATTGGAATATACCTTGGAGATTCTTTTGGACCTTCCAACTTCAAAGACATCAGCCCACTTACTTAAGTACTATAATTCATGTTTTTCACATCCACTACTCTGTCGACATCATGTCAAGAGGAAAGTAGAGTCCAATAAAACTTTCCTCAGTCTTGTGTCATCCCAATAAATACCATCAATGTTAGTTAGCTACTCATGCACCTGGCATCAATTCTCCTTCCAAACAGCATGAATGTAACTCAGACCTCCTTGTATCAAAATGCAAATGTCATGTGACTCAGCACTTGAAACAAAATTCATCTTGCAGGTTCAATTCAACTTGATGAGTCAGAAAAGTTCGGCGGTTTCTACGTTGAAAAGGGGAAGAGCCGGTCGCTACCCGAGTTTCAGGAGTAAATTCTTAAATCCCTTCTCCCTACACCATATGCACACACTTGGCCACCCAAAAACACATTACATAAAATGAAACAGCTCTTGTGTGTGTGTGTGTGTCTATGGGGGAGAAAAAGTAACTTGTTCTTGATAAATATAAAAAGAAAGAGACAACTTTTTCTTTAATACAATGCTTAACTTTCCAATGTTGATGTGATACCTCAATTTTCAATGTATTTAAGTGATCAACTCTTTGACTAGAATTCAATATGTTACTCATCACGAATCCATCTTCAAATCAAGACATTTCTCATAACCTATACATCAAAGTTCATAACTTTCAATAAAACAACAAACCACAAACCTCGAGAAAAAAAAGAAACGTAAACAACAAACCACAGCGCATAATCAGACGAGAAGGATGTAAAAGAGAAAAGGCAGAAAAAGGAACCTCGAAGCGGATGATAAACTCTTCCTCCTTCTCGACGTAGAAATCGTTGAACTTTTCAAGCTCCTCGAAGAGAATCGCCAAAAACCATTGACGAAGCAGCGGCAAGGGCAAGGGCGGAGCCGGTGGAAGATTCTTGAGCAGCTTCTTCAAGGGCTTGTAGCGCAAATACTTGTCCCTCCATTCCGGTATGGTTTTTTCCAAGTGCATATAAAATTCTTTGCCGAATTTCATATCTTCTCCGATCTTCAATTCTTCTTCCTTGCGATATTAATGAAAAAGCTTTTGAATAGGGGAATTAGGAAGGAATAAAAAACGTTGAAAAAATTACAGAAAAAGGTGAAGAAGAATTTGCTTTAGGAATCTAATCTAATCTACTCTCAAGATTGACTTTAAGGAGATCATGTGGTGTGGCCATTCATTCACTTTTCATTCATTCATATATACAAATAAATTTACACAGATTGCTGTATATATAGATAGAAGAAGAATACAAGGCAGTGGGGGAGTAGTGGGATATTCCTGGGGTAGTGGGAGGGGTCCGGGTCCGGGTCGGGGTCGGGGTGTCGTGTATTGATGGAAGGGACGATATCAAACAAATAATTAGACAAAGAAATCCTAGGAATTCTCAAGAATATGCTTATTACGCCCTTACACTTAACACCCCATTCTATTTTGGATTCAAAGGGAATATGATGCCTATGTGAAAGTAAAAGTACCAAGTGGTAATACTTTTTTGGGCTGAGTTTACTATCTGTCATACTTACACACACACTATGTTTTATTTTATTTCAAGAAAACCGCCTGCAAATTGGGCCGAAAGGGACGTAGTAAAATTTTGTTATTTAATCCTTTTACAATGTGCTGGGGAAAGGTTTTTGTTCGGATCAGGTTTGATCGAATCAAATTTTAATTATTTTTTTTGAATTATATATTAATCCTACTGTAAATATATAACACTTATTATATAATTAGTTCAGATTTAATCAAGTAAGGCTAGAGTTAAAATTTCCTAATGTGGTGGATGATTTTGTCGGACGAGAAGAGGAGGAACACTCAAATGACTTGGTCAATGGACCTACAGCTACACTCCCTACATGCAACTAGGTAATTCTTTTTCCATATGAGATACGAGGAAAGTACAAAAAGGTTGGGTTGGGGTGGAAACTTTAAGTATTAGTGATTTATATATATTTGCTTGTAGTACTGATTTCTGAATTAAGTAAGTGTCTCACACTTGATAAAATCAATCATTTTTGTTTGCGAGGAAAAGAGTTAAATTCATTTTTCATTCAATAAAGAGTTAAATTTGATGTGGGTATAAAAATTTCATGAGCGACTTGTTTTCGCTTTTTTCTTTTTGATAATAATTCATGAGCGAGTCCAAGAACAGGAATTCATAATTTGGATGATGCGTGTCGGTGTCGTCGATGATCATCATGATGAAAAGATTAGTTAGAGAGAGAAAGAGATTCTGAGCATATTCCATGTATAGATTCCAACAAGGAAAACTATTGGCTCCTCAAGGTTGTATGCGGACGTACGCGTACAGATTGCAAAGAATGCGTGGAAGAATATTCTGCAGGGAGTCAAGTCCCGGGTTTGTCATCCTCCTTTTTTCGTGATGATGATGATGATACATTCAATGTGGTTTTGCTGTCCACGTCCCCTCTTACCTTTCGGTTCCCTTTTCTTTATCTTTGCGTCGCTTGCTTCTCCTTTACCCCCAGGCCCCCACTATATCCTTTGTCTTTCTTATCCTACTATCAATATAACTAGTTGTAGGTTGTGTTTCTAGACAAGACGGCCAGGACCATGTATGTTCGAACAAGTATTATTATTTATCATTAATCAGCTTTCAGCATACTAATTAATTTGTGGTAGTATTGTTATCAGGTCTCACAATATATGCGCTGGTAATCAGTATCAAGAAATAACTAGACTGTAAATTATGATCCAATTAATGCTTTGACAGAGAACATAAAAAAGAGTCGGCTGTAGAGCATAGCTCACCCCTTATTAGATTTCGAATCCATTTCAATCTGACACCCCCCCCCCCCCCCCTCCTTCTACAGCTCAACGGAATCACAACAAAACCATCATAACAACAAACAACTGCAGCATCCATTGATGGATCATTCATTCGATGATCCTCGATTCAAATAAGGTTTCATGCCCAACAGCAACCAAAGACCAATACATGAACAGGATAATTGTTAAAATAAAAGTAAAAAAAAGGAGAGAGAGAGAGAGAGAGAACAAAATAATCAGCAGAATTTTAGACGCCTATATGGTCTCCAGAGCCTGAAGAATGTCGACTTTCAAGTCCTCAAAGTCCTCCACTCCAAAGCTGAAGCGAACCAAGTTGTCCAAGATGCCATACTTGGCCCTGTCCGACGGAGGAAGATCCCTGTTCCAAATCATATTTGACGGCACATCCAAGAGTTAGCATCATCAAAATTCTGAACAATATCTACTGAAATACTACAAACTTTTACGTGTTTCAGCCTTAGTTATTGAAGTAAGTAGAGGACGCACCAATAAGACATTATAGCTGGTTGATCCACAATGCTTTCACAACCTCCAAAGGAAGGTGCAATATATGGAATTCTCAGTGCATCAACAAATTTTGCGGTAGTCAGTAGGTCTCCATCAACCTATTCAAATTCCGTCATGACTGAATTTTTAGGGGAATTGCTTCATGCAGAAACAAGTTAGCTAGCAGCTTTATAAATACTGACCTCAAAACTAACTACACCACCAAAACCATTCATTTGCTTCTTAGCAAGTTCGTGTTCTGGGTGACTAGCCAGGCCTGGATAATACACACGTCTAATCTGCAATTCATATCAGTCAAATATCACTTGTTACAATTTGCCAAAAAAAAGGGGGGGAAATTTAAAGAAAAAGGGCAGCAGAAGAACTAGGAAAATAAGGGGTTTCAAGTGCAAAATCTACGAATTCTATAACAACATATGTCACTGCGATGCTAGTCAGACAATGCATGTATAATGAGAATCAACTAGCTCGGGCACAAGCCACAATGGACATAGCATAGCAAAGTATTGTGGACATTCATATGGAAATTATACAAGGAAAAATTATCGTTGCAAACATAACCAAAAACAAGTCAACCATAGTATGTAATGACTAGCATGATAGAGTACAAGCAGCATACGAGAGAATACAGCTACTGTCATAAAAATCTGAATAATTAGAAGTGTAATCATCAGCAAGAATGATGCAAAGAAAAACTATTAATAGGAAGCAGTAAGTGTCCTGAAAAATACAACTACAGGATACTGTGGTAAGTCTGGGACAAACAAACAAAAGAAACATGATTTAAACAATAGTCAACAGGAAAGGTCTAAGTTCACTTTTATAGATGTCGAATAAATTTTTAAAGCCATCGAATACCTTGGGATGAGCCTCTAAAATCTCGGCCATCCTTTGTGCTGTTGAATTTTGTTGCTGTACACGAAGATGCAGCGTTTTCATGCCTCTGATGAGAAGATATGCAGCATTCTGACAAAAAAGGCAAAATTTAGCATGCTTACTGATTGATACAAACTCAAACTGCAATATCTGAAAAGTACTCAGACAGTGGAATAACAATAAGACAGCATTATCAAGACAAGACAATTTCTATCTGGACAACTCACAGGATTAAGAGCACCGCCCAGGATATGATGCAAGTTACGAACAGCAGAAATCAATTTCTCAGGTCCACTGATACACCCTGCAAGAACCTGTATGACAAATGCATGGTTTAACATGAAGACATCTAAGGGTAATAATCATGACGCCACTGATGGGTACAAAGACTATAATAGAATCTGTATGCATCATAACCAACATACATCATTGTGGCCCCCAATGAATTTAGTTGCAGAGTGTACAACAATATCAGCGCCAAGAGCTAGGGCCTTCTGGTTAAGAGGAGTTGCAAATGTCCCATCTATGCACACCAAGGCTCCTTTTTCATGGCAAAGCTTTGACACCCGCTCAATGTCAACACATCTCAAGAAGGGATTTGTTGGAGACTCTGTAAAGAAAAGACTGACCTGCAAGGTCATATATGCTTTCATCAATAAGCTCATAACGGGAAAAGCAAATAATAACCAAATGAGAATGCACAAAGACAATTAAATCAATACTCACATTGTTCTTCTCTAAAGCAGACTCCAGACCTCCAATATCAGCAGGATCAATGACAGTGGACTGCATTTTGTTATCATGGAACAGAAAAACATCAGGACGGTTAGGTCCCAACTCGGGTCAAATGGTTCAGCGTGCATTATATACATATTAGATCAAGGCAGTAAGCCTATCTGCTCTCCGTTGCCTTCTCTTTTATTTAACTTATTCGCGTGTTTGTGTCATGGATAGGCATGATGATGAAAACAATGATGCACCAATTATTTGTCAATGTTCCTGAAACAAATTGAGAGAGAATGCTTTTTTTCTGAACTCCCTTTCCAACCAGCAAATTTATGATGAATGTCATGCTTTCCCAACAGAAACCAAAAGACTCAAGTAATTGGGTCAGATGTTCATACAGTGATTCCCATTTTGGGAAGAATAGTCTCAATGAATATCCGAGTCTTCCTGTAGCAGTCAGTGGTAGTGACCAAATGCCCACCAGCAGGGACCAATGCCATCATCATGACAGTGCTAGCACACATTCCAGATGCCATCATAATTGTTGATTCAGCCCCTTCCAGTGCACTGGCGCGATTCCAAGAGACAGAATGCGGCACTTGTTATCTACTCGTGCATGCATGTCAAATATATGGTGAAAGATGAAATAGATGGAGAATCACACTGACCTTATCTTGTCCTCTGCAACAACAGTAGTATAATTCCCGTAGCGTCCATATTCGAAACTTGCACGTCTTTTTTCCTGCCAACAGAAGAAGGAGCTGCTGATTTTCTCACAGCCACCTCAATTTACAGTGACATAAAGTGCATCCAAGGGACTAGCACATTTAAATTTGAGGATAGAAATAGGATTTATTTGGCAAATCTAGTTTAGTTTGAACAAGGGGTCAAACAAACTCCGCTTAGCAGATGTAAATGCAAAACAGATAAGACTTTTGAAGAAATGAGGTGATGGTATTTATCATGCAATAATTGAACATACCTTAAAATCAATGAGATCGGCAGTTTTGTTGAAGAAATAAGCAGATGTATTAACTACTGGAGTAGTAATAGCATCAGTAACAATACCGCGACCCAATCTTTCACCTGGCCGAATCAATGAAATTCAAAATAAGTAAGAACAGAGAAGTCCGCTTTTTGGCAAGTGCAATAAAAGAAAAGTAGAAACTGCTTAAATTGGTTTCAACAATGTCCAAGTTTAGAAAGGAAAATTTTCAACACTAAAATCATTTTCACTTGCTAGTAAGTTAAGTAATAGCTAGTAACCAGTAGCCAGGGCAATTAAAATTATTCTTCCTAACTGGTTCAGATATAAGCTACATGAAAATTTCATTAAGGATTTCTGTTCCATGTGCGAGAATAAGGAAAGATCACAACTGTATACCTACGGTAACGAGGACCATATTCTAATTGTCAATCAATATATCTTTATTAAAATTATAACATAAGCTTATACCTCTCTCTCAATCTATCAAAAACTCCTTTATTTCACACAACTATAAGTTTATAACCTGTAATAAGATCCGTTCTCCGCCAAAAAAAATATTCTAAACTACATAAAACATAATACAGGTCTACTAACTAAAATTTGAAATTTATACAGAACGGCATAGCTAAAAATAACTGCAACATATCAGACTATTCTGATTTCTAAGCTGTTTAGTTACATGGTACGTACCAGCATGAATTGCAACGCTGCCATCTGAATTCAAAAAAGAAGCGTATTTGAAAGGAGGCAAACCCCCAAGCTGTACATTTTCACCATCCAAAGATGGATCCTCAGCCGCCGGCGCGACCACCTGTTCAACACCGGTCTCAACCTCAACCGGCGCGACGGCGGCTGCAGCCGCATCGACAGCCTTAGCCGCCGGTGTGAAAGCAGAGTCGCCTTGGTTATTGGACCACGAAGCCGCCACCACCTGAGCCACGCCAATGTTGCTGCAGTTTCTCCGAGCCTTGACGCTCAGCTGCCTCACGAAGTTGGGAGGAAATCTGAAAATAAGCGAAGACAAGCCATGCACTCCGGTGTAGCCACGAAGAGTCGCCGATTTACACTTCCCCGAGTATCCGATGGAAGGAATCTCCGGACGGGAGAAGTCGGCATCCGAGCGGCACTCAAATGACGGAAATGCCTTGGCGAAGCTGGAGACGGCCATTAGGTTTAGGTTTGTGAATGAAGAGAATGATTTTTTGTAAAATTTGTGAGATAGAAGAGAGTTCACAAATTCAGGTGACCGCTCTCTTCTCTCTCTCTCTCTCTCTCTCTCTCTCTGGAGTAGAAAGCAAGCAGCGTGGCGTTAGAGGAGTTGTCGTTTTATAGCGTTCCGTGTAGATTCGTTTTCATTGATCAAGTGCATGTATTTAGGCTTAATCGTGGTTCAGCCCCCTCTTAACCCTGATTAATTCTGTCTGGAGCTTTTGGAGATAGGCTTCAACTTCCACTTTGGACTTTCTAGTCTTCCTGGACACTGACTGATTCCCATCGTTTAACCTCCCCATGTTCATCAAACTTTGATAATTAAGCTTTTTTGGGTTTCGTAATTCCCCAGAAATTTTCTAATTTATTTTATATGTACATATATATATATACACGCACATTACGTGTATAAAATTATATTATCAATTATATTTTAAAAAATATTATAATAATACAAACGTGTATACATAAAATAAAATAAAAATAAAATTGAAATTGCTATAAAAAAATTCTTGGACATCTTTCCGTATTAAAAAATGATTAGCTCTAAAATCATGCAATCATTTCTAATCTTACGTTGATGGAAAATAGTTTGCTAAATACCTAGCTTTTGTGATCTTTTAGTATTTAATTAAATTTTTTAATGCAAATAAGAAATATTGGAATTTGAAGTAATTATCTAAACCCACACAAAAGCAGATAGGAGAGTTTGGAGGTCGCAGTAAAATTTTCTAACACTCAAGTCAATTAATCATGAAAAGTTAAAAAAACATAAAATAAATAATGCTAACGAGTAATAAACGCGTTAATTGTTTGATGGTTCGAGGATTGAGTATCAATAGGAGATGATCAAGTAGACAAGTCACGTCAAAATAGTGTTCAAATCTCAGACATCTACATCAGAACATATCAGCAAAATATAGAGCTTGTTAGTGTTCAAACTAACTCGACCCGATAAAAATGAAATAGTTATTTAATCTATTTTTAAGGTAAAATGATTGTTTTATATGGTAAGAAGACCAACTCTATACTTCAAACTAAAGCATAGTAAGCAATTGAATAGTCAGAATGAAATGAACTTAATTTTTGTGCTTTTGTCAACTTATAATTTTCAGAAATAATTGATTCACTTATCAAAAAGAAAGAAAAAAGTAGTTGATACATGATGAACAAAGTTTATTATTAGTGAGATGGTCCATGATGTAAGCCATCATTTCACGATGGATGCAAATAAAAAACTTGAATTTAAAGCAAGATTCAAGGTTTTCGTCGCGAAAATTGTCTAACGTCAGCGTTTAATTTGACAAGAAATTTGAAGACCTGCGAATTAACGTTATCAAGACAGAAGTCCACCTCAACAGAAGATCAAATTCTCAAATCCACCAAGAAATATCCAAAATTCAAGTCAAATATCTTCAAGTGTATAGAATTTAATTCGAGAATAAGTCAACGACCCCTTAATTAACGTTATTCAAAGTCAAAGTCAACGTCAAAGTAGATCAAACGTCGAGTTTCACCTTCGAAGTTGCTGACGTCAAAGATCACGTTCTTGAAGAGAAGAATCAGATGTTTTCAAGTAGAGATTTCGCACCCACAAATACTTAAAGCAATTCAAGAATTTATTTGTAATATTTTCTTGTTTCGATAAATTCAAAGGAACACAAAAATCTGTTTACAACATCATTTGGCATCGTTTGTGAAAACGAGGTCATGTGCTCGTTCAAAATCCATCGTATGTGGAGCTACTGATGTAGGTCAACATTCCATATTGGTTTTATTTGCTCTAGTTTTCATATGAGTCTCACAATTTTATTTTAAAAATATATTTATTAGAAAGTAGAAGTCTTAAACTTATAAACCACTTAAATTTCTGACATCCAACCAATATGAAACCCTGCCAACACCATTCCAATTGATTGATTTGGTGAGACCACTTGATAAGTTGTATTAGTAAAAGTAGAGAATATGCTGGCGCCAAATGCCTTATCTTCAGTCTAGGGCCCCACATCGATGTATTTGTTAGAGGCCAATATGAAATATGGCAAGTTGCAGCCGCGAACTCTTATGTACTTTAAGCAGCAAGTTGAATTAAGCTACGTTCCTATCAACCTCTTAAACATATTCAGGAATGTTTGCAATTATTAAAAATAAGTATTTATTACTTTTTCTTATTTATAATTTCTGTTTACAAACTACTTAAATTGTAATTATTAAATTATTTTCCAAATACTGCAACTCAACTTTTTGTTTTCTTTTTTGTTTAATTTTTAAAAAAGTATTAATTTTCACCACGATTAAATTTACGACTCATTCTCATAACAGAGCACTTCATCTTGATATGTTGTTCATATTATACTTTTTCGGGCATTGGGTAATCTCCATTTATTTGCTTCTAATTTATTCTATGGCTAAAATTCGTGTTTATTTTTATCCGTTAGCACTCAAACACATCACGTAAACTTGAAATCTAACATGTTATAATTAAAATTTTGAATTTAATTAACCAAGCATTTAAACTTAATAAACAAAGGGGATCCAGCATGCCAATAAGCAGCAATATTGGCAATAGCGACATAAAATATTTATTTTGACTTACCAACCTATTGCATGTCTAATATTTTATATGTTAAATCTGTATCTCTCACCTACTGCATTGTCGGGGTCCTCTTAAATTGCACCTACACATATATTGGCTTAAATAAAGACAATTTACACATAGGGGCACGTTAATTAATGTCTAGTTCTAGGTGTTATTAGCGTGCCGTTTTTATTATAAACAACAAAGTCTTTTTCTGTCATATAATTAAAGTTGTTAATGTTCATATACTTGCATAACATATCAGAAATCGATATGGTATAATGTGAATGCTAAGAACTTCATGGATTTTCGTACTATGGTGTAATGTAAAATATTATAGTGTGGAGGTATGAATCATGGAACATCGAGTATTTAAATTTTAATGATACTTATAATTTTTATGGGGTTGTTTGTTGAGAATCCGAAAGGCCAATTTTCTTGTGTGGTCCCTACTCCTTTGGAGTTGCAAAGAGCACAAGAAGGAGATGCTTTGATGATCAATATTTCATATAATAATTGTTCTTGTTTCTTGTTAAACTCGTCATAAACATAATGACTCTTTTGGTTTCTCTTAAATAAGTTCTTGTTTTCATGTTTTGCATTTGGTAATTATTATTTGAGAAGTTTTAAGAAAGAGAGAGATTTAGTATGTTGATAAAAGTGTTCAGAGTTCATTAAATCGATTGAATTGAAGTCGAATAAAAAATCAGTAAAGTATTAAAAATGAATAAAAATTTGATACAATACTTGATTTGAATTTATTCCTTTTTTGAGAACTCGATAGGGTACTTGATTTTTTTCAAGTAGTAGTTATGGAAACACAACCAACAAAAATGCTGAGTCATTATGTTTTTAATATAATTTTGATATAGTTTTATATGTTAATGTGTAGAGCAAGACAAAAGGGAAAAGGAAAGAGGAAAAATGTACTACAGTATTACTAGGTAGTGACCAGTGAGAGGGGGTGTTGGTCCACTCCACATAGACACGCACTTTATTTTGTTTGTCTTTTTTCTATTTATTTGCTGCTCTCAACCTATGAATATGATGTGAAAAGCAGTAAACACTCTTTTTTTAGGCAACGGAAACAAATTAATTAGAGTGGTGAATGGATTCACACATTTTCAGTGGCAAAGATACATTTTTCGTTTTGGTTTGATAAGTGGAGTTGGAGGGTAGAGGGAGAGAGTGCCTTTTCTTTTTCCTCCAGCAAATACAAATACTGATAATTGAAGTGCCCTACCCTACAATTATCATCACTCACCACTCACATCCCATCTCGTTCATCAATGGTCCCCCCTTCTCTTCGAAAATACATTAACACTCTATTATTATTATGATGGAAAAAATGCAAACAAGTTTATGTAATATTGCAAATGAATAAATTTAAAAAAATATACGGATGTAAATTGTTTTATTTAAAAGAATACATGAAAATAAATTACTATTTTTTTTATAGGAAAATAATTTTATCTCGCAATATCACGTAGGTAAATTGCATTAGGGCCTTACTATGATGTGGTCATCTGCTATGGAATTTTTTGATAAAAAATTGCAAGTATTTATTAAAATTTTATTTCTCTTTTTTTGGGGGTAGATTGAAATGTTGATGACTCGGTGTAGAGTAATGTGTATTTTTCTATTTAAAATTAACAATGGTGGTACGCGATTCCCGTGCACATAATTTTATTGAATTTGAACGTGCATAATGACATAACAAACACTATACCAGATTAAAAAAAAAGGGTAAATTACATCTACCTCTCATGAGGTTTGGCATAATTATAAATACCCCTCGTTGTTTGAAAAATTATAAATACCCTCCTGAGGTTTGTAATTTTTATCCAAAGGTCTAAAATTGACCATTTTGCCCTTGAATTTTTTATTCAAATTGTAGAAAAATCGGCCAAGGTAAATTGCATTATTGTTGTTCTGTGTAAAAAACTTAAAAAACCTCTCCCTGCACATTGTAGTCCCAAAAAATTTTAAGAATTAAATAAAAATAATTCAGTGCATAAGGGCATTTTGATCAATTCACCCATAAAAATTGGTGAAAATGAATTATTTCTCAAGGGGATGGGGTATTTGTAATTTTTAAACAACAATGAGATATTTATAATTATGCTAAACCTCAGGGAAGATAGATATAATTTACCCTAAAAAAATGTCTGCAGTAAAAAAGGAACGCTTGGAAGGTCAGCCCATGGCTATTGTGGGCTGGAATCTCTTTTGGATTGGCAAAATTAGAAGCCCAATCAATGTAAATTATGGATATGATTGATGGGCCCTCTTTCTGAGAAAGCCCAGTTGAAGTAGTTCCAGAGCACCAAGGGCTTCACTATAAAAATGGGGCACCTCTCACTCTCATTCATACTTACAATTCCGCATCATATTTCCCCCAACCTCACCTTCCGCCGCCGCAGGCGCGGTGTCCCCCGCCACCGCCCCTACTCAGACTTACATGTCTGTATAGGTATATGTCGTCTGTAAGTAGATAATTATACGTAGCTATAGCCAGAAATTAGAAATGCACAGTACTGAGGCTCTGCGGAAATGAAATTTGCAGAAGCCTAATCTTAATGTGCAGAAAGTAAAGATGTCGGGATCCGCTTTGCAGCTTAAATTATTAACTTATTTCAATATTTCTGCTGCCTGTAATGCCCGCATATTTTTTCAATTATTTGTTATTATTTTTTTGTTGGTATTAGTTGATGAGCTTCCTTGTCTGCCTTGAGCATCTGAATTCGATTGCATTATTTTCTATTTCAGAAGAAAAAGGAAAAGGCGAAGGATAAGATTTGGATTTAATCTAAGTATTAAGATTTGGTAAGATTAAGTATTATTACCGACAGTGAATAAAATACTATTGGAAAGTAGTAGCTTAGTAGGCTGGTGTTTGCTGCGTAGAGAGAAAGTTGTAAAATCTGGTTAAATAAAGTTACAACCTCTAAACTATTTACCCCAGGTCAATTAGCCCTTTAAATACCCCAGGTCAATTGGCCCTTTAAAGTATTAAAATCTTCAAAAATTCCCTTAGTCTTCTAATTTTTTTTATTTTTAAATTCAAAAAGTTTATTTTACTTTTACTAAAAATTACTTTTAAAAAAAAATTAAAAGAATTTTTAAAGTACCAAAATTACTATTTTTTAAAATTTTATCTAATTTTAGTTTCATTTGTTCTTGAGCTATTTTTATTTTTGTAATGCTAAAGTACTTGAAGCTAATTTTATTTTAGTTTTTCTTTGTCAAATTAAATTAAAAATAAATTTTTACATGCATATATATATATATATATTTATATATTTACTTAAATAAATATACAATTAATAAAACAGAAAGAATTGATCATGAGCTAATAAGAAAATATACAATTAATATATATTTATATATATGTGGTAATTATATAAATATGGTAATTATATAAATAAATAAATTTATTTTTAATTTGGTTTGACAAATAAGTGAAATTAAAATAAAATAAGCTCGAAATACGTTAGAATTATAAAAATAAAAAGAGGTCGATGAACAAGTGAAAATAGAATTAGATAAAATTTAAAAAAAGAGTGCTTTTGGTATTTTAAAAATTCCTTTAATTTTTTTTTCATAAATTAATTTTTAGTAATGCTAAAATGGTATTTTTGAACTTCAGAATTAAAGGTGTTAGAAGGTTATGGGGGTTTTTGAAAGTTTTAATACTTTAGGGATAATTGATGTAGGGTGAATACTTCATGGGTGGTAATTATATTTAACCGTAAAATCAATTATCATAGATTCATAATAGTTCAGATAATTTGGAAATTAAATAAAAAATAAAATAAGTTAAAGTCGTAATGGAAATGAAAACAACTTAATATTTATAGGTTGGGTAAATTACAATGGACTGTTTTGTTGTTGAAAATTTATAAATATTTTTTTAAAATTAATTTTTTTTAATAAATACTCTTTGTTTCAGTTGGGGTATTTATTATGGTTAATTTTAGAGATATTTGTTATTTTTTAAACAATAATTAATATTTACAATTATAGTAAATTTTAAGAGAGTTCAGTGTAATTTACCTTTATAATTTTATTCATAAAAGTTAAAGGAGAGATGTTTATAATTTTTAACATAAATTAGATTAATCTATACAGTTAGAAAATATAAATTGTGAATTAAAAATATTATTTTAAACATATTTTTAACAAAAAATAATAGATATTTGTCTTTAATTGTTGCAATAGTAACATTGAGATGTCAATGTCTCGTGAATGCTAGTTTGAGAATGGATGTACTAACGTACCATGCGTCTAATCCCTATTTATTATTGTAATTGTCATTCAATAATGATATTTTGATAGGACTCATTGTAATCACTTTATTTCAATTAATAATAATTTATCGTTTTTATGTTTAAAAAGATAGAATTGACCTAATATAAAATGGGATGATTTTGGGCTGGTCTTAAGTTTCAATATCTGGGGCCGGTCCAGCCAGTGGTCCAAATTCGTTTGGTCTTGGGCTGGCCTGGTCGGATTAGGGGATTAGCCCAATCAGGTTTTTTTTTTTTTATATATATATAATACATGATATATAATTTTTATTTTATTTTTTTAAATTGACTATACAACTAAATCGTTGAAACTTTAAAACTTTTATAGTCATTGTATTATTTCTAAATTTTTACCACATTAAATTATTAATACTTTTTCTTTATTTTTTTAAAGTTTATTTAAACTCTTTTTTGTCTTGTTATTATCTAAATTTATGATTTTGTAAGTTTGTTAATTAAATCATTACTTAAGTTATGTAGTTTTAACTGCTCTCTTCTCTAGTTACTCATGTTTGTTTTGATTTATTTTATTTTATAAATAATTATACATTTCATTATTCAAAAAATATCTCAATTTCATAAAAAATAAAAACAAACACGGGTCCCAACCCAGCCCCCATTCGAGCATCAGTTGGGTTAGTTCATGGGTCGAGTTTGGATTTAAAAATAAACCTAAATGAAATTCATTTAAAGATATGTGATCACTTCAAAACCTGGCTATAAACAATATTGGACCGAATTGAGCCAGACTTTTTAAATTGGTCTCGTGCCGACCCTTCATGTTTGATTTATTAGAAGCAAGGGCAATTGAATAATTGAATTATATTCATCGTATTCACTTCAAAAATTATGATAAAAATACAAATACTATGAATTAATTATTATTCTTGATAGACCTAAACATACCTCAATTGTTTTGAGCATAGCTAAAAGTTGGTTATGTATGTTGGTTGAGTAAACGATCGGACCCCTACAACAACCACTTAATGCACAATAAACCAGTATGTTAGAGTTGATCAAAGTTTGTTTATTCAAAACTCTACTAATATTAGGTCAAAATATATCGATTTCTACTTTCAAATGCTATGACACTACTACGTGCCTAATTACTTAATTTTTAGGCTTTTTTAATTGAATATTACAAAAAAAAAAATTGATTTAATATTTTACTTCTAATTGATGACTTGTTAATGTGTGGCGATAATTCTCTCATGCATAACAACAGTCGATGCCTATTGGTTGAATTGATACGACTCTAATATGATTGCTTATAAGTTTGAACATAGAGATAGTCGTGAGATTTTGATCCATAACTGGTATCAAAATCTTAATACGACATTTTATTTTTTAATATGTATCAAGCATATTTCTTGGTCCAAATTCACCTACTGAAAAATTTAATTAAAATATTTATTAGTGTGAAAATTATAAATATTTTTTACATCTAATAATTATTGAAAGAACGTCGAAAACTTCTTTGAGTGACCTCCCCTTCTCGGTTCGATTAATTTCAAAAATTGAGGGAACGAAAGCCCAAAATTACTATTGCTTTGAGCTATTAAAGAATTTTGACGTTATGGGTTTGAGGCATGCTCGACGTGTGAATATTTGTTTTACTTTATGTGAATTTATTATAATTTATTTCATAATATTTAATTATATTGATCTAGGTTTAATTATTTAATTTACAAAAATATTGATTTAATAGCTTAATTCTCTCCTTTATCAAGAAAAAAAAAAAGCCATTGAAATATGAAAAAGTTGAAAAATATTGTCACTGCCACCTGAAAATTCGGCCACATGGAACCTCTTTCTTCGTTCCTGTTAGGCAACTGCTGCACACTTCATACATGTTAGTTCATTGAATGAGAAAACATCATCAAAATCTCGATATGACGAGAAATGGGTTTATAATTAATTTTATTTCTTTATTTTTATCTTAATAATTAAAAAAAAATTGAAAGCCATGGGAGGAGGAAATAGAAAAATGGGCTGGCGGCGGTGGTGACAGTGAAGATTTTTTTTTTTTTAAAATATCTCGGTAGTGCTAAATCGACGACATGTTATTATTACAACATTACATATGCAAAATACCATATTTTTGAATCAATTAATAAAATTTAAATAACAAAAAATCAACACATTATTATTAAATATAGACTAAATACTTATATTTATAGAATTTAAATTCATGATATTTTTATTGAGAGACGTTAACCTCAAGACTGAAGCAAGAAATTACTGGTGCGGCAGTGATGAATTGACAGGCATGTGATGGGAGATGAAAATATTGTATTGATGAGAGTAAATAATTAAATGATGATGTGAGCATTGACTTTAAAATAACAAGAAAAGTCTATCTCTGCTAACCAAAAATGTGGTTTACATTTCCCACTCCACTACTCTACTTCCCATACAGCCTGTCTTCATTAATGATCCTTTAATGCCAAACCACACTCACTCACTATAATATATATATTTTCTAAATTACCTTCATTTTTTTTTTTTCAGAAATTGAATAATGGGTTCAAATTGTAAATAAATTATTAGTAGATTGCATGACTGGAGATGATATGGTATATTAATGATGTCTAGTGATTAAAATTGAAATTTTATGAATTAATTTGAGGTTATGATTAGTTCAAGTCTATTAATTTTTGGGATAATTGAGCTACTTTAATATGTAATGACGTGGGATTATTATTATGTATATATATGAACATTGCTACTCATGATCGTTGTCATGATCACTTGTCCTGTTATTTTCAGCTATGTTTGCATAATTGTTCCTTGGAAAGTACTGCTCTACTTTACTTGGTTTCCGCTCAATATTTATTGTATATGCACTGTAATTTGAATATAATGAATATTTTTATATTTATAAGGGGATAAATATAAGGGATAATTATACTCTTCTTTCTTTAAGTTTGGTGTAATTATACGTAGATCCTATGAGGTTTAAAAAATTACATCTACTACCCATAAGGTTTGCTTTTTTTCTAATAAATAGGTCCCTTCATTAGTCAAAATTCACTGAATTTGTTGATATTAGCAAAAGAAATTGAATTAAAGGTGAGATTTGTCATCGATTGACTTATTACTGACTTATTGTAGGTCAAATGAATCTTTTTATGACCAAACTACCCTTATATATCGTCACACGTTAATTCACGAGATGAGGTATATCTTCACCGTTATAAGGGTAATTTGTCATAAAAAATTTATTTGGCCTGCATTAAGTCATTAATAAGTCAAGCAGGGTTAAATATCGATTTTCATTTGATTTTTTTGTTAATATCAACAAATTCGGTGCATTTTAACTAATGAAGGGACCTATTTGTTACAAAAGCAATCCTCATTGGTAGTAGATGTAATTTCTCAAACCTCAGGGGTCTACATGTAATTACACCTAACCTCAGGGAGGGGACTGTAATTATCCCTAAATATAATGTATATATAGAGAGTGAGTTAACATTATTATATTTTTTTTCCTTATAAGTACGAAATTATTACATGGGGATGTTACATAAGGAGTAAAATTAAAAATTTATTTAATTTTGTTTGTTAATGTCAGCATTTTTCGTCAGAATCCCAACAGAAGGGGATCAGGTGTAAACGGTGAATTTTTGAAAGGGATATAAGTGTAGTTTTAAAATTTCTTTGGGAGAAAGTATAATTTTTCATTTTAAAAGAAAGTTTAAGTGTAATTAATCCTTAATTAAATTGAAAATGTGATATGTGATTAAAATGGTTGATGTTTAACATATTATGATTTAAATGCGATATGTGGTTAAGATATTTCGCTTTCACTTTATGAGCCGCTCAAGTAATCCCTCCTCACCCTCTCCCCCCCCTCCCAATTATTATTGGGCACTAACGAATGGAGTACATTCAATGTGTACGTATAATTTAAATTTTATCTGAATTAAAATCACAGAGTGTCGATGATTAAATTTTATTTGGATTAAAACCAAGGACCTATTGGGCACTAACAACCTGGTTTTAATCAGATTGAGAAAATAAATTTAATTAAGGGATAATTACATGTAAATTCTTTATATTTTAAAAAATTAGATATAGTATTCTTGAGGTTTACTTTCGTCTAATAAAATAGGTCCATCCATTAGTCAAAATTAACTGAATTTGTTAAAATCAACAAAAAAAATGAATGAAAATCGATATTCATATTTGATTGACTTATTACTAACTTATTACAAGTCAGATAAACCTTTTATGACTAAGCTATCCTCGTAAGGGTGAAGATATACCTCAACACATACATTAACGTGTGAAGATGTATACGTGCAGGTTTGGTTATAAAAAAAGTTCATTTGACCTACAGTAAGCAAACAATAAGTTAATCAAGGGTAAATATGAATTTTTATATTTTTTTGTAAATATCAGCAAATTTGGTGAATTTTGACTACCAGGAAACTTATTTATCAGACATAAGCAAATCTCAAAATACTAGATATAATTTTTCAAACCACATAGGTTATACGTGTAATTACACCAAAAGTCATGAGCTGGGGATGTAATTATCCCTTAAATTAATTGAAGTGTGCATAATTAATTAACTCGAACACCATACACCTCAGTTAATTAATGTTGAATTTAAAGCATAAAACACGACGTATACATCTTTGTATATAGATTTAAACTCGTGATTCTAAGATAAGCAATGATTAAGACACTTTTAGTAATAGGTTTTCTTCTTAATATATGGGGACGAATCTGTCTGATGTGAGACATTTATACATCGTTGTTAGGCGAGCTTTAAATTTAATTAAGCCTTCGGATCGATGTGATGAGTATAATACTATTTTTTAATTTTTTTTTAGGAAGTTAGGATATTAATTGGACATGATTTTATTGGTCATTATTATCATTAGTAATGAAAGTTATTTCGTGGACCCCTATTGCTCTTATTGCTAATTAATGATGAATTATTAAATTAACACATCACTTTCTTGGAGGAAAATTGAGTGGCGCAGGTCCATCATGACTCATCAACCAATTAAAGTCTTTTTAATTTTGTATCTCAAATAAATAAATTTCTCGTGTATCACGAACAAATATAATATTTAATGATAATTAATTATTATAATTAAAAATAATAATTGTAGTAAATGATCGTTCATCATAGTCATGCAATGATTCATGATCGTGGTTTTTTTCGAGTGTGGCTAAAATCTTTATCATGACTCATAACCATGAGAAAATATTTTCTGTGTTGGATAAGCTAAGTTTTTGCATCTTTTTTTTATATATATCTAAACATGATTAATAATAATTATTTAACATAATTTTTAATCCATAACATCACTGTCGAAATTTGTTTATGTACAAAATTGAGGTCCTAGAATGAAAACTAGTCTAAAAATTTATCTCAACTCAATACAAATTCGCAGCCTTCATACAGATATATACAATAAATTTATTGTCCGCTCATTTTTCGACTGGGTGTATTTCAATCGATATTTTATATACTAAATATATGAATAATTATTATATATTCTTTATTTTCAAAAAATAAAATTTATGTGAATTATTTAACTGTCGAGCGGGTGAATCATGTACAAGACTCGTCTATAGATTGCTTTGAAAAAAATATTAAAAAACATGCATTTATATCGATGCTTTTATTGTTTACAAGATTGCGACATGGAACTAGAAGCAATAAATTATGTCCCTCATAATTAATTCCCTCGCTATTTTTTCAATCATTTTCTATTTTCTTTATATATATATATATATATATATATAAAATATTAACTGATTAAATGTGTAGAGGACTTTTGTTCATTAATCAAGTGTACACATTTTTTGAACTAATTTTGCTGATATTCATATGATCTTGCATGCTCTTCTTGTAGCAACGTATGTCTGCTTAGTAATTAACTGATGAGGCATGAACGAATCGAAAAATTGAATTAATTAAGGTTCCAAAGTTTCACAAATATTTTTCAATGATAATTAATTTTTCAATCAGGTGATTTTATGATTAATTTAGTATTTTGTTGAGTGATTAGCAAACATTAATTGTAATGATCATCGGAGAAAACGATATTAGAGAAGCTTGATTACATTTGGAACTAACTGAAGTGGAGCTAAGATTGAACACAAGGAGAGAAGAATTCATAGCTAACTAAAATATTGGTGAATCAGAAGGCGAAGAATTCACCAGATTCAGAATGCTGTTCCAATAATTCTTGTTATCTTCATAATAATCGCTGCCGCTGCCGTTATCAGACTCTCCGCCGTCGTCGGAGAACCGAGGGTCACCCGAGGAAGCACTGAGCAAGAGGTCGGTAAACTTTTCGACGAAATTCCCACAGGGAACATGCTCGGAAGAGTTCCCTACTCTCATGGATTCCGGCTCCCACGCCTGCAATTCTGATGGGAATGGAGTCGAAATCCCAATCCCGTCTCTGTACTCCGTCAGATTCCTCCACTCTCCTTCGCTTTCGTCTTTCATGGTTCCGCCGCCGTCACATGTCCCGGATGAGTTTCTGACCAGCTCGACAAAAGTGCTGGAGCTCTCTCCTACCCCCGCGCCGGAGCTAAGCGTCGACGTCGGGGATTCCAGGTCTCCCCCGATTCCAGCCGCCGAAACACCACCACTGGCACCAGCTTCGTTTGCCTTTCCCCACACGACGCCGTTCCACGCCTTCAGCACGTCGAGACATCGGGAAGGCCCGGCTGGCTTCTGGACCGGGCTACAAGTGGAGGCGAATTCTGAGCTCTGAGTCTGTTCAACATAGGATTTTTTGAGATTGTTAAAATTTCGACACAAAGATTGAATGACTAACGTGCTTTATTATCAAATCTTACAGTCCACCTGATAGGAAGTAGAGGAGGCTGGTCGGAGTTTGGACTGCCTGACCAATCTGGCTTCGGCTTCGAGGCGAGCGCTCTCCCACTGAGCCATGTGGCTGAGATTAGCAGCGTTCTTGGACTGGCCGTCGCTAGATACGAGGGCGTCATTTTTGGGCTTGTGGGTCACCGGGTCGATACCCATTTTATCTAATCTTTTCTTGAGATGGGTGTTCCAGTAATTCTTGATCTCGTTGTCTGTTCTTTTGGGCAAATGAGTGGCTATGGCCGACCACCTACGACAACACAAACGCATAGAAACGACAACGTAAGGGTGAGGTGAGTGATCAGAGCAAGAAGAGAACAAAATACGCTTGTTACTATCTATGTAGTACTGCCAGAAAACAACTCTTTTTTTCTCCATAGAGTTGAGAAGGCAGAAAAGGGGAAAACCAACAGACAAGAACTGAACTCTTTTTCTGTATCTTAAGTAAAGACAACTACAACAAATGACGTTTGGAATTGACATATCCAAATGTGATGAATATAAGTTTAATTTTTTTATTATCTTTGTCGAAATGCAGGTCAGATTCTGGCATTTGAGTGAATGAAACAAGTGTGCATGGAGAATTAATGCCATCTAAATCCAAATCCTGACACGGGCCGAATAAACCTTCTTATGGCGTGTATCAGGAAATGTCGAAGAAGAAGAGAATTGAATGTTTGAAATTTGAACTCAGACATGGATCCCAGCTATATTATATATATATATCAAGAAATCAATCGTCGCAAGAGGTCTGAGTTCTCTTGACTATGGAAACTTTAATTTGTGACATTACTGCAAAAGTTTCGAATCTCATGTAATAATTTAACAGCTGCAAACAAAGGAGAGAGACAAGAGAAGTTACTAAAGTAAGTAAAATCGAACATCATGAGATGAGCAGTGAAAAATTACTAGAATCTAAGGGAAAACAAAACGCCAGCGGCAAATTCGAAGAAAAGTTGGAAGTACATTCTTACCTGTTTCCTAAAAGAGCATGGAGCTGAATGATAGTTTGCTCTTCTTGTAAACTGAACTTGCCCCTTTTGATATCAGGTCTCAAATAATTAGTCCATCTCAATCTGCAACTCTTCCCACATCTCTGAAGCCCTACACACACACACACACACACAAACAAACAAGAACCTTAATTATTAATTCTGGAACTGAATCTGGAACATGAAAACTTGTAAGAAAATAACTAACCAGCTTTGGTGGGCAAGGCCCTCCAGCTTCCATGGCCATGTTCTTCAATATAAGCCAGGAGTTTCTGATCTTCTTCAGGCGTCCAGGGGCCTTTCTTCAACCCTACTTTATCGCAACATGGAGACCTACCCATTGGCGAAATGAACAACAATTGGGGTAGACGACGATCACTTCCCTTTCTTCTTGCTGACTTATATATATGAGAAATTACGTAAGTAGAGTGATTGTTGAAGTGAAGTGGAGTTTATAGTGAGAGAGAGAGAGAGAGAGAGAGATGGGGTGATGGTATTTAATTTTTGTGAAGGTATGTGGAAGTTTTTGTGACACAATTGTGCCCTTTAGCTTCCTATTAACTTTAGGGTCCTCTACTTTAGGTTGGATGAATTTTTTGATCTGTATGAATTGATTTTTTGTAAATTATTTTGTAATTTTATAATTTTGGTAATTTTTTCTAATTTATTTGGAATAAAATTGTGTTTGATGTACACATGATTCAATCAAAATTATAATTTTAATTCTGTAATTTAAAAAAATTCATATGTTTGGTCCTGCGTGGATTGAATTATAGTATTAGAATTGCAATTTGATGGGTTGTGTGCAAGTCATGAGCAACTTTTCCGTCAAATTGGATGAAAAGCACTAAAATTGCCAACAATTTAAAGCTATAAAATAAATTACAAAAATTAATTTATATTTATATAGGATAAAAATTACCATACTCCTAAATTACAGGACTAAAATTATAATTTTGTCTTAATTTCAAAACAAAATTTATGGAAACCTTTTCGCCGGCCACATGTGGTTTAAATAGCCTCCATGTCATTTATTGCACATGCTTTAATGTTATAAATTTGTATTGCAGGCTTTTATTTTAAATTTTATTATATTTCTTTTTATTATATTTACTATATACATGTTATATATAAAAAAATTTCAACTCAGTATTGAAGGGGGCTGTGTTATTTTACTTCTGTTTGGCAAGATAAGTTGTTTCCACGTGACTTGTAACGTTTTACATTTTACCAAAATCAACGTGTTTATTCACTAATTGACTGATAGAGATAGATCGATAATTATTGCATATTACTAAGTTGTAATCCGTATACAATTTTAAAATATATATCCACTCTTCATAATTGGAATTTAAATGATATTTTTTCATTGGTTACGTATGAGCTACCCAAGAGCATAAATTAATTACGGTATTAATTAGGGTTTTTAACGTCGTAAGTGAGGCATATATGTACTTAATTTGGACTTAGTCTTTTGTTCAATACATATCAACGTGATTAATTATCAATATATATTCTTAGAACTTAATTTGATGCGAGCAAAAAGAGCTCAATCAAAGTTGTCTTCTTGAACTTGAATGGAGTGGACTTTGTTTCCTTCATATTCGGGAAAGAGACATGCAAAAAGAGCGTTAACACTCTAACACTCAAGTTAGTATGCAGTTATGGAAAATAAGCTTGAAAGTAAAGAGAAGATAAATAAGAATTCATGTAGAGTGAACATAAAATGTGCCTAGTGAAAATTGAAAGAAGAATTCAAAAGTTAAAGAGCTAGAAAATTGTTACCAAGTGTAAAAGTCAGCCCCCTATACTAGCCAAGGGAGTTGGTATTTATAGAAGACTTTTCTTGAGCAGGAATGACTCTTCGTGGCCTTGGACTCTCGGAGGGATCATTTACAGAGTCCTGCGGTGCAAGGCTTCCTGAAAAGTAGGAGGTAGTTGGGAAGAATCTTGCATGGATAAGGTTAACGACGGAGGACTCTTTATACAGACTTCTCAATGGGGTCGGGCTTTCATTTATGGACTTTCCGTCAGGGGGCCTAGCCAGGTCTTGACTTTCTTCCCTAGGTCTGATCTTGACTACCTTCGGAGGGTCTGATTCGGTTTTTCCTTAGGCCTGGGGGACAAATTGGGCTCCCTTGGGGGGAGGGGGTTAATTTGAGCCTTGTTTTTTTTTTTTTTCTTTAGACTCATGCGATCTATTTCTTTCTTTTGGACCATTTGAACCTCTTTGGGCCAATCATTTTAATTATGCACATCAAAGTCTATAATTAATTAATAAATATATTTTTCAATTGATAAGATTGAGACTGCATTATTAATATGTTAATTATAGATTCGAGTTATTAATCAATTAATTTCACTACAAAAAAAATTGAGTGGTGAATAATATTATTAATCACTACCAGACAAAATCAATGCGAAAATTTAAATTTTTACCACAGTTAACCAATATTGTCGTAATTTTTAGCTATAACCAAAATATTTTCCATGATTTTAGCTATATTAATGTTTTGACCTTACTTGTAGAAACAATGGTTAAGGGTCATTGCGAAGCCGTGATCGCTCAATCCGTATTTGCCACAATTTTTTTTTACTATAGTAGTTAACTATAGTGAAAAATCATATTTTTTTTCTAATATTTATTTATATCAATTAATATATATCATTCTTGCAATATTTTTCACGTTATGACCGAAAGAAGAATTTGTACTTTAAAATTTAGAATAAGTCCATAATCTAAAAAAAGGTAAAAATCTCAAAAAGTTTCAGCCCCAAATATTGAAGGGTCAAAACAAATAATTGCATTGTGTTCAACATACACAAAATAATAATTCTTTATAACTGTATGAAGTAACTATACATATGGGCACCATAATATAATTGACTGAAGTAGCAAATACGAATCTGTCAAAAACAGCGCATTTATGTAATTTACTATTCACTTTATCAATAATCATAAAATAATTGAGATACTACACTACTATTCCTTTATATCTTTCAGTACCCAACTTGAAATCAGCGATCAACGCTCTTTGAATTCTTAATTTCTTCTTCTTTCTTCTTTTTATTTTTTTAATTTAATTTACTGTGTTGCATTTAAGAGAAGATGAAATCGTACACCGTCGGCTAGTCAACAAGATAGTCGTAATAAGGGCGATACCTATAATTTTATTTTATTTTATTTTTACGTATGATTTATCTATGTTGATAGGTCACGATATACATTTCGACTCTAACTTTTTTTTTTTTTTCTTTTGTGGGTGGGGTGGGGGGGGGGGGGGTTTTAGAGATATTTGGACTTTAGCTCACATATATAGTACGTGGCTTTAGTTGGATGCTAGTGTACGGATTAGAGATGAATATAGTACATAAATTCAATACGATATTAATACTTATGTTGAGTCTTAAATATATGGGTTTAAATAAGGTGGACCATTGAGGGTCTTAATTTCCTCAAATCTTCTATTTCTATACTCAAACTCACACACTCTATGAGTCATGTGAAATCATCAATTTGTGCAACTAAATCGTGATTTGGTATAAATTTGTTGATTTTTTTTAGTGTAATCAAGTCGAAATTAGGTGATAAGGCTATAATTGTTATGTCCGAAATTTGGAACAAAGAAAAATTCGAAATTAGAGATGGATTCTATGTTTAAGTATGATATAATTAAATAGAAAAGAAAATTTCATTCATATTTCTATCTATAATTTTAACGGTTAAATTAAGATATTTATGAGATGGAAAAGCTACCAAGTATATTTTCTAGGACACGTCGATGAAAACTAAATTCTTCTCTCAAGTACGTCTTTATCTCTGCCTCTAATTTCTAAAATTAGGTGGAATTCTTTAAGATAGAAATCTCCACAGCTAGAAAACATGAGGCAGAAAGAAAGATTATGTCGTTTTATACAAGATTGTGTCGTTTCTTATTACCTCTATGAATATGAGACATTTTAATCAAGTTCTATTAGATATACGAGTTGAGTATATATTTGATTTTAATTATCTAAACTAACATATATATATATATATATATTGGGGAAATAACAAAATAGTATAAGAAGGAACCAAAGAGGAATATAATTAATTTAACTTTTCTGGATATAAATTTTATTATCAAAACTCCGTCCTCTTGAGTGTATTTTTATCTTTGCCCTAACAAAAGCGTATTCTTGGAAATCCCCCAAGGTAGGAAAAATAGGTATTTACTTTGTGTAAGCCAATCAACAATTTGAAACTGAATGATATTATTAGAACTGAGGACCTCGCATCCATCCTTAGAAAAGTCGGTTATTAAGGAGGAAAGATTCCTCCAAAACTATGTACTATCCCAATCGATGTGAGTCGGAGAATTCGTAATCTTTCCCCCGTCCAATAGCTGGCATGTTCTCGTCCTTAGCCGATCCTATATCAAATACTTACACATATCTCATTTGAACGTTCTTAGAAATTTAGTTCTGATACCACTTGTCACATACGAATATCCATCCCTAAAAACTCAATTACTAAACAGAAAAAATATCCGATTTTATAAACACCCAGAGACGTATCCTCGAATGGAGGGACGCGATGGAAAACATGGAATAAATAGATATAGAGAAGGGAAAGGATTGGGTAGAAAGTGGAAAGACAAAAAAGGGGCCAGAAGAAAGGGTTAGAGGTGGGAAGGACAAAAAGGGGGCCTCCCGCCATAAAAACCAATGTCAATGGTGACAGACAGGAAGCCAGCTCCACCCGTTCGTAATGGTCCAACATTGTCTTAACTCCCCCTCTTAAATTACTCCAATCACTTCAACCTTTGTCAGACCATTCGTATTAGTCCACGTGACCCACAATATTCATCATTTCAGTTTTTAATATTCTAATAAAGATTTTTGACAAAAAATTGTAGATGAACTAAACGTAGTTCATCAATTTATTATTATTATTTTTTTTTTGTGGCGAAAGAAAGAAATGCAACCATTAACGTTTTGTTATATTTTTGAATGAAATTGTTTTTTTTTAAAATAAATTTCAACATTCATATTTTGGTGATAAAAATAATTGTAAATATTAGTTCGTGAACTTTGAGAATGTTTAATCTTTTCTTTTTTATTCATTATACATATCTTAAAATTTTAAAAGAAAAATCTACAAAAAATTAATGTCCTAAAATAAATTGATAATTTTGTGCTTATATGATTACTGATTTCCTTGTTTTTAATATATATGACTAGTGTATGTGTTACGCACAAATGTTTATGCTCAATTAGTTAAATAAATTTATTAATAATAATAATAATAATTATTATTATTATTATGGTCCCTTCAATATTATAAATTAATAATTCTTCTTAAATTTAAATACATTTGTATTTCATCTAACTTTCCTTATTGCATGCAAAAGCTCCAGTGTTGTATTAAATTAGTCATATTATGCATGAACATCGTTCCATTAATCAATACAATGTATATGTTTTATTCATGAAAAATAATGTAGGTTCGTTGAATTGAAAAATCTCTTTAAATTAATAAATTATCAATTTATCGATTAATTAATACCTTTTAAATTAATAAAGTTACGTGATCCCAATATTATTAATTTATAGAGATTTTACTGTATACTATACATACTTGTTATGTAGTTAGTTTGATTCGATTCGACTGAACCTCTTGTATGCTAAATTTTCTTGCATAACAAATAAGAAATCATGGAAGCCAACCTGCAGCTCCCACAAGGTCCAAAACAAACAAAGAAAAACTCATGCATGAGACAGCAGTAACATTGTCCCTTACTTTAGTTGTCTGCATGACTCAGAAAAGAAACAAAACATGCAGAAATTAATTAGAAACAAGAAAAACAGGGTTTGGTAATAAAAATTAAATACCCAAAATAAGAAAAGCGAAGGGCAGTAGATATATATGTAATAATATTATACTGCCAAAAATTAACCTTGTAAAAAGATTCTGTATTCTGACAAACTATTAATGAAAATTCATCCCCGGATCAGTTAATTTGTTTAAACTTGAGCAATGAGTTGAGTTGGGGATGGAATTATTAAATGAGAGACTGATTTTTTCTATTTGTGAAAGCGAACTTTCCTCCAAACTTCTTTCTCCTATACATATATATCATATAGTACACTAAAGTTCGTCGAAAATAGGTAGTGCATGTGACCTAGTTTAAATAACCGACTCCATCATAAATAATATATATTAATTGACGTGGTATTAGGTACTTTCTCTGTGTGCATATAATAAATAATATTTTATGTTTTAAAATATATTATAAATATATATATATATATAAACCAATAAATAATTTTTTTAAAAAAAGAAAATAAACCAATTTATGGATATTATTGATGAATATTCCCAATTTAATTTCACCCCGATGACGTATAAATGACGTATGGTTGTATGTGTAAAAAAAAAGACAATAAACCAATTTAGGGATATACGTCATCACATTTTCACACCATATGTATGGTTTAATTATACAAAATATTTTTAAATTTTGAAAAATTACACATACAACCATAAAAAATGATAACATCATTTATACAAATCATCTTATTTATAAAAAATTACATACGCATCCTCAGAAATATTAATTTCATTACACAAACTGTCCATACTTTTAAACAATCACAAGTGATTTTTGTAATTACGCAAAGACAGAAGCTGTTCGTATAAATAAATCATAAATAAGGAGGTATAAATATAATTATCCATTTTTGGGGGTGTGTGCGCATGCGCGTGTTAAGATTGGAAAAAGAAATTCTAATTAAATCAAATTGAAACAATTAATTTAAATTAATTATATAACAAGTATAATTACACTGATATGATAAGATCTCAGGCCTCCCTTTGGGTTGAGAAATGGGCTTCTTTCGTTTATTAGTCAAGGTCTAACGTAAAATGCCCTAACTTTTGTAAAAGCAAATATGAAAGTGAGAGGGATAATTAATACGTGTAAAAGAATATATCAAGAATTGTTCAAGGCCCATCATACTTGTTGGCTAATAGTGTGGTCTCCAATCTATGGCCCAAAACAGCACTTGCTTACCAAGAATCAATTTATCTTCTTCCAATATTTAAAATTATTTTTTCTAGTATATGATTATTCATAAATGTAAATGACTTTAATATAAAATAGGTTTGATGGGTGGGTTAAACAGTTAAAATACCCTCAAAAGGGCCAATTTGTCCCTGACTAACCTAAAAACAATATAACATGAGAATGATCCATATCTATTTTTCACTAAGTCAAACTTATACCTCACCCAACCAACATAATAACTCGTAACCGGGGTTGACATGTGGCTCTATACATTCTCTAACAGTGAGCCCTTTTGTAGATACTGAAAAACACCCTTAGCATATATGTGCATTGATGAGAACGAGATGTAACTCTTCGACCCCTTGTAAGTTCTATAAACTATTTGACATTTTCTTTAAAGAAGAACTTTTGAAATACGATATTTTTGAACGTGTAAACTCTTTGAAAATAAATGTAAGTTCAACCCAACTCTTTCAGTGAAATCTTTTAGGTGTCGAAGAGTTTTATTCAGAGGTCAGCCTAACAAGGGTAAAAGATTATATGTTACAGGTCAATCTACCATTCCAGATTAAGAATCAAAATCGACCATCACCAACATCTTACCCAAGATTATGTGAATCTCATTATCAGCTTAAATTAAATACCTCGAACCAGACTCAAGATTAACTAAGTAGAAATTTGATATATATATATATATATACATCTTTATGAACATGCATCAAATTGGGTGAGTTCCTCTGCCAACAACCATCGTCACATTTAGCCAAATTCGGGTCACTGACGATGGATTATTCATTATTCCTTCCACAACTCTGTCTTTTTCGTTCGAATTTGATGATCAAAACATCCTACTCCTTTTTCAGTCATACCTTATTCACTACGGAAGTGAAACATCATAGTAACAGACCACAAATTTTTCCACAAAAAGGAAAAACAACAATGCACATAAATGTTATGTACTCAACGTCGAAAAGATTGACGCAGGCCTTTTTTGGAGGTGTAAGTCGAGTATTTGCCTAAATTTGGTTTATGGTCTATGATTTTTGCTCTTTTCGGTGTTTGTCGTTTTATATACTACTGTATATTATTGGTATTATAAAGTAAAGTGGGTTTTCAGACTCAAAATTTAATACCACTATACTAAATTATTATAATATCAAAATTGTCCGTTGACTTAAAAAAATTTAAATGTGCTCCCATTTTTGTTTAAGTTTATTGTTAATTGAAATAGCATATTAGTATTTATTTTACATCTATATATAATCATCATTATCAATATAACATATATTGTAAAAAGTTATAAATTTTAATTTAATTTGAAAATAAATAATGTATTAGACAAAATTATCAGACAATTTTTTCATATGAAGTTGTAAGATAATTATATTAATATAAATAAATAAATTATGAACTTTAATAAAATAAAAACATTATACGTATAGGTACTGCTGTGCCACTATTCAAATAACATCTTTTAAGAGCCGAGGGCTCGCAGCCATTATTGGTGAAATTGGGCTGGGACCATTCGGTGCATATGGATCCATAGATATGGGCTCCGGGGCGAAAATGATACACATCAATAGTATTAGGAAACCAACAAAGGCGGGTAGGGGCCTGCGCCGCTGTACGAGGTTGTTATGTATGCGTATGACACACTGGCCTGATTCATGCATGTTCGACGTTTTCATATATTTCTATCTTACTACATGGACATTCTTGTTATTTGTCCCCACAATCTTTCATAGACGCGTATTCTTGTAAGACTTTGGATTTATTTATCTTCGATCACATGTTTATTACAAACAAATATAAAAAAATATAACTGAATGAGCGCGTCAGCCAAAATTCCCTGTTTATGCACAGATAGTGTTCGTATAAACAAGATATAAACACACAATGATGGGAGTTTGTGGCGATTGAATAATGATATGGTATGCGATTCGATCGACGTTCCATTAATTTCACAAGCAATATAAATTGCTTGCTAACATCGAATAATATTGATGAGATTACAATAATAGAGAGAATGCTTGATTTTCTGTAAAAACATTCAAAGATTTAATGTTGACTCGGTCCCTTGAGCCAGAAATATTAGGTAATTGAAAGAGTCACTATCTTTGTCTTGAATATTTATTGTTATTTTTCGTGTTGATTTGAAAAACTAGAATATTTTTCTCTCACTCAAATCAGGGTGCACACGGTGCAAGAAAAAATTGGGATTGTGACGGGGTTTAAATTAAATTCTTAGTTCACATAAAATTAGGTAAAATGGTTGAGAATAGGGACAGACCCCAAAATCATGATTCATACTTACTATTCAAGAATATTCACTACTCTTAATTATATAGATATTACCAAACATTCATTACTTTGGTACAAACTCATTATGTTGAATTTTGAAAGGATAATTATATTTTACTTCAATAAGATTTAATGTAATTATACGTAAATTTTTTTTGGTTTGAAAAATTATATTTAGTATCACCCCTAACGTTTGTTCTATCTAATAAATAGATCATCCATTAATCAAAATTTACTGAATTTGTTGATATTAGCAAAAAAATTGAATGAAAATTCATATTTACCTCGATTAACTTATTGCAGGTCAAATAATTATTTTTTTTTTTTTTATCAAACTACCCTTAACCTATTGGATTTTTTATATGAAGCGTTAGAAAAGCATATTTGAACTTTCACGTTGCACCACAAGGTTTATCTCTAGATTTTCAATAGGTCGGTATTATACATAAATTCAGTTCAAATTAGATCGAAAGTATGCCAATTCTATAATAGATTAGAATTCGACACAACAGATTTTGTAATATTTGGAATATGGGCTAAAATATTTCAAATAATAATTGCATCCGGGATTCAAAACACTAACTGAATTCAATCTTAATGCTACCATATTAAAAAATCTTAGTTAAAAATATAAAAGATGTGCCCACTTTTAAGGTTTGTCGTATGTTTAATGATAGTCATAGGTGTAATAAAAGGGAGAAAAGAAAAGAATCTTGATTCCCATTAGCAAATGATTAAGTCCTAAGTCATCATAACAGAAAAAAGTAGAACAACCTAATCTTCATTCATTCACTCTTTTAATTATCAAACTTCCAAAATATCATTAACAATTGTGGGCTGAAGGATGAGCTATGGACAAAACTTTCTCTATCAATACCCAACAACTTAAGGAAGCTCAACTCTGTTCGACTTGAATAAGCTAAGAGCTGCAAGTCAGAAATACTCAAGTAAAAGGAAAAAAGCTGAAATCAAACTTTGCACTAAACAGATTTTACTTATTTACCAAAAAACTCTAAAAATTCTTTTCCCTTTTTCTTTTTTTCAATATTAAAAGAAAAAAGCGGCATAACCCGTTGATGCGGAAGGCTGTGAGTTTCTTTTTTAAAAATTTAGGATATTATTTTCTTTGAATTTTATACCTATTAGTAAGGGTAAAATGCAATAAATCTGTGAGCTGAGAGTTGGTGGCCTAACACACAAATCTAAACCATAAGGTTTAAGCCATTAGTTTGTTATGAGATAAACGATCTCCTGGCATAGAGCATAAACTATTGGTTTCAGATATAACTAATCTGATTAAAATATATTATCGAAACTAATCTCATGAACCCATTGCAGAAATAAAAATTTACAACATTTGAAGAAATGATTATGATATAACCAAGAACTACAAAGTTTAGTTATGTTTTTGTTACGCACAAAGGTTTCTATACAGCAACAGCAATCTGAATTTCAGTATCTTGCCAAAGACAGACATTTTACACTTGTCTTGACAGTGTTCTGCTGCTTTTCACCTATTCTAACAGACCATAATCTTGAATAATTCAGTAGTTCCACAAGCAGTCAAGTTCCATTGGAGCTGCAGAAATTATTGGGAATTCTTGATCAACATAACCTGGAAATCCCACTTCATTGTAGGACATGGCAGAGGTAATGTCCTGTGGGAATTCTACTTTCGCATTTTGCTTCGTGCTCGAGCAATTGTTGTCGAGCAAAAGCCGTAGCATCGACTGATCTTGCACCGTAATGGGTTCCTGGTCGTTCGAGCTTTCTGGACATGGAATTTCTTGGGACAAGAACATTGAATCAGGACCGGAAGTCTTGGGAAAAATAAATGGGAACGGCAAAAATTCACACTTGTTGAGGAAAGGAGAGGTGGATTGCTCAGGCAATTTATGTCCCGGGTTCTCCGTTGGGTTGGAGAAGCAGGTCACGTGAGATCCCTCACCAGCACTCATAGTTCTTACATGATTTTCATCAGATGACAGGTCTGTCAATGGAGGCAAATCAGACAACTTCGAATCGTCCCCACCGTTGCTGCTCCTCACAAGTCCAGAGATATGCACTTTTTTCCCTCCTGAACTCTTCTTAAAGATCCTACAAATCACCCATTCGTTCTGCAAATTCAAGAAAACAATCAACACCAAGGAAAAACAGAGGAAAACAGAGGAAAAAACAGGGGAAATTTGTTTACCTTAGCAGGTTTGGGGAGGTTATGCATGGAATGCTTTCCCTCCAATCTGTACTCATGCATAACCCAGTTAGTCTTTTCACCTCTAGGAGCTCTGCCTCTGTAGAAAACCAGAGTCTTTTTCATTCCGACCAAGATTTTTGCCCTGAAAATCTCCTTGTCTTTTCCAGTTGCCTTCCAGTATCCAGCATCAGTAGCTCTATTCGTCCTCAGACCTGTCGGATACTTCCTGTCTCTTACACAGAAAAAATACCACTCTTTTTCTCCCATTTTCGCCTTCCCTGCAACACCATACAGACAAATACACTTAGAAAAAGCATCAAGAATCAAAACAGAGCACCCATACATATGATATATACTAGTAACTTACATGGCAATTCCCAAGGTTCAACTTTGTTCAGGTCCACCTCTCCGATAGCTTTGGTGATGAAGCTGCTGTCAACTACTTTGGGAGATAAGTATTCAGTTATGAGCTCTTCATCGGTCGGGTGGAACCGGAAACCCGGCGGCAATTCGATTGGCTCTTCGTTTGTATCAAAACCCGAGAACTGTTCCATTCTTGCAACAACTCCTGCTGAATCCTATGATGTTTTTAATCTGGAAATATAAGCTACAACCTTTTTCTGGTCTGAATTCGCTAAAACCCTGATTCAAAACCCGCGTAAATCATACTAATAACGAAGAGAAGAAGGGTGTGAAGAGGTGGGAAAAGTTCAAAGCTAGTACAAGTGATGGATGGAAATTTAAGTGAGCATTTATACAACTGTCTGAACGATTCTGATGAAGTATGAGAGAGAGAGAGAGAGAGAGAGAGAGAGAGAGGTCTCTTAACAGAAAGATTGAGAGGTTTAGCTAAGAAGAAAAGTGTTGGGAGGAACACAAGTCCATGAATACTTGTTTTTGGAGGAGATATAAACGTGGGATGTAAGGCAACTTTTCCTACTTTTTCCTCCTCCATTCTTCTCAATTACTGTGAATCATCTTCTTTATTTTAACCTCACCACCTTATCTCTTTATTATTATTATTATTTTTAGACGAACGCGTTCAATACACTCACACACAGGAAATTCTAATCAGAATAAAGTTTGATCAGACATGAATCAATACATTTGCCACGTGACTTCTTCGAACTTAATTTGAGTAAGAATTTCCTGACACATACCTAATCTCCTCCTTCAAAAAAATTAAAAAAAACACCAATTTTAAGTGGAATAATTTTAAACTTGGAGTAAATTTTGCAATTAAGGACCTAAACTCATAGATAATATGAATTTTAGTGAAATGGGAATTGAATACACAAAAGTCGAGTTGGTTGCAGTCCGTTTAACCAAAGTCATCTACTTTGCTAAGTAGTCGCAAAATCCGAGTTTGTCCTCCTCAAGTGGAACCCGAATTAAAGGAAACAAAGACATATGCATCCATCATTAACAAATTAATTAATTTATTATTGCTTAAACCAAAAAAAAAAAAAACAAATTAATTAATTTAAACTATTTTATCTCCTGATTTTCGTAATCACAAGACAACGTGGTTTAGTATGAACAAATAGTTTCCAACTGGTAAGGACCACGAAAAAGCAATTTTCTGTTACGGCTTGGTTGGTGCATATTTCTCGTGTTTAGGCTCATGTGACGCATTCCTCCCCATTATTATTAATATTTAAAATGTTTTTAATAAGTTCAATTGTTCTCGACGCTAATCAAAATCCTCCCTCGTGTTAATTATTTCACATTTCCTCCGTGCAAGTATCTATCCCCATCGTTTTTTTCTCGTAAAACAAACTTCTTTTTTATGCCGATAAATACTACTGGTCAGAACATACCCTCAAAACTATAAATTATTATATATCGAAAACTATCTAATCCGTTTTTACCAATTGAACCGACGTGAATAAACTTTTGAAACCGAGTATTATGTAGTTGGTGGGTGAAGTTTGTGATTGGATAAAAAGGAGAAAACGATGGAGGTACAACGTTATCACTAATCATGCTACTATTATTATTATTATTATTATTAAAAGAATTTGTTGGAAGGTTGAAAAGCTGCTACCTGCAGATAACTTTTATCCATGCGGTCTGGATAAAGTTTGCAATTCTTGCATGCAAATAATTGAGTGTAATGTAACGGGTGTGTTCACTGAACCGGTCTGCTGCTCTTTTCGGATAATTTAATTTCTTAAAACTTTGGATTAATTAGAAAGAAAGAGAGCATTTGTTAAATGGACTTAATATGATTTACCTCCATATGATATTGCAAATGAGCAAATTACCTTATGAAAATAAAATATTAATTTACCTTCTTGTATTCTTTAAAATGGAGCAATTTACCTCACTAGACAGGGAGTAACTTGATTCACTTTAAAAAATATATGGAGAGAAATTGCTATTTTATTTTTTATAGGGGGATAATTTGCTCATTTGTAATATCACATGAAGTTGTTTGCACTTTCCTTTGTTAAATATTTGTTAGAAAGTGAAAGTCCATTCAACAGTTTTAGTTGTACCCGAACTTTTTCGTGTTACATAAGCGCTTCTGTAATCAACTTATTAATGTCTATATTAATTATAATTGCTTGTACAGTACTAATTTACTACTAATTTGTGATTGGAATTTCCATTAATTAATTATTATTATGTCAAAGATTTATTTGTTTATGATTCCAGAATTCCCAGTGAGACAATATATTTATTGTATTGTTATATTTGTTAATAGAGCTATCTAAGTTCCTACTTAAATACAATCAAGAATCACAACAAAACCACGATTAAATTATTAATGTGATTAAATTGAAGTATTGAACTAATCAACAACATTCACACTTATAATGCAGTTTAGTGGGTGTTTTTGCTGAGATATAAGCTCTGTAAAACTGTTTTGAATAAAAAAAAAAAAATTAAAGAGCTTATAAGATTTTAAAATAGTTACTTAGGATATTATTAGCTCTTAAAAAAATAAGTCTAACCCATCTTATTTTTAAATATCTTTTAAGCTTTTTAATGTTAACATCCAATAGAGAAGACTGTACAAAACGCTCTTTAATGCAACGCTCTAACATTTTATAAATCATGACATCTTATTTATTCAAAATACTTTCAGAACTTATTTTTAAAATAAGATTCAATATTTTTAATCGCTTAAAACATCTTACAAAATGTTGGAAAAGACAATAAAATCTGATCCTATGAATACAATAATCTTATAAAATGTAGGAACTTACAAAATATTTCAATTAAGCTTAGTCAAACACTCCCTTAAATCAAAATGTCATAAATTTGGAGCCATGGCTAAGGTCTCAACATTTTGCTTTGATTTAGGCTTCATTTATGTAAATATGGATAATCATCAATAATTTAAAAATCACATACGTAATACTGAAGTACAGTAATGAATTAACCCGACATTATTGACAAGATTCATAATATAAGTCGGAGTTATCCACAATACCTTAATTAATTGGCTAATTAATTTAATGTCAAGCAATTGAAATTTCTATCTCCAACATCAAGTTTTAACATATTGTAACATGCTTTTTCATCACAAATGCATATTTAATTATATTACACTCCAACGCGTTCAAATTATATGATTGATCATTGAATTATAAAAACATCATTTTATATTATCGTTGTTGTTATTATTATTATTATTATTATTATTATTATTATTATTATTATTATTATTAAAGGTTCGAGTCCTGTGAATATGAACATATAGTTTACTTTTAATAGTAAGATCTTATTTTTTTATATTTTTATTCAATAGATTGATTGATTTAATAAAATCAAAGTATTAATATACTGAATAATATAATAATAAAAAGAATCTTATTGAAGAAAATTGAATGGAAAGCATGACACTTAATCCATAATTCAAACGTTTAGTTATCGTATTAACTACATTATCAACACCGTATAATCTTTGATTGGTTAATGATGGGATAAAGGTAAAACCGGCCTAACTTTTGCTAACCAAACACAATCTTCCATCCCATTTATTTATTTTATGAAAACGATCAATTATATCATATGATACATTAAAATATTATTAAGTAATCCTACATTCTGATTTTTAGTCTAATAAAATATTTTAAAACATCAATCTTACTATTGAGATAAAGGTATGGTCGACGTCTCCCACCTTATTCATCGATGACTATGATCGAGGTTTTGAGTGATCTCTTGCGCTAGACCGTGTGGCATGGATTCGGACATGATGTGATGACAGGGAACACGCTCGTGGCATTATTTGATTCGTCTAGAAGTCGCTTTTCCATGCGTGCATGCTTGATAGAAGAAAAGTTAGGCTACCAATTTATCTTAAGGAGATACACAATAATCTACGTTTGAGTCGATTTTGTTGAAATTTTTTAAGTTTGAATGGAAATAACAACAGTGGAAGTCGCGTGAACAGCCGAGTTCAAATGCAATTTTAGAACTAGAATGGAAGTTTGAACTATATATGTAAGAAAGATAATATTTGCCGGAAATTAAAAGACTATTCAGAAGTAAATTCATGCGAATTAGAAGAGTTCAACGGCTATACTGATTAATTTTTTGTTGAATGATTGTATTTTGTTGAAAATGAGTGATTAAAAAAAGCAATCTTCTGTTAAATCTAATCTAATATTATTTTTTTTTTGTTTTTTTATTGGTTACAAAAATGAAAAAGTAGGGTGACAGTCTATATTTATGTATGTGTCATGTATGTCATTCGAAATCCTTATGACCAAATATCAAGATCTAATCACGTGGAAATCAATATAAGTAAGGAGTTTAACCCTAATCCGGGTGGCAGGTAATGATCTTTGGTGAGGTCAATATTCGCGATCTCGATCTATCACCCAAAATGTAGTGGTACCTGAGAAGAGAAAGCACGTCAGGCTAGCCGGGATGGTTCCCTGCAAAGAACCTCTGATGCTTAATTCATCTCAAGTCCGAGATGGTAAAAGTAGAGTAGTACATCGAATGCAATCAAGAAATCTTACCACAAATACGGTAGAACATGAGTATTTATAAAGCCAAACGTATGCACTTGTCTGGTCCACATGGCTTCATCTCAATGCTTAAGCTGTCAAAAGACAAAGGCTCCAGATTTTGGGTCTTCTGGGGCGGGTCTCTATCCGGGTCGCACTACCCGACCCGTCTGACTTGTGCGCGGATCCTAAAGTCCATATATAATTTTGACCCATTTCCAAAGTTATTCGTGTATTTTTCGTATATATGGGGCACAACCCTTATCATTAGTCTCTCACTTCTATTAATGCAATTTATTGCATTAGGAGAAGTCGAAAAATAAGCTCGCTAGACGCCTTTATTCTCCTTCGTTCAATCTGCACACGTGTCTTCATCCTAGCCATCCAGGAAGGGCACGCATTTTCAGGTCAGTAACCTATAAATAAGTGTGATAATGTTCTACCTTAACCACTATACTATAAAGATTGAGGGTAGATATATATCTTGTTGATGAAGATATATTGCTACATAAAAATCTGGAGCGGAATCAAAGTGCCTAAGCCATTTTCTCTATAAGAAGCATGGAGAATAATGGTGTTCATAAAGGGTACCTAAAATTGCATCTTAAATCAAGTATATTAAAAAATATTGGCTCGACGATCAGAAATTTTTAATGATAAATATGGATATTTATTCTATTATCATACACAATCTGATAATTATTGGATTATTCGAATGATATTTTAAAGAATTAGGTACACTTTTATTTTGTATGACCAAGAACTCAACAGAGTGAGCACTCGCTTTATTTAGTTCAATTAATAAGCCTGGAATCATCAATAATTCAGACACTTCGGTAATGGTTGCTGAGATTCATTGAACTCAACCAAATGATTAGAAAAAGATATTTCAAGATTGAGCACATGCAGAGCAGAAGCGGACAGAATTCAAAGAAAGACAAGCCTTGATTAGGCTGTCTAAATCTTTGCTGCAAACAAAGGAAATGACGGATAAGAATGAAATTGTTCAAACAAAAATGGAAAGAATCCTGATTCTTGATTTGATTGAGATTCTGAAACTTGGGCCTCCAGTTGAAAGCCCTTTATCCAAAGAGTAAACACCAATCATTAACAAAAGATATTTCCTCGTATGGAATCAATGTCCTAAAAAGATTGGTGCAAGATTCACGTTTTCCACCGAGTCCAGGCCCAGAACTAAAACAGGGAGCAAAAGAGCAGAGCCCAGAGTCAGACTGATGTCATGTACTAGATGATCAGGAAAACTACCACATCAAAGAGCTCCTTCTTGCACCAGAGCTCGTCCCTGTGGCGCAATTGTACGAATCACCGAGCCCTGAAGCGAATCCATGCTTGCTTGATCGTCAATGGCTTCAATTCCGATCGCTCTGCTCTTAGAGAATTCATATATGCCGCGGCGATTGCTTTCCAGACTACCATTGACTATGCCCACCAAGTGTTTGTCAGAATTATCGAGCCGGATCTGTTCATGTGGAACACTATGCTTAGAGGCTCAGCTCAGAGCTCCAGACCTCAGCTGGCCGTTTCGCTCTATGCCCGGATGGAAAAACTCTTCATTCAACCTGATCACTACACCTTTCCTTTCGTACTCAAGGCGTGTACGAGGCTTTCCTGGGTTGACATGGGCTGTGTGATACATGGGAAGGTAGCGAAACATGGTTTTGAGTGGAATAAGTTTGCGAGGAATGCCCTGATCTACTTTCACGCGAATTGTGGAGAAATAAGGGTCGCGAGCTTGTTGTTTGATGGCTCCGCGAGGAATGATGTTGTGGCTTGGTCCGCCTTGGCGGCGGGATATGCAAGGAGGGGGGATTTGCACACGGCGAGGAGGTTGTTTGATGCAATGCCGGTGAAGGATTTGGTTTCTTGGAATGTTGTGATCACGGGGTACATAAAGCAAGGCGAGATGGAGTGTGCAATGGAGTTGTTTAATTTGGTTCCTAAAAGAGATGTTGTGACTTGGAATGCAATGATTTCCGGCTATGTGCTCAAGGGAGAGCATCGAACGGCGCTGGAGATGTATGAGGAGATGAGGAATGCAGGGGAATGTCCTGATGAAGTAACAATGTTGAGCCTTTTGACAGCATGTGCAAACTTAGGAGCTTTAGATACTGGAGAGAAGATTCATCGCTCCATCTCGGAGATGGGCGAAGGAGTGTTGAGCATTTTTCTTGGGAATGCACTTATCGACATGTATGCCAAATGCGGCAACATCAAGAAGGCACTTGATGTATTTCATTGCATGAGGGAGAAGGACGCTACATCATGGAACTCTATAATCGTGGGATTGGCTTTTAGTGGTTATATGGAAAAGTCCATCTCTCTTTTTGAAGATATGAGGAACAAGAAGTTGAAACCGGACGAGATAACTTTTGTTGGGGTATTGATTGCTTGTAGTCATGCAGGGAAAGTCGATGAGGGCCGTGCTTACTTCAACTTGATGAAAGATGTATATAACATTCAGCCAAATCTAAAGCACTATGGATGCATGGTGGATTTGTTTGGGCGGGCAGGGCTTCTGAATGAAGCATTTGAGTTCATTGACACGATGGAGTTTGAACCAAATGCCATTATTTGGAGAACACTCCTTGGAGCCTGTCGAATCCATTGTAATGTTGAGCTGGGGAGACATGCTAACGAGCAGCTACTCAAGTTGAGACGCGATGAAAGTGGTGACTATGTGCTACTGTCCAACATATATGCTTCAAGTGGTGAGTGGTGTGGAGTTGAAGATGTGAGGAAATTGATGGCAGAAAGCGGGGTGAAGAAAGCGCGTGGGTTCAGCTTGGTTGATGAAGAAAATCATGAACTTGTCCGCTTTTTGCTTAGTTCGAAACCTCTAGCAAATGCAAGAGAATGTACACTTTGATGTTCAAAACTGAGATTTTATCTCCTGAGATCAATGTATGTTCAATATTTGTTGTAGAATTTCTGACTACATAAAGAAAGCATAATGGCAGTAACAAAGCAATTGTTCATTAAATTATTACAATGTGAAATCCATAGCTAAAACTAAACAACTTGAAATTGTTCCTTAAACTAATGCAATGTGTAATCCATAGCTTAAATTAAAGAACTTGAATTTGACATGAACCAAGTCACGCGTGCCTTCGTGAATACTGGAACAAAGACTAAGTACTTGCAGCTGTTCAAACTTAAGTAAAACCAAAACTCTCGTTGCAACACTACTGTCGAGACAGGGCAACTGCAGACAGCACTATGAGCAGCATAAGCACAAGAATTCCTATGAAAGATCCAACTAAAGAGCCAGAGACTCGCTCGCAGAAGGAGTTATACTGCTGACAGATAGCCGACCAGTTGGCCTGAACGTTGCCCTTGTGGGCTAAGTGAACAATGGCAGCCGCAGCAGAAGCCCCAGCCGTCAAAAGGGACAGAATTATCTTCACAACAATAAACACATGTTACTAATTTAATAAACAAAAACGACCTATTCAGAGTCTGATGAAAATAAGGATTACCATGTCAAGTATGATCAGCACAGTCCTCGTCACTTTTGCACCGCTCTTCAACATGTGGAATACAGATAGCGCGAGGGAAAGAATGAGGTACGCAGTTGCTATAACATTTGAAACCACAAAGAACCTGTTGTAGCAGATTATACAGTTTAAACCATCAAAGATCATACATATAACAGCAGTGCAAAGTTCAACAAAGATGTTGTTTGAGTTTATCAGAAGTTACGTGAAAGTCGGAAGATCCTGGTACTGAGCCTTGAAACGAATAAACTGATTGAAGAAAGAAAGCGTGTGATTAGCCGTTCCTATCGCAATGGCACTTCCCATAATACTGATAGCAGCAACAATTCTCATGACGAAGTCGAGCTTTGATATCCCTCTATTAGGAGGAGTCTTGGGAGCAGCCTCCTCAGACTCAGAGACCTGATCACCTCCTTCTTGCTCATTTTCTTCTTGATCACTACTGTCCCTCACTTTCTTAGGCATTTTGATTGTACACTAGTTTCAAATCAATGTAGTATGTGTTTGATGCACAAGGGATGTGAATTTATACATGTTGATAGGACAAAGATAGTTTGTGCAAGTCTCCACTAAAGTGGGATGGAAGGTTTTGAACATTGTCTGGTCAAAAACTTAACTAATTATCGGTTTGGGTTAGGTTTGTTCAAAGGGCTTCTACTTGTATAGTGCATGGAATTAGGCCAGTTTCGGTTCGCCATCTGAAAATTTATGTGTAAGGACCTAATCTAAAGTGCCTCCACCCCTAACTTTCAACTCCATTAATCAGCTTTGAGATTTCTTAGTATGAATCTGTGGAATGTCAGCAACACTTTTTTCTTATCACTTCAATTTCACTTCTCATCATCTTTAGTTCTTTATCATAATATATATATATATATATATACATATTAGATGAATCTAGTTTTATATTGAAAATCAACGCACTATTTTGAATGTAAAGTGTTCAACTTGAACTTGAATTTGGGCCTTCGGCCCTATATGAATTGGACTGGACTTAACTAAACCCTTAATATGTATGTCTTGTATTGAGTCCAATATTGATGGGGTTATTTCCCCTTTTTCTCGAAAATACCCTCCAAAATAGCAAGAATCACACCAGTGCCATTAGGATCCATGCATTTCCCAGACGGGTCGGATATCTTCGACTAGACCGAGGCTCGCTACCCGACCACGTGGACCCACCAAACGCCGTCGATCCATTGATAAAGAAGTCGTCATGATTGCACACGTGGATCGGATAAATCTGTACACATAACCCTATAAATATGGGATGTCCTCATTTATTACAGGTATGTGCATTTATTACATCTACAGCTACTCGTGATCGAATTATTCTATCTCGAATACCGTCTGACTTAAGTATCAGAGAGTTTTCGTCGGGGACCATCTCAACTATACTCACGTTTGCTCTCTTCTCAGGAACCTCATTATCAGGGACGAATTGCTGGATCAAGACCATACGAGGACATCAAGGAGTGCCTAATCCAATCATTGAGATCGAGCATAGCGACCCGGATTAAATATAAACCTACTTAAGCTGGGCTGTTAATTAAATTTTAAAATAAATTATATATTTATTGTGTATATTTGTTAAACTGAATAAAAGATGTAATAAAATTTGAAATAAAAAATTTAATTAGAAAAAACAGCCACCCTTGGACGGGCGAATAAAAGCAGTAGATACAGCAGTCCATATATAGAACAAAGTACAGCTACAAAAGGATGTCAAAGCAGAATCGAACTTGATTACACGTGAAAACAACAATTGACAATATTTGGTAATTGAAGAACACTGAAAAGCAGACGATTTTCTCACAAATCATAAACCCACAGAAATCAGATATATACAATCACTCCCATGCCAGAAATAATCGTGCATTTCCCAGAATCATCAATGGCTGCGGGAAAGAGTTGCGGCTGACATCAAAATCAAAAGTACGAGAACAATCATCCCTCCAAAGGAACCAATGAGAGAGCCCGAAGTTCGCTGACAGAAAGAATTGAACTGCTGGCATATGGCAAACCAGTTGGCCCGAGTGTTCCCCTTGTGCGCCAAGTACACTATTGCTGCTGCTGCTGATGCTGCAGCACTCAACAGCGCCAGCATTCCCTTTATTTCATTTCAAATTATAATTGCTTCAGTCCAACCAAACTTACAAAAAAACATAGGAATTACGACAATGCATGTATATGTATAATTTTATGTTAGGTACGTACTGTGTCGAAGAAAATCAAGACAACCCTGGTGTTGTGTGCGCGGCTCCTTATGATGTGGAAGATGGAGAGTGCTAGAGAAAGAACTAAGTAAGCGCATACGACAGAATTCGCGGCGACAAAGAACCTGCAGCCCAGATCAAAACCACGTTCAACGTTAATGTTTCTTCTCATCATCATCTATGAATATGTATGTCGTAGTGAAAAGAGGCATGCACTTACGTGAAGGTGGGAAGATCATTGTACTTGGCCCTGAACCTGATGAACTGAGTGAAAAAGGGGAGTGATTCGTTGGTTGTTGCCATAGCAATAGCACTTGCCAAGGTGGCAACAATTCCGACAAGTCTGAGGATGAAATCCAGGATGGCAACTCCACGGGCCGCACCAGCATTTCTGCTCTCCTTGGCACCAAGCTCAACCACTGCTGTAGCCATTAATGTGTCTATACTTTTTACTTGACAAGAACAGCCAAGAAAATGCTGCTAATTAAGTTTCAAGAATGTGAAGAATATGCTATGATGAGTAGTAACGATGAATATGTGGGGGATTTATAGTGGTGGGAGGGAAGAATATGATTGGACAGTAGGTGTGGAATATGCGGAATCTCATGTAGTCGTTAGTACATTATTGAGGAGGTAAATTAAGGGTATGAATGAAGTCTACCTGCTGTACTTGCTCTAAGTATATATTATGATTATGAGATGGATATATTAATGTGTGTTTATATTTTTAATTTCCAGAAAAGGAAAAGGAGAGACCACCTCAAATGTGGAGCGAAAAAGGACAGGTCCTTCATTCTTGGACAAGTGTCGTATAACCTAATCCACTTATGTTATAATTCGATTGTGATGTGAGAGGTGTCAGAACAGAACGTTGCTCTTATTACTTATTAGAAGATGGCAGTGCAGTTAGATATGTGTCCGTACTGAATCCATGATATATGATGTGTGTGCGTTTCTGGTCCAAATTTGAGGGAGTAGAGTACTAATGTGAGTTCATGAGAGATAAATGATATATGCACAATTGTCAAACAATGTGGATGATGATGATGATGTTTATTGGCACAAGTACAGCTCTACATCTTATTGCTACAAACTAATCCATTCAAACATTATTTAACTAAATAAAAAACAAGGGATAATTATACCGCGTTTTCTTGAGGTTTGATGTAATTACACGTAAATTTCTTGTGGTTTGGAAAAGAATACATTTAGTAATCTTGACGTTTGTTTCCATTTCACAAATAAATTATTCTATTAATCAAAATTTATCAAATTTGTTGATATTAATAAAAATATTAAATAAAAATTCATATTTACTCTTGATTGAGTTATTATGGATTTACTGCATGTCAAATAATTTTTCTGACCAAACTACCCTTATATATCACTAAATAAGTATATCTCCATCTCATAGGGTTGTTTGGTCAGAAAATGATTTATTTGACTTGCTATAGGTCAGTAACAAGTCAATATGAGATAAGTATATTTTTTATTTAATTTTTTTGATAATATCAAGTAACTCGGTGAATTTTAACTTACGGAAAAATCTATTTATTAGAGAAAAACAAACATCAAGGACAATAGATGGAAATCTACTTGTAGTTACACCAAAACCTCAAAACAGGGCGGCGTAATTATCCCTTAAAATAAGGGATTATTTTCATTTTAGTCCCTATATTTTTAATTAATTTTTAAAATGATCCAATTCTTTTTATTTTTTTTCAATTTCATCCTTCTAGTAGAATTTTGATCAATTTTACCTCTAATATAAGGGTATTCTTGTACTTCTCTTTATATTTATAAAAAAATACAAAGTTATGGGTTGTAAATATTATGACATAATATATATAATGGTATTATCTTATATTAGTAGATGTTGTACGCTCAAATATGTGTGCATAATTATTTTTAAACTTCAAAAAAATAATTTTATTTTAATAAATATATATAAATTAGATAAATAAAACAATGCCAGAAGAATATGTAAAAATTCTGAGGAGAGACTGAAAAATGAGAAAAAAAAAAAAAGGAATGTGGAAATTGATAAAATAGAAAATGAGAAGTTGAGTAGAGAGAGAGTAAAATGGAAATTAACAAAATAAACTAAAAAATTAAAAAATTGATATAACAAAATAATTGAAGACACCAAAAAGGTGCTCTTTAATTATATAAAGGTACAGATATTTTTGGGACTGCTAGGTATATCTGAATATACTGACATAGTGTATATTATGACATATCTTATATATTGTTTATCGTAGCTCCACTGATGTCGTTATTGTTGGTTGAATTTGACAAAGACATAATCAATGTATAAACAATAATTGGTTGGAAATGATACGTGATTGATAACTGATTTTTATGTGAAATAGTTAAAAAAAATATGAGTTTATTTCTATTGAATACTTGCAAACTCTTACTGCATTTTTCTTGCTTTTGTCCAATTTGATATGTGTACTTCATTTTTAATTGCACCATGTATTATAAGGGAGTATGTTCGGCAAAAAGCCAAATTCCAACCATTCAATAGTGGCATTCAAATGGTCATAATTTTCTAACCGTCATAAAGCACTAAATTGAAATTGAATTTGAAAATAGAGGGATGCTTTTGCAATTGTGTATATTTTACCAAAACTTTTGGGGATATTTTTGACAAAAACCAATTTTTGACCGAAAAATTGGTCAAAATTCCACTAGAAGGATGAAATTGAAAAATAAAAAAATAAATTAAACTATTTTGAAAATTAATTAAAAATACAGGGACTAAAATGAAAATAACCCTAAAATAAGCAACGAAACGACACCGTTCTGTTTTGGCAAGCTTGTATATAGTTTGAAGACATTTGGGCTGTTGTGTTGTGGTGGGCCTCTCGAGAGGTAAAAGCCCAGTTATATATACACATCTCCCTTATCCAACAACTATCTGAAAGCCCAATTTCTATTTGATTTGAACGATCCAATGGCAGTGGACCGTTGGGAAAACAAGAATTCCAAAGCTCTCGCTGGTAAGGGAAATCAAACCAGATTTAATCTTTAAAATTCGAACGAGTATGAAATCGTCAAAAATCAAAAAAGTCAACTAACAAGGACAAAACAGTATTTTCCTATAGGGAGCAAGTAGCGACCAAACAAACCAGATTCAGGCTCTGGAAGCGTTGACTTCCATTCCAATTGTACCATAAGCTGCGGTTCTTTCCAATTCACTCCTCAAATCCCACAAAAACTGAACACAGAGCAGAAGCATTCCGTTCCTTCCTGTCCAGTAGTGGGGAAAAGATTCAAGAACGTGGAGGAGAAAATGGACCAGAACAAAAGCGCTTTTCTGATCGGAATTATGGGTGCGGTGATCACGCTTTCTGCTTATTCCCAGACTATCATGTCTCCAACACAGTGCATCACAACTGGGTTGTTTGTTCTGATCTTCGGCCTTCTTGTTAGGGAAGGCCTTATCTCTATTTGATATTGGGCTATGTGCTTTCCTTCTTGTTGTTTCTCTCAATATTACCAAATATCCATCCCCATGAACAATGATGTAATTTCATATGAAAGCCTTGAGTTTTTTGCATATATATACTTGGACTTTCTCTAATTCTAACATGTCTGTCTATAACTGTGGCTGAGTTTGTTTAGTTGCTGTTTAATTTGCTACTGTAATGGGTATTTATTATGTTCAGTTCAGGTTCCATGTTTGGTCCAATTTGATTTCACTTGGACTTCCGTTCATTTATTTGCTGCGTTATTACATCTAAACCTTAATTACAAGTGTAAAGTGGGTAGAGACAATTTGATGGCTGTAGTGAATAATCCAGTGTTGTTTTGAGTTAAATTGTGGAGGTTGAGGGTGTTAAGGCAGGTGCAGGCATTCAGTTATATGTCCTTCCTTCTTGCCTGCATAGAGCAACAATGCAAAAGATCATCTGCTTAAGTTGACAAACATCAGTTCTTGTTGACCGACACAATCCATGTCAGGTGTTTTACTGTTTTAGAGAAAAGAAAAAAAGATTGAATCTTCCCAGATATCTCAAGTGTTGATTTATGTATATCTTCCGACCATCTTGTGTGCATGTTTTAAGAGTCAGTACTGCTGCCTGCGTGTGTGGTGTGGTCCAGTAACTAAAGATGTCATCATCATCATCTATCTCCCACGTAATTCACCCAAAATCTAGCATGAGAAATGTCAAGTTCGAAATATATGTCCTTCACCTCACACCGGCGGCGAGTCATTCTTGGCTATATCTTTTAACCTAATTAGCTCATGCAAGTGCACTTGTCCTAAACAAACAACAAAGGATTGAAGGGAGGCGGAGGCCTTTTCCACAGAGAGGTCTTCAACTCGTCCAGACTGCCATTGGGTTGGGTAGTAGGAGAAAAAAACTAGGTTATTTCAAGCGCCAAGGACGCCGTCTCGCCATGTGAGGTTAGACTTAGACCGCCGCCCAGAATCTAGGTTTGGGTCATTCTTATCAAAACTCGGCGGTGAAAATTTGATTTTGGATTTAATTCGATCAGTGCATCACAACCTCATACAACAGTGTATGTATGTGCTGTGCATGCACAATAAGTGGGATTTGAGGTAGGCTTTAGCTCATTATCGTCAATGAATTTCCAATATACTCGCGCTGCTGGATTTTTAGCATTACCTTAACTTTCAAATCACATTCTGTCGAAAAACTTACCGCGAAGCCAAGTTTTTGGATGCTTTCAATCTCAGTTAGAGGGTGTTTGGCTAAGCTCATTCAAAATATTTTATAAATTCCTTATAACATGTTTTAAGAGTTTAAAAGTATTAAATCTTAACATATGAACAAGTTTTTAAAATATTTGAGTAAAAAAAATATTAAAACTTATATGATGTCAAGGTGTTTGCTTTAACAAACTCCTCGTATTGTAATAATTACCGAAAAAAACTACTAGGATTTATATTTATGTACCAAATGTTTCTGCAAAATATATATACATATATATCAACTCTATCAAGCACTATATACTAACAAAATAATTATGTGTTTGGTCTATTAAAATATCAAAATTAAATAACTTCATAAACCTTATAAAGAGGACGGGTTGAGTTATGTTTTTAAATAACTTATGAGATCCATCTTATTTTGTTATCTAAAGGGCTCTTTAGAAAAAAAAAAAAAAACACCTTACCAAATGTTCAATAGATTTTATAACCTTTTAAACATCGAGCACACTCAATGAGTGCGAAAAATTAAAGAATAATAGTACATTTGTCAGAAAAGAATATTAAGCACAATACCTTTTATTATAATAGCAATTTATACAATACGTGTATATCATACTTGTTTGTCAAATTAAATAAAATGCTGAAGATAAATTGATCAAAATTAAAGAAAAAATAAAAGAAAACTAAACATGCATGATTATGATAAAAAAAAATTCACATATATGCATATTAAATATGTACGAATACAAACTTATTGAGAGAGTTACAAAAATGAATATCCTGTTATAAAATAAATACGTTTAAGGGTAGTTTTATCATTAAATATACCTACCAAGTCAGTTGCTCTATAGATCTCAACTTAATAAATAGTGTTGATAGATTTTGAGAGCTTATAAGTTCAGCCATAGGGTTACTCAAAAGATCTCAACTTAATAAATAGTGCTAATAGATTTTGAGAGTTTATAAGTTCAGTCAGCCAAACACCCTGGGACTTGCCTCCCCCCAGTGACGATCATATGCTGCAATTTGTCCTTGCATTCGCATATATTTCGAAAAATTGAACAATTGTTAACGCCTTGACGGACTCTAATATCGCATATGAATTGAATAATTGTTAGCAAATCACAACCTCCCATAGCTTCCACAAATTTCAATGACAAAAGTGGTTAATGACAAGGTTTGCAAGAACAATTTTCCGAACCAAAAATAAGTCAATTTTAACATGTTTTCCAATATAATCAAATCGCGCAAAAAGAAAAACAGATAACACCTATCTTTGTATACACATACATATCTAGAATTATGATTTTACATCCCTTATTAGAGTCAAAAGCAGCAAAAACATAGTTGTACTCACTCAAATCCAAGGATGCAGAGTAATCAAAAAAAAAAAAACCGAGGATGCAGATAAACATTCACAGACCTTGTACCCAGAGCCACGAAAAACCAAGGGCGAAATAATATTATCAAATGCACATTCCAATATTCAAGTGGAATTTCGTTCTTAAATTTCCTATCAAATCCCACCTTAAACTGCCCTGTGCTAGTAAAACCCTACATCAACGTAGAGGTTCTGAACTGTCTCTGTGCTCCAACTTCGTTCGCAACCTCTTTCCTCAAAGATATGAATCCATATGCACTACAGAGTCCAACACGAACATATGGGCAATAACACAACATGCTAAATCAAACGGAACACACAATTTCCATCATCCAGATGGTGACTCCCCAACCTCAATAACAATCTAGCCAGAGGGGACAAGACGGCACCACCTCAAAGATTGAATAATTAAATTTCTAAAAACTGGAGGTGTATGCATGTAAAGCATCCAACTAACAGGCACACAGACATAGAAAAACGCGCCTGGATGCATAAAATACAATAAGAAACCAAAAGCATAAAAATATTAGAGACAGCTTTTAGACATGCGGATAGCAACCTATTAGAGTGCTGCAAATATTACGGATTTACACAGTCACTATAGCACACATCATACCTCAAAATTTGTATTCGCAAGGAAACCTGCAAAAGGCACACAAAAAGTTGATATTAAAAGTTTAAGGAGAAATTACCTGGTTCCCACAGAGCCGCCATAATCCGTTAAACCTAAATGCAGATATATGTTAAAGAATCAGATCACATCAAACTGAAGCCATGATTTGCCACAAAAGCAAAAAGATATATGACTAGCTTGAGAACATACCACCAGACGGAGCGACAGTTCCATACCATTCTTCCAATCAGGCACACCATTGATAGTAACCGCCTCAAACAGCCCGGAATCGAATTATATTGCGCTTATTTTGACTCTTAAAACTGTAAGAGATACCCAGAAAATAGAATCAATGCTGGCAAGTTTGACCCAACCTGGTTCCCCTTCTGCTTTGGCCACTATCACTGAGATCCTTCACCCACAGCATATTTTACCTCTTCTGGCATTTACATCTTGAGAATAATATTGATCAAACAACCATTACCATAAAGATTCACTGTAGGTGTGTGATCACAAAAAAATAAAATAAATAAAGATGCTAAATCTTTCAAATCTAAAAGTGATAGTCGAGTAGTTTTCAACCTTAAGATCTAAAATTTATGAAAACAGTAGCAACTATACAACTACTCACAGGCTAATAACAAAAATGCAATGTTCAAAGAAATTGCAAGAATTTTTAAGATAAATGTGCAACAAAATGAGACAGGAAGATCCATAGTTAAGCAAATATTGACACCATACAACAGAAAACGCATAATCACTTAAGTATACAGCTGAGAAACTAAATAACGAAGTCAATCTGATACATCTGTTGGCGTCAAATGGATAAAAGGCAGCAGGTTCTTGGGAGCACTACATATTAAGCTTGGTGATATATGGTATCAGGACATGGCATTTTGAATAGGTAAGATCTTCAGAAATTGGTCCTCCTAAAGAAAAGCATCAAGGTGGGCCATCAGTTTTCCCAAACCCTGTATCATCTGGTCTTCTGGTTTAGGCAGGTGGCTTCATCAAATTAGGCGAGGCTGACGTCAGGCTTCAGATATCTCAGCTGTTATGTTGGGATGGGAAAGGAAACAGAGGTAAAAGAATAGCATCAGTCATATTGGGACACAGGTAGTGGCAATCACAGCATATTGTCTAAACTTAGCAAGAGCCCGCACTTGCAAGTAGAATAAGTAGCAATGAACTTGTAGGATAATATAGACTGAAATGAAGAATATGATGTACAAAGTGATATCATGGTCTACCTGCAATTTAATAACCTCCTTTAGTAGTCATAGGTTCTCCCACGTGAAACAGGGTTTCGCCCAGATAACCTGGTAAAGGAAGCCGACTATCAGGGACCATGAGAATGTATTATACCTTACATATGGTGCTAGTACAGTATAACTTGAAATTGGGTAAACCAACTACTTAGAGAGGAAAAACCCTACTGGGCACACTAATAGAGGAAATAGGGAGCATGGTCAGCTGAATCTATTTGTATCTGTGATCAGGGCAAATCATTCATGTCAAGCACAGTCTGGAGGTCAACCTAGCACCACACTCTACGACTTAGAGGTCTGAGAAGGACCATTACAATCACGGGGAAAAGAATTCTGTTCATTATCTTGATTGCGGAGAGACATCACTCGGAAGCTTTTCTCGTTATACCCAACAGAATTCCCCAAATAAATACTGACACTAATCAAGTTACAAAGATCTCACCCAGAACCAACAGAACGGCCAGATGAATAACTCCCATAAGCACCGTAAGCAGAGCTGCCACTACCACTCTGCAAATAGCACGGAAGTATGATCACACCAGCAAAGAGGCAACGTTTATAGATCAAATTGCATTATAGGCCTTCAGTTTTAATTACCAAAGTAAAATTACCTGAACACCACCATAGCTACCATAGGGATCCACAGGAGGCAAATCAGTAGAGCCACCATATCCACCAGAGTAAGAATACCCACGTCCACGGCTCTTAGCATCTCTACTTTCATACTTCAAGCTTTCTCCACCATCTGATGACATCGGAAGATATGGGAGAACAGGCAGAAACGTAGAAACAGCACCCTCCTTCTCAAAGAGATTGGCCCTCAAGCGTGAAGTGACTTGTATAAGAGCGTCTTTAGCAACATCAAGGTCTCCAGAAATCTGACAGAAGTAAAACATAAAATCAATTTGTAAGATCCTAACTTCAAAGTTTTCCCTTTCCATTCATATAAATGGCTATCTCCCCATCTCTTGCTGTAGAGGTATGACTCTATTTTCCATTTCTTGCAAGAGAGGCGGGACAGACTATACACATTGAACTGTAAATCCATCCACCTTATAAGTCAATCTACATAGAAACTCTTCAGATCCACACAATGACGATGATTGAACTTAAGAAGCACTTGTGTTAAATTCCATCAGAAACTCTTAACAGAATCAAAATGGTTCTACATTCCAAGGAAAACAACGAAACCATGTATTAAAGGATGGAGACCCATGCAAATGCTAGTTATGGCTCAACATTCAAACTTTCAAACAATATCAGATGATTAGACAATAAAACTTATGTCTATCCTTTACCTGCACCATCTCATCGTCTTCAGAGGCAACTTTGGGCAGATTTTCTTTGGACAGTATGCGGATATTGGCCTTTGTGACTTTCCTCATCTCTGAAATTATGGACCCTCCTTTCCCAATAAGACAGCCAATTCGAGAAGTAGGAACAAGTAGTCGTGTGGTGAATGAAACAAGACCAGAGTCTCTTTCAACTTTCTCGCTACACCTGGGCTGCAAGCGCAGAGCAGCGTCTATTGCTGGAGAAAAGGAATCTTCGAAAACCTGTTATACAGTGGAATTTCCCTTTATAAAATCACAACTTACTATTATCCAGTCAAAATATCAACTATTACTTTAAATAATTATATTACCTCTTTTGCAGAGATAGATATCACACATTCATCTCCCTCAGCAGCTGAACTATCAACTTTAATAGCTGCCCCAGAATCTTGTCTTATTTGATTAATTATCATGCCACCCTTGCCGATGACACCTCCAATATTAGCGGTTGGACAAACCAAACGAAGTGAAAAATCTTTTGAAGACGTGTCACTCCTTGGAGCTGAGTACAGTGATCGAGACCAGTCTGCACTCTCACCCTTATACCCTCCATAGGGCCCTATCAGTGGAGTTAATCCCATTATTGGAGCACCACCAGCGGCCCCCAAAACCGAACTACCAGAAGCGAAGACAGTAGGAACAGCAGAAGAAAGCAGATGCTGAGATCGGGATGGATTATCATGAAGGCGGGATGCAATCTGATAAAGAGCTTTCTTCACCAAAGACGCATCACCAGATATCTGATCCAACAAGCCAACCAGAAAAATATAATCAAGCTCGGGAACTTTGTCAACTGAACACATAAGGTATCCAAAATGAATATATAGAATATAACCTTGAGAGTGCTCATCAACTGAAAGAAATGGCACAGAATTTCCAGTTTAAGAATAAAATTCACCAAATATCAATGACTCTAATGTGAAGTATGATCACAGTTGTAACAACAAATGAGAAGATACATGGAACAGACAAACAGAAAATTGATAAAATAAGAATACCACCAAAGACTTCCTCAAATAAAATAAATAAAATATCAAAACTGCTACAAGAGAAAGTGAACTACAGCTTTACAGTTGGATTAGCACAAAAACAGAAGATACAGCAGAAAATGACATCAAAATACCTGTACGAGTTCATCTGAATTCAATGCACAAGTTGGCAAATGATCATCCTTTACGATGCGAATCTGTGCCCCAGTATCACTGCGAATGTTTTGAACTATCTGTCCACCCTTTCCAATGATACACCCGATCTGATCAGATGGTACTAGAAGTCGAACTGTGACTTGTGGGACGTCGTCTGAGTCCTCCTCTACTGCAGCATCATCAGCAACAATTCTATCATGCACCTTAAAAAGGGCATCTTGAGCAGGACACACACGGCCATCCGCTCCTTCAAAATCATTGGTTTCCTCAATAGAACTGTATATAGTGACAACTCTTTCTTCACATCCTGGCACAGACTCACCAATTCTTATCTTTGCTTTTGTTTCTACTCTAAGTTGCTTGACAATCTCCCCTCCTCTTCCAATAATACTTCCAATCTTTTTTCCTGGGCACAGGTAACGGTACACAGTATCATCAGGTCCAATAGAGAATGGGTCTTTATCATTTCCAGAATTTCTTCTTTTGTTTCCCCCACTTTCGGAGTAGTCAGACTGAGAATGAGATCGCTTGCCATAGTTGCTTCGCTGACCAGCCATTCTGAATTCAGTGATTGCCTGCAAAGAAAGGGAAGAAGCTAAAGAAACATATACTATATAAATTATTCAATGAGCTCACCATTAGTGCATTTAAAGCATTTACCATCAGCCCGAAAGCGAAAAGGTAACATTAACACACATGAAAGCTTCCACCCCTCTTTCACTGTTCAATAAGGCAGTCACATCTTGAAATGCAGGATGTTCATTTTATTCTTCTTTTTTTGTACCAAAATTCACTAACTCACTCAAAAGTGTATAGAGTGCTTTTGAGTATGCAAGTGTTTCATAATAACACTCACAATTAAAAGTTAACCATGGAAATTGCACTCTTCATCAACTTCAGAACTTACACATGGCAATCACAACTCTAAGTAACCAATACATGTAAATAAGTCCAACTGCACGATAGGAATATAAAGAATACACGATACCACCAACAAGCATCAAACCATGAGTAACAAGTACTTGTGAACAAATTTTGGCTCAAGTAAAGTCTCATCAACTGGTTGTACATATAGTCACGAAAAAAAAAAAGAAACAATTATAAGTTTCAAAAAAGAAAATAAAATAAAATAAGAACATCAACAAGATCATAATAACTTCAACATCGATTTTTTTCACCCAATTAAAACACACAAATGAACACCCAGTGCTAAATACCTTAAATTCAAAACCAACACTCTTTTTTTCCCTAGAGTTGGAAATAATGAGCATACCACAATCTCACTGTTTATGAAATTCCAAATTCAATTCCGTACTCTCATATCTTCGCTGTAACCTAAAAATTACAGGTGAATCAAGAGAAAGGGGAAGGCAAGAACATGCGAGATTCCAATTTCAACACACTATATATGTTAGGGCCACAAATTGCATCACAGAAAAATGTTAGGGTACGCAAATTCTCGGGTGAAAAGATTGGATCTAGAAATCAAAACAGGACGTCACATTTCATACCCCAAAAATATCACAGAATCAACAGAAAATCATCGATAGCAGCAGGCAGCAGGCAGCGTGGGTGAAAAGTTTACCTCACGGACGAAATTCGTAAGGGTTGAATCTTAGATAGAGATTTGCAGATAAGCGACAGCAGGTTTCTATACGGGTGAGGGATGACGCTAATATAATACCTAGGGTTTTGACCCCGACTATATCTAGCAACAATAGTATTTACTTTATTCTGCAGTTTATATTGCTAATATGGTAATTCAAAAAAAAACATAACAACTAATAAATGTCATAATATTTTACCTCACAATTTTCCTTCAGTAATTCCCAACTTTTCGTTTTATTATTATGTTAAATTACAATGATCTTTCATAAAAATTGTTATAATTACAGATATTCTTTTATTGTATGAAAAATTATCTATACTCCTTGTATTCAATGAAATTGTGAAATTATTGGATGAAAGTCTAAAATTATCAATTTTGTGCTTATTGTATTTTTTTTATTTTAAAAAAAATCAAACGAGGTGGATGAAAATATTTAAAAAACAGTATAAAAACATGTGAACTTTACCCATAAAAAAAACTCACAAAATTTTAAAAAATAATAAAGTTATACAACATAGTTCATGAGGGCATTTTATCATTTCACCACAAAAAACTAATGGGAACATAACAAAAAAGAAAAAAGCAACAAATTGGGCTAATTACTGAACAGCCATTAAAATTAGGAATGTATTAATAATTTTTCAGACAATAAGATAGTATTTATACTTATGTCAAACTTTACTTGAGCTTAATTTAATTTAGTTTATTTTTATCACATAAAAGACACGGTGATTTGTAAAATGTATTCAGGTACATTGTATATTTTGGTAAACAGAGGGGGAAAATCCAAGGTTAAAACTGTAATTTTATACTGGCCAAAAAAGTTTGTGGCATCCATTCAATTTTGAAACTTTTGTCATGAACAAAATTGGGCTATTGTTTCTTTTTTTAATATACGAGCATTTTATTTTATTTCTACTATTAATTAAGTAGAAGAAATTTATGTGTGAATTAAGATATCATCAAATGTACTTATAATTGTATTAGACCATTTATTTAAAGTTAATTTTTATTAATAACTCTTATGGCCTGATTGGTATTAGGAATGATCAAGAAATGAAACGAGCATCCCCAAGCTCATTTGTAAATATATGTTCGGTGTAAATTAGTATTAGGAATGACTATTCCTATGGAATTCTTATTTCCTTGTATACGGGATTAGGCATTCCCCTCCCAACATGTTATTAGTTATTTATTATATGTTGGGAATGATTTTATTTTCTTATATTAGTTTAATATTCATTTTTAATTATTACTAGAATTAAATATTTCTTGTATTTAGTTTTGAGAAATAATTGTGCATATATGGTGATTACAAAAAACGATAATAGTTTGATATTTTATTATTTATATATTCAATATTTCTTTTATCGAGTATTGAAGAAATAATGGTCGATACAATATGGTTAAATAGCTTAGTCTATTTGCTTGTTCAAATTATTATTTTTTTTTACAGAAAAAATATTATCTAGACTCCTAATCAAGAATATGAAGAGCTCGTCCAAATTTTGTTGGCTCATGCTCGAGCTCGACAAGTTTATATGGAATCCTTATTAATGATGTCCTGGAGGAGGCAATCCCCCACCAAGCTCTATGACTCTTCAAGTAGTGAGTGCTTAATATGATGTTAATCAATCACGTTCTCAACAAACCTTGATTCCCAAGCCACACAATCACATAAGGACATGTTTACAAGTAAGGATTAGTCATGATATCATTAATAATCTTGACTAATATCTTGTTTACTAGCAAAAAACATGGTCTGTTATTTTGGGCTCCGGCCCGTCATAAACGCACGAAATCGGTCTTGACTAGAAAATCCTTTACCCCACCCACATTGGCATTTTTTTGGTTTCCTTTTTTAGCCTTGCTATTTCAAAAAGTATGTTTATTTTACCCTTAATATTGGTGAAGGCACCACCATCTAACATGTCAGGTGCTTTAATTGCACCCAACACATTTTTGTTGACTTTACTTTCCCAATTTCATCTTTTACGTCCTTGGTCCTAAACAGGGCAATATCTCTCAAATATTCTCCATTGACTTCCTCTTCTTATATATATAATATATATATATATATATATTTTTTGAACAGGCTTTGCACCCCATGCGATCCTTAGGTCATGTGAGTTGAAATGACATTTTGTCTTATTAATGGGCAAAATGGTGAATCAGCCAAATAATACACATAATAGTCCATACAAATAAATAAAAAATAAAATTAACTATGAAACTATCAACAAAAAAATACATCTAGTAAATGATGTACTAAATACTCATTTCAGCAATAATCACAAACACAATTCCAAATTAATATTTTGCTCTAATCCCATACCCCATAGTAAACATGCCTAAATGATTTTGTACAATCACGCCCAACCCCAACTCCTCTTATATGAAGATCAATTGTTCCATCAAATTTTATAGGGTGTTTGGCTAAACTTTTTTAAAACATTTTATAAGCTCTTACATCTTATAAGATGTTTTAGGGGCTTATAATATGTTGGATCTTATTTTAAAAATAAGCTCCTAAAGTGTTTGGGTAAAATAAGATATTAAGGCTTATAAGATGTTTTCACATCTTATAAGATGTTAGGGTGTTTGACATAATAAGGTATTTTTATCGATAAAATGACCAAAAAGAGCATGATACTATTAGAATCAAATAAATTGTTATTTTTGTTGACATATTTTATTTTAAATATTTTTAAAGTAATTTCATAAATAGTACACATTCATTTAAATTCAAATAAATATTTATTAGATAATTCTTTTAGAAAAATTAAAAAAATAGTGGATTATGACCTAAATTTTGAATAAAAATAATATATATGTACATTCATGGTCGTCGAATATTAACATATATATATATATATTCTCTCTTGATGCAATGACTATTTCTAATTGTATAACTTATAATGTATTGAATTTATATTTTTTCAGTAAATATAATATCATAGCAATCTTAATTTTGTTTAGCTATAATAATTTATTTTTTAATAATGAAGCATTTTTTCTTTTTTAAATATAAAAAAAAATAATGAATTTTAGAAAGAGAAAGTATCTATGAGTGTGTGTGTGTGAGAGAGAGAGAGAGAGTGTACTGTGTGTACAGTGTGCGTGTGTGTGTGTGTGGAGAGAGAGAGAGAGAGTGCGTGTGTGTGGAGAGAGACAGAATGTGTGTTTGTTTGTATGTAGAGAGAGCGTGTGTGTGGTGGATGAGGGTATTTTTGTCACATAACATATTAATCTTATAGAACTTATAAGATGTTTTGAAAAAAGTTAGAAATGTTAATTTTTTTTTGAAGAGTTTACAAGATCCAAAATATCTTGTTTTGAGATCTTATAAGCTCTTTTAACAAAAATTTTGCCAAACAAATTTTTGGAGCTTATAAGCTCCCAAACATCTTATAAGATGTTTTGATAAACTTATAAGCTTAACCAAACACCCTCTTAATTCAATGGTCTCATTTCTAGGTTTATGTCAACTCACGATAAAAGGCGTCTCTCCTTCTCCCACAAGATAACCCTAGCCGAATAGTCTCAATGGATACATAAACCAAAAAGTCAGTTGTTCTAATAGTTTTCAATGAATCTTGGCATTTATTTTTCATTAGCCGCCTATTTTGATTGGACCATAAAAGTCGAGCAGTCATGACCCTCCTCCCCCCTACCCCTCAAAAAAAAAAAAAACACAGAAAAAATAAATGAATTGATAATCATTTAGGCTCTTATGGGTACATCTAACCCTTCCATTAGCCAAGTTGTATCAATGGAAAAAAATTACCAAAGGATGTTTTATAGGACTTAGGATTGTCTCACAAATAGACAAAGACGTATTATATGTCGATTGACGTTCATCTTTCCCTTATATATTATAAACAATAAAGATAATGTTTACCCTTAATCGCCTTCTTCATATATTGAATGTTGTCAGAATTGCGTTATTACACAAATAAACACTTTCATCTTATTCAAAATTTTATAATTCCAAATATGATCTAAACTAATCAGTGACTTTATTCGGCTAGCCACACCACCTCCACTTAATATAGTTCCTTGTTCTCTCTTGAGAAGATAAGCACTCCTCACAAGGGAAAAAGGCATGCTACCCCCTGTGATATACGAAATGTGTAAGATATCCCCCTATAAAAAAAAATACCAAATTACTTTTCTATGTTTTTAAAAATGAAACAATTTACTCCTTGACCCTGATGGTGTAACTCACACGCTTAAGGTGCGATTTTTACTCAATTTTTAATAATAAAATATTATTTTATATTTAAATATATTATGGTAGATAATAATATATTATATATAATATTTATAATAAATAAATATTATTATATAATGTATAATATTTATAAAAATATATATTTTACTTTCAAACCCCCCACCCCCGCCGCCCTTCCCCACCACACCTTTCCCCGCCGCCACCTTCCCCACCACACCCGCCCCCGTCCCCCTACCCCGCCACCACCTTCCCCAACACCCATCACCCCGCCCGCTTCCCCCCCACTCCCGCCCCTGCCGCCACCTTTCCACTTGCCCCCGTCCCTCCCCCCAGCCCTTCTCCGTTGCCGTCGACACCAGTCCAGATTCGTCGCCCCCACCTCCACCTTCCCCGCGGTCGCCCCCCTCGTTCGCCCCTTTTCACGTTGCTTCGTCGCCGCCTCACTCACCGCCCCTTCGTCGTCGCTCCATCGTCGCCTCCTTCCTCTCTTCCCCGTCGCCGCCTCATTCCCCGTCCCCCTCCCCAGATCTGCCTCCCTCCCCTAGATTGGCCGACCCCTTCCCTCTTTCTTACGCCACCGGCCTCCTCAGATCCGTCGGCGACGGTCGATCCTCTCTCTCTCTCTCTCTATATATATATATACATATATGATTTTATTTAATAAAAATATATTATACATATATTTTATGTAAATATATATTATATATATATGTTTTAAATCTAAACCGTTGATTGCATTAAGTAAGATCTGAACCTTTGATTTTATTAGTTAAACTTGGACCTTAAATTCAATCAAATCCAACGGCTATTAATAAGCATGTAAATATAATTTTATGATTACAAATAAAAAAACCAAAAAAACTTAAAAAAACGCGCGTGAATGGCACGAAACGCATGAGGGGCTTAATTGCTCTATTATTTAAAATACAGGGGAATAATTTGCTATTTTTTTTAAGGGGGGTAATTTGTATTTAACCCCTCCTCACAATGAATCTTGCAGTCCTCGTGCAGTACCATATTATTTCCCAACCCGACTGTGTCATATTAATCTATCCACCATATTATAATCATTTTTTTTTCTTAGGTGAATAATATTCGTTCGAAAAATTTAATAATCGGAGAAAAATAGACAAAATTAAAATTATCATTGATTTTCGACACATGCAAATTTGGTTGGTTTTCTAATTTTAGTATTATTTTATTGTGATTATCTAACAGTCCATTAAAGGATTTGATTGTTCCTTTTTTTTTTTGGCGGGGGGAGGGGGGGCTAAGTTATAATTATATCATTATTTCAATCACCATTATGATAATATTAATCAATACTAATATAAAAAAATCTATACTAATCTATACTAATATCAAAAGGAATATCCGACACTCACAAACGGTGGTTAATGACACCGCTGTATAATTTTTTTGTAAAGTAAAAAATTGTCATTCAACCGATAATATTACTAACTTATTCAACTTTCAAATTTTTTACATTAATTGATAAAATAGTTTTTTTTTTGGAATATGATGTATTGATTTATATTTTATATTTATAATAATACATTTTAAAGCGCGAAGAATATTTATTATACACACAAGGACGGTATGCCACAACAACTAGTATTAAAAAAAAAGTTTGTTTTTACTCACAAAGAGCAGTTACTTACACCGCGACACCAATTTTTGTTATGCCAATAATACCCCTAAATTGATTTCTTTTCTTTCTTTATTTGTTTGTTTATTTCTTTTTTTAAAAAAAATATATGATGTATTGATTTATATATATATATATTATTTATAATTTATTTTAAAATATAAAATATTATTATTATATACACGCGTGTACCATGTTGATTAGTTTAAAAAATTATAACTATTCAATGCCTAATATTAAATTAAACAGATAGTAATCATTATATTAATTATAATATCAGTAACTGATTATCAATTACTATTAAAATAAAATAACAATCTATATTGACAGAAATAGGTTTCTAGAATTATCCGTACATGAAATATATTCATAAAAGAAAAGAAAACCTCTCTGGAATATAAATTGCATAAATCACCCGTCGCGCCCGCAACACACCACAATAGCCAATAGCCAAGAGCCCTCCTTCCGGGAAAAGCCGAGAGTTATTTCCAACGTTAAATTCATAGAGCAGTCTGAGCCTCTGATTAACTGCCACAAACGATAATCCACAATCCCAATTAAACCCTAATCCTGAATAGAGGGTTACAGCGATGTCCACGTCCGGCCAGCCACAGTTCCGGTACACGCAGACGCCGTCGAAAGTCCTCCACCTCCGGAATCTTCCATGGGAGTGCACCGAAGAGGAGCTTGTGGAGGTGTGTAGACCCTTCGGAAAGATCGTAAACACCAAGTGCAACGTCGGGGCTAACCGAAATCAGGCTTTTGTTGAATTCGTACGCCCTTTTCCTATTTGTTTTTGTTTCCCAATTAAATTGCACTGTCTATTTGACAGAAAGGACTGAAACATCATCACTAGTTATAAGCCATCGACACTCTTGATTTTGGGGTATAACATGAGTCGAGCCCGTTGCCATCGACCTAACTCGAGCTCCATCATGAGTTTTAGTTGAGCTCTACCCAAACTGTTAAATGCCATGAGCCTTTTCGTAATTTTTTAATTTATTTTTGTTGTTAATTTTGCTGTAAATTTATTAGTAGCAGTAGTGCTAGTAGGAAAATTTAACAACACCTAATAATAGTCCTGTAGATTTATATTATTGTGTAATCTTATACTATAATAAACAAGATAACTAGCTAAAACTACATTTTAAATTTAATTGTCCTGTAATATAATTAATATGATTATGTTTTATGTTATTATTATGAGAAAACACTGGTGATGTTCAATAATGCAAAAATATACAACTCTGCTAACTCTATTTATTTTCTTATATGTGAGCTTGAGCCCGAGCTCCATTGTAATTGACTGGAGCCCAAGCATGAACTTTTAAGGCTAGCTTGATTGAGCCTAGGAAATTTTAAAAAGCTTGACTAGTTGCACCCATCACCCTTACTCTTATGAGTCATGTGAATGAACTAATTGTTTGTGTTCTGATGTAGATACATCAAAGTTTGAAAATTCGATTCCTTGGGATAATTCACTTAGGGAAATGTTCGGGTTTTGGTTGCTCAGACAACAGTAATTTCATGTTGTGCAGTTTGAGGTTTTGTATCAACTGAAAGCTTTAATTGATGGGAATTGTGAATGCTTTTGCAGGTAGATCTGAACCAGGCAATTAATATGGTTACCTATTATGCTTCATCTTCAGAGCCTGCCCGGATTCGTGGCAAAACTGTGTACATTCAATACTCAAACAGGCATGAAATAGTTCACAACAAAAGTCCAGGAGATGTTCCAGGAAATGTTTTGCTTGTTACCATCGAGGGTGTTGAAGCTGGTGATGTCAGCATTGATGTCATTCACTTGGTATGCCTTTTTCGGTTTATAGGACTCGTGGCATCAGGAAATATCTTCGTATTCTGTCCAGATGAAAAGTCTAGAAAAGAGGGTTCACTTAAGTTGAAATAGTTCATAGGATTGAGTTTTAAGATAATCAACACTTCAGAGGCCCCTTATCTGAAGAATGAAACCTTTATGTGGCTTGTTGGAATTCAGATTTTCCATAATTTGCTATTCTTCTAATCTTCGTTGAAGGTTTTCTCCTTCTGCTGCAATTTAATTTATCTAATGGTTATAGCCTTCTCAGTGTTTTTAGCCGCAATAGCCTGTTTATGACAGTTTTGTTATGATGCAAGTTTATTGTCAATAATCTATAAAGTTTTGTGTTCCATGCATGTGTTACTTAGACCTAGGGTCAAATAAAGAACCTGTGGTCTTAGTCTATACCTGAGAAAGTTTAAGCGTTGTTACTATTAGTTTTTTCCCCCTATAAGTACCTTTTCTCTATATGCTGTGAAACTTGACGATACAAAATAATCACAGATGGTCCTTTTCTTGAGTCTCTTGTTGGAGACAGTCTGGATATATTGTCATATGACTGCTTTATAAGGTCTATCTTCTGGAAGTTGTACAGGTGTTCTTCTGCACTTAATATCTTATTATATTGCAATTTCCCTCTTGTACTATTTTTTATTGTGAATTAAGTCTTCCTTGCTTATTCCCTGGTGTTTCTAATTGTGTTCTTCTTTGATATGCTCAAGTTTGACTTTATTTTTTCAGGTATTCTCGGCTTTTGGTTTCGTGCACAAGATTGCTACATTTGAAAAGGCTGCTGGTTTCCAGGTCAAGTTTTGATAAACAATTCGAAACTTTTCTGTAAATGAAGTTTGTAGCTCATATTTTTTTATTGTTGGATCTTAGCAGGCTTTAATTCAGTATAGTGATGTTCAGACTGCATCTACAGCAAGGGACTCATTAGATGGTAGAAGTATACCCAGGCATGTATTTTGTGGGTCTATTTACAGGGATAATTGGTTGAATATCATCTATTCTTTTGATTCCAGTTTGTGACCTACTCTGTATCAGTGGAGTTGTAATTTGGTGAATTTTCTGTTGTACTGTTTAATTTCAGATACCTTCTTCCAAGTCATGTAAATGACTGTCATTTACGCATCTCGTACTCTGCTCACACAGACTTGAATATTAAGTTTCAATCCCATCGAAGCAGGTAACACTTAACTTGCATTCACTTCTTCATGTTTTGGATGTTTCCCTTTCTGTGCCATATTGTTGGATACTTCCATCATCTTGCTTTCTTTTATTCCTCCTATTAAAACCTTTTGGGTAAATGTGATCGTTCTAATTAATGGTTTTTGTCCTTTAGGGTTTAGTGACGCTCGGCAGCTATAACACAGATGTGTTTTTTCATGGCCTCGTAGTAATATTCTCCATCTTATAATTTATGGTTTTTTCTTTCTGGATGTTTTTTTGAATGATATGATAAGAATTGCACAATTTGACTTACTCAGATTTAGGATGTAATGCATTTATGTCATATTATCTTTTCTCACTGCTGCACGAAAATTTTGTTGGAGCATTTTATGTGGCTTTTTTCAATTTTGAACTTACCAATGCACCTTGGAATGAATTATTATTACCTGGGTACTGTTACTCTCGTCATAACTCTATCATCAGTAGTCACTCTAAAAGGAACTTCTTTCTTGGTATTTTTTTCAAGGTTCTTGAACTGATATTGAGAAATCTAGATTGCAGAGGAGTCCTTATTTCTTAGGAAAAACCTCCTACTTCTGGCAGTAAATGTTTCATATTGAAGTAGGGAGTTTCTTTAGAATGTTTGGAGAAATAGTTGCTTTGACTACTGTGAACCTTTAGAACATTGCTGAAGGTGGACTCTCTTAGAGTCCAGTATGTAATTCTTTGGTTCACTTGATGTTGCGGAGATCTCACTTGTTGTGGCTTAAGTCTTATGAATAACCTTTATATCTGATTTGGGTCTGTCTTCTGGTTACACGAGTTGTACTCTGTTTGACATTCTTATGACAAGTAAAATTATCCTTGCTTATTCATGCAGGGATTATACAAATCCATATCTTCCTGTTAATCCTACTGCGATGGAGGGTTTTCTTCAGGTGCATTTCTGAACTGGATATATTTGTTTGTCTCCAAGTTTTGGGCAAAAAGCATTAATAAATTGCTTTTATCCAGCCTGCTGTTGGGGCTGATGGTAAGAAGATGGAGTTCGAGAGTAATGTTCTGCTTGCTTCTATTGAGAATATGCAATATGCCGTCACGGTGGATGTTCTTCACACAGTAAGAAATTGTGCTTATATTCTCTCTTTCATGCACATTTAAGGAGGAATGTGTTGAATAGTTGCTGCTTTTGATCAGGTATTTTCTGCATTTGGAACCGTGCAAAAGATTGCGATATTTGAGAAGAATGGTGCAACCCAAGCACTAATCCAGTATCCGGGTGAGTTCCTCTCATTGGAAATCAAGGAAAAGATAAACTAAGTGTGACATTGCATGGGATTGAAAGGTGGACCATTATGTTTAGTTTATATGTGCCTCTTTTAGTAGTCATTATTATGTTTTCATATCTGGCACTCGTACAATTTTCTTCTGTAAGTAAGATATGTTGCTTATTTTATTAGGCTCTGTTCTTTTTTGGCTGAGGTGAATTGTTGCAAGTAAAGAAGAGTTTCTTTGCTTTATAGCATTGATTTGCCACCTTTGTTGAGAACTGAATTGCGATGTTTGTCTGACCTTCAGCTATGTTTTTATTCCCCACCGTACCATCTATTCACAAGGATTTTTCTCACTTGATACAGTACAATTTTAGTGAACTAGCGATATTTTCAGAATGAATTCCTGTACAAGCTCTTATGGTCTTTCTAGTTGGTATTTGTCATCATTTGTGCATAATGTGTGTGTATGTGTATGTATAGCATCACTATTTTTTTATCCTTTCAGTTATTTTCTGATAGTTTCTTCATTCTATAAATAGAATCTTTTGCCATCCAGCAAATGATAGGGAACCTGTCATTTGTACATAATGTGTGTGCATCTGTGCATGTAATGCTTTTCCAGTGGATTTGGGGTCTAGAATTGATCTCTGAATTCTTTATTACAGATATCACAACTGCAACAGCTGCCAAAAACGCTTTAGAGGGGCATTGCATATATGATGGTGGCTACTGTAAGCTTCATCTATCATACTCTCGTCATACTGATCTCAATGTGAAGGTAAAAAAATGTGTTAAGAGTTGCAGATTTGTGAGACCAATAATGAGAGGGAGAATTCAAGTGTTTGTCTATGACCCAAAAGTTCTGTTAATAATTTAAAAGAATAATGATTTTGCTGCCTTGGTGTATGCTTCTTGACTCATGTTTACCCTTTCAATTGATGCCTGATTTTTGCGGAACTAATTGATTATGCGCATATCATGTAGGCTTACAGTGATAAGAGCCGAGATTACACCATCCCATTATCACTTGCAATGCAACAAACTCCTGGAGTCCCCACCACGGTTGCAGGATTGCAGAGCCCTCCAGCTGCATCAGCAGTCCCTGGTGTTGGGTATGCTTCTGGTGGTATGGCGCAGGCTCAAACTCCAGTGACACCGGTGTCCTTATGGGACCCAGCTACCCCAGCAGGCGCACCAACCTTTATGTCTGTTTCGAGCACATTTCCTGGCCAAGCCTATGCTTCAGCCCCTCTTCCTGCTTATGCAGCTGCAACTATTTCTCCTCTTACCTCAACCGTTGCACCCAACCACACTGCCCCTGGTATTCCGCAGATTAGAGATGCTCAGCCTTTGCATCAGCCAAATGTGCTTCCTGGTGGGATTTCACTTCCCACTCAATCCCCTTATTATGGTTCATGAGTTGCACGCTTTTACTTGTCAAATTACTTGTGCTGACGCATAGAAGTAGAAACCACTAATGAGGTTGCTTGAAATGTTGATTTCGTTGTGGTGTTTAGTTACAAATTTTCATCAGAGGTGCCAAAGTGCAGCAGGACTATTTTATTGGCTGCTTAAAGCATAGCTCTTTGTTGTCTAGCTTTCAGTCCCTGCTCTTCACACTTTGTAGCAATATTGCTGTATATCCTTGAGAAAAGGAAGGATAACCTAAAACCAGCCATGTTCTTTCCTTTACTACCTATCATTTCCATTCGTGATACATTGATATTGGTCAAAATGTTACGGCACAGTAGTTGTTTAGAGTGCTCCACCCTTTACCTGTTTTGGTACTTGGCGATGGTATACGCCCTAAGACCGTCTAAATTGCAGAAGCTATTCATGATGAGACCGAACTTTCTGAAAAATATGGATGTAGGAGAAATGGCTTGAAATGAAAGCTCATGGAAATGGCTGGGAACTAAAATAATGGTCCACTTTCAGAAACAATTCAACCGGGCGCCGGGGGTGTCGCATTAAATTTTGGTGAAATATTTTGTTGGAGAACATAATCTCTACAGTTTATTAATTTTCCGCTGAATTTTCTCCCCCCGCCAAATTGTTGGTTGAAAATAGTCAGTTGTCACAGACTTGAACAGTTTTTGCTTGTGACTGGACAGATGCTGCTTTCACATTCTGCACAGAATAGCAAACCGAAAGCTGGGTTCATTTATTCTTTCCCTCCCTGGGGAGACATATTTGCTTACAGCGTGAAGTTTGTTTTCTTTTAATAAATAAATTTACAGGTAGTAAAAATTTATGAAATTTATTAATATTAATAAATAAAAATTATGAAAATTCATATTTATCACGATTGATTTATAAACTTATTATAAATTAATTAAGTTTTTCTGATCAAACCATCCTTATATAATGTCCTAATCAGTCTATCAATGGGTATGTGGTTTTGGACGGACGAAAATATGCCACTCTAATTATCTTTAAAGAAAAATCAAAACAAGAATTGGTTCCCAGGTTCTGTAAACTGGACACCTAACCAAAATTGGAGACATTCAAAGAAATGGGAACCGTTAATTGTAAGCGGCCACAATGTAAGAGGCAGAATTAGGATGTGTATGGGTGAATATGAATTATTTGGGCGTGAAAAGCGGAATATATAGCCATCCATCCATATATGAGTCGATTGGACAGGGAAAATCTAGGCATGTTAAAGAGATCTTGAGCTGTCTGGTTAGGTGGTTGTGATATTTAAACTATCTGGTCCATGTCGAACACAACTAGCTACGAAGATTAGTTACCTCTCTACTCTACAATCTACATCCTTTAAATTCAGTATTTCAACCACATTTATGTCCAACCCTTTTCAAGAAATGTCTCTGGATGCTGGTTGGTGTCTCAACCCAGTCCATATGCCGCTGTTACTTTGGACCCGAGGCTACATCAATATGTTTAATTACGGACTTAACAAATTTTTTAGTTCGATCGGAGTTTGGGTTAACAGAGAAAAATTAAAAACAAAACAACACTAATTAATCCGGGTTGAGATTGTTAATATCTCTCCAATCCTATTCGGTCGGCCCCGCAATAATTATTTGTTCACAGACTTATCAGAACCTTATAATACTTAAGTTAATAATTTTTTTTGATGGGGTTGAGAAGTTAGAACACAAAGTATTAATTACATGATGCCCGTCAAATAGTGTCTCTTTGGATTTTATAGAGGATCAAATCTATGTGATTGTAGTTGATTGGATCCACGTGTTATAATTTCGAAATCAAAGACTATTAATATGAGTTCTGGGTTGGAGGGTTGGGTGAGATATGAATAGATTCGGTTAAAAAAATTCAAAATTTAAGTATTTGAATTAAAAAAGAGACTGTTTAATTTTGAGATGTGAAAAGACATTTCCAACGAATTATGCGTTAATATAAATTAATTATGTATATTTTTTAAGTCATGTATTTTGATAAAAAAATTAAATATAAGACATGTTTATATGTATTATCTTGATATTTTTTATATTGCATAAATTTTACGAAAAAATTTAGAATATATGTAAAAAAATATATTATATATAGTCGTGTCCTAATTTTTTTGAAATTTTTTGTGTCGTCGTATCATCGTGTTCGTATCCATGCATCATAGATAGTTCCACAAGAAGCTAATTAAATCTAGTAAATATCCTACGTAATAAACTCTAATTTACTGCTGTTGCTATTTTAGGAAACAAATCACACTAATTCAGTCAAATTATCAATCTTACAATAGAGAAAAGTGAGGGTTCATTCATACGGACTTAATGATTAATGCATGGAACACTAATTCTGAAGCTAGAATCAGGTACAAGAGAGGCTATCATGTGGTCCTTAATTTGCCGCTTGCTAGAAAATGAAAATAGTTAATTAATTCCATCAAATAATTGAGTGATTATAATTTTTGACATTTAGAATATTCAGTTTACACGACATAAATTAACGCAGAAAAATTGATCACCACCACCCATTGTAACTTTTTCGACCAAAATTCTAGTTCTAAAAATATGATTCAAAACCCATTATATATATATATATATATATTTCCCTAAGTACGAAGAAAAATATAAATTAAAGACAAGGAAGAAGGTTAGAAGAAGAGAAGACCTACTCATGTGAGGAATTAGCTTAACGTCGACTTCTGTGAACCTCAAAACAGTAATGTCATAAATGCATACAAAAAAATAGGAATGGTAAAGCATATTACATAGATACACATATATATATATGAAGTAAAAGAAATGCAATCCTAGTCTAGTCTATCACGCATTTAAAAAACCCACTGTTCCTGTCTGCTGCTTAGGACCCCATCCCATGTGATATTGCTCACAATTTCTTCTCAACATAAACTTAATTACAACCTCATTATCCATCCCACGTTTGTCCATCAATCAAAAGCAACTTGCCACAAAGAGATCATCAATATCAACATATATCAAGATAGTTAATTATTCAGAGTTTGAAGATTATTAATTCTTGATTGGAATTTAAATTAACTACGTACTTCTCCTGATATATATATCTAATGATCTTAATCGCAAGGACAAGACTTAATCATGATTTTACCAAGAAACATTTGCCCAAAATTACACAATTATGATCTTCTAATTTAATTTAGTATTTCACTCATATTTTATGTGTATTATATAACATACGGCAAACATAGGGAAAATAACGTAATTAGCGTATTTTCACTTTTGATCACATTGGTTACATGACTATCACTTTTGGTCCCGTAATTTTAAAAGAGTAATATTTTTGGTCCCATGTTATCTTTTCATTAAGTGTTTAAAGAAAAAGGCCACGTGGTCGTTAAGTGTATGGGATAAAAAATGTTACTTTTTTAAAAGTATGGAACTAAAAGTGAGAATCCCCTAATCAATGAAACCAAAAGTGTCACTTTTTAAAAATTATACGATCAAAAGTGAGATTCCTATAATTAATGGAACCAGAAGTAAAAAAACCCTAAGTTCCAGGAAAAAATTCTTATTGCTTACAAACACACATGTATGAAATGTAAAATGCAAAATGATTGCGCAGTCGAGATTAATTATTGGAGAGAAGGGGCAAGATAGATTGCCCATTTGTAGTGTTATTGTGTGATGAACAAAGTGTTGGTTTCCATTTTTCACCCATGCTCGTGCGCCACCACTTGTTTCAATTCTTGACGCGGTTTCTAACTAAGATCTCCTCACAATGCATCCCTTTTATCTTAAACATCCAGAAAACAACTTCTCAGTTGTCATAAATGGTCCCATGCAACAGAGATGAGATGAAAACTTATCACATGTCACCTTCATTGCTTTGCCCTACACACTTTATTTTCACTCTCTCTCTCAACCCCTCTATTTATTCCCATCAAACACTTTATTCACTTCCTCCTTAAGTCTGCACATGCTCAAACTTTCTAGCTAGGCTAGTGAAGAAGTTCAGCTTCTCTCTTTCTCGATTTAATTTCTTTGTTTCCTTCTTTATATATTCAGAACCTGATAATTAATTAAACCCGCAATTTCCTTTTCTTGTGATGCAGGAAAAATGAAGAGTTTTGCAGTTTTCTTAGTGGGGTTTTTCTCGTTTGTGACATCTGCTTATGGTTATTATGGAGGTTGGATTAATGCTCATGCCACCTTCTATGGAGGAGGTGATGCATCTGGAACAATGGGTATGTAATTATTCATTCAATTTAAACTTATATATATACGTACGTAGTATTATTCTTTCTGTATAATTACTCTTGTTGTTGTTGTTGTTGTTAATTTTTCTGGCAGGCGGGGCTTGTGGTTATGGAAATCTGTACAGCCAGGGGTATGGAACTAATACAGCAGCACTGAGCACAGCTCTGTTTAACAATGGTTTGAGCTGTGGAGCATGTTTTCAGTTGGTGTGTGTGAATGATCCACAATGGTGTCTACGGGGCTCCATAATCGTCACCGCCACCAATTTCTGCCCTCCCGGCGGCTGGTGTGATCCTCCCAACCATCACTTTGATCTCTCTCAGCCTGTTTTCCTACGTATCGCCCAGTATAGAGCCGGCATCGTCCCTGTCCTCTACAGAAGGTCTGCTTCATTATTAACTATTAATTACCTTGTTGTTATTTCTTGGTATTACATTGATTCTAGTAATTATAACTAAGGAGATTTGATTGAATGTTTTGTTGTATAGAGTGCCGTGCAGAAGAAGTGGGGGAATCAGGTTCACCATCAACGGGCACTCATATTTCAATCTAGTCCTGGTAACCAATGTGGGGGGTGCTGGAGATGTACAGGCAGTGTACATCAAGGGATCAAGAAGTGCATGGCAGCCAATGTCAAGAAACTGGGGCCAAAACTGGCAGAGCAATTCATACCTCAATGGACAAAGCCTGTCTTTCAAGGTCACCACAAGCGACGGCCGGAGCGTCGTCTCCTACAACGTTGCTCCCCCCAACTGGTCTTTCGGCCAGACATTCTCCGGTGCTCAATTCCGCTAGGATAATTGTGGCGTTATAAAATTGAAACTGTTAACTAATTATAATCTAGTTTAGTGCGAGAAAAGACTACACTATAAGAATCCAATTATACTTAAAGGGCTTATTTTGAAGGAGCCCTACTCCTCAATTTGCAGTGTGTGTGTGTGTGTGAGGGAGAGTGAAAGAGAAAGAACAAAAAAAAAAAAAAAAAAAAAGAAAGGATTATTTGCGACCTCCAGGGCTCTCAAATTAGTACTGCTAAATTACGATAATAATCCCTGGAAGAGTTTTCCACGATGATCGATGGAGCAGAATCACTGCTGTTGTTTGTATAAGTCAAGTTAAAGTTTATGATCATGAGCGGGAGCTAGACATTCTCAGAATGTCCAGAAAGAAAATCTCTGAATTGGAGATTGATTGTCTGAAAGAAATCTGTACGTACAATGGATGATGTTGGCACATATCATGATGTATTATAAGAGATGGTCTTTAATTTATGTATGTACTTCTTGATTCCCGAATATGAATCATTGTGTTATTCAGATCGAATTCCTGGTTAATAATCTCTTCTCAGCCAAACTTGCCAACTTCCAGAATTCAGACATTAAACTGCGGTCCAGCCCTTACATGCATCATTAAGATCAAAACTCATGTGGTGGTAGTGGTACTTATATTATTTGTATCAGCTGCTACTTTTGCTTTATGTTGGATTATTATATATAGAGACAAGAAACAGGAACAGAATTGATTGACTCCTAATTAAACCAAAAGTTAAATTAAGGAAAAACAGACACCTAATTAAGATTAGATTACATGTATAGCTTATGCAAGGACGGGGTAGATTTCTTTTGTAATATTGTCAAAGATATCATTGAAAAGGAAGAAGTGGGTAATTATAACAAGTAGAAGGTGGAATAAATACTGAATTTATTGGCATTAAATAGGGGAGAGGAAAAGGGGTAACACACAGTCCCCGAAAATTTATGTTGTATATATATCATGAGTTGTTTTTGAATTTTGGGTATATAGTTGCAAAACAACCTTATCAGTACAAGAACCTGACAACATCTTTATAACTTCTTTGACTCATGAGCAGCCTGTTTTTAATGGCAAAAAATTGAACAAGTGTCTGATAAAGGGCTTCAATATTAGCTGAAATCGATGATGTTAATAATACACTAAATTTATGTTAATTATAGTACTTGCAATCTAATGGAATATCTATTTGAAAATTGTACATTGATGACATTACAAATACATGGCATTCTTGGTTCAGACGTTAATCTTATTTCAACTAGCTACGATTTCTATACATGCAATAATATAATAACATTGTAATGATGAGTGTAAGAACGTCAAATAATTAATAACCACAATAGTAATTAAATTTTCATTAGATATACTGGTGTAGTGGTATGAATATTATGATCTATGAATAGTAGTTTTTCAGTAAATACAATATTTCTTAATTTTCAGGAAGGCAATGCAGATGCACATGAATTTGTCGGTGGCTCTTCTCGTCTTCATTTTTCCCCTTTTTTGTTTTAGATTATTTTTCTGTTTTATTCTATCTCCTTTTTCTGTAGGTCTTGGTACCCACCTCTCAAGGGGGACATTAAAGACATCAAACTCAACAGTAAACCAATCTATAACTTTTGCAACAAAAATCTGACACAAATTAATTATAATCTTACACCCTTCACATCCAATTTTTCTTAAACAATTGATGATGTAGGCAAGTATCTTATATCGATTGTAAACGAAGAGTTTGACTGGCTTATAAGTTTCAATGTCTCCTCTCCCTATCGAGGTGTCTTTTTAGGACAAAAGTGTGAGACTCATACATAGCCAAAACTAACAATACATTGCGCAAATGGGCACCGACCAAGTCGCATTCCGTATCATTTGGCGTTGTTTATGGGATGATGCCATGTACTCATCTCAAGCCCCTCATTTGGAGGCTGCTGATGTAGGTAAGCGTCCCACATCGATTGCGGACGAGGAGCTTGGGTGGCTTATAAACCCTAATGCCTCCTCTCCCCAGCGAGACATCTTTTCAGGATAAAACCGTGAAACTCATACGTAGTCAAAGAGGACAATACATTGCGCAATGGGGGCACCGATCAAGTCACAAGCCGCATCATTTGGTGCCGTCTGTTGGAATGAGGTAATGTACTCGTCCTAAACCCCTTATTTGGGGGCTAATTATGTAGGCAAATATCACACATTGATTGCAGACGATGAGCTTGAGTGGTTTATAAGAGCCAATGCCTCATCTCTCTACCGAAGCGCTTTTTTAGGATAAAATCGTGAGACACGTACATAGCCAAAGCGAAAAACGAAGTACCGATCAAATCGCAAGCTACATTAACAATCTTTCGACTTTTTAACTCCTTCAAATTATTTTGATCTCACAACTCAAAACTTTCTGTCTGAGAAGAAACTGAATTGCATCGATCATGCTCAAGGTCAAAGCAAAAAAACAGAGAGAATTTACAAGCACTCAAGATTTTTTGAATTTCACACAGTGGTACAGGTTGCCATTACCCAACAAAACTAGGCGTACAAGGACACGATGTTCCCCTGTCAACGAGGTGGTCCTAATTTCCAATACCGTAATTATATATAGTACACAAAACCTCAGCTCAATAGTCACGTTTCAGTCTGTTACTATTCTGCCTCTGCCTGAATCCAGGAAAAAAAGTTGCTACATTATTGCAACATGACCAGTTCTTTTCGTACATTTTTTCACTTTTGGTAGATGAAACAGGTAAAACGTTGGATTAGGACAACTTCTACCTCAAATTAAAATGAAGTTCATCTTACTTAATTAGTATATAAATATGTGATCGGTAATATGTAATAGTCCCTTGAATCTATAAAGACATTCTCCTTAAAATACAGAATCTAATTCAATGGACTGATGGAGAAAAAGACCACCCGAAACCCATAGGGAAAAAATATAAAACTCTTTTCATATATATAAATGATTATTTCAATTCAATGGGCTAATTTAAATTAAAAATTCTATATATGTTGCATTGACTCAAGAACACAATTAGGGCCCGTTTGAAAGTTTGTTCTCATCAAGAAAGTAGAATGATTGCACCCCAAGCCCATTTAACTACTGGGGGGCTCAGACTGAGGTGTAGCATATTGGACCCGGAGCTGAAAATACGGGTCTTGGGCTGATTCTCTGGAGAGCCCGGCCCAAGGACCCGTGTGTGTCCATAGACTCATAGGGAGGAAATCTAGGGGACAGTGTATGCATGTAGGTGTAATAAAAAGCCCTTAAAAGGGGAAGCAAGTAGAAAGAATCAAATATAGGAACAAGATTTTTTTCTACTCTGAGGAGTTATCACAGTTTGACCAATTTAAAGAAGATGATGAGAAAAGTGAATGTGAAGGGAAGGAAATTAGAGAGAGGGATCAACAGTCCTATTATTACTGCATTATTGTTCGAATAGGGTCTGTGTGTCTGTGTCAGCAACGACTCTAATTCCAATTCTATGCAACAGGGTTCGTGCAAGAAAAGCAACCTACCTCCGGACCGCTTCGAACACTTCGATCTTTTATATATTCTCTACCCTTTTGCTGGAAATAGAGTGCAAACAGGTTGAGTCTGGAAATCAGCATCCAGAGTTGTCCATTCTTGGTTTCGTGTAAAACTGCAACAGTGATTAATATTTAATTCGGTAAGAAGAATTATAAAGCTTTATGTCTATTCATTGATTACTCAGAGAGACAGCATAATTTTGTTTCATGAATGCATGCAACGCTCCACGTACGAACCAAGAATGGAAGCAATGGTGTGCCTATTTTTGGTTTGAAATGTTTGGGGGTAGTGATGCATTTATGGAGGTTGAGAATAAGTCAAATTAGGGGTCATGCCCCTCACTGTCCTACCACTGAAGCCAGGCCCTCACCCAGATATGGAGATGAGTAAAATGGTGTGGATTTCTGTGGAGAAACAAACACCTTTTTTTCTGCTAACGCTTCTAAACAACTCCCTGTCTTCTCAAATTCTCATCTTAACGTTTTGCCTTTTATTCCCTGTCAACAGCTCCTTCTTCTTGGCATTCTTTTCTTGGTGGAATATATCTCCATGCAGCAGCAGGCCGCCACCAACCTCCGCCAGTGCCACCAAGAACATGGTGGCTCCGCCGCCTACAAACGCTGCAGCGTAGTCCCTGTGTTATCAATGGGTTTTTCTCTCGATGCTTTTAAAGATCCGGTGCATGTTTTAGAGCTAAAGTGGAAACCGCGGGGAAGAGGTGGAAGTATGGGTTTTTCTGTAATGGAGGGCTGCAATATTAGGCTCTCTGAGGATTGCAGTAATAATGGCCAAGAAGAAGCTGAAAATGCTGCAATGGAAGGCTGTAGCAAAAACTTCTCCAAAGTTAATAATAATGGGAAAAACCCTAGTGAAAGTTGTAAAGAAATAGAACGTGGGCAGACAAAATTTCGTGCTAGGGGGCACTGGAAGCCTTCAGAGGATGCAAAGCTGAGGAAACTTGTGGCCGTCTACGGTCCTCAGAACTGGAACCTCATAGCTGAAAAACTGGAAGGAAGATCGGGTATGGTTTGATATTTCTTCTTTTAACCTGAAGATGAACATTGTTGACTGAAGAAAGAGTACTAATTCTTTTGGTTTTTTTGCTGGAAAATCTTTAATTTGAAGGTAAAAGTTGTAGACTGAGGTGGTATAATCAACTAGACCCAAAGATTAACAAAGGAGCTTTCACGGAAGCAGAAGAGGAGAGGCTAATGGAGGCACACAGAGTTTATGGCAACAGATGGGCGTTGATTTCCAGGCTTTTTCCAGGGCGGACAGACAATGCAGTGAAGAATCACTGGCATGTTTTGACCGCCAGGAAATACAGAGAGAAGCCCAGATCCTACATGAAAAGAGAATGGACTACGGATCAGCAGCCTGATCTTGGTACAAGATCAATGGAGAGAAGTTCAAGTAGTATTTCTGCTGCCAATGTTGCAGTGATGCAGGGTTACTGTGGAAATCAGGTTTCCGGGCCGAGTAATCACCACTTTCCTGGTGGTAGTTCTTATGTAAATTTGTGTTCTGGTCAGTTTAATTTCTCTCATCCCTTCATTGTTTACAATATTGCTTTGCATTATCCCATTTTCAATTGCATTTTCATCATTAATGCTCAAATCAGAAGCAAAATCAAGACAACACTCAGTCGGAGTATCAAGCATTTGAAGTACATAAAATATCAAGATTTGACCTTGAGAATGGGGTTGATTACAGGCTGCGACAACAGGAGTTGGCATATGAGGAGAGAAATAGAAGAGTCAAGCAAGCATATGCAGCATCTTTCACTGCCATACTCGCCGGTATCGAAATCGGAGATCTCCTTTGCTGCACCAATATCACCGGCATCTACATCGGTTGCAGATCACTACCAAGGCTCCAGCCATTTTCTGCAGAGAACTGATCAAACACCTATGTTCATAGATTTTCTTGGAGTTGGAGCCATATGATCAATGGACAAGATTTCGGCAGGTGTGGATAATTAATTAATTAGCTAGATTAATTAATGGGTGTACCTCTAATAAACAGCGCATGATCATCTTTTTCGATCAGTTTAATCACCGCTTTTCCATTTCTTTGTTAATCTTCTTGCTGCATATGATGTTTGGTTATTGAATTTCAGTGACAAAAATACTAATACTAAGTTTGGAGGTTGGATTTAGTAAGAAAAAACCCTAATGAAAAGTTTTCATGGACATTGGGAGAATCCAGGTTTTTGGTAGAGGGAGGGAGGGGCCCCATCCTCCAATTTCTGAGCAGAATTAGCCGAGTCTCCAGAGGGCTCACGTGAGGGCTAGAGTTCTGATACATTCTGACAGTCTGCCCAAAACTTGGGTGAAGTTTGCCGGGATGGAGACAAACGAGTACTATACCACAGACCTTGTGATTATATATTACTCTTCTTTTTATTCCAGTTTCTTGCAACTCTCTACGGTTGTCTTTTTCTTAAGAGTTTGTCTTGGCTCGGGCAAACTATTTTCACTTACATGTAACAAGAAAAACTAGTACTTGCATCACGTTAAAGCTTCAAACTCAAAACTAATTAAGTTAAAAATTAAGTATCCAAAATAAGTATCATATATATGTCCGACGGGCCAGTAGTTCTCTGTGTTTATATATACAGCTCGTGCTTAATTATGATGGATAAATCAAACACAGGTGTTCCTTTGAGTTTTCAAGAAAACTTTTTAACATCCTTATGATTAGCGCACGCGGGATATATCACCCGAAGGTTGTGAACGCAAAACATGCCTCCGGCTCTCCTATTAACTACTAAATAGGTCAAGATTCGTACTTTTTTATTAGGGTTGTTCAAACCAAGTTCCAGTTCTATTCAAATTCTAGTATATATGAACTCATGCTAACTATCTATTCATTTTTTAATCTATATATGGTTCACGTGAAATCCTATAATTCCGAAAATCTATAAATCTTAGCTCTTTATACTCAGTACAACTTTTGGTTTTAGGACCTTACATATTTCTTCTGTACGATTTTATTGGTTTAAGTATTGAAGGACTATAATCGAAACTTTTTCAGTGTAGTTCTTACCGTTTATTGCTTTGCAGGTCATGTATCTAGAAAATTTGAATGTTTACCTAAACTATATTGAGCCTTTACATATCTAACAATTTGAATACACACATCATATACTATTCGATAAATTAAAATAGAATATAATATCCCACGAAAACTCATCATTTGTAACTGGATATTGATCAATAATGATATGTACGATGTTTTAGTTCGTTTTTTGATGGTAACAAAAATTATATACGTACGACGTTTAGTTTATTTTTTGATGGTAAAAAATATTATACAGGCATGTCTATATATAGACATCATAAAACACTATCACTTCTAGGTGGATGCACTGGAAATATCATATCCCTTGAAATCAAGAATGTCTTGCAAAAACTCCAAACAATTAGTAGAGCAAAAATTAAAGAATATGATGAACTTTAAGGTTTATAACAAGTTTCTCTTGCAAAAAAGGAATAATTTAACTAGAGCTACTCTCCATGAATTTCACAAATTCTTCGAAGTCTATCCTTCCATCTCCATTTTCATCAAAAGCTCCAATCATTCTCCTGCAGTTCTCCATTTCTGATCCTTCCTTCAATCCCAGAGCAGAGAGAACCTTCTGCAGCTCCTTTGCATCAATAAATCCATCTGCGTTACTGTCAAACACGTTGAAAGCTTCTTTAACTTCGTCCAAGCTCGGAGCTCTCTCTTCAAACATGTTGAAAAGGTCATCGGCACCCAAACTCGCTGGAATCAGCTTTGATCCTGCATGATCACCATCGCAAAGCATTCCTAAGCTTCTTAAAACCATCTCCACCTCTCCTCTGCACACAGTCTGATCATCATCATCAACTCTCTTCTCTTGATTGGACAAAGTCGATGACCCTGAATCTCCATTAGCACGAGTTTTTAGATGATCATCGGAGCTGATCAGCAACTGAGACTGAAATCTTGAAACGAAGCAGGAAATTCTCTTCCTGTCAAGGAGTATGTGCAGCAAGAGGAATTCAACGAATCCCACAATCAAAACAGTTAGCTGAAGGCTATTTAAATTCAGGGATAGGCTCTCATGAACTGGGAATTGGGTTAAACTGCTGAGAGACATGGCGAATTAATTCTATTTCTCTGGTTAGATTAAATGTTTGAAGAAAGAAACTATATAATTCACATGCAAGTAACTATAGAAAGTTAAGAAAGGTTGAATTTGCTAGCAAGAGATGGTGTGATTTGAAGAGTTTGGAGGTGAGAAGCTTATATATATATATATATATATGTGAGGTCCCAAAAGGGAGGAAGTTGCCTGTGTGGTGCAGGTCGGGGAGAAGGTGTAAAGAGTAGAGAGAAAAGAAATGGTGATTAAGAGGAAATAAACAAGGAAGTTTCTCTTGGCTCTTGCGCGAGTCCTTTGGGAAATTTGACAAGTTAGGCTGGCCTGATTTTCTTGTCTGTTTTTGGCTCATCATATGTATATTTTATGTGGAAATATGGAATTAATGCAGGGAATTGGTGTGGCGTCCGCATGCAATTATTGACTTGTACAGGAAATTAGTGCTTTGTAATTTCCTGGAATTTCTTGGCAGCCTCATAAGCCAGGAAAACAATATTGGCTGGGAATTAAAATATTTCATCTCACCCAACAACGTGCTACTGCATTTTCTTGGGGAAATCTTCCTTTTACATCTTTCTGACTATGACTTCTAAGTCTAAGGCGCCCAACTTTAATATCAGAAAAGCTAAAAGTACTGGGAACAAAATATTCTAATCTAAAGTAGACAAATGCAACACACTTGGTGTACCATTTAGAAAAAGTTGTCAATCACATTGCAAGTGTATCACACTTACTCTGACTCTGTAATTGGTATGTTTTTCATGCTCATGTTTAGAATCACAATGTACAATTAGGAAAAGCTCTTGTGTTCATGAGATCATGTTCAACGGCGTTAGGTGTTATACGGCAAGCCATTTCCCTTAATGTTGAAAAGAAAAGAATGAGAAAAACATGCAATCTTTGTATATATTCGGGTGAGGTGTTTAGAGTCTTTATTTGGTTCGCAATATGCGCTTACTTTAGTAACCTCGTCTTCCTAAGAGTTGTGTGGCCATTTATTGTACAAACCACAACTTATTGTACACTGCAAGCCCCTTATATAATTTTCTAATTTGTGTATATGCAAGAAAAATAAAATAATATATACATTAAATCAAACTTTTTTCTTTTAATACTACAATTTCTTTTTTCCTCACTCCCAAATTTGATAGTCGTATTGCACAAACTTGAGCTATCCAATTCTTTTTTTTTTAAAAAAAAAAAAAATTATGAGGGGTCTCTAAATTGAGTTTGAGATTAATCCCAACTCTAATTTGTGGCTGTCGTTGTTTGAGGAAATTTTGCACCCGATAAGATTCAAATACAAAATTTCCTGTTAAATTGATCGATCCCACACATATGAACGCAATAGGACCTTACATCATTGTGCCAACCATTGGGATAGCTCATTGAATGCTCCCAATACTTTCTCAAAACTCAATTGAAAAAAAAAAAAAAAAAAAAAAAAAAGAGTCACAAGAAGTCTAAGAGATGGCATGATTCATGCTCCTTTTGTTATTGAGCGAATTATAATGACATTTCTTGAAGTTTGGTATAATTACGAATACTCCTCATTTTTTCAAAACCACTTGAGGGAGACTGAGATAAACATCTTCCGATCAGTAGTCTATTCCATGGGCGGCGGTGGAGGAGGAGGAAAAAGATAACCAGATTTAATATTAACTTTTGGTCCTGCATCAACATACTCCAACTCCATCATCTCCCTTGATTTTCCCTGCAAATTATTGAAACAATTACTCCACATGGAATTTTTGCAGCTGTCTATACAAAACTAATGAAATAAATAGAAGAAAAATGCAAAGAAAGCAAAACCTGGTCATGTTCTTCATGGCCTGAACAAGTGACTATTCTCCTTCCAAATCCTGTATTTACCCCAAACAAGACTTTACTATCATGGTACTCGATAGTACTCCTTGCATCATAAAACAGTAAATACAGAGATAGGTAAGAAATAAATGATGATCGTAAAGTATTTTACCAGTAGGGAGAAGGAGCAAGAGGATAACTGATAGTAGAAGAGCCGTACTAAACCAAGATCGTCCCATGTTTTTTAGGGGTGGGTTGAGGGGTTTTTTTCGTTTTTCTTTTAGTTTTTTATAATAAAAATATATATTTTATTAAAAAATATTATATATTTTATATAAGAATAGTATTTATATTTTTAATAAATAATTTAATTAATAAATTATATATATATACACATATATATAATATTATATAAAATAATATTTTATTTTTAAAAAAATCAAGGCCAATCGCAAGAGGAGCGAGTGTATTAAACACTCACCTCTATGAGAGTATATCGCTTGGTTATTTTTTATTCACAGATAAGTAATTTGCTCATTTCTAATATCACAAGCGTAACATGCATTTCTCCCCCTAAACATAAATTACCATCACGTGAGGCATAAATCTCTATAATTTGGCATCCCCAGAGGAATATAGATTAGTACTGAATGATGTAATAGTTCCTGATAACAGTGAAGTAATTTCAAGATCGATTTTTCACTGAAGTAGTTGAATACAAATTGGCCAGAATTTGATTTTGGGTTTACAGTTTGCTGTAAGTTTCCAGACTTGAGAGAAAGAAAACATCAAAAGTAAGAATCTTGCAACAAACAGTCAGAAATTATCCAATTTCAAGCAGTGCAGATTTCTTCAGCTTGCTGTAAGTTTCAAGACTTGAAGAGAAAGAAACATCAAAAGCAAGAATCTTGCAACAAAGAGACACAGATTATCCAACTCAAGCACTGCAGATTTCTTGGCAGATAGATTTTCTACCGCAGTCAAACAAATTAAACAAGCCGTTCAAAAAGGAAATCTCTCCAATATTACCAGTAAAAGTTATTTTTCAAAGTTATAACAGGAACAATGCGAAAATAAGCTGCTGGCTGCAGGTTCATTATTGTGGCAGTTGTGCAGCTAGCAGTAGCTATCAAATTTGGTGATGCAAAGCGACGTTTTTCTTACCTTGAATCTTTTAGTGGGCATAAATGGATAATGGCGCTAATCCGCGGCCCAGCAGTCCCACCAGGAGAAGGTTTCTGCATCACGTGAACCATATCAGGGGCCCCAAAACAGCTAATCTGAAGAGAAATTGATGATCATCCATCGTTGTTCTTGTGTGACACAAGAACGTGTCCTCAACGTTCGTTTCAAGCCTCAAACTTGTGGCACAAAGTTGCTTTCTTAGGTTGGTGAAGCATTCTGCAAAGAGCCATTCAGAATGCATATGCCAACTACATATAAATCTTTTCAGCTGTAAAGTTCCAATTCCAAACGAAAGGCCAAGATGCGTTATATATCCACCGTGCAAAGTGTGGAGGAAGATGATTGAAATTTATACTTTCTTCTGTTACGATATAGAAACTGAAAAGAAGATCATGACCCGGAGAATAGATGTTCTGATCAGAAGCAAACTCACATGCCCTAAAAAGGGAGAAAAGCACAGAGAACCCTTTAAGTATTTCCCACTTATTCTACAGAATGTGGACTTTGTTACACAAACTCACTCCTTGTAACTCTCAGTATTTCATATATTTATGTACAGGCTAGGGAAAAAAAAACATTAAAACATCTATATCCTACCAAAGAGCACCTATTTGCTCATCCATGCAAGAGAAGACTGAAGTAGTTGCTAATACACCTGATTGTATCTTGAGCAGAGATCATGAGAACGTTCCCGATCTTGCTTGGTCCATGGCAATAAGTGCTTCTGGAGTCCAGAGGCAGACCAGGTCACTGCAACCAGGTCATCTAAGAAAATGCACAAAGCTCCTAAATCAATCAGCTTACGAGCTCTCATGGAAGCTCAAAGATCTTGATAATGCTGCTGGATTGGCTTGTAATACTGTGGAGGTTTCTGAAACATGAGTCTTTGCATCACCTTTTGATTGGGTTTGGAAGGCCTTGAAAAGACCGCCGCCGCTACCAGAATCAGCTCTGTCATTCTTTATCCCCAATGTTGCCCATATGGAACTCTTAGCAGCTTCCCCTGGATCATCAATTCTCAATGTTTTTGGAACCCACAGAGACTTCTCAGAATTACTCTCTTTTCGTGTCTCTTCGTCCTTCGCATCAGCCAGTTTCAGATTGTTGTCATCCCTCGAATGCTTCCCTAGAGTTGGGGAATTGGGACCAGAACTTGGAGGTGTATGGCTCTGCGAAGCAGTGGGTGTCGGTGGGATAACCCATGGAACATTCCAAGCACCAGGTACGGCACAACCCCAGTAAGGTGTTGCTGTAGAATAGAACGGCATCGGAAAGCTAGCAGGGCCAAAAGTAGGTGGAGATACAGGGGAGCTCCACTGAACAGAATTCCATGGGTAAGGCCAGGGGGCTCCAGAAAAGCAGGGTACTTGTGGAGGATATGGCCGACAATTTGGCATCAATTCAGGCAATCCAGTTTTACCATTATCCTTTGAACTTGTAGCAGCAACAGGCGATCGACTTGAGCAATCATCTCCAGTCTCTTTACTTCCACGAGAAACTGAAATTCCTAGTTCTTCAGGTTTATGAAAGCCATTTCTTGAGTTGTTCATCATTGTTTTATCTACGATGTTCAAAACTGATGCCATAGACTCACACAGTCGTGAATCAGAGCTAAACGTTAGGACAGTGCCATTGGGGTTCAGAGCAGGGTGGTGAATTCCATTCGGGAGATCAACTCGGGTCGTCTGAAGAGCTTCTGGGACAGTTAGATGACGGAATTGGGAAATAGAATTCTTGTTCTTACGGCGACCAGCACCTACAGGCACATTCCTCATGGTCCCTCCAGCAGTCCAGTATCTCTGGCAATTCTTGCAGAAATGCCTAGGTTGGTTGACATTGTAATTGTTGAAATAACAAAATTTTGTGTCCATGCTATTACAGCGAGGGCACGGAAGTATCTTGTCTGGCTTCTTAAGGCTTTTCTCCTGTGAGTTACTTGTATCTGCTTGGTCCTCTTCATTCTTTGATGTTTTCATGGATCCAGCATCACTATCAGCAGGAGCATTTGAGTCCTCAGTAATTGGTGGATTCGCATTTGAATCTTTTAATTCCTCCAATGTCAAAGGTTGAGCTCGAGTGCCCTCTTTTTTATGTTCTTGTGTCGGACCTGACAGGCTCTGCATGCAAATAGATCATCCATGAGAAAGATGAACACAAAAACAGTAGCCGCAGCAGTTAAGCTCAACTTAGCAGATAAATCAACTGCTAAAAACCAGCAATAACCAATATTCCTGTAGCCCTTTGCAAATTAATCCAGAGAATATAAGTGCAAGGCAACAGCCGAGGGGAGTCAACAGCTAAAGTAGGAGAAGATGAAAATAGATCAATTGGTTTAGCACACAATATTCCCACAATCGATGGCTAGAAAGAATCTTAACTCAGTTATTGAGTAGGACATAAAAGAACTAACTTAAACCATTCCGACACTTTCTCTGGATTTGAGTTACAATTCAATCATCATATTCCACTTGTTCAGCTCATACCAAGCTATGTTCACCAGTTTTTCATTCTTCATTAAAATAAGTGGGTTCTATATAATCAATTTACCAAACCTTCTGTGCTTGATTCTGGGGAAGTAATCAGTCAATCAAGATACATCTGGAAATGAAATGAAAATTTCGAAATCAAGACGAAAATTCATTTTCGAGTTCGCAATGAAGTCCAAGCAACCAGACAAGAATGATCACAAAATTTCTAATGAATGCTTCAAGCCTTCTCAAATCAAAATCAAAGGCAACCGCTTAAAATGTACGTCAAAGAAGTTCCTGAAACTAAATTTGACAGACAACAAAGCCACTGGGAGGCCCAATATACACATCCCTTAAAAGGAATGAAAAAGTTGTCGATAGCAGAACTTGAAGCACCATGAAGCGTTCATACCAATCAATTTGCATAGAGGCAGAAGAAAAGCAGCACTAATTCACATAAAAGTTGACACTAATACCTGGATTAGTTATACGAAAACGGACCTACAGTAGCCAAAGAACAGAACTTTTATTTCAATCTTATCCAAGAAAACAACAAAACTACGAGGGTCTCTTTATAATTTTTCGACCCTTTATATTCAAATGCATCTTGAAAACCCTAAATCGAATGCCAGAACCAATTTCCCAAAGTCCACATTTTTTTGAAAAAGAAATCAAAACCAAGATTGACCCATTGCAATTCAAACCATATCCATCAAAAGGGTGCCTTGAAAACTTTAAAAAACAATTAATTCATACCTTGAGTGATTCTTGATCCTCTCCATCTCTATTGAAACTGCCATCTTCAAGCATAGAATCGGATGAACAAGGGGGATCTTGATTTAAGCTATCCTCTCCAGCACCTTCGAAAGTCTGAGCTGAGACAGGCCCACCACTCTCCGCCGCCGCCCCAGAAGAAGTGTCCGGCAGTTCAATGGTCTTACCAAAAAGCTTTAACTTGGGGTCTTTCACTTCAGACATATTTGTTTGCCTTTTATCCCTCTGCCCCCCCCTCCTCTCTCTCTCTCTCTCTCTCTCTCTCTCTCTCTAATTATCCAAACTTGGAAACAGAACACAACAAAGTAAAACACACGAAAAAAGAAAACAAAAAGAAATACGGAAAACAAAGCCCGGTCTGTTGAGTTGGGATGAGGAGATCTGACTCGCACACACAAACACACACACTGAGTGTGAAACTGCCTTTTTTATTTCCTTTTTCTTTCGGTTCTTGGGGTTCTGCGTGTATGTATATGGCTGCTGCTGAATGCTGTCGTTAGGACAACGTGTGAGAGATGGATCCGAGAAGCTGTCGAGTTAAACTGCCACGTCAGAAAGGAAAAGAATTGTGAGCCACAAATTCTATGTGGCCTGGAGATCTTGTCCTTCTCTTTTTCTTTTTTCTTCTGATTCTTTGTGCCAAAAGTGGACTGACTCACCACTTTTCTCCCTTTTCCCCCATTTTCCCTTTTTTTTTTTTTTCAAATCACTCCTCTCCTGCTCTTCTGTCTCTGCACTCACTGCTGCCCTATATTTCCTCCTCCGCCACCTTTTCAAAAAGTCCCCTTACTTTATTTTTCTCTCTTTTCTTTTTCTTTATACATTTCCTTTTTCGTGGAGGAGATAACAAAGCAACTTGCTTAAAGTTAGGAAGAAAAAAAACCAAAAAAAAAAAGTGGGCTCTTTTCAGTGTTTGGAAAGTGGCCACCCCATCCATACGTGTGGAATCACTAATTAATGTTGTTAAATAATTATTAGGAATACTTATATTGTTTTCCTTTAAAATTTTGTGTAATTATACGTAAATTTTTTGTGATTTGAAAAATTATATTTAGTAGCCCTGACGTTTGCTCCCGCTTATAAAATGGATCCATTCGTTAGTCAAAATTACCGAGTTTGTCGATATTAACAAAATAAATAAATAAATATTCTTATTTACCCATCCTTTAATGACTTATTACAGGTCAAAGCAAAATTTTCTAACTAAACTACCCTTATACGTCTTCACATGCTAATACACGCGAGGAGGTATGTCTTCACTCTAATAATGATAGTTTGGTCAAAAAGATTTACTTGACCTCCAATAGGTCGATGGGGTAAATATGAATATTTATTTAATATTTTTTGTTAATATAAAAAATTCAGTGAATTTTGATTAATGGAGAAATCTATTTGTAATATACAAACAAATAGACCTGTCAATGCGCGGATAATACTTAAACCCGTACCTATTACAATAGTTAATACCCATACATAGACCCAATAGTTTTATATTAGACCCAGACCCGGACCCATACCCATTGAAATAAGTCTTTTGGGTATGGGTAGGGTCTAGACCCTAAAATACCTGTGGGTATGGGTATTGAACGAGTAAATTTAAAATTCTTCAAATTTGTAAATTTTTTATATATCAATCAACTCGATTTACTTGTCATGTAAAATTAGTTAAGCTCGACTAACATATGAAGATAAGATTTGTTTGAATTTGAATAGTAAAAACTCATTAAATTAAAGTTGAACGCAATTTCAATTTGATAAAAAAATGTATTTCAAAGTTAAAGCCTATTTTCATACTTATTTTTTCTTACCATTTTTCAATTTATGTTCATATCTCGAATCTATGTAGATTGTGTAATTGATTAATAATGGCTAATATTTGAGCAAAGTCACGATCATTATTTACATTCAATTATCGATGTTCGATTTGCAAATGTTAAAAAATTAAATAGCATTTAAATTATTTTATCGATTGCAAATTCATGAAATATTTTTATTAAATTATTTTTGTAATATGTTTTGATGATATCATCATAAAAAAAATATGTATAATGCTTTATCACTTTAACAAATTAACATAGGTAAGACCCATTGGGTAAGACCCATATTGGACCCAATTACTATGGGTATAGCATGGGTAAAACCCAACGGGTATTATACGGGTAGGATCTGAGTAAGGTGTATAAATAATAACTATGGCTATTTATTGGGTCCGGGTAGGATAATGCCCACCCGTTGATAGGCCTACAAACAAATGTCAAAGATACTAAATATAAATTATCAAATTATAGTGGTTTTACTTATAATTATATCAAACCTCATGTGAGGACAATTTAATTATCTTCAATTATTATTATTATTATTATTATAGGTATTAGCAACTAAACATAAAGGATATAACAAAGCAATTACTCACTACGTTTGTATATTGAATAAAATATAAAATGCAACAAAAAATTCAATTCGTTTTTCAGTGTTTGGAAAGTGGGCACTGGCCACCCCCATCCATACGTGTGGAATCAGTAATTAATGCTGGTATTAGCAAGTAAACATGGTCTTGATTGTGTTCTTGCTTGCAACCCCACATGTTTTGTTTGATAATTAGAAACGGGATTTGGAAAGTTAAGATTAGTTTGAAGTAGTGGGGTGATTAGCATTTTGGTGTGGGTGTGGGTGTGGGTCTAACCTTTTTTTTGGGATTGATTCTTTGTTTGGTCCACTAGACTAGAATAATATTGTAGTAGGTGCTTCCACTGTTCATCATTACATGTTTTCGTTTTTTACTTGTTTTTGCTTTTATTTCTAACCACATGTCATTGATGTGGTTTTATTCGTGTTTCCCATTAAAAAGGATAAACCTAACAGAAAAAAAAAAAGAAAGAGAAATACATTGTACTAGTATCCATGTTTGTCCAAATTTTTCATTTTTATTCGATTGGGACATAGTACATGGATTTTCTTTCTCTTTTCCTGTTTTTTTCCGACTTTTTAAGTAATACGTCACTTTTACTGTACATTAGTGTATCAACACATCCAAAATTATATCAAATATATCAATAATTTTATAAAACAGCAAAGATAACAAATTATAAAATTATTATATAAGTAGTGAAATACTTACATAAGTGTAAATCGAATCAAATGTTGTCTTTATCGAATAAAGAGTTTTGGATCTCAATATTATCGATAAGACAAAAAGAAGCTTACATGTATAATTGATGACGATAAGAAGATAAATCAGCACAATTATGAACTCATCTGCCTCTCTCAATTTCTGAAAATAAATAAACTTCTAAATGCTCTTAACTCTTCTTTTTCTGTTCGGAAACACTTCAACCAATGCTAAAGCCATGTAACAATAATTAACAGTCGCATTTATTTATTTCCCGGCATGAAAATTTAGTAATTGGGTCCCTAACTAGCATATTCTATATGAATAAAAATAACACATAATAGATATAGGTATAACTTAGAATTGGAATCCTACTCATTGATTTAACTAGCACTTACTTTTGCAACTGTAAAACTATTTAGAGTTACACGTTTCGAGTCGATATCAGATTTGTTATGTGATTAATTTAAATATGATACAATTTAATTTCCTTAGCCACAAGTGACACGTGTTACTGCAATAAAAAAGCACAAGAGCATGTCATGTGCTAACCCTGATTTGTTTATGAGTTCGCCCATGCAATTAGGAGTAGTAATTATTTAATAAAACTTAGTATTACGAGGTTATTTATTTTGCTGACACGTTTAGTTCATCCTAATATTCTTTTTAAGATTAAAATCCACTTAATTTGGTGGTTCGGCTTTTTTATGCATCTCAACTAGATCGCGACACGTTTATATAATGTGATTGATTGGGCAGTCCAAGAATCTCCCCAAATCCCCCATCTACGTCAACCAAATTAAGTACAAGTTACACGTGGAACGTTTTATAACCAAGTTTAAGTTTAATTTCTTAGGAGTTGTTATTAACCTAATCAAATATTTATCTTTGTCAAGTCTATACATGTGCATGTTTCATTTTATGTTCAATTAATATCATAAATTAACCAAAGATATACCATATGGTATTGGGCTCAGATCCAGAAATTAACCTACCTTTAGGGTTTAGCCCATTGGGCTTTACCGGTAGTTGACTCATTTAATATTGGAGACATCTTATATGAGTTGATTTTATCAAGAATGGATTTAGAAGTGAAAGTTTGAATAGGTTGAAAAATTATATTTGGTTTACAATAATTAGGGGGGCAATATATAAAAAAGTTAAAAACTTATGTATAATTTTGAAAAAAACCCACTCAACTCCATTGAAAGACATGGTGAGTCTCGACAAAATTCGATATTTTTTTTTTAATTTCTTCAATTAATCAATATAAGTTCTAAAAACATAAGATTTATTAGTTATAAATACGTAATAAGTTATTTTTATGTAAAAATATAATTTTTTATAAATATATGTACTAAATATACTTTAAAAATCTTAGATAAATTAAAATATTTTTATAAACATTATTCAGGGTGGGCCTGGAGACTCAATCCAAACCCGACTGAGTCAACAAAATATAAATTGATCTCGGACCTGAACCGATGATTTAGATCCAAACCCAATTCATTCGAGCCAAATCTTGATGTGGCCCTACCCTACCCTACACTACCCTCTCCATTTCCGTGTACAACCCACATAAAAAACGTGGACATTAGTTATGTTTAGACAATTCCCCAACTTTAAGAGCATTTTTTTCCTTATGGTACTTAAACCCATGACAATTTAAAATGCATGGACACGAACATGTTGACGCAGAAAATTTTAAAAAATTAGAATATGACACGACATTGATACGGGTATGTATAATATGTTTTTCTTTTTTACATATATTCTAAATTTTTAGTAAAATTTATACTATATGAAAAATATCAAGATAATACATGATATAAGCATGTCTTATATCTAAATCTTTAATCAAAATATATGATTTCAAAAATATACATAATTAGTTTATATTAAAAGTAAGCAATGAAAATATTTCTAATCATCCCAATTTTGGTTTATATTAAAATATACATAATTAGTTAAATTATCATGACCATCTCTCAATTTTTTAGTAATTTTATCCCAAAATTTTTAGTTTGAGAGAAGTAAATTAAATCTTTTTCTTTTTTATTTAGTCAAAAACTCTTTTCTTTTTAAAGACGATCTAAAACTTTTTAAAATTATAAAAAAATTATAAACGTTTTCAAAACATGTCGGACACTCCTTCAAAACGTGTCGGACATGCCAACAGGCGTGTTCGATACCATGTCCTTTTTTTTCTTTTTTATTTTATATTTTCGGATACACCTATGCTGTGTCCGACACGTGTTCAACCCACGTCTGATACGTTTTCGACACTATATCAAGTTATTTTTCGGAGTATCCGTGTATTATAGATGACAATGTATAGTACCAATTTTCAATTTTATTATGAGCCAATAATTTGTATTCGGACAATGACGTTTGGGAGAGTATCCACATAAGGCATAAAGTAAAGATCCTTTGTTGCCCCAACTCCCTGCTCTATATAAATCTTAAGTTTTACTTAGAAAATAGTTAAAAATAATACAAAAACTCGACATAATATATAATATTTTTTCATTAAAAGAACAAAATAATTTATTGGTAATGTGAAGTAGACAAAGATGTAGGCCCAAGTCGATCATGACTGACAGCATCCGCAAACCTTACAATAAATCATTCACAAATGAGATTGAAGTTGAGCCCATACCAATAACAGTTAACAGCCCATAAAACTCCAAGGAAAAAAGAGTTTTGGTTGGCGTGTATGACCCTCCACGAACCAAGTTCCATTCATGTGAAGGAACTTCACCAGATTGTGATGAGTAACTGATAAATTAATAGAGCATAAAAAAGCTGTCTGTGTGTACATAATGACTACTACTAATATGAGATGACTTCATAGCTCTGCCTCTGCCTTGTCGTCTCTGCTTCTCCCAACAAAACCCCTCTCGGAAGCCGGCCAAGAATCCATTTTCTCATGCCTTTATATGTCAATTTTCTATCCTTTTGCTGTAGATTTTGATTCTTGGATACGCAGACCGGAGTGTTGTCGGATGGTTTTGAGTTATACATGGTGAGAAATGGGGTATTTCTAGTGCCCACAGACAATTCCGATCCTCGGGTGGTCTGATATCAAATCTGTTTTTCGATTCTTGAACTGGGCCGATCTGGGAATTTGTTGTTTGACCGTAGGTCTGATTCAGAATTAGATTTAGATTGGTGGGTTCTTGATAAAGCTTCAATCTTTACGTTTCTTGGGTTCATTTCCATTCCAAATGGTCTGTTTTGATATCCCGATTCCAGTTGACCAGCATATAGACATGGCGAAATCTGTGAATTCCACTGACCCTTATTTGAAGCTGAAGCAAATTAATCAGTTTCATAAGAATAAAAGGACTTCCAATCCTCCAAATCACTTGAACATCCCGGCTTGTGAGCAATCCCGATACGCTGTGATTGATGTCGTAATCTTGATTGCTGTGATTGGTGCGTGTGGATTTTTGCTTTATCCTTATGCAAGGGTTTTAGCGCACAAGACTATTGAACTTGGTGAAGAAGTGTTAGAAGTTGTAAGCGAGGAAATTATCCGTGCCCCTATGGTTTTTGGATGCTTAGGACTCAGCATCTTGTTTGCTGCAATGGCACTCGTGGCGATCACTGTATGTACAGACAATAGATGTGGGAAACCGGGCTGTCGTGGGCTGACTAACGCTGCTGAATTCGATATTCAATTGGAGACGGAGGAGAGCGTGAAGAAGTCAACTTGTGTATCCAAAAACGCATTGAAGAAGGGACTATTTGAATTGCCTCGTGATCATCATAGGGAATTGGAGGCAGAGCTCAAGAAGATGGCACCACCTAATGGGAGAGCTGTTCTTGTTTTCCGAGCAAGGTGTGGATGTTCTGTCGGCAGGATGGAGGTTTCGGGGCCTCGGAAATCTCGAAAGGTGAAGAAGTAGTGTTTATATGGTAGATTATCTTTTCTTTTTTGACTGTAGGAGGAGCATATCCGATACTGAAAAGTAGCCTTAGTGATGAGCAGATGCCTTTCATGTTAATTTCCTTTGAACATTATAGATTTGAATAAGCTCAATAGGCTCACTGGAATAATTTGTCTGAACAGTATACATAAACTGGTTAATTGAGGAATACATATGGACCTTTTTACATCATTAGTTTTATCATTTCAAAACAAATTTTTTATGCCCTTTAACTGTTGAAAAAGTGTTTTTCTTCTTGTGGTCCTTGTTTGCTTTATATGTCTACATGATACTTAAATTCGAAACATGATTCATCTTGTTTTCCATTCTATCCATCACTCAGATCGATATTGAAACCTCGGTCTGGACTTTGATATACCATTTGCTATAATGTAAAAGTTCTGCACACTCTATGGGAAGGTGTAACTTGTCGGTGTGAATTCTTTGACATTCATATGCGATTAAGAAAGCATGAATTCTATTGCTGATGCTCGATCATCATGGTAAGTCTTAGTTGAATTCAATATATTCAGATTCTTCTGTCAAAGCTGTTGCTTAGTTTCATAAAATTCAAGACCACTGTATAGATTTGATGCAGCTTGATGAATTGTTTGACCTTTAAAATGTCTCCGAAATACTTTTTTTTCCCTGAATTATATCTTTGCGCATAACTTTCTGGATCCATATTTTTACAAGTCAATCTACTCAATTGCTTAGACCTTCGGCTCAATTGTGGTATTGTCATTTGTTCCAGCTATGAAGCTTGGACCTCTACTGGGCAGAAATACCACTTGAATATGGTTGCTAACAATCTGTAATTGTCTCATTTGGATCTTAGTTAGTTACATGATTTTGGCTTGGTTTATTTCCTCCAAATGGTTCATCTCTGCGATGTTTTCTCTTCCTTTTGCTTTCTACGAGGCCCCTCTAGATGAAATATTAAACGTGTTTAAAGCAAAATTGAGCCGAAGAATTATGATTCCCTTATCACCTTACTTCTAAATCTGAACGTTTTGTGGTAACAGTTGATTAGTTGATGATAGTCTAAAGCTACTCGCTCCTAGGAATCATTCTCCACCCAACAAGTTCTTCGTTTTCAACATGTTCTGAACTGTGACCCTGAGTCTATTCTCGAACTTATTCCTTATTTAAGAAATAGTAGCTTTTTACCGAAACTCTTTATCATTTCTTATTTCTTAATAAACCGTGAGATAGTAATCAACGAGTACTTGTAAACATGAAGTTAGGTAGCGGTCATTGTATTAAGTGCGTTTATTTCTCTTCTTCTTGGGAAGTATTTTGCACGCAGAGGACCAGTTCTCATGCGATTCCTTGCATATTACACACGGAAGCAGAGTTGGCTATTGTTATCAGTGTGGTGATTTTTGAATGGTGTTGAATGAGTTTGGTAGCATACGGTTTTTAATCTGAATTGTTGAATTCCCTGTATGAATGAATAGTTGAAGATGCGTTGTCATAGAGCTTCCATTTCTTGTGGAAAGAGAGAGAGAGAGATGCTTCAAAATTCAAATGAATTGCTTCTTTTTTGAGTTGAGTTGGGTAAGCAAGTTTGAATGATTGGTTCCTAATACGTTGTGTTTCCTGGGGAGTGCCAGTCATCGATCGATACCTTGCGTCTGCTTATTAGGTTGTTTACCACATAATTATTACGGCCCGCTACTGCATTATCTGCCTATTATTTATTGGCAAAGGGGTTGATATCAGAATACGAGTCCCACGATCCTCTCGCTTCCATTGTTGTCCCCAGTAAATAGGGTGTGAATTTTACCAATTCGCCCCTTAAATTCCAACTACCGAGACATGAAAATAAATCAGGACTAAATATGCCCTCTCTCTTTCTCCTCCATCCTCATCCTCGTCTTCCTCTGAAGCAAAATGGCACTATTATGGTTAACACAAATGGTGAATTGCAGCCACAGTTGTATTTCCCACTTTGTCTTGTCAGAGGGCAAAAAGGTCAAGTGTCATTGTGATACAACATTAGTCAAACTTTTGTACTTCTATCATGGTCGTAGGGTAAACAAATTGTTTCACTTAACAACTAGAGTTAATACAATACTTGATATGAAATATAATGGACACCTAGGTAAACATGGCCCTAGGCCTAGGGTACAAATTGCAAATGGACTTGGTCACTTCCAAATGAGTAAAAATATATTTGATATTAAAAGGATAAAAATGTCCTTCTCACTTATCTCCTATACATTTCATTTTATTCCTTAAACGTATGTTTTATTACTTTGTCAAAACTACTTTTAGAGATTTAAAATTTTACTCAAATTTTATTTAAAAAATAGTATTTAAAAATTATAATTTTTTTATTAATCATGTAATACAAAAAATATTTACAATCGCACCATGTGCATATATATTTTACAGAGTAAATTATTTATGTTAAAAAGTACATGTAAATATGTTGTAAATAAATGATGCATATAATTTTATTAAAAAAGTATGTTATAGAACCTATAATTTTTGGTTTAGGTATATGTACGCATAATTAAATGATATCATACCATTACTCAAAAGATTATAGAATGTTATATATTAATTATATTATAAATTTGCATATTTATAGTGTATTATGTTCGATGTATTATTTTTAAATTGTATCACAAATATTATTATTTTTAAAAAAATTGAACATATATATAACAACACAAGCAAAATTTTTAAACATTATGTAAAAAATATAAGGTCTGTAAATTTATAGAATTTTATATAAATTTTATACTAATTATAAAAATAATAAATTCAGATAGAGTTTATGTTAAATATAATTTTTATAATAATTAAAATTATGTCTTAGGAGAATGATTATTGAACTATGAGCTAGAAGTCTTTTGACTTTCGATTGAAATAAACATATTTTAGGGGTGTAAACAATAAGGATATTTTCGTCATAAAAAAATAATCCATGTCGTGAAGGGTCATTTTGTTACATTTTATAATTTAGGAAGCTAAATACAGTTTATGCATAATTAGGAGTGCAAAGTGTATTTAACCCTTTAAAAAATTAAAGGTATATCACGGTAGAGAAGGAAAATTAATTCCAAATTTATATAACAGGAGGGCTAGCTGTGAGGTGCGGCAATGTTTAATCCTTGTCATGAGAAAGGGCGGTGTGAGATAGAGATGCTAACTAACAAACAGCCAAATTGATGTTAAATTTCTTCAGTCATGGCCACCACAATGACATGATCTTCTCGGCTGAGCTGCTTTTACCAATATACATTGCCTTTTCTTATTGAGCATTAATTTCTTCCAAATCAGGTTACTTATTTGTCTTTCACTTTCACATGATTAGAACAACACTGCAAGAAACTTATCATGTGAGAAAGAAATTGCTTTTTTGGACACAGATATATCATCCCTCTTCATTTGACAATTAAGTCCTTCCATATCTTACAATCTTACCTCTTTTACTCCCTAATTCAACCATTTTCTTCCCTGAAATTCACTAGTTTAAGTAAATTCAAGAAGCTTAAAAAAAAAAAATAAAGAAAAAAAATTAATCACTATCACCATTGACCGGTATCTACATCTACATGTCCTGAGCTGGCAACTCATCATTGCCATCATCACCCGCGTCATCATGTCCACTTTCCATTTCCTGGTCCTCTTCCTCATCCCCACCCGTATCCACCTCCATGCCCGAACCCGGCCTCCCCCGAGCAAAGAACACGTGAACCCTCCACCCTCCCGTCTCATGACTTTCCTTCTTCTCCACCACCGGCATATTGTACCGGCAAACCGGGCATGATCCGTGGATACCTAACCACTTGTCGATACAATCAGAGTGAAACTTATGCCTACACGGCATCTCCTTCACTTCCATTTCCCCGTTGACCTCGTACTCCGCTAAGCAAATCGGGCACTCCAGACCCGGTTCCGATATCTGGACCCGCGGCAAGGACTCGATCGAAGCTTTTGTTGCGGGTAAAGGGCCTTCTTTTGATGGGATTTCTCGGAGGAGAGATTCGATGTCAAGAGAGCCCTCCACTAGCGTCACGGACCTGGTTGGTTGGTGTACGAACACCGCTACTTCGCGCGGCGAGGAGTTGGTCGCGGCCGCCATGCCGAGGATCCAGGGTAGGAGGAGGGCGGTGGCGCCTCTAGTGCTTAGCTCTTCCAGCGATGGTGGCAATGACGGGGGGTCTGATGAAGCCATCTCTGTTTTCTTCTTTTCTCTCTTTAAATCTTTCAGTTTTTAGTTTTTACCGCCCCACCAAAATAAAATATGTAGAGTTATTAAAGCGACGGGAGCCTACTTATATATAGAGGAGGTGGGGAGAATTCCGGGCGGTTTGAACTTGGTGGAAGTCTCTAGAAGAAATTAATTTAGCCGTACTAATCCAGTTGTGTAATTTTATTCTTTTTTCAAAAAGTATTCATGATTATGGTACATAATTTTTATATTACGAAAATTTGTACATAAAATTTCACACAGTTGCACAAGCTTCTTTTCCTCGATTTTTAGTATATTGATTTTTCACAAGAGACTTTCGTTATCACAATGAAATTTAGAAAAAATGTGATTAAGATTGAACCTTTTATTAGTAAATATATATAATATGGTTGGGAATAAATGACTTAAGTAAGAAGAAAAGTGAAGGGAGGAGGGATTGTGCGAGGAGGAGAGAGTCCACGACAAGGCCATTTGGCAGCTACGAACAAACACATGAGGCTCCGATGGGAATAAAATGGTTAGAAGGAGAGGAGTGCGGAGAGGGAGTCCACGACATGAGCAACCAGGCATGCAATTAGTGGGCTCTCAAACATTGGGTACACATTCATCCAACGTACAACATAGGAGCACATGATGTTGCAATGGTGATCCCACGAGGTATCGCCGATTACAGATAACCTCCGTTGGCTTTATATATATTCATGATGATGGCAACCAGTTGCGACCATATCCACTTACTTTCTTCTTTTACAAGATAATAATACTTTATAGTTCGATTTGTTTAATGCTACTTCAAGTCCACACACCCTCCCAAGAAACAAAAACAAAGGAAGATGAGGAGGAGGAGGAGGAGATGACTCATCCAATACAGATTCTTGTTCGAATCAGGTTTAATCAAACCAAATTAATTATAGAGCAAGTATATCTTGAACTGTGTATCAATCACACGATAAGTGTATTGCACTTGTTATATGATTAGTTTAAGTTTGACCGAGCTAAGTCAGAGTTAGAATTTCCCCCAATACTTTGAATTTCGAGTAAGATTTTATTCTAATCTCATAATAATGATATGGGATCTATAAGTTTCTATATCCATATGTGTCAATTTAAATTGGATCGACTAGAATGATATTCATAACTAATTTGAGTTGTGCGGTACCAACTACATTCATGAAGTTCAATAATACATATTATACTAATATAATGAAGCCAGATGTATGAACAATATGAATGCTCTGGGACATATTGATGTGGTTGAGCCAAATGTACTAGTATTTATCGTTACCTTAACAATCAATTTATCAAGTGCGTCGAGGAACATTATTCAAAATTGATGCTTATCAAAATTTCAACATTATAAAAATCAAGATTCAAGCTGGAGATCATTGAAAAGATGACGGACTAATTTGCAAGAAATATATTAGCACTTTAATAAATGGTTTTAGGTAGAATTCAAGTCAAAATAAATGAAAAATACTCAAAAGTGAGTATAGGAGACAAGAGTGATAGGGTATGTGTATCGAATGCTTAAAATGTATCGAGAATGCTCCCCAAATGCTTGTTTTATCTCTACTTATCAGGTACTTCTTTTATAAAAGGTGATAAGAGAAATTAGCTCCCCAAACATTCTTTGTCATGGGAGCGAATTGCACCAACTAAACACGATGTGGGCCATGCTCCATGTAAATAGGGATAATGTTCATGACATGTTGGCAGGGATTGATAGCTTATTTAGGATGAGAATGCGACTTGTTGTAGTAAGCACTATTTTTTGAATTGTCACTAGTTTCTCTAATTAATTATTATTGACATATCCTGTTGATTCGTCTGTCGGGTATGATGTCCCTTGATGGGCTACAACTTAATTGCGGACTATAGGTTCCAATTCATGCTTGGATATTAGTCTCTAATTACAACATGGCTCTCCGATCTACTACCAACAAGTTGGACTTATTTATCTCCCTTAAATTTTTATTGTGGACCGTACATTCAGATCGTCATTTGGGATTCAATAAGATCAAGCCCTTTATAAGATAAATTGAATAAAACTTGAACCTCTTCAAATAAAATGAGATCCATGGTATCATTAGGTACTGAATTAGCACTGGAAGATCAATATTTGGGTCCACCTAGTACTTTTTTTCTAAATTGTGACTTGTGAATGTAGAATTTGAGACTAGCTCTAATTCGTTTCACCACTCACATAACAAGAGAAAGGGGCATTATTTTCGATTTTAGATAGCATATCTTCTTTATTCGAATAAAAATGTTTAAATAATGTATCTATTTCAACTATTAGGTACCAAGCCATACTATTTTAAAATTGCGAATTCATGAAATATTTAGAAAATAGGTAAAATTATGATTCCAAGAAGAAAAAAATGAAAGTTCGATTCTAAGAGATTATATTTTGAAAGAAAACTAATCTTTTTTCTACTCATTTAATTGTAGTATATGCTGAAAGTCATCAATAATTCTTTCTAAGGTAAATTGCAACCGGCTCTCTTGAGGCTTGCCATTTACAAAATGTTTCCTCGTTTTTCATAAAAATTATAAATATGCCTTTAAAATTGCAAATACCCTAACAAGTACCCCTATAATGAGCTATCATAAAAAGATATTTATAATATCAAAGGAGTATTTATAATTTTAAAAAAATAAGATGATATTTGTGATTATAGTAAAGGTAAAATTCATGGGAATCGATGTAATTAACCTTTCTTTTTATTATTATTCATTAGTATGTAAATAATGACGGAGTAAAGAAATCAAGAAAAATAAAGCATGATGAAGGAAAGAAATCAAGATAAATAATGCAAGGATGACATTCTACAAAAGAAAGATCCGATATCAAACTTACAAATCAACGTGACATAGTGAATTACTAAAATAACATAGGCCAGTAAATCTAAGTCATGCAATACGGGTAGATAATGACAATATAATACTTTATCCGTACCTATCTTAAATAACATAAATCCATATTAGTATAATACCCCATTTTTTATTTGGAGCGGATCATGATGAAATCTTAAAATGGGATCTTGTAAAGTGTGCTAAATCACATCCCACTTAATACAAATTCAATTAATTTCGCTTTTCGACGATGCTGTTAATAAATATTATTAAATCAATATAACGTAAATGTAATATTTGAAACTCTAAGGATAGAAATAACAATATTGTGAGTATATGATGAAGCTTTGGCAAAAACCCTGTAGAAGTAAACCATAAATTAATTTATTTTAGTAAGTATTCTATTCAAATTTTTGATATTTCAAGAAAAGATTAATACCCCACGTATCTTCAAGGACTCCCATAAGAGCCCCACCAGAAAAGAAAATCTTGACAAACAAACCCACACTTCCTTTAGCATTAAATTTCAGTAAAATAATAATTAATAATGACTGAAAATATTCCGTCTTATGAAATGGAAAAAAGAATTATACCCTTGAAAGAAAAAAAAAAAAAGGATCTGAATCGAATCATCTTCGGCACATAAGAACCGCGAACCCAGTCTAGCCGACAATTTTGATATAATTTTATTATGGTAAATTATGGTCACCTTTCATAAAATTTAACATAATACAAATACTCTTTAATTATTTAAAAAATTACAAATAGCCCATGAGGTCTGTAATTTTTAACCAAATACTTAAAATTGATCATTTTGTTTTTAAATTTTTTATTAAATTTTTTTAACCAAAGCATTATTGCTCCTGTATGTAAAAACCTTAAGAAACATCTCATTGCGGATTATAGTCTAAAAAACTTTTAAGAAATAAATAAAAAAATAATTCAATGCATAAGGACATTTTAGTCAATTCACCTATAAATGAACAGAAATGAATTATTTATTAGACGATTACAAATCTCAGAAATATTTATAATTGAGAATATTTATAATTTCTCAAATAATGAGTGAATATTTATAATTATGTCAGATATCAAGGTACGAAAGTGTAATTTATCCATTTAATTATGACTATGAGAGGGAAGCGCAACGGATTAAAGAAATTAAAATTTCAATCCCATAAATCTCACTCTCAAACGCTCAAAAGGAATTACTGAAAACTCCAACGTTTATATATATTGCGTAATACCTACACAAGTACATATATATATACACAAGTGAATATAGATGAAGACAGACGTATGATAATACACCTGACAGCTTCCATTTCATCTTGGCAAAGCAGGGGAAGCTACAGTGACAGCTGCCAGCGCTCTGCCTTTTGCTGAGAATTCCCATCTGGGGTTTCGTTCATCCACGAAAACCCAAAACGTCCACCGTCGCCATGGACTTTTCCACCGATGTTTTCCAAATCTATTGCCAATACTGCGGTACTTTTGTCAAGCCCTTTTCGTTTAGCATATTTTTGTATCTGGGTTTTGGTTATCCGAGTGTTTCTTGAATTGAATTTAGGCACTTCTTGTTTTTTTGAATTATCATCAACAACTTTTAAATTTTCTAAATATGGAATAGTTTGCGATTTTTCTACGAATTTGGGCTTTTGAGGAAAATTGTATTTATTTTTAGCTTGGTTATGTTATTGTTATCGGTCCCATAAAGATTAGGCTGGATTTAAATTTTTACGTAATTTGAGGGGGGGGGGGGGAGGATGCAAAACTTTGAGTTGTTTCATTGGAAAAATTCGTCCATGATAAGATTCTTTCTTCATTTGTTTCTTTTCTGGGGAAGACTCAATTGTGGCGAAGATGTGAAATGTGCTTTAGAGATACTAGCAAAGATTATGTTTCTGAGGACAAACCAAATTTCTTGCGCTTATTCAGATAGTTTTTATTTTTTGCTTACTCTTTACAAGAGTGTGGTCTGATTTCCAAATCTTGGAGATTTTAATGCAGATATCACGTCAAGGGCGACTGTTAATGAGGGTGGGTGTTACGGGCCAGATGAGGAGTCGCAGAAAGCAAGAATCTCAAGAGAGGCATTAGCACAGTTATTGAAAGTGGTGGAGTCAAAAGTTAGCACAAGGTATCTATTTTGCATCAAAAAAGTAAAATGAAGATGCATTTGGAGTTGGTAATGCTGCTTGGCAATTTATTTGCAGTTTTAGTTGGTTAATTTTTGCTTACTTGGAGACTTGGGCTCCTCCTCCGATGTGCATATGAGAACTAGGGCCGTAAATGATTTGAATCGAGTTGAACACATTATTGTTCAAGTTTGTTTGAATTGCTATCGAGCTTGAATATTTGCATTTGATTTGGTTTGATTATAATCTATTCAAACTCAAACGAGTTTTAATTGGATAGAATATGAATCGAATGCAAGTAATTTGATAACTTTTTAAGTACATTTTATTATTTTTGCACTAATCGAATTGATTTCGAGCTGAGGTCGAAAGCTTTTCGAACAAAATCTTTTGTTCAAGTTTGGTTTGTTAAGTTTAACAAATCGAATTCGAAAAAGCTTTTATCGATCGATTTCAATAGAGTATCGAGTAGTTTGATTTGTTTTTCTGCCGCAATAAGAACTCACGATTCTCTGTTACATAAATTGGCGCAGTGTTTCTGAAAAAATTAACACAGACAAAATAGTGCAAGTTGGTGGTATTTTTAGTTATCGAATCTCAAGTCTAACCTTCCCTTTCAGCTGCCACAGAAGAACGTACCTTTTTAGCTGTTCTAGAGGAATGGGTTATTTAGTAGTTGTTTGCAGTTTCTAACAACCAAGCTGGGAATTCTTTACCTTTTCTATTAAACGCATAAATGTGGGCGAAGGGACTCTGTTTAGAGAAGCTAGTTGAGTGAATAGGGGCGTAGCGATCATCAGTATGAGTTCCTTTTTATCAAAGTAGGAATGAACTAAGTGCCTTCCCTTCTCTGTTAACTATAGAAGGAAAAATGGAAATACATAAAAGTAGTTTAAAATACAAACGATCTTGCCAATGCAAGAGAAACACATGTAGGATATAAGTACTTTTATTTAGTTATTTTTAGTTCATTTCATTCCCCTTGTCTCACACTTTTGAACAGCTTCAGTCAATATCATTTCATAAAAGTATTTGATATTCCGAGTGTTCTCTGAGGTGAAAAGTTGATTTTTCATATTCTGCTACAGGGTTTCAATTCTTGAGGAAGTTTACAAGCTGATGTCGAGACTAGAGTTGATGGTAAGCTACCGTTTTTAGTCAATTCTGCACCCTGGAATGGGCACGTTTTCAGGCATATTCATTCAAGACTTTGTATTTTGCTTTTTATAGGCAGATTTTTCAGAGTTCTCTCGCTTCTATGATTTTATTTTCTTCATTTGCCGGGAAAATGGTCAGAAGAGCATCAGTAAGTTGCTTTACTGTTTGTTGCATTTTAATGCCAGTTTGTATTCCCGCCAAAATCTTGGGCATAAACCTATCTTTGACAACTAATTTCACATGTAAAATACTTGTAGCTGTAAGCAGGGCTGTTATGGCCTGGAGGTTAGTTTTGGCTGGAAGATTTCGACTGCTCAATGAATGGTGCAACTTTGTTGAGGTAAATTTCTTGTGGTAGAACTTCAACTTTGAATCTTTTAAAGCAATTGTTGCTTATTGTCTTTATTTTCATCAGTAATACAAGTTCTAATGTTTTTCACCCCCATAAATAATTAAAACATATGGTGTATGGGCACAAAAGCCACAGTTTAGTTTGAATGGTGTCCCCTCCTTTACCTGGTTTGATATTCTGTATTGAGATTTGTTTCAAGAGCACTGTTTTCCGTGGGTCTGATTTGGCAGTCGCACAATAATGATGGAATATCTACACTGATTGTTTGTGGTCTCTCTTTTATTCTCCAGAAAAATCATCGACATAACATATCAGAGGATACGTGGCGACAAGTTTTAGCCTTCAGTAGATGTGTCCACGAAAATCTTGAAGGGTATGACCCTGAAGGTATGTATTACTGTCTTCTGTTATGTCATGTATGCAAATGAACAGATGCATTCATGTAAGTAATACCACTACACTCCTTTAACATTGTCCTCCCATTAGTCCACTATAATTGTGCCTTCTGTTGCATATATGGTTAGTGGAGCAGTAGTCTGATTCTTTTGATGTGATGTCTGTAGGTGGATATCTCATGTTTCCCCAAATGCTGCCAGATTTTTTATTCTGTAGTAAAGACGTCTAACTTACCCAAAATTCCATTTGCACGGTCTTGCACTTATACCTATTATTGTCCAGCTGGACAGGGTGGGGAGATAAAGCAACGTATAAGCATTTAAGATGTGTCTAGTTGATCGAAGAAGAGGTGGTTAAATTAGGCAGTCCGTCTTACAAAATAAAGCTGACTTATATCTTCTTATAAGAAAATAGAGATTTGATGGATATATGTTTTAAATGTTGCAGTGGGTTAACACACGCGTTTAACACTGGCAGTGGATTGTGTTTATTTGTGTTAATCCCTTTTGGTTTATCCTGCATCCTTGGGTTGTAATAGAGTTGATTTCAATTTATGTTTCTTTACTAGCTCGCAGAGATGGATTGCTCGAAAGCCCTGTCATTTTGTTAGTTGTAGAAAATGTCTATTTTTTTTTTTGAAATCTTTGACCGATCCATGTGAAACAAACTTTATGTTGCTGTATCAAATTTGGCTATTGTTGAATGTGGAAGTTTTCTTGTTTTATGAGCATATTATGGTTGTCCAAATATCGTCTTTGGTGGATTATCGTTTTAAGTGTCAATTCATAGTTAATCTCCATTAATCATTTATCCCGAGGAACATTTGTCATCATGTGTTATGAATCATCTTTGTAGTTTTTTATCATCTCATTGTTGATCATTTTAACAGGTGCATGGCCAGTCTTAATTGATGACTTCGTCGAGCACATGTACAGGTACAATATCTCAGTGACTGTGAACATATATGTTCCCACTCACATGCAGAGACATATGTACTTTCTTAATGAATCCATATGATATGTGCAACATAACAAAATTTAGCAGACTGGCTTTTCCCGAAGATCAATAGAAATAGTAAAATTCTGCATGGGGTAGTAATTAGTATGAAGAGGACATGGAATGACAACAAAATACAAGTTATTTGAACTTTGACTGTATGCCAAGTGAGGATATAAATGAATACTGTCACTGTTAATTTGTGAAGGACATTATATTATGTAGGTTATTACTCGTAAATTCTTGGTATGCATTTCACATTTGATTTGATTCTCATAGCAACTTCTTTCAAATTTCTTTTTCTTTCCTTTACTGTTTTCCCATTCGAATTGACAATCTGCTCTGCTGCAGGATCAGGGGATCCCATGGCGCATCTAGTTTGTTCTGTAATTGTGGTGACTCAGAATCTCAACAATGTGAGGACATTCTATCTGGTACGAGGAAAAAAGGAGAGAGAACTGTGACATGCTTATATTAAACCTATTTTTGTTTTTGAAACTGCTGGCATTGCAGGTCTGAAAATTTTCCCGGGTTCAAAGAGGAAGTTCTGCGACAATTTGCAGATGGGAGAGGAATCTTCAGATGGGTATGCAAGCTCTAGAAGTATTGTGAATTCGAAGAGAAGGCAGCTCTATTCGACTGAGAAGTGCATTAACTGGGAGCAGAATCAGGTTGGCAGTGTTGAAAATGATTGCGTTGGAACTGTCAAACATAGTAGCACAATTGGTTGTACCAAGTCTCCCTGTGCCGTTGAGGGCTGTCTGTCCAAGGGTTTTGCAGGACTTCTCTCTGGTCGATCATGTTTGCAGTTTCACCAGGATAGAAGAGTCTCCTATACATAGATAACATAATTTGGTCGGCCTCAACTGGTAAAAGCTGTATGTTGTGGTTACTGCATGTTTCAGGGCATGCACAGACAGTGACATCTACACACACTAGTTTCTCCATTGCAGCTGCTGTGCTTTGTCTTGTCTGGTTGAGATTGATAAAATCAATAAAACTGCTTATTCGGATATGTTGTTAAATCGTCTCTATGCTGCTTGTAATGCTTGGAAATCGTGTGGTCTTTTATGTAGTCAATTCCAATTGCCTGTTGTGATGAGAAATTGTATTTAGGAACACACACACACACACACACATACCTTTTTGCTATAAGAAATTGTATTCAGTTGCTCAGTAATGCCAATTTTTTCTCCCTACATAACTTTACTTTCTCATTAACTAGTGTATGCTCTTTGGCGCTGCATGTGTGGTCTCATGCAAACTCGTTTCATGCCGACGTTTGAGGTTTCAAGATCTTTGAAACCAACGCAAAATAATTGGAATTTCTATCAGCATTCTTCATCCATATTCAGAATTGACACAGAACAGAAGCAGCCAAGGCTCCGAGTTAATCTTAAGCTATTTGTGCCAGAGGATTATTGTAAGATATTTCTATTGTACTGTGCAAGACTCTTGTCTATTTACGCACATTATAGTATGACAATGTTTAGAGATGGAGGCTGTCAATTAAGTTGCTATGGATACTTAACTCCAAAAGAAGCGTCAACCTAAACTGTAACAAGTATCTTACAAAGAGGTCAGATGTCAGTACAAGAAGTCTGTCCGAGAGGCATTTTGTGACTGTTAATAGTTACAATTCTTCCACTTGTCAAGATTCAGGTACCGAATAAACCTCAAGCAGCTAAATAGGCCCCCGCCCATGGTCGTAAATATAATCTTCCACATTTTGACATGCCTCAGATTAAGCAGATGGGGAACAGAGGATAGCTGCCACATTTTACCACTGATACTTTGCAGCTACAAGAACTTCCTCGTAATTTTGAGCAGCATTATCCCAGCTTAGATCCTGCAGCATACCTCGTTTCTGGAGGCCCTCCCAACTCTCTTTGTACTGACGATAAGTCAACAGGCAGTTGCCAAGAGCATGTATCATTTCGTTCCCTTCTGCTCTAGCAAACGTCCATCCAAGGCCCGATTCTTCAAAAGGGTTAAAGGGCTGCACGGTATCTCTTAGTCCACCCACAGCATGGACAACTGGAATTGTTCCATAACGCATTGCATAGAGCTGATTCAACCCACAAGGCTCGAACCTCGATGGCATCAGAAGTATATCTGCACCAGCGGTTATCCGATGAGCTGTCTTCACGGAAAAACCTACCCATCCTCTGACCTTGTCATTGTACTGTCCCTCAAACTGCCTAAGCATCTGTTCAAGGTCGGGCCTGCCTGTGCCCAACATGACCAACTGCACATCCTGGTCCATCATCCAGGGAACTGCTTCAGCTATCAGATCAACACCCTTTTGGTCATCGAGTCTTCCAATGAAACCGATCAATGGAACATCTGCACGTACAGGCAAGCCGAGCTCCTTTTGGAGTGCTGCCTTGCACTGGGGTTTGCCCGACTGCAGGGTGTCAAGGGAGTAATTAACATACCCATCAGATTGCAGGTGAACGTCTAACTCAGGGCTCCACTCTTTTGTATCAATCCCATTGACAATTCCACGTAGTTTCCAATCATTCTCATTTATGATTTCATGTAGACCCCAACCGCCTTCAGAAGTTTTTAGCTCCCAAGCATATCCATGACTAACAGTAACAATTCGATCAGCGGTCTTTAGACCTGCAGCAAAGATGTTGAAGTGGTCTCCTCCAATAGGATCATACAACTTAAAAAGGTCCAAGTAGTGTGGTGGAAGATCAGCGTACGAAAAATCATCCAGAGGACCACGACCCTGGGTGGTTAATAGACAAACAAAGAATAGATATGAGTTGAATTTTTTGAATTGAACTTATCAATTTGGATAATACTTTTGATTCAGATACAGGGAATACAACATGGAATTGCCATATATTGGTAACTACAAAGCCAGGCAGAGCAAGCACAAACAACAACAGAGATTTCAAATTGAAACTAAAAATGACTATTATATAGGCTCCAAATCATAATCTGCAGAAGATGAAGTCAACTGAGACTAGTTATTATCAGTAATGACGTTGTACTCTTTGCCATAGCTTGGCATATCGAACCTGTTCCACTTCAAAGGCTTGGTTGAACATTAATTTTACATTTTGAATGAACAACCTATGCCGCTTCTCCAATTGAGTTAGAATCTTCTTTTCATTGAGTATAGTCAACTGAGACTAGTTATTATCCGATAAAAGCTGCTTGAAGTGTCTCCATTGGGACATTTTACTTGATAGTTTATCAATCCAAAATAAAGTAGATGCCAATGTTATGGAGGAAAAACTGGAATCAGGAAGACAGTGATCTTGGCATGAAAAAGCAGTGAACACTTGTAATGATGAGAGGAACAAAAGCAAAACGCATATAGCTCTAGGCATATAAAAGGATGAAACACAAGCACCAGGAGAGAGAAAAGTTACATCTAGTCTTCTGGAAGTTTCCCATCATTTGTCCAAGATCATCTACTGTTAATTCAATTATCCTAATGAATATGCGAGCCACAGCTTCTTTCATGTTTCAACTAATATTTACCTTAGAAGTTATTTCACCTCAAAGGCCATAAAAGGGCCATCATATACTAGGAACATACCTGATGAGCCATATTATGGATCACAAGGACTGATCTTGTATATTGCATTAACCCATTATCCCGATAATATGCCTTAAGGTAGACTGGCAGTAAGGCAGTGTGCCAATCATTTGCAATGAAAACTAAATTTCCGTCTCCATAGCAGACCCCACCACATGGAACATACCAAGGAACCTGCAGTCACCATCTTTTCCAAATCATACAATGTCGAAACCCATGAAGTAAAGAAAAAATACAGATTGAATACGACCATGCTGTACTCTGTCTTTTATTATGGTGCATTTGCTAATGTGTGTTCGCACATGTGTATACACCCGCAGAACTATATAATACAATATATAGGATTAGTCTAATCCTAAACTTTTCCAGTGAGGAGCCATAACAAAGTTCATACTGCAACCTTATTCTACATCTTAATTTCATCATACCTCTATAGCAGCTTTGCAGAATAAAATCATGCGCTTTAGAATGTCCTGCAAGAAATAAGCGAAAAAAGAAGGATTTTAAGTAGTAAAACACATATAGTTAGTTATATGACTGTTTCAGATGTGAGGGCTCCTAATAGAAGCTGAAGTAGTGACAACTCATCAATTTATTTGGGAAAATCAGAAAAATGCATCTGAATACATCGCATGCATAAGGTATCTCCATTATAAGATTATCAGGGAAACAAGATCAGCTCCTCGTTTACAGAACTAGTTAGGCTTAGACAAGTAAAATCATAAGAGATACTCACCACCCGATTTCCTCCATATATATTCTTCTCTATATGCCGAAACATGGGGCTATCAATAAAAACAAAATCCACACCATCAATGTACGCCTGGAAGTAATTTACCTCCATATCCTGCAAAATATAATGTGATGTTACACAAGGAACACAACTGTGAAACAAAATTAAATTATTTAATCGTTGCTCACCTGACCATCTACTTTATATCTCTTCCTAACCCCTGAATCTTGAGCTTCTTCATAATTACTGTACCGAGGTGCAACAACCTACCAGTTACAGCATAATAATTCAGTTAATGACCTTCAGTAGATTCTCGTTGTTTTATCTTTGATAATGTTAGTGTTACAGCCAGTCTAAGCATGTACACTACCCTCTTGACTGAATGAACCCTGGTGTAGAAGTAGAAGAGTTCATCAAACTATCGTGATGATATAAGACATGATTAGACTATGGATCATTATCTACAAATGTAGAAGTCGAACATGCAAGCCATCACAAGAGGTTTCATTATATGAATTTCTATTTACTGCCTTATCTACTTGGAATTGTTTTAGCGTAGAACATCTTTACTAAGAAAAAGTAATCAAAATTCACCATGACTCTGTGTCCACGCCTAGCCAACGCCTTAGGTAATGCTCCGGCAACATCTCCAAGCCCACCTAAGGAGCAAAATTCATAATTAGTCCCAAGCCACATTGCCCTAGCGAGGGCCATGCTCGTATAAATATGCACATAATGTGAAAGTCTCCTGGAAGAATAAATGATTTAAGAGATGATGAAGGATATCCAAATTTTTTTCTCCTATATCTTGTGAACAAGGGAGCTTCCTTGGCACTGTCTGAATCATTTCACTTAGTTGTTCAGAAATCCATATTTTACAGTGAATATTTTTCTCATAATCCGTCGTGCAGGTTTTATTAAATGAAAATCTACAGCATGCTTTGCCAGTAGTTCAGCTTACTCTTGAGAGGATTATCGGAAAATTGTAAGTAATCAACATACATATAACAGAATGATGGTAAAGTACAAAAACCTCAAATTCAACATATCTGCACAAGCATCCATTTCGACCAAATCAGATACTTGTATTCCTTGCTTTAGTATCATAGATAATATCATCAGGCAATTTGAATCTGATAATATCTTCTACGCTTAAAGGAAGGTAATCTCTGAAGTGTTTTCATCATTCACTTAGTCAAGGAATACCTGTTTTGGACCAAGGAGCACATTCAGCAGCAACCAATATTATGTTCATAACATTGACCCCAGCCAGCGGAGGGGGTTCCACGTCCTCATTTGTGGGATCTTCAAGGTTTGCATTTCCATCTTCTGAACTTGATTCCTTCACATCTTCATGTAGCTCATCTTCCGCACGTGATGGTAGATCAGATGGAATGGCTCTCTTTACAGTAGTATCCTTCAGCTTTTTGTTTGAATCTTCTTTCATGGAAGTCTTTGTATCAGATAATCTGACCCCCGTAGTGTTCTTCGGTTCCACATTGTACGAGCCATTATTTGAAGAAGGCTCTCGATTGGGTGTCATAGAGAATTTCAAAGGCACAGATGGCACTTCCTTGTATTGAACATCTCCAGAGGTAGTGGCTTTCAAGTGTTGTTGGGGACGGGCAGCAATGGAAGTCCCATTGCCAGGAAGGTCTTTTCCAAGTTCTGCTGCATCTGCAACAACATTTTAAACGAGATGAAGCTGGATACTTATTCACCTCATCTATGGGTAAAGAAATGGTGTTTGTACAAGCATTTGAGCTTCATTGATACATTACCTTTAGTTGCAGCAGCATCAACAGTGGAAATAGGGAAATCAGTTTCCAGATATGGCTGCTTACTGCCTTCTGGATCAATTATGCTATTCTTAATTGATGAGACCAATTTCTTCCTTTCAGAAATCTACAAAACAGTGTCCAAAGAAAATTATGACTTCAACAACTTCTGATAAGACAAAAGAAAAAGAAAAAGTAAAAGTAGCATTCAATTGAATACTTTCATGCTTATTTAATTCAAATAAGTAATTTCAGATATGAAATAACACTTTAGATGCTTGCACATCAATATCTTAGGATAAATAGTGTACAGAGGAGAATGGCAGGAGAATGTTACATATAGACTCAATAAAGCAGAAGTGCTGTATGGAAAAAGGCTACTCCTTTTTCGGATAAAAAATGAAAGGGAAAGATCAACGGGTGCAGGAACCTGTTGTAAAAGGTCTTTTTGCATCGCAAGAACCTGGCTCATGCTCTTGTCAATTGTGGCCTGTAAAGAATCTGACTCATCATCACTTTCACCTCCCTCAACTGCCTCCCCTGTGGCTTCTAGAAGCTGGGTCATCCACCTCCGCCGTCTGCCATTGCGTCCACAGCACTGAGATAATCGGCTAAAAAGATCCACAGTCAAATCTCTCGAAAACCCAGTTGAATTACAATCACTAATACCCCCAATTTCCACATGCTTTCTCGGCCGGAATGCAAGCATAGGAATCACGTGTCGACGACGATTCGCAATGTTAAGGAGTACAGAACCGTCGACTCCAGTGGGGAAGGATCCGGTTGACGCCATTTAACTGTTCGGCTATTTGCCTCAGCGAGGCACGCAACTTTTCAAGAATCAGCAAATTAAGCGACCCAGTGGAAATTGGAGCATTCCCAGTTCAGGAAATTGTATAAATAAACAACCCCAATCAGTGATTCTTGTAACGGAGCAACGTTACTGTCGAAACGTGCTGCCTTCACATGTTTGTGATGGAAAAACCATGGAGAATACGCCAAGATAAATTGGAGCAAGAGGTTTCTCTGTTCCAATGGCTGGTTTGAAGTAGGACCTACAGAGAAAAAATCATAGAGGTGGCATTATTTTGAGGTTCTGATTAACCACGAAACAGCAAAGTATGATTGCGAACCAAGATTTGGTGGTATTGGCTTTGTGGCTCTGGAATAATGACACGAGGGAAATATATGACAGGCGGCGTCGGATACTGGTACTGGATCGATACAAATTGGATCTACTTTAATTCATTGGACGGCTCGACATCTGCAACTGAAGTTGGGGAGTTCAAGAACCGTAATTTAACCTCTTTAATTTAACACGTAATTTACTTCAATGCGTACACGTGCGTGCATCTCTGCCCTTTAAACGCAGGGCAAATCGCAACATGGAAACATACATATGAAACTGGAAATACAGTAATGGACAAAAAGATTAGAGTTGAGCTTATGTCAGTAACTATTGCACAAGAAGAACGTAGATCACTGTCAAGAAGCGTCGCAGGTTTCGGATAAACTAAGCAAACTACATATTTTGTTACATGTCTACTTTTCTACGTCGTTCCCGAAAAGGTGCAGGTTGTTGAACTATGATGAAGTCTATGACGGATGTAGCCCATCCCATATTTATTGTAATGGACCACGTCTATCTTCTTCAGTTACAACCTGATGGGCCTCCTTTCAGCAATATTTCGTAGAAATTGGAATGGTGGTCCTCTTTCTCAACTATTCCTGACAAAGGATGTCCGGCCCATCAAAACTGAGGATTAGCTTTAAGGTACTTATCATTCTTGATGCTCCCAAACTCATTGGTTTCATCGTTGATGCAACTATAGCTGCCCCAATTTAGAGAAGCCCATTATCGGGATGGTATGGTCAGATTTCGGCTTCCAGCGTTCTCTGGGATTCACCCGCCAAAGCCATTCAACTATAATTCAAACTCCGAAACACTGCAACGATGTCTGTCTCTCTTGAGCTCTGTTTCTTCGCCGAAACAACTTTTCCAGATTCATGCGCAGCTTATAGTATCTGGCCTCCATCGCAATTCCTATATTACAGACAAAATCGTCCGGTTTTGCACTTCGGATTCACTTAGGACGAAACATTCAATCGATTTGATAAATCACGGCCGTTATGTTGTTAATTTGTCCGGAAACTTAGAACCCTTTTCGTGGAACAATGTGATAAGGGCCTATGCCACTTCTAATTCCGACTCGCAAAGAGAAGCGATTTCGGTTTTTCTTGATATGCGGCGTCTGGGAATTGGACCCAATGAGCATACTTTCCCTTTCCTCTTCAAGGCGTGCGCTTCATTTTTGGGCTTAAACGAGGGGCGACAGATTCATGGTGATGTAGTGAAGCATGGTTTCCTTTCCAATGTGTATGTTCAGAATACTCTTATGCATTTGTACGGGTCGTGTAAGAAGGTCTTGGATTCGTACAAAGTGTTTGATGAAATGACATATAGAACTGTTGTTTCCTGGAACTCAATAATATCGGCTAATGTAGAATGTTCTTGGTTTTATGATTCAGTTGAGCTTTTCGTTAAAATGAGGGACAGTGGGTTTGAGCCAGACGAGACTACGATGGTGATTGTGCTTTCTGCTTGCGCCGAGCTTGGCAACTTGAGCCTCGGAAAGTGGATCCATTCTCAAGTGGTCGAAAATGGTATAGTTGTGAATTGTCAGCTGGGTACGGCTCTTGTTGACATGTATGGGAAATGTGGAGATGTTAATTATGCTAACATAGTCTTTAACAGGATGGTTTACAGAAATGTGTGGACTTGGAGCGCTATGATTCTTGGGTTTGCACAGCATGGTTTTGCTAGATATGCCCTTGACCTGTTTAAAGAGATGAGAAATTATTCAATCAAGCCCAATCACGTCACTTTTCTTGGAGTTCTTTGTGCATGTAGCCATGCTGGACTGGTCGAGGATGGGCAACGTTATTTTGAGGAGATGGAACAAGTGCATGGGATCAAGCCCATGATGGTACATTTTGGTGCAATGGTTGATATCTTGGGCCGTGCTGGACGTCTTCAAGAAGCATATGCTTTTGCAATGAACATGCCGATTGAGGCTGATGGCATTGTTTGGAGAGCATTGCTCAGTGCTTGCAGTATTCATGACGTTAATGACTACACTAGGGTGGGCGAGAAGGTAAGACAGAGGCTAATAGAACTGGAACCAAAGAGGAGCGGAAACTTTGTGATGCTTGCAAACAATTATTCTGGAGTGGGACTGTGGGAGAAAGCAGCAGACTTGAGGAGCAGAATGAGAGATAGAGGCTTAAAGAAGGTAGCTGGAGAGAGTTGTCTAGAGATAGGTGGATCTATCTTTAGATTCTTTTCTGGAGATTCTTCTTGTATTCCTTGTGCGGAGATCTTCTTGTTACTAAATACGCTGAATTTGCACGCAAAGATGATAAAATATGGATGAAGTATTTTTTCAATACTATTTCTTTTTCTCAAACGAGCTTGACTCTTGTACAAGGAGTGTCTGCTCTTAATCGCAAATTGTGTAATATCTTAATGAACTAACTGTACAAGATGTGAGATTTATTGTGATTCAGGTTTTCCATCTTAATGCTATTAGAATCGGCTATTACAGTGAACATCGTCCATGCTTTTCCTGGACACAAGAATAATGTACAGTCTGATATGCTCTAAATGATCCAGAAACTAGAAAACTGGCCTGGACTTGAAATATGTGGGTAAAAATGTTAACTCCCTTTTGCATTATTTCTTGGGACGATAGATATTTGTTAACACATTATGAGTACAGAACGCAGTGTGCATCCACTGCCTCAAAACTGGACTGCGGTATGTTGCTAAAATCTATATTAGCTAATATTGAGTCATTATCTTAAAGATTTTGGATTATTTGTAATAAAGACGTGTAAGTACCAATAACAAGGACGATAAGCCCCATTAAAACGATGAAGCCGATAGTCACCAATTCAAGACCAATCTTCCTATAAGCTCCTGAAATTTTCAAGTAGCAGAAGCATGGGAGCAATATCTCAGTTGTGACACTCAGAAATGCTCCAACCAGCGACGTCAGATACCCAAAAAACGGTAGGATTAAGGCTACAATGACACTGCTGCTGACCAAGGTAGTTCTTAAGATTAAACTGTAGTATGTTCTCAGTTGGAAATGATCTTCAATTGCATCAACAACTGGCCTTAGCATCAGTGCGTATTTGGCTATAGGATTGATTAAAGCAGTGTAGATTGCCACTTTAGAACTAAACTTGTCCGTCGGGAGGTTCAACGTTATCTGGGATTGTACTTCTGAGCCAAACATCAGGTACCCGAAAATTGCCATTGATGCATAAGTAACTGTACAGAAAACAAAGCACAGAAGCAGCACCTGCAGAAAAGAATAAGTATCACTTTTGCACTCTTATATCAGATCAATGTTTTCAAGAAGAGCTTTATTAATTACCGTCGAGAATCGTGTTGGACTTCTCATTGAACTGTAGAGTGTGGGGAAAACTGGATGAGCACAATAACAGAAGGCATATAAGCTGAGAGCAGTAGGTAGTCCACTCCAATTCACAAGCACTCCCTTTTGGCGAAACCCGATACTATCAGATAGCCCTGTCCACAAAACTGCGCCAAGTACAACGACAGGAGCGACGACGCCGGTAGCAGATACATAGGAAAGAGTGGTCATGTTATTTATCCAAACTGTAGGCATCATAATGAGGGCAACTAAAAGAACAAAACTTTGTTGTCCACCTATATCAATGATACCATAAATGTCAATTTTCACGTCCGGTAATAAATTATGCAAATTATCACCGGCCAATATAAGAAAACCTGTGGCCACCAAGTAAAGTTCAAGATTCACGGAAAAAGAAACAAGTGTTCTTCCTTTTTTACCAAAAGCCTTATTACCAACATCGGGATAACTTCTTATATTGGGATCAACTTCCATACATCTCTTGATCAACAAGCCTGTGTAGAATGCAACACTTGCAAAAACGAACAGAAGTATCAAGCTGAACCACCCTCCAGACGACAATGCATATGGAATCGACAGAATCCCAGCCCCTGAAACATGACATAAATATTAAATCTTTCAGATTTTGGAATAACGAGGGAAAGTGTTGATATAAATCAAATCAAAGCATAAACGATCGAGGGTTTTCTTTAAATTTTGTGTGATCACTAAACTTCAAGATCCAAACATGTAAATGAGGAGAAACCAATAATAAGAGTAAGAGAGAGAAATTAGGCAGACCTGAGAGAGCATTTAGGCAATTGAAAGTTGTATTGAAAAATGAAGTTGTTCCAGTGAAGTTAAGAGGCTCAACTTCTGCAGCTTTTTCCACAATACCACAAAATTCCTTGTCGTTTGTTTCGTAATGATTGAGAAGGAGAGGAACCGTAACTGGAAGCTCATGATCTTGACCTTGTTGTTTCACTTCCATTTTGTTTCTGTTATTTACTTCAAAATTGAAAAAGGCAAAGAGCTTGGCAGATGGGTGATGGAAGAACGCAGGGTTGGAGTGCTCTCTGCTTGAAAATTATGAGAAGGTGTGAGGACGACAGCATTTTGGGTAGACTGAATGCTTAGCAGACGCCATGTTTCTCTGCTCGGTTGGTTCTCAGTGGGAAGTAGGATTTGGTCTTATGCTTTCTTCTGTTAATCTCCCATCTTTATAGACTTGGCTATTTATCTATACTAATATATAAAATGATGAAATTTTTATTTTTATTCATAAATAACAAATAATGATACTCTCGTAATTTTTTATAATATCAAAAATATCCTAAACTAAACATATAACTCTAAAAGAAAATATATGTACAAGTAGTAAACATATTATTAAATACAAGGATTTTGCATGAGTTCCAACTTCGAGAAAATAGTTGTACCTACTTACTATATTAACTAGTGGCCTCCAAAACTAAGCAAACTAGTTAAATTTATAAGATGTTAAGTATTCAATAATTTTTTTTTAGGAAAATAACTTATAAACTCTTTAAAAAAAAGTATTGTTAACTTATTTATAAGATCGTAACAAATTTCTTCAAACTAATTACAAATTTACAATTACTAGTATTTTATAAGCACTATAATCTTATTTTATCTAAACGAAATTATTTTAAAATTAGATCTAATATTTTATAAGCTCTAAAAATATTATATATGATATATAAGTTTATAAGATCTTTTAATTAAGTTTAACCAAACATCCAGCCTATAAGCACTACAAGTACCGATTGAATTGTTTATTTTAAATTTTATTGTACTTTTTATTTTATCTATAATCATGTCATTATATAAAATTACATTAATTATTTATATAAAATATATATGTAGCGTGTATACCTATATAAATATTAAGGGAGGACACCTCTTTGGTGTATCTCCCTTTTCTGGTTCGTTTGTTTTTATATTTAATTTATTATTTTTATTTTCTCATCTAACTTATATCCCACTCCCATATTATCTTTCAATAGTTATTTTTGTTTAATTTTCATGCATCTTCTTTTGTCACCATTTTCTTATAAATTTTATACTAACTTATTATTTTGTATATACTATAAATAATAAAATTTTATGAATATTTCATTTTTGTTAGTATTCTAAAATTGCACCGACGGAGTACTGTGCCACAAATTACTAGTATTAATAAAATAGAAAATCAGAAAAAAAAAATTCAATCCACCGAGATATTAATTATAAGCTACTTATTTCATTGCTACTAAATTGGAGTCACACACACACAGGTGGGATAATTTAGATAAAATAATATATATATATATATATATATACCGTGTATAATAGAAAATCAGTAATTTTGATATATTCTATATATATGTGTGTGCAACTTCTGTAAATATTATTTAAAATAAAAATTGTAAAATTTTATTATTTAATAAAGTAAATATAAAATAATAAATTAATATTTAAATTACAAAAAAATATAATAAAAAAGATGAATGGAAATTGAAAAAAAAAAAAGAAATAATGAGTTGGAAGTTAGATGACAAAATAAAATGTAAAAAAAAAAAAGAAAGAAAGAAGATCAAAATGGGAGAGACACAAAAAAGGTCATCTCCCTTAATATATTGTATAGATATTATATATTTGTATTAGGAAAGATCTTATTTAAACACAATTCAAATCTAATACACTTATAAAATATCTTAATTTAACTACACCCACCTAATGTGGTTAGAATTTGGATGAGTTTATGAACTTGTGTAAAAAGAATTGCTCTAACTCATAAAGTATATAAATTACAGATTCATCTTCTTCTTGTTATTTTCACATGTAATAATCTCGCAAACGTATACACATATATATAATTACAGATTCATCTTCTTCTTGTTATTTTCACATGTAATAATCTCGCAAACGTATACACATATATATAGATTCTAGAAAATGTTGATCGGTATTCAATTTCTCTGAGTTATATATATATATACGTAGTCCAAATAGTTTAGAGATACTCTACGTGATTAATTAGTATTCATATTAAATCACTAGCCATCTTAGTAAGTACGTAATATTTGGCGCTTATAATCAAATAGATATGATACATATTTACAAATAAAAATCAATGTATGAAATGATTAACACGAGCAAAAATATATTAACAATTAAAAGATGATAATAACTATTTAAAATAAATAATAATTATTATATTGATATGTATAATTGATATTTTAAAATTTAATATGGTGATGTCACAAGGAATCGTTTGTGAGTGAAATACTATGAAAGTTGAATTAAAACCCAATTTCAATAATTTATGTGACACGACACCAGTGCTTGGTTTTGGCTAAGTTGCGTTTGAAATGCTCCAATAAGTGACATGAAATATTCAAAGAAGGGTATGGTCAGGGACACAATGATGGTGCTCAGTAACAAGTCCAAATGGAAGTGCTAACTCCTTTGTTTCGGTGAGATTGGATACGAATTTCAACAGCAGTTTCAAGATGCGTAATCATCTAAGTTGGGTCAGTTCAGCTTAGAATCGAAGAACTAATCTTAGATGGATCCCATGTATTAATAGTTGGGACCGAGCCAGACTAGTGGTCCATGACCGCCTGATCTGGGTTAGTGGATTAGTTTGATTCGGTGATTATTTTTTTTAATAATATGTAGCATGTAATTTTTATTTTATTATTCTATGTTGATTATATTAGTAGATTTTAATTTTTTGAAATTCTAAAACTTTTATATTTATTGTTTTACTTCTAATTTTAGTGCATTAATTCATTAATATTTTTTTTTTTAAACTTTATTTAAGTCTTTTTGGCTTGTTATTATCTAAGTTTATTACTGTAAGCTTGTGAGTTAAATTATTATTTAAGTTATTTGTGTGATTTTAACTACTCTTTTTCTAGTTATAAATTTTGTATTATAAGTTTTTGTTTGATATTATTTATTATTATTTATTTCATAAAATAACTGTAACTTTAAATAATTATTCAAACCTCAATTCATAAAAAAATAATTAAAAGAAAGAGCCCAATGGGGCTTGATCCGGGCTTGGCCTGGGCATAGATCGGGCTGGTCCGTAGGCCGTTGGGCCTCTTATCAACAAATCTCACAATACAACCATCTGCTCCTCTATATATTTATTCCCGGACTTGACAATAAGAAGAGAGACATAAATATCACCAATCTCACCAATAATATTTGACATGGTCTTGGATCCACAAGCTCTCATCAAATCTTTGTATATTTGTAAAAAGGTTGTTTGATTATTTCTAGGAGCATTTTCATTAAGCACACCTCAAGAGTATCTTCGGCAGGGGCAAAGCCAGAAACTTGACTTAGTCCTGTCAAAATTTAACATTCATTGCAAGTCTATCCAAAAAATTAAATTACTTTAGTTCATCATAGTTAAATACATATCATTATATAAATACAACTAATTCCATCACTATTACTCTGACAACAAGGGGCAAGTTGAAATCTACGAGTTTGCATATTTTGAAAATGCTGCAAAATCACTTAATCATTGATATCAACAAATATCTCTCGCTCAACATAACAAATCATCAAGTCATTCATCACTTATCTTATTTCGCAGTTCGATTTTGACGATATTCATTACTGGAAAAGCTCTTTTACACAAGAGAAGTTGTGAATTTTATTTTCCTTGCACAATAGCTAATCGTGACTCTCTCTGTACCCTTGAAGAAGAAGACAATAACTTTTGAAATTTAACTTGGATTTTTCCTTTCGTGTGTTGTGGATGTAAAGCAGTCGTCAGAATATTTTTTCTTAAATTTTAGCCCCAACAATTTGACTTGTGCAAGAAAATATCGATTTTTTATTCAATTTCTAAAGGTTGTATAATTAATAGCAACTATCGAATTTGTAAATGGATTAACAAAAAGTGAGTCGACAAAAATTGATAAACTATAGCCGTTAATTTACTTCTTATAATTAATGGCTTTTACCCTAAGTTGAAGGCCTTAAAATGAAAAATTGAAGCCTTACTTGACAGGGCTTAGGCGCTGACGACGCTAAAAGCCCACTTCAAAATATTGTATATTAAAAAAAAAAAAAGACAAGTACAATGGGCTGGATTTGAGCCAAGCCTGCATGAGCTTGATAGGACTTGGGCTCACCCCTAATTTTCGACAAAATTTTCCTATTTTTTTAAGTACATAACAGATTTCTCATTATAACACGAAAAATAAGATCTTAAATCAATAAAAATCTCACAACTTATAATAAAATAATAATAATTCGAGTTCCATAAGCTTTCACTCATCTTTCTTTTATGAGATGAAAAGAAATGTGACACACTATACCTTGACGTGCCATGGAAACTAATAAATATAATACACACATATACGTGATTGCCCTTTGCTTGCATGGTTAGTCATACTCATACATGCAAGACTTGGGTTTAGTTATTTATCAATTTTTATTACGTTTGACATCATATACGACCTCCTCGAAGAAATAAACAAAACGTCGGTACGTTTTCCTTCCCACGACTCCCATTTCGGCATTATTTTATTTCCCACGTGATATGTGCGTCCAAGTTATAGAAGGATCGGATTGCAAAGCCTATTTCTTATCTGTTCCCACTTATTTTAAATAAAGTATTTCATTTAAAATATTTTTAGATCTTTGCTAATAAAGCATTAAGATAGTTTTAGATCTTTTTCTCTCTTTTACAGCCATTAAAAAGAAAAATAATAATTTAAAGAGTTAATAAAGTATTTCTCAAGTATTAAGAGCCGATAAACTCTTGCTGATATCATAATTAAGATCAAATATTTACGTTTACCCAAAGCTCTGAGCGTAAGTATGAGATATTAATTATAAGCCACTTAAATATTAATTGTTTCATTGCTAATAAATTGAAGTTACACACACAAAAGTGGGATACTTTAGATAAATAATATATATATATATATGTATTAATGTGTATAGTAAAAAATAATATTATATGTCTGTATTGTAAAAAATCTGATATCTAAATACTGTTCAAATCTAATGCAAATTTGGATGATTATTTGACCTTGTACGTATAGAAAGACTTACTCTAACCACTACAAAAAAATATGACAATTAATCATGATTAATACTAAATAATCGTAGCGAATAGTCATTGATCATGGTCACGCAATGGTTGTCGGCCGTGGTTTTTGTGAGGGTGATTAAAACATTTGTCATGACTAAAAGCCATGACGAATGTTTTTACCATGGCTAAAAGCCGTGGCAAATAATTTTTCCATGGTGGAAAATTAATTTTTGTATCGTTTTTTATTTAACCGTAGTTAATAATAGTTATTTACTACAATTTTTAGTCGTGGTCATTAAAAATGTAGCTAATATTAATTATTTTTCTAGTGAACTAAGAACATATACAAAAAGAACAATGCAATTTTGGTGCGTTAAGGATAGTGACAGTTTCAGTCTAGGCTAATTTTACTTTTAAAAAAATAAAAGATTGTATTTGCAATAAAATACTGAAATTTATAAAAAATGGTAATTTTACCAAAAAAAATCCTAATTTGACCGAAAAATTTTAAAATCCATGATTTCTAGATGCACGTATAGGCTATGGGGGCCCCTTTATACAAGTTTGCTGCTAGGAGTCCCTAGAGTCGAATCATTGTAATTTATTGGACCAAAATCGTATTATTTCGGACCTTGCATTAGGAATAATATAATTTTGGCCCACTAACATATTGGTGGTGGCAATTTCAGTGTAGGCCCAAGTCAAAATTTGCAATAAAAGGGTTGTAATTTATGAAAAATGATAATTTCGGTCCAACAAACCCTAATCTGGTCGAAAAGTTCTAAAATCCTCAATTTTTAGGTGTCACATGCAGGTCATGTAATAATTTCGATTAAATTAAGATTTTTTGGATCAAAAAATATTATTTTTTGATAAATTACAGTCATTTATTACAAATCTCAAATTAATCTAAATTTAAATTGTCACCGTTGTATCAGTGGACCAAAATTACATTTTTTCCAATATAAAATACAAATCCATGTTTTCTTGTTGTTTCCACATGCAACAATCTTGTACACATATATATAGTGTCCATAAAACATTAATCGCTTTCAACTTATTCACTCATTTGAAGACAAAGGTTCAGCTATTACGACTTACGAGTCACCGCATGACTGGTGCTCCTTTCTCCGTCAGCTACAGTTACGTAGTCCAAATGGTCGAGGAATTCGGTACGAAATTGGGTTGGGTTCATAATAAATCATGACGACGACGTGTTCGGCAAATCCAATTTCATTAATCACATCAATCCGGCCAAGTTGCATTTGAAACGTGAGCTTCAAGTTGATTCAAATAGGTCCACCATTCTACTCTTTTCAGCAGCCGCCAAATAGAATTTGAATTTTATATTTCAAATATTGTTGTACTTTCTATTCAATTAATAAATACATTTTACATGTATATATATATATATTTTTTAAATATAATCAATAATGTGATATTTATATACATAACGTGTATATATTAATAAAACTAACAGATATAATAGAGGTATAAATAAAATATATATCTAATCCCATTTGGATTTGGGCACATTCAAGCTTGTGTCGTTTTGCATAAAAGTTCACAATACAACTGATGAAATCATGGTGGTAAGGTTCCATAGGGTTATACATTATAATGTTAATTATATTACCAAATGCTGAAAAATCTCCTGCAGAGCTGTATAAGTACCAATAACAAGAACAAGAATACCAATCAACACAATGCCCCATATGGAGATGGACTCAAGCCGGAATCTGCCATAAGTGCCTGAAATCTTCAAGAAGCACAAGCACGGCAGAATAATTGAAGCTGTTACGCTTAGAAATGCTCCAACAAGTGACATTAAATCTTCAAAGAAGGGTATGGCCAGGGCCACAATGATGGTGCTTAGTACCAAACAAGTCCTAATCAACGTGCTAACTCCTTTGTTTTGGCCCGATTGGAAACGAGTTTCAAGAGAAGTTACGATAGGAGTTACCATCAAAGCATACTTGGCTAATGGATTGACAAGGGTGGTGTAGATAGCCACTTTCGAACTAATTTTATCAGTGGGAAGATTCAAAGTTATTTGAGACTGCACTCTTGAACCGAACATCATGTACCCCAAGATTGCCATAGACGCATAGCTCATCGTGCAGACAAGAAAGCAAACTAGCAAGACCTGCAATTACAGTCAATTCAATTAAGAAAATCTTGATCATCAATAAAAAAAAGAGATAACACTTTGATGTTCTTGTTATGTATGTATATTAATTACCTTAGAGAACTTCTTTTGGTTTCTCATTGAAGTGTATAATGTGGGAAAAACTGGATGAGCACAATAACAGAAGGCATACAGGCTAACAGCAGTCGGCATCCCTTTCCAGTTCAAAAGTGTGCCCTTTTCATGAAATCCAATGTCATTGAACGTGCCAGCCCACAAGATAGAGCCGATGAGCACAAAAGAAGCTATAACTCCACTGGCAGAGATGTAAGAGAGAATGCTCATATTATCTACCCAAACGGTAGGCAGCATAATAAGGCCGACAATAAAGATAAAGCTTTGTCTTCCACCTATGACAAGCCCACCAACTTCATATTCGACGTTTGGGAATAAGGTATGTATATTGTCTCCCTCTAGAATCAAGAAACCTGTCGCGACCAAATAAAGTTCAAAGTTCATCGCTATCGACACAAAGGCCCTTCCTTTGGCCCCAAATGCTCGGTCGCCAATGTCAGGGTAGCTTCTTATGTTCGGGTCCATGTCCATGCATCTTTGGATTAACAGGCCTGTGTAGTAAGTGCAGCCGGCGATAAGGAAGAAAAGTATCAAGCTCATCCAGCCACCTGATGATAGAGCATATGGTATTGATAATATTCCCACACCTAATCAGAAACCAAAAGAAATTATTAGTTTGTATCTTATACCACTTTGGTATATAGTAATATTGCAGCTTAAAATTTCATTGGCAATAGTTAGTCAAATAAGTTAAATATTTCAATCGTGTTCAAGAAATGATGATCACTAGCTTATCATGTCATCAACGCCTTCTAGAAACGTGTTGAAACAAAAGAACAGGAAATGATTCGAATGTTCTCCACAACCAGACAATATTAATGCTAAGCACAGTGTTTATTGATAATGACACCATCTCCATCTGATAATTATTTGGAAGCCCACGTGCAAAGAAGTAATGGGAGCTGAGATGATATTTATTTTGATTTACACTATGTTATATTTTATTCAACACTTCACTCAATGATTAATTAATTTGTACCAAACTGGAAAACAATACTGCCCAGATTCCAAGTTTATTGCTTATGTTTTCTTTCTGAGATGTCCTCAAACAAGATTTTACCTTAAAAAAAGTATTATTGTTTCCCTTAACTATCTTTTTCAAAATTAAAATAATGGAGGAACACGATTCATCATCAGTCACTGTATGTGTCTGAAATATAATAGTAAATTTAACTCTTATCGAAAGAGCCATATCTGTTCAAACGATTACGTTGATGAGATGGAAGGATAACTTTACAAAATAAAAGGCAATATGCCAAAAAACTATTTACGTACGTATGACAGACAGCTCACCATTCTACTAACAGAAGAGGACAAGACTATGCAGTACTCAACTCCGAGTAGGACTCAAACCAAGAATGGTTACCATCTTCAAAACACCAAACAATATTGTTTATCTATACAATAGTAAATTTGTCATTTGATTCTTGGAATGGATGAATCTTGAAAATAGTAGGCGTATTAACTAATAATAATAATACCTACAGTAGCATGCAACTAACAGGAGATATATAGACAAACACCAGCTAGCCCACCAACAAATTAAAAATGGTAAAGGATTCGATTGAGTAATTTCTACAGTAGCATGCAACTAACAGGAGATATATAGACAAACACCAGCTAGCCCACCAACAAAAATGGTAAAAGATTCGGTTGAGTAATTTCTCTAAGCCCACACATTTTTCAAAAAAAATCTGCAATCATGACTCAAATCATCATCAAGACAAGAAAACTGAGAAACTCTGTCGAGAAATTGCACCAAAAACCCTGGGTAAAATATCCAGATAAAATTGCGCAAGGAGCCATTTTCTTGAAAAACTAAAAAGAGGAAAGGAATGGAGAAAATAACCTGACAAAGCGTTGAGGCCGTTGAAGCAGGTTTTGAAGAAGGACGTAGAGCCCGAAACACAGAGCTGATAATTAGCAGACTCGGCCGTATTATTATGACCATTGCCAGCCAAGAGGGGTACTGCGATGGCCGCGTCGCCGTCATCTCCTTCCGCAGGCTTCATTGAAAAATTAAGAAGATTTCGGCGTGTGCTGGTGTATGTGTGTTTTTACGGTAGGGTGTGTTTCTGATTCAAAAAGCGGTTTTTATAGCTTGAGCTGGATTGTTTTAAGCTAGGGCTGATTTTGGCCAAAGAACTTGCATGGTTGCAACTTGCAATATTTAAGGCTGTGTTTGTTTTGTGAGAAAAATTGGATGTTTGGAAGTCGGAATCGTTATTGGATTCCTAGGTTTGGAGCTGATTGGAAGTGTATTAGAGGCTTGCGGGAATCAAGATAGTTAACCATAAGAATGCGAGACAATGTAGTTTGGCTTGTGGGATTGGAAGCTAATGGCATTTCCGGGTATTTATATATCACAGAGTTTTTTTCTTTTCTTTTTTTTTGGGAAGGGAAAAAAAAAAAAAACAAGAATGTCCAGTAATGGTTTTTCTACAATTTAATATAACTTATAAAAAAATTACTAATTACAAATATGTATTCCGAAACCATACCGACCATGGTGTATGGTTTAATCGCCTGAGTATTAATAGGCTTCATTCAGATGCTGGCTTCTTGGTAGCCATATTACCAGCACATTTTTTGTGCTGAAAGAGGTGAGCTCCGAAATGTCCAATCCTCATTTACTAATGAGAATGACTAACAGTAACAGGTTCCGTCCATCTTTCTGGGAATCACGATATTTAAGCCAAATCTAAAGAGATCTAGTTCAACTCAACCAAAATTAGTACTCCAACAAAGAACATTAATACAGGCGTTGTAATTCAATAAGTGTACAAGGCTACTACTACGTACGAGGCTCAAATGAGAACACCAAAACAGCATACAGGTGGTCCAAACTTGCTGTTGGTTGATCACAACCCATCCACCATCAAACAACACCCAAAACAAACATAACCAACAGGTCCGAAAACAAGTTATACCGGAGCAGGCTTTTTAACATGAATTATCCCGGAGTAATGTTAACATGAAGGATAAATCTCATTTTTTGTCCCATATATTAACCCCAGTTTAATTTTGGTCTCATTCATTACAAAAATCTCAATTTTAGGACAATATCTTTCGATTTGTCTCAATTTTGGTTACAACTTCAGAAATTTACAAAAAACGTTAACTTCCGTTCAAATGAGACATGTGCCCTTCACATGGTTCGTATAACTTACATATTTGGGGAAAATCACATATTTGTAACCCTAATTTCTTCCCCAAATCCCTACCCTTTCCTCTGCAAAAAACCCCTGTAAGCCCTTCTTTTTTTTCGAATCTCCCATCGAAGAAGTGAAAGAGCAACAGATTATTGTGAGAAGAATGAGCCTTTGAGATCCAAAGTTCAATAATTTCCCCCCACTCGATTACCGTAAGTTTTTCCTCTTTGTTTATTTCGAAAAATCTGTTGACGTTTGCCGAACTTGAAAAAAAATTGTGATGTGAATTTGTGTTAAAGATGATTTCTTACTAGAATTATACATGAGATATCTTTGGGTAGAAGTTGAATCAATTGTTGACTCCATTTTTTCAGAAATGAAAACAGAATTTGGGTGAAGAAGGAAGAGAAAAAATCGTGTACGAACCCTAATTTGATATTTTCCCCTCTTTTCTGTCATTACATCTATACATTTTCCCAAAATACGAACCATGTGAAGGGCACATGCCTCATTTTAACGGAAGTTAACATTTTTCGTCAGTTTCTGATATTGGGACAAAAATTGAAACAAATCGAAAGATATTGTTCTGAAATTGAGATTTTTATAATGATTGAGACCAATTTGACTAAATATATGGGACCAAAAATGAGATTTACCCTAACATGAATTATTCATAGGAATCGCAAACAAGGGATTAACTCATGCAAGGACGGTAATGGAGCGGAATAACTTCAAAAAACATAGGGAACGCAACTAGCCTTCATACATGATAAACTGAAGTTGATGTTACAATTTAGAAACGAAAACGAACAACATAGATGTGTCCGATTATAGTAACGTAAGGAGTGAGTGGTGATTGGATCCAGTGTACACAACAACAACGCATTGAAAGAAACAAAGCGTGACTTAGTGTCCATAAGTGAAATTTTGAAAGGAGCTACAATGTTAGCAGGGGCAATAGGAGGAGACAATCGGGCAAGAACATAACTACATTCATCGTTACACCCTATGTTCAATCCAACGCCTTTTGCGTTCATCATTCACAAGGAGGAACTGCTAGCGTATAATTTTGCTTTCAAACACATTCAAAGCCTTGAAATAAAGTTATTCAGAAAGCCCATCATGGAATCTAGAGCTGCCATGCAAGCCCGTATCGGCTTGCTTGAGGCCTCAAGTTTCCACACCTTTGTTATGTGAACCGACATGCATCAATCACAATGTCAACTCGGCTATGCCTTATACTGCTCTTAATAGGATGAACAACAAGCCTTTGGATTGACTGTTTTTTGCGTTTGTGGCATCCGGTGCACCAACTGTAGGTTGGGACATATTAACTCGAGCATCCCCATATCCGTCATCAGTGCTAAGATCACACGGAGAGCTCCAAGCATCATCAGTTCGTGGGTTAGGTGGATTAAGGGAGGACCTTGCTCGCTCACCCGTTGCAATCGAGGTAGAAAATATATATCTATGTGCATAGGTGGAAATTAAAAGTCCTTTCTTGTGCAAAGCGGCTTCCCCAAGGTTTGTCTATATACAACAACGCGGAACAACAACTCAGGGACAAAAGGAAGCCAAAAAGGAATCATAATGTTGGAGGGACAGAATACTTACTAATATCCACTTGAACCAACGTTCCCCACTAGTTGTGACCGTACATGATACGGGATGCCAACCGAAGCCGGTCCTCATGTGGACAATGTCGTAAAACTTTCGCAATAGCATTCTCAGTCGATTAGATTCTCCCTTCAATGTACTGTTGGTGTGTTTGTTCAAACAGTTCCTTGACAATGTGTCACAGGCCACCCCTTAATTAGGAGTGTCGGCTGTGACTTGTGGAGGACGTGCGGGCGATAAGGGGATGTCGGACCGGCACGTGGAAGCGCAATGGTTCAAGCGATACGCGATTCGAATGTCGGACGAGGGAGTTGTGAAAAAGGTGCGCTCCTCGGCCATTTCAAAGATTTTGAATATCTACTGCTAGAACAAGGGAAAATGTTTTTAAGCCTATTATAAGGGGGACAACAGTGGTGAGCTCCAACCAGTCCCCCCCGTGCAGTGAGACACTAAATGAGCGATTCTCTTGGGGCATGATGAGGGCCTCAAGGGCCGGCTTTAGGCACCTCGAAGGGAGGGCTAAAGTCCCCGATCGGTATGGGAACCGAACGGGCGGCGTGGGGCCAGGATGGCACACGTTGGGCAAGCAACGCGCCGAGAGACTCCGTGTGATTGCGAGGATGCCCCGCGGGCTGGGGGAAGGCATAGGCAATACCTCTCGAGCGGAATGAGCGATCGAGGCGAAGCATTGAAAGACCTCATGAGCTACTCGTGTCATGAGCTATTGGGTTTTAGCCATGCACGATGATCCGTTGGCCAAGATACGCAGTCGTGGGGCGCCGCCGCGCTGTAGGCAAATTATGAGGCCTCGCTGAAAGGCAAGGAGGCATGTTGGGCATGCCGTGCTGGACTGATGCGAGATGTTGGCATAAGAATTGGGCCACGGATGGATGATGCTGCCCTACTCGAGCGAGGCATGCGAGACGGCAATGGCGAAGACATGCGCCGGTAATGCACCGAGTGATTGTTTTGCATGCGTTGGGTGTTGTGGGCGTAAGTTTGGCCCATAGTGCCGAGACGGGGCGAGGATGTTCCGAGCCATTGCAAGAAGTATCGGCAGGGCCCGAGATTGTGGGCGAGATACATGATGGCAAGCTAGCTAGTTGGGGCCGGGCATGAAGGCGTGCAAGGCGCGAGAGCCGTGACCCTCTGCGAACATGGGCATTCCGGATAGGGGAGTGGTTGGGCGCAAGGCACCGCACAGGGATGCGTTCGGATGTCGCGCTAGTAAGCTGCGAGTGTCGAAGACACATGGTCGGGAGACCGAAAGGACTCGAATGGAGGAAGGCTGGTCGAAGGTTGTGAGCAACCTGAGAGGCATCACGGGCGAAAATGAAATATTCCGCTGCGACAATAGAGTCCGCCCGTGACACAACGTCACGCCACATCTGTTTAGTAAAGTTCCATGACAGTAGTTGACTGTTATGATATTATTTGTACATTAGGAAAAGATTCCACCAAGCATCATCGGCGCGTGAGCGCACCTCATTAGTCGTACTTGCCTTCCCTTTCCCCTTCCTGCCCACCTAACATAATTATCAAAATGAAGTATTCAGTGTACGAAGATGATGATAGTACAGTTAATATCATAAAAATATTATTAAAAATTATGTACGTAAGTACTGTGTGCCACAATTTTTAATATTTATTTATGCAAGCAAAATAAAGCAATCCGGAAAATAAATTGTCTTCTTTCAAAAAAATCATCATCGTCATTTATTGGCTCATATTTTCCATTCATTAATCATGATGATGATAATGGACACGTGCCCCGCCCGCATCTCTCTCAATTCATTTATCAATCTCTGCATTTCCAACCATTTGTCCCCTTTGCTTCAAGATTTCTGACTTTTCCAATTATTGCCTTTTTTTTGTTCTTAGTATATTTTTAAAATTCAACTTCATAGCATGAATGAATATATATATATATATATATATGTCCATAACACTTTTTTAAAAATAATTTTTTTTCATATATATTTTCAAGTAGGAAGGAATTAAAAAATAGGGAGAGTATGGTATGTTGGTATGGTAGCCCCTGATTGCATGGTTTTCGAGAAAGAACAAACATTTGAACCCATGGCCCAATCCAGACCAGACCAGACCAGAACAGAATGATTATTGTAATTTAGCGAGGGAACAATGGGCATCCCTGTTGCACAGCTGACGTAGAAAGTAGCATATATGACTTTCATTGGGCGGCACCTCAACTCCATTAACTTTTACCGCAAAGTAATTTTCTATGAATCGCGGTAACTTTCCACGCCCCATTCTCGACCAAATTTACTTGTTCAATTAGGAAAAAAATTTAATTAAAACATAATGTAATTATCACGTTTATTAAAACATGTTGAATTGCTCATCAATGACGAGTTTCTAATTATGTATTCGTATGAAATGGAATAATCTTAACAGTACGAATAAAAGCCCAGCTCTCTCGGGCTATTGGGCCTAACAGAAGGCTCTCGAATAAAACAATTTTTTTTCAAAATTAACCCAACTATATTGGGCCTATTCGGGCCGCACCCTTTGAAAACCAAATTATGCAAGTAGCCCAAATATTGTGGTTCAAATATTGGCCTGTAAAAGCAACGGAGTCATCACCATTCACCACCCGTCTCAATAGGTATGCTGCCTTCCCCCATGAACTTTCATGTCAAGAGAGTAGTACTATTATTACCTATATAATTAAGATTCCCCAACTATTTTACAGGACAAAATTCCTAAGTTTGTGGGTCCATGCATCTTCCTCTTCATATATAAATACTAGTGCTCAATGTAAGTGTATGATCATTTTCCGTTAACTCCTACTGTCTACACACACACACACACACACGCAAAAGTTGAAACTCCAACGCGGTTCGAAACTTATCTATTTGTCATTTGGGTCTGTTAATTAGTGCGTTGTTGTTCAGAAAATGGGGAGTATGCCACAGAATTTGAATGATCATGTGACGAACGCAGCAGGGACGGTTCCGAAATCAGACAGTCGCCTAACCAGTTGCATACTGAGGCAGTTTAGAGAAAATTATCCCCCTGATTTTCTGAATAAGGTATCTACCTACGTACTCCATCACTAACTAAACTTCACACACCCCAACATTACATTAATACACTTTTCACTTCACTTCATCTATCTTCTCTCTTTGTTATTACTACTCTTAAACTAAACTTCTCAGGAACATTAATGCACTTGTTTCTATAAGTATTTGGTTTGTTAATTGTGGGGGAGTGTATGACAGGTGGTTGCAGAAATTGTTGCGACATATCTATTGGTGTTTGTGACATGTGGTTCGGCAGCTCTTAGTGCTAGCGATGAACACAAGGTGTCCAGACTGGGAGCATCCGTCGCAGGTGGCCTCATTGTCACCGTTATGATCTATGCTGTCGGCCACATCTCTGGTGCTCATATGAACCCTGCCGTCACCCTCGCTTTTGCAGCAGTCAGGCATTTCCCCTGGAATCAGGTTTTTATTATTTATAAACAATTATTGTTTTTGTCTCCCTTCATCTTAAACTACGGATAATCCGTCTATACACGGTGTTTGAAATGAGCTTACAAACTTTCCCAAAAAATTTGTATAAAGTGAGTTTATGAATGTTTAAAAACAACTCTTAAAAAGAAAAACAAAACGCCAAACAAGTTAGGCTCAACTTTATAAGAGATAATAAGAAGACTTCAGTCAAAAAAAATGTTGACTACAGTCAAAAAAGTTGGATACGTGGCATATCTACGTTCCAGGACTAAACTGTTCTAAGCTTTAACCGTCGACAGGCCATAGTGGAAAAGAGAATTCATACAGTACTAGGCACCATGCCCAAAATAGGCCTAACTCCCACTCTTACTTATTATTTATAATAAAAGTATTTTAAGGGAAAAAAAAATGGAGAGAGGGGGAAAAGGATATTCAGACATAATTGCATATCGCATTGATTGCTGGTTGTTTGATGCATCACATGGTGGATGAGCCCTCATGTCTGCTTAGTCAATGCAAGAATTGGGTGGACATTATTAATTTTCTGCCTTCAATAATTCAAGTTTTCAAGTGGATAAACCGCAACATGCATTACATTACATTACATTATTAAGTAAGTAATAAGAACAAATATAGAATCTTTACGTAGGCCCGTTATACCATCCACATCAATTCCAATCATCAACAATATTTTACTCCAGAAACTTGGCTGCCATGATTCATTTTAGAGATCACATGTACCTAGCTGCTTCATCATTGGTTGTCAGGAAGCATAATTCATCATTTTTCAATTAAATATTCTTTATTTCCCACAATAACATCAATATTCCTTAAACAAGTTCCTCGTTTCCTCCCGACGCCTTATTGTAATATGTTATACCAAATTTGGATAACTGGTGACATAAATTGCACCGACAGGTACCATTTTATGCAGCAGCACAGGTGACGGGCGCTACTTCCGCTGGATTCACTTTACGTGTTCTATTGCACCCTATAAAACATGTCGGCACGACCTCACCTTCTGGAACTGATATTCAAGCCTTAATCATGGAAATAGTTGTCACGTTTTCTATGATGTTCATCACCTCTGCAGTAGCAACTGATACTAAAGCTGTAAGAACAAACACAACACCCGCATCACCATATCATGTTACTGTTTATGTTTTTGACAATTATCAACGTTTTCTTGATTCGTTTCACTATTATTTTGCTGGATTTGCGTTTGTATAGATAGGGGAGCTCGCGGGGATAGCAGTGGGGTCTGCGGTCTGCATCACTTCAATATTGGCCGGGTGAGTAAAGTAAACCCCACGAATTAAATACTGAAAAGCATAATCGAGCGGAATTTAATAAGATTTTGAAGTCGCTTTTCCAGGCCAGTCTCAGGAGGATCAATGAACCCAGCAAGGACGATTGGTCCTGCAATAGCCAGCAATTACTACAAAGGTGTTTGGGTGTATTTAATTGGACCTGTTTGTGGGACATTGCTGGGAGCGTGGTCCTATAATTTTATTCGTATATCGGACAAGCCGGCCCATGCTCTAACGCCTCATTCGTTTTCATTCAAACTACGTCGCATGAGGAGCAACGACGAACACACACCAGCGAACGACAATCTTGACCGTCTGTGATGTATGGCCCTGACGAGTCCAGGTGCAGATTACCCTGTGTGTGAAACAAGTGTTGAAGAGACTACACAAGGCAGAGTGTATGTATTCATGCATGCATATTTCCAGCACTGTATTCCTATTGTTGAATAATGATAATATGCCAAGTATGGAGATTGATCTACCAAGCGTACAAGCATTAACTGACTGCACCATTTCATGCGTTCTATAAAAACTGGAGAAAATCCAATAAGGCCGACTATAAATAAATCAGAACTTGGAATTAACAAAAAAATACAAACACGAGGGAGAGACCGACCACCTGTTGTCCTATTAGAAGCTTACAATTCAGCATTTACATATCTGAGCAACGGTAGCATCATCTTTGTACAAATATGAACCTTTGTAACTTAAAATGCCTGGCATCAATAACTTGTTCCTCCTGCCCGAGTAAAAGAGTTATGATACATTGGAGAAGTTGTTTGAAGTGAACAAAGTTAAGGCAATTGATGTATTCATTAGCAAATTGACTAGATTACATGTAAGGTCATTGGTTATCAAGACATCCTCAGATGCATTCCTCAACACATCCACTAGAAAATAATTAGGCAGGAACAAACCTACCAAACAAACTTACATATCATATTTTCTTAAATACACAAGAACCATCAAGGGTTAAACATGATCCTGAATTCACATTCTTTGGGTAACAATTTCGTATGATACAGCGGCAAAAGTACGCAGAAAGCTTACGACGCCTGCTCACAAACCACAAAGCTCCCAGGGTTGATAGTTATACTCTTGGTGCAGTTATCAGTTTTATAGATTCCAACAAGTCGATCAGCCAACTCAAACATGTTATTCCGGAGGCTGCATATTGAACAAAAGCAAATAAAATAAATGTCTCAAGAATGCACAACATAAAGGCAAATCTCATCAAAAAGATGGTTGCTCAAAGTCCACCTTATAATAATGAACTGCGCATCCTTCGTACGGTCTTTTACGTAATGCCCTACGATTGAGACATTCTTGAAATCTGCCACACAAGTGAAAAACGAAGGAAATGCCATAAGGATGGAAGTCAGTGCAGCTGCACAGAAGGTTAAATTGCAATAAGCAACTAAACAAAACTCCACGAGGGCATACCTAAAGCAGCATCAATCTCATCCATCACATAAAGTGGAGTTGGTTTGTAGTGGTGGAGGGCAAAAACCAGGGCTAATGAGCTCAGTGTCTGAAATTATCAAATCCAAAAAGACAAGTGAAGACAACATCAGTAACCAAGTCAGATGCTGCTAAGAGTGTCAAAGTAAATGTTGTTGGGTGACAAAGAAGCTATCAAGCAAGATGTTATTATTAATACCTTTTCGCCGCCTGACAAGTTCGCAATATTCTTCCAGCTCTTTTTCGGTGGCCTCACGCTGAAGACCACACCTTCAGAAAAGGGATCCAAGGAGTCTACTAACTCAAGCTCCGCATCACCTCCCAGTGTAATCATCTGTAGCAGGATCATACACAACTTAGTAAGGTTAACAAACATCAAGTACCAAAGCTTAATAACCCCAAACTGCAATTTAACAAGATATTTTATATATAGCTAGATAATGGTAACTGCTAGCATTGTATTCTACCAAACAAACAAAAAGTTAGTAATCCCTTAGGCTGAACGGACCCAATCAAATAATGAAAGAATATTAAAAATATTAATTAAAAAATAAAATTACTACATCCAACATCATATTCAGCCCCTGAATTATAGTTTAGCAATCCCAATAGGCTGAATGGAGCCTATAAACTAATGCCAATTAAAATAAGAAATGTCTAGCAGATAACACCAGCTAGAGCAGGTGCTAATAGACATAGGCTAAGAAAGATTCAGATAAACTGTCTTATCAAACCTGATACATCTCTTTCAGTTTCAATGAAATTGTGTTAAAACCGGCCATGAATTCATCTAACCTGAAAACATTGAACATAATATAATATTATTAGATCTCAGAGAGTAAGAGGGTGAAGATAAGGAAGTATACTATAAATAAAACACCAAAGATGCACCTCCGCTTTCTCCATTCATCATATTGCTTCTTTACATCATCACGCTGTTGAGTAATTAAATTAAGATCTGCAACTCGCTCATTGTACAAGCTCACTTTTTTCCGGTACCTAATAAAATACTTATGTTAGTATCTCAAAAAATAAGATATATATTAATACTAGTTCAGAAACATCGAAAGGGGCGTATAAATAAGCCTTATACTTTAAGCACTATGTATAAATCACCCAAAAATTGTGCATACTCTGAGATTGAGTCAAGATTTGGGTTCATGTCTTTCAATTGAGCTTCAAGAAGTGCCACCGTCTCAAGAGCCCTCTTAAGTTCACATGTTTCACCAAGAGTTACATCTGTCAATACTGTTTGAAGCTTCTCTGGATCAACCAAATCCTTCTGAATCCTATTCCAAATAAAAGGTGCAAAACAGCAGTATATAGAGGTGAAATTTTCTCACACAGATAGTATGAAAGAGGACTGGTGATCTAAAGAGTCTTTCAGTAAGGATGCTTTCGTCACGAGAAAATGCTTACTGCTCCATGTGCTTCGAGAGAGCAACTTGTAGATCATCAAGCTTTTTCTTGTAAGCTTTCCCCTTAATTTCCAACTCTTTGCAGGCTTTCCTCTTATCTTGTAACTTGTACTCCGCATCTACCTGCAACATTAGTTGTATTTGCTTTGTAGTAGATTAAAAAAGCAAACAAAGATGAAAAAAGAGACTAGTGAATCAGACCTCAGATGTCCGCAGCTCATCCACAATTTTCTTCAGTTTTTCATAGTCAGATTTAGCTTGATCCAGTACATCTTTGTGTTGATCAATTATCTACAGTTACAAGAAGTACTTGGTTTGTTAAGCAAGTAATTTATATGTTTAACTTAAATAGCCTACCCAATATAAATATCAATTTCCCCATGAGTATCACATGCAAATAGAAGCATGGGCACTAACCTCCTGCGTTTTCTTATAATTCTCCTGAACAGTAAAAGCCTTCTGTTCAATTTCTTTGAAGGTGGAAGATAATTTCTCCTTTTCCTCCAAAAGCCGTTCTTTCTCATTTCTAGACTCTTCGATCCCCTTCGTCAGTCTCTTCATTGTTTTCTGACCTGTTTCTATTTGAACTTTGCGGCGGTTAATCTCGGTGCTGTTTTTATCAATATCCTGACATAGGGATTGGAGAAGCAGGGAGGGGTGTTTATTCAGGAAATTCAATACATAATCAACCTCTTCTTTGTGAATAAGTCACTTACAGATTGAATTTTGTTAACTTTAGACTTCTGGTTTTTCAGTCTTTCTCCGCCAGCATTTTCTATTTTATTTTGAAGCTCCAAAGCCTACAAAAATAACAGCAGTTGATGTGAAACAGTATTTTCTCTATCTACTTTTGGGATTTGTTAAAAAACAGCATCATTGAGTTCCATAAAGGAGTTCTAAGCAACTGTAAAGGAGACAACATATGTAGACTTCTCAAAAGCAAATAAGGATGTCAAATCAGGCAATGAAATAATGATAATAAGAGGCATCTGTTCGCATCCAGCTAATATAGGTGGAATTTATTGTTAAGCATGAGAATAACTAGCCAGGGTAAAGGTGTCATCAGAAAACAACCTTCTCCTTCAGCTGTTTTGACCCTTGCAGAAGCCTATTGATTTCTTTCTCTTCAGCAGAAATGATGTTTCCTAGTTCTTTTAGCCTATCCAGCTCATCCTTCACTGGTTCTGATGCTGCCTTCAGAGGATCTAGTTGTTTTTGTAGGTCACTAAGTAGCAACTTTAGGCTGTCTATCTGTCATGGAAAATGTAGTTTAACTTAATTGATGACTATCAATAGCATATGAATGGCGAAAAACAACAATGTTAAACACTACCTCCTTTTGGCTCTTTGCTAACTCCATCTCCAAGGGTGAAATTGCTTTTTCTGAATCCCGGTAATGCTTCACAGCATCGGCCAATTTCTTCCGGATGTTACTTAGGCTTTCGACCAAATCAGATAGCTCCTTCTCAGCATTTGCCATAGCTTCTCCAGAGACACTGGCAGCACGAATAGACGTCCCCATTTTACCCCCACGTGGCTTACCTCCCCCACCAGACATGGTACCAGACTTTTCAAAAAGAGCACCATCAAGAGTCACAACACGCCAGAATTCCTTCTTTCCACCGTAAGCAATGCGAGTTGCCTATCAAAATGGTCATGAGTCAAGATATGCTGCACTACCGGAAGCAATGCACAGTGTATACACTTAAGTGATAATTTTTTTAAAACCATCTAGAAATTTGCAGGAAAACAGCAAGTAGAATGCATTTTATCAACCACTTGGCAATAGCAGAGGTGTTCTCTCTGAACATCTGAGGTTTCATGGGTCTCACATTTATTTCTTGCTGTAGGTATCTCGAAGAACAAATAGCATCATGAACAGTATTATCCAAGATTCAGTTTAGTATGAACAGTTTGGTTCTAAAGCCAACAAATTGCTCTTTTCATTTCTGCTTTAACAAGAAACAGCAATAAGCACTACTTTCAATACAAGGACCTACCTGATCAATATTTTCAGCTACAATTGTGTTCCCTAGTGCGGCAAAAAAGGCAAGTTTCATCCTCTCATCCTGGACCTTGATCAAATCAAATAGGCGAGGAACACCTTCTGGTGTAACAATCTTCTCCTTTAATCGAGGTACATGATGGGCTTGTTTCTCCTGCAAGGATTAGAAACAATTTTTAAGCTCACAAGGACCAGAATTTGTTTATTTGATTAGACTGGAAATGTGACATTCAAGACAGTATACTTCGAGAATTTTAAATTTCACTAAATTTTAAATTAAAAGGTGATCCTTTGATGAACTCCCATGGTAACTGACTATCATCTGAGAGCACAATTGTCAAGCAGAAAATTGCGCATCTGCTAAAACTTAAAAATTCTAATAAGCCTCACAAGCTGTGATGAAAACTTGAAATGGATACAGGAAAACATGCAGTATGCTGAAGTACAAAATCATAGAGGAAACGCCTCAGTTTGTAATCATTTTAAGACACTATTCAAGGATTTTCGTGATTTAAACTGGAACAGGATTTTTAGGTTAAACCATCAAAAGAAACTTATATCCCTTTATCTCACCGAGGAAACTCGGAAATGCTTATCTGCCAATTCGTTTACCTAAGATACTGCTCTAATTAGTCATCAAAATTTTATTCTGCCCAATCATAGGAGCGGAAAATACCAACGGACTCCAAAAACTAACTTCGCTGAAAACAGCTCAAGTATATACCAGAATCATGAAAGTAGCAACACCAAGGTTTTGGGTACGAAGCAACTCAACACATGCTTGTGCTGCAGCAGTTGTTTCCACAACAATATAATCAAGTCCCGGACACGCAGTCGATATTGCAGTATCATATTTTGCTGCAGGGAAAAATTTATGGATGATTAGATAAACACAAGCAACCAGATTGAACTAATTAGCGCTATATCAAGATACACACATCACTAATCAATATCATAAACAAAAAAAAAAAAAAAGATGGCACTTCACATTCAGATTACCATTTAGCTATTATGAACTGAGCCAATAGCAAACTAGATGGCTGCAGGTTAGAAATGGTAAAGCAACCTCTTTTCATAGTATGCCAAAGATTCACAAAGCAGTGAATAAATTATTCAGTAATACAAGGCAAGACAGCCCGAGGACAATTAGAGCCAAGATAGATCTAGAGGAGCTCAACAAAAAAATTGAACACCGCTTAAATTGAAGAGTTGTAATATTCTGCAGGCATTTACTCATTCAGCATGCATCCCATTTCATGTATCTCGAGAATCCTTACATTCCGTGAAATAGTTACAATTCTCAGCATCACTAAAAAGTTACTCAAGTCATACACCAGTAGAGGTGTGCTCACCATCAATGGCTCCTAAGTCTCCCATTCTGCCATAAATTCCAGGTATAAGATTTGACTCCTTAGCTTGAAGTATTGCTTTTAAGACAGATCCCTGATTCTTCTCAGATTCCATAACCGATAAAAGCTCTGCAACCTTTTGTCTAGCAGCCTGTTCCAGAGGAATCAGCCTCTCTTGTTCTTCAAGGCATGTCTGTGATTGCCCAAGCAGCTCAGAGAACTTTATCACTAAAAACAAGCAGGCATAAAAGCAACAACATTACCATAATATCTTACTTGCTCCATTTTATGAGCTTCAGATGCTTCAAGTTTGAGCTTCTCTAGCTTGTTGTGGATATCCTTTAAACTTGAGGTCTTTGTCTCAATTCTTTTATGTGTTTCATTAATTTGCCTCTGTGCATCTTCATAAGCAGCACGGCCTGCTTCATGCTGTAATGTGGATGTTAACATTCAGTAAGGATGTTTAAAGAAAACCAGCTACTAAATGGACAAACTCCAGGATTATCCAGAATGCTTGGGTTTTGAACTGAACATGGAGAAAGGATCAGAATCAGTGCACTGATCTGAGATCAACGACCCCAGCAATGATCTGTCAATCAGACATCTATACTAACTAAAAAAGTTAAGCACTATTTTTCCACCCTGCACCCAGTGACTGAGAAAAGAAACATCAAGGACATCTCAACGAGGTCGGTGGATACAACAATTTACAGTCAGCATGAGCATGCCTAAAAACACTTTAGTGTTACCCAAAGCATGATCACGCTCTTGATACAAACAATAGGGCCCAGAACAAGGCTGATGGATTCTTTTGAATTACTGTAAATTAGGAAGTTAAGCACATAGATAAGTTGAGTCCAATGAGGAGGACGCAGTGGTCTTATCAAAATGCTAAAAGCTTTGGCCTAAAGCATCAGGATGCTTAATTACTGTTACTTTTAGCTTGTTAGTATTATTTACCTAATCAACAAAGTTAGTACGAGGGCTCCAAAAACTTTGAAACCGAATAAGTAATTATCATTTGACAAAGCCTGATAACATGTGCCTTAAATATTGTGGAAATGTCTATCTGGGTTCACTCAAAGGAAGACAATGCAAGTAAATAAAGGAAAAAGAGTTCAACCACAGCAAGCAGTCACAATAACTAAACGTTCACAAGGGTCCATTAGTTCACCAACCTCACCTTTTCAATTAAAAGTTTTTTCTCAGTTGAAGCAACTTCAAGTTTTCCTCTGTGTTCAATCAATTGCTTTTCCCATGGTTCTAGTTTAGTACGAACATCAGCAAGCTCACTTCGGAAAACTTCTGTTTCAGCTGTTTGAAACAAAATGAGCAAATACAAAGTTATTTATATATCAATAACAAGCCTGATGAACATAAAGATGAGGCACAAGTTACAAATTCAAGTTTTACCATTCTATCAGCAACATCCCATGAAAAAGTAGAAACATTTTATCAAAAGAGCATCCAGGTAAACATACTTTGACATATTCAATAGTACTGATGGTTAATCCCTACACTTGGAATTGATAGCACTCGGTGATGATGTTGATTTAATACGCTCGCGAACATGTGGATTTGTAACATGCTCAAATATGAATGTAATCAAGACTTGAAGAATATGAATAATGAGTATGGTAGGCCAAAGCTTGAATACCAGTTGCAAAACCTCAAGTGCTCGTCAGGAAAATAGTGAAATGCAGTTGGAAACTTGGAACTACATTTAAAATAGTGAACAAATTTTATCCAATATAAAGTGAATGTTCTCAATGACAACATAATAAAATAAAATATGACTTCTTCCTATAACCAAGTATGTATTACATGGCCCTAGTTGTAAGTCTGAATAAGTGCCTGGAAGGCAAGAGAGGAACAATATAACATCAAGAGAGATTCGATAACAATTGATGTAAATAGGGTGCACATGAAGAGGATGAATATGCGTTCCAAAATAAATCTAAAGCTCTGGTATCCATTAGGAAATATGATAAAGTTTTAAGCAAAAAGCCACCTTTGGAATTTTCTTTAATTTCTTCCAAGATTTTCTCTTCATCCACTAAAAGTTTCTGTAGCTTGGGAATGTCTTCCTCAAGACGAGGAATCAAATTTGTAGACTCTTCACACTCTTTGGTGAGATCAGCAATTTTGGTTGAATCCTAAAGTGATGATGAGAACGGAAGAATTATGTCAAGGAAAGAATGTTTAGAAGTTAAGGATCAAGTAATTAAGAATGATATCACTTAAAATAGAATATGACTCCTCATACCTTTTCAAGTTTATCATCAAGCTTTTTTATCTTTTGCTTCAGATGCTTAAAATCTTCCCGATGTTTCAAGTCCTGCCTTTCAAACTCCTTAAACTCGTCCTTGCAGCGCCTGAGATCACTATCCAGTTCCTAATATTTCCCAAAAATAAAAATTATGAAATAAAGCCATTTCTAGGTTTAGCAGATTTTAGATATCAGTATTCGTGTTAAAGCAGTTGATGGAAAAAATGACATGTGTACTTGGGCATAGAAATCAATAAAAGTTCCATGTGTAGAAAGACAAAGCGCAAACCTCTTGTCTCTTCATATACTTCACATGCAAAGCTTCAAGTTCTTTCAATGTTTTGGTGTTTTCTTGAATTTTCTCCCTGTAAGATAAAGTCAACAGTTTTTCAGCAGAAGTCTAGATGCCTGTCCAAGGCGTATAAAATTATAATAGAACCACCTTTCAATCTTTACATTTGCTTCTAGGCTTGAGACGGTTGCCTGCAGTTCCGTCATTTCAGTAGCATTATTTTCAGAAGCTAGCTTGGTAGTTTTCTCTTGCCATTTTAACAAGGACAATTCTTTAAGCATGTAGTCTTCTGCTTCATTCTTGACACCCTGGTCAAATGAGCAATATAAATTTAAAAATGCTTAAGCACATAGCAAAACCTAAATACAAAGCCTGCAAGATACCGTAAAACCTTACCTCCAGGCTCTCTCTTTCTTTCTCAGCTAACTTAACCATTTGAACCACACCAGACCTCTTTTCATTAAGCGCTTCTAACCTAAGGGGTTAAAAGAATTAGAGAACATTTGAATTGCTAATATTGCATGACTTCCCAAAGGACAGTGAACTTTGGCAAACAAGTAAAAGTGTCCAGTAAGTTCAAGAAACAACATCAGGATACTGTGGCAAATAAGTGATTAGATTTAAATATTATGTGCATGCTATAGAATGGTGAATTTAGCAACCAAACAATGGTATCCAATAAGTTTATTCATGGTGCGTTACGCATAAAATTGAATTGTTATGAAATATAGACTATTATCCACAAGAAAAGATTTCCTCTAGGATTATGCTGAGATCCTACATATGCAATTCAATCAGTAGCTTTATTTGCATATTCCTTTGTAGAAAAACTGATTAATGTTGTCCATGTGCAGAATGCAACATGTGGCTCTCCAAGATGCAGCTTACTCTTTAAATGAATCATCAATCTTCTCTACATATTTGTTAGTTCCAATTATATCCTCAAGATACTCAAGAAATCCTTCATCATGGGGCCCCTGTGCCTTTGGCTTCATTAGTGATATTTGCTCCACTTCACCCTGCAGAAATCAAAAAATTTAGTGTCCAAACCACATATACAACAGAATTATGACTACCATGTATATTCTAAATGAGCTTCGAAAACAATTATATGGTTTGGACCTGAAGGATCAAAAAGCGGTTGTTATCCAAGTCAACACCTTTCCCTCTCAACAACTTGGTGACCTCTGTAAAATTACTTGCTCTATCATTGATATAATACTTAGAGGAGTTATCCCGAAATGCCACACGTGTAATCACGAAATCACTTCCAGGAACAACTTCATAAGCCCCATCATCCTACAAGAAAGCAGAAGTTAGCAAATTACTACCAGAAACCACCTCCATACAAGGGGAACCCATTATTGTGCTAAGAATGACAATATACCAAATCAGTGATCTCCTGAAAGTGAACTGACACACCAGCACTGTCCAAATTCTGATGATTGGTGGAGTTGTGAATAAGCTCCGACACTTTATTCAGTCGCATCTGCATGTTTAGTGAACTCACACCAAATCAATATTTTCTGATGGAAAGACAGCTGTATAGATCGAGTTCCCTGGTCTTATTACAGGGAAAAGAAAATAGCTTGGCACAAAACTAAAAGAAACAAGAAAATGAGAGGAATTGAATACATCATTACGAAATTACAATCTATTGAACATGACTTGCGCTTCCACTGGAACATCTTTAATGGAAATTGCAGAAATAAAGATGAAACGAATGTAGAGCAAGCATAGTTATTTATTTTTTAAAAAAAATGAAAATGAAAAGAGTAAAGAATAAAAGCTTTCAAATTTGAATTTTCCCAGAAACCTCCAAAAGAAACAAATTGTAGTAGAACCTGCAGCGAAATTTTACCTGTTTGGCTCGTTTCCCGAACACAAAGAGCATCGCATCTATAACGTTGCTCTTCCCGCTTCCATTAGGACCGACCACCGCCGAGAAACTCTAAACATAAAAAACGAAGTAGCATAAGAAACGAAGCATTAAGAATTTAAGACCAAGGAATCAACTAGTAGTGCCGTCCTTACAGTACTTCCCATCAACATCGTACTTCACAAATCGAAAGAATCTTAAGAAAAAGTAAAAAGTAAGAACCCTAACCTTGTGAAAAGGGCCAACGCGCTGTTCGCCCGCATAAGATTTGAAATTCCTCATCACCATCTCCTTGATAAATAGCCTAGGAGCTCGGGACGCCAGACGAGTGGAGTCGGTCATTGGCTCGTCGGCGGTTGCCGCCGATTCCATCTGTATCCCCATCAGTCAGACTCACAATCTTGTAAACTTGAGGAGCGGAGAGTGTCTGGCTTCAGTCAACTGGGGTTTCTTGATCTTTCCTTATTACACACACACTTGAGAAGAAAGCATCTCAGAGGAATCCGGAACCGGTAGGAGAGAAGTTTAAGCGACCGAAATACTTGAGCGGGAAATTGAATTTTCGCTGCGATTTTAAAAAGGGTCGGATAGCTTTTAATTATTATAAATCTCTTGGTCCCTGCGTTCTCAAAACGGGCCTCAGGCCCAAGTTTGAATTTGGAAAAAAGAGGACATTATCAATACGATTTATCTCAGATCAGATGGTCTAGATTAATACCAGAAAAAATGGTAATAAGCTGCTATCGTTTTGGGCTACATTATAGCACAAGATTATTCGGACCACGTCTACTGCGACCCATTTGTCGGTATTCGACATTTATTAAAAAAAAGGTAAATTCCAGTTATCTCCCTTGAAGTTTAGCATAATTATAAATATCCTCTGAGATTTCTAATCGTCTAACAAATAACTCCTTTTCATTTATTTCTATAAGTGAACTGACCAAAATACCCTTATGCGCTGAATTATATTTTATTTAATTCTTTTTTTTTTTTACTATAATGCGCATGAAAAAATTTCTTAAGTTTTTTACACAGAAAGTAGTAATGCAATTTGTCTCGGTTGATTTTTCTAAAATTTTAATAAAAAATTCAAGGGCATAATTGTTAATTTCAGGCCTTTGGTTAAAAATTACAAACCTCAAGGGGATATTTGTAATTTATAAAATAACGAGAAGGTATTTGTAGTTATACCAAATCTTAGGGGTTGTAGAGTTAATTTACCCCTAAAGAAATTATGTTCTGCCTGCCTATTAATTTCATTATATTTATTACAATCTAATTACAGGATACAATTGATGTTTCTCTCAGAGAACGTTGTCCACAGAATCGAAGTGGCGCACCAATTCGAAATAAATGGGGTGAGTAATTTGTGAAATCGAAATAAATGCGTGTTCAAATTTCCATTTTATTGCAAAAATCATCATTGGCAAATCAATCAAAACAAAATAAAAATGGAAAACACGAATTCTAAATACCAAAATGTATCATAATTCATCGAGGCAGACGTTGCATTTTGCACTTTGAAAACAATAAAATTTATATTTGAAAATTGGTCTACAACACGCTGCTACTTTAAGTGCAACTTTTGTAATAGAAAAGTTGAAAGCTGCATTGAGCAATCAACATCGTCTTTTTCTTTAATCTTTTCTCGTTTCCAGATACAAATTGCTTTACACCTTTCCGTTTTGTCTTTGAAACTGTTGTCTCTCTAGATATTTCTAGCAGATAATAGGGTGTGTTACTGTAATAATTGAAAAAAAAAAAAAAAAAAAAAAAGAGTTGGTGCGTGTGCGTTTGTTGGGTATATTAATGTGTGGTGTAGAATTAAGGCCAAACACGTAGAAGGAAAGAATTAAAATGAATTGGTAGTAAATGTGGAATTTAGGTTGTCCTGCTAAGCAGTAGTAACCTCCAGTTCATTGGTTTGTAGTAGATGCGGGATAATTTAACAAACATGCATGTGGCACTAAATTTGACCGAATTGTTTGGTTACAGACTAAAGAGAGATGTTGGAAGAATAGGGTTCTCTCATAATTCAGGATTCATAAATAGAATAGGCTGCACTGGAGCCAACTCACATTTAAGACAAAACCCCCCTCTAATGGAGTGGCAATGGCATACTCCTAGCTAGTACAGCTCTTACACTAGTACTGCCCAAACAGCAAATTAACACGTAAAAACCAAATACAGATATGCATAGATGTCTGTCTCATTACAATTACTAATGCAACAAAACTAGTATATATATATAAATATAAATAATATATTGATTAGTAGGTAGTTATGATGAAGAATTGATTTGAAATCAAGGGCATTTGGGGCCTCCTTCCTTGGTCTTCCAGTTGTTGTAGCAAGGGCAAACTGCTTTGTTGCCATAAAAGCCGGGGGGCACGCAAAGGCACTTTCTGCAGCACTTTTGACAGAAGAACATGCACGGCTTATGGTACTGTGTCTTGCTGCATCTTCTCGAGCACTGTGAGGGGCATTCTGGTCATTCCACACCAACCAAAAAATATCAGTTTACTGTTTACCCAACCCCACCCACATACATACTTTTGACTGGGGTAGTATAGTGTCAAATTCCTGACAGGGGTCAAAAAACCACCTTTGACTACTAGTTGTGTGCCTGTGGGGATCTCAACGTTGTGCAAACCAAAACCATTTTCACACAACATCAAATTCAAATGGCATTAATTTAACAAAAAAGACAAACATTTGAACACTTACGGAAGCTCTTGAGGCTGCCAGGACCATACCGGCTCTGCAATTCACAAAGAAAACCAAAACATCAACACACAATATGATGTATGATTCTAACAAGAAATTATTAATTCCAAGTAAAACAACTCCATTAACCTTGTTCGACAGATAGCTCTCCTCAGACGCCATGCCCTAATATAACAAAACAGCACAAGAATAAAGAAACAGTGGGTTAAAAAGCCTTACACGCGCGGATCATTCAAGTAAACAAATTTCCCACATTACTCACAGGTATCTGCATCATGGAAGTGGCGACAAGTACAACAAGTACAAAGGCAAAGAACTTAGCCATTTCTTGAGGCAAAGAGCAAAAACCCCTCTTTAAGGTGTTGGAGCAAATAGCAAAAGAATGAAAAGGGATTCTTGCTTTAGGTTATGTGGAGATAGTTGTGTGAGGTTGGGGGGGGCTATATATAATATAAATGGAGAGGTTACTATGGTTGGTTGGGTGAGGGAGGGATATAAATTTTTACTGGTATTGATTTGCATTTTGTAGGCCCCACATGGCTTAATTATGTCAACCATTCGCCAGTGGCTGAGTGATGGTTGTATTGTTGTATTACACCCAAACTATCAGATTTTCACATGCTTCACAGTCCTCTGCATATCTTGCTGCATTATTGCTGATCCCTTTATAATCTCTTTTTTTTTTTTTTTTTGGTAATTCTGTACAAGAGAGGAAAAGAAGGCTGATGCAAATGTGAAAACTATGTTTAGGCAAGCACGCACGATTTTAGTTGCCGGTGGAGATCCGTGATGTATTAAACGCATTTTACGAAACAAGATTCCACTTCACCGACTTTACTAATTAAGGATTGCGACACTGGTGATTGTGTGATATATAATGTTCAAGAGCTTTTAAGGCAATTATAACAAGAACAAGTGTTGCTACATTTATTCTATACATCAGAATAGCCCGGCACTCCTGTTTGCTTGTAGCTCCCCGTATTTATAATTTTCCCTATTATCAGGGTCTTGATTTTAGGAAAAAAAAAAAATGATGTTTGGAATATTTGAACTTTATATTCGGTCTGCGAAAACTATTAAAAACAACAATCTACGGTCTTCAGGAATATTAAATATAAAAGTAGTATACATTTTTTTAAAAATATATATATAATAAGATAATTATTTAATATTTAATATAGTGTTAAAATCAAATGAAACAAAAGAACGCCAGTTCGGATTTCGCCTGACAACTACTAATGAGAACAAAATCATTTGTTGATGTACATGTAATTAAACTATATTAGTCCAAGAGACAATAAAATTATACCAAACATGATCAAATCCACATGAAGAAGGCGATGGATGCTATTGCAGTGTGAGCGTGTGAAAGAACAAACACAAAGATTTCATATTAAAGAGCATGTGGGGCGTTAGTTAGGGAAGTTGAGGACCGGTCCCATTTCAATATTAAAGTCAAACTAGATGAAAATTTTCAAAGTCGGAAAAAAATATAATATCTTTTTGTTTTTTCAATATAAAAATAATGATTTTTTTTTGTGGGGGGCAGTACATGTGGTGAGCACATGAACCGAGTTTGGACAAAAGTGCGTGCCCCTATAAAACCATATCCTTTTTCCCAATTCATTGTGTAAACGTACATTTAAGTACGTGCGTGTTCATTCTCGAACTTGTCCTCTTCCAAGTTTTGATTCATTTCAGGCACCGACTACCACTTCATGTGTTAGAGAATGTTATAGAAGTTTGTCTTTCATGTTTCCATTTTTAACATGTATGTATATAAATAATAGGATGATCTTTCCTTATCCAATTTTCTTGCATTCAGTTGTCGGCTACTTTTGTTTGTCAAATTCAGCCCAGATCAAAATGTTATGATAGCAGCCATGAACTGGGCCCAAAAGTTAACAGGCCTCTCAACTAAATGGGCTGTTACTTTGCATCATGCTTTGCACACTGACCCAATACCACCGGTTACCGAAATAGGACAGTCCAATGTGTGAGAGTATCAATGGACAGGATTTCGCTTCGGGATTGGACATTGGGCCTTATGTTCAGACAAACTTCAACCATTCATTTTTTACCATTGTCACTGATAAACAGAAAACAGGGATAATAAAAGTCTAATCCAACCATGGTTTGCGATGTCGGCACCCACTCCTCCAGCATTATTTCAATAATTCACTGTCAAGTAATGCTTATTCTATCATACATCGACTTTTGATTTTATGGGCCTAATTAGTTTGAAAATTATAGTTATGGTTGGGAAATAGACAAAATTGATGTGCATTAGATGGCAAAGATGAACTTAATCAAACAAGTAATTAGCGTCTGCCGTCAAATCGCCAGGGATGAGATAATGACAAATAATCCCACCCAAGGACATGCCATGCCCATGTCTATTCATTCCAAAATTTAATTATTTGGGACTAATCACACTATTAAATTTAATTTAACAAGACACGTCATATAATTAAAAGATTGTCAAGAAATTGTGCACTGTATGCTAGTATTTGAGATTGAAAGTTATGTTCGGGTACACTTATAAACTTTTAAGAACGTCTTATTATAAGATTTTATAGTGTGTTTGATAAACTTTTTTAAATAAATAAGATGTTGGAAATTTATAAATTATTTTTAAAGAGTAAGTAGTTAAGCTCCATCATCTTATATACATATATTTTTAGAACTAATTTTTCAAATAAAATTTAACATTTTATAAACTTTAAAATATTTTTACAAATCACGTGAGTTTACAAATATCTTTTGAATGAATTTATCAAACGCTCGAATAAGGTTTTATTTACAATCTTACGTTTAGGAGACAAACAATCTTAAGCTTGACATGCTAAATACAATAATAAAATTACATAATTTATCATGTCTTAAAATAAAATAGAGATATTTTATTTTGAATGGAAGAAGACAAATATTAAAGTGGAAACCTAAAGTTTAAAGTTTTAATAGAATTGTTAATTGGTAGAAAATGGAGAGGCCATGCTAGCAAGTTATGGGGTTAGATGTGGGCTTCTGTGGTCTGGGTTGGTAATCGGGTTGCATAGTGGTGGGTCCGACGAGTAGTATTTGATTGTTAGGCCCATACCATGTTCCTAACAACTGAAGTAAGTTATAGACTGGAATTATTCATAATTCTGACCAACCATAAATAAAGTGCTAATCATCATTTTTCTTCTTTCCTTCTTCTATATAACGTGCCTTTGTCTTGCTTCTCAAGATTTTAATTCTACTATCAAAACTTTAAAATTTCTTATTTGTTTTTGAAGCATTTTATTACATTTTACCTGTCTCTTTCTCTTTTCTTTTAAAATTTTAGATTTATCTAACTTATACGGTACCTATCCAAATACACTATAATTTAATAATTCTTTACCAAAGTGGGATCAAGATGATACAAAATTAATTAATATTCAAATAATATTTGGTATTTTTCATTCATACTATTGATGTGGGTCCATCCATCTTAAGTCTATGTAATTATATTGTTTTTAGAAAATATAGAAATGACCTTACACTCTAAGGATTCACAATTTTTTTTTTTTTTTTTTTTTTGTTAGGGTTGGATTGAGCCATCACATCATCTTATATCTCGGTCATATGATACGCTATAAATCGATGATCTGTAACCATTTATGTCATTTTTATATAATTAGTCCAAGTGAACTTAACTTAAAAGTAAGTGTTTACAAATGATAAAAATAAGCACTTATCAGCTTATTACTAAAAACAGTACTTTCGTTTTACAATTTCTGCTTTTGAATTAAGCAATTCTTTACCAATTTTTGCAGCTTATTGGTAAAATCATAAATATAAAGGTGTTTTTTCAAATACTCAAACTTAATTTTTTTTCACTTTTAACTTTTATTTCCAAACATATCCAATTTTTGTTGTTGTTAACTTACATCTTTCTCACAACTTAGTCCCCACTACAAAAATAGAAGATGTTACAATTTACGAATACCATTTAAATACCTCGACCCTCAATTATTACGTGTATTATGTTGTTCATATATTTAATGTACTATTTTATATTTTTGATCGGTATATTCTAACTTACACTTCAAAAAATTATAATTGGGACATTTTCAATGTATTCACAACTTGTGATTAAAAACTTTGAGAACGTTAAATCGTACATTCGACTGAATATTAGAAACCTCCTTTCCAAATCCTGAAACAATTACAAATACCCCATATCATTACTTTGAAGTATTCTCATGAGACGAGCCAAACACAATATTAATCTCCTTTTGTATTTTAGATTTGAAGTAATCCAAATGCGGTAATCACAACTATTCTTCTTGTGCGCTATCTTATTTTCCCTCGGTTTCTACCATTAACTATTGGTATTGTGCATTATTTCAGACACACACACACACAGACACAACTACCCCCAGAAACAGACATGATTTCACAGAAAAATTGTTGGTGGGGAGGAGCGTTGTATGGGGGGGTCATTCACAAAATTGACAGTGATCGAAAAAGGACACACAAACACACCTGGTCAAAAAAGCTGGTTTCTAAGTACACAAACCTTAGGCATGATGCAATATTTCCTACACCTTTGTTAAAAAATTACCCTATTAGATAGCACTGAAACAACTGGACCTCAATACTAGTACTCATACTTGTGCCACTAACTTTGGCATATTCATCTCACCTCATCTTTCTCATTTACAATATAATATTGTCTTTTCTTTCACAACCTTAATTTTACCTAAAAGTAATTATTTGGCTAAATTATATTGATATTATTTTTAATTACCTCAAAATACATAAATATCTCTTTTTTTTTTTTTGTCAAATTACAGTTATATCTCCTAGGGTGCTACTGTAGTATTTTTCGATTGTTGTTTATATAAGCTTTCCCGATAAATAAGGAGTACGATTGTAATTACAATTATAATGTCGGAAAATTCTAACCCGAACCTGATTTTGTTAAACATGAATCAATCATATAACATTTGCAATATACTTACCGTGTAATTAGTATACAGTTAAAAGAAAATGACCAATCACATAACAAATATATCACATTTCTCTATGATTGGTTAGGTTCGACCAAACTTGATCCAAATAAATTTTTTTTCCTATAATATCAAGATGTGTATTTATAATTTTACAAAGACAAGGAATATTTATGTATTTTAGCATAAATCAATATAATTTATCCTAATTATTTCGCTGTTAATTAAATTTCATCATGATCAAACACATGTATACAGACTGTTGTAAGGTCGCTGAGTCAAGTTGACCAGTCTTGGGTGTGACACGATTGATTTGATGAGCAGATTAGAAAACCTGTACTCGCAATATTTGAAAACGCTGTTTCTGATCAATAATTAGCGTTACACGAGTTTCAATAATGCGTTCCTTAAAGGATAACTGCAGGCTTACAGTAGTCACACAGTCACACATATTCCGAAGATTAAACCTGAACAGCTCCATGATTGGCCTCCATGATCTCATCAGATCTCCTCTAATGTCCTAACGGCTACTTTATCATCACTTTCGTACACTCCTATGCATCCGATGATGCCTCTCTTTAATTCAGGGCTGACCACAATTTCATACATCCACTTAATTAATGTGCTCAAATTAAATTTTTATTTTGTACCAAAAACCAAATCTGATATTTCGAAAACTTTATATTCAGATTTTGATTATCGATTAGTTTAATCAAGTTATATTATAAAAAGAATAAAGAAAACAAATCTGTAAAATTTTGGTAACACTTTTACAGATTTGTTTTCTTTATTCTTTTTAAATTCAGTTAATTAAGTTAGTTCTCAATCGAAAAATTTTAATTATTTATCAAGTAATTTGAGAAATCCGATTCATTATTCATTATTCTAATTTAAGTACCAAATTTTCAATGGGGTAATAATGTGATCCAAGTCCAATTACTCGATCTCGGGTGTAATCCAAGCCGTGTGATCTCCCAAAGTACTCAACGAACTCGATCTAATAACTTGCCCCAGACAATGAGGTTCTTGAGAAGAGAGCAAACGTGAGGCTAATCGGGATGGTCCCCGGCGAAGACCCTCCGATTCTTAAGTCAGAAAGTATTCGAGATAGAGACAAGCGATCAAAACTAGTTAAAACTGTAATAAATGCACGTACTCGCAATACATGAGAATGTCAGTTATTTATAGGCTAGTTGTACGTATTTATACGGCCCACATGGCGCAATCCTGATAATTTTCCGCTATAAGATCGACGGTCCCTGATGGGTCTATATTACTGGGTCGCCGATTCGGGTTGAGTCGAGGATAGCCAACCCAACTCAAAAATGAGTAGATCCTGGTGGCACAAGGGTAATTTTTATCCCTTTCGAGGGTATTTTGGATACTGATGGTATAATCCCAATCATAATGAAGTAGAATTTTAAATGGATTATATCAAAAAAATAAACCACGTAATATCCTATTGACTATAAAATTTCTTAAATTATTTGATTAATATCTTATTATTTTCTTTTTGATATGAAAAGGCAGATGAAAAATCAGATTGTATAACTTATTTGATATGTGCATATATTCGTAATACTATATACTTCTATTTTTCTTTTTTCTTATTCTAAATAAAAAAAGAAAATAATTTTGACCACCGTAAGGAGTGGTCTCAGCGGTTCCCCACCTTTAGCTGCAGAATAAAATAAAGCTTATCAATTATTACTCTTTAATACGTAAACTGTTGACATATTCTAATTCCATTCACAAAGACGATTAAACCTACCTAAAGTAACATGTTATCCACGTCTATCACGCTAATTAATTTGTTATAATACGAGTTTAATAATGTTTTACATCATCATACGATGATCGAACGTGGCAGTGATGAGGAGGTGTTTGAAAATAATAGAAATACACGTGTCCGGGCATGAGGGTTATTTTAGAACACGTGGCTGTAATATTAATTTAATAAGGATGCTTAGAAGAGAGTTAAACCTAGTTATTTAATTAATGGGATAAAAAAGTAGGGTTTGCATGCACTAAACTCCAAAAATATCATACGTCCAAGCTTGGAGATTATTTGGTCAATGTATTATAATAGATATCCTAGGGATGAAAGAGGATTACGATCATCTCCCTCAACCTTATTTATTATTAATAATGGTAAAATAAAAATAGGAGTAGTTGTTGCAAGGAAATATGTTATTTTATTAGGACAAAACGCTCAACGTCTCAAAATTCCATGGAATCCGACAAAAGTGCTTTTAAATTTAGGGATTGTGTAACTGATGGTCCTCATGAATATTGGAACATGACATATTTGCCCCTAGTAGTTCCAACATTATTATTATTTTTGAGAATATATATTCCATTTTTTTCTTGAATTTTTTAGTACATCAATTAATGTAATTCGATAAATTATATTGATCTTCTTTGAGGTTAGATCAAAATATATAAACACTCCCTATTTTTTATGAAATTATAACTACACCCCTTATTGAAAGGTAAATTTTACATAAACAACCCCTGAAAAATTTTACATTAACAACTTTCAGGGGGTGTAATCGTATTTTTATGAAAGACATGAAATGTTTGTGTATTTGCACCTAATTTTAGGGGGTATTATCATAATTTATCCTTATTTAGTTTTCTGTTGAAATGCTAAACACATAAATTAATTTAAATTGGGAGTATTGGAATTGGGATTGATGTAAAAATATATTCTATCAGAAAGGGGAAAGAAATGGAAAATGCAGTGAAGTTGGGGGGGTTGATGAAAAGTAGGAAGGAGGGAATAGTAAAGGAAAGTAAGGTTGAGTGTTAAAGTCGGGGGTGAGGGGACTTTGACAAATTAAGGTGGGTGGGTTCAGTAAATGCTGCAGACCTGCACAGTGCACACCCACAACCTCCCCTTATTTATTATATTCTCTCTTTCTTTCTTTTTTTTTTTTTTTTACTTAACTCAGTATAAATTATGCAACTCTCACGCAACCTTTTAGTTGGTTTAGTTTGAATTTGTTGGTTGATTTTGAATTACAAAAATTAGTTTCTACTAACTTAAGTAATGAGTTATAAAAATTCAGATGTCTACAATCTCGCAAAGCGAGGAACACACTAATGTCTAATCCTTCTCTTGTTAAGGATTTAATAGCAATTTGATATATACATATATATTAATATATATATATATATATTAATATTGAGTCTGAATGTTATGATGGCATTGATCTATTATAATAATAATAATAATTATTATTATTATAAATTAGTTGTACACTTTTGATATTGAAAGTTATTATCTATTAATTGTTAACAATTAAAATTTATAACTTAATTATAAACTGATGTATTCAATAAATGTTTTTAGGAAAAACAAAAGAAAAAACACAGTAAAACCACTGTGTGTAGGGTCGAGACATTCATTAGTCCCTATTGAGAAAATACATACCGCTCCATATGTGTAGATCTGTCAATGGACGGATAATATCTAAACTCAAATTCAATGCAAATTAATTAATACAGATCCAGACCCAATGATTTTATATTAGACTCATGCCTGGCCCCATACTCATTGAAATAAGTATTTTGGGTATGGGTAGGGTGTAGACCCTAAAATACCTGTGCGTATGGGTATTGAACGGGTAAAATCTATAAATTCATTGAATTTGTAAATTTTTTATACATCAATCGGCTCGATTTACTTGTCATCTAAAATTAGGTAAGCTCAACTAACATATGAAACCGATAAGATTTGTTTGAATTTGAATTGTAAAAAATTCATGAAATTAAAGTTGAACGCATTTTCAAATCGATAAAAAAAATATTTCAAAGTTAAAATATAGTTTTCATACTTTTTTTCCCTACGGTTCATCAATCTTAGTTCATATTTCGAATGTATGTAAAATTGATTAATAACGGTCTAATATTTGAAAAAAGTCAAGATCATTGTTTATATTTCAACGATATTCAATTTGTACATGTTAAAAAGTTGAATAAATTTTAATCTATTTTATTGATTGGGAGTTTATGAAATATTTTTATTAAATTAATTTGTATATGTTCTGGTGATATCGTTACAAAAAACATATGTATAATGCTTCATTCATTTTAACATAGGTAAGACCCAATGAGTAAGATCCAAATTGAACCCAATGTTGTGGGTATAATATGGGTAAGACCCGACAGGTATTACACGGGTAGGGTCTATAAATAATTACTATGTGTATTTATTGAATTCGAATCTGAATAAGGTAATACCCACCTATTGACAGACCCACATATGTGTTTATGGAGTGCTCTCTCACTCTGATATCATCTAATTGATTTGTCCCTTTGTGATTTATACCGTACATCACATACATACATACATACATACGAGTGAGTTAACATCGAAGGTAATAATACCATGAGCCCCGCGCTTACTAATTTTTTTCACTTCCATTGAAAATATATGAAGTTGCTTAATTGAAAGCAAAAGGCGAGGAGTGAAGTTCGAAATGGAATTTCAAGAATTCATTGAAATTTATTCCAGTTTTTGAATTAGAAAATGAGAAGAAAAAAAGGAAATATATTTTCTTGTTAATAGAATAAAGAAATAGAAGGAAGATGATTGAAAGTCAAATAGGGTGTGAAAATGTTGGAAAAGACATTTAGAGTGAGGTACGGTGTTGAAATGAGATTAAAAATAAAGTCAAATGAAAAGGGAAAGAGGTAGAAAGCACTATTTATTATTTCACATGACACAGCAGCAGCAGCAGCTGTGACTGTGAATGTGAATGTGATGGCGGGGTCACCCTCACCATTACCATTACCATTACTACAACCTTAAACTTAACCACAGATTACAACTCGGGTTAAAAAATTTAAATTTAAAAAAAAAAGAAAAAGAAAAAGGAGAAACAAATGGTTAACAAGGACAACCACAGAAGCAAGATTTTTATTATCTACAGTCTCATCATCATCATCATCATCTTCGACCAAAAAAACCCATTCTCTCTCTCTCTCTCTCTCTCTCTCTCTCTCTCTCATCTCACATGGCTGATTCTTCTTCCTTTTCCCTTGAAACCCTAACTCTTAATTTAATCTTCTACTGTTGACAGGCCAAGGAAAGAAAATTCTGGGTTTGAACACCTTTAGATGTTGTTTCAGTTTCCATGGAGTTGGCCAATTCTACCGTCAAAACCCCAGAAGCTGAGACTGAAACTCCTACCCGGATCCAGCCCGCCAAACCCTCGCCTTTCACCAACGGTGTCTTGAAGCGTCACGCCCCGCTAGCGCTGCACCTCCACCATCCCGTCGTCGTCACCTACAAAGAATGCTTGAAGAACCACGCTGCCAGCCTCGGCGGCCACGCCCTCGACGGTTGCGGCGAATTCATGCCTTCGCCTACCTCTAATCCCGCCGAGCCCACCTCCCTCAAATGCGCTGCTTGCGGATGCCACCGCAACTTCCACCGCCGTGAGCCTGAAGAGCCTCTGCAGCTCCCGCCGCCTAACGCCGCTCCGGCTCTAGAGTACCAACCCCACCACCGCCACCACCCTCCGCCACCTCCTCCACGGGGCAACAGCGGCAGCAGTCCCAATAATTCACCGTCGCCTCCCCCGATCTCTTCCTCGTACTACCCCTCTGCGCCGCACATGTTGCTGGCCCTCAGCCACGGGTTGTCCGGCCCACCTCCCGATAACAACACTCCAATTCCCACCACCATGAACGCTGCTTCCGCAACTCTGCTAAACTCCGGCAGCCGGAAGCGGTTCCGCACCAAGTTCACCCAGGATCAGAAAGAAAAAATGCATGAATTCGCCGAAAGGGTGGGTTGGAAAATGCAGAAGAGAGACGAAGACGTGATAAGTGAATTCTGCAGTGAAATCGGCGTGGACAAAGGGGTGTTCAAAGTCTGGATGCATAACAACAAGAACACTTTTGCTAAAAAAGATCAACCATCTAACAACAGTACTACAACTGCAATCTCCACTCCGCCGGCAGCCACCACTAACGGTAACGGCATGAATTACAGCACTATGAGCTCCGCCGCAGCCGCCTACCAGCACCAGCACGAGGGAAACAGTGAAATCAAACAGAATGTTCATGGGCAAGAAATGAGCCAAAATCAACTCCATGATAGTAGTAGTGCTCATGTTCTTGGTGCTAATGGCTCTTCTTCTTCTTCTTGATCATCTTTTGATGGGATTAAAATAAGTATTAGATAGCGAGAGAAAATGGATGAAATTAAGGAAAAAGGCACGGCCGGAGGAGGGAGGAGGAGGAGGTGGAGCAGGGCTGCAATAGTTAGTTTCTTAATTTTGCCTATTTAGATCTTAATCTTGTTTTAATTAGTTATTAATATGATGATCATCGATGAGTAGCCATGATCAAGTTTCTGAGGATGGATGCAAATGGAGGAATGATTGGACTGGAAATTCTATTTGTTTAATTTTCACTTATCTAATCATATTCTCTGCAGTTTTCTTGACCACCACCATCATTATTATTAATTCTTAACTTTGTATTAGGGTTTCTTCCTGGTAATCCTTACCACAATTCCTCTTCAAGATTTCACCTTTTTCTCTCTTTCCCGGATTGGATTAATTTTAATCCGATTTATTGTGCAATTAAAGAAACATACGAGGTGGTTTGTCTGAGAAGAAGCAGCAAAAAGTTGTGGTGTTACATAAATTGGGGCGGTTACATGTATTATTTTATTGCATCTGCTGTAGATACTTTCTTTTCTTTATACTTCTGATCTTGATGAAGCAGAGACGACGTACGTAATTGATATTTTCTTTTTTTTTTTTTCAGAATATATATAAAAATTATTCCTTTGTTCTTAATTACATGACCGACTATAATCTGTACTTTATATGTCATTTCTACTTTTATTCTTGCATCTTTTACTTTATCTCTAATCTTTATCCTAGTACGGGGGGAGCATCTCCATTATGGGACTTGTATGATTGCTAATTTCCACTATTACACATGTTTTAATTAATGTAAAATGTTTTAATTTAGTAACACTAAGATTTGGTACCTTTAACATATTCTTGGTGGGCTAATGTAGTAATAAACCTATCTATTGCTATTACCAGCAGCTAGCTTCATAAGTTAAATTCCTATAAATATTACTTTGCTTTTAAGGTAATTAATCATAGTACATATAAAATTATTGGAAGGTGACAACTGACAAGAGAACATCGTCTTATTACGTCCTGTTTGTTTTAGTAATTGGCTGTGAAGTCAGTAAGTAGTGTCGTTTTGTTGGAGGGGTCGGTCCATATTTATAATTTTTATTTAAATCAAGTCTGATCGAAAGATAATTAATTACATATCAGATTCATTCAACAATCCAAAATAAAAATAACAGAGCTTGCATGGGTGAGTAGTCATTTCATTAATTTGGAGACTAGTGCGTAATGGGTACATTCATACATACACAGCTGGATTTTAATTATTTCTTATATATTTATATAATTAATTTTCAGAATATTGGCAGCCTTAAGTAACACACATATCATTATTGCAATTTCTTTGATTGTATGAAATCCTAACAAATTTATGTATCATTGTTACTTCAGGCCTCGGAAACCATGATATAAATTAATTAATAAACCCTGCCCTGCCCTGCCTGTTCAAATAAAATTTCTGATATTTATATAAATATTAATATGTGTTGGCGTGGGGCAATTGGATAACAGAGTTTGGGTTTTGAGGAGAGGAAAGAGGCAAATAAGAATTAATTGGGTAGTAGTGGGTGGGTTCCTGACTTGAAAAAGATATTTAAGGACGTGTAAAATTTAATTCGATAGTCAGAGGGCAGAAGTGTAATTATATATAGACAGGAATGATTTATTTTATGTATACATCATATATGTAAACCCTAAAGTGGAGTGGGATAACTTGATTTGGAGGGAATACAGTGTCCAATTTAACTGCTTACATCCGTAAGTAATGTTTTAATTTAATAGTTAAAGTTAGATTTTATTAATAAGTTTCAAGTCATTGGTTCAAATGTTGTCAAATATGTTGTTATTTGTTTCACTTAATATGAGTTTATTATATGAATTTTTGTTTCATTTGATGTAAGTATTGTACTGTGAATTTACTGGTAGAATCAATTATTTATTAATTTATATTGATAAGATGTAATATGTAATCATCGTTTATATGAATGTTAATTTAACAAATGAATTAGAATTAAAGTATGCAGCTAATGCGCACTTAAATTAGAACCGTATAATTTTATTTTGTTTAGAAGTAAAAATTTTTTTATGCTTATTTAAACTTAAACTTATAAATATTATGCTCGCGGGACCGCACAACTAGTATAAAAATAAGTTAACTGCCTAGATCCCTTTATTTGTTTTAGCACACACTATTTTCTCTCAATTTTCTGACTCCACACATTAATGCTATATTTGGTTCTTTGATTTGGGGGGTGGGAGAGAAATATTATAGAGGAAAAAAAATTGATTTCTGAGTGTATTTTGATTTTTTTTCCCTTGTAAAAAATTTAAGATCCAAACATAACTTAAAATGATATTGTCTAGTTCCCCATTGAGAAGCATATGATTTTTATATGTTTTTTACATTTTCTTTTTCATAAAAGTGAAATTCATATGATTACATCAATGTTTCAATAAATTGAGCAACTGAATAATATTTCAATTCAATTCAAACATCAATATACCAAATATTATGAAATGAATCACAATAAACTCATATAAAATAAAACAGATACACATACAATCAACTATTTTAATCACTAGACTAGACTAAAGCATTATTTGCAGCAGCATCTGATTTATTGAGACATGCCATAAAATCAAATGGAATCAGTTAAAGTTGGACTAGTTACATAATTAGGTCAAATACGCGTAGAAAAATGGTATAATTGTTGACCCAGTCATTTAATTCATTACTGCATGCACAAATACCATTCGTCTTCAATAACACATTTTTGAAGGGAAAAAAAAAAAGAAAAAGAAAAGAATTCCAAAATGAAACAGGACCACCTCATCCTTAGGAGCATAAAGGCTACTGCACTTTTTTTTTATTTTTTCTGCAATTTTCCTTTTCTGGAGTGGTCCCTTATTATCAACAGTAATAATTTTAGCGAATTAGTAATGTAATTCAGAAGCGTGTTTACATCCCTCACCTACCTCACTATCACACTCTCTCCACGGTAATTCTTTTTTTCTTTTTTAAGTTAAATAGATCTTCAGTAACTTGCTAAGTAATATATTACAGCTGATAAATGGGGGTTAATTTATTTAATTTTGGAGAGAATCCGGTAAGTTCAATCACTTTCGGAATGGCATAAACGGGTCCACTTTTACGGAATTAGGGTAGGGATGGAGAATTGGGCATGATGCTGACTTCTCTTAATAAATAGTTTGAATTTAAATAATAATTCTATAGGTGAAAATTTTAAAAATAATTTATTGAAGGTCAGACTCAGACTTAAATCTGTGTCACCCTACCGCTTGGTATAATTATTATTCAATTTTGCGAAATAGTATTTCAATATATTATAATAAGATAATTGATTGTTTAATAATAAATGAATTTATGTTATAGATATATATTTGATTTAAGAAATATTCCCCTGGAAGGAGTAAGATAAGTGTCATTTTCATTAATTATTTAAAATTATGTAAAGTTTTGTGGTAGACGGTGGCGTTTATTTATTTATTTATTGATTGATTTTATGTTTCGACTTGTTAAAGCTATGGCCGTCCATTCAAGATTCAACTGGATGGGCTCGACTGTGACTTGTCAGCTTAAGGGATTTTTATGTCCTTTTCGGTGGGTGTTTGTCTGTTACCCTTTTCATTATTATTATTTATACTATATACATATTATTATTAGGGAGGGTCCTTTTGATGTTCGAATTAATTTAATTTACTATTTTTCTAAAAAATAAATAAACTAATTATTTTTATTTTTTTTTATGATCTTTCATAACTACCTTTGGTAGTTTTTTCTCTTCATGCATTTATCTTATTTTAGGTAATTTTTGCTATACAAATGCTAAATAAAGACTTTATAAAAGTATATTATATTAAATATTTTTTAAAAATAATGCACATACCTAGGATGTGTCAAACTTACTAGTTTAAATTAAAAGCGTGGACAAGACAATGATAGAGACCGTGGAATTTCATAAGCAAAAATGCCTTTGTGTGTTTTACACTTCATGAGGGTCTAACGATTTTGTCCCGTTCTCAAGTCGTGAACTCCGTCCTCAGTTCTCAAATCTGACAAGCACAATCAAGGTGTGGAATACACTTGGTAGGCCTAAATTATAGTTATTCGATAATTAAGTTAAAAATATTAAAGATTAATTCAAGAATGAAATTAGTGATTCAGTACAACGCATCAAGATGACGTGAACAACAAAAGATTGAAAAAGATCCGTCAAAGCATTAGATGATGTCATCGGCTGGTTTTCTCGTTGGGTTGAGCCCATCCAACATCTCCATAAAGAGAGGAATTATTAGAGTGTATGGCCATCTCGACATTTTTTTCAGGGTAGTTTCATGGTACAACGTATAAGTAGATAGATTCCACGTAATTTTGATATTACATGAAATTGCACATAGCAATTATTCAATTCTATGATTCGATTATATCATCTTATTATTAACCTCAAGCTACTAAAGTTCATGAAAAGGTATTTAAATATTGTGAAGCGGACTGATCTAGCAAAAATCTTAAATAAACTAATGAAAAGTTGAAACAATGACATAGCCTTCCGAATATATATAGCCTATTGATGAAACGTTTATGAATTATGATCCACGGAAATTGAGATGGAAAGTAGTAAAAACTTCTCCAATTAGGTTTTGAAATTAGGGACCAATTGTCTCTATGTCTAACCAAAACGGGAATGAAAATGGCGCCTATAGCTCCTACCCAACTTTTTGTTTTGTGATATCTGTATATAACCTCTCGACAAAGGGACCTTTGTTTCAAAATCTATTTGTGTGGGTGCTATCGTAATTATAAACTGGTCCACCACATTTATTTATTTCTATTTTCAAATAGCAACAAATAAAGTTACAACCGCGAAGCTGCAGTAGCTCAGTTGGTTAGAGCGTGTGGCTGTTAACCACAAGGTCGAAGGTTCAAGCCCTTCCTCTAGCGTTTCAAATTATTTTGAATTTTTCCCTCTTTTGCCCCCTCTGTTAATAAGCCTACACAAACAACATCACGATAAATATTTGGCTGCCTGCTCACTTTCATCTTCATGCTCATAACTGAAAATCGAAATAAAATGAAATACTTGCAATAGTTGTTCCTTATTAATTTCGAAATTTCCAGACATTGTTAGTAGTAGAACACAAGAAAATATTTGGAGAGACGAGGGAATAAAAGGCAGGTATAATATGATGATTGTAAGAAGATGTGAAGAGAGCGATGGTTGGCTGGTTGTTCTTAATGATGTTCTCATGCCATGTCGGTATCTTCAAACTGTCTTCTAAACATAAATAGAACACGTACACCCCTCAACTTAGACCCTTTCACGTGATCAATCTTCAATTGCTTCTCTTTGTTTCTCCCAAATACCTTCCAATTTATTACAATTATTGAAACCCCCATGTGCTTAATTATTTAGGTCCTCAAATTACAATGATGGGGTGTGCTTTGCTTGAAATTAGGAAAAGCTCTTTGAAATATGAGGTTTAGGAAAAGACGTTTCGTGGAAAAAGAATTCAGCTCAAACGTTAATGAAAGCAAGCGGTCCCTTTAAACTAAGTGCATACGTATGCGATTTATTACATCATTTAATACATTGATGAATACGTTCAAACAAGATAAAAAAATAACAACGAACTACTAATAAGTAGACATACTCCCGTATTCGTGGTTTAGCAGTAAAATAGTAGAACAAGGGGTGGGGCAGGAGCATGGTGAGCAGAGTACTAGAAAACGCAAGGATTGGAAATTTGTGATATGGTTCTATATACTGAGTTAAATGTGTGTGTCAGCCTCTTATTCTCCACACATGGTTTCTGCTGCAACCCTATTAATGAAGCCCCCCTCTTCTAATAGGTAAATAAATCTCACTTACTTTTGTTTTTCTTTCGGTGAAAATAAAATTTACCACGGACAAAAAAAGAAAGAGAAGCTACGTACAATGTAGACAATCCAAATTTGACTACACTTTCACAGACATTGTGGCTGTAGCGTGTGGGTTAAATGTTTTCTTCTGCAGACAGACAGATTCTATATACGCATTTATGTTCCACTGGGTTAATTTTATTGATTTTTCAATTTCGGCTGGAATTATATATACTTGTAAAGCTGGAATTATTATATCTCATGAATGGTACAATATTCACTTAATTTACAGTTTGAATTTGCCGCTATTTCGTGTTTATTTACATGAAAAGTTTACGGTAACATCACTTACTTAAGTTAGAACTTTATATTCAAAATAATACAATGAAATATTGCTTCAATTTCTTTACCTCTTAAATTCGGGTATTTTTTTTCCTAAAAGGAAAACCAAAAAAGTTACCCGAACCTGATCGGCTTGGGTCGAGATCCGAACTACCCAGCCCGAACGCTCACTCCTAGTTGCAGTCCTAGTTTGAGCATTGGGACAAACTGGGTTCGGACTCAAGCTTCTAATCAGACAATAAGCTCGTGAGGGCCCAAACCAACCTCAGGCATGCAATTTATGTTTAGGACATCCGACCCAGTTGTGTATTTATGCAAGAAAACTCATGTCAGAGCCCATGGGATAGGGTAAATGTCTGGAGAGGCCCAAAGGCAGACTTGTTCTCCACAGGCTCCACTTGTACTAAATTCTTACAACATTTCACTGTGTAATTTTGCCCACCCTTTTGCTTCTCTTTTTTTCACAATCAATTGTGTCGGTCAAAGCTCTCTCTAGTTATTATAGGAGGGTATATGTGATTATCATTATTACTATTATGAACTTTTATATGAGTTTGACAAGGTAAAAACTACATGTACTTATTGCCTTCTCAAAAGTAGTCATCACAATAGTGAACACCTAAAAACTAACACTCTATTCATCTTCACATTTCGATTAACCATGATTCTTCTCAAAACTAATTAAGAAACACAATTAATTCGTCGAGAATTAAGTGTTTCCGAAGATGAAGATGAGATTTGCTGAAAATTACATATTTATGGATAGAGTTTCAGACAGGTCCTGTACTTATGACCATCTTATATGATCCCAAAATAATTTGGTTGGAAGGAATGTAGTCTTTTATACTTAGGTGAGGGTTATAGAATTGACAAGTACCCGAATAAAATTAACAGATACCTAAAGGTTTGCTCAATACCTAACCGGCCGGCGGAGAGCACTTTGTTGTTATCCATTCCATGGGCACATGAGAGTAAATGGAGCATGGTTTTGGAGGAGCACGTTTCTTAGTGCTCTTGTCTTCCTTTTACTTCATTGCCACAAATATATTGACTCATTTTCATCTTAATTAATTAATGTTGCCTGCACCAATTCATGCATGCACTAATTCTATTACGAACTTAATTAATATCATGTGTTGTCCGCTATAATTACTATAATTAAGTGTGTATATAAATAGTTTCGTCAAGAAATGTGAAAGAGTGGAAGGATTACGTACAGAGAGGAAATCATGAAGGTAAAGATTACTATCAATCAAATTCGGACTTAAACGTATAAATTCATTATGTCAAGACTTATTTTGCTTCAGTCTTGGGTTCCTTACTTGTAGCTTTATCACATCTCTTCGTGACAATATGAGTTAGAGGCAAAACATCTACTTACGCAATTATACACGTATGATCGACTTTGAAATAGACGTTAATTCCGGCTACAAAACTATGTACACATTGCCATCGGAATTAGAAACATATGCCTAACGTTTGAACAAATTTAGATTAGTAAGAAGGTCAAAGAATTCATTCTTGAACAAGAGATTAATTAAGATTTCAGCTCCTTCCCACTTTCGTTGTACAACTGTTTAATGTTCTTTTGAATTTGTTAGGTCGACATGTCCCGGATTCACATGCAATATCAGGATAAGGAAGTTCTACAACAGCTGCGTGTAAGAAATTCTGTTGAAGTATTCACAGAAAGTAATACACTGGAAAAACAATGATCCCATATCATCACTTAGTTACAAAAACATCTTTCTCAAATTCTAAAAAAGGAAAAAATATATAAAAACAAAAAAATAAAAAAAGAAATCAAGAAAGAAAGAAGAACAAGAAACAAATTAGACCAGCTACATGATCAGTGTGTGTCTTCTCTCCATGCATATATAGAATAGAACAAAAACACCACACAATTAATAAACTCTCCAAACATATTTATAATTACTTCCCAAACCATTTACAGCTCTTCAATCAAAGCATATATATATATATATATATATAAACTTGTACGACGATCTCATTTCATGTCAAGAAACAAAAACCAATAATTGAAAAGACCTAATTTTCCCATCACAATATTCCTTCACCAAACTTACACTTAGACTCACTCACACACACAACACACAGACAGCGCAAACACACACCTTCCCAACACTTACTCTCTATGTATCGCCGTCGCAGACGACCTCCGCCTCCTCCTCCCTCCGGTGGAAGTTCCGGTGGCAACCACAGGCGGCGCAGGTGAGGGCCCCGGTGGTTCCCTCCTCCGCACAAGGCATGAATTCCCTGCACCCGTCTACAGCGTATCCTCCCACATTCGCCGCGTGATTCTTTTGGCACTCCCCATATCTCACCCTTCTTACAGCAAAGGATGAATTGGCAGAGTTCCTGGAAAACTGATCGTCTGATCTCTTCAGAACCACTTGGCGTTTCTTCATCTTTTCTTTTAAGTGAAGTACTGTACCAGTTAAGATTAATTAATTAGATGTTAAAGATTAAAAAACGCTGAGCAAGTGGAAGAGAAAGACGAAGCTCGGACGTCGATTGGAAGCTAGGTCATTTTTTGGTGCAGGGCCAAACCCTAACCCTAGGCGTCTAATTTATACACCCCAGAATTTCAACTACTATTCAATAGAAGATTTATTTCGAAAAATTATAAACTTCTAGAACCTTCAAGAGGTAAGTTTTTATATTTATATTTTTTTTACTGTATTCACTATTCTCCTTTTATTATTATTATTATTATTATTATTATTATTATTATTATTATTATTATTTTGGTGGAAGGGTAAATAAATCGAAACTTTTTTTTTTTTACCTGAATCGAACTTTACCTCATTATTATATTTTGTTTTTCTTTCACACTTAATTATCTAGTGGCACACAGTGTTAATTAATGACATAGATGTAGTAATATATGATGATGAAGGTAAAATGTTGTGGAATGGTGGTTGTGAAATGATGGCTTAACTTCCTAACAACTAATTAATTAGCTTACCTTAATGGAATTAGCACATATGTGTAAAGCAAAAACCCTCTATTATTAGAAAGCCTTTTCTTTTCCTATTACTTGATTAGGCCCATAATTAAGTTGGTTTTGATTAATCACTTAATGAAAAATTTTAGCCTGAACTTGATTCGACCAAATCTGAAACAATCATATGGCAAGTGCATTATGATTGATGTATGTGTACCACAATTGCTCTATGATTGATTTGATTCGACCAAACCTTATTCGGTCAAGAATTTTCCTCAATTAATGGAGTATGTATGTATTTATGGGAAATGAGAAGGTAAAAAAACCTAATATTCTGGTGGCCCCTAAACACTAATTAAAGGTAAAGGGCAAAGACTTGGTAGAGGAGGGATGTACGTGGATTTGTTAACTAAACCTGCCAAAACTGTGTGGGCAGACACCCTTTTTGTCTTCTACCCTTTTGTTTATTTGCATGTAAAACTAGTTCTATCAAAATTACTCATATCCTCGTCCTTGTTCGGAAAGATCACTTATTCCATTATAATAATAATGTTCACTCACCAGTCACCATCCCTATTCCATCTTCAGACTATATATGCTGTCATGAAATTCTTAATTATATTTATATACGTACTTCCATCGTAGAGCTATATCACTATTTAGAGTGCCGCCTCCACTACTACGTACTGCTTTTATAATTTTATCGTATATATAATAATTCATGCAATACTTACTAATTAGCTATATACTACTAATACAGTAAGAGTTCAACTCTAAATGGGATCGAAACTTTTTAATCGAAACGTAAACAGTGTATTCCTGGAGATGCTCAATTTAATAAATTTTATTTGGCCGCAACTAAGGACCAAGTTTTCCATGAAAGTATTCATGAAACAGGATCAGAATACATGATCTAAATTAAAATATAGATGTGGTCGATTGCCTATTTAATTTTTATTTATTTGCTGTTATTCAATCATATGGTGTATATATATATGTATATATACGTACGGTTCAACCAGATACGTACAATTAAGGATCACTAATTGAACAAATTATTGTTTTTTTTTTTTTCAAGAAGACATATTTAGTTAGCAGATATTATATCTAGTTATATTTTATCACACATATGCCAATAGGGCTATACGTACGTACATACCTCACCTCAGCAGCTTCAAACTTAAGAGAGATAGATACCGAAAGGGAAAAATGCAATTACCTCCATGTGATATGCAAAATGTGCAAAAAAATTCCTTGTAAAAAATAAATAGTAATTTACTCTTTGTATTTTAAAAAATAGAGCAAAAAACCTCCTGTGAGGGGGTTGTTTGCTGCATTTTGAATAACACAGAAGGGTAAATTGCTTATTATTTATTCACAGGAAGGTAATTGCTCTTTTTGATTAACACAGGGGAGTAAATTGCATTTACCCCGATACCGAAATGTCATGTATTTTGTTGCATATATATTCCATCACAATTTTAGTAAGAGTAGTCGTGCAATATTCACCGGTAATAAACCACCAAAACCACCCACCCCCTTTACTCTAGGCTAGCCATTTTAATTTTTATGTTTTTCTTTATTGTAATTAAGCACATTCCTTAAAATTATTAACAAATTTAAATTATAGAAATCTGAAATTCAAGAATGTTAAAGAGTGAAGAAATTGATTACAAGGTGAAAAATTCTTGTTCAGACCAGAACTGATCGAACCAAACCAATTATAGAGCAAGTGTGATTCACTTGCTATGTGATTGGTCACGTTTCCTGAACTGCACACCAATCACACGATAATGTACCACACTTAACTTATGATTGGTTCAGGTTTGACCGAGTCAGGTGCGAGTTAGAATTTCTTTTACATAGTAGAGCTAGTGTGAATACAATCTATACCAAAAGTTGGGCAGAAATGGAGTCTCACTAGTACAAATATTGTAAATTGCTTTATATATATATATATATATATATAGAATAGTCTTGTTTCTTTTATTTATATAAAATTAATAATCTATTAAATTCATTAGAGATGGATATATATAGTAATACAATAAAATTGAATGTCGAAAAGAAAAATGTATATTCCCATATGTGTATAGAGGGCCAAAATATTAGGCCGTTCGTTCGGTAAATTGGTAGTAGGCTAGGCAATTGGGAATTGGGATAGTTGCTTTATGGTGTGTGTCAACTACACTTGGCTTTTGATACTGTTAATGGTATGTTCTAAGCCCACGTCTACTCAGCCAAACTCAATTAATAATGCCTTCATCACAACCTAACTCATCCTTCCCGGTCAACAAATTCAAAAACCATCCCTATCTCCATCCCTCACTAATAATAATATATATTTTAATTATGTCTGAAATTTCACTCTCATATCAATCATTATTAATTATTACTCTACATCTCTAGCTACTAATAGTACCCTACCCATCTAAAACAAACCTAGACCAACATTAATATCTTTTCTTCTAATTTTATAATTAATTTCTGATATTTAAATTTGATTCATATTTTATTTAATTAAAACCTCGTCGAAGCGTCTGCATCTACTCCAAATGGAATTTCAGACTCGTAAGAAACTTCAACCGATTTGGGTACGTATGTTGTTTTCGGTTTGAAATGATTTGTTTAGACATCTTTCTCAAAATTGTGGGCAATGTATTTGATGTTCGATTATTGAATTTTTTTTGTGCTGTCTCCTTTTCTTTTAATAATTATTTTTCCTTTTTAAAATAAATTACGAGTCTTATTCTTTTGATTCGAGTTCAATTATATACAACCCCGAAACGAAACAAACCAAAATGTTATACATGCACATTCCAGAATATAAAGTACATTTATTACAAAATCATCATCACTAATATCCTACACACTTCACGATTAATCTATGTTACTTGAATGTTTTAGAAGCTCACTTTTAAAATATTTGATAACTACACGAATTTATAAGTTCTATTTTATATATCTACCCAAAAACTCTCAAAGTAAATTAATAATCCTAAATTAACTAAAATATATAAAAAAACCCAATATTGATGAAATTACAAAGGAGCAGGTGTTTTTTATTGTGAATTATAAATGAATTATGAATTAAGTGCGTAAGTAAGAAACGTAAATTATCAATTTATGCTGAAAAGAAAAAAAGGAAAAACGAAAATCAGTGAAAATGGAAGTTGATATAACCAGACCTGATTCTAAGTGGATGATTAGACTGATGATATAGTGGTGCACATGCGCCTGCTATATCTTTTCCTGAATGGGATTGGATTAAAATAAAAGCACATCACCATCTTTCATGTCATTTCTGTCTTCTTTTCAGTTTTTTTCTCTTAAGTAATTTCGTTTGACCCTTAATTATTTTTAGAAGGTAATTAAGACATCTGGTCCGGTGCGGCGGGCCAGCCCCCTCTGTTCACTCCACCTCAACCCAATCACTGACTCTTTCATTTTTTTATTTTTGGTTTTTAAAGAATTAGAGAATTAATCAAGGAACAATCTTGGTCATGGATTATATTGTCTATACGATTTTATTCGTATTTTCTTCAGATCTCAGCTCACAAATCAGCAATTAAAATTACTTTCGTTATGGAAATAATCAAACAGTAAATTAAAATTTCACATCCTAATAAGTACAAATTATTACATTATTTACAACATTAAGATATCAACAGATTAATATATATAAGAAACTACTAAATGATTAGATAAATTAAATAATCCATATTTTATAGGACACAAATTTATAATTTCTTTTTATCATGATGGCTCAATTTTATCACTTGATCAGACGTTCGAACAACTAATTAATTACTACTAAAGACTTTAATGAAATAAACACGAATACTTAGGTGGAACTCGAACTCAAACCCATTACTTAAGGGATTCATAAGAAATAGTGTCATAATTTGCAAAAGCAGACCTCATTTTAAGTTTTCCAGCCAACCTAATTCCATAGAAAATTGATGGAAAAAATTAATCACGTGCAAGTCACATGGCCGTTATCTTTTCAAAATGGAGAGAAACTGTCATAGGATTTCCACGTCCCGTCAATTTTATAATGAAAATTGGTAGGAAAACTGAAAGTGGGAATTTTTAAAATTATGGGATTATTTTCAAGAAGCTTGTAAGTAATGAGACTAAAAATCAACTTAAGTTATGAGATGAAAAATGCAATTTCTCCGTGAATTGATCTGTTATTTATAATTGCCATCAATCAGAAGTAATAAAAAGTTTTAAAATATGAAAAAATGGAATTGTAATTAGTAAAGTGATTAAGGATAATGGATGTGATCACTAGCAACAGTTGATTAGGAGTGGTAGTGCATGGAGTTGGTGATAATGGGTTTCCTCATATTTGTCGAGTCAAGAAAATAGGTAAAAAAAGTGACTGAAACGCATTAATGGAAATTATTCCTTTAGTTTATGGGATCATTAAATTGTAATGAAGGAGATAGTTTGGAGTTAATGTGGTTGATAGGGACCTAAAGGGAAATATGTGAGTGTGATTTAGAGAAGGAAAGTGAAAGATGAGATTGAGGGCACTTTGCTTCTCACCAACCCAACCCAACCTAATCTTTTCAAGATTAATTATCATCAAATTAAGTCTATGGGGACCATTTTAATTATATATTTTTAGAGCATCTTAGGCTTGTAAGGAAACCCCCTTTTTCCCCATTTCCATGTCATTAAGACAAGACCCATAATTATGGTGCATCGTCTTAATTGTTTAGATTAATGAGGAAATCTGAACAACTGGCAGGACACTTTTCCTGCAAATTTCTCTTCAATTTTTCATTCCTTCTTAGAAAAGTTGTGAGGGGGTACGTAAATTCGTGCGTGGACCACCAAAACTTAGAAAATAATTTAATTGATTATACCTCAACGTGTTCATAACTTAGAAATTTGTAAATGTTTTTTTTTTTTTCCTCCTACTATGTTTGTTATTGTAAATTTTGGTGTAACTTGTAATTTAATCGATATCGTGTTGCGCGATGTATTAGTTATTTTGATTTCATATATTTTGAATACACCCCTCAATTGGGAAATGATGCATTGAGTGTTATAAATCGATCAAGTTTTTCGTCTGCAATCAATATGGGACGTTTACTTACATCATTGTAGATGTACATTTAGTTATGGTATGAAAGAATATTATGGGATCCATTCATTGTGTTTCTTGATATGTAAAATTAATTATAAGTTCGGTTTGAGAAAATAAATTTGGAAGAGGTAAAATATATGTATGTGAAACTCCTCTAAAACAATTTTTGTTTAGGCAAAAAACTGATAATACAAAATTCAAATGCCAAGAAAGCGAAAATCCTTCGCCTTCGTTTTTCTATGAAATTACTATCCATAAACCCAAAAAAATAAAAAATAAAAGTATTAATTGGTAAACATCATACTACAAATAATGGAAGTATTTGAAGTTTACTTCGTTGTTAGATCATACCAAATACTTTGAATTAAGGAAAAATGCATTAAGGTCTGCTTCGTGTTCTCTTTTGGTAATATTAGAAACTGTGGCACATAATATCTGCGCCCGTATTTTTTAGTAATATTTTTGTCCTATTGAAACTCATAATTTATTTTTGCATCTTAAAAATTATCATTGCCTTACAATCTCAAATATAAAACTTGTTTGATAATTTCTCTAATCAATATAATATTTTATTTAAATTAAATTAAAAATTAAAACTTTGTAGAATATTTGTTATATTGATAATGATGATTTTACATGAAAAACAATACTAATATGTTATTTCTATTTCAATTAATAATAACCTCAAACAAAATGGGAGTAAATTTAATTTTTAAGTACATGTAATTACATGAAATTAATTTTCTAAAGAAACTTAATTAAGTGGTTAATTCAATTACATGAGTTGGGTAGTTAAATGGCATATTTGGTATTATAATCATTTAGTACGGTGGTATAAAAACTACCATTTTGTATTTATAAAACCCTTTCTCTTTATAATAATATAGATATGTAAATTACTTGATAATTATTATATCAAATATTTACTAGTAATGGATTAATAAATTGAAAACTGTGAGCAGGACTCTTATGTAGTTCCGTTTATACCTATTCTGAGTATATAAGTTGGTTGATATTAATTAATATAATCACCGTATCTGTAAGAAAAAATTACATAGCAAAACCAATTACGTGGGCTACACGAATGAATTTTTGGGCTTAAAACTAGCAAAGCCCATACAATAATTGGATTGTTGTGAATTCAGTACGCATGAAATTTAGGATTTAAAATCAAGATCATATAGAGAGAGCCCATATTGGATTTGTACAGGAAAACTCCCAAACTGTACCATATCGAACTGAGCCCATTGAATTACTCTTTAACGGGCCTGCCCAACATTATTTCTGGTATTTGTGGAGAGTTATTGTAAACATTAGACCTCAAGAATCAAAATGAAAGAAATAAATGAATGTAGTATAGTATAGGGTGCACATGCAGGAGTAGGCAGAGAGCATAGAATTGGAAGATACACAGCACATGGGTCTGTCTGTGTTGATTTAGTCCATGCACCGTCTCCCTCTGCACACTCACTTGATCACTGCCATTGGCTCACCAGGACCAGGGGTCCCAATCCATGTGCTCACAATTCATCCTCACTTTCTGGGGAACAACAAGCTAATATAAATTAAGCTGTTGGAGAAAATAATCTTCATAAAGAGGTGGGTAAACCTGCGAAGCTTACGAGCCAAAGCAGATAATACCTTGTATCTAGTCATTGATTACGTATATGATTTGTCATCGATCGTCTGTAAGAATGAGACCATGTGTCCGTCTCAAACAATCTAAGGTACGTCGTTAATAATAAATATTGAGAAATGGTTATAAAATGAAGTGGGTAGTGGCGTATGAGAATGTGAGTGAAGGGAATATATATTGTTTGCGTGCGTGGATGGATGGATTAAAAGAGTTCACATGCACATGGTAATTGGTAGCTAGCAATAGCATTTAAGGCAATGGGTGCAGATTTCCAAGGGCATTTGTGCCCACATATTTTGAGTATGTTGTTAAATAATATTGATGAGAAAGCTATAATTCCTTACCATATAAAATGGTGTACCCTGTGACCTCTGATAGCAACACAAATACACTAATAAAGTGCAAATTGTGTTCAGACATGTGAATTGTAGAACAAGAATCAGCAGCTGCGTCTTGCATTCAATTGGAACCATCTTTATCATCAGTTTTTGCATCTCTTCCACCTATTTTTCTTTGCCTTTATATATATATGCTTGGTTAATTTTATTATTATTTTTCTTGGACATTGGTGACTGATCATATAACATGCCATCACATGTACGGCACTAGTAATAATAATGCCATAAACTTTCATTTTCTATCTATTAATAAGGTGAATTTGATGTTCCACAAAATATTCATATAATAATACTAATAAGCCGTATTTGTATGAAACTAGCTATTTATATCTATTGATATTGTTTTTAAGCGAGTCAACAATATATCTCAGGAATATTTCCTCAAATGTCTTTTCTCTCCTAGTTGATATATCAACTAGTGGAAAAAGATTTTCCCAAGTCTATCAAAATAACCGTAATGATATTGGAAAGTGGAGAGAAGCAAAATTGTATGATAATGTCGTAAAATAAAATTGTAAGAGCCTAATTGCTTGTCATATTAAGCTACTCAAATGCAATATATTTAGTTTGTTTAATATTAGATCAATGGTCGATGATGTTAAGATATTACTTTATAATTAATACCATTATATCGCGTTTAGTAATTCAAAACCTTCATGGTACATAAATGTTCGCGTAAAGTTTCTTGTACATATAAAGGATGAATTACAATGACCTCCCTTGAGATTTGTCATAATTACAGATATCCTCTTGTTGTTTAAAAAACTATAAATACAACCCTAAGGTTTGTAACCGATTAACAAATAATCCATTTCCATTCATTTTATGAGTGAACTGACCAAAATATCCTTATACAATTTGAATTATTTTTTAAAATTTTCTAAATTTTTTTGGACAAAAATGCGCAGGGAGAGATTTCATACGTTTTTTATACAAAGGAGCAATAATGTTATTTGCCTCGGCCGATTATTCTACAATTTAAAAACAAATCAAGGGCAAAATGGACCATTTCAGGTCATTGGTTAAAACTTACAAACTTCAGGGGGTATTTCTAATTTTTGAAACAACGAGAGGATATCCGTAATTATACCAAATCTCAGGAAAGACCATTAATTATAATTCACTCTACATATAAATTGAAAGATCATAAAAGAAATTTTGCATCATGAATATATATGGTATATAAATGGCTGAAATGGTATTTTCTGTTTCTGATATTTGCTACATATATAGCCACATCAATTGAAAAGGAAATAAAAGAAGATTACAAATTATCCAATTCGATCGATGACTTAAATTTGCTACGTACAGATACTTCATATTTGGTTAGGGGGAAGAAAATGGAGTGATGATTCCGTTTCCTCCCTTCTTTTCTCTCATGAATTTGCCACTCGGATCGAATTTTTCGTTGCAAACTCTATTCGATCTTCTGTTTTATTATATATATATATGCGCTATGTATAAATAAATTTTTTTAAATAAAATACATAATGTCATTCTTATAGACATAATATGTACATATTGAAAAATTAAAAAATAGAATAAGATTTAGAACGAAAAATCAATCCGTTCACTACTGAGAGGCACAGACAACTGATGTGAGGATTGATTGCCATATTTATGTGGGAGGAAACTATGTGTACAAACTAGGCTTATAAGACATAATTATTACCCTAACCTAGGAGAATTATGAAACTTATTACTACTCACTTAATACAAACTAGCTAGTAGGATTAACCAACTGTAAACACACATATATATATATATGCAGTTCTACTGTTAAATATATGACTAATTAAATTGATTAGAAGATAATTAACATTTAACATCAATCTTTCCGGCCATACATGGACTGGACGAAGAAGTGAAGCAAAAAATGCTTAGTGTCAGGGCCTAGAACAAAAAATATCCGCAAAAATAAAATCAATTTCCCACCAAACATATATATATAATCTCCTTAATTATCCTTTCTAAAATAAGTCCGGATTCTCATCAAATGAGAAGTTAGTGAGATAATCCTTCCCTTGATCATCAAGCAGCCAATTCTCCAGCATGGACAAAGGGGCAAGTGCAGCATCCGGGTCGGATTTGATTTCGTCCTGAACATTAAGGCTAGGAGAAGTGGATCTTGAAAATTCATCTGGATTTGAACATTCAAAATTCCCAAAACCAAACAAGGAATCAAATGCCTCAGATAAATCGATCCCGGTTTTGCTTTCGGTGCTGGGAGCACGATGAGTTTCTTCACTACAACTGGAATCCATATTCATGGACTTGTTTGATGAATCTTGAGTACTTGAACACTTAGATTCTTCATGTTTTGGTGTGTTTTTCACCCATTCTTTGAGCAACCTCGCTATGTTTTCAGTGCTTGATGCATAGGAAAATGCCTGGTCAGGATTCGTGTTAGAAAAGGCGCAGCAGCCATTGGAAGGAGGCAACAATTCAGGCAAATGGCTTTTGTTTTCAAATGACACTGCATCATGAAGGGCTTGTTTGGCAGTGTTGATATCGGCCTGGAGCCGTCTCTCCCACTGCCCCCTAGATATTGAATGTGAAGTAGAGGAGAAGCCATGATCGCTTCCGGATTTGTGATGATCAGTAGTCGACCCATTCTCAAGCTTTTTGAGCTTCTTCATCAGATGAGTATTCCAGTAGTTCTTGATGTCATTGTCTGTTCTTTCAGGGAGATAAGAGGCTATCGCAGCCCATCTGCAAATTAAGAGAAATCATCAACATCAGTTTAATTTTGCTGTTTTATATATTAATTAATACTAAATAATCTTCAACTTAATTTAAACCCAAAGCTTACTTACTTGTTGCCTAAAAGGGCTTGAAGCTGAATAATCATCTTCTCCTCATGATCAGTGAAGCTACCCCGCTTAATTCCAGGTCGTAGATAATTAGTCCATCTCAGTCTGCAACTCTTACTACATCTCCTCAGCCCTGGAAAAGAAGAAACAGTACAAATTCAGCAACCCCTCAACCAAACTTTACAAGATTTCTAAATCCAATAACCTACAAAAATACCCCTATATCTTCTTTTAGCATTGAGAAAGATAAAAGAGTAGGTAGTGACCTGTAGTAGCAGGAACAGCCCTCCAATTTCCAGGACCATGTTCTTGAACATATGAAACCAGCATTATATCTTCTTCAGGAGTCCATGGCCCTTTCTTGACTCCAACTTTGTCACAGCAAGGCGGCCTCCCCATTTCCTGATGATCTTTACACTTAACTGATCTGCACCTATACTTGATTCAACTTAAATTACAATAGGTTTTGTAGGTACGTAATAGGGGAAAAAGGTGGGCTTTTTGCTTATCCTTTTCTTATTTGAAACAGCAGAGACAAAGGTCTAATCTAATGGGGCTAAGGTTTGGTTGTTTCATCTGCATATATAGTAGATAAGAGAGAATTGGTGCAAATGTATATGTAAATGATGATGATGACGACGCTGACCTGAAAAATAAAGCAAAGGACTCCAAGAGAGTCAAAAGTTGACAGCAAATGCATTTACTCCTCACCATAGCCTCCCTCCCTAAAGTCAGCTATATATGTTCTTCTATTCTCTGCTGCCTCACCAAAACCGCGTGGCATTCAATGTTCTTTGCCCCTCTGCACATTGCAAAAAACCCTAATTTCCCCTAATTACCTTTCTCTCTCCTGACAATCTCACTCTCTCTCTCTCTCTCCATCAATAAATACGTCCAAGTAATTAAGTATTTGCATGCTTACTGTGGTAATAACTGATGCCTCTAATCGTAAATTGCAATTACTCTCCTCCTATTTTCAATGGGAAGTTGTTTTCAAGAAAGCTTTTCTTTTTCTCTTTTCTTCTCTATCTATGTGCATTGTAATTTGTGCATCACCTTTTCATAGTATATATATATATATATGTCAACATAAAAATGACACAATTACCAACTATTCAAAGGAAAAACATGGAACACGTACGCCAATTGTAATTAGGGTTCTGCCCATCAAATGCTATCAACAACAGCTCAATATTAAACATTCTTGTTTGTAATTAAGATTATCCATAATATGATAAGAGAAGTCTGTGTGCTGGCGTCGAGGGCCTGATCAGATCCACATGTATATATGTATTGTTGCCAATTCAAACACGATTCACACAGAGTATATATTATTTTGAATTGATTGAGATTTCAATCTTGATGGATGGATGGATGGATGGATCATATATCTATGGGTGCATGTGGGCCAAATAAATGAGGATTTATGGGGGTGGGGACGACCATCACCCAATTATCAATCCTCTCTCAAAATCCATTCTAGAAGCGCTTAGCTTATAATAATTGAAATATAGAGTAAATAAGCTGTTAATTAAGCAATGTTAATTACAGCTTCAGGAAAGTTGATTATAAGTTTAAGTACTGTTTTGAAACTAATTAAGTGGGTCCAATTATTCAGTTATCTTTACCATTATAGGTAGGGATTTATATGTACGCCCTCCCCTCCTGTTTGAATTTAGAGTTTTCTGACCACGATTAGAAAATTAAGAACGATCAAGGCTAAATTTGAACAAAATTAAATGTGATCCATAAAAATACCAATTAAGTAAATGCGTGCATCGATTCACATGCATCTACAACATCTCATGATTTTACCAACAAATTTTCTTGATTTTGCTATTCTCCGTTGAACTAAAATTAATTAAAAGAAAAGAAGCAATTTCCCCTATTTTTTACTCTGAACTGTACCTTATCTTAATTGGTATTATTATAATATGATTTAAGAGTATTTTAGTGTTGCTAGCTAGCTGTGTGACGACCTAAATCCAGGAACAACAATCTCAGGATGTTTGAAAAAGCAAGATATCATACGTATTGTTGAAGAAAACCTGGGGATAATATTAATTATATTAATTGATAATGCTTTGTTTAATTTGTGATATTATTAATTATAAGTTTAGCAAGTGAGGAGGAGGCAATAAGCAAACATCAGCACGCGGCGCTGGTCCACCAATTTACTGCGCTTTCTTTTTAATGTTTATTGGTACAGTAGTTATATATAGATTCAAACAGACTTATTTGTAGCTAGTATTAAAGGATCCTCATTAATGCCTAGTACTACTACTGCTACTCATGAATTCCCTTTATTCTTTCCTTTTATAAGTGAAGTTAATTATGTATTTCATTATCATATTAAGAAATTAATAATTCATTTAAGAAAACTAACAATGGATAATGAAATATAACAATATTCATATAATTAGTAAGACAAATAATTAATTAATACTCGCACGTCTAATAAGAGTAATTTTCAGTCAGGAAACTGTTGATTTGAGCGCAAATTGGGTAGTCTGTTTATAATTGGCCCCGATGGATTATAAATTTGCCCTGGAGGATGAGGAATTAATTCGAAAATTAATTTATTAATCTGTTGATATATAAATACTATATTGAACAAAATTAATAGAATCGAAAGAAGAATGAAGAAAATAATTGATGGTGTCAAAATAAGACTATATACCAAATTACTGAAATACCCCCCCAGCTTGCATGTAATTACCGAACTGCCAGTAGGTAGTTATTTTCCTATAAGTTAGTGGGGTGAAGTCAATTACTAAAATGTCCCTAGTGATTAAATTGTAGCCATTAGTTAGAGGGCAGTTGGAGGGCAAAATTGTCTTTATGCCCCTCCCCATTTACTATAAATAGGACACTAGATCCATTGTAAAGGATACTTGATTACTATTTTTATAATAATACTCTTGAGAAGATCTCTCAAGTTATTGATTTGTTACTGTTTATTGTGTGAGTGTGCTTGAATCAACTGCTTCCCGATTTTTACCCCATCAATAATATTTCAGGGGCAACAGTGGTTTGAGGACAATGGGAAGAAACTCGTATCGTACGTCAATTGATAATTTACTTAACACTGTTGCATATCAGCGTCGAAGTCTAAATGAAAAATTGCAAAGGATATGATCAGAAAACATATTTTATCATTTTCCGATTAATAGAAATTCCGTGTTCGACTATACATTTTCAGGAACAGTTATCTGGAACATGGAAATCGTCCTCACGATGCACAGTTTCACCCATCGTTTATAAATATTGCCTAAACTCTTCACACATAATGTACTCTTTTTTTTTTTTAATTTATCTTTTTTCACTATCAATGTTCTCTTAAACATTAAAATTCTCACAGGAAAGGCGGAAAAGCCCTAATTTTTGTAAGAGAAAAGGTAGTTTGAGTTAACAAGATATATATTAATATGAGCCTTTATGTAATGGCCCAACATTTGGGCTTGGGGCAATCCAAAGGTATAAACATCACTTCGTGGGCCAAGCCTGGTAGGAGGAATGATCAGTGAGGCCCATCATCATCTCCAAGAAGCAGGATGATTGCCACGTGTTCAAATCGAATGTAGCCCATATATGTCTGTACCATTGAACCATAACTATAAATATTTCAGCTATTGTTGATTTGAACGTATGCAATTTTAGAAACTTTTTTTCTGGGGGTGAATGTAAGTTTCATTAAAATAAAGAAAGTATTATGTAGAAAAAGCTTGATTAGCTCCATCATCAGACCCAAGCTATTTTTGGGAGTCGATATAGGACCGACCACCGTAGCGTTACCTGTAACTTGCAACCGTCGCTGGTTCTTTTCTTGCCATAAATGGTATACTACAGACGCCAAGGCCGCTTGATATGCGGCATTGACTACCCCTCCAATGTTTAGCTGCCCATGTTACTCCTTCCTGCCACTACTGGTATGGCCAATGAAATTTTGCTTCCCGCTGCAGACATGCACCTCCTTGAGTATGCATACTCAAAGAACAACTGTGTGAGATTCTATGCTCTGATTATCACATAGTGTGTACGCACACAATCTGGGTGATTTAACCACGATTTGTCCAAAATAGTAAGCCAAAGCATGAACTGATTCTTAATTTGCTATTTTAAACGGTCCCATGAGCAGGCTGTACCTTGGTACTTTAGTTGAGTCATCATGGAACACTTTCAGTGCTGCACTAGAGAACTCACCTCCCTTACATGCAACCGATTCCGTCATTCCTGTAATATCTAGGAGCATTTCCAATATGTGTGTTAAGGGTAAATTTCAAACTTCAGGCCACCTCAACTCTTGATTATCAATCACTTGTGATAGTTTGGAGTCTCAGCGATCCCAAACGTCCTAGCCGCCGAGGGGAAGTGTTGTATCAACGGTCCTGCAAAATGCCATGGATCCGATCAAGCGGCAAAAATAAATTATCCCCTGAGCCGACGTTGAAAGCAAGTACCAGTAGTAATGCCTCTCTTAATTTGAGTAGCAGCCTCCAGTACCAAGAACTACTCGCGTTTCCTCGCACCTTCCACACAGTTTTGTTTCTCAGCTTGTACTGCAGCACCCAATAATTTATGATTTTCGCTAAATGACATCCCACATGTGCCTACTGATAAGTGCTTGGTTCAAAGGTGCAATTCACCGTATGCCCATGCGGCCTTCCTATTTTGGTTTACACACGCTGCCATGAGACTTTAGCACAACCGAAGCCCAAGAGACCCTGCCATAGGAACTTCCGAAACTTCCCCTGAATTTCCTTGATCACTGCTTTGGGTAGAAAAACTGCCCAGTAACGGATTTGATTAGTTGGACTCGCGCCGCGAATGGGAGTCAACAATCTCCCCATCCAATGATCCTTTTGTCTATCTTTAAGAGCAGGGGTTTACAATCCATTGTCGTAAGCTTAGACGAAATCATGGGTACCCCAAGATATCTTACCGACAATATCCCCTTTTGGAAGCCGAGTAAGTGGAGTAACTCCGTCTTCTGTCCCTCGGTTGCTTTCAAGAACATAATGTGACTCTTTGCGGGGTTTGCATACAGTCTGAACCTTTGAGAAAACTCGGCTAATCCCTCCTTGAGGATACTCGCGGATGCAGTGTCTGCATTACAAAAGAGGAGCAAGTCTTCCGCTAAGCTCAGCATGAACAACCTTGACTCCTTGCACTTCCAATGAAATTGGAACTCAAGTGCCTGCATTATCTTAGCTTTATGTAATACGTGAAGAACCTCCATTACCAGCACAAACAAATAAGGGGGAAAGAGGGTCCCCTTGATTCAGTCTCCACACTCCTCGGAAAACACCGTGGCCTTGCCATTGATGCTAATAGAGAAAGTTGATACGCATTTCTTTATTGCACCCAATAAATTTAGTGGGGGATCCATATAGCCGGAGAGCGCCGAAAAGGAAACCTATTCCATGCAATCAAGAATATTAGACCTCTTATTATTTTGTTAGATATCTTTCTTAGACCATCAGTTGATTTGGACGTCGGAGAGTCTCCACCAAAATGACCATGATTATTCTGACTTTGTGTTTTCAAATTATTTCTAAATCTCAAAGTACAATAGGAAGGTCGGACGCATAATCACCTCAAACCCTGGACCACACTCATATATCTATCTATCTATACTAGAATTGAAGAGGGTGATTTGGTGTTAATTTTTGGTTTGTTTTTTTTAAATATTTTATTAATTTTTTACTTTCTCTCTCCTCAACTTCTTATTTATCTCTTCTCAACTTCCATATATATATATATATATATATATTCTTCTCTCACCCCTTTTCTTTAATAATTTCTGATAACTTTCTTCAACTTCTTAATATTTTGAATTTATCCAATTAACATATATATATATTTAAATAATAAATACTTAAAATTTAAATTTAATTGTACACACATTTAAGAGTACCATATATATCACCTATATAAAAAGAATGTATATGCAAGGTACATTAATTATGCGCGGTCCAGCTATTGTTTGTCTGGAAAAAGCTACTTCATTAATATGTGAAAAAGGTCCCAAAATTCTGTGGCGCATGCATGTACATTTGTTCATAGAAAATTCTGTCACTTGTATTTTCGATTCTGTTTTTTGGGAAAAGCTAATGATCTTTTCTCTAGACATGGAAAGTATATATGATACCAATAAACAAAAATAATGATCTCTAAAACTTTGGTTACGCCGGTTATGCATGTTTAAACTCTTCTTCTCATTTTTTTTTTTAAATAAATTAATTACAATTACATAACACAATCACTATTATCAACAGCTAAATAATTTATGTGTTGATCATAAATAATAAATATCTATTAACTATTCAACAGCTTATATGTTAGTGGAATTCAAATTCATAATTTTATAATCATAAAACATCATTTTCACCGACTATTCAACTAAGTGATGGCCCTTTGCCCTCTACAAGATCTCATGAGATCCACTTGAAACAAACTTTTATCGATAAGTGAGAATGATGCTTCAGATACAAAATTTGTATGATATTTTAGGAACAACAAATTCCATTTGTCCAAACGCGACTTGGGCCTTATTCAAGCAAAGGACCCAACTTCTAAAGTTAAACTCCTATGGGCATTGATTGAGTCCACCTCCACCCAATTGTCGGTGCACACACGTTCTCGGCCCAATAAAAAATGGTCTCAAAGTGAAAAAGAATTAATTAATAACCCCTATTTAACTTAATCGCCGCAACTCCACCCTAAGAGCGTGTTTGGCTTACCTTATAATCTCTATTAAATCACTTGATTTTTTTTTTAATTTTATAAGATCTCAAAATAAAATATTTAAAAATATTATAAAAATTCTTTAAAAAATTCTAAATTTTTTAAGTTTGTTAATTTTAATATTTTAAAGAGACCCACCATCATTATTTTATTAGTATTCATTATTAACCTTCATATAGTTTTTCTTTTTTATTGGCCCCAAGTATAAATGTTTGTGATATAATTCAAAATTATGATGGTTGGATAACTTTTTGGGTCATTATCATAATATAAGGAGGTTTTATTATGCCGAACGCCATAATAATTGACAAGTTTTAACATCTTATTTATTAAGACACGTTAAAAATTTTATTTTTAAAATAAAATTTAATGTTTCTAAACTCTTAAATCGTCTTATAAGATATATGAATTTATAATTAAAATATTTTGAAATAAAACTAGGGCCGGCGGGTTGTGGGGGCTTTATTAGAGATACAGAAGGGCATTGAGTGATGGTTTACATGTAGCAAAAATATTTGGCATTCGTAAGTTAATTGTCGAATCTGATTCTCAGACCACACTTTCTCTTCTTTGTAGGGAGGAGGGTGCACAAAAGAAGTTAATCCCTTTGCTCAGGGATTCATGGCAAATCACATCTGACTTTGAGAAAGTCACAACTACTTTTTGCTATCGAGAGGAAAATCGAGCAACTTACCTTTTGACCCGTATTGCAGCTGCATCTAAAGCCCCTATGCAGATCTTCCACCAAGTTCCTCCTTGTATTGCAATAATAGTTGCTTTTGATCCAGTTTTTGTTTGTACAAGGAATGTTTCCTCCCCTTTTGTACTAAAGTTTGGTATGCACCAAATATATATAGGGTAAATTACATCTACTTCCTTAAAATTTGGTATAATTACAAATATCTCTCGTTGTTTGAAAAATTACAAATACCCCCCTGAGGTTTGTAATTTTTAACTAAAGGCGTGAAATTGATCATTTTGTCCTTGAATTTTTTTATTAAAAATTTATAAAAATCGGTTAAGGCAAATTGCATTATTGCTCCTCTGTGTAAAAAATTTAAGAAACCTCTCCCTGCACATTGTAGTCTATTTTGTTTAAAAATTAAATAAAAATAATTCAGTGCATAAGGGCATTTTGGTCAGTTCACCCATAAAATTTTATGGAAATGAGTTATTTGTTAGACGGTTACAAACCTCAGGGGGGTATTTATAATTTTTCAAACAATGAGGGAGTATTTATAATTATGCCAAACCTCAGGGGAGATAGATGTAATTTACCCAATATATATATATATATATATATATATATATATATATAAAGTTCTGTTTCTTAAAAAAAATGTTTGTGAATCTAATTCTTATTTAGTATCTTTCATATATAGATTTTCTACATCCAACCAGAAAAATAAAATATCTACGGAAAAATATTTGATCTTGTCGTGTAAGAAAAAAACAATTATCTAATAAAATCAGCATTATTTTCCACTTATAAGGAACACGAAACGAAGCCCCACGAGACATTATTTTAGTAATAAAATTGAAATTTTATAATAGCAAAATGTGGGTTCGTTTTCGTAATAAATAAAAATTAAAAAAAAAGATTATGATTTATTAAAACTTACCCCCTTTTTCTTCAATTATTATAATTCTATGTATAAAATAATGTTGTGCGTGCGCTTGGCCTCCATCTCACGAAAAACGCCCAAAGATTTGGTACGCCGCAAGACGAGCATGGTAGCAAATTTAAAAGAGCGAGGAATAAACAAATTGACAAGATATATTTTTTTTATTAGTTGGTATGACACATCGTTTCTACATGAATATAAAAAATAATATTTTATATTTTAAAATATATTATAAATAATATATATATAAACAAACACATTATATTTAAAAAAATAAAAAAAATCAAATTAAGAATATTATTGGTATAATAACAATATTAGTGGCGCAATATAAGTTATTGAAAACAATATTTTTTTTTTCATATTAATATAATTTTTTATTATTATTCTTGAATGGCGACAAGTATTGAGTTAGGCGTGGCGATGTGCAAAAAGCGTGTAACACCAATTCCACACGGCATCACAATGAAGAAGACTTGGTTGAAAAACGACATTGTCATTGTGCGTTTGGAGGAGTGGGTTTTTTCATTATTCCCATTTTTAACATAGTGTGAAAATTGGTCCATCACCATTATGCAGTTGAAGAAATGGAATTCACGACGCACTATAATGTCTTTACGATGGAAATTTCACAACTCACTCACATCATCTTCTTTTCAAATTCTTTTTCCTACCTACCTAAATTTCCAATATGTCACTGATGTGATGCCAAACTGAAATATATTATTTTATTTTCTTTCTTAAATTTAATTATTTTGACTGGTAGTTAACTTAGGTCCTAATTTAAACTTGAGAATTATGAAATTAAAATAGATGTGTAGAATACAAGAATATATCACCGACTATATACAGACATTTCCTTATTAAATTTGACAAGGTTTTATCTTAATGATCGAGGTTGAGATTAGAGTTTTACAGTTCTTAAAAACATTGGATTGTAAGTTTCAGAACGAGTCAAATATTTGAATATTTGTCTCGTTTATATAATTATTTTTTATAAATGTCGTTGTTGACGAATGTGATATTTAATAAATACTGAATTGTTGATTATCATTTTATTTTATTTTTTGGCATCTAGAAACATGAGGAAAGGAAAAGATAAAAGAAAATAGGTTTACAATATTAAGATTACATTGAATTAAGGTGAGACAAACCCAGATATAAATCTACATAAATGACAATAATTTTACAGCAATTTTTGAGTGATAAATAAAATAAAATTACATTGAATTAAGGTAAGTGAAAATGAAAAATAAATATAAATAATCTACAGTTGTTCCATTAAGCTGCAGCCTCATATATAGGCGGCAACAGTTTTTAGTAAATTGAATCATAATTATGAAGAATTGAATACGGAACACAATAATAATTTGGTGAGTTGGATCATAAATTGGGTTTAGCCAATCGATTTTGAGACAACCCCAACCCTCCGCCAATTAATTGCAGAGGTTGTAGGGGACGGGGCTTTGCCTTGCCTACCCAAGTCAACCCACGTCCTAACACTCCTAACCAAATTATTTTCAATTATTAAATTCAAAGACAAATCTTCTAGATCTCCTCCTTAAATTTCAAGGTTTTTCATAAATTATTAATAATTGATTTTTTTTTGTTTGAAAATTTAGTGCTTCTATAATGCCGGCTCCTTCTTTTTTTTTTTTTTTTCTTCCAAGAAATATAAAGATAAAAATTGAAAAATTAAAACCCAAGAGAGGCCCTACTCTTCAATTTTCTCCTACTGTAGATTGTATAGTATGTCCAAAAATTCTGATTGTCAATTATTTAAGTTTCCAATTTCGTCGTTCTCTCTCTCTCTGTCTTCTGTCTCTCTCACACACACAGGAATGAGCAGCACAAATTAACCGACCTCTGAAGCGATAAGTCTGATGAACTCTGGCATAGGAGACTTAGGATTTTGTCCATTTGGGTTATGGTTTTCATGCATGTAAGAGATGAGAGAGGATTCCTAGGCTCTAAGAATAATAACCTCCGAGGCTGAGGCTGAGAGGCTGAGGCCGAGTCGCTGGCGGGTAACTGTCTCTCCTCAATTCTTGCTTTGAAATCTCATCTCCCTTCATATTCTCCAATTAGGTCGGATTTCAACTTCTTGTGTCTCCCAAATCTTGGTGTTTGTTATTTTTGACGCCAACTCCGTGTTCTTTGGTCTTTTTTACAGGTACGAGGTCCATTCCCTGTTTGAAATATTCAAAGCAGCCATAAATGTGTTTCTTTGCTTCCAACTGAATATTCATACAGAGGCTGAATTCATCACTCTCATGGTTCTCTCAAAACCCGTTTGTCTTGAACATGGCCGGTTCTAGTACTCGGTTTCTCTGCCAAAAACTGCTTTATTTGATTCATGCTGTTTCCATATATCTGCGCCCGCTCTTCAGTTTCATCTCCACCTTTATTTTCAGGTTTCAGATACTCTCTTTTCTTTTTCCAGGCTCAGTTATTTGTTGTTTTTAACCGGGTTTCTGTTTGCACGCAGGCTGCAAGGAGATGCCTTAAACAAGAATGATCGGAAGATAAAACTTCTCCAAGCAGAGAGCCCAGAAGGGTTATCGCTGGAGAATAAAGCTGCTACTGAATTTAGGGATTTTGATGATGATGATGATGATGTCGAGGAAGAAGAGAAACCAGAGGTTTTTCTAACATTCAAGTTTCCGACCTATGAAGAATTTAGCCAAACCCACAAAGAAACAGGTAATATATCTAACTCTGAAGTGGTCCCTTCTGCAAGTACCAGCAAATATGAGTTCACATCCCGGAAAAGTTTTACTAGCGCCTTTATTGATGAACTCGACACTTTTCCTGTGGAAGTAATAAATGCTACTAATGGAATTGGCGACTCTTGTGTAAATGAAGAGGGTCTTTCTGACAGAAAGTTGGAGGAAGTCTATGCTGAAACGGGAGGCACCCGTGAAAAAGGAAAAGGAATTTTGGTATTTGATGTAGAGGAAACTGAGAAAAGTGAGGCAATGAAATTTGAGGAAGAGGAGGCACACACAGTTCATGAGGAAGAAGGGCTTCAGGGGAATGATGAGTTTCTTGATGAATCTCAGTTTTTTCCTGAAAAACATTCTTTGATTACTGATTCTGATTCTGAGTCCACGAGTTTTGAGCGTTTACGTTCCGTAATGAGCCGTTTAGTGGATTCATACAGCGATGGAGTCTTGTCTGATGGTGATTTTGGAGGAGAATTTGATATCTATGGTGAGAATGAGAAAATGGAATCAGAGAGTGAACTTTCGGGCTTCGAAGAAAATCAGGACTTATCAGAGGATTTTGACGATGAAGACAGTGATATGATGGAAGAACTCAACAAATTAGAAGAGCATAATTTACAGAATCATAATGGATTGAACTCAAACTTTTTGCGCGAGGAAGATTTTAAGGAGGATTTAGACAATGGACATGATGCTGAATTTGTCGTCAGCAAAGATGATGAGGGTGTGAGTGGTGGAGATAACTCTGAAAATCCAGGATCAACGTCGGATTCCGGGGACGCAAACAAATTGGAGTCGTTGTGGGAACATCAAGAATTGATTGAACAGTTGAAAATGGAGCTGAGAAAGGTGAGAGCCACGGGCCTGCCCACCATTTTAGAAGAATCAGAGTCCCCTAAGATCATGGATGACTTGAAGCCATGGAAAATCGATGAATTCCAGCGTGAAGATTGCATAGGCGAGCTCCACAAATTCTACAAGAGCTATAGGGAGAGAATGCGCAAGTTTGATATCGTCAACTACCAGAAGATGTATGCCATGGGTTAGTCCATCATTCCATCGCTTCATTTGTTTAACTCTCCTCATTATTATTATTTGGTTCGCCCGTTCTTTCGATACAATGATGATCATGGTTGTTAGTGAAATCTTGCTTTTACATTCTTATTTGATTAGAAGGTGTACTAAGAAGTTCTCTTTTCGAACGATATGGACACAAGTAGGTAGGTGTACTGATTCTTTTGGTGTTAGAAGAAAGGACCCACGAGATCTAGTTTGTTGGGCTGTCCAGAAACAGGAAAAACATGAGACCTGGTTCGGTGTAAGGCATTAGCAGGATGAGTGGATGAAGCAGCATACTGAGGTGGGATTGGATGGGGTTTATTAATCAATGAATGAAGCATTAATAGTAGATAAAATATTGTATTGTTTGCTTGTAATGTTCAAATCCATTAGTGGTCGTCTTCCTGTCCCAATTTTCTTGAATACTATACTGTAATAAATACTATTGATCAAGAAATCTAACATTATTGCAAGAGTCACACTGTTTTTGTGTTTCAACATGTCCTCTGTTAGAAAGTCAAAGGAGCCATTTCCATGAAGAGCTTTCACATAGGACTTTTTACCGGTCTTCCTAATGGCTAATTGCACTTCTCGTCCCTGAAATTTATTGTAATTATGGGTTATCATGAAAAGAAGAGAGCTTTCCAGGGGCAATGTTTCTCTTTGAGAAGACTTCTAATGCAATTGTAGTCAATGCAGGTTTTTTGCAGCTAAAGGATCCGCTCCAGTCAATGTCGAAGCAAAAGCAATCAGCTCCGACGCTCAAATCCATCGTGTCCCAGAATCTTTGGCTGTTCAAACACAAAATCCATGGCACTGACCCGATGAAGAAGTTTATCAAGGAATTGCAGGGCGATCTTGAAGTGGTATACGTTGGACATATGTGCCTTTCCTGGGAGTTCTTGCATTGGCAGTATGAAAAAGCCTTAGACTTGTGGGATTCCGATCCCAGGGGAGTCCGTCGGTACAATGAGGTTGCGGGCGAGTTTCAACAGTTTCAAGTGCTGATGCAGAGATTCATAGAAGACGAACCATTTCAAGGGCCGAGAGTGCAAAATTATGTCAAAAGCCGGTGTCTTCTTCGCAATCTTCTTCAAGTTCCTGTCATAAGAGGTAAGAACTAATACAACCTATTCTCTTCCACGTTTCTATGATGTCGCTCAATATATATAAATTTTAAGAACAACCATGTCGAAAATGTACTTAATATTGGCTACGTACATGACAGAGGACAAGTTGAAAGACAAAAGGATGGGCAGGATAAAGGACAGAGATGAGTATGTAATAACAAGTGACATGCTAGTGGAGATTGTGGAAGAATCAATACGAATATTTTGGCGATTCGTTCAGGCTGACAAGGATTGCACCATCGCATCCCTCAAAGGCCACAAGAAACTACCCGAGCTTACCAATCCTGAAGACCTCAAGTTACTGGAAGAGGTCAAGAAAGTTGTTCAAAAGGTTGGTTCTTGGAATTCAATTTCAAACACTCATCATAAAAAAAAGTCATGTTAAAGTGGGGAGTAAAGTTTTATGTTTTGTATTTGAATGCAGAAGGAGAGGAAGGTGAAGGATCTTTTGAGGAGCGAAAATTGCATTCTGAGGAAGTTGCGACGTTCTAGAGAAGAGGAGTCGGATCAAGTGCTTTACTTCTTCTCGCAAGTAGATATGAAATTAGTGTGTAGGGTTTTGAACATGTCGAAAATAACAAGAGAGCAGCTGATATGGTGTCATAACAAGCTAAGCAGGATTAGTTTTGTGAATAGGAAGATATACGTAGAGCCGTCTTTCTTGCTCTTCCCTTGTTAACTTTTGTAATACTGTAATGTTTCTTTCTTACCCTTAATTAGGTCATCTTCTTACATGGAATCCAACTGATTTTGGTAAAGTTTTGTACTAGAAAGTTATGGTGACCTGTAATTATCTACTCTTCTTTGATCATGATCATGGGCTTCTGGTAGCATAAGTAATTGCCTCTGTTTTTGTTTAGAACAGGGTAGTTGTATTTCTGCTTCCCATATTGTCAGTAATTCAATGTTCTTTCGTCTGATTCAAACGTTTGAAACTCATCAATTTTTCAGAAATTAAAATGTGCAAAACCTGGAGACCGCTTCTAGTAAACATGCTTCCAAGAAGCATAAATAATAAGAAGAGGAAGAAAGTTAAAAAAGATTTTATTTTGTGTAATTTAATTTGCAGGACAAAGACAAGTTTTAAGGCGTTAGCGTCGACTGACGACTTATCTTGTGGGCTTTAACTAACGCGACTTTAGATGGAAGTAGCAACCAACCAACCAACACTTCAGAGCTCTCGCCATAAGAGCCGTGATCTAGGGTTTTTGACTGCTATAAAGTTGTACTCTTACCGCTAAATTTCTTTAGCATCCGTCTTATCCAAGCAGTGGAAAGAAAGGGATTTGAGGTAGGGCACGACAATGGTGCAGAGACTCACTTACCGGAAGCGCCACAGCTATGCCACCAAATCCAATCAACACAGAGTTGTCAAAACCCCAGGTAATCATTCCTCGCAACACTACATTTCACTTGGGTTCGTTTTCTTTTCTCAAATTTTGGTCTTCACGTTCTCGTTATGTGTTCTGTAATCAATCAGGAGGGAAGTTGGTTGACCAGAGCACTAAGAAGAGGGCAAGCGGACCCAAATGCCCCGTCACTGGCAAGAGAATTCAAGGGGTATTTTACTTTTCTCTCGATTCATCTTTCTGTTTTCGGTGATTCTATTGGTGTTGATATTAAGTTTATTGGGGATAGATGCAATGTTAGACAAAAGGACGAAGTTTAATTAGTCGTAATTATATTTATTTAGGAAAGATGTGTAGGCGTGATGTCTGATCCATAAATTGAGGAAATGCAGGGCCAAGCTTATAATTCCACTTCCCTTTCGCCAGAATTTTATAGTTTTATGCTTGGATTTTTACCATCTTAATCTTTGTGAGTTTGAAATATTTGGTTTATTGCTTTTGAACTTAACAGAAACTATTGCCTGGGTTATTAATCGTGGAATGGTTATGGTTTAAATCATTTGTGAATGCCATTCTTTCTTTTGATGGATTCATTTCCATATGAGACTCTTGTAGGTTTCACGTAATTTTTAGATGGAAGCTAATCATGCAATTAGGAAGTTGTTCATTTATACAATTAAAGGATGACTATGAGAGACGAATAATATTATGAATTTCTGGAACCTATTTCAGATTCCACATTTGAGACCTGCTGAATACAAGAGATCTAGATTACCCAGAAATTGCAGGACCGTTAACCGTGCTTATGGCGGTGTATTATCTGGAAGTGCTGTGCGGGAGAGGTTGGTTGTTTCTTACTCAGAATCATACTTCTGTACCTACGTTCTCTACTTTGTGGTTAGGTACTCATGAATGAATAACTATATTTTTCCCTTCTTTGGTAGGATAATTCGAGCTTTCTTGGTGGAAGAGCAAAAAATTGTGAAGAAGGTTTTGAAGATTCAGAAGGCAAAAGAAAAACAAGCTTCTAAGAGCTAAACGCTAGGCAGTGCTGGAGCAAAGTTCCCTACTATATTATGTTTTGTGGAATTTTTTGTCTACGATGACGATGATGATGATACTGATATGGAAGAACATTTTGTTCAGATAGAATTTAGTGTAGCTCTTTGATCAGTAGAATATGTTCATCTGTCGACACAATCTGAAGCAAAACCGTGCTTGTTGCTGTTATGCCTAACACTGGTTGAGTACTGCAATATGATTTATATATCATGCATAACATTGCAATTTCTTTGTTTGTATTCTTGTGGTGCTTGCCTTGTGAGCCGGGGGAGGCATTTAAAAAAAAAAAAAAAAACTTATGGAAATATGGCTGGGGTGAGCGGGTCTTTACTGAGTTGGTGTCGATTTGACACTTTCTGCATATATTGGTTCGTTTTTAATCGACACTTTCTGCATATATTGGTTCGTTTTTAATCGACACTTTCTGCATATATTGGTTCGTTTTAAGTATTGAGCTTCTGCGTAAGACTATTAACACAACAGAATACACTTCAATCATGTGCGTGCTTAGCTATTTGTACAAGGGAGGGTGTTTTCTCTGTAACTTGGGACATGCTGCATTGCTGCTTGTGTGTGGAAAACAAAGAGTCTTTTATTTAAAGCAACTGGTCATGGATTCTATAACAAGTCGCAAGAACAAACATTTGTCTATAAGATGGGGAATGGTAGCGTATAGGGTTAGAATCAATTGTCTTCTGCACGTTGAGTTAATATTTGGGTTGCGCCACGACAATGGTGCATTTGGTGTGCACTTTTGCTTGTTAATTAGAGCATGTAAGCTATTCCTTTGACTTTGAGCGGCTTGGTAGAAAAATCTTAAGCAAGTTGGTCTATTAATGAAGAGGGGAAATGTATTAAGATGAATGTTTCCGGGACCAGCCGGGAAAAACAGGAAGCAATGTGGAGCTGAGGTAAATAGTGGCGAGGGTTGTACGAACAGGATTAAACAGGAGTTGGGCGAGGAAAAGACGAAAAGTAATTGTCAAGAGTGGGATTTGAACCCACGCCCTTTCGGACCAGTACCTGAAACTGGCGCCTTAGACCGCTCGGCCATCTTGACTTGTGCCATGTCAACCTACAAAATAACTATAAGTTATGTGCATACTTTCTGACTGATGTGTGTTGTCTTGGGCGCGCTTCTGCTTCCGTTACAAACTCAGGCAGGCCCGTGGCAGCCATAAATTGAGGGGATCCGTGTAACTTTTGAGCAGAGCCGGTTAGATCAATCCTACCCGCCACGAAACCCAATCCATGAAGGCCTCAAGATTGATGACACCTCTCACCATCCCTAAAATCCATCATGTGATCCTTACATTAATCTAAAGCTCTAAAATACTTTCCAAACCGAATATTTAGCTATCTTAAATGTTTTGCAGTTACACTTTTATTCCAACCATACGACCTATAGTTCATTTCTTACCTTAATCATCGGAGTGTTTATGCGGGAGAACCTGACATTCAAAATGTTCGCTGTTAAGTTCAAGCTTATTTCTCATCGAACCAAGGATTGACCAGACTAGTCTGCCACATGACCATTAGACCTCATCACTGACAATAATGTCCAAACATTCTTGAACCTTGTGTTGTTCCAAACCAGAGCAATATAGAATCCTAAAACGCTAAACCTCAATATATATGATAGAATTAAGGAAAAAAGAATCATGAGCAATCTTCTCTTGAATGCTTTAATTTTGAGATGAATCAGTTCATGATGCGTAGCACTTTTATTTTGCTCAAAAGCTAACGAAAGTGCAGTTTATAATCTACTTTCTAACATTTGCTTGTTGGTTGATACTTGATAGACGTAAGCTTATTTCTTTGAGCGGCTTGATAAAAAAACCTTGAGCAAGTTGATCCAATGAAGGTGGTAATGTATTAAGATAAAGAAAGTGTTCAGATGTTTATGGGGAAACAGGAACCAACGGGGAAATTCTAGTCAGAATCTGACTCAGTCAAACCTGAATCAATGTGATTGGCGTCTAGTTCAGGTAAAGTGACCAATCACATAACAAGTCTATTCCACTTGTTATATGATTAATTTGGTTCAACCAGACCTGGTTCGGGTAAAAATTTTCCGCACCAATGTAGAGCTGAGGTAAAAAGAACAGGGGCAGTACAAATAGAAATAAACAGGAGTAGGCACCAAAAGGCGTAATTTGTCAAGAGTGGGATTTGAACCCACGCCCTTTCGGACCAGTACCTGAAACTGGCGCCTTAGACCGCTCGGCCATCTTGACTTCTTGCACATGGCCTCCACAGTAGTGGATGTAGTAAATCGAAACCTCAAATTGTATGTTACATACATGGAAAGAATTTGAAACAAGCTATTTCTATTCAATTTCACCATGTTTTAATTTTGACATGAACTAGTTCATGCACAGGTAGCCTTTTTACTTTATCTACAGTTCTACAAACGGACTGATGGTTTCTATATTGCTAGGCTATAGAAGCAGTCCACTATTGTATACGAAAACGTATTAATGAAACTATATAATAATAATAATAATAATAATCAGCAAACTAAGATAAATAATACAATTTCCTTATCATATTCTTAGGCCAATAACACACTAGTGGAGAACTGTACACTGACAGTGAATGCAAAAATAGATTTTATACAAGCTCTGCTTACTAAGCACAGAGCAAGAAAAGAGACCATTACACCTTCTTGACCACATCAGCTATGTATAACACTTGTTTGTGGAGTAATTAGTTGATGATATTTCACTAGGACAGGGGGGTGAATCCCACGGCAGATTAGGCTTCCATGAATCCTGTGTAGCTGATGGCAAACTGAACGGAAACCCCATCGAACGAAGGTTTCCCCACTGATTATGCGTATTCGTTATACTTTGGTTCTTTCTAAAGCCCTCTTGCTCATCTTCAGGATTTATGCTTGGTTGCATAACTTGTGACGAGTTGACTGAGTAGCCGTTGAACTGCTGTTGTGGCCCTTCAAAGTCGATGGACTCGGATGTCTTGCAGGCTTCACCGGCTAATGCAGGGGATAGATTGAAAAGCATGGAAGTTAGATCAACTGTAGTCTTGTTGCTTGTGCCTGAAACTTCCTCAGAAGATGAGAAAATGAGGTTGCCGGGGAAGTAGTCTCCGTTGGCAGATGGAAAAATAGCTGGTTTGCCACTGATGGTTTTGTATGATGGGATGTTAAGATCAGCGAAATTGACCGGTTGAAACTCGTTCTCGGTGGTTGATGAGATGTTCTCTGATGAGTTGAACTGAGTGGGATGTGTGCTGTAGGTGTATGTGAAATTAGCATCAGGTGATGCTGTTTCGGACAAGGAAACCGCCCAAGAGTGAGAAAGAGCCCTTTGTGCTGTGGAATTAGTCTTCTTGAAAATCCTGCAAATAGCCCAGGAATCCTGTTTTTTTTGCAACAGAGAAAAGCGCATGGCCATTAGTCAAATATGGAATAATTTCACTCCACGTAATAGTTCATCAAAGAGATTATAGACTTACAGTTGGTGGAAGGTTCTTGTCCAAGATTCTTTTGGGCGGTGCTGGTGGTGGTGGTGGTGGAGCTCCATCCGTGGTGGAAGGAAGTCGAAATTCATGCATCATCCAGTCTGTTTTCATGCCTTTGGCAGCTCTACCTCTATAGAAAACCAGGGACTTCTTCAAACCAATGCATTTAGTTCCATCTGAAGAGTATATAGGCCTATCGGTTCCAGTGGCCTTCCAGAATCCAGATCCTGTCACACGGTTTGGTCGCGTGCTGTTCCTGTATTTACGATCCCTTGGACAATAGAAGTACCATTCTTTCTCTCCAGTAGAAGCTAGTTCTGTTGAAAATCGACAAGAATGGCCGAATTTGAGTGTCACAAGCATGAAAGACTGTTTGCTAAGCATACATATCAAGTCTACCATGACAATATCAGATAATTGAAAACTGACAGAAATATGATGATAAGGATTGCAACAGGTAAATAATAACTTGTTCTTCATGAGGATAAGAGCAAAAATCAAGAATGATATATTATTATTAAGCATGGAACAGACAGATAACAGCTTCTTACTTGGAAGGTCCCATGGATCAAATTTGTAAATGTCCACTTGCTTAATCAGCTCAATAGGAAGAGGGCGCTGCTGCAGCTTTCTCTTGAGGTAAAACTCCACAAGCTCTTCATCTGTGGGATGAAACCGGAAGCCCGGCAACATGAAATCATCACTACTCTTCTCTGCATCATTCTTTCCATCCATGAGAGGGTGCGTTTCTGCGAAAATCAAGACGAGTTGAGAGTTAATGAAGGGCTGAAGTTTGAAGGGAAGGTGTTCTCCCTTAAAAACAGCAACCATAGAACCCAAGTCAAGGCCATGGACTTGTAATATGCTAGTTAGTAGTTACTAGTACACCATAGGGATTTGGTGTTTGAATCCAAATTTGTGATCTCTATAAGAGTAGAGGATTGATTTATGTGTATGGGGATATGGTTTTTTACAGTTCCCATAACTCTTATATACTTCTCCTTATATCTTACTACAATCAAGACTATAAGACAAAGCAACCTTCTCATGCCATTAGTTTATTGATAGAGTGTTTGAACAATATCTTGTTATCCATGCACTCAAATGCAAATATTTATGAATTATTTAAATTTGATTAGATCATTGGATCTACAAACTACGTTTCTATTCCATTCCTGAGAGAGCTTCTATTCTTGATTGTTGTTTATGCCAAGATATGAACACGTGACCTGAGGTGTCAGTGTGGATTTCCTCAACTCTTTGCAGATTCCTTAAACTACACTTAAACTTTGACTCTTGCATGGATATTTGGACATCCTTAGAGACAGAGACATCCACTCAACATGCTGAGAAATTACCTTTTTGGTCTGCTCTGCTGCTTTGAAGCCCATTTTTCGTTCTAGTTGTTTCATATGACAATTTGTCAATCCACTTTTTGTCTTACATCTTTGTCCTCTTATATATCTACCATTATTACCCACTTTCCTTGAAAATAATCTACCATTATTTCATATTAAACATACCAAATTTCTCACTGGATTGTTGCTTTTGAGACAATAACAAAAATGTTTTGTATATATTAAATAGAATAAAAAAAAAAAAAGTAATAATAAGATCATTTTAAATTTACCCTGGAACTGTAATTAGGTAGGAAAGTTAATTGTAATGAAGTAGTAATTATTCTGCAATAAAGTTAGGCAAACAGTTTTAACTAGTGCCTAATTAAGTGGTATCATTATTTGCTATAATGGGAAAAGCATGATTTAATTTAGCTCAACAAACGCTCAAGAAAGAAGCAGTTGAACAACTAGAGTTGACTGCTTCTTGACTAAAATTAGAATCATATGTCATATAAATAAGATAACAATTATTATTTCATATGTCATATAAATAAGACAACAATTTCTGAAGGCACAAAAACGCTATATATTTTTATTAATTTATTAAATTTGAAGGGTTTTATGAGTTGATGAAGCGTGTGTGTGTGTGTGTCTGGGTTGAAGACCAACATGACTTAAAATGTATCAAACTCCAAGATGAGGGGCAAAGGTGAAATTCCCTAAAAATTTTGGGCCTCGTTCGAAACCCTTTTTTGTCTGTAGCCTTGGACTTCCCAATTTAATTCATGCGTGTAACCTAATTAACCTCCGGAATGGGTCAAAATTCTTACAACCAAAGTTACCTATCCCCTAATTATGTATTTCGGTGTAGTAAATTAATTACCCACCGTACGTGCATTGCAATTAATACTACATAAAAATGTATTTTGATTAATTTCACTCTCTCAACCACATGCATTCAATTCTGTGCAAATTAAATTGTTCCATATATATATATATATATTATATTACAAGTTTCTACATAGTCAAACTTTTCTTTTACTGCTGCAAAGAACTAATTAGTCGGGAAATTCCTAGTCGGGACCTAATTTGGTCAAATTTGAACCAATTATATGACAAGTGCAATATACTTGTCGTGTGATTGATGTATAATTTACAGAAAAATGACCAATCACATGACAAGTGTATTACACTTGTTTTATGATTGGTAAGAATTTTTCCTAATTAGCCACATCTCATTTATATTTGTACGTATTTGAATTCTTAATCATACATAAAAACACATGGCTGCAGCTTATAGAAATTAGGAGAAACTGACCTAATAATTAACAATCTCTACTCTTTTAAATTTTGATTAGTTATTTTCATGGCATATATATATATATATATATATATATATATATATAAGTTTTCAAATGCATGATTTAGATATGAGAGATTATTCCTTTTTTGCAAAAAGTTAAATTTCAGAAATAGAATTTTATAATGAGTGTGAAAGTTTGAGATAATTGTATGGTGTGTCATATCATGATGTATGTTGGGATGAAACAAGGAGCTAAAGACATGAGAAAATCTAAAGCTCAAATTGACAATTAATTAATTAATTAGATTAATGCTCAATATTAATTATATATCCGTGCATGTTGATCTGAGACATTAATCAATTAAGCTTATTGGTTTGTTTTTAGGGTGACCTGATCAGTTGATTGACTTAATCGCAAATTATTGAAGGCAGGACGTAATTAACAATATTAACGACTCAATCATTCTTTCCAGCTGATGGGATCCTGGAAACATATCCTTCTTTATTTCCACATCAGACATATTTACATAATTATGCAATCACAATAATAATACTACTTTTTTTTTTTGCCTCCATTAATAGGGATATGTTTTAATTATGTAACTGATGCGGCTTGCGACTTGATCGGTGTCATGTTGCGCAAGGTATTGTTCGCTTTGGCTCTGTATGGGCCTCACGGTTTTGTCCTGAAAAGGCGCCTTGCTAGGGAGAGGAGGCATTGGGCATATAAGCCACTCAAGCTCCTCATCTGCAACCGATGTGGGACGCTTGCTACATCATTAGCCCCCCAGACGAGGGGCTTGAGACGGGCACATGGCCTCGTTCCCACAGACGGCGCCAAATGATACGGCTTGCGACTTGATCGGTGCCCCGTTGCGCAAGGTATTGTCCGCTTTGGCTCTGTATGAGCCTCACGGCGCTTTTTCAGGACAAAACCATGAGGCTCATACAGAGTCAAAGTGGACAATACCTTGCGCAACGGGGCACCGATCAAATCGCAAGCCGCATCAGTAACTTACTTCATCTTTAAGTAACTTCTCTTTTTATTGAATGCCTTCAATAATTTAAAATTTCCTTCAAATGTTTCATTTTCATATCATGAGTTTCTGTATTTTAAATGCTCAAAACCTAAAGTCTTGAGCACAGTTTCCTGTTTTTATCTTATGTCTGAATGCAAGTCTTTAATTGATAAACATTAGTAAAATAATGGAAGAAGCAACCCCCATATTTTGACATTTAATATGAACATCATCACAAAGCCTTAGATTTCTTTTCACATGAAGAAAGCCCTAGAATTGTCGTTGAGCATCATGTTAGTTAACTGTCTTCCCAATTATACAAATACCCGAAAAATTAATACTATTTTTGATGATAGATGATGGAGAAATTGCACACGTCTAATACTCCAATAAAGTAGTCCTTTTCTTAACTGGAGGCGACATCAAATTGATGGTTTAACTCCTTACGTCTCACATTAATCCTAAACATCATGTTAAGAACAGATCGAATTTCCCGTTGCAAATCATATTCCATCTATCATTTATGATTATCTCCACCATTTCAGCTACAAATTCTAGTGATTAAAAATGCACAATATATGTTGTCTTCCGTCTCCATCCATCTTGTAATTGTTGCAGAGTAATTTAAAGCAAGAATTGTAAGAATCAGACAAGAAAATTCAGGGCCAACTATTTCATCCTTTCTTTTCCTCCAAGACAATGGGCACCTCCAAGTTTGCATTGCCCCTCTGGATCTTCAGAAGCACTTTGTCCCCTACATTATACTCGTCATATATTTTGTATAATTCTGCTCTGTTCCTTGCCTGTAACCAAATTATGACCACCATAAGATTTCCGAATAAGGAAACCCCTAACACTCAACTACAGTACTAGAGCACAGATCATGGTAATAAGCTTCATTTACAAGAGAGGCTGGAACAAGAACAAGAGGAAGGAGCTTACAGGTTTGTCATCCACTGCCAAAATTATATCACCCAGTACAATATTACCAGCAAAACCCCTCGTAGTTGGTAGAAGCCCAGCCTTAGCTGCTAAACTATCTCCAGGAACCTATAGCATCGCACAAGTCGTAAAATCAATCATGTCCCATTAGTCAAAATCATAATACTAGCAGCAACAGTATAACCATCGGCATATTGAGGACCAGAGAGCACCTGCAGGATTAAAGCTCCATTTCGAACATTGAGTTGATTTGCAATAAGATCTGGGGCTATTTCAACGTTTAAACCAGCTCGAACAACCTGGAATGCAAGGATAGCCTTATGCGTCTGGCAAAATCATCAATCCAAAGAAACATTATCGAGGTCCTTCCCGACCCACCCATCCATATATGGACTGTTTACGACAGTTCAATGGGTTAAAACTGCTTCACTGCTTTTAACAAATTCGCATTATTCCAAAGGTAAAAGCCCAACCATATAAAATTCATACTACTAGATAAACATGACCACTCAATAAGATCTGTTCTGCAAGAACTCTAAATTGCTTACCTCGCAGAGAAAATATTTAAGAACCAGAAAAGGAAAAAGAAAAGATTAAGATCTTAAGATATAAGGTCGGAACAAACTGAGCAGCATAGATGTGAACTCATACCTTGCCGAACTGGATCAGCTGAGGCACTATCTTCACCACAGTCGATGAAGGGATCGCAAACCCCACACCAGCTGATGTCCCTGTTGTGCCCCGTGGGAAAAATGATTTTACAAGGGTCAGATCATGGAAGTTGGAGGACGATAAATGCATCAACATTCAATTGAGAAGAACTGAACAAGTTTGTTCTCTCAATTGGTCATCATCAAAAGTAATTCGATAAATTGTCTCCTTCCGTTTAGATAATTCGAACATGCAAGCTGCAATATATAAAGAGCAGAAACTCACCTGTCTGAGTAAATATAGCAGTGTTAATCCCAATTAAGTTCCCTTTTGAATCCAATAAAGGACCTCCACTGTAACATCACAGAAAATAATGCATTGATGACCATGGGAAAAGGCTTTGAGGCTCAGCGTCAGGACATATCTAAATTTGAAAGTCACACCTGTTACCAGGATTGATGGCAGCATCAGTTTGAATCCCTCCACCTATTGTAACTCCAGTTTGACTGTTTATATCCCTGTTCAGACCACTAATGACCCCAACAGTGAGCGTGTGATCAAAACCAAATGGATTTCCAATTGCTAAGCACTGCTGGCCCACTTTTAGAGAAGATGATGGACCGACCTTAATTGGCCTCAACAGTTCCTTAGGGGCTTCAACCTGGTATGAGAATCATCAATAATGCAACAACTTGACATGTGGGTCTCATATTAATTTTTATTGAAACCTCCTTTAAAAGGTTCATTTCTGATGAAGTTTCAACATCAGAAATTGATATCTGTTAGTAGATCCGTACCTTAGATCCTTGACTTTGCAAGATCAGCAAAGAAGATGCTTTCTTGGTCCTAAATTTAGTTCTCAGTGCAACAAGCAGGATTTCATAATTTCTCTTATGAGATGCATAAGTTATAAACAATTCCAACTCCAACAAAACTAGGGACAAGTGTGTTTTTACTCTTCGCATGCTGTCCTAATTTCTCAAGTAAATGTTGCCAGTGCAATCTCTTACATACACATAACAAAACCAACATAAGGAAAAGGGACAGCAGCCTTCATATGAACAAGAGTTTGGCAAGTTGATTTTGCATAATTCTGGCACATCAATTTAGAAGGTTGGAACCAGTCCTTTCAGATCACAATGAAAGAATTCAAAATGAGAAAATTAGCCAGATAAAAGATTCAATAGCAAAAAGGAGGTATGATACAACTTAAATTCCCATGCATTATTAAGTAGACATTCAAAGTTGGGAAAGCAGTCCAGAAAACTAAGATAGTTCATTCACCTTCAACACAGCAAGATCCTTTGCACGATCTGCACCAATCAACTTGCCCTCAAAGTTCTTTTGTACCCTTCAGAAAATGGAAAAGGGAGAAAATCAACAGTGAACGGATTAAGAAATAACATCAACTTCAATTACCACATACATAGTAGAAACACTAAGATAATGTGGGAGAAGAGAAAATTCAGAGGCCTACCCTTCAGACGCTAGAATATTAACACGAGCAACAATTTGGCCAGTGCTCGGATTTCTTGACAGAGAATTGCCGATTACTGGTCATACACAAAGAGAGTTAATCCAATAAATCAAGATCAATATTATGCATTTTTATTACTTCCGGTAAATATACATACCATGATAATTTGTCACAATGTGACCCTGTTCATCCCAGACAACTCCCGAACCATTTCCTTCGGGAACCTACACATTTATAACCATTTTCTCTTTCACACATAGGAGAAGAAATTATACACTACAGCAGAGTTGTGGTCAAGGGTGGAGCTTAGCAAGCAACAATTGAAGAAAGCAAGAAACTTTTAAGCATAATTGAGAAAACACAACGCATTACCTCAACTGCACCAGTAATATTAAGCTGAGGCCGCAAAGTTACATCAAATATGTTGACAACAGAGTAAGTATTCTTCTCAAAGAGTTTAACAATTCTTTCCTGCCAAGTAGACACATATCAAGTCACCTGCCACAGAAAGTATGAAAATTTACAAATAACTAATTAGAAAGACAAGAAAGTAGGAAAAGAATGGACGGAACATAATTTGCAAGAAAAATGAACCTCGGATGGGAAAAGTGCCCCAGCGGGCAAAACTTGAGGAGTGACTTCTTCAACTGTCACCGACGGGTCCCCTAATGCGTATGCTGTAATATCAACAACCATATTAATACTTTCCTATCACATTCTCCATTGAAATTGACAACATCAAAGATTTTCCATCCGTATAAATTAAACAAATTAAAGTCTTCAAAGAAAAAATATAAGTAGGGCTACAAAGATGAAAGCAAAAGAAAGCCGGAACCGTGCGAACCTGGAAAGTACCTTGAGGGAAGGAGATAAAAGTAACACGCGCACATTAACATACGGGCAAAGAACGATCGACGCGTAGTCAGAGAGAAATTTTCCGGCACAATTTTTTGTAGGGAATTGCCACCGATGTCGTCTTTATCGTCACCCCTGCAAAAGGAGCACAAATCTTGGAGAACCCAGCAAAAAAATTGGGCCAGTGAAGTAATAAGTAAGTGTATGAGCGTAAGAGGCTCTTTACCAATGAGTGGGAGGAAGAGGAAGACGAGAAAAGACGTCGCAGCAGAGCTTGCGGCGGCCGAGAAATGGGAGATTTCTACCGGAGATAAAAGTAGTGATGGCCTTGTGGGATTTGAGTGGCGGAATTGCAGAGCTACTGCAAGCTACTATTGCTTGCATTGTTTTTGTTTCGTCTTTACTAGAAAGAAAGAATGAACAGAAAAACAGTTGGATAGTCGGAAAAGCAGCTGGTCTGCAGATGAGTGGCTGCTGAGCAAAAAGCAGGAGAACACAGGAGCTGAGAGATAGATAGAGTCGTTTGCTGGCGAATGGCGACTTTAGTAGCAATTGGAGGGGAATGGAGAGATGTAAATCACGATGAAGCAAGTCTTTGGCTCTCAGATCTCCATATTTATGTTTTGAGATATCAACAATTTCTACTGTTTAGTGGACAAAAACCTCCGTATTTTTTTCTATAAAATTAAGACTATATATATATATATACATATATTACCATCTCATTATTCCAGAGTGAGTTAAAATTTTGAGACCAGAGACTTTGCTGCAAAAGTACAAAAGAATTTACAATGTTAATCCTACAAAAGAAAATGGAACCATATGATAATCATTTCTAATCTTTCATCAAGAGCAATAATGTTGTATTTTTAAATTTAGATAGGCAAGAGTCAGTGATATCATAAAACACTCCCACATTGTTCACATAATGCAAATAGGTACACTATATATCTAGCCAAATAGTTAGCTTTGTTTGCTGAGCTTGGCAACGCAGGCTTGTAACCCAAGTGGGGGCATTGAAGTGGTTGGATGATTGGGCTTGCCTAGCTGGCTGGGCTATAGGATGCTCTTGTTGGCTTGCCCATCCCAAGTGGGGAGTTGGGCCATTTGGTCCAAGCGAAAGCTTGGGACATGTGGTTCTTAGAGTGGTGGGTATTGCGTCAGGCTGGCTTCACAGAACAGCGAAAACCACCCGTTCCTCACAGTGGGAGGATAACAGGCCAATGCTTCCTTGGTTCATCAAAGTGAGATGGGCTAGCCTAATTGGACATTTACTTTTTTGGCTTTGGCCCTTTTATTGTTAACCTAGTTTGCATGTCCACGACGCAGAGGTTCTTGAAAGAAGTGATATGCATAAGTTGGTGTAGTGCAACTGTAGGACTTAAATACAAAGATCAAAGAAGAGTCCTACTTCAAATCCTCTTCCTAAATTTTTATCGGTGGATTGTCCATTTATAATTCAATTCTCCAACTGCTAACTAAATCAGCCGGTCTCCCTTTCATATGTCTGCAAATTAGCTCCTTCCCACCCACTTAGGTAACTAAATGACATTGTAAATTAAGTTATATAAGCCAAATTCTTCAATCACCCCTGATGTCAGTTCCTTCTACTCAATCACACCTTCTCATCTATAAATTCCCTGCAATATCCTATACTCAAATTCACATTACTTCAAATCACTAATCAAGCATTTATACTTGAGACATACATACATACATTTAAGATGAAGGGAGTTGCTGTGATTCTCGTGGTGGTTCTGGCGGTGGTTTCACTGGTGGCAAGGCCAGGGGAGGCCGTATCATGCGGCGACGTGCAGGGCTCCCTGGCGCCGTGTCTGGCTTACCTGACCGGAGGCGGAGAACCATCCTCGTCATGCTGCAATGGCGTAAGGAGCCTGATGGGCAGTCTCCAATCTCAGCAGGACAGACAAACGGCGTGCAACTGCATGAAGTCCGCTGCCTCCAGCTTCAACGTACGCTCCGACGCCGCCTCCAACCTCCCCGGAAAATGTGGTGTTTCCATCGGCATGACTGTTAGTCCCGATGTCGACTGCAGCAAGTACGTTCTGATGTTTCACAAAGTTAAATATTTATTATGTCCAACAATTACAAAATTAAGTGCTAATCCTTTGTTTTTGTATTTGGTGCAGGGTTTCTTAAATGAGATTTTTGTTTGATTAGAGGAATAAATAGATTGAGAGGAAGCTTTGGGTATGAGGTTGAGCGTGGTTGTAGTGTTGTGTATATGCTGCAGCATGCTTTTGTATTGTATATAGCAGTGTGGTGGGAGCTTTCTTCATCAGTTGTGATCCAGTCCTTGCTGTTCATCAAGGGCTTTGTTACTTTGGAATAAAACATGTTTTTCTTATCAACTTGTGTTTTTCCCTGTTTCGTTTTAAATTACTATTTCATTGTAGATATAAGGTAACATCATGTTTTGATCAATAATCCTAATTAACTTCGAGCTAGGACCCGTATAAAGAGCTTTGTTGTAAAACAAATTTTGTTTTTCTTAACGCGCACACTAACACATTGGAAAATTTTACTCGGACTCGAGTAGGCTAAATTTGAATCAATCATATGGTAAGCGTTATACATTTACCAGACACATGTTCTGTGATTGATTCGATTCGATCAAATCTATTTCGAGTAAGAATTTTTCTAATATAGTGCAATATAGTGTATTTGATTTCACTATGTGTGTGTACAATTGTTTAATATTTATATTAATATATGATAACACGATCTGTTCTGATCTTCGAAAATCGTATGTTGGGTACTATACTATCGGATTTGGGTCTACAAGGGGAATAAACTCAAAATCTGCACAAAGAATGGAGGTGTTGGACTTGATTTGGCATGAGTACTCCAACGCTCAAATCATGATCAAATTATGTAATAAGGTGGGAGCTAAGAGATAATAGTTGGATAAGATAAGATACCTTGACTTTCATAAATACTGAGGATTTATATTGCTCGACCCAATATATAATAACACCTACCCTATCCGAGATGTGCTAACGTGTCGCCCATCTAGCCTTTTCCGTTGCCATACGCCCTCGCAACACTCTTTGGGCTAGAGGCCTTTAGGAAGCTCCAACTTATGTCTTGGGCAAACCAGCTTCAAGCCCAAATGGGTTGGATCATATTTAGAGTCCACATCATACCATATGGTTATTTGTTACGATTATTCATACAAATTTTGAGTCTACAAAATTAATTATAAAACTAAAAAATATAGATAAATTATTTTTTTGATGAATTTAAATCAAAATGTTACAATATCTGAAAATGAAGATCCCAATTCTTCCTTTCACATTGCGCTCTGAGTGTTGAAAGTTTGTTATTAGATGCAATTATGTAATCTCTTACGAATTTATAAGAGCAAATTACGAGTTAAATTGAAATTCAACATCAAGATTTTGAAAGTTTGTACCAAGGAAAGTATAGAACCTCAAGGTTGTTAGCTTCGTCATAGCTTTGAGTTTTTTACTTGTTTTAAACTTGAGTTGTAATGAATTTAACGTGTGTATTTAGTATGTCTTATGTATCAGTATACCCTAGAGGCTACTCTTTATAGGCATGAACTAGGGTTTTGACCTATAGTTCTCTTATGTCGGGATTTGAATACAATAGTTTTTGGTGGATTAACTTCCTAATGGTGTATAATTAAGCATGCATTCGTCAATTAATCAATTCAAAATAAAAAAATAATTTTATATTTTATTTTAGATTAAATTATGCATAAGGCTCAAATTTGATATAAGTTTATTGTGAACTTATTATCATTAGAATATATAAACCTTAAATTGTGAACTTCAATTTAGATACCAATTAGAATGTGTTTAAGTTTTTAATTGATAACTTATTTTACAAGAAATTCAATTTCAACAATAACGACTTAATTATGAGCCAAACTAATTATGGATTTCTTAATACAAAAAATATTAGTTAATAAACCCAGTTTAGGTTTCAAAACATTTGATTGATGGTGTTGTACACTCGCTCCTTTGATTTAACAAATGAATTAACACAAGTATATTACGAACATGCTAAACCGGGTCTAGTGCGGACCGGGGGAATAACGCGAGGAATGCGGTCGCTCACGCGCCTCCGCTGAAATTCCCCAGTTTTCCCTGACAGATATTTTCACCCGCTCCACGGTGTCGCCACCGGTCCCACGTCAAACAGAGAACATCGGCGCATCGTATAAAAAGTTGCCTCCGCATTGGCTAGAAACGTAGGACTACTGCTGACACTCTGTCCAGAAGCACATTCGACACAAGGAACACTCTACCTCAACACTTGCCTTCGAGAAAACACTCTGCTTTTACACAATCATCTCCGCACACACAACACACACTGCTGTATATGTATATGTGAGAAACGACAATCTTGCGAAACGCATACTAGGGTTTCCAGTGTGGGCTTTAGGGTTGAGAGAAATGGTGTCTAACAGGGCGAAGAAATCCAGAACTGCTGCGGCGGACGACGATGATCAATTTGAGCGTGATGACATGCTTCTCGCCATCGAAAAGCTTCAGGAAGCGCAAGAGGAGCTTGAGAAGGTTGTGCCTTTTTAAATTTATTTGTGCTTTTCACCGTTTCGGCGTTTGTACTTGAATTTGTTTCTCCTATTCGGGTCTGGATTAATTCTGAGTATACTTATAACGTTCTTGATTGTGTTCTATCGATGTGAAATGATGGAATCTTTTGTGTTCTAGTTGCTTGTAGAGCTGCATGGTGTGTTGAGCATTTTTGTATTTTTTTTTTCTGGTTTAAGGAAATTTTGGAAATTTATACTACTTTCTTTTGGTTGGGAGGGGGGTCAGTCTGTTTCGGAAGGATCTTGTTTTTTTGGCTGAAACTTAAAGCAAGATTAGGATAAAACTTTCTGTTGTTTTTTAACTGAATTATTTATGCTACACTTTTCTATTGCTTCCACTGATCTCTGTTTGGTTTTCAATTTCTTTTGCTCAATTTGTCCATGGCAAGCCTCATTGCTTAATGTAATATCACATAGTATAAAATGCTGGATTATTTGTTATTTTGATTAATTTTATTTGTTCAATTTCAATTTGGTGGATGATCCATTTGTAAATATTTTATCTTGTTCTAATATATTACAAAATCTAAACCAAGCCTCATTATATATAGCACGTAACTTGGAACGATGTAAAAATGGATAATCAAATCTAAGAAAAAAGTTGTCTTTACATGCATCCGAAGGCATGTATATATATGTGTGTGTGTGTGTGTCGCTATCTATGTTACCGCAGGCAATCAAATTAATATGATTTGACCCACATGATTTTGACAAATTAGTTAGCTTCTGTTTCTGAAGTTGATTGGTAAGCTAATATGCCAAAAAAGATCTACAAGTGGACATTTGGTTTGCCATGTGTATCGCTGGTCCATCTTGGCAAAGCAGATGCAGTGTTTACAATTGTAACTAGCATACGCTTTCTGATGCGTTTATGTGGAAACAGCCTGTTGGTTATGCCATAATAGTTCTCATTGCTTTTTCCTTTTTAACTTTGTTCCATTTTAGACAACATTATGGCTTTAAGGATGTGGTGGTCATAATACTTTATAACTAAATGCTTAGTTTTGCGTCTGCGCATGGAAAGCACGATCTTGTACTTGAAACTTATGTCATCACCTTCGTGGTTGGTTTTTTATTGGTCACTTCATTGATGTTTTTCTACTTCTCTTTCTTGGTAAGTATGCATATGACTCATTTAAGGATGAGTAAGTAAATAAGAGGACGTTTTATTCCAACATATTCTCTCTGTACGGAGACTAGTTTATATTGTACCCTTCACTATTTCACCATTGATTACTCGCACACGAAATGCATACCTTTGTGCATAAATACATTTATGCCCTGTGACTATTTATTGTTCCCAGTTGATGTAAATTGATTTGTTGGATGTTACTTGCAGATAGCTATTATTGAGTAGGATACAAAGGACGCGCATCATCGTGTGAACGAATTCCCAATGAGTAGAAAACCAGATGAGGTGTGTTGCTGATGATTCTTTTTTGACTGCCAATGTATAGGTTAATGAAGAAGCCAACGAGAAGATATTGGCAATTGAGCAGAAATACAACGAGATGAGAGAGCCTGTTTATGCCAAAAGAAATGAGGTCATCAGTTCCATACCAGACTTCTGGTTAACTGCTGTGAGTGAACAGGCCTATCTATTCTTGCATTAATTGGAATTACTCCTTTGCAGGCTGAATCAGTGATATTCTCCATATTGCTATCTACTTTGCAGTTCTTGAATCATCCTACACTTGGAGATTTGCTGACAGAGGAAGATCAAAAGGTTTGACACAAAATTAGATCTGTTTAACTTTGTAATCCAGTTTATTATTTAATGCTGCTTCCCCAGAAGCTTGAGCTGACCTTCTTATATCATTTGATATCCTTACCCTTTCTATGATTGGGAGAGGATGTCATTGTCCACTCTGAGGAGATATGTGGAATTGATAAACAAGCTCATCGCTTTCTCTTTTACTTGATCTAGATATTTAAGTATTTGGATTCTCTTGAGGTCGAGGACTTTAAAGACCCCAGAAAGGGTTATTGTATCACATTTGTAAGTCTTCAAACTCTTTTGTGGACAAAAAATGGTTTTCCCAATTAGAGGAGTAGAGAATTTTCTATTTAATACTTCTGCTGTATCATTCCTACTCATTTGATCAGTGGTAACATTTTCTTCTGTGTGAGATTCCAGAACTTTAAGGTCAACCCGTATTTTGAAAATACGGAGCTCACAAAGACCATTAAGTTCTTCGATGAAGGCACGCTAAGGTCAACTGGTACAACCATCAGGTGGAAGGAGGGCAAGGTAACAGCACTCACTATATTCTTCTGTAAATACAAACACCTTTCTCTCCGCTCTTCCATTGACATGTTCTATTTATTTCCTGAACTATTCTGATTTCTACATGTCCAGAGTCCTGCGGATGCCAGAAACGATCTGGAAAAAGGAAACAAACGACCACTAAATCTGAGCAGGTATGTTTTTTGCCATTGCCTTAACTGCTGTTAGCTTTTGAGATATTTGGATATTATGTCACTGAAGGCAAAGTTTGGAGGTATATCATTCTCACTAAAGCGTGGATGCTACCTTCATTAATACAGCTTCTTTAGTTGGTTTGGCTTTCCGCCAGAGGGCACAGTGGAGGTCGAGCAGGACGTGGTAAACAGATACTGGACTCCTGCAACTCTTTATGGCATTATTATACTTTAAATGCTGTTTTAGCACACCGATTAAAGGATGAAATTACCACTTTGGCACAATTTAGCAAGCCAAAACGTTATCTGCTCTTTTTCAGTGACCCAATGCTTTATTCCCCCTTCAAAACTACAGGTGGCGGAGTTAATCAAGGAAGACTTATGGCCCAATCCAATCGAACTTCTCAACAATGTACTGTTTACTTTTTACCCTCTATTCTATTAAATTCATTGCCTGTTCTCTTGACTCAGCTTAAAGTTAATGACTACAGGAAGATGATGAAGACTACACTGAAGATGATGATGATGATGAGGTACTAAATTCTCTATCAGCCTCTTTGGAGTTATTTGGCATGAAAACCCTGACTCCCTCTATGTTTTCACTTTGGCCAATATCTAGTCTAAAATATTATAGTATCTTTAAGAACTTCGAATTTTCCGATTCCTTGCGCTGATTTTTCTTCAGGTTCTGCTACCTTCTGTGGTCTGTTAAATTCTTCCTTCCGTTAGTTCACATTTTCTGTTCGCCAATGAGAAACATAATTTACGTTGACTTTTCTGCTTAAATATACATCACTGTCAGCCTGTTCTATGTTTCTGTTGCTATTTTTTTGTATTCTTTTCCTAGGTTTTCCTGTTTGGTGTTCTGGCATAATAGCCCATACCTTCCCCTCTCAGCGCATGTGTGCAATCTTTTCTGGACATGTTTGCAACACTGATTTTCATGTGCTGCACCATGCACCATCCCCATTATCTTATGGCAGAATTTGTATTGTTATATCCCAATATTTGGTTTAACTGCTACTTGATATAAAGCTGAGTGCTTCTGTTCTCACATGGACTAAACTTTGTGGTGTTTACATATGATTCAGTGTGACCGTGTTATATGGTTTGTTACCGGTTTCTGACTCTGTTGTATCATTAATTAGGGAGACGAGGATGACAATGATGAAGGTGATGAAGATGGCTGCGAGAATGATGATGAATGAATTCTATCAGCCCCTCTGCTTCTATCATTTTCAGAATTTTCATTTGAAACTGAAAAGTAACTTACTAGACTTTATAAACATGTCCCCTTAGAAGATTTTAATATCATCTGATTTATGGTAGACAAAGATCAACTGGCTGGCTGCCGGAGATGTCATAAAGCCATTCCCATATATAATATGCTCTAAGTTCTACCTAAGTCTACACATTGCATCTTTTTGTTGCATTAAACCTTCTCAATTCTTTAGATCCCTTTAGGAGCAGACTTAATCAATGCCAGAATGGGTGTTAAGTTTGAAAGGGCGGCAACTTGGTCTACTGATAAGATCTTAAGAATTTGGCAAACAAACATACTGGCTTGTGATGATTTTATCTGTATATCGTGAGTCTGTCGGCCAAGTCCCACATATTGCAAGAAAGTATAGCTTCACGACGCCTTCTAATAGTTTTTGCTTTCCTCTACCCCCTCCCTGCCTCCCTCCCTGTTGAAAACAATCCATTGCTTGAATTTTGGTCTTCTTATGCTTGAATCCAGGTTTCCCTCGGCACCTGGAGGCCTAGGCCTGCTGTTGGATTGCACTAATAGAGTCACAACCTGTTCTGTGGCTTAATAACTGTGAAAAGATAAGAAGAAATGTCGGTGGCCCACACTCATTTTTGCGTTGCCTTTTCCAGAATACTCTCTTCCACACATAGTTCTCCCTTACGAACTTTGGAAGACAGAACAAGGAAATATAAGCTGGAAGGAGAGTTAAAAGGGACACGCACAACATTGTATAGAGACTATCCTTCACCATCCTTGCATAGTTGCATTGATGCTCCCAGAAATGAATCGCAAATACTTGTATGATGTGATGTAGCAAATACACAAAGCATGAGCAAGGGAACAACACATATTCCCTAAACCTAAAGATGTATAAGAATAGAATACATACCCCATGGGGATTTCGCAACTATTATCCCCATTAGGCACACCTAGTATATGAGTTACAAAAATCATGTAAGTTCACCTAAGTAGAAAATAGGGGTTGAATTCATTCCAAGTGGAATCATTGATTCTCCACTTTTGGGTCACATTGTCTGCAGTTGCCCCCAAATATTTCTCATGGGACTTAACAACTATCAAAAACAGGTTGGAGATGAACGGATTGCCAAGAAAGGGATTAATTGCTTCTCCAAGTCCAGACACTTCAGAGAGCAAGTGCCCACAATTGTCTTGTTCCTCTTTTAAGATGCAGTTCGACAAGACATAAAATGCAAGGAGATTTGCATAAAGTGGTAAAAATGCATCCTTGTGATTGCCAACTCCACCAATCCAATCAATACTTCCCCTTTTTCCCATATGGTCATTGGTAAATGCTATCATCTGTTCCAAAAATCTGGTCCTCCATTTATGCAAAAGATCCCTCACCCCACTCTTGATCCATGAATCACCTGCCCAAGATTTTGAAATTAGAATACCTTCCAGATGCGAACAACAAATCTGAGAAATTAACAGCTTTTCTTCATGATGGTTATCAATCTCCTTGTCAAAAACCCGCCTTACAAGGTCTCCTCCTGACACAGTGTAGTTTGCACTGTTTGCAGCATTCAGAACCCAGCAGCAAAGAGAATCCAAATAATCAGGCCAGCGGCCAAAGATTGTTGAAAGATGCACAAAACATAATTCAATCACTTTCTCAACTTGACTGGAAGCTGTTGTAGCGGGAAAGTGTTTCCTGGGATCTCTGGATGTTAAACACTTCTGGACGTCTAAAGCAAGCCTTTTCCTGAGCCCAACATCTTCATCCTCCAGAAGCTTTATGCATGTCAACCATAGGTCCAGTACTTTACGGGCAAACAATCTGATAGCCTCTTCTGGTTTAAAATGAGAACATAGATTCCCATCTGAAACTGGGTAGCTGAAAACAAAAGAACCAAGGACCTCAGCGTGAGCCAGCAGACCAGAAGCTATCATTGATTCCGCAGCTGCCTTTCTCATATTTACAGGCTCCGATGCATCACTGCTTTGTTCTATCAGATCCACAAAATAACTTAATGAATCATAGAAATCAGAGAACATTTTACTTGGATCAGTTTGGATGAGCTCAGCTATTTTTATCTTCTCTACTTCAGAAGACAAAAGCCTCATACATATGTTGGAAATTTGCCTGGCACATATCCCCAAGCAGCAGATCAGTGTTTGCCGTGTCTTTGCATGCCTTGTGATCTTGAATAGGGAAACCAACCTGTTCCATAACTGGAATATTGAATGGCAGTCCATATTACAGACATATCTTGGTTCCACACTTAGTTGGATGTCTTGAAATCCAAGCGAGTTCCAAGTGTAAAATATTTTTAGAAGGTAATGCATGCATTTATGATGTTTTTCTGAAACCAGAAGCTTAATAATTGTATCTTGAAGATCGACAATAGTCGAGCAAATTTTCATAGCTTCAGAATAAAACTGATCCCCATCGTTATTACCTGATGATTCCCTTCTCTTCAGGAACAGAAGAAGCCACTTCAATGTAGCAATTCGTACTTCATATGATGCATCTGACATGGAGCGGATCAACCTCTCCTGAAATCTGCTAAAGGCAACCTCCATTCCAACTACTCTTAACGAACTAGTAGCAGGTGAAGGGAAATAGCTTCTCATCAGATCATCTTCAACTACTTCTTTAGATGTTTGGAAAACACAATTGAAATAGGATGTCGCAGCTTGCTTGCGAAGTTCCTGAATAGTTGGATCAAAATACCTAGGGCCATCAGCAGGTTCTAAATCTAAGCATTCCGATGACAACACCCAGAGGAGGTTCCAAATGTCACAAGCACTTCTGCTCCCTTCACAGGTTCTTGCTACACTTAGCATGTTATCAAGCAACTTTAATATGCAGCCATTCAGGATGGGGCAAGTGCACTGTTGTGGTCTTCCAATCCACGAGCGTTTTGCCAGGATTTGAACCAATTCATGAAGAATATTATCTTTTTTAGAGGAATCAGCTAGGTTTCTACAGTTGATATCAACAAGAGAGTTGAGCTGCAATAACATTCCATGAATTGAATTGAAAGAACAGAAGGTCTTATTAGTCGAATCCAAGGTACTGGGAGAACCAGGAGTCGTGACGCGGCTTTTCTCAGTAGGTAACTCTGAAGCAATGTTGAGCATGACAACTTTCAGTTTCTCATTGGCCACAATACCTGTTAAAGCACCTGATGCAAGGACACGAATGCGAAAGTTGCCTTGAATAGAACACCTCCGGATGAATGGCATAAAAAGAAAAGGGTCCAAAGCATCTCCAGTTTCACTGGAAATTGGTGAAGGTTTAAGCCTAGACAAAAGTATCAGCATGGGACACAAGCTTGGATGTACGATATTTTTCAGGTTGGATCCTAACTGTTCTGATGACCCATCCAGAAGCAATTCAGTAGCCACTTTCAGTTCATTGAATAAGAACGAGTGTAGAGAAGGGTACCTTCAGTCAGAGAAACGATGTTATGAGACGAAATCTATCAGCTAAGTTATGCAGGAAGCAAAGAGACGTAAACATTATCAAAATTTACATCAGGATAAGTGCACGGAAAAGAATACTTCATGACTTTGTACCGCATGTTACTTTAATACCACTCCCCACTACATTACCTCCATTCCTTTTCTAGACGGTGATCCAGCATTTTCCTTAGAACGGAGCCAAGCATAACAAATATTTTGCAGCAATTCACCAAGTTACACACATTCCCAACAAGCTGCTGGGTAATAATGTTCAGAAGATTAATTGACCATTGATTTTGTATTTTTCTCATTTTGGTGATCAATACGAACAACGATAAGATTTTTGCTTTTCTTAATCAATGTCAATCATTCTTGGATTCAATAAAATCAACTAAACTGAAATCAATTTTTACCAGATTACCAATTTCAGAATTTCCACTGACGTATTTCATGCAAAAGTGTCAAGTATCTTAGAAAGTTAGAAATTTGGGACAAATATTTATGTGATATCAAGTTTTAGAGTTAGGTAAGGGATCCAAACTAGACACATGAGTACCTAGTGCAATAGTTATTGTAATTTTGCACACCCAAACAGTTAGAGAAAAAGAAATATAAACAAACCTGAACGACGAAGCTTACCTGTGGAAAAATTCAAGCCCAGTTAGAGCTCGCCTTGCAGATTCTCTTTTCTGAATATTCAGAAATCCAAGCATGCGCCGTACTAAAGCTGTATATGCGAGACAAGCACTGTTGCGGACCTCCCAGTATGAAGAAGAGAAAGATCGTATCGAGATAATCAATGCCTCAGCAGAAAAGCCTGAGGTATCAGTTGCTAGGTTTGTGTCATTGAAAGCTGCCCTGAGAATATTGAAAGCATGTACAGTTGGAACAACACCCTCATCACGGAACTTTGACATTTCTTTATTCCCATTCATACCAGGAGGTGGTGTGCAACCAGTTTCCTGGTTTGAATTTGATAAAAACCCACTGCATAAGTCACTATTGGAGTTCTTTGTGTGGTGTTGACCATTTAAAGACTTCTTAGCTATATCTATTAGCCAACATAGTGCCCTTGGAAGTAGTCTCTTTGGTGTTCCCTCAGGCTCTGAGAGGAAAAATGCGAGAAATGCGGCAGGTATACCGGCACTTCTTCTTAATAGGTCGTCCACTGTCTGTCCCTTGGCCACAGTTCTTTGCATCAGTTGCTCCATCCAAGACTCTGTCAATTTACATAGCCTGAACATAAAGAAGCGGGTGTCAGCACATGGACTTCTACCTCTACCATTCAACAGGTTATGATTGAGACAATGAAAACTAGGTCAAGAAAATGTCGACACTCTTAAAAATGTCAGATTGGTAGCAGCAATTCGCGAAAGCTCATACGGACTGAGAATCTAATATGTCAATGTTTACTTCAGATGTGTACTCGTGTATTGAGTAAACGAAACATTTCACCGTCAATTAACCATAGAGAATTAATACAATGCTCAGTACCAAGTCTTCAAATCCTTCAGCTGTGGGCATTTTGTTGTGGTTGCAAGACAGAATCAAATAATTTTACTTTTTATGGAAGAATATATCTTACTAAAAGAAACTTCAGCATTCAACAATAAGAGAATTTTACTAAATATATAGTGGTAACTTGACTGCCCTATGATCTGGAGGGACACCATCAGGATCGGATAATCGAACAATTCAAGAAATACCTTGGATCATTTGAACAAAGCAAACGGTTACACAGGGCCGTGAACCCAGCCCTTGTCTTATCAATTGCACCATTATGTTTCATTTTGAGAAGGACTTCTAAGAAATGGTTGCCAATTGTCTCAAGTTGTTTTAGATCAAGCATTGCATCAGATTCCTCAACAGAATTATCAGCAGTAGTACCAATTGCCTTCCTCATTTCATCTGAGGTAGGTAAAGGAACTTTTCTAATTACTGTTCCCAGAAGAAGGCTCACCTGGAAATGAAATGAAGACATTAATCAAGATTCTCAGAATGCTTGCAATTTTAGTGAATAAACATCATTCTCTGTGCATTCTGTGGATGTTATTTAAGTAGAAATTACAAGGAGTCAACGCCAATAAAATATGATGCTAGAAGACCATTCTATTATCTTACTATTCCCCAGAAATAGCCAATAATTGAAATTTATAGTGGGAAACTTACCTCTTTCATTGCAAGCCAGCAACCAACCATAACAACCTGATCGGAGGGCGTGACCTCCTCCACAACTTTGGTAACATTAACCTCATCCTCTGATTTTGGGCCAGATAAATCGATCTCATCTTGAACCTCTAGAAGAAATGCCTCGTCATCCACCATTTCTTCCATATCATCAGGTAAGTACCATGCATCAGCTGAGACTACCCAAAGGGCCAATGAAGTTATTCGCATGACCAACCCCAAGAGCCTTTCCAATACACATTTCATTTCAGCGATACTATGCGAAAACACATTCGAATTCCAATCCATTTCCTCAAATGTGTAACGAAGGGTGAGCAATATACCATGAACAAAGCTATTCTTGCATGCCTCTGAAAGATTTCTTTCAGCATCTTCCACAGAAGCAAGCAGCCAATCAATAAGTGATATAAGATAAGTTACTGCAGGAGGGCTGGATCTGCAACTTTGATGGTCCCCATTTAGCAGCTCAGACTCTGAACCAAAAGAGACACCATTACATGATGGTCTAACAATCCAGCTTAGCTCCAACACGTACTTCCTAAAGAGAAGCCGCAGAGTCAGAGCTCCAGCATCAGTTTCTCGGACACGTGGACTGCAGATTAGCTTTTTCGCCCATATAATTGCCTCGCGGACCAAGTCTGGACTACAAATCCCAGGAAGTGGGGTAGGAAAGTAAAGTAAAATACGAAATGAACTCTCTCGCAGTCGATCCCAACTATCAACAATTGACCCTACCAGCAACAATGTTGAATCAGGTGAAGTAAGACTTTTACTGTATGGATATAGATTGGCTTCAGAAACAAAAGCATCTTGATTTCCTGCCAAAGTTGGCACCACAGGCCAAACATTTAACATTATCAATATGAGCTCCATAGCCATTATCTTTCTCTCATATGGCGCAGAAGGATAACAGGAAAAAAATAGGAAACAACTCAACCACTTGGTAAAATCAAAGAGATTCTCCGCCCTGTGTCTTACAGTTTTTTCATTTCCTTCATATAAGAAAACTCCATTTTCATCTCCAGAAACAAGAGGCTTCCATGTTCCCAGCTTAATTTGTCTCTCCAATGCGGTCCGGACCCGAGAAAAGAACTTCCTGAACAAGCTGTTCCACTTCATTTGGAAAGCAGTAGAACAACATCTCATGTTCAGGGGTACAGCTCTTCTCATCAGGCTAAGTTCCAAAGAAGACGGCAGACTCGCTGTCTTCGGGTTTAAGAATAGAGTTTCTGCTGCATCCATGCGAAGCGACTCATCTATGTGGCTCAAAGCTAATATGAGCCATTTGACAGGAACTTTCACCTCAATACCCTTTATACCAACAACACAATGTAAATTACTATCTTCCAAATCCGGTACTGTACCTTCAGGAGATATGGATGAACTTTCATGCCAATCAATATCGCCTTCCATCAAGGCAAGTACACGAGAGACCTTGAGTAATGATACCAAAACAGCACTTTGCTGTTCAACTCCTAGCACCATATCTGTACGAGTGATTTCTGTAAAAGCAAGTAAAGGGGCCTCATCCCATCCAATCCCAATAGATGCAAGCATAGAGAATATACAGTCCACATCTAGCTCAAGTAGAACTGGCAATGCATAAGTATTTAAGTTAGAACGCAGCTTTGCAAGTCCAAAAGCAAGTCCATGTAAAAACGGTGGCAAGCAATGACCCCTGTATTTTGCATATCCATTGTCAACACCATCACTGCTCCAATATTCATCTCTCAAGCACTCAAGGAAACACTTGAGAAACGTAGTAGCAGCACAACACACATCATCATCAATGTACGCCTTGATTGTCTCGAAGAGCAAGCCCGGGTTCATGCCAAGAATAGCCTTCGCCCCCAACCGCCTAGTAAGGGAGGCTAAAGGAACATATCTTCCCTTGCAACGTGGTCCCAGACAAAGGAGATCAGAAGCAATCTTCCTCAAGAACAACTTTATGTTTTCACTACCCTCTGCCCACTGAAGGCTAGACTGAATGTCTAGATAGAGATCAAATATAAGATGAACTTGTTTAACCGTTTGACTTAAAGGATCTTCCAAGTTATTCCACACAATCTTTAATATCCTTGCCCCCATCTCCTCAGGAATCGGGTCATAATTATCTGCATTGTCCTCAGTATCACCTTGTAATAATGTTTTTATCTGCTGCATGCATATTTGAATCACAGTTAATGCATGAAAATTAGAATGACTATCGATAGGATGTTCAGCATAGCTACACAACTCAGGCAATATAGCATCATACAGTATTGTCTTGACTGAATATCCACCATCACTAGAAGCCATACCACCACCCAGACCATCATTTGAGACAACATAGTGAGTATCGAGAACAGTTCTAGAAACTGCTGTCAGTATCCCTCTGATCAAGCAAAGTCTGCTGAGTGCTGGAAAATTATGAATTTCATCAACCAGGCCACCGTTATATGGAATCTTCCCAAGCACAGCATCAAGGTCCATCTCGCAGTCCCGAATGTCAGTCTGATGAAAAATACCTCCCATGATAAACAAACCAAGTTCACCAGGACTCAAACACACCTGCAGGGCTGCACAAAAACTCACGCCAGCTGCCACTAAACAGTCCCTTGAAAACGCATGCGACTTCAAAATGCTCAAAACGTTCACAAAAGCCATCTCCAGGACACTGCAGTTGTTCAAACTCAGTTCACAATGTTCACCACCTACATTGTAAAACTTTTGTGGGAAGCGTTGAAGCAGGTAGTACATACATGAAAGTGCCTCCTGGCATTGTTCCATAACAATTGGAGAAGGCCTTGAAGATTCATTTGTCTCAGTAACAACACTATGCAATCCTGAAAGCACATCCAACGCCACCAAGTTCGCACATTGTTCTACGACTTGAACCAAGTACCCTAACTTAGGCGTGCTCATCATCGAAAGTGCTGCCCGAGAAACACAGAATCTTTTCCCATTTATCACATTCTCCGCACCACCATACTCCTCGCATAGTTGCCGAAAACAACCCTCAATCAGACTCCGGAAGTTCTTGCACTTGGCCAATACAGACGCTAACGTCCTATGTAAAGGCAAGGAGTTCTCCAGGAAAAGGATTTCCAAGTACAACTTCACCGGACAAGAAACTTTCTTTTCGTCGGAGTTAGGATCGGAGAGCAGATTAGAAAACGCTGCGGCGAGTTTTTTAACGTGTTCGAGTTGGGCATAAGTGGAGTTGAGTGAAACAAGGTGCCTTAATTCAGCGAAAAAGGGGGAGTCATAAGGTGCTTGGTCCAATGCCTGAACGAAATGTGGCGGGAATACGACGGCGCTGTAAGTGTAACGATGGCGGTGCTGTATGGCACGCCACTTAGCGGACATGGTTTAAGGGGCCGCAGAAATATGAAGGTTTAGGCTCGGCCGCTGCCGGTGGTCGGCGTTCCTCTGCAAATACACCTGGGAGTTTAGGGTTTAACGAAAAATGGTTGATTAGATGTTTTATTTTGTCCTTTTTTTAAAATGTTCTGGTCTGTCGAAGACAATGGCGAATTGACAAATATGCCCCTGCCTTTCAGTTTGAAAAGGGCCCCGCTGACGGTTGAGAAAAAAAGTAAAAGTATAATGATATTCAATTCCCAAAAGAAAAGGAAAAAGGAATTTTAATTGAATTATCTTATTAATTTGATGTAAAAATGTTAATATTATTAAGGCCGACAATATTAAGAAATAATAAAGAGAATGTGATTTCGCCTCATACGGAAGTTGGTATTTAAACTATTTTTAATAGTAACATGTTATTTATATATTTTTAATTGATTTAAAATTATCAAAGTATTTTTTTTAAAAAAACAATAAATGTCCAACGTTATATTAAATTCGAGATAAGAAGTGACCTATTTTGATATTAAATTCAATTCTGATTAATGTCCAACGTTATTCGGATCTTGGTTGATGAATTAGAGTATAATGAGCTGATCGAGAGAGACACTGTTAATTTGTTATGGGACGTGGTTAATATGTTGAGAAACTGCAAAGGAACAGTTATAATTATCTCTGCTTCTGTTAAGGATGAAGCATTGATGTATGTATTCTGAGCTGATATTGCAATGTAAAACCAAAATTTTTATGTTAACATTCAAAACCGAAAAGGAAAAGAAGAAGAAGTGAGAGATAGATGGAGGTACACGTCACAGAAAAAGAAAAGGGAGTTGCAATTGCAAGCAATAAACTCTTTTTCAAGAGTAAATGAAAAATAGCATTTAACACTAATCTTCTCGTTTTTAATTGTTGAAAAAATGCTTAATCAATCCTCATCCTCTTCTTCTTCGCCGCCACCAGCTTTCTTTGCAGCAGCTTTCTGGTTCTTTCGCTTGATTCTTCCAGCACGACCACCGCCAAACGGACTAGTTAGGGAGAAATCAATATGCTTTTGGGAGTCGACTCTCACCATGAAGGATGGAACATTCACGACCTGTCTTCCAACCCTGATTGGAACGAAAGGGTACATCATACGCACAATCCAGAAATACCAAAAGAGAAAATGACAGCATATCACCAGTCAGGACTGGTGAGAGTCCATGATATAGAGATACCAAAACAGCAAAAGAACAAGAGGGAAAGGAAAGCTTATATACAGAAACAAGAAACCCATCAACTCTAGTACATTATTTTATTTGTGGTTCATGCCAGTAGAATGACCTTCCAATTCAACATACAGCAATCATGAGCTCTACCATTACTAGAACCACCGATGCCACATGACATCAAGTAGTTTGATTATCATCTGGTTTTATGCTCGTAAAGACCTTGTTCATCTCAAAGTATACATGTCAAAAACAGAATACTTTTGCATAATGCCATGAAACTTCACAACCAACCTAGGCTCTCAAAGACCTTATTCATCTCAAAATAAACATATGTCCAAAACAGCATCCTCTAGCATAATGCCACAAGACATCAGTGCCAACCTAGGCTCATGATCTACCAATAAATCTTAATGAATAGAAACAACTACCAACTTGGAAACTATGGAATATAAGTAAATATGCACCACAAGATAATGCCTTGATAAACCAGCTAACTGTCATATAGATTCACATTTCATAGCAAGCAGAAAAAAGACTGATAAATCAACATATGTGTACAAACATTAAGAACATTCATGTCAGGTAAGCATACAAGTAGTTGCCGTGGAAACTTCAGCAGCTCTAGTTAGGGCATATAGAATGCCTTTTTATTAAGAAGAAATGAAACAAAGAGAATGTACACCAAACAGGTAATAATTTTGAAAACTTTTTTCTGTATTAGTTTAGCATCATGAGAAGAAACAAACTTTAATGTTTGTAAATTATGTAAACACCAAAGAGAATTAAAATACCTGATGTGTCTCTGCCTGATGAGCACTCGGGCATGATGAATGGACTTGGCCATGCCAGCCTTGAACACAAGAGTTTGAAGGCGGCGTTCAAGAAAGTTCTCCACAGTAAGCGCCAACACATAATCAAGTTTATTCTGGCTTTCATCCAATAGCCCATACCTGTTCATCCTACGGAGAAGGGCCTCACCCTCAAAGATACGGCGCGGATCTTTCTCGTCAAGGGTGAGAAGATTTCTAGCATTGTTACGGATACGACTCAAGGCATACTGCACTCTCCATAGCTCCCTCTTGCATCGCAGCCCATATTCTCCAACAAGCTTCAGCTCAGCATCCAATCGCTCCTTCTCGTAGGGTCTGCGAGGCTTCTTGAAAGTCTTCCCATCTATATCAACATTAAGTATAAATTATATATGACACAATTCATCAGTAAAAATGCACTCGGAATCAACTAAAGAACGAGAACAGAGCAGCCAAAAGTTTGGTAGAAATACAACAGTTTGAAAACTCAATCAACGTTGATTAACAGTGAGGAGAAGCTTACAGTTGCGGTAAAAACTGACGTGAACCATTATCAAAGGCTGGAAAGAGGGAAAGACACGGGAGAAATCACGGAGCAGTCAGCAAGACGATCGCTTTCATATATGTGCAAACCCTAAACCCCTTTGCAGACTGATTTTGGCCGTGAGAAAGTCTACGACAGACATTTGGCGGGCCTCTGTATTGGGCTGGGCCGCACGCCCAAAAGTGTTACTCGGTTTCTATGTACTACGTTTGGATCAGTGGATTTAGACTTGAGGGAAGTACTTGAACAAATAATTTTAAATTATCTTAATATTTGAAAAATATAAATCAGAATTAGAGTTAGATGAGTTAAAATTCTTAAAATTATATTGAAGAAAAGAAATTATTATTAGGAATTGAAATCCCAAATTTTAAGTTTATCGACCCAAGTGTAGCCTTAATTCGTATAAGGGGGAAGAAATCCACAGGCACATGTATTTATAAGAGAAATCCACAGACACGTGTAGTATTATGTATGGGATGAAAATTTTCTGATTAGAAAGGCAATAACTTTGATTTAAATGAGTACGAGGATCAATCCTTGATGATAATTGATGGGGAACTCGAACAAGTTGACAATCAAGACTATGTCTCCATATTGATCATCATCTACAGTACAGAATTGTTCTCTGAATCAACCATTTACACAAATTAATGGTGGCATGGAGACAAGAAGATTGAGTCCTTATATGAATCATCATCATCTACGAAGGGTGAAAACTCAAGTTCTACATCGTATCAGATTCTTAACAACTTAACGTCTGCTCTGCTGATTAGGGCTGCCGGCTGCCTATACAACTAATCTCAATCACATATGGTCTATTTGGTAAGAATATGGGATGGCCAAGAATCAGAAGATGAAGGGTAACGGGGCTCTGGCCTGCTCACGCCTGACGCAACCTTAGGCATATTCACCTCAGGGAACGGGCTCGGGAAACCTTGGGAGTCGTGATGCAATGGCATGACGAATACAGGAGTCACAACGGAAGTCGCTTCTGGTGCATGGCCAACTAGAGGAAATGCGACATGATCTTCTTGCAATTGTGGTGAAGTACTGTTCTGGGGTTCAGAAACATTTAAGTCTGTGGGATTAGCCTTCTCATCTATTTCCCTCTGCAGACTCTTGATTTGGTCATCTAGAGCAGAAGTCTCCTCCAAGAGCTCATTCTTCTCAATTGTAACCTGTCAATCCACAATCACACATAAAGAATGTCAGAAAACTAAGTCCCAAAACACTAGAAAAGAATGAAATGGCAATCCTCATCCTGATATATTCAATCAGCATTTCAATCTAGTTTTGTATTTATCCAAGTTCTTATGCTCATGGAACCAAATTAGCTTGATAATTAAGTCATAAATCAGAAAACAGGCTAGTAGAGACTCGTCGTGACAGTAATTTTTTCCAGGCAATAACAGGTATAAACAGACCAAAATGACCGTAAAAGAATCCACAACGAAAAGTTGCATTCAGGTAGCTTACATAATTAGATTCGGACAAAAGAGTTGCATTCTCCTTTCTCAGATTATCCACCTGAGTCAGCAATTCCCGGAGGAGTCGAACCGTCTCTCTCAGTATACAAGCCTTGCCATTGTTCGGATGATCCAGATCTACACAGATAGTTATCCAGTCTAATATCAGTTTTTAACACTGGAAACTGGCAATCAAATCCGATTTCTTGCTTATGCAAACTATGACAAAGTCTAAACCAGACAGCAGACCGTACCCATTGTTCTCCCCAGATCCAGAAATAACTCATTCATTTGGTCGCGCTTCAGCTTCTCCCTTGCTGCTTTATGAATTTTCCTCGGAACTTTAACAGTACTCTTTTTGCTGGGAGATGATAAGCAGAATCAATACAAGCAGAACGCATATTACAGCATCATTGAACTCAGAAGGGCAATTATCTAGACTAAATCAAAACAACAGGCAGTCACAGCTAAATAATTGAAAGAATGCAAACATCGTTCCTCGCAGCAGAATACAAGCATTTTCAGACCAAGCCCCTTGGTGAAGTGTTCATTCAGACACCCGGCATATTTGGGGGAATTGCAATTCCAACACTCAAAACGTAACAATAAGCATTAAAAAAAACCCAAAAGAAAAGAAAACGAACCTCGTACGTATCGCGACACGATCGTCGACCGGATGAGCAGTTTCAGACCCCATTCTGTAGAAATTTACTGATTAAGGAAACAAGTTCCCCTTCACAACAAATGATTTTCGCAGTAATTAAGGAAAAAACTGACGAAAGCGGCGTCGGTAAGAGTTCATAAACCGAACAGCAGATTCGGAAGATACCTTGAAATTCTGCAAAGTTATACCAAAGAAGAAGAAACAACTGAATCGAGCAATTGTGTGAAGGAAGGTGTGGCGGGTTTGAATGACACGCGTGGGCGTGTGTCCGGCGTCCGCCTCCAGCAAGCACCGCATGAGCTCGTCACGGGGTCAATTTGTATCGCAATTACAATCGTGCCCTTGCGGGGTCCTCCAATTTTCACGGGTGAATGCACTGGTTGTTGGTGAATTGAGTGAATGAGTGGGGGTGAAATCGTCAGTTCAGAGATTTGTAGTAAACTGACATCGCGTGTGTGGGTTTTGGAGAGTAATGAAACCACGTGTACAGTCAACACAGTAAGGAGAAATGTCAATGGAAATGGGATTAATTAAATTTAATATATATTTTGTTTTGATTTGGTGTAGGTTTGTTTGGAGGTGGGAGCATAAGTTGGACTGATTTTGAACTGATTGACACTGGCTTTGAGGACTTGTCGCACGCTACGTTTCTTCCTGCTTCTGATAGTATTACGATTCGTTATTCATACCGAAGTTGTGCTTGTAATATTATTTTGAATGGAAATAATTCCAATTTTTTTTTAAAAAAAAATAGAGCTAATTCTGATTATCATTATCATTCATCAGAATATTTTAAGTCTTGTAATTTATATATTAGTGATGGAGAATAAAAAGCACGATTAAAGGAAAGTCAAATCATTTTTATAAGAAGCAACGAAAGATCTAGACAGTACGATTTCAATGATTATGTAATTACTAGATTACCCCTAAATATTAAAATATATCCACCAATTAGTGATGGGTAAAGGGTTAAAATTGACTTTACAACCCCCATATTTATGATTAACTTAGTATAAGTACCCCTGATTATATTATAAGGACTTTTGGAAGAGCAATTAAAGAGAAGCTCGACATGCGAAACGCGTTTTGATCACAAACTCCCTGATTATTTCGCCATCAATTAAATTTCCGTCAAATTCTTAAGTATCTACCTCATTTTATTATTATTTATAACTAAATGATTCTAAAATATTATAATAATTTAATTATCGGTATAGACAAATTAGAATTGTGCACAATTATATTGTGCCACACGAAAAATAACATATTAAATATGATTTTTATTTATATTTTGAGAATTTAATCAAAAGAGCATAAGAGCGTCGAAAAAGTTTCAAATTTGTTTCGAGCTAAATTCAAGGAAAGTCACTGCATTCAAGGCAAAAATCAATATGATCGTTGCATAAATAATCAGGTTTCATTTAGTACGTGATTACGGTGAAAATTCATGAATTACCATTATCAAATCACAAGTTAAAATTGAAAGAAGGTCCAAACATTGACTTGATCAACAAATATCCAAATCCAAGCATCATTTTAAAGTTTATAGTATATGATTTGAGAATAAGTTGAAACACCATTGAGAAAATCAAATCAACTTCAAATGAGATTAATATATCAAGTTCTACCTTTGAAGTTATTAAATCAAAGATTAAGTTCTCGACGCGAGAATTAAGGGCCCGTTTGGTTGTGTTTTATCTTTATTTTCAGTTTCCACCTATATTTTGAAAATTGGATCGGACGCGAACCGGCTGGTTCACCAACCTGCTATGTATTCGTGCCGGTTCATAAACTTAAAACATGGTAAAGTCAAAATCGGTGTGAACCGATCAAAAGCTGGCAAAATCGGTGACTTGGTGACCCAGTCAAAATCAGTTTTGACCTTACTTTAAAAATAATTGAAAAATATAATGAAATATAAATATTTTTTGTGCTTAAACATCTTCGTAGGTATAGTCTCAAGTACTTAACTTGGCTTATAGTTTTCTATACGGGACAATAAGCTTGAGTTAAGTTATTCATTATTTATAGACTAAAGTGTTTAGACTTGGCTTATATTTGTGTGTGTACATATATACATATATATATCAGTGTCCGGGTTAGTTTGTTTTTTTAATCCGATCGGACCAGTGACTGACCTAATAGTTTAATCAGTTCGATTTCCGGTCCGATTATGAAAATATTAATTTTCATCATTTCTAATTACTGTGAAAATGCTTTATTAATTTTTGTACAATAAATAAGAATGTGTTTGGATTGTGTATTTTCAAACCTAGGTATATAGGTTGATAATTGAAAATATATTTTGATTAGATGTTTTAGTCTTAAATGAAAAGAGAATTTATAGGATATTTTTAGTACAAAATTATGAAATTATGATACTACCCTCTTGAAAAGGCCTTATTACCATTAATATTTTATTATTATATAATTGCTACAGACACAAAATTTGCATTACAATCGAATCAGAAAAAAATAATAATAACATCTTATATTACTTCACACATGACGCCAAGGGCAGCGGCCGTGCGTCCAAAATCCATCTCTCCACTGTCGAGAGCGCCATTTTTGGATAAAGGCCACGTGTGCAATGATGAATTCCGGGCCCACCTCAAGTGCTCTTCCGTTTTGCAACGGTCACCGAAAGTGCTTAGGTGGCAGATATGATATTTTTTGATGTGACTAAAAATCAATTAATCAGCAATCTTCCCATACCACTTAATCGCAATAACAACTTTAGAATATCAGTAATTTATTATTTATACATATAGTGAATGTCGTGGTTTAACCAAATAGCAACATGACACAGCATGCAAGTTCAAATGATTGATACGATCAATGGACACTCACCGCGCACTGATATTTTAAAATTAACGTTGTCAGAACATATTTGGCAGCAGGAATGCAATGGTCCCAATTTCCTTTTCTAGGAGTCATAGTTCCTTTTAAAATTATTAAGTTAATTATAAGTAATTAAACTACGTGAATACCAACTTTTTTTAATTTATATATATGTTTGATTAGAAATAAGGTAGCAACAAATACAAAGATCATATGATTTCTTATATTTTCTGTCTTCCCAAGATAATCATAACAATAATATTACGCTCCTTCTTTTAAAATTTGGTGTAATTACACGTAAATCTCATATGATTTGAAAATTTATATTTATTATCCCTGAGGGTTATTTTCGTCTAACAAATAGGTCATTATGTTAGTCAAAATTTACAAAATTTGTTCATATTAATAGAAGAACTGAATGAAAATCAATATTTACCGTTGATTGACTTATTACAGGTCAAATAATTTTATGACTAACTACCTTTATAATGGTGAAAATATATTTTCTCACATGCAGTAATGTGTGAAGACGTATAAGGGTAGTTTGGTCATAAAAAAGATTTATTTTACCTATAATAAGTAAGTAATAAATCAATTGATGGTAAATATCGATTTTTATTCAGTTCTTTTGCTATTATCAATGAATTTGATGAATTTTGACGAAAGAAAGTTCTTATTTGTTAGCTAAAAGTAAACCTCAGGGATACTAAATGTAATTTTTCAAGCGATATAGGTTTGTGTATAACTACAACAAACCTCTATGGAAGGGAATATAGTGATCCCTAATAATATAACATGTAAAGGAATATTATCCTACAAATTACAACTTAAATAAAATGGTAATAAAACTTTAAACAATCCATTATTATCTAATTAAAAGGAATAATTATACTCCCCTCTCTTAAGGTTTGGTGTAATTACACATAGACCCCATCTGGTTTGAAAAATTACGTATAGTAATTCTGATGTTTGCTTCTGTCGAACAAATAGGTCCCTCCGTTAGTTAAAATTCACCGAATTTGTTGATATTACAAAAAAAACTGAATAAAAATCAATATTTACCCTCGATTGACTTATTAATAACTTAATGCAGGCCAAACAAATCTTTAATAACTAAATTAACCTTACAATAGTGAAGATATACCTCCTCCCATACATTAACGTGTGTCGATATATAAGAGCAGTTTGGCCATAAAAAGATTCGTTTGATCTACAATAAGCTAGTAATAAGTCAATCGATGACAAATATCACCTTTAATTTTATTTTTTTGCTAATATCAACAAATTCGGCGAATTTTCACTAATGAGGGACCTATTTGTTAGACAGAAGCAAACCTCAGGAGTAATAAATATAATTTTTTAAATTATAGAAAATCTATGTGTAATTATATCAAATCTCAAAAAAGGGGAATATAATTATCCCTAATTAAAATCAGTTCGGTCTTTCTAAAAAATATAGGGAAACAAAATTGAATGGTTAGGATTAAGGGCGAGGATATTGAGAGTGAAATGTAGAGGAAACGTGTCGTAGGGCGCAAAACCCCACCCACCGAAACGGCAGTGAATAGGAATAGGAGTGGTCCCATTTTCATCCACATCACCACATGTCATTCATCGCTCTAACACCTGAAATCCTCTCAATCTCTTTCTTTCACACGTGTCCCCATCCCCCTCCTCCATCTTCCATAAACCGTAACTCTAACTCCAAACTTGCCCGACTCTTACTCATCATACCTTCCTCTCTCTCAATCTCTCTCTCTATATATATACATATCTCACACACACACACACACACACACAACACACACAAAACACACGTCTACACGCATTCATATGAACTTTGTGTATTTAATTTCTTCTACATTTGATTTCATCGTCTGGAAATAATAATTGATATATCGTTTACGTATATAGTTGGTTGTTGTGATGATGACAATGAATGGTGTTGAGAAGAGCGGATTGTTCTCGTTGCCGGAATACTCCGGGCGGAGAGCGACGATGGATCAAGAGAGCTACGGGTATGGATCGTCGGAGGTGGAGAAATGGAAAGGGATGAGGAGTAGTTATAATAAGTTGCAGGCGCATAGTCAGATTATGAGAATCAGAGCAGAGGATTCACATTTGGGAGAAGATAAATTCGGTGTTGCGCATTTCATGCTTTTCTCCAGGCCTACCATATTGCCGGCTTCCCCTCTTAGCGGCAAGACTGCTCACTGACTGAATCAATCCCCCATATCCAGGTTTGTTGTTCTTCACCCTAATTTAATTACTCTTCTTCACTTAGGTCTTTCTCAATCTCGATATTTAGTTTGTGATCCAAAGTTCAGACAAGTTGTTGATCAAATTGAACACCATATATATATGCATGCATGTTTCTCATTAAGCATCATGCTGTTTATATATATTACCACTATAAATTACTCTTAATTTTGCTTCTCTCTTTCTAATTTGTGTTGTTTATTTAATTAGCAGGAGGGCATGAGATTTAGATCTATGAAAATTGAAGCGTCGTCGTTCGGGCCTGGGTATCTTTCTTTCAACTTGGTCCCTGCCGTGCCGTGTGAACAAATGATACATATATGTACAGATGGAGTAGGTACATAGATGATAGAGTAGGCTTAGCTAGTAGGGGGAAAAGAAAACACCAAAACAACTACTGCTGCTAATAAAACTCGTTTTTGTACCAATTGAACAACATATAAATGAGCAAATGTTATGTTTAGTCTTTTACAACTTGTAAACCACCGTCTATATATATGTCATGTCTGCACATCTCTGTGTAATGCATCTCAAATTCGGACACAGCGCTCTCAAACATAGACATTAATACTTTAATCCTATTACAAGAAACAAAAGTATATAAGCAGGGTCAGATATCATCCATCATGATTACTTTACCGCTACCTGATTTTGGATTCGGTAACTCTGTCTTAATTCCTTCATACATATAGGCCTGTGTTCAAATTGTTGAGAGAACAAGAATCGACCTTTTGCCAAAAATGTTGATTGCCTAAAATGATCTTAATTATGTCTTTTAATTAATTAATTTTACTAATAATTTCTTATTCATAAACATTTAAGTTTAACTTATTTTACTAATTTTAATCAATTATTTATCTTTTTTCATTCATTAATTTAAAGAAATATAATAAAATACGCACATTTAGTGTGCTTTAGTTATAAAATTAGTGAAGGATAATTTAACATGGTAATTTTTCGTTCATTTTTTTTTAAATTTTAATTAATTTTTTTCTGAAACGTTAGATTATTACCTTCTATTATCGATAAATTAATTACCTAAGTATTTTCTTTTCAGAAAAAATGTTGAATAACAAAAACTATATACGTATACATTTTAAATAAGTTTAAAATATTATACAAATATATAAAAGTGCTACAACTTACTAGTCTTTTTAAAATTAAAGACATTACATTTTACAATTTAGTCTTGTCAATTAATAACTTTCTTTGTAAGTAGATATATATCCATTACAGTACTAATCTCACTTACTTTTCAATTTATATATTTCATTATTATTTTTGTTTTCTTTCTCAATAAAAATTAAATAAATCCAAAAGATACAAAATTTTTCAAGCAACCAAACAAATAACGTTAGTTTTGTTCAATATCTTACCTCTATACATTTAAGAGATGTGAAATGTGTGGAGAATGCAAAATTCACCAGCATGTTAATAATTTCATTCACACAGAACAAGTGAATAATGATGCTTAGTAAATTTCAGACTAAATTACAGACAAAAACATGATGCCACAGAACCCTCATTAACAAGACACAAGTCATAATCTCCATTGCAAGCACAATAGGAATGAATTACATACGATTTAGAGATGCAGAAAACAGCAGACAAACAAGTTTAACAGAAACATAAAAGGTAGATGTTTGTAACAACACATCGGGCTTTCTTAACTAGAACCTATTTTAGTACTCGTCGTTTTCATCATCCTCACCTTCAGCGGACTCAGCCCCAACTTCTTCATAATCCTTCTCAAGAGCAGCCAAGTCCTCCCTGGCCTCAGAGAACTCCCCTTCCTCCATACCCTCACCAACATACCAATGCACAAAAGCACGCTTGGCATACATCAAATCGAACTTGTGATCAATCCTTGAGAACACCTCAGCCACACTGGTGGAGTTGGAAATCATACAAACAGCCCTCTGCACCTTAGCCAGGTCACCGCCAGGGACAACAGTTGGTGGCTGGTAATTAATACCACACTTGAAACCTGTTGGGCACCAGTCGACAAACTGAATTGTCCTCTTGGTCTTGATAGTGGCAACAGCTGCATTCACATCCTTCGGGACAACATCACCCCTGTACATCAGACAGCAAGCCATGTATTTCCCATGGCGTGGGTCGCATTTCACCATCATGGATGATGGCTCAAATGCAGTGTTGGTGATTTCAGCAACAGATAGTTGCTCATGGTAGGCCTTCTCAGCAGAGATAACAGGGGCATATGATGAAAGCATGAAGTGGATCCTTGGATATGGCACCAAGTTGGTTTGGAACTCATTCACATCCACGTTCAAGGCACCATCAAATCTCAGAGAAGCAGTCAAGGAAGAAATAACCTGCATAAAAAATCAAACACGATTAATCATATGCAAGCGCCCCAACGCACCTACACGGAAGCATAAAGCTTGTTGACAATTAAGTTATATATAAAGATCTCAGAAATTTATACCTGAGAAATGAGCCTGTTCAGATTGGTATAAGTGGGCCTCTCAATGTCAAGTGATTTGCGGCAAATGTCATAAATAGCCTCATTATCAAGAAGCACAGCAACATCAGTGTGCTCCAGAAGGGAATGAGTTGACAGCACGGAGTTATAAGGCTCAACAACAGCAGTTGAAACCTGAGGGGAAGGGTAAATTGTGAAGCCCAACTTTGATTTTTTACCATAATCAACAGACAGCCTCTCGAGCAAAAGAGATCCAAGCCCAGATCCTGTACCACCCCCCACAGCGTGGAAAACCAGGAACCCCTGCAACCCAGTACAGTTATCAGCGAGCTTGCGGATCCTATCAAGGCAGAGATCCACGATTTCCTTGCCAATGGTGTAATGGCCTCTGGCAAAGTTGTTAGCTGCATCTTCCTTGCCGCTGATAAGTTGTTCCGGGTGGAATAGCTGGCGGTATGTGCCGGTGCGAACCTCATCAATGACAGTTGGCTCCAGATCTACGAACACCGCACGTGGTACGTGTTTTCCAGCTCCAGTTTCGCTGAAGAATGTGTTGAAGGCATCATCTCCACCGCCAACGGTGTGATCTCCGGGCATTTGTCCATCAGGCTGTGATGAATGCCAACAAAGATTAAGAGTCGAACGAAAATATATTCTCAGATCCGAATAAGTTACAGAACAGAAAAGAATGGATCTCCATTACTTCCATCAGAAACAGATGATAACAAAAATTGCAAAGAGCTGTTTCTCTAACATAATAATCACCAACACAAATTCTACATGTAATTGATACATCATCACAAATCTAGATCTGACAAAAACCAACCAAACCAACCAGATCTGAAAAACTACGGGAAATAAAACAGCAGAAACGATCTGAATCTTAAATGTAACACGTAAAACAAGGAGAAAAAATAGATCGAAACAAACCTGAATGCCATGTTCAAGGCAGTAAAGCTCCCAGCAGGCATTCCCGACCTGGATACCAGCCTGACCAATGTGGATCGAAATGCACTCTCTCATTTTCGCTTTACTTTCGGAAAATTAAACTAGTGAAGATATTGTGATCTGAGAACGGAAGGAAAATATTCCAGGGGCGTATACAAAGACGTCTCTGGAGAAAAATCGATAGGTAGATCAGAAATCGAAACGAAAGGGGGATTTTATAATTGAGGTTGGTAGAAAGAGAGGGTGAAATCTCACTGTCTCTAGGGTTGCAATTTTTTCGAAATTTTGAATTTCTCTTTTCTTTTTTTTCCTACAGCTGGATGGTGTGCGTTGCCGCCTTGTTTTCTCTTTGGATCGTGAGATTCAGTTTGAATTTTAAAATGTGGTGCTGGAGGGATACCCGTTTTAGGGATTCGGAGCAACCATATCCATATATGGGTTGTTGATATGGGCTATTTTGATTCTAATCTAAGATTTCCAACCAAGCCCAAAACTACAAAAATTGGGTTCAAACCCAAAATTACAAGTAATTGAAATAATGCCTATTTCAAGTAATATTCAAGCCATTTGGGCCTATCAGAGAGTGTTATATAAGAAAGGCACTATAGGGCCTTGACGATTGATTGAGGTAAGTGGGCTCATATATCGGCCCATTCTTGTATATGGACTTCTTAAGCCTGTCTAATACCAGATATGAGTATGGCCCGAATCAATTTACACTTCTACATCTCCACACGCTAATTCATGCAAGAATGTATACATATTCACCCATATAGGGTAGCTTTGTTAGAAAATTTTCTTTACCTGTAACAAGTCCGTAATAAGTCAATCGGAGGTAAATATCAACATGTTCAGTGAATTTTGACTGTTGAGGAATCTATTCGTTAGATAAAAACAAACGTCAGCAATATTAGATGTAATCTTTGATCAAATTTTCTCTTTTTTTATTATATATAAAAGAGAGAGGGAGAGAGAGAAACACATATATCTTGTGAGATAGCATAAATGCAACTTTTTCCAAAAGCTTGGGCAACTTTTTAGTATTTGTGGTCAGAAAAATAAAAGGCAAAAGAGATGTTGATGCAACAAAAATCAATTATTGTTGGGGATGAAGTGTCAAGAAGAAGTATATGTATATATATACATATATCATTCACAAAGTTGACATCCAATTGGTGCTACTCATCAAACTTTGCATTTTATGCATGTGTCCTACATGTCCTAAAGATAGACATGAATTTTCTGGTCTCTATCATATCATCACTATCATTTCGGGTATACCAATTTGTATCAGGAATGTAACAATGAGATCAACCCATGCAGCTAGAATTCATGATAAAGTATATATAATAGTTGCAAGCAAGATAATAACGACAAGGCTCTTCACTTGGAATTTTTATTTTTATTTTTTCATGTATATGATTAAAAATCAATCATTTCCAAGTGGATTTGAGATTTTAAATTTTTCGAGTAATTTAAAAATTATATTATATGATGCTAACTTTGAGAGTGCATATGAGCATTATGGGGTTCTGAAATGATGGATTGGGTTGGAAAGCTCAAAAAAATTAAGGGTGAATGTGCTGTTATGGAGCAGGCATGGCCACTTGAACTTCAAAACTGCATCTTTCCTTTGCATCTCTGGATTTCAGCTTTAATTTTATTGCTATCTTAATTAGTGTAATTTATTTGTACTTCTTTATGGGCTTCTTCATCATATTTTCTTGCTGTCTATCTCTTTTACTTTTTCGAATTGGTAAATTACAGCCACCTTTCATAAGGTTTGACATAATTTATAAATACCCCAATTGTTTGAAAAATTACAAATATCCCTATTGAGATTTGTAATTTTTAACCAAATGCATGAAATTGACCATTTTGCCATTGAATTTTTAGTTAAAATTGTAGAATAATCAATCGAGACAAATTGCAGTATTGCTCCTCTGTGTAAAAAACTTAAGAAACATATCCATGCGCATTGCAGTCCAAAAAAATTCTAAATATAATTCAGTTTGCACAAGGGCATTTTGGTCAGTTCAATCCATAAAAATGGATTATTTGTTATACGGTTACAAACTTCATGAGGGGTATTTATAATTTTTCAAACAACAAAGGGGTGTTTATAATTATGTCAGACCTCAGGAGACGACTGACGTATTTTCAATTTACATACTATATAAAAGTTACCTTCTCATAAAAAAAAATACATATATTTTTTTATTAAAATAGACATATATCCACGTACATAAAAACATTTATTTGATTAAGCTGCGACTGTGTAGTAAATTAATTACTTAGAACTGTCATTTCGTGGCATGAGTGGCTAAAAAGATAAGACAAATATTTCACGAGGAAGAAAAATTATTAATAAGGGATTAGTTTGGATGAAGCTTAATTGGCAGGACATGAGGAGCTAAGCACATGGCTAGAAAATGTTAGCTTAGAATAAGCTGTTGCTAACAAGAAATTAAATTAGGGCTAAATCATTTCACCATGACGAATCTGTTGTCCCCAAAAGCAGCTACATCACAACCAAATTACCCACAATAATTAATTCATTTCTTTTATAAATCCTATTAACTAATAATGCTTAAATAACAATAAATAAAGTTTTTCATGCATGGGCCAAACACTTTTGAGTTGTAGTGTTGGGGCAGCAGGGAAGAAGAGAAGTACAATCTGTTGTTAAAGGATTAGGAGACCATTAGGGGATGTTTACTTTTATAAATGGGATAAAGTGTATGAATAGTGTATTTGTGATTGTAAGTGTGATTAGTTGGTGCTGACATATTAGTAAGGTATTTACTTGAGTACGAAGATGTAATGATTGTTTGGATGAATATTGTAGTTATTTGTTTACTAGCTAGTAAATTTCTACTGATAAAGTTGGCACATTACTTTCTTACTCCATTATAAGACAAGTTTCATTGTCATGTCAATTTCTATAAGTAACACTATTTCTCGATTCTTGTACCACCAAAAAAGCCCCTTCTTCCACCCATGGTTCTGTTTTTCCTCTTTAGCAAGCGGAGTGTGTCAGGTGCATTTAATGCACCTGACTTTCTTGGGAGTAAATATAAAGAAAGTTAAGATTACTTTGGTAACTTTCTTACTCAAAGAGAGGGCATTTTTGGCAAAAAAATGAGGAAATTTGGTGGGCTTATAATCAACAACCAGTTTATAATGATTAGAATCCCTCAACAATGTGGGTTAATGCCGGGCTAGCCCATTAAATGACGAGTCTGCCTATTTGCTAGTAAATGTAACACTAAGCATGATTATGAAGGATATCATTGACAATTTGTAGAAGTAAACATGCCCTTAGGGTCTTGTTTGTGACTTTAGAGAAGGTGTCTGGGTAAGCTTAATTATAAGTTCTTTAAAATATCTTATAAGATGACTTTTTAGGAAAATATCGATTAAACTCTAAAAAGAAGATGTTAGGAGTTTATAAGCCTTTTAAAAAAAAGATAGGTAGTTATATTTAGACCCCCTCTTAAAATGCATAATTACACTTTCCCCCAAAGAATTTTTGAAATTACATTTACACCCCCTCTAAAAATTCTTTGTTTACACCTGACCTCCATTCGTTAAAGTTTGGGCGGAAAATGTTCATTTCAAAAAAAATAATTACATAAATTTTCAATTTTACCTCTCATTTAACATTCTCGTGCAATAATTTTGTACTTATAAGGAAAAAATATAATAATATTGGTCTCACTCCATACATATACGTTACACTTATCCTCTTATAAGTACAAAAATATACATGAGAATGTTAAATGATGGGAAAAATTGAAAATTTGTGTAATTATTTTTGTTGACGTGAACATTTTTCGTCCAAACTCTAACGGATGGGGGTCAGGTGTAAACAGAGAATTTTCGGAGGGGTTGTAAGTGTAATTTCAAACTTTTTGAGGGAAAGTGTAATTATATATTCTCAGAGGGGGTGTAAGTATAATTAACCTAAAAAGATAATAAGTCGCTAATTTATTTTTTTTAAGAAACTTAACAAGTTCTTTCAAATTAATTATAAATTTATCATCATTAACGTCTTATAAATTTTAAAAACGTGTTATGAGATGTATGAATTTGTAGGATCATTTAAATAAGCCCCTCTTAATCTCACTTTTACCACCCAAAATTAATTAATTATTTTGAAGTGGTGACTTTAATAATAAGATTGTTAAGGGTCCCGGGCAGGGGCAGTTGAATGGACGCCCTCATTCTCCGAGTCTTTTCAGCCTCATCAAATCTTAAATATTACTGTTTGGAGGCTGAAATTAATGTTTGTTCTCTTTTTGCATGTGTCATGTTTCATATCCAAACTTTCCTTTTTATTTTTTTTCAATTTATTAGAAGAAATATTTCTTTATATAAGGAATCATAATTCAATTCAAAAAGAGTTGAAGCTTTATTAAATAGCATTTATATATGGTAATAATAAACTATGGTTGTAAATTACCTATTTTACCCCTTCAGAAACACAAGGGTGACATCAAACATGATGTGTGCACTTTCCCCTACTTTTGCTACCTTTTATTTATTTAATTATTATTATTATTATTGTATTTTTCTCTCTCTTTAAGTTATTTGTGCCTTATTAATTATTTTGTGATATGAGTTATTTGAATAACATATTTATGTGGGTTAAGTTATTAATTTGTGCGAACAATAATTATTATCGGACTCTTGGATTAAAAACGAATCTTTATAATGCCAAATAAACATCTTAATTTGTTGTATTATTTCACTTACAACCTAACTAGTAATGAAAGTAAACAAGACCTTGACGTCTAAAGTAGTCAAGATTAAAAGTCGTTTAATTCAAATCTAAATCCATATAATAACTTAAATCGGGAAATTTCTCCCAATAGGAATTTTTAAATACAGGTATCTCAAACTCAATATAGTGTTTAAAATTTAAATGAAATGAAGATGCTCCTACTCAAGCCAACCCATATTGATCCCACCTTTGATATTGAATTTTGTTTTATCTTATCGTAATTATCAATTCTTTATATATTCACGAACACCAAATGGCATTCCTACCTACATGATTTAATAAATTAATCAGGTAGTAATTACAGACTAATGATAATTTTAATTATAATCCACTGCCATTAATGATGGAATAATTCGTGATTATGGTTATAGTTACAGTATTAATATTCCCGAGAAGTTAAAATTAGTGGAGCTAGGTTCTAGGTTAGCTCTTTGGACCATGCTATTCCTTATTTCCCAAATATTTGGTGCGGCACTTTTTCAGGACCATCATATCTATCCTTGTAATCAAAATCTATAACATGTACTTTGCAATATAGCAAGAATCTCACCAATTAAAGTATAAAAAATAAATTAGCTAGGGGGGGAATGGGTGGACACACACACACACACACCCATAACGAGGGCATAATTGGGGCGAGAGTGTTAGGTGATGAATATATGATGTATGTATAGTAGTGGGCTAGTTGAGGAAAAAAATTAAAGCTTGGAGAAAGCGAGAGATTAACTAAAGTTTCTTTGATTAGAATTAAATGAATGTTGTAAGTAGTTGATATGTATTGATGTAATTGTTTGAAGCAGTCATACATGTGACCACTCTACTTCATTGACGTGATGGAATTTGGTTCCTTTGTTCCGTTTAAACGCAGTAAATAGGTAACAATTATGGTGTTTCATGATTGTTTAATAGAGAAAGGTATCGTTCGAGGGTTGAAAATTTAGGGTAACGACCTTCAATACTTAGTATTTTATTCCTCCACATCTGCCTCGTTGTTAGTTGAGTTAGTTAGTGAGGAAAAGATTCTAATCGGGCGGCTATTTAAGGGTTTGCACTGCTCAATCCAGCCCCCTTCGCTCTCCCATCGTTGCCGCCTCCTCCCTCCCCCCGTCGCTCCCCATCGCCTTCCCCTTCTCCCCATCACTCCCCCTTATCTCCCCTCAGTTGTGCCGCCACCGTCTCAGTCGTCACCACCCCAAATATCTTTGTAATTATAAATTATATTTTAAAATATATTTAACGGTATATATAAATATATGTTACATATATATAATTTTATATTTTAATTTATGTATTTGAAAATTTTAAACGTTGATTTTAAAGCAAGATCTGCATTGTTGAATATTGACTAGTTAAATTTCTATCATAAATTCAACAAATCCAACAATTGAAGATAAGGTTATAAATTTAATTTTATAATTAAAATTAAAAAAATGAAAAATGCGTGAAACACGGGCTCATGTGAGGGGGCCTTTTGCTCCATTTTGAAAAATATAAGAGAATAAATTGCTAGTTTTTTTTACAAGTACATTTTTTGCTCTTTTTAATTAACATAGAAGGTAAATTGCATTTAACTTTTTTTTTTTTTTTTTCCTTCTGAAACTTATCACGGTTGCTGCAGGTCTTAATTACTGCGATGTATTACAAGTGTTTTTCAGTAAATATACGACATATATTTTCCATGATTACATGACCGTGTGAAACATCCGTAGTTCAGCTTGTTCCTTATCTTTGAATTTATTTTCCAATTTGGACATCCAACCTCGAGAAAGTTATATTATAGACGCAACCTTAATTGATTGTAATAAATAAACTTCACTATCACTTGTCAATTAAATAATACGTGCATTTTCTCTATTATCATATATATAGATACATACACCAATAATTCCCAACTCCGCCCAAATGGGATAGTAGTACTACTGTAGTTCCATCCTATAATTACAAATTAATTCTCCAATAATTAGATTTAATTCAGTAGGTACGGACTGATAATTAGTGGTGGATGGAAAGAAAGAAAACCCCAGCTGATAATTGGAGGAAACAAAATTCTCAAAATGCAACCCATGATCGATGTGACCTACTCTAACCACAATCTCCATCTCTCCTTTAAGCACATGTAATGCTTCCATCCCATCTCTCTCTCTCTCTCTCTCACGCAAGCATAGAGAAAGAGAGAGATTAGGTTTTGAAAAAGGGAAAAATGCAAACAATTCTCCTGTGATATTACAAATAAATAAATTACACCATATGAAAAATAAAATAACAATCTACCCTCCTGTATTTTTTAAAATAAATCAACTTACCTCTCCGTGTTCGTTAAAATGAAGCAATTTGTCTCCCTGTCTAAGGAGGTAAATTGCTCCATTTTAAAAAATACATGGAGGTAAATTGTAAATTTTTTTTATAGGGAGATAATTTACTCATTTGCAATATCACAGGGTGATAAATTGCATTAAACCCTTTGAAAAAGGAGAAATGTTTGGTATTCAAACATGGGAAGCATGCATCGGTTTCTGCATGGCACTCACTCCATTTTTTATCCGAATTCCATATGGTTTTACCCTTTGTCTGACTGTGGCGCTAGCTAGTTAGCTAGCTAGCTAGGGTTTTGATTTCGACTTTGCGGAGGAAATTATATATATATATTGGGAAAATGAAAGTCCCTCAATTATGAAAAATCATAATCCAGGGAATGTGATGGTTCGTATCGTTTAGGTTTAACCTAAATTTGTCCACTCTATTCTTAAACAGTGGTTGTACGTACTGTCTCGCAATAGCAACAATTTTGGAGTATTCCCATTGTTGTCATTATTATTCGACTAGCATTCACATTCTAATTTTACAGAAAATTTTATGTCGGTGTAAATATTTATACACACATGCACAATATCAATTAGTTTCCCTGCAGATTGAAATTAGAATATTAAATTTATAATAACGAATTAATAATTGACTTGTTAAATATAAGGATAATTTCAAGATATATGCAAAAAGATTCAAATCCTTGAATTTAATTAAACCCCAAGTTTACAGTCTTTTATTTGTAATCTTCTTTCTCGTAAGGATTGAAGTGCATTACTAGTGCTCTCAAATACAACATCGATGCTCGAGTTAAAATCTACAAATTTGCTTATTCTAAAAATTAAAATATGCATTTGTATAATCATAAATTTAATAGTCCATCTTATACTTTTAAATTATATCTAAACGTGACTGTTTATTTATTTTGGAGTTTGGGAGTTTTTTTAATTCCTTTTTGTTTGTAAGAACTATAGAAAATGGGCTTTTTTTTAACGTACTAGTCGTCATTGCACGTCGTTCCTGCGTGCATATAATAAATAATATTTAATATTTTAGAATATATTATAAATAACAATATAAAATATATGCATTTCAGGAAAAAAAAAAAAACAACTTAAAGTATTATCAACACAACAAAGCAATTGGTGTTGTGGTGTTAACATGACCTGGAGTCATCACTTTTGTAAAAGAAAAATAATTACATTAATTTTTAAATGATATAATTAAGAGTATAATGATCATATTTACAAGTGCTGCGACCGAGTCACTAACCATATATTGTGAGTACAAAATATCTTATTAATTTTTCATATTAGTATAGTTTAATTAAAAAAAAAAAAGAAGATTGATTCTAGGACCAATCTAAGCCCTAACGACCACTAGGGTTTGACATGGTTTACCTTTGTCACTGACTGATTTCTGGCATGCATGCTCTTTTTATATATTCATAATTTCCTTCAAAATCATTGGGACCAGCCAAGCTATATATATTCCAATGTCTGAATTTTCATATCACCACGCAATAAACACACGCAAGACCGAATACGACAATCTTAATTTTGAATCTTTCATAAAAAAGAAAGAGATATGAGTGCATTTACTCTGAATAGTTGAACTGCAATAAATAGATCAGATAGCTGATCCACTGTGCAGCTTTGCTGATTCGAACAACCTTTGCCTAGTTATATTCATTCTTCTCCCAACAGAATAATATCTATTCCATTTAGAAATATAATAAATGTCATAACCCATCAATAAAAAATAGAAAAATAAAAAGCGTTAATCACTTACTAGTTTCCCATCTCAAAAAATCTCATCTATAATTAATTATCCAGACAACAAAAATTGAATCTCATCTATAATTAATTATCCAGAGAGCAAAAATTGTTTACTCCGAATAGTCTCAGGAGAGTCAACACAACATGATTTCAGACAGTAAATCGCATATTCTACATTGTTGGGTAAGGTAAGTAAGCCTATAAGTCATGTATTATCCTTACGAATCATCAATGATGATTGAAATAAAAACAATTCAATTTTTCTTTTTAAATTAGCAATCTATGATGAATATATACATACCTAGTTAGTTGGGATAAATAAAAGTAATTTTGTTACATCTTGCTTGTACTTTGTTGATTGAAATGCATGTGTAAGCAGCGTATTTGAATTCATATCGCAGTTTATGTTGTATTTTTTATTTCATTTCATATATATATAATACGAGTATAAAGATTACGTGATTAATTTTATTAGAACGAAAATTTTATACGTATATCTTGTATATATTAAAAAAAAATTGAAAATACAAATGAATTACGACAGAAAATTCAATCCGGTGTAAGTAGAGGTAGCTAGATGAAACAAGAGAGTAGTGAGACTGGTCGTCCAACCGGATTCTTTCAATAGTAGATATAGTTTCATTTTGGAGTATACCGTTGCCGGAGCAGTACCCCTTTTCCTTTTTCATCAAACACAATTAATAATACTCAAACTCCTCCTCTTTGTTTCAAATGCTCTCACATCCCATTTTCTTGTTTTTTTCTTTTTACTCAAAAAATACCTAATCATACCTACTAGTTTTTGTTCTTCATTCTTGGTAAATTGAGTGAGAAATACTCTGTTGAAGGGAAAATTTTGTCTCAATCTAATCAATCACAAAGTAAGTGTGGTATAATTGTCATGTGTTTGTCATTTTACAACAAGTTTGTTGTATTTTGGCTTAAATGCATTTTTCGTCATGTATCTTTTGTATTTTGGCGTTTTAGTTCTTTATCTTTTTGAATTAGCAAATAGGTCATGTAACTTTATAATTTTTCGCGATTCTAGTCCTCCAATCACCGGAGTTTGCAAATGTTATCGAATTTTTTATTTTTTATTTTTTAATTTGGGGCTTTTGTTCTTATTGGTTAAATTACTATTAGCATGGAATCAAATTTTCGTCCTATATTTTTTATATTTTAGCGTTTTAGTCCTTTACTTTTTTAGTGTAGCAAATAGGTCATGTAACTTATAATTTTTCGCGATTTTGGTCCATTAAATTAATCAATGGGAACAAAAAACCCCAAATAAAAAAAAAAATCCAGCAATATTTGCAAATTTCGGTAACTGAAGGACCAAAATCGCGAAAAATTTGAAAATTACAATACCTATTCACTACCCTAAAAAGATAAATGACTAAAATGCTAAACTGCAAAAAATACAGGACAAAAATTATATTTAATCCTTATATTTGATATATAATTGATTCAGAATAGACTAAGTCATATCTGAACTAGAATTCCCATGTTGAAAATGAATGAATAGGCTTATTCTATAATTATTCAAAGGTGCTTTAACCGAAGAATATACGCAGTAGAATTATGGAACAAATCAAGATTTTGGTTTCCTCCTCACCCGAAAGAATACGTGTAAAATTTATTTTAATCCCGACATTTGAGTTCAACTCTAATATATTCCTTCTCTTATCTAAAGAATTTACATTTCTATTTGTAATATATGAAAACAGTGAGGGGAGTTGGAAAAATTGACAGTGAGATAAAATAATAGTAAGGCGCAGAAGTGAGTGAGTAAGGGGCAGATTCCCTTTAACCTGGACAAGACCTTTTTTACAAAACCAGGGTTAATTCTGCACACTCTCAACTCTCCTCTTCTCTTTATAAGTAAACCAAACCTCACTCAACACACACACACACATTTCTTTTTTCTTCTACACACAGTACACTGACTCTCTCTCATCTCTCGCTCTCTCTCTCTCTCTCTTCACCTCGTTTGACCGCTAGTCTTACTGATATACTGACATTTCCTCCATTTTCCTTACTCTTTCCGGCAGCCCCTAATTTGAGCTCTCTTTCTCTCTCAGTGAAACTCATTGATGAGCTTATTTAAGTATCAACTCACTGCCCGTGATAAGTCTCTGGATATTATTATGACTTCTCATTTTGTAGATCTCCTTTCTTCAAGATTCTCATAAGCTCTCTGTGATGTATATGCTGAAAATGGAAAAGCCCACCAGAAATACGAGCATGCAGCACTCAGTTATAATCAAGATTTGATTTTTATCTTCACTTGAGGTGGTTTTCGTCGAGAGTGATTGAAAGCTAGCTAGCTGCTTTTCTGTTATTTCTACCCCTCTGGTTTGGCTTTTTGGGAATGGCGGAGGCAGCTGACGGGAAAACAATGCCGGAGTCGGAGAAGAAGAAAGAGCAGAGCCTGCCGTTCTATCAGCTCTTTTCATTTGCAGATAAATATGACATTATTCTGATGATATCCGGCAGCCTCGGTGCCATCGTTCACGGCTCTTCAATGCCTGTTTTCTTCTTGCTTTTTGGTGAAATGGTCAATGGTTTTGGCAAAAACCAAATGGATTTGCACAAGATGACCCATGAAGTTGCCAAGGTTTGCTTTAGTGAATTACTCATTGTACGCATAACAATCTTTACTGTGTAAATTAGATCTGACCCTTCATATTTGTGTCGTTTGATGCAGTATGCTCTGTATTTCGTGTATCTTGGATTGGTGGTTTGCTTCTCATCTTACGCAGGTGGGATTTGTGATCTGGGCTTCCTTTCTTGTTTTCTTCTTTTGGGCTTATTTCACTCCGTTTCTTGATTTTGTTCCAAGCATTTTTGTTATTATAGTCTGTAATTAAAGAACTAGTCCTTTTTTTGGTAGTATTATAGTCAAGTTTGCATTTCATTGCGTTCATACTGTGTTCGTCCAGTTCACTACGGATCAGTCGCACGTGGTCCTTGGACCGTTTCTTTGTCTTGATCCTATCACCTGTCAATTTACCGAAAATATTACCCCATTTTATATTATCCCACCACACATCTCCATCAATGCTGATTCTTCAGAATTTAACATTTTCCCTTAGTTAAAACTTTACTTCTTTTTCACCACTTACTTTTATCTTTGTTGAGGGTAAATTGAACATTCTGCTCTGTAAAAGCAGAGATTGCATGTTGGATGTACACTGGGGAGAGGCAAGTGGGTGCAATGAGGAAGAAGTATTTGGAAGCGGTGTTGAAACAGGACGTGGGATTCTTTGATACGGATGCAAGAACTGGAGATATTGTTTTCAGTGTCTCCACAGATACTCTGCTTGTGCAAGATGCCATCAGCGAGAAGGTCTGTTTTGTTTTCCCGCTCTTCTGATCTGCTACTCGGCCATTTTCATAGTTTGATCACTCTCACACACATAGACAGCAACGATCACATGGTGTGAGAATTACTGTGTTTTCTGACGGTAAATTGGTATAATCTGCTAGTGGACAATTCTTGCATTAAAGAAGGAAAATTTATGATATCAAGGGGCATTGATGGCCATCTATGCGGGCCCCAAGTACAAATTTCTCGCATCTCAATTTATAGCTCATGTTAGCTGAAACTTAGTTATTAAAGACTTGGTTTTGTTTAACTCGAAGGTTACAGTGATCTTGGGGTTAAAGACTTTCAGTTCATTTATCAGTTGTGATTTTCGACTTTTTAAACTTTGATGAAGTTTTGTTGAATGTTTTCTTTTGTATTTGGATTCTCTAGGTTGGTAATTTCATTCATTATCTTTCCACGTTTTTGGCGGGACTGGTGGTTGGTTTTGTGTCAGCATGGAGGCTAGCTCTACTCAGTGTGGCTGTGATTCCTGGAATTGCCTTTGCCGGGGGTTTATATGCTTATACTCTCACCGGACTCACCTCCAAGAGTCGTGAATCATATGCAAATGCTGGTATAATTGCTGAGCAGGTGAGTGGGGCGAAAATGATTGCGCTTTAATTATTACTTATAATCCTTTATTGGTTACAAGCTATTTTCTTCTTAGGACATCCTAAGTTAGAAGGTAGGTTCACTAGAGTAATGGCGTCCTCTATATGCACTACTAATGATTGAAGGATGCCATAGCATGCAGCTGGAAAGCCTCAATGAGTAGATTATTAATACGAACAAGTATTAGAATTTCACTGACTTCTTTGCTCTCGGTTGCTGTTATATTGACCGGAAGACTTTGTTCTTATGGCAATGCCAGTTAAAGATGATCCCGACACCTGACAGAGTCGAGATAACTATTTGAATAGTCTCTTGACTATTGAAATCTTATCGAGATTTGCACAAATTACTTCATAAATCACCTCGGACTAATAATTTTTCTGGTAATGCAGTCGATTGCACAAGTTAGGACGGTATACTCATATGTTGGTGAGAGCAAAGCCCTCAGCGCATATTCAGATCTAATACAAAATACACTAAAGCTGGGATACAAGGCTGGAATGGCTAAAGGGCTGGGATTAGGATGCACTTATGGTATAGCATGCATGTCATGGGCTCTTGTTTTCTGGTATGCGGGTGTTTTCATCAGAAATGGACAAACAGATGGTGGCAAGGCATTCACTGCTATTTTCTCTGCCATTGTTGGCGGCATGTAAGATATAATGCTATAAACTCTTTCCTTAATTCTTCAACCAATAGATGAAGAAGTATCGAGGTTCTGATAGTTTCGTTTCTACAGGAGCTTAGGTCAGTCATTTTCTAATCTTGGGGCATTCAGCAAAGGTAAAGCTGCTGGATACAAGTTGATGGAAATCATCAAGCAAAAACCAACAATAGTTCAAGATGCATCATCAGATGCAAAGTGCCTGGCTGATGTCCATGGAAACATTGAGTTCAAAAATGTAACTTTTAGTTATCCATCTAGACCTGATGTCATCATATTCAGAGATTTTTCCATCTTCTTCCCCGCTGGAAAAACGGTTGCAGTAGTTGGTGGAAGTGGTTCCGGGAAAAGCACTGTCGTCTCATTGATAGAAAGATTTTATGATCCTAATCAGGGTAAGTAAATAGCTTCTTTCCTTGAGTTGGAGTACCCAAATGGCGATTTAAACTAAATGTTCTTGATGTTGTTGAAATGGACAGGGGAAATTCTGCTAGACAATGTTGATATAAAGACACTGCAGCTGAGATGGTTGCGCAATCAGATTGGTTTGGTAAACCAAGAGCCTGCTCTCTTTGCGACCACGATACTTGAGAACATTCTCTATGGAAAGCCTGATGCATCCATGGCGGAAGTGGAAGCTGCTGCCTCTGCTGCTAATGCTCATAGCTTTATCACCTTGCTTCCTAACGGATACAACACACAGGTCGGTTTCGTTTGCAGTTTCCCTTATCTATTTGTAAATTGAAGTATTCTTCATCAATAGTTGTGAGTACTTTGCTGATTAAAGTTGTTATTTTCGTTCAACAACAGTCATTTTGGCATTCAAGCGATTCCATCTGTTTTGAAGTTGATTTTTTTGCTAAATTAACCTGTTAAATTAAAATACAGGTTGGAGAACGTGGCGTCCAACTATCTGGTGGCCAGAAGCAGAGAATCGCAATTGCAAGAGCTATGCTGAAGAACCCGAAGATACTTCTTCTTGATGAAGCAACTAGTGCCCTAGATGCAAGTTCGGAAAGCATCGTTCAGGAGGCTCTAGATCGCCTGATGGTTGGGAGAACTACAGTAGTTGTAGCACATCGGCTATCAACAATAAGAAATGTTGATTGCATTGCAGTTATACAGCAAGGACAAGTTGTTGAAACTGGAACACATGAAGAACTAATTGCCAAAGCCGGTGCGTATGCATCCTTAATCAGATTCCAGGAAATGATAGGGAACAGAGATCTTTCAAACCCTTCGACTCGTCGTACACGCTCATCACGCCTAAGTCATTCATTATCAACAAAGTCTCTTAGCCTCCGTTCTGGGAGTTTGAGAAACTTGAGCTATTCTTACAGCACAGGTGCTGATGGTCGATTGGAGATGGTATCAAATGCCGAAACTGATAGAAAAAATCCAGCCCCAGCTGGTTACTTCTGCCGGCTTCTTAAACTAAACGCTCCTGAATGGCCTTATTCAATCATGGGAGCCATAGGATCTATTCTTTCTGGGTTCATTGGCCCAACCTTTGCTATTGTGATGAGTAATATGATTGAGGTATTCTACTACCGAAATCCTGCTGCCATGGAGCGAAAGACGAAGGAGTATGTTTTCATCTATATTGGAGCTGGTCTTTATGCTGTCGTTGCATATCTGATTCAGCACTACTTCTTCAGTATCATGGGCGAGAACCTTACAACAAGAGTTAGAAGGATGATGCTTGCAGGTAAAAAACTGATCTTTACGAGGCATTCTTGCTTAGCAGTTCAAACTCATGATCACAGCACGAAATTAATGCACGATAATTTTATTAAGAAGCCTTGATGCTTCACAAGATTAAGAAAAATATTCCTTTGTTACCTCATAACCCATGCAAATTAATTCTTGTAAAAATTAATATCAACTCTTTCTCTCATTTCAGCAATTTTGAGGAATGAAGTTGGATGGTTCGATGAGGAAGAGAACAATTCAAGCCTGCTCGCAGCCCGCCTAGCGACTGATGCTGCAGACGTAAAATCCGCTATAGCCGAGAGGATATCTGTGATATTGCAGAACATGACTTCCCTTCTCACTTCTTTCATAGTTGCTTTCATAGTTGAGTGGAGGGTGTCATTGCTCATACTAGCCACCTTCCCTCTTCTTGTCCTAGCAAACTTTGCTCAGGTAAAATCCTCAATCTTTCAACCTGGGACAAGGGTATTCTGGTAATTGCACATTAAAAACAATGTCTTATTGAATATACACACTGCAGTAAGATTTGAATCTTGGAATCCAACTTCACAGTTCCCTTGGCACTACAAGACAAGAACATAAATACACAACACTGCTGCACACTTGGTTCCTTCAAATCTGCTGTTTGACTCCTTGAAACTCACATAGAGTATGAAGTGATCCATACAAGAATTTTGTATATTATATTACCTAAACCTGCGAAAAAGTATGTAAAGATTCTATTATTGCTCGTCAACTTCAAAAACACTGAGAACAGTAATATGTCTATTTATCACAGTCATTCTTAATGCCCATATTTTACTACCAAGTACCAACTTTAAAGCTTTTCACCTCGTTCTGACACTGCATAATGCAGTGAGCATCAGTTTTGTGTCTGATATTTTTGAAGATGAGGCAGATGTCAGGGTCTGCATATGGGGTTGATTGCAAATTTACTGTCTTCCAGTCCACTAGATAATTCATGCCAGAGATTCTCACCCCGTGATCACTTTCTATATCATGATTCCAACACATTTTATATCTTTATAATTTCTTTTTTCTTTTTGTTTTTTCCTTTTCTCTGAGTGATCTTTATTTTTCTTTGAATGGGGTGTCAAGAGTATTGCTAGTCCAGATGGAACTTTTCGGCACTTTACATTACGGTGCTAGGAGTATTGTGAATGCTATTATATCTATAGTGGATGAATTTTCTTTGCGAGGAGTGCCTGAAACATGTTTCCAAGTATCGATGCTGCTTGAGGACCCTTCACTAATGATTAAGTAACACATAGCCATATATATATAGAGCAAAGAAGTGTCGATCCTTGTAATGAAATGAGGAGGCATTCTATGCGCATGAGAATGATCATCAATACTTTTGACAAAATTATGTGCTAACTGCTAAGTGCCCTGACAATTGTGTTTCCCTTGAATGTCTGCAGCAACTCTCTCTCAAAGGGTTTGCAGGAGACACAGCTAAGGCTCATGCAAAAACTAGCATGATAGCAGGGGAAGGAGTAAGCAACATTAGAACTGTAGCAGCATTCAATGCCCAAGATAAAATCCTCTCTTTGTTTTGCAATGAACTCCATGTCCCCCAACGTCGAAGCCTCCGCCGCAGCCAATGTTCTGGTTTTCTTTTTGGTCTCTCTCAACTTGCTCTTTATGCATCCGAGGCCTTTATTCTCTGGTACGGTGCCCACCTTGTTAGCAAAGGTGCTTCGACGTTCTCAAAGGTCATTAAGGTGTTTGTAGTCTTGGTCATCACGGCAAATTCAGTTGCTGAAACAGTAAGCCTCGCTCCTGAAATTGTTAGGGGTGGAGAAGCTGTCGGCTCGGTATTCTCAATTCTTGATCGATCCACAAGGATCGACCCTGATGATCCTGAAGCAGAGCCTGTTGAATCAATTCGTGGTGAGATTGAGCTACGCCACGTGGACTTTGCTTACCCATCACGACCGGATGTAATGGTGTTTAAGGACTTCAGCCTAAGAATTCGAGCAGGGCAGAGCCAAGCCTTAGTTGGTGCTAGCGGATCAGGGAAGAGCTCTGTTATAGCTCTGATAGAGAGATTTTATGATCCTATTGCTGGAAAAGTTATGATAGATGGAAAAGACATTAGGAGACTGAACTTGAAGTCTCTCCGGCTGAAAATTGGTTTGGTCCAGCAAGAGCCTGCACTCTTTGCAGCCAGCATTTTCGACAACATTGCTTATGGGAAAGACGGGGCGACTGAAGCAGAGGTAATAGAAGCAGCACGAGCAGCAAACGTGCACACATTTGTCAGTGGATTGCCCGAGGGATACAAAACCACAGTTGGTGAAAGAGGTGTTCAACTCTCGGGAGGGCAAAAACAACGCATTGCAATTGCACGGGCCGTTCTTAAGGACCCATCAATCCTTCTACTGGATGAGGCAACAAGCGCCCTCGATGCAGAATCAGAATGCGTGCTACAAGAAGCACTCGAAAGGCTAATGAGAGGGCGGACCACCGTTCTCGTAGCCCACCGGCTATCCACCATACGCGGGGTCGACAGCATTGGTGTGGTTCAAGATGGACGCATCGTGGAACAAGGGAGCCACGGCGAGCTAATCAGCCGGCCGGAGGGCGCGTATTCGAGGCTACTGCAACTGCAACACCATCGTGTATGAAGAATATGTTAATCTGAGACCAATATGGGCCCATTAACCATTGTTTTGATATCTTTTTTGTATGATGGTGATAGTTGTAGATATTGCGATGTGAAGACCATATATTCCAGCATGCATGTCGACTCCATTCCCAGTGGAGATTTGTGTGCTAAAAATATATAATAACTGTGTTTATCATCTTTTGGGCTCTGTGGGGCACTGATCACCTTCTCTTTCCAACCCCTTTTAGTTTTTCTTGCTCAATTATCCTTTGCTTTTTTCTCCTGTTACATGTGCTTGCTCGTGTTCTTTCCAGGTTTCTGGAAGACACCCATCTTTTTACAATCTTTGTGGCCGACATACACTACTACATACTTACACTCACATAACACAGACAGAGAATGAATTATTAGTGAAATTACACAAAGAAAGAAGATGGGCAAATCAAATGCGAATGAATCAATGATGACATGGAAAAGGGTTGTCAACCAGCTAATTGCAATAGAATTTTCAACATGTAAATGATGTGAGAGATGAGGTATGAAAGTAGTATGTACAGTGTGAAACCTGCCATCTCAGTACTGAAAAGTGAGTGGAGGTACAGAGAAAAAGTGTGGAGTTGTTTCCAAAAGCAACAGACACAGTTTTGATAGTGATATTAGTAACTGCATTCATCAAAAAGGAGTAGGACAGACATTATTACATCCCTACATGTGACTCCTGCTTACTTGCAAAGAAAAACATCATCAGTAATTGCAAGAGAAAGTCATAAAAGAAAAAGAAGGTATGGCAGAAACAGAGGCTGAGGGGAAGAGCAGCAGTAGTGGGATGGAGTTTCTGAAGAAGAATTGAAATGAAGAGGAAATTGGAGGGCCCCACGACAAACTGGTTGATGAATCAGAAGCGTTGGATTCATTTTACATCTGTAAAGAGAGATGAATGATTAAAGCTCTCATACAACCACAAGGGCTTGGTCCACCTGTGCCTGTGGTACTCAGACTGCCTCTTTTCACCTCATACTTAATCCTACTCATTGATTTCAGAGTTGTGTCTTTATTATACTATTATAGTGGTGATGGCAGCTGCAGAATTTGACTCTTCAGTGGTCATAGATTTCAGCCTGCAACTACTGTATGCCTCAATCATATTCACGTGCGAAGCACGTGGCAACTGGAACCGGGCTGGGTTGGACTTGAAGGAAACCCGACAACAAGAGACTGTCTGTTAAGGAAGAAAGAAACCAATCCTGTGTGAGTTGACCCACAAGGCCCATATTTCAGGTCCATCTTAATATGTTTTCATTCTCAACACAAAAGCCCACAATAATTTGAAGGGCTTTCGGCTACAGTGTATATGGACCAAGCTGGGTAGCCCAATTCAATATCTACATAAGCCCACAATACTGTAGGGAAGGGGGGGAGGGGGGGCGACCATTAATTATTATGTCTTCCGAGTTTTTATTATTTATTATTAATTAACAGAAATAAAATGAACAACATGAAATTTTACCAAGCAATTGACCTCTTCCCCAATGGTTTATGGTAAATGGTAATAACAAGAACACGGGGAAATACAATACTCAAATCAAACACATATGTTAGAGGTGTTGGGATCAGATCGTCTCCAACAAAAAATACTTCAATGATCAAGAGAAACATTTTATAAAAAAATTAACTAAAAAATTATTATATATAAATTTTATATTATTACGAGCGTCATTTATCACTCTATTGAAGGACTACTGAAATTATTTGAATATAACATACTATTATTTACCAACACTAAGAATTTAATTATATTTGTTGTTATCTCTATCTACATATCCAAATCAAAATTAAATTGAATTCTTTTTATATATATAAAAAAAGAAGAAAATTGCGAAAACTTTATGGCCGATGATACCAATTAGGTGCGCCTCTTCAAGTATGCAACTCTAGATCCATCGAGATCCCATCGTATCATGTCGGCATTCATATCACATAATAATAAATAATAAATAATAATAATAGCGTATTGCAACATAATATATTTTATATGAAAATAATTGAAATTGGTAGGTGCAGCAAATAATAATAATAATAATATAAATATGGATATGGTCCATGAAACAAAAAAGTATTGGATCTGAGTGACACGTGAGTAGGAGGTGGACATAAGTATGGTAATTTAAATACGTTGCCTGTTTTAGGAAATCTGGTTCCCTTAATAATAAAGGGGGGCCACGTGTCGTGTCGTGGGTGGGCATGTGACATGATTTGGGACAATGAAATTTGCCACACTCTCGTGGTTATGTCTGTAACAAGGAGGGAAAACAATTAATTGTGAGACTCGACTTTTGGTGGATCCCTTCCATCCATTTTTGTTGGGGGCAGCCACAGTAATTAATTCTGTACTATTACTACTACTATCCCTCCTCTTCCCAACATCCCAGTCATTGCTCTCATGTGCCTATCATGTGATCCCTTCCCAATATTGTCACACTACATTCAATTCATTTTCTCTTTATTTCTCTTGCTTCCACATTATTATTATCCTATGTACTACTATCCCTCCTTCCACAATATATCTTCAACTCTTATTTCATTTAGATATATTGTCGAAAAATTAGACGTCTGTATCGAGGTTGGGATTTGACAGGATTCGTTTATTAAAATTAATAAATCAATGTCCCTGCACAAGGCTAAAAGATCGTAAACGAGGAGTACTTACCCCTTTACGCAAGAGGCGTCCCTAGAACCTATTCAAAATAAATCTAGAGACACTACAAACGAACATCAAGAAAAACGAAAATTAGGAAATATAATATCAAGGTGTACAAGAGAAGTCATACGGTCCTGAATATCACAAGCCTCTAGCATCTTCGAGCCCTTAGTATCACACCCTAGCATGTCCGCCACCGTGTTACCTTTCCTATAAATATGAGTGAACTCCATCCTTGCACCCCTAAAGATCTTGGATATACTGGTATCCACCTCGTTTGAAGTTGAAATTAGGGTTATGTAACTTTGAATAATTAGGTCCTCGAACTTTGTCGAAAATTGTCAAGTTGAATGTCCTTGAAAGCACTAGGTAAACCACACTATAGTCCTTCAAATTTTAAATTAGCAAGGGCTAGTGCTAAATGCTGTAAGAAAAGAGTATACTTGATGTTTTTGGGCTACGTATACTTATAGTAATAGTCGAATTGTATGACCCAATATGATTCATTGATCCAAGAATCGATGAGTAAACAGTTGTTACAGTTGATAATATTAACAATTAAGATCGAATCGAGTGTGGATCCTTGAAGTGCTTAAGTCATTTATTAGGTTCTAAGTGTGGTCCCTACCTCATGACCTCTCTTCACATGGCATTGGTAGCGGGCTGCAAAATTATTCTTATTCTGATTTATTATCTTCCTGCGTATAATTAAGTACTCACACAAAATTTTATCAGATTTAACTCTAAAAATATAAAATTATTCTTAGATGTCAAATCCAATATCAGACTCCCAAATTTCAAACTTTTACTAATTAAGGTAACTAATGTTACTAACCATGAAGGTGTTACATTAATTTCAAGTTTTTTTGTAAGTGATTTTCTCAAGTTAGGGCTTTGATTTTGGAAGAAACAAGGAACTTGAAATGCCTCATATCATAAAATGGAGAGAAAAGTCAAGAAATTGATAGATGATTAACAAGAGAAAAATGAGTGTCCAATGATCACATGGTCTTGTATATTCAGACATGCACATGAAGGCCCACACTGTTAGTACAATAACTAACACACGCTGTTAACCTTTAATGCCAACTTGTTGAGATATCGCAGCCCTACATTCCCAACATTTTATTTATTTTAATTTATTAAAAAGTTCATTTTTATTTTTTCTGAAAAAAAATATAATGAAAACTTGCATTACTTACTTACAAAGCTCATTAAAAGGTGATTTATATTATGTGCAAGTATTATTTTGGATTCCATTCCACCTTAACATTTATACCCTCAATTGATCTTATTCATCACTTCACACATATATTAATTGTTGACATTTATATTATATTTTGTAAATAAAAAATAGGCGAAGGACAACCAACATACTAACCTTCTTTAAAACACGATAATAGGATCAATTCACTATCATAGTATATTTGATTTGAATAACAACTAATCGCCAGAGATATTATTGCTAATCGTTATCACAATTACTCCATGGACCAGAATTACGACGTCTAATATTAATTAAGCCATAATTATTTTACTGATCATAATTCAAGTAAATTTATTTTAAAATTGATTCAACTCGAATAACATAAAAATATACAATTTATATATAACTAATCAATTTTTCCAATAATAAATTAGTGATTTATTAATTGTTTGAATGCTAAGATGAGAGAAATAGGTAGCAGGTACGTAGCACCTGTCTTCTTCACCTCCAACATATATCACTCTCTTAATTTGTTAATTTCTCTCTCAGACTAATTATCTCTTTCTTTTCATCATGTGGTCCATATATATATAGAATTAAACTTCTTCTTAATTAATTATTACAAATATCATTTTCTTCTCATATCTCAGTTCCTACAACTACCTAGTCCTACCACACCTATCCAAACTATAACTCTCTGTCTCTATATATAACCCCCCTTCTTCTTCTTCCCCTTTTCCTTCTATATATATTCAAACTCATTTTCACCTTTATTATTATTATTAATAATAATATCTTCCTCATCTCTTTTTTTCTCAGTATCACACAACAACGACTTAACTAGGAATTTAAATTCTAAATATTATTTTTGCGAATATATATATATATATATATTATGTCGTCGGGGAGGAGGTCAAGGCAGTCAAGCTCCGGTAGTTCCAGGATAAGCGATGATCAGATCATCGATCTCGTCTCCAAACTCCACCAACTCCTTCCTGAAATTCGCACCACCAGACGTCCAAACAAGGTACTAATATATACGCATGCCATACGTACATTTCTTGGGATTTCATTCATTTATACATACGTTCCTAGTACTCAAACCGTACATATTTTCCATTCAATCTTAATTCTACGGTCGTGCTGAAAAAAAGCAAGTACATATATAGAAAGGTTGCGTTTCTAAGCAATGTTAATTGCTGCATATTTATATAGATAGATATATACCTTAATTAGCAGTTGTGATTTTTGAATTAGGTCAACATTCATTAAATTGTGTTCCATTTAGGTGGTTCAGTGATCCGGTCTGTAAATGGAAAAATATGTTTTAAATGTAGACAGATATGTTTCTTATGTGGAGCCTAATGTAGTACAAATTGTTCTGACATTTCTATTACAGTGCATACTTGTGTCAGACACGCCATCGTTGCAATATCATATCATCCTCGTCTCTAATTACAATTAATGTTTTATTATACGTACCATCTAGCTATATATGTTTATACATTCTTATTAATTACATGTAATTATTAATAATTAATTAAACATGCATGTCTTTAATGGTATTAATTTGGGTGCAGGCATCTGCAAATAAGGTGCTTCAGGAGACGTGCAATTACATCAGAGACTTGCACAAAGAGGTGGATAATCTGAGCGACAGGCTATCCCAACTGCTCTCGACCATAGACGCTAACAGCCCTGAGGCTGCAATTATTAGGAGCTTAATCTAAGTAATCATGCTTAATTATATATGTAATAATTAAATTCAAGCAAGACATTTATTACTAGAATGCGGGCTTAATTATTATTATTATTATTACTTAAATTATTAATTAGTAGCTAGCATGCACATTGGTATTGAGATACTTAATACTTTAAAGTGTCCATATCCATGGATCCATGCTGTACGTACGTAATTAATTAATTAATGATGTACTATATTATTAAATTAATAATGGGAGTACTCTTCGTACTTAATTACCAGGACTTCTAAAATCTATGTACCACATTTTTTTCTTTTAATATTTCATATTTTTCATGTGTTTTAGTTTTTGCGGATAATGTATTATATTCGGGCATTGATATCAATGGAAAATTTTTATTTATTGTAGAAAGTTTGTGTTTTTAATCTCATCAATCAGAACTCTATCACTAAACTATATATAAACTCATCAACGTTTAATAAATTAATTTTCCTTAATTTTGGCACAATTGAAATTAAACAGTCACTTAAACACCCGACTTGGATCAGAATTTCCACTTCTTAAAGCTCCTTAACACGAAAAATATCTTTTGCCACGTCAACACATATGTTTATATTAATAACTTAAATTACAATCATCTCCTCTCAAATTTGACATAATTATAAATACCTTTTAATTGTTTAAAAACTACAAATACCTCCCCGACTTTAACATTCATCTCATGATAACGAATCTATTTCGTTAGGTTTTCATCCAATTTTTGTAATAAACTGCACAAAATGCCCTTTTGGATTATAACCTATAATTTATATACTTTTTATAACTATCTAAAATACCTTTGTGGATTAATATTATTTATGGATTATTTAATTTAAGGAAAATTATATTTTTAGTCCTATAAGGTCGTTAGCATTTTGGTCCTGTAACTTATTCCGTTACATAGTTAGTTATTTTTTGACGAATTTAGTCCAACACATATCAAATTTGGTCATTTTTTGATTAAATTTAGTATTGTGTTGACAAATTTGGCCCTAACGACATATAGTTACAAACCAAAAATGAGATATACTCGAGTACAAATGAGACCAAAATTGTCAACATGGGACTAAATTAGCCAAAAATATGACCAAATGTCAGATGTTCAACACTAAATTCGTGAAAAAAAATGACTAAATGTGTAAATGGAAAAAATAAAAGGATCAAAAGTGCTAACGACCTATAGTTACATGACCAAAAGTGTAATTTTACCTTTATTTTATCCACCATTAGATTTTTTATATTTTTTCAAAAAAAAATAAGCAAGGGTAAAATAGTACTTTTCACACCTATGTCTAGGGACTAAATACTTGTTTTTAATTTGAGGGGTATTTGTAATTTTTCAAACAACGATGGGGTATTTATAATTGTACTAAACTTCAGGGGAAGTAGCTGTAATTTACTAATTTAACCTATATTAATAGGGAAAAATGCAATTACCCCCCTTGTGATATGCAAAATATGCAAAAAAAAAAAAAAGTCCATGTGAAAAAATAAATAACAATTTATCCCCTGTATTTTAAAAAATGGAGCAAAAAACCCCCTAAAAAGGAGCAAAAGACCCCTTGTAAGGGGGTTGTTCGCTGCATTTTGAATAACAGAGGGGTAAATTGTTAGTTATTTTTTCACAGGGGCGTAATTACTCTTTTTTGTTAACATAGGGGCAAATTGCATTTAACCCTATATTAATATCTTTTCTTGAAGTAGACGTAATATTTTGTTAATTAAAATCCTTTTTCCACCCAAAATAAATAAATAAAGAAAAATCAGTTCATAACTGCAGGTTTTACCTTCTCCGTCGATCCCTATATATCGCTTAATTTTCTTGCATTTACATCAAATCACGCTAGCTTGTCAGCTTATGTAATTATTTGATCATGATTTAATTAATTCTGTTTAATAAGATTAATTTGAAGATGATGATAATGATGATGATCAGCGTACGAGCAAAGGTGACATGAAGATGATAGTGATTACGTGAATTGTCATGCAGTTAGGGATACATTGATTTAACGCTTAATAGAGAAGCTGTCCGGAAATGGCAAAGATTAATGTATAATCAGGGGGACAAATCTGCACCCCAATAGGGGATAGAAAGGGACATAGCTTTTCTGGCTTAAACTCGTGTCTTAATCAAAAAAAGCCATCCATAATTGCTCTAATTAATAATGGACGGTCGTCGGTCACTTACCCCCTCAATCACTCTAGGTTTATCCCTGATTAATTAGTCCGATTATTGGTGTTCCAACTCTAATTATGTGATCTCCTTTAAGGTCGAGATATGCGATCTCCTGGTGAACGCGCAGATGAAATGATCCATGAGAACAGAAAGCATGTTAGGCTAGTTGAGATGGTCCCTGACGAAGACATTTTGATGCTTAAGTCAGCTTAACTTCGATATGGTGCGATCTAATGGAGTAATTCGGGTAGAATGTAATAAATATATCTTATCATAAATGCAGTGGAGTGAAGGTATTTATAGGGACAAATGTGTCCACTTGCCTGGTTCATGTGGCATCATCTAAAGCCCTAAGCTGTCAGACCGTGTGTAGCCCAGATCCTGCGTTTTTGTGGCGGGTCCGGATTCAGGTCGTTGTTCGGGTCTAGTCACGTGACCCGTCCCTAAGACAGATACGTGGATCTTGGGCTAGAATGATATTTTGACATTTTTTCAGGGCTATTTATGTTTTTTCTTTGTGATCATAATATATCCCCATCAATTGGATTTTTTATTTTGAATTATGTTGCATTTTTTTATCCGTTTAACATGCATATACATGTCATGTGTTTAAAAATGATATTAAATAATTTATTTAAAAATATATATTATATTTATAGCATATATATATTAAATTCAATAAAAATGCAACAAGATTTGAAACAAAAAATTCAATTTGATTGTTCAGACCACTCGACATTTTCCTGTACAATATATTGTAATGATCACCTGAAGAGATGACACCAAATCCATGATCCAATAATCCTTCCTGGATTGATAAGCATGCAGATCTTGTAAATTTAGACATCCTATGACAGTACACAGACAAATCATCTTGAGATTTGGATGAGTACACACCATGTAATAATATTGACTAGGCTAACCTTTTGATTAGCAACAATTTTATTTTAGTTGGAGGCGATGAATTATTAATTAAAATAAAGCGATTACAATCAATTCTGTTAGTATCAATAGATAGAGACAAATATAACATTCCTATCAACAATATCACATATACTAATATCGTGCTATTACAGCAATAAATAACCTACTATACAGTAGAAACAAATAAACCTACTATGTAGTAGAAACAAATCATCCCATGCAGGGGATTCGAACTCATGACTCCAAGGATCATGGGGCCTCAACTTCACCAACTGAGCTAGACTTCATTGACAATTAGCAACAATTAATTGCCTTAATTGTCACTTTTTCCATTAATTAGAGAAACTAGTAATAACGTCGGTTCCACCAACTCTCATTATGTCGGCACCATCTTTTTTATGTTTGTTTATGTTTTCATTTTCGATTTTTTATTTCAGAAATAATAATTAAAATAAAAGTATATTTATTATACGTATTTTTATTAAAAATATATTAATTTGATATTATTATTTAATATAAAATATAATCTCGCTAATTAATCAAAACATATTCTTATTTTGAAGTGAAATCCTATAAGAAAAAGTACATTTTTTTTATTAAAAAAAAAAAGAATGGAACTGACTGACCATGACGTCGTCGTTCCAGGTTTTTTTTGTAATGTGAAGCCCTTGCATGTCTAATGGGCCGAATCCAATGAAGCCCGGAAAGCAGTGTCCAAGTCCATTTTATTTTTGGGCCTGAGACTGGCCCTTATAATTGTGGGTCAATCAGACTAATCCTTAATGACCCAATCACAGCCCAGTCCAGAGATATAATATTAGGAGGGAGTCGTCAAACCCAAAAGCAGAACGCGGGATTCTTGACACACGTTTTTCATTTAATGCAGAAATGATAATTTTGGTACGACTATGAGAATGATGAGACGAGGCCCGCTTACCAACAGGGAATTCATCCGTCACTGTCGGGATAAATATGCGTTGGCGAAATCTGATTCGTGCGTATTTGACGAGGTCACGTGAGAAGTCCGTGATCTTATGGACGGTTGGTCTGCTTAATGCCACTGCCCACCACCCACACTCGCGTAGTCATTGGTTTCTTGCTCTGTGTGACTGTGACTGTAATCGCATCCTCAACACCATTACCGGACAAGGTTTGCAGTAATTCTCCTTTCTTGCAAATTCCTGCCTTGAAGAAGCTTCTTTTCATTCTTCTTCTATTTGCCACGGTTCTTGTTTAACTGCTTTATGTCAAGTGCTTGCCTCTGCCTGTGTTGAACTTTTTACATTTTTATATACAGAAAAATTCTTGTGGCCGGATCATCTGAAGTGAATTTTAGCTGTTTAACGATTTTTATTTTTAAATTTTATCTGGGTTGTCGCGATTTCATTTCCCCGTCTGCAGAAAATGTGTCTCGGACTGTTACTTTGTATTTGGTACGAGTCTTCTTCAAATAGTTGTTAGAAGGTGCATTCTTTCTTAGGACTTTTCTGGGTTCTGCAGTTCATCATAGATTTTGTTTTTAGGAAGAACGTATTTTATGGTTGGTTCGAGAAATTATAGAGCAACAACCATCGTTCTTGAATTTATCTTACCAAAAAAAAATGATCTTTTTGATGATCCAATGAGTGAGCAAATGTATAGATTGCTGTGCATGACGAAGGAAGATGAAAAAAATATTTTTAATCTGACTCGTTCATGCAATTTGGCATTTTGAGATTCGAGGAAAGATGACCATTGGCGTGCATTAGGGAACTTGTATTGGAATTACTAAAGATTTTACAATGTCGAGGTACAACGTTTCTGGGGCAGCATGTCCTCTTTCTCTATGCTATTTGGTATATAAAATTCCTCCAGGGGAATTGTTTTCTGAACCTCTGGATCATTTAACATTTTCTCTAATCTTCTCATGTTAGAATGATTTTGACTACAAAGAGAAATTCTCCTTATAGCTTTTCTTTTCCTGTTTGATGCTAGCCTTGTCTTTGCTTGACTAGTTCAGAGAATCAGTAGGTTAGTGCATAGCAAATGAAATATTTCAATAAAAATAAGATAAATGCACGTTCGGATTAAATCTGGTGTTTCTCGAACTTCCATATCTCAGTCCCATGTGTTGATCATACTGATTCGTTTTCCACCTTTACGAATTTGTCCTTCATACATGACTATTTGCCTGATGTATGGTATGTTGAGGATCTCATAACAAGCACTTATCCTTATAATTGGATTAGTGGTCTTGTCTTGTGGAGATAAGTAGTTATACTTCCTCTGGTAATTTCACTCAATTATAATGCATTCTTTTTTCCTAATAGATTGACTCGCAGAAGCAACTAAGCATCACGTATAAATGGAGTATGAGGAGGGTATGTATATGGTAGAAGTCATTGGGCTTTCACCAGAAGCAAGTTGGGAAGACGTTTACCAGTTCTTCCTTAACTGTGGAAGTATTAAAAGCTTAGAAATAACCAGGTAGCTTTGCTGGTCATTTCTTTTGTTGGTTACTAATGAGCTTCTGTAAAAGATTCAGGACCGTGGATTGATCTGAAACGGATTTGCATAGCTTGAGTATTGTAAATAAGCTAATTTACTGCTTGGACTTGGGTTCTAATGTATAGACCATAATTTCAAGCCCTTAATACACTATGCTTTTCTAGTGGAGTATTAAGTTGCTTAACTGAGGCATTTCTTAGTTTCAGTATCATATGTGTCAAAATTAAGGTGATTTTTTTTTTGTAAAGTGTTAACCTCAAGGGCTGATAATTTTGATGGCAGCATAAGTGCTGACATTTCGATAGCCCATGTCGAATTTGAGGATGCTTATTCCGTGAAAATTGCTCTGTTTCTCAGTGTAAGCCCTTTTTATGCTCTGTCATTACAGAAACTTTGTTTTGACATAATTGTTTTCAGGCAACAAATTCAAGCAAAACTCTGCCTTATGTCGTTGCAATGGTCTTTCATTTCTTATATTTCAGGGGTCTGAGATTGCTGGTCAGCCAGTGGCAATATGTAGCTGTGGAACATATAATGTTGATCCATCTCCATATCTTGTTGATTCCGGGGAGGAAGAGAGTGGAAGTAACCCAGTGGTATGCATTATTTTTCATTCCAGTATTTGGTTAACTGATTACATCCAATTCCTGCTACATTTTGCTGTGACTGAATAGATAAAACCGAAAATCATTTAATTTTGAAGTACTTCAGCTTAAACCTTCAGAAGTATCATTTTCGGGCAACTGATATATTCTTGACAGATGGCTATTGATGTTGTTTATCCAATGGTTGGACACCAGCATGAAGTCTTTGCATAATCAACAGTTGTGAATGAAGTGGATAATAGTTATTTGTAATGCAGAGAAACAGGATTGAATGCTGCTTCTAACATATTCAGTAGCAACTTAAAACAAGTGTTTCGAGCTTAATGATTGAAAATTCATGGAAAATGACAACAACCAGGAACCTGCCAAGATGGTCCTATTTTGGAGAAAATTTATTTGCCGAAAAAATCAACATCTTAAACATTTTTCATGTACCCAATTGAAAATTTTGTTTTCTTACAGTTAATGCAATATGTGTTGGTCTACTTAAGGAATCTTGGTCCCTAAACTTCCTTATAGGCAACACATAGAGACAGCTTTGTTTCTACTCCTGGAGAAGCTGTGACAGTAGTGCAAGGAGTCATGCAAACCATGATCTTGAAGGGTTACGTACTAAGTAAAGATGCACTGTCAAAAGCCAAAGCTTTTGACGAATCCCACCAAGTTTCATCCACTGCAGCCGCCAAGGTTGCAGAACTAAGCAAAAAGATTGGACTCACTGATAAAGTCCATTCAGGAGTCGAGGCCGCAAAATACGTGGACGAGGAGTACCATGTTTCGGAGGTGACGAAAACAGTGGCATCATACACGGGTCGAACAGCTGTGGCTGCTGCAAACGCTGTGGTTAACAGCAGTTATTTTGCCAAAGGGGCTCTCTGGGTTTCTGGTGTCCTAGATCGGGCAGCTAAGGCTGCTGCAGACTTAGGTAACAGAGGTGTCGAGAAATGACGACTCTGGAGAGACAAGCCTGTTTGATTTGTACTTTACTGGGAAAGACTTACCATAATGTTATATCCCTGCAGCATTTCTTATGACTGTAAGTACAGTTATAAATTGCTGATATCTGATGATATTTTGGGGTTACTTTCGATTGTTGTCCTCCTCTAATCATAAGATTCTACAGATTGTAATGAATGGTCCACTTGCATATCCTTGTTAACTTGATTACAAGCATTTGTACAATTAGGAGATGTTTTCAGCAGTTCTTGCAAGTTTGATGCTTCTTGAAATCAGCATTTAGGATGGTGGAACCTGGGAATATGACATTGTCCCAACAAGCTCATTACATCCCTGGTCGTGGGTTTTGCCAATCAAATGTTGCAAGAATTGAATGATTGAAATAGTTTTTCTTTATCAATCTGAAAAATAAAAGCCACACGAATCTGATAAGAAACAGTAGTTGCTTTATTACTCATCCATCCCCTGTTTGCTGGCTTGTTGTTGGCTTCTGTTTGTGGGTTATGGTAAGCTTCCACTGAAAATGACTGATTGAAATCACCCCCATGATTCAAGAGCCCACATGCTCATGGTCTATATCAACATAAATGACACATTTCTTCTCGAAAAACAGGGGAAGAAGAAAGTTTAACAGATTCCCACAGATTTTGTACGCATAATTTGTAGTAATATTCGAGTGTGTCTCTTAGTAGCTCGACGTTTTCTTGGTTTGCGCTAGAAACATTAACAACTCCGACGAATTGGAGGGTCCCCTGTAAGGTATAGGTGTGATTAGCATCATGAACATCATCAATCAATTCATGTTCCCCTAATTGAATACTTGTGGACGCACAGTTTGCTGTAGCAATCAATTTTAATGCGATAGTTTTGGAGTAAAGTTGAGCTGATGAAAATCATTAAACCAGGTCGGAGTTTGCTCTAGCAATCAATTTTAAATCAGGCCTGATCGAACCAAACTAATCACACAAATGTACTACAGTACATATAATTGGTTCATATCTGGCCAAATCGGGTCCGGATTCCGATTGCTAATTATGATGGTCGAGTCGTTATTTAATACGTGAATTGATCGAGGGCAACCGCAACTTCATTTCCACATAAACCGGGCTGACTGCTAGCATCATACTTTATTAGTCACACGAACTACTCAGACCGGCAATCTTCACCTAATCTGCCGACCCTTTTTAATTCTTTTCAAATCAGTAGTAAAGAAGGAAAGAAAGTAGTAACCGGGGTGTTGCATAATCATGAGTTTTGAGGAAAAAAGAGATGTAAGAAGTCGGCCACAGACAGCATCGCAAGAATGACTTACAACTGGAAATGGACTATAAAATAAATATATAGAAGTCTATGATTCTTTCTTTTCAACGACCAGATTTTCATTCTTTCCAACCTGTTTTTCTTCCACTTTGGCGTGCCGGCTGAAGCCCCTGGAAAAAGGGACCTAAAAGAACTGGTCCATTCTGTATTTGCAGAAAGGGCAATGCTAAAATTCATATGGGATATCAATCTTTATCTGATTGATTTTAAACAAGAAAAAAGAACACTTCTGCTGAATTCAGAGGTCTATAAAATAAGTATGAGTATCAGAACAAGTATACATGCTTCTCATATTACCTGGAAAATATGGTATGAAGAAAGTATTACACTTAGGCTTCAACAACAGACTGGACCTGAAGAACTCATCAAGAGCACAACATCTGCAATTGATTTGATTTCTTCTGCACTTTCATCTGAAAATCTGGATGCCAAACTATCAAAACTTCTCACTGTACAACAAACAACTCACAAAAGGAAAACCAAGAATCCAAAACGGGTAAAAATCCGCTTGTGGTTTAGGACTCAGCCACAACAAATCGGACACCGTATAAGTCCGTTTTCGTTGCAATCGGGGCATCTATGGAAACCACATTCATGCTCGCTTTCATCAAATTCTTCTTCGTCGTAATCTCCCTCGTAGTAGATTTTACAACTTCCTGAACATGTCTCACAAGGCACGAATCTGATATCGCCACACGCTTCACAAACGTTACCATTTGCACCTCCTCCAGCATCATCAACCAATTCACAACTTTCGACGAGCTTCTCAAGCTTTCCCTCTTCGTTCAACCGTCGTATCTCATCAGCCCCACCGATACATTTCTTCCCAAGAAACACTCTTGGCAAGCTACCAGCACCAAACCCCTCACCAAGTAGTTCCTTTAATTCCTCCTTGAATCCCGAATGCATTGATACGTCCCTCTCATCAACCTTAACTCCCAATCCCTTTAAGATCACTCGAACGTGGCAGCAATCCTCGTATGTCTTCCTAACCCCTCTTAGACTAGTAAAATACACAATTAACTTGTCTGTACCACGTGGTGCAATCTTGTCCTTACCACCGTTCATATCTGTCCTGTCCGTTAATTCCAATGAAGAATCCTTGCAGGCTAATGCCGGCTGCTGTATTTCACCATCCACTGGCTTGAGGTGAAAAGGGTTGGTCGGTGGAAGGTCCTCGAGCGCTCTTCTGAATGTGGCTATCACCTCAGGATCAAATTCGGATACTATAGACGTATCGTTGGAATTCGAATTTGAATCACTATCAGCCAAGTCTAACCACCCTGGCTTAGGCGATGCATCGCCATTTTCTTTCACTCTTGGGGTTGGTTGATCATCACTCGAAGATAAACTCGAATGGCTAGGCACATGAAAGGAAAAACTACGAAAATGATTAACCGGCCTAAGAGGACTAATATCTTCAAGACCCTCCATCATCTCCCAAGCATTGATCGTCTCCGGCTCCCCCGGAGGCGTTCTAATCGGTGTTTTAGGGAGAACTTTTGGGATTTTCTCATTGATCATATTAGACCAGGTCTTGGCCTCAATCATCCCCATTTCAAATTCCTCTTTAGCTGACTTTGCCCCATCAATCTCCTCTTTTCCCATTGAGGCCTTATCCTGTACAGCAGTCTGATTCTGATTCAAAGGAGCCTCGCCCTTGTCTTTATCTTCCGCGGCAACATGATGCTGAATCAACGGATCAAGCTTCAAAGAACCCAATGTGGATGAAGTAAGAGACACCAGATGATAGGTATCCCCTGTTTTTGAAGGTGGGTGGTGAACGTTCATTGAGTAGCTCCGCCGCACCGGAGAATAAGGTGCCTGGCATTTCCGGCATACTTTTTGCTTCGACGACGCACAACCCATTACCAGAAAAAGAAAAAGGAAAACCCCCCACCACAACAGAAATCAAGACAGGGCGGAAAAAGAATAAAAAATCACAACTTTATATAAAAGCGTTCATGCGAAGGGAACATGAATGAACTGGCTATGTGATGGATTTGTTAGAGAATCCGAGATTCAAGACGATAAAAAAATCTTAAACAAATAGCGAAATATGAGGGAACTGAGATTTTTGAGCCTGCATTTCAAAGATTAAGAAGGAAAAATACAAATAAAAAAACGGGTAGAATCGCTTAGACCAATGACCGAGAGAGAAGACTGGATGAGAAATTCTCAGCAAAACATGGCACGGAATGATGCATTCATGGGAAACCCAAAAACACAGTTTTAAAATCTTCCTGACAAAAGAGAGCAAAAAAAGAAAGCCCAAAACGCAACAGTTCGAACATGATTGACAACGCGACAAGAAATCTCAACCAAACGACAATCGACAATAAATAAGATCGCCGTATGAATCAAAACTGAGGAAGTGAAAACAAGAATGCAAGGAAGAAAAGACCCTTTTAGCAGCTTCTTCCTTCCACCTTCTCCTCTTCTTTCTGTCTAGAAATGGGAGAATGAAGAGATCAAAGAAAATTCAAAAAAAGACCCTTTCAGCCAGCAGAAAGGTGTGAAAGGTGAGTGGTCACAACGAATGGGAAAATAAAAAAAGAAGCTTGACAAGGTATGGAATGTTGGGTTTTATATGGGTCTGTCTGTAAATAAGGATAAGTGTGTTGTCTGATTAAACAAGTGTGGTGGAAGGAAAGAAGGAAGGAGTCGGAGAACGCGGGAGTTATTGCTTGAAAGGCTCAAACTCCGCGATATGTATGCGTTTGTGGACGCGCACAAACGATGATTTACTACTACACCTACTTACTTTTCATTCATGGGGTTTTATTTTATTTCTTTTAGATCAAAGGAGGTTTTGAGTGTCAAAAGTGATATAAAGACAACTATTTTTAAGGATGTTTCACAATTTCGAATTGATTAAGATAATATTATGTTGTGATATAAGTGGTTTTTCAAGATTTCTTTTGTCGAATACAAAACCCATATAGCATTTGACCTCAAAAGTATGAAAAAATAGCAGTACAAATGACTCGGGTAAAAAGATTACTCTTTTCTTCTTTTTCTAGAATATTGATTTTTATGATGTAATTCTTGAAATTATATTGAAATATTATAATTATTGTTCTGCATGTGTGTTGTATGAGAAAATAGTATCATGTTTCGATTTATAAGTTCGAATACAGTGAATCACAGTACTTAACTGCAAAAGAAATATTATTGTCAAGCAATTGATTAAGAGGGTAAATTTTCTCAATTTTATCTAGATTTTATACTATAGAATGTAATTCTTGAAATAAATTTCAAATTATGTATTCAATGTTGGAATCAGCTTCCTAAATGCTTTCTCAGAAATAAAGGAAAAGAGGAGTTAATAAAAGAAACAACAATATAATTCCAAACAATGACATAACGCAGAAGAAGATTAAAAAAAAAATAATTGAGAAGATTATTATTTGTGTAGTTGGGACCCACAAGAGAATTAAGTAATTTACAAAATTAAATTATTGATAATGATTGTTTGGTTAGTGCAATTAAGTTTCTTTCTTGACCTTTGCGGAGGAGCGCACCACCCCACCCACTACGCCGTACGTATGCAGGCAGGCGCGTGAAATTAGTCTACCAGATATTCAAATCTGCCGAAATCTATGCGCGTGATGCAATCACTCCGTCTGGATTTCTTCTCTACCCTCAGCCAATCGCTATTTCCCATTTTCTTGATAATGGATAAAGGGTAAATCAGACATTAAAAAAATAAAAATCTAAAAATGGTACTCAAAAGTTAAATATTTTGCAAATAATTTACTTTAATTTATTTCAAAAGTATTTGAGTAATTGCTAAATGTTCAAAAATATAATAAATCACATTAACACCCCTAAAATTGGGTCTAATTATACAAATATTTTATAATTTTTACAACGTTATAAGTACATTATTTAAAGTTGTAATCTATACTATATATTATTAGAGAAGACCCTTTTGGTGTCCAAATTAAATTGATCTATTATTTTTGTAAAAGAAACTAATTACTTAATTAATTTTAACTTTCTCACTCGTCATGCCACAATTACTTTTTGGTAGTTTGTTCTCATGCATTTTGTTTTTTATATATTATCTTATTCTATTCTATATATATATAATTTAGGTAATTTTTAACTCACAAAAATTAAATAATATAATTTATAAAAATATTTTGGATTTATTACTTTAAAAAAAATATTCACATACATAGAATGTGCTCCACTTACTAATTATAATTATAAGTACATTCTTTGAGATAGATTACACTAACACTAATCGAAAATTGTACATGTAATTTTAAAATTTCTTAAGGATATTTGTGTAATTAAATTTAATTTTAGAGAATATCAATATAATTTATGTTGAAAATAATATAGGAAGTTAGTGAAAGAATGAAAAGGTTGAGATTATAAAATAGTAAATGGAGAAGAGGTCTTAGACTTGTGAGGACGGAAACTTTGAACAGTCTATTACGTGGGTGGGTTTGAATCTCGAGCCCTTCAAATCAAATTTTATTTGCCCTTAATTAATATTGTTTAATCATAATTTACCTGCTAATTATTCTTTGCATCACGTAAGCACTCTATTCTTCAATGAAAAGTCACTTTTTTTTTTTTTTTTTCTTTTTCACATGAGGTGACACGTTTTGGTTTTTTTTTTTTTTTCTATAATTACACCACGATTTTAGCTGCGGGGATTTGGTACTTTTATCTTATTTTTCTCATTTTTAATAGAAAAGAGGAGGTTAGTTAATTTTTATGAGGTAAAAATATAATTTTCTTAGTGTGTATTTCAATGCGAAATAAGTGTATAGTAATGACAATAAAAGTGTTAGATAATAAATATTTTCTTTTAGTATTGATTTGTAATTAAATTTTACTAGTAAGTGGAATAGTACATCTTATATGCATGTGCGTAGTTTTTTAAAAATAATATTTAATAAAATATTTTTATAGATTATCATTTTTTTGGTAGAATTAAAAATTACCTAAAATAAGATTAAAATGCATGAGAACAAAAAAATTAACAAAGATAGTTATCGAACATTAGAAAAAAAAATTAATATTAGCTATATTTTTAATTAATATGGCTAAAAATTATGGTAAATAACTATTATTAACTACGATTAAATAAAATCGATGCAAAAACTAGTTTTTCCACCATGAAAAACGTATTGTCATGGCTTTAGCCGAGGTAAAAACATCCGCCATGGCTTTTAGCCATGTCAAATGTTTTAGCCACTCTTGCAAAAACTACGGTCGACAACCGTTGCGTGGCCGTGGTCAATGACTATTCACTACAGTTATTTAGTATTAACCATGACAATTAGCCATAATCAAATGACATATTTTTCGTAGTGGAAGGATCATGATTAGTGGGGAAACTTAAAAATAATTAACTAATTAATTAAAAAAATTAGAAAAATGGCATACTAAAATTAATTTGGACACTGAAATGGTCCTCTCCAATAATATATAGTATAGATTTTGAAAAATCAAGCTTTTAGCAAAACGCCCAATTAATATAGATGGTGTTTGGTTCAGCTTATTTAAAACGTCTATAAGACGTTTTAAAACACTATAAAAAAATTGATATTAGCTACATTTTTAATGATCTTGGCTAAAAATTATAGTAAATAACTATTATTAATTATGGTTAAATAAAAATCGATGCAAATACTATCTTTTCCACTATGAAAAACTTATTCACCATGGCTTTTAGCCGTGGTAAAAATATTCGCCATGGCAAATATTTTCGCCACCCTCGCAAAAACCACGGCCGACAACCGTTGCGTAGCCGTGGTTAATGATTATTCGCTATGGTTATTTAGTATTAACCATGGTTATTAGTTATGATTAAATGTAATATTTTTTATAGTGGAGTTTAAATATAATAAATCTTATTTTATACATAATCTCTTAAAATATTTGGATAAAAATATGTTGCAACTTTATAAGATGTAAGGGTTTTTGGTATAATAGGACATTTTATATTGTAAATAATGAAAAAAAAAACACAAACTGTAGAATTTAGAATCATGTAACATGTATTTCAACTTTAAACAAAAATATATCAATTATATGAAAATTAAAAGTGAATACTAACAAAATAATGAGGGTATTTGGTCCTTAAAATATTAAAATTAAAGAATTTAAAGATTTTATAAAGATGAGTTCAGTTTACTATATTGTAAATTTTTTAAATATTTTATAAAATATTTTCAAAAGTTTATAAGTTTAGCCAAACGCACTCTTAATCTAAAGCAACTCAAATAAATTTTCAAATTGTTTATATTTACTAGGTAGGTTTCTGGAGGTTGGGAAATTGATTTGAATTTTGTAAAGTTTGAAGTGTGCATTAAGAAATTTGATGTGTATGTGGCATTACTTTGGAGAATTTTGTAATTTGATGAAAATATATTTTTATATAAATTATTATATTAATTCGAATAATGCTTTAATAATGGGCCTTTTATTATTTTATATAATATAAAAAATAATATATATAGAAAGACGGAGTAGGGTAACCTTTTGTATGATATTAAAAAAAAAATTGACAGTGGGAGTTATTTTATGATTTCATGCCAATCATAATTCCTATTACCCTATTTTTTAAGTAATTTTAATCCATTTTAAAAATTGACTAGAAACAACCCCAATCAAATGATCTATTTTTTGTATTTACTTTATTTGATATAGATACTAATCACATCATTCATTGTTTATACATCATTGTTGATTTACTTTTCATAAAAAAATAATTACATTATCTAATCTTCAAGCACACTCGATGCAAATCAATGTTCCGTTACTTAATCTTGCTTCAAGCATAATTAAATAGTTTATAATTTTTTAATTGATAAATAAATTAGTGTCTCTGGTGAACAGAAGCCGAGTGGATGGTAAATGTACTGCACCTGACCCATTATGTAATGACCAACTGGATCACAAGTCCCAACACTTGCATTGTGGTTGTTCGGATTCAAGTACAATTAAGACTAAAATCCATTGTTCACAACTCCACATAGTTTCAATATTGATATTCCCTCAATTAGTTTTTTTTTTTTTAAAGTCTAAAATAAAGGAAGTGGGCCCTCAGTGATCAGACAGTAGACTCGGCTCTACTGACCCATGATGAATGTATCAAATCATAATTTCTGTATTTATACTAAGCCGACAGGCTAAAAAATAACACTGATACGATAGGATGACTCAACAAACAATAGGGATTCCATGTTATACACATAACATTTCAAAACACATCATACTAGAATATCTCCAATAAAGTAGATTCACGAGGATTGAACTTGTCAGCAACGGGTAACAAAATTCTTGGATTTCGGGTTGACTGGACAAAACTCACTCAAATGACAATACGTCCGTCCAGATAAGTCTAAATCTCAATTCGATTTTTTTGTTAGTTAGCTACCACACGCCGTTTTCAAACGGTGTATCAAATGCTGCAACCAACTTCTGGATTCTACTCCCAATCGACCTATAACTAGAGGTCATAAAATAGTCACAAGGTTGACATGATTCTTTCGCACTCTCACACTTTTTACTTCCCCGTCAACAACAAAGCTACAGGCTCCATACTCATTTTTTTGCACTCCCAACACTCAATTTCACTCACATTTGAACATTTTACTACTTCACCTAATTATTACATTATATCTTATGTTATTTGAAGTTTTCCCAACTATCTATTCAGTAATTTAAATAATGACTGCTAACCCCTATTTTGCACATTAGTCATCCCTTGAATTTATAATTTTTTTGAAAATTTTTCGATCATTATGGTGCTGGTGACTCCGATACGCATCATCAAATATGAGTTTATACAACTTTGAATAAAATTATTTTTTCTTAACTAATGTATTCAAATGACATCCTATTATACAATATTTGCATTTATTTTATATTACATTATATTGGCATGTGCACATAAATTTATATAGAAGATGGTAGGACTCCAGTTTAGTGGGTAAGTTGCATTTAAATTTGGGATTAATAATGCGGGCCCTGAAAGAGGAAGTAATCATTGATGATAGGGGTAGTACAGATTGGGGAGCCCTTCCCTGAGTCCCTCGTATTGGTTTTTACAGCCACAGCCACGACTCAGGACTCAGGAGGACGCATCGGGATTGTTGCACGCTATTCCTCTCCCCAACTTATCTCCGTATTCAACACCATGCACGTGATGTCACGTGGCTTCTTCTTCCTACCAATCTTCTACCACCTCTCTTACTGCTAATTAATTCATTTTTAATTTTAATGTATTCAAATTACACAACAGAATTCTTTGTTAATAAAATAATAAAAAAATTACACAACAGTATTCGTTTCCTACAGTTTCCAATAGTCATGTCGGGCCACAGCTAACTTCTTTGAAATCACCAAAAAAGAAAAAATCAACACATGATTCTAATAATATAAACTATCCTATATTTAGGTCGTAAGGACCTAAGTATGCCCCTGTCCAATAACTATTATGTACATAACCATCATGATTATTATCTAATCAAAATTAAATTAACAATTTAATATAAAATCGAATAACTTAATCATATTTAGAAATCTGCACCTCTAAATGCTCGGTAAAATTTTTGCTATTATTATTATTTTTTTAATTTATTCCCTGAATGATCTTATTGAGTTAAGAATTGGAGTACTATAATAACGATTTTTTTAGTAATGTTGTCATTGATCTTGCAGTTGCAGGAATACTTGACGGACTCAAATCTAGACACAAACTTTGGAGACATTCAGACTCCAATACTAAACCTAAATTTGAACTTCAAATCAAATAAAATATGAATCATATAATAAAAAATGTAAAAAATATAGAGAAAAGTAAAAAAAAGTGTGTTGGGTTAGAGGTTTGTGAAGTCAGCAACGAGTAAAATGTGGAATTTAATTTAATCCCAAAATGTAAGTGTAAGTGTGATCCAATATTGGTGGTAAGTGATGCCCATTAGTGCCCCCTGTATAAACGGGGAATGTCGGGCTGCCTACTGCTCCTAATTGGGGTTCATGCGCTCCACTAATCGATGCTCTTCCCTTCATAATAATTTCCAAATACATTTATTTTAGCGGAGGGCTTCTACAAAATAAATATGGACTGGACCCACTCGCTGGTCTACTCTCCCTTCAATTTTGAGATCATATAATGGTAACTAAATATTAGACGCGGCACTAATTTTTTGGAGAAAAAATTTAAACATATAATGGTATTGGAATATCAATTGCTATTATCTAAACCAGTTTCCCCCCTTCCATGGTGACTCCCACGCCCTCAGAGATGTCCTCTCCTCGGGCTGGCGACAACCCGTGGTTAGTCCCTGGCTTTTGCAAGGATCTCGATTTTGATCGTCCTTCCTCTCGACCAAATATGGACAAGGCGATTGTTGTTCACAACTCATTCCAGTCTCTGGACAAATTCTGTGCTTCGGACAATGTGGACCACCTTGAATTGCACAACCCCCAGGATTCCTCCTCCTCCAGGCTCCTATCCGTCGTGACTTGATCTCGTAGGGTATTCACTTGAATTGTTCTTTAACCCTGTATTACCTTCGTTTTGTTGCTCCCGACTTGCATGTTGAGTCGTTTAGTTCCTATTTTTTGGTTTTTGTTTTGGACTCTTGGCCCATCTCCTCGTCTTGTTTGTCCTCTCCTTTTATTTATTTTAATACAATTTACATTTACCTAAAAAATTGTTATCTAAATTTTTAATTTAAAAATTGTATATCAATATTGTTAACGAGATAAAATATTAAATTAGCTTAGCATATATATATTTTCTAATCTTTTATACACTAACTTCATAATGGAATTGAAGCCACAATTTTTGCTTAGTAGGTATAATTTGGTAGAACCCAAAAAAAAAAAAAAGTTGGTGGAAATTGTTCCCTTGCCTACTACTACATAAGTATAAATTAAATTGCAAGCATGGAATATAATGCTTTTATTAATGGTGATGATGGTGCCACTCAACTTTCTATTACACCTATAGAAATCATGACAATACAAAATTGAAAGTTAAGAAGCAATCAGACAAGTCCATTTTATCATCCCGACCATGTCTAGTACGTACCATAAACCTACGTGCTTGTCCAAAATTCGTTTATGGGTCATGGCCCATTAGGTAATTATGTCGGCAAGTACTTTGTTATAGTGTTCGATTGAATCGAGTTCAAATTCCTTAAGAGGAGAAGTGTATCACAAATCGGTTCGTAAATTTTCGAACACAAATAATTGAGGTTGAACTCGTCTTACACCCTTTATGTTTAGCGAACTTGTTTTATGAGAAAGATGAGGGGGTTGAAGTTGAGGATTGGGGCTCGGGTCCAAGAATGTAGCTGGGCCTATAAGCATGAGGCTGTCTGAATTGAATGGATTATTACAACTCTGTTCTAAAAGTGATACTGGATTTTATAGCTGGCCATTGAATGATTCCCCATTGCATTTAAAGCCCAAATAGATTACGGGCACGACATAATTATTTGTTATCAGCACGTACAACAAAAACGCTTGCCATGCGATGGTGTGTGTAGAATTACAAAATTATCCTCTACAGTATATGATATGGGTAAAAAATACTAAATTACTAATTACCATATACAAGCTACGAAAGATATTAGGAGCGGCTAGAGACCTTCGCTATAAATTTCATGACACGTGGAATAATTCGAACATGTCTAGTGAATACTATACAATTGGTTAAAATCTGTAAAGAATGCTTCGTTTCTCATTATAGTTAAAATTTATACACACTCCATTATTCATCTATGTTCCTTGTATAAATTCTAGACGTTTACATTACTGATTTGACAATGAGAGTGTTTTAATTGGGAGAAACTCTGTAGTCGTTACATCAGATATTGTATTGATTTCAAATTATTCTCGTATAATCGAGACTAAAGAGTAGAGTGAGTCGACCGCTCCACCTCAAATGGAATACATACACAATCCAACTAATCTGTATATATAATAAGAATAATACTAGTAGTATAAGTAGACTTTTCCTCTTGATGAGAGATAAAGGAGAGTAGTAGTGAGCAAATATTATTTATTGGGAAAAGGCACATGGGGAGAGGGCAGCATGTGAGGGAAGGATAGAGTGGAAGAGAAAAATATGGAGACACCCGGATTCCCAACCACAACACAAAACATTCCAACTAAGTATCCCATGTGAATTAGCTTATTTTCAGCCCACACCATCCTGCACTTCCTCACTCAAATACCACCCCATACCCCCCCCCCCCCCACCCACACACACACAATTCAATTATACATATACTTATGTATATACATTCGTATAAAAATACGCTGATCAAAATAATCATGGGTCGGGGATAATTTGAGTTTGAATTCATCAGGTGTCGAAGGACAAAGAAGAATGATGTCAGCTCAATAAGTAAGGTTGATGGCAAGATGCTAGGCATCTGGACAATGTTTTTGTGAATTGAATTCAATTTAATTATGACTACCTTAACCACACCAAACAATGGAACCATGGTCCGAAAGACACATTAATAAAAAATGATACATACATACATAGGAGAGGGACATTTGTGGTGAGTATTGAGTTAGTGCAATTTGAATACCGAGATTGGGTGCCTTAGGTCTCACCCAACTTTCATAGGTTTGTTTTGTTAGGGAATGGCATTGTTTGGTGCCATTGAAATTGTTGATATTTTCTCCCCACTTCTCTATCTTTTGCCTAACACCATTTCTATCTTTGACGTTTTGTTGAAAAATGATGGAGTGCAACAGATATCAGTATAGGGAAACTGAGGGGCTATGTAAACATTCTTTTCTTGAAAAGTAAAAATTCCCCCTAGCCCACATTGTCCTTTTTCGCACTGGAATTTACACCATTTCTGTGGTTGACAATGTGCTCCGAACTCACCCACATCTATCCGCGGATAACACTCAACTTTCAAAATTCTTAATTTATGTCTCATTTTGTTTAACTAGTATCCATAAATTTAATTGATAACCGTCAAGGTTGAGGATGTCAAACAACTTTACATTTAATTAAGAGGACTTGGATTTTTGACTAGAAAACTTATACGTGATGCTTACTTAAGAGGCATTATCTTTAAGTATATATATATATATATATATATATATATATGTTTCGAACAACAAGAATTATATATTTATATATTTTGATTTGTAACAATTGGTTATGATGCGAGCAAAAAATGGTGCTCGGTCCCGTTAATGAGATAAAATGATAAGAATTAAGAGAGTATAAATGAGGAAATTGAGAGTGAAATTACTCGTTTCTTGTGTGTAAGTGAGAAATTGAAGTTGAAGTCCAAAGTGTGAAACTTCAAGTAAGAAAAAGAACTTATCATTTTTAGCCAAAGTTGATTTTTTTCGGGTGAGGTGGCCCTCAATTTATAGCAACCTTTAGCCTTTGAATAGACTGAAACCCCCACAGATTCAGTGGAGGATTCATACTGATTTGGTGGAGGGTTCTCATGGATTTGGCTCATGATCGCCTTCTGGCGCCACTTACTACTAGCAATTTGGTGAAGGAAGAGAGAGCAAAATTTTTCGAACCATTGATCCCATAGGCAGTTAGTTGAACTATTGCTAAGCTGACTGTGTAAAGGTGGTCACGAATACGCGACACTTTACCCTAGCGATATGACTGTGGAGAAGGGCGACATTTTTCAAGAAGGGCAAGTGCTTCTGGGCATCCATGGTACCATCGTATTCCGGCAGATTGGGCTCCCTCTAGTTGAGGGGAAACTTGTTACCCAAGACTTCTTCCTTGCAAGGGTGCCCTCCTGCTCTCCTAGGGATACCCTAAAGACATGCATCTGTAGGTCTAAGAGTCCCCGCTGAAGCATATCAATCTGCATCCTCTAGTCGTTGAGGCGTTTTCCTGCAGGGGAAGATGCTCTTCCCCCAGAGGAGGTGTCCCGTCGCAAAGTTCCATACACATTAAAAGTTGGGTTAATAGTGACATCAACATTAGGTACGGATACCGACATGGCTGTTGAAAGGGGACCCTGAATGACGACCGTGATCATCTGCTGGAGGTCGTTCAGCGGGAGGGGAACGTCCTCCTGGAATAAGTATCCGATAAGGTGCTGATTTTGGTGTTGGCAACTTCAATTGTTCTCACATCTTAGTTATGTGACAAATAGAGCTAATTGATGTGAGCAAAAACTGGTGCTTGGGTCTAGGTGGAGTACAAAGTAATATGATAAAGTGATAAGAATTAAGAAAGTATAAATGAGTGAAATTGAAGGTGGAATTACTCGTTTCTTGTGTACAAGTGAGAAATTGAAGTTAAAGTTCAATGTGTGAAAGTTCAAGTAAGAATAAAGCTATCATTTTCAGCTAAAGTTGACTTTTTCCACTAAGGGAGCTCTCAATTTATAGGCGATCCTCATCGGTTGGATAAGACTGAATCCCCTACAGATCCAGTGGAGATTTCCCACGGAGGGTTATCTTATGGTGGTTAGATGAGGTTGAATCATTATCAACCGATTCGGTTGAGGGTCACCTCCCAGCAGTTGGATAAGGTTGAATTCTCCACTGATTCGGTGCAGGGTTATCTCATAGCAGTTAGAGACTATGATTCTCAGGGGTAGTTGGAGTTCGTTACGGATGAGGGTATCTTCTGGATATGAGAATGTCTTTTTGGATTTTCAGCAAAGTGATTTAGGAGATACCTTCCCTCAACTGGAATCCCAGACTTTATGATCAGAGGTTACTTTTAGTTGAAGGCGCCACGTGTCCCCCCTGAAACAATTGGTCCTGATATGATTTTATGGGATGTGGTCTCTGAAGTCCTACGTGGATGCCATTTAGGCCATACGTGGACGCCACGTGATATGGGCTTCTATTTTGGTTGGGGGATTCCAAGCCTCTAAGCTTCCTTGTATGCCTGCACGACTTTCTTGAATTTGGGTCTTCTTAGGTCTAGACCGCTTAGGCTTCTCTAGGCCATTTTATTTCCCGGGGGCACTTTTTATTGCACTCTTTGTGGCCTCTACTCAGATTGAACTTTTTAGGGTTACCCTGTGCCCTTTGAGTTTCTTGGGCTTTGAAATTCTCTGAGTTTTTACGATTTCTTTCTTTTTTTCAAATCGATTGGGCTTTTTGCGCCAGTCTATTTTTATGTGCATCATATTAGATATAACATGATATAGTTTATTGTTAATGTTTTTAAAAAAAAAAATTAACATGAAAAACAAAAGATAAAAAATTAACACAAAATTATTTTACGTGGCAATATTTGTAGACATATATTCTCCTTGTCTTTCTTTAATTATTTCAAAACCAAGGTTTAGGTATGAAAATAAAATGAAACTCAAAGCAGCAATAATAATTAATGTGAGAAAAAAAAATATAATAGAAATTAGTATTAGAGTCCACGACGATGTCGAAAGGCGCTTGAAAACGAAATGAGTGCAACTCGTTGATGCTTTGATTAATATCTTTACGAGTTTCTCCTGTCCGTTTCCATTGAAACAAAGTGGATCAATCATCAATTTCCATATCAATATACAATTTCAGAGGAAAAGAGATGTAACATTACATAGAAAAGGTCCAACGAGTACAACCCTCCATAACAATATTCTCAGCAAAAATATTTATAAAAAAAATAAATATATATTATAGATTTCACATTGCAGCAGGTATAACTATAACTATATAGCTTGAATCTCTGAGCAATAAATAACACTTCATGTTCTCTCTCTCTCTCTCTCTCTTTCTGTCTGAACACAGATTATCGCTGGCTTCCAGTCTTGCCACCCATGTTCCCACTCCAAATTCTCTCCTCATAGACTCTGATCATTTTCACCATCAAAATTCACACACTAACGCCATACACTGTGTGTGAATGCTTTTAAGGCCTTCAGCACTTTGGCTTCTGTTCTTGCAACTAGAGTACTATGGCTTTTGTCCCGGCAGAATCCATGTTCCGAAACCATGAAGACAGCCATTTTCCCTCATCTTCACCTTGTGCTCCTCAAGATTTCCATGGTAGCATGTGTCTGACATACTGCCCGTAGAAATGAAAAATAATCTGATATATATATAGGGTTTTCTGTTCTCTAATTCTTGAAATATAATGGTTGTGCAGGTGTACCCGAGTTCTTGATGAGGAGATCCATGTCATTTTCAGGGATGGAGCGGCCCGAAGAATTGCAGCCCGAGGACGAGATGTCGGACGACGGTTCACAACTGCTCGGGGAGAAGAAGAGGAGGCTGAACCTGGAGCAGGTGAAGGCCCTTGAGAAGAGCTTTGAGTTAGGCAACAAGCTGGAGCCCGAGAGGAAAATGCAGCTGGCTCGGGCTTTGGGCCTTCAGCCCCGGCAGATTGCTATATGGTTCCAGAACAGGCGGGCCCGGTGGAAGACTAAACAATTAGAGAAGGATTATGATATGCTTAAGAGACAGTTTGAGACACTCAAGGCTGATAATGATGCCCTCAAGTCCCAGAACAAGAAGCTTCAAACACAGGTACAATATACACAATTAGTATTAATTAATTTTATCCTCATAATTACTCATCCTTTAATTTGTTTTTCTTTTTCATTTTGATCTCAGTTCTATGTCTGCATGATGATCCAGGAAAATAAATTCATGTGATATAGGATTAATCCTAATAGTGATTAAGAAACAATTCATGACAACATCTAAATAATATACTAGGTTTTCTTGAATCATAATGACAATCTCGATCGATCGGATCCTGGGAGTCAATTTTCTTGTTCAGTTTTGCTGAATTTTACTCTCTAGAATATTGGAAAATTCCACCTACTTCACGGGTCTGAATAATTACATAAACTACAAGTTTCCGACAACACAAGGTAATCATGTTACACGAGAGAAAACTTCTGGGAACTAAGAAGTAGAGTCCCACTTGGCAACACTGCCCGTTCTCTAATTAATGTTAATTATATTGCAGTTATTGGCTCTGAAAACAAGAGATTCAACGGGATCAGGAGCAATCAATCTGAACAAAGAGAACGAGGGTTCTTGGAGCAACGTAAGCGAGAACAGTTGCGAGGTCAACCTCAACACGACATCAACCGACAGCACATTGTATCCTCATCATCATAATCAAACCAACAAAAACCCTGTTATTTTCCCTTCAGCCATCGGCCCTTCCAGCCTAACACAGCTCCTCCAGAGGCCGGACCATCACCTCCAACTATGTCAGAAGATCGACCACGCCCCCGTCTCCAACGACGGCTTCGCCAACATGTTTGGCGCCGGCATTGAAGAAAACCAGGATTTCTGGCCATGGCCCGAACAGCAAAACTTCAATTAAATAATCAAGAACCAAAAATGACACAGACAGTCGTTCTCCTGTCTTGATCCCGGCATGTGAAATGCAAAGCATGCATTGGAAAAAAAGTGAAAACAAATTGGTACTAGACCAGTAAGCCCGATCGATGAGTTACGATCCCTGCAGCCTCTGAAAAATTACAAATTTCTTTTTCATTTTCCTTTTTTTGTTTTCTTGAAAAAAAAAAACGTCATAAATATTATATAATTCACGATGTTTTAGTTTTAAATTCTTGGACATAGTTTGGAGCCCACTTTGTCAAAAATATTTAAAAATCGATTATTGTTAATGTATGATGATGATCTTATGAATATATATAAATATTCATATTATTCTAAAGAAGATCCATGTTACATGCAAATATAAAAATCTGGCAGTGAGTGGGACTCCCTTCTCTGGCATGGCCCATATTCTGCATAGAAAAACAAGATTCCTTGTCCCACCATTTCAACTTTCCAATTGTCCAAATCTACACACTCATCACTTTCTTTAACCATACAAAAATTAATTAATTAACACTTCTCTCTAATTAATTTCTCAGTTAAACAAAAAATCAAAATCAAAATGTTCGAAAGTTGCTTTCTTGGAAGGTTTCTGTGTATGTGTAGATAAAACGAAAATGTTCGGCAGGAGAAAAATAAAATTAAAAAATAAAAGGAATCGAAGCACAAATTCCAAGAGGGAAGAGGCCAAGAGGATGGGAAAGGGAAGAAAACAGAATCAGAAATGTTGCTTCGGGAATGCTTCTCTCCTACTATCATTGTGTCTTTTTATTTTTGCCCGTTTTATAATACATTTATCGTATGATAGGTGTACAATTCAACAAAAATGATCAATCACATAACAAGTGTATCATACTCTAAATTATCACATCCTAACTTATCTCTCCCAACAACACAAGAAATTTAATTTTCTGTACTAAAAATTAAAATAATTAAGATTTTAATTCTTGTACTCGTATTTTAATTACTTCCATGCATGTGTATAATAATATTTTAGACCAAAAAGTGGTACATTTCATTTTCCACTACCCCCAAACAGAATTTGATGCTTAAACGAATAAACTAACCCTTAATTTTGGCTCCTTTTTCTCTCTTTGTTGGTGTGTGTATGTGTGAGTGCTTTCTTTTACGGATGTTTGATACATTTTCAGTTATCCATACATATCATGTATGTACATATTAAAATTATGAAAATCATTATCCTTTTTGAATAATAATGAAAAAGAAATAGAAAGCATAATAATTAAAATTAGAACTTGTTTGCATGGGCCAAACGATTTGGTCTTCCTGGTAAAGATTGGCCCAAAATTCTTGAGGAAGATTGAAGCCCATTTATATCCTACGTCCCAAGCCCAACATCAATCACTTCCATAAAAGCCTATAAACATAAAGCCCAAACCCAACTCAAGAATATTACAACCAATCACCTCTGCCCATTCCATTTCTAACCAAATCTTTATCTAATTTAGAGTCATAATTATAGTTAATTATTTATTTCCATTTTTGATAGTTTAAGTAATTTGGATAGAAGTATGTTGAAGGAGGATGAGATGTGTATTTAAATTGAAGCTGGAGCATGTGTTGTTGATCCAACGGAATTTGATTAAATCTGAATTAATTGTATAATATATTTATCGTATGATTAATTTATTAATTTAATAAATGTGAATTTAATATATATATATATATATATTTTTAACTTTAGATTCAGCCAAGAAATGAAATGAAAAAAAGAGGAAGAATTGTGTTTTTAATATATTTGGCAGGAGACCAAAGATTAAAACATACTAAAGTTCTCCATGACCAATATTCAGGAAAGGAAAATACTAGTCCAATAGCAGGCAATCCCAGAAAAAGGAAAGGATAGAGTTCTCTGGTTACGTGATGCGTACATTTGACGATCTCACCAACCAATGGGACTTGGAATTTGATGAAGGAGGACCCACATGTTCGACTTCTTGACCAATAGTGTTTCGGCTTCGTATTTCTTATGTCACGGCCTTTAGTGTTGCCAATATTCCCTCCTATGTCTCTATAATCCACGTCCATTCTCTCACATCTTTTCACGCAAAACGCACGTTTCTCTCTCCTCCCTCTCACAGACCCAGACCCAGACACAGACACACACTCTCACACTACACACTAATAAGTAAAAAACTTTTGTTCTTTTGTTTGGCCTCGAGAACAACTCGTGTCCCAGTGTCTCTTTTTTTGAAAAAAATCTTGTTTTGGGGTCTTGGGGGCAATGGGTTCGTGTATTCTTGTTTGAATGTGGTGTTTTGTTGTGTGTGAGTGGAAATGGCGGACTGTGTTTGAACCCCTGAACCGACATTTTTAAGGTTTTTGTGCTTTGATATGCGTACATTGGTCTTTTTAGTTTGTGGGTTTAGTTTCTTGCATGTTCAAATCTTGTCATCTGGTGCCAATTCCATTGTCTGAATGATCCCAATAGTGCGTCATTCAAAATTTGTCATCTGGGCTTGAGTTTTCTGTTTTATTTTTTCAGTAAAGGTGCAATCTTTTTTTAATTTATTTAATGAAATTTTGTTAAAGCAAGTTTCGCAAGAGTTTGTTTGATTTCTTTTCTCTCCTTTGTCTTATCTGATTAGTTTGGTATCTCTCTGGATTAGGGAGTACCCTATCTTAACCCATGAAAACAAATAAATTAACAGAAAAATTCAAGAAAAGAATCTTTGGATAAGGGCAAAATGAAAAAGGAGGGATTTTGATGCACTGAGTGTTCATCTTTCTTGGTATATGGCATTTTAGTTCTAGGGTTTGGAGGAAGATGGGGCTAGGTCTTGAAGCTATCAGTGGGGGCACTGTGGATGTGGGCAATTCAAAATCAAGGGTGAGGAGAAAAATACTTAATGATGATGATGAAGATGATGCTGGGGAGAGTGGATGTTGGATGAAGTTCAGATTTTTTGGAGGCTGCTTGTCTACAAGGTCCAAAGTTGATAGCTCTGTTAGTGGGTCTAGTTCACAATATGGTACATTGAACTCCCATCTCCCTGCAATGTTGTTCCAAAATTATGTACTTTTTTGTTTCCTGTGATTTTCTGTGTATACTGCTGTTCTTTGTCCATTTATGACCGTTACTGCGAGTGGATGATGTTGATTCTGCATTGGCATCACTGAATTTTTGGTTGGAGAATATGCTACAAAGTATGACTATAACCCTCCCACATCTGCTTGTACAGTTTGATGTTTTGTGTGTTTTTGGCCTTGTAATTGGTTTAGTTGGTGGATGATTTTGTTTGTTTCATCTTGTTGCGTACTTTTGTTGTCTCTTTCCTTCTGAGCAGAGTTCCTCTCTTACTTATGATACCATTTCATTTCATTATCTGATTGATGCTTTCTCTCTATAAGGTCACGCTTCCGTAAAATTTTACATGCATCTTTGCAGTCTATCTGATTATGTCTGTTCTTACTAAATTCAGTACTATATGACAAGTTTAATAACATTAATTTTTCAGGAAATACAAATTACATTGCAGTTACACAAGGCTTAATCCGTCTTCTTTCTATTTATTTTTTATTCCTAAAATGAATAGAATGTTATGGAAATGCATTTGGTGTATTTTCGAGATGTGGTTACCAGTGTTTTTGTGTTGAAAGGGTAACCGTATAAACAGAGCCAGTTGGATTCCTTTAACTAATTTCTTTTATTGGCTATCGTTAAAGAATGTCAAATTCTGAAAAATTAGAAAGAAAAGGGGCTAGATGTCGGCTTGGAATTTAATGGTTCAGCAGATAATGGATTCAGGTTACGCAAATATAAGGAAACAGATAAATAGAGTAAAAGAATGAGTCTTCTTTTTGTGGTCTCTAGCAGGCATGTTGCCGAATGGCGACATCCTTTGACTTTAACAAGTTGGTATTGAACAGAAAATTGCATAAAGTTACTACGTTTGTGCATTTAATACTGTCCTGTGACACGGCAAGTTGGCATACAGGAACCAAAACGTCTTTTTGTATGCTGTGTTTAAGTTTTTGTCTGGAGCAGGGTCTCCTGCATGTAGGATGAATCTGGTTTTATTTTCGTTCTACATTTGGCACCTGCTGGAGATACTCGGCAAAAAATCTTCTATCGCAGAGTAGAAAATGCCTTCTCTTCCTATTGACTCGGTTGTTAGCTTGTTTGTCGTTTTATGAATTTCACAAAAGACTTTATTGATAGAAATGTTTCTTGATAAAGAGTTGATATCACTCGAGGAACGATATCTGGTCTTAGGCTCTTAGCAGAAGTATTTTTCAAGAGCATTAGCGTCTATAGCCATGTTCATGACTAGTGTTTGAAATTATCGAGTAACATAATTTCCTTGTGTATCAGCGGAAAGTAAGTCTACAAATGATACAAGTAGAGACCAACCAGTTGCTCCAGTTGTATCATCTTCAACAACCAGCAATGCAGAAAGTGTTCCCTCAACTCCTAAAATAGAAGAGGAGTTGAAAATAGCTTCTCAGCTTCGGAAGTTCACATATAATGAATTGAAACTGGCCACAAGGAACTTCAGGCCTGATAGTCTCCTTGGGGAAGGTGGCTTTGGCTGTGTTTTTAAGGGTTGGGTCAATGAGAACGGTAGCACACCAGTGAAACCTGGCACAGGGCTTACTGTTGCTGTCAAAACTCTCAATCACGATGGACTTCAAGGGCACAGAGAGTGGCTGGTATGAGACTACTCTTTTAGGATTTGTTTGTTCTTGAGTTGAGGCAAAGTCTTTCTTTACATTTACTTATGACTCATCATCATATTGCATGCAGGCTGAAGTAAATTATCTTGGCGAGCTCATCCACCCACATTTGGTTAAATTGATTGGCTATTGCATCGAGGATGACCAAAGGCTACTGGTCTATGAATTCATGCCTCGAGGAAGCTTGGAGAATCACTTGTTCAAGAGTATGTGTTTAATATGATTGTCTAGATTCACCCATCACATTTCCACCGTCATGAGTTGCGCCAATTTTGCAGTGAATAATGAATTATACTACTGCAATATAGTTTCCTGGAGGAGGTAGTGGAGTTATATAGTTAATGTTGTCATGTGACCAAGTATACGGTGGACGTGTTATCAGAATCTTCCAATCTTAACCAAGAACGTAACGTTCTGCATTTACTATATGCTTCATGTAAAATGCTTCAAATCAAGTAACCATGTCAACTAAGAAACTTGGATAACTGAATCTTAGTATTTGGTAACCTTTTATGAGGATGCTAACATTGGCTGTATATTTTCTGAAGTTATTCCTTTTCTCCATTTCTGCGCTAATACCATTTGCACCGAACTTTTTATTTGTTTTATGATTGTAGAGTAAGTCACGAGATTTATGTCTTACTAGTGATTCGGTGCATTTTCTCTGAGCTACAGGGTCAATGCCTCTTCCTTGGTCTATAAGAATGAAAATTGCAGTTAGTGCGGCAAAGGGCCTTGCTTTTCTTCATGAAGAAGCAGAAAGACCAGTTATATACCGAGATTTTAAAACTTCTAACATCCTGCTAGATGCGGTATGCATGAAATCCTGCATACCATATAGCTAATACCCTTGTCTTACGATTTCTTTATTTTGAGATCCTTTCATTTATTACATTTGATTATTAGGATTACAATGCGAAGCTATCCGATTTTGGACTGGCCAAGGATGGCCCCGAGGGAGATAAGACACACGTATCAACTCGTGTGATGGGAACATATGGCTATGCTGCACCTGAGTATGTGATGACAGGTGCGTCCCTCCCCCAACCCCACCAGAGTCTGGTTTCATGTTTTCTCTTTCAGATTTCTCATTCATCATCCTGTTCTTGACAAATACCATATGCTATGCCAGGACATCTAACTGCTAAGAGTGACGTCTATAGTTTTGGGGTAGTTCTGCTAGAACTGTTGACAGGCAGAAGATCCATGGACAAAAGTAGACCGAATGGTGAACATAACTTGGTGGAATGGGCAAGACCATATCTAGGAGAAAAAAGAAGGTTCTATAGGCTAATTGATCCTCGTCTAGAAGGTCGCTTCTCAATAAAAGGTGCGCAACTGGCTGTGCAGTTGGCTGCTCGTTGCCTTAACCGGGATGCGAAAATTAGACCTGCAATGAGTGAAGTTGTTGAGGCCCTTGAACCACTGCCTAATCTAAAGGATATGGCATGTTCAACGTCCTATTTCCAGGCCATGCATGCTGCTCGTGCCAATACAAGTGCTCGAAATGGAGTTAGATTGCAGCCTGGTCTGCTGAAGAATGGGCAGCCGACACGGAGCCCTTCCATGCCTAACCGGTATCATGGCTCACCGTATCACCATATTCAGCCCTTCCAATCACCTTTAGCTGACAAAAACCATAGCTGAAACTTTGGTTGGCTTAGTGTTCATTCTTCTCTGAAAAATCTTTTTGTCTCATGAGATTGGTTCTCTCTCAAGGAATGATTTTTATTATGTAGAGCTGAATGTTTAGATGAATTGTACTTGGGGTGCAGCCTCTTGAGGAGCTGAGCGGATTTCTGGGCTCTTTTTTTTCTTGTCTCGTAAAAGTTGAGATGGTAAGTTAAATAGGCAGAATGAGAGTTGGCTGTCTTTGTCTATAGTCTACTTGAACCTGAAAACTATGAATGCTGTAGTTTCTTCTCATTTCAGCACATAGAAATGTCTTTTACAAGAAATGTCAAGCGCCTCTAATTTGATCTGTGGTGTAACTACCAATAGTCGTTATTGCAAACAATGATACCAATCAGATAATGTGGCATCAAAAACAGAAAACTGATCTTGTATAAATTGCGGCGAAGTAGTCAAAATTGACACCATGCCCCATCACAAACAGTAGTTCTACAAGGCCTTAGAGGTAGAGAGGACAAAGCATTATAATTGGATCCGCTAATCAATCCAGCATTCAACTATTGGTTCTGCAGTCATTTCTCAACAATGAACTCTTGTATTTCTATCCCAGTGTGCCGAGCACCTCCCTGTACTCTCAGCAAAATTTCATCACCTAATTTCAGCGAGGTCACTGGAATTGCTGTACGTTGATGTCCTCCTACAGATATTATCAATGATCATGCAATGAAAGACAAAACGTTTAAATAAAGTGTATTTTGAACAGGGTTTAGTTTACCTCCAGGGGATGAGATTAAGGCAACCGTTTCAGCATTTTGTAAGAGAATACTGTAAGAAGTTTGGCAATCCTGATCTGTCTGTATTGACACCAAGCTGCGTATCAGGCAAGAGCAACTCCATGCCGAACATGAACAAAAGCTCACATATCAATCTGAAAGCAAAAGAAAGCAAGAAGCTCTGGCCTAGGTCCACAGATAAGATATATGGATGAGACATAACTAGGGAGATTTCAAAATTAACACTATTCCGTTGGCTCAGTTGTTTTCTTCTATCGTTAAATCATAATCATTATAAGAAAATGGAAGTACCTTTCGTTAAGATATTAACAGGGGCATAGTCAGTCTGGAGGTTGTTAGCGCAATTTTATATTTAAATTATGTGAAGAAACTTCACAGCTCAGTTTCCATCTATGGCAGTGTCCTAATAAATGGTCCAGCCATTTATAATTTAAGTAACCCAATTCTACTTAATCGAAATAGTTTTGGTGATGGAATGCCATCTGAAATTCCAAATATGTATTCCTGATATCATGTTGAAATTCACAGACTAGGCGCATATGGTTGGAGTTCAAATGCAGCTAAAGGCTAGTTTATGATATTTGATACAGTTGAGAGCTGAAATCTTACCATTCTTACAGTACTTCCTTCTCTTCTTTCTGTGACCAGGACTAAGAATCTTGGTCATGAAGAAATGACCGGGAAAATCACAATGGAATAATTTGGTCTGAGGCTCTATGATCTAAGCCGAATCAAGAATTAGATCTTATGGCTCATTTGAAGACAACAGCATGCACTATTTAGTGAAATAATATATCTGAAATCAAGAGCAACCATGTATTGGATATTTTAGCAACAGAGAGTGCTTGAACCTTTGCCTCAACGAGGATTAGTGGCCTAGTCTCTATCTTCACACGACCAACGATGGCTGTTCTTTGTTTCCCGTTTTGGTCAACAATGAGTACCTCTTTGCCTGCTTTTAATTCTGATAGGTAGCTAGATTTGCCCCCTGGAACAGCAACATAGGCGTGGACTGGACCCTGTATATATCCAAGAGTCATATTACTAGAGCACTCTTCCACTTAACCTGAGCATGATATAATCAAACATGACTCATTTTCTGAGACTAGGAAATGAAACATCCACAATTGGGGCTCACACCAAAAGGACAAGTTTAGGACAAAAACTGAAAGAAACAATGCCATCAGGAGTATCTAAAATTTCGGGCTATAAGAGGAATTTGCAGTGCATGATATGATCTTTTCAGGGGCATGGAAATTTATCTAGCTCCAGTACCTTTGAATTTATGAAGGCACTAAGAGAAAACTATCCAATGGATTTGGTCGAATAAGAATGAAAATAACGCCTGTGATGATATATTGGCGACAACGTGTTGACCTTAAAGTTGGATCTTAAATGTATATGTATGTTTATTTCTCTACTTCTGAGTTCCACATCATTTGGAAAGTTATTGTAAAAAAAAATGATTACGAAACAGTAATGCCACTTTATCTCCTACAATAAATTAATTGGCAAACGGCTTAAAAATCAAATGTCTGCACTTACTGTATAGAGCATCTCCTGTAAATAAAAACTCACCGCATTGACCCGAAAAGGTCTGCTAGAAATGTAATTAGACTCTAAGCATTCCGAATGCACGAGGAAGAGCCCTCTCGCGAAGGATCCAACCTTGTGAGAATAGTGCACACAGTAAGTTATCTGCATTTATGATTAGCAAGAAATCTATGCTAGTTAATAAAGTAAGGACAATGGAGTAAGTTCGAATGAAACCAGAAGGCCTTCACCAGGTCTCATTAGGCTGCAGAGATCAACACAGACACGGTCACCCATTCCAACCATTTGGATATAGTTACTGTGGCTTTTGTCAATTCCAAAAAACTTCCCTCGTCGTTTCTTTTGTCTAGATAATCCTGAAGATAGTACCCTATAAGGTCCACAACTTCATAAAAGAAACATAAAACTCATTATGAACTATGAAGGTATTACCTTCAGCTCAAAGATGGCTTTGGCATCCCCAGTCTTCAAAACCACACCACCCAAGCCCTGCTCCAAGGCCTACTACAGTAGATATATGAGTGAACAATACACAGAACCAAGAATATGCCACAAGCACTATCCGAGGCCTTCTAAACTTGAGAAAAGGTTGTCCGTTAATAAAAGATAGATATCAATTTAAGAAACTACCTCAAGGAAGATTTGAGCTTCAGATGATGTCTTTGAGATGGCAAAGACTGTTTTCGGAGTACCTTGAATTGCTGCAACAATATTTTCTGCAGGTATCACCTGGACGACAAGTATAAGAGTCGGCGTGTTGTTTCATGCATACCTTGTCTCAATCAACTATCCAAGCTAGAGAGACGAGGTCAAAACTATATATGGCTGATGGACTCATTCACCGGCCTACCATGAGATCTATACGTCTTTCTATTCATGTATATGCCCTTTCTACAGATATTTTGCTATGAGACAGACCAACCCAGCTTTGCATAACCACAAATATGTATAAACGATAAAACGCAAATTTGGTAGAAACCAATTAAATAAACTCATATATAGGTATATACGAAGAGACTAAAAAACTCAATAAGAGAGGAATTGACTGAAAGGCCGAGAAACATACAGAAAGTGGAACAGAGCTGAAAGTAATTTAACTACCTGCCAGTCCAGCAGATTAACAACAACATTTTCTACTTCTTCATTCAGCAGTTGGAGCTTCTCCAGTTGCGCAGGCGAAGAAATTTCAAAGATATTTGCTACTTTGATCTGCTCACCATCAAAGACCCCTCCATCTTCAATGAAGAGGGGAGATAATAATGCAATTGCTGCAACATTTCATCAATAGAACTATAATAAATACACATACGTCCACTCTAGAAGCATTCGCCTTTTCACAGAATACTTACAGTCAATCTTGATCATACAATAAAATACACATACATAGAAGTTCAAAGTATCAGTGTTAATGTTTTTTATGAAATATTAACACAATCTTGATCATAAATGAAAATTGCATAGTACAAGGGTAGAATGTGCTTACAGGACCACTCAGCGGCAAGTTCACGCCCGTCAGGTTGAAAGAGAAAAGTATTCCAGCCCCTCTCCACAGCAGCAGTCATAACCTCTTTCTTCTCCGTCCATATCCATACTTGCTTCTCTTGCGACTTGGAAGAAGAACTAAACGCACACATTGCTTTTACGAAAAAATGCTTGTGTTCGAATCGGGTTCTGTTCTTATCGTGAAGTGAAAAAGGGGCCAATCTGCAACTTCCCAATTTACCTACGAATGTTATCTTTCAACTATTATAATGATGGTTAAATTCACTGAAAAATTTAATCTTGATTCAACCCCACGTCGAATTCTATGAAGAATTGCACTGAGACAAATGCAAGAAGGAAATGAATGAACCTTTGAAGGTGAATTGTTGCACAGGAGCTGAAGGCAACAGTGCAGCCATTTTCGGGTCTTGAAGATTGAGCAGTGCGAGGACGCCTACAGCTGTCAAATTTCAACCATAGTCGTTATTAACATTTGTTATAAACGTGGTTGTCTTATCAATCCGAACTCCAAGAGTCGCTTTTTCTCTCTTCCCCTTGCTGGCCATGTATATATAACATAATTTAGGTTAAATTACAACTACCTCCCCGAATTTTAGCATAATTATAAATCTTCTCGTTGTTGAAAAATTATAAATACCTCCCTGAGGTTTGTAATCGTCTAACAAATAACTCACTTCCACCCATTTTTATGGGTGAACTGACCAAAATGTCCTTATGCATTGAACTATGTTTTATTTAATTTTTAATTTTTTTTGGATAACAATGCACATTGAGAGTTTTTTAAGTTTTTTACACAAACAACAATAATGCAATTTGACTCAAATGATTTTTCTACAATTTTAATAAAAAATTCAAGGACAAAATGGTCAATTTCAGGACTTTGATTAAAAATTACAAATCTCAAGAGGTATTTGTAATTTTTCAAACAACGAGAGTATATTTGTAACTATACCAAATCTTAGAGGAGAGGGCTATAATTTACCTTATAATTTAACTCAAAATTCTTCCTTAAATACATAAAGGCTCTGTTTGGCCTTTCAAACATAGCAACAAGATACAACTTTTCAACAATATATCCTTAAACCTCTGCCTAATCTCAGCAGATGTTATTCAGTTGCAAATCGTATTCTATCTCATACTCCATTCAATATACACATGCTACGTGTATAAAGATAACAATTCATGTATTTTAGTTTGAAAGTTGCACTTTATACTATATTATATTACGAACGCGATTCTTTTAGTAGGGTGCCATTCATAATATGTTGGATGCAATACAAATCCGACAAATCATTACTTTAGTCCTCTGTTTCACGCGAATATGAGTCCTACAGAACGTTTCAGCATTTTACTCGTGTTCGTGATTACATAAAAACAGTAAGTATTTATCAAATCTCAAGAAGATAGACGATAATATTTATGTTAAATCGAATTTTCATTGCTACTGATATCATCTTCTCCTGTTAGCATGGCACAGTGAAGGGAAGATTTTGTGAACTGACATCAAATTTAAAGGGAGCTATATATAATTAAGGACACTGCAGAGGAACTCATATTGTGGATGCAGGACCAGGGAAGACAAGCTTCATGCTCCTACCACATCCTCTTGGATTATTGCTATAAGGGCAATCTATGACTGTGCGTCCGTTGGCATCAAGACAGATATAAATTTCTTTGATCAAAGCACCATTTCTGGAGTTTTGGCACGATATATAGAACTTTTTGCCCCGTGTTTCCTGCCCGATAGCAGCCTCAATACTTGATCTGGGGTAGGAAGAACCATTAGGCATGATGTTTCGAGACAATAGAGCCCTCAACAGGTTGAATCTTCTTCCCTGTGTAATGATCAATTGTAAATAACGCGAAACGTTCATTCTTGGCAGCACGCAGGTTCCGTGTTTGTTCCACTGGTATTGCCAGAAGTTTCTGTTTGTGAAGTCCCTCCTAAGTGATGACCAACAAATCTCCAGTTGTCTCTCATATTTCCGTAACTATTCAGGTAAATGATTTGTTACGATAAAAAGAAGGAAAATCAAGAAGAAGAAGAATTTTGAGGAGGACGAAACTCACAGCCTGAGATATGCTTCCAGTCTTGGCACAATTTACCAAACTTTTCCCAGTTTTGTCAGCTGGCCAAAGTCCATGCAAAGCAAATTTTTGGGGCACAGGTTTTTTGCATGTTACACTTCTGTTCATGCAGAATGTATTAGGCCATGTGTACACTAGCAGAAGGTGATCATATGAATTTTTTGATGCAGAGCCATAGGAGCATAAGAGAAGAAAGACGAGAAGATAAAACGGATGATGATCGAATGTTTTCATTTTTATGGATTAGACTCTGATGAATTTCGGACTTCGTCATAACAAATATAAGCATTCATTCCATGATATCTAGGCATGTATCAGGATTATACAGCATTAATGATGCTGAAAGAAAGTCAAAACATAGATTTTCCAAGATCTATAGCTGCTATTTTTAATAATGAATTATGCCTATAGATCAAAGAATTATGTGAAAGCATTGACAAATTTAAAGTGGAATTGAAGGTACAGAAAGTCACGGCAATATTTATTGATGTTATTGTGCAGAAAAGGAACAAAAGATAGCTATGGCTCTAAGCTTGATGATCATCAGCTACACTTCCTATCATTTCTTCGTGGAAAACGTAAACAGCATACAGTGTTCATAAGTCTTTCCTGGATTAACAATCTGTGAAGGGAAATTGGGGTGATTCACAGAATCCGGGAACCCTTGAGTCTCCAAACACAAGGCTGCATGAGATTGATAAACATATCCACCTTTTCCCTTCACGGCATTGATGTAGTTACCGGTGTACAACTGCACGCCAGGAGCATTGGCCAATACCTTCATTATTCTTCCAGACTTCTTATTATAAACTACAGCTACCGGCTTCATCTTTCGCCCCTTTCGACCATCAACCACATAATTGATGTCATAACCCTTGGAGCCCTTGGGAAGTTGTTTTATCTGGCCTTTTATTACGTGGGGTTCAAGAAAATCATAAGGTGTGGACTTGACAGGGACAATTTTACCCGTGGGGATGAGTTCGTCATCTACTGGCGTGATGTGTGAAGCAAATAACTGCAGCTCATCGGACAATATATTCCCACTGTTATGACCACCAAGGTTCCAGTAGCTGTGTTGGGCAAGGTTCACAGGAGTGGCCTTGTTCAAAACTTTTGCCTGCATTGTTACACTCAATTTGTATGGTTCAATAAGAGCATATGTCACCGAGGCCAGAACATCACCAGGAAACCCTGTTTAAGCAACCGGAATATTATGGTTGACTGATTCAGAGGTGAAAGAAAACCAGTTTTTCCTTTTCAAAATGATAATTGAATCAAAGGGTAGTTGAATATAGTACCTTCTTCGCCATCAGCACTGTGGTATGATAAAGTAATGTAAGGAGATCGACCATATTTGACGTGCTTCGTCACTTTCCAAGCGACTTGGCTGAAACCTTTTTTACCACCTGTATGTGAATAGCAGCAGAAAAATAGGAAAATCACCTATCAAAGTTGGCAAAACCAGGAAAAGACTATCTGACTTGATTTCACTTTCTGGCTACAAACATACCATAAAAGGAAGAAGTTAATAAAGAAAAATTACCATGGAGTGTGTTTTTTCCCTCATTAGCATCAACTTTATAGAGAGTTCCATTAATAGTAAACTTAGCACCACCAATGCGGTTAGCAACCCGTCCAACAATGGCTCCAAAGTGACCGGTATCATTCTGCAGTTGATAGTACTTATCTGATTTGTGTTGTATACCAATAAAACAAAGAAGAAAAAGAGAAAGCCAGCCACTGATATGTGCTACTATCCGGAGAGTTGTGGATTTTCTACATTTTATATAGCATGATTTACCCTCTCCAACGAAGCATCACATGCACCACGCATATAATCACGAAATGAAATAATTAATGGCTTACACTATAGGGTGGACTGGTTATGAAGATTAAATAAATCATGAATTTCAACAAATCGAAATAAGAAATGATTATCTAAAACGTGAAGGAATAACTTGAAAAGAAAGTCAGCAACGTCGATAGGCCTTATCCCTTACATTAGTCCTCACTCAGATGTCTTAGAAATTGAAAACGTTTGTCATGACTAAAACGCTGCAAGTGGATGCTGAAGAGCATCATCTCATCGTTATACTCTCTAATGAAAGCAATCTTTGCAACCAAATGAGAAAATCTGGACTGAAAAAATCCATACAGTAGTAGAACAGATTGGCAAGAAAAACAATGAAAACGTACCATGTACTCTTTGATTGTATCATAACCAAGAACAACATCAGCTAATTTTCCTGTAAAAGAAACAAGTGTTAAACATTGCTTCTTTCAGACACCTAAACACTAACAGCACAGCAAGAAGCATATCAGAACAAGGAACACAAAGAAAAACTTACCATTCTTATCAGGAAGAACAACAGACACAATTCTTGCACCATAGTTTGTGACCTTTACAGAGAAATCACCTTTCTTGATCTCATATATCCCAAGCCCATTTTCTGAACCACTGGCAACAACCCCAAATGCCAAAACAATGAAACAGAACAATATAGAACTTCTGGCCATCGCTGGAAGTTTAAGAAAATGCTGCTTTCAGAGTCTAATACAATTCTTGACTAGTGGCTCTGAGATCAACCTAATAAAAAGCTTAAGTTATCTCGGATATCCCGACAAAAAAAGGGGGGATAAGGTGAATTAAAAATAGTCATGATGAGTTGGGACAACTTGGAGTGATGACAGACATTCAACTATATTTTTGTTTTTCTTTAAGGTTAGATTCCTATAATCAAGAAATGGCCGGTTGTTTGAGTTGCTGAATATTGTTTTTTCTGAAGGACCACTAAGTCTGCAACTTGCAGATAATGCGTATCAGAGCAGCCAGGTGCTGAATCTACAATTTGAACTCTTTGTGTGTTTTGGGGAGATGGAAAACAAAGGAAAAAAGATACAGTTTTGTTATAATAACTCACTTGTATCTTCTTTTATAAACACGTAATGTATATATTTGAAATTTACAAACTGCATGAACATGTTTTTGTAATGAAAATATATATATATATATATATATCCATAGTGGACTTTCTTAATAATATGAAATATCACATGGGCACTTAGGGACCTCTGGATCTCAAATTTTATGCTAAAATTGGATCATTTTGGCAAAAAAATAGAGAATATAACACTGAAGTTCTTGAGAAAATGAGACAGTTCTTGGGAAAAGAAGACGATGATTTTCTATATCACTAGTAGCCTATTTATAGTGATGAGTTACAAGAAGATAACTATCACAATTCAACAAACTATCTAAATAAGATCAATTCAAATGAAATCCTACAAAATCTGATGAGATTTTGATTAACAAACTAATCTTCTACTAACAAATTTGCAGCAAATATGGCATAATGTTTATAATTCCTCCTTGCTATTTTTGCTGCAAACTCCAATTTTCTTTCTCAATGCTTGAAATCTTGACTTTGAAAGACATTCTGCCAGAATATCTGCTAGTTGGACATTTGTACTTGCAACAGGTGCAAACGTCTCTGAAAAAGTTTGTACCGTATAATTGAGCATATCCCTTCACGACTAGCTTCGCTTTGTATTTGTTCACAGCACCATGAGCATTAGTAAGAGCCCATATTCTGCTTTAGGATATAACTTCCCTTGTTTTTCATTTGGAACATGGGTAAAACATGAACCAAAAAATATTTTCAAATTAAAAACAAAAGACTTAAAACCATACCAGACCCCAAAAGGTGTTTTTCATTTTAAAATCTTAGTTGATAACCCGTTTAGCAGAAATACAGTTGTATTAACAACATCTGCCCAAAACTTCTTTGGCACGCTCTCTCAAATAGTAGACATGGAGCCATATCCATAATTGTTCTATTATTTCTCTTACTGGCCCCATTTTGCTGAGAGATATAGGTTCCAGTAAATTGATGTTCAATCCCTGCATCTCCATAAATATCAATTTGAATGAGTTGAAGCTTCTCAGTTGCTCCCGATGTTTTTCCAATTGAAACTGGTAACTTGATCTGCTTCCCTAATTGACATGTCTCACGCACAATAGTAGCTCCTTGCGTCAAAGACATTCTCCTTACTATTTCATTTTTCCTGCATATAACCTAATGTCGAATAATGAAACTGCTCCAACCTCTTGTGCTATAGTTCATCCTGATTCAAGACATATGGATATGCACTGAACTCCACCTTATGCCAATCAAGGCAAAAGCTCTTGTTCTTCATTTTTATAGAAAATAATTCAACACCAAACGAGTCAGTAATAACACACATGTTATCTTTAAAGTTAACAGAGTAACCCTTCTCAAGTAATTGTCCTACACTCAAGAAGTTTTGATTAATCTTGGGAACAAACATCACAATGATTAATTTTATACCTGTTGGGCTGGCATTTGCAATAGTACCTTTACATTCAACCTCAATGAACTGGATTGCCAATTCTGACTTTTGATATTACTGACTTGTCCAATTCTCTAAAAAAGAATACATCAAAGGTCATGTGGTTAGTGCATCCACTATTAATTAGCCAAACGTTGCTTGTAGTGTGGCTTGCAAAACATGTTGCAACAAAAAGTTGCTCCTCCACCTGCTCTTATTCCACTACTTGAGCCTATTGCTTGTTTTTCCACACTTTCTCCATATGATTCATTTGACCACAAGACCTGCATTGGATATCAGGTCTATACCAACAATATTATTCTAAATGTGATGTTTTCTTATAGTGTTTATATGGAGGCAAACTTCCTTTATTGCCACTGTATTGACCTTCCTTCCCCTTATTCTTTTTTACTGTTGTTTCTTACTCTTTTCATATGCCTTAAATGCTCCCTCAACAGCTCTTTCGTTTCGATAAGCCCTCATTTGCTCTAGCGCTTGCAATGCATGGAGAAGTTCTGCTAGAGATATTGTTAACAAAATCTCTAGATTCTTCAAGAGAAGAGAGTTTGGATTCAAATCTCTCTATAAGGTCACCAATAATTTTTCAACAACCCGACTATCAGAAAGATCTTCTCCCAATAGTCTGATTTTGTTGACTACTTTCAACAACCTGTCTGTGTAGTCCTGTAGTGGCTTTGTCATCTTTTGTATCTCGAATTGTAACATCCACAAGTTTTTTATATATAATTGTTGGATTAACTGATAATTATTTAAAAATTTTGGTTAATCAGTAAATAAATTATAGATTCAAATTTGGTCATATTAAAATTTGAACGGAGTAAATTGAGTTGTATATAATGTTTGGGGGTCAAATTATATAATTTAAAAATTTGGAGATCAAAATGCAATTTTAACAAAAAGTAATAAATATATATATATATATATATATATATATATATAATATAAAGGATAAGGTTGTGTGTGGAGTGGGCACGTGTGCATCAGCCTTTGAAAATGCAAACACTCACCACCCTTGCTAATTTGAATGTTGGATAAATGATGAAGTAGGCTTCTTTATTAAAAATTTAGCCAACTTAGTCAGCAGATTTCTTCTCTCCCATTTTCTCCGAAAATCGGACGGAAAGATAAAGTAGAGAGTTGATTAGTCCCTTTTACTAATGTAATCGTTTCGAGATTTGAGGTAAGTATAGTTAATTGAATTATATATAGATGTTGTTGGTATACATGATTTTTAATGACTGGGTATTTGTCTAGATTATATAGTTGCCTTGTGAAATTGTTATTATGTGCTTATATGTGGTTATGGTGTACGAAAGTTAGATGGATAATTGTGTGTACTATATTTGATTGTTAAATGAAATTGAACGACGAAGTTATTGATGGGGATTTTATTGTTGAATGAAAACAAATGATGAGATTATTGATGAGAATATTGTAAATTGATATAAAGAGATGACTTACCTAACTGGGGGCATACTGCAATGGCTTATGATAATATGATTAATAATGAGCTGTGTGTTGTCATTTATCAGTGGCGATGATGTGACATTTCATACGAGTTGTGTGCTGTTTGATATGATTGATAATGGGATATCTACGAGTTGTGTTGTGTGATACCGAGAAAAAAAAATATGTTTTGATTAAGGGGATGATAGCCAGCAAAGACCACTGAGTGATGCACTCCAACATGGGTAAGCAGGACCCTAGGAAAATAAACAGTAATTTTGAGTATATTATGTTGTGTATTAATCTATAATTATTGGTATTGGTTATTTTGTGATTCTGTGGTAATTGTATGATGAATGATTGTTGGTTAGTGTCAATTGTATGGAATTTCTCCTAGTGCACATGTGTTTGTATATGTAAGCTAATTAGCTATACTTATTGAGTAGACAACTCATTCCTTGCCACGTATTTTACAGGATATAAGTCACAGTGACTAATTGAATTGGATCATAGTCGTTCTGCCAGTCTTATTAGGTGGATCAACAGTGATATCTTGGGTTGAGATCTTTAGCTACATAAATACAGAGATATTAGATTTTTATTTGAATTTGTATTTCACGATTTATTGATTTTAATATAAATTTCTTGTAAAACGGGTTTAATTATGGACGATGTATTATAATTAGTGGCATCAAAGTGTAGTGTTGTAGAGGGTGCTACATGAATTCCCTTTTCAGGTTCAAAATTTGCATTCGTTTTGTCCCGACATTTTCTTGCTACTCTTGTTTCAAAAGATCTCATGCCTGTTTTGCAGTTTCACAGGTCATGATCTTTGTGAACATCTTCTGATACTGCTGAGTGAATATAAGTCTTGGCCTTATGCATCTTCTTTCTATCCTCTCTATAATCTCTTATTGAGCAATCGTTGGATCCTCGAGAAGTGGTGAAATTGCATTTGTTTCCACAAACTCCCATAGTCACGTGCTTCTAAATAAGACTCCATTTTCACAGCCCATGCATGATAATTTTCTCCTGTGAAAACTGGAGGAGCAGACAAGAAACTACTACCTGCCATTGATAAAGACTAGGTGTTTAGTTTTTGGTGATAGGTTCCTCACTGTTTTCACTCACACAGGTCCCTTAAGAAAAGGGCTCTGATACTATTTTGTCGGCGAAAAGAAAAAAAAAGAATACTATAACACTCAAGTTCTTGAAAAAAGAAGATGGTGATTTTCTATTTCACTAGTAGCCTATTTATAACGAGTTACAAGAAGATAACTACCACGGTTCAACAAACTATCTAAATAAGATCAATTCAAATGAAATCCTACAAAATCTGATGAGATTTTGATTAACAAACTAATCTTTTAGTAACAAATTTGCAGCAAATATGGCATAATGTTTATCAGGATCACATGCTAAAATAATATTCAAATGAGTTTTTATCATTGCATCTACATGTTACATTAAATTGCATGAGATTCATTGTTCGCAGTGAGTTCTGAACTTTAAATAATCATAGGGAAACTGGCAGAGCTTTGTACATAGGAGTGTCTTCACTAGAAGAAGGTGTTAGCATTGAGAACTGTTGCACATTTTTGGGGTAGCTTTTATTCATGTTAGACATCGGAACAAGGGACATTTTATTGCAGACCTTTATACCATGCTGGGGAAGCAGTATGGGGAAGCAGCCGTTCCATCGATGCACGAGGAGAACACGTCTAGATACCTCAGAGTGTTGAATACCGTCAAGAAAGACAACAAAATCAGACAGTCCCGACCCATCTAGATGAGTAGATAGCTTCGGACATGAACTCCAGGGAGATCAAGTGGTGTAGACAGCTCGGAGGATACAACGCATGGTTGTTTGCCTGTAGTAGTTCCTCCACTCTCGACTGCCCTCCTCGGCCCTCGCTGTATCTTGCTTCATTTGGTCATACCAAGAACGATCAATATCGTTGAGATTTCAGCTAGTTGTGAAGATTAAACAGTTTGTTGATGCTTCATGGTACACAATTAAGGTTCTCCTCTCATGAAAGCTGGGGAATTTGGTAAATGATTGCAGCTTCATATTATCGCCTAAATATATAGATTTGCCATTTAAATATTCTTGTTTGATGGATCACCATGGAGTAAGCAAAGAATTAGTCCTAACAGTGAAGTAAGTATTGGTCATATTCAACTTATGATTTAACTATAAGAATTGGTATTATAAGGCTCTCCAAAACATAAATTAATGGATAATAAAATGATCATCAGAACTGAAAACTATACTATAAATTTCACCTTCCCACTTAATCATCAAGCATTAAACTCCATCGCCAATGAAGAACTATCATAGCAACATTATTCTCCACGTTCTTTCACTATTTTGTCTCGTTAACATAGCTATATCCTCCTCTCCTGTAAGCCTTTCCCTCTCTCCCCCTCTCTCTCTCTCTCTCTCTCTCTCTCTCTCTCTCTCTCTCTCTCTCTCACATGTTGCACATTGACAGTTGAATATTCTTCATGCTGCAGGGGCATGAAAAGGGATTCCGGAAGTCAAATGGCCGGTGGTTGAACCATGGTGGCGACATTTACAACCGGAGATATGCAGCAGTGGAAACCAAGATAAGCCCTTCAACCGCTTCAAACCTACATCTCAAGTGGGAATTCAAAGCAGGGAAAGACATCACCGCAACACCAGCAATATGCGATGGTGTCGTTTATTTCCCTAGCTGGAATGGGTTCATATACGCAGTGAAAACAGCAGATGGCTCCCTTGTATGGAGAAAGAACTTGCAGGAGCTTACTGGCCTCGACCCGTCCCTGCCACTAGCAAATGTTACAGCAACAGTTTCCAGAGCTACTCCAACCATAGCTGAAGATAAGCTAATCGTTCCGATTTATGGACCGGCTTATGTTGTTGCACTTAAACGCGAAACAGGCCAACTTATATGGATGAGGCAGCTCGACAGGCATCCAGCTGCTGTCATTACCATGTCTGGGACGTATTATAACAAGTTCGTTCTCATTCTTTTTGCTGTGATCATATCTTTCAGACTAATTTTGGTGCAAGATTCATTAGCCTTAATTTTCATCCTTGTTTTAGATTGGATATACGTGAGAAAACAAGTTCAGGCAATACCATCCCAACTTTCTGCCTACCGTGTTTGTTTTTCCTTCATATATACAGAAGTCAATGATCTTACATCCTTTCTTAACATGCAAAATCATGCCATCATGTATAAAATTGAAAGTCAATGATCTTACATCCTTTCTTAACACGCAAAAGGTTCGCGATCATATATATAATCGAAAGTCAATGATCTTACATATCTTGTCATTTATAGCAAGTAGGCTTCCTTAGTTATATATATAGTAGTAGTTCTTTCACGTGGCTTGAGAAAGCGAAAACCGATCAGATGTTTCCGCTAGACTTTGAACTGGTTAATTTATTGGTAACGTTAAAGTGCACGGGGTTCATGGTTCAGAATGAGTTTTGACCTGGAAATAATCATGTTAAAAGATAAAGATGGTGACTTTTCAACTCGCAGAGCTTTGTACATTGGAGTATCTTCACTAGAAGAAGGTTCTAGCATTGAGAACTGTTGCACATTTCGCGGTAGCTTCGTCAAGTTAGACCCCGGAACAGGGGCCATTCTGTGGCAAACCTTTATGCTTCCTGATAACCATGGACAGCTAGGAGGATATTCTGGGGCGGCAGTCTGGGGAAGCAGCCCTTCGGTTGATGCACGGAGAAAACACGTCTACATCGCTACAGGAAACCTCTACTCGGCACCTCAGAGTGTCGAAGAATGTCAAGAAAGACAAAATAATCAGACAGTTCCAACCCATCCGGATGAGTGCATTGAACCTGATATCCATTTTGACTCTATGCTAGCTTTGGACTTGAACTCCGGGGAGATCAAGTGGAATAGACAGCTCGGAGGATATGATGTGTGGTTCTTCGCGTGCATCAATTCGTCCACTCCCAACTGTCCTCCTGGCCCGAACCCGGATGCTGATTTTGGCGAGGCACCAATGATGCTGAGCATCAATGCCAATGGAACTAAACTAGACATTGTTGTGGCTGTCCAAAAAAGTGGATTTGCTTGGGCGCTGGATCGAAGTAATGGGGACTTAGTCTGGTCTACTGTAAGTTTATTCTTCTGTCATTACAATTAGGCCAAATAATAGTTGCATAAATTCCTCATCTGAGTACACATATATCCAAACATGAAAGTTTCTCATGCATTGTTGGGATCCTGATGTAATCAGGAGGCTGGACCAGGAAGTGTACTCGGTGGAGGTACGTGGGGAGCAGCCACGGACATGAGGAGAATCTACACCAACATCGCCAATGGTAACAGGCAGAATGTTACTCTGGTTCCATCTAATAACGTGACTAATGGCGGTTTCTGGGTTGCAATGGATGCTCAAACAGGCCGAATACTATGGTCGACTGCCACTCCACACAATTCGATATCTAATCCTGTGACTATTGCCAATGGCGTGCTATTTGCGGGTTCTATATATCCAACAGGGCCAATATATGCTATTAACGGCAAGACTGGAGAGATACTTTGGTCATATGAGACTGGAGGCTCTGTGTACGGTGGCTTATCGGTCAGCGAAGGATGCATATATGTTGGAAATGGATATGCGGTCGGCCTTGGAGCTGGAATTCTCGGGATCACTGCAGGAACCTCCCTCTTTGCCTTTTGCATAGACTAAAACTTCTCTGTATATCATGAAAGAATATGAATAAATTTGAAATTACTAATGAAACACTAAACAAGTGGAAATAAAGAATTTTCTGTGGCAGCTGTTTTGTGGTTATTCAATCAATTGAGGCTGATACTTTTAACAGATTACAGTAATGCATACTGTTAAGATAATAATGAAACTTCTGGAATTCAAAGTCGCGCCGCTGCTAATAATTTCCCACATATAGAATTGTTCAGATTGCCAAGATATGTTTTAGTCTGACTTCTGACTTTGACAGGGAAGTATTAAATGAATTTAAGAGCGAATTAAATCGTATCAGAAACCACGTTCGACTATTTCTGGATAAATCAGAAAAGTTCATATATGGTCTCAACTTGGTTAAGCTAGTTTTAGAAGTCAATAGAGGCATCAAAACTTATCAATTCCAGCTTATGATCCTGTTGGTGCATCAAATTACTTGACAGAAACGCAGCTTATTATTTTCTCTTCTCCATGGAAAGCAATCATACTTACAGCTTAAGCTTTCTCCTGTTCGTTTCAATATTTTGTCTACTCAAGCGTGCTATGTCCAGCGCACCTGTAAGTCCTGGCTCTTTCATACACATTTTTGCCTGCAGGCATATATGTAAATCATGTGGATGTTCAGAAATCTGAAAGCAAAGCAAAGTACAGTTTTCAATATCTCTATAGCTCATTTGCATCTGTACTTGATTATTGCAGGGGCCTGAAATGCAGAACTATCTTACTGGAAATTGGTTAAACCATGGTGGTGATATTTATAATCGTAGATATGCTGAAGGAGAAACCAGGATTAGCCCTTCAACTGCGTCCCGGTTAAGTCTCAAATGGAAGTTCTATGCGGGCAACGACATAACTGCAACACCAGCAATCTTTGGTGGGATTCTTTATTTTCCCAGCTGGAATGGATACATTTATGCAGTGAAAGCAGCCGATGGCTCCCTAGTGTGGAAACAGAACTTGCAAGCGCTAACCGGCCTTAATTCAACCATATCAATAACAAATGATACCACAATTGTCTGCAGAGCAACCCCAACTGTTGCTGACGATAAGCTAATCATAGCAATATATGGACCAGCTTATGTTATTGCTGTTAAACGTGCAACAGGAGAACTTCTTTGGAAAAGACAGCTTGACAAGCATCCAGCCGCTGTTATTACCATGTCCGGGACATATTACATGAAGTAAGTTCTCTAAGTTTTCATTTCCTTCACATTGGATTTACTTTCATCTCTCTGCATGTTTTGGCTCTTCATTGGTCTGAAAAGGAAAACCGTTAATTTCCTTCCTTGACAGGGAAGCATGAAATTGTGACGTAGCAACTGATCTTTATTTTAAGATTCAGGTCAAAATGCCAGCTGTTTAGCTAGTTGTGGATGTTCTAAATTAAGATCTGTACTTATTGGAAAGAGAAAGAATAGTTGCATCAGCTAGACTTATTTTATTACATGCCATTCTCTTGATTGTTTATTAGATAGTAACAGTATTTTCACACTTGACAGAGCTTTTTATGTGGGCGTATCTTCACTAGAAGAAACTTACAGCATTCAGGACTGCTGTACGTTCCGCGGGAGCTTTGCCAAGTTGGACTTCCAAACAGGGGCCATTCTATGGCAAACGTATATGATTCCCGACAACAATGGGAAGAAAGGAGGATATGCTGGAGCAGCACTGTGGGGAAGCAGCCCCTCAATTGACACAGGCAGAAACCACGTATACATTGCCACCGGGAACCTGTACTCTGCACCTGAGAGTGTAGAAGAATGTCAGGAAAGGCAAAATAATCAGACAGTTCCGACCCATCCGGATGAGTGCATTGAACCTGATATCCATTTCGACTCTATGCTAGCTTTGGACTTGAACTATGGGGAGATCAAGTGGTATAGACAGCTTGGAGGATACGATGTGTGGTTCTTTGCCTGCAGAAATCCCTCCACCCCCAACTGCCCTCCTGGCCCCAACCCTGATGCTGATTTTGGTGAGGCACCAATGGTGCTGAGCATAACAGTAAATCGAACTAAACTAGACATTGTTGTGGCTGTCCAGAAAAGTGGATTTGCTTGGGCGCTGGATCGAAGCAATGGGAACTTAGTCTGGTCCACTGTAAGTTTTCTTGAATTACTTCACTATTTGTTGACATGGATTCTACTGAGATGCAGAAAAAAAAACAAGAAAAAAAAAACATCATTAGTTCCTGATAGATAAAGAGATATATATTCATGCAGGAGGCTGGTCCAGGAGGTACTCTAGGAGGAGGCACATGGGGAGCAGCCACAGACAACAGGAGAGTCTACACAAACATTGCCAATAGCAATCAGCAGAATTTCACTCTTGCGCCTTCCAAGAATGTCACAACGGGAGGGGGCTGGGTTGCAATGGATCCAGGAACAGGCAGAATCTTGTGGTCAACTGCTGTTCCTTACAATGCCACGACGAATCCAGTGAGTATTGCCAACGGCGTGCTCTTCGCAGGCTCGACGTATAGAACAGGACCGGTATATGCCATCAATGCAGCATCTGGTGAAATACTGTGGTCGTATGAGACGGGAGCCTCTGTATATGGCGGCCTGTCGGCAAGCAAGGGATGTTTATACGTGGGGCATGGATATCGTGTAATGCCTGCGTTCACGGCAGGAACCTCCCTCTTCGCCTTCTGCGTGAACTGAACTTTTTGCATGGTTTCTACCTGGAAACTCAAGATTCGGCGTTGCTGATCAGCATTAACATATATTTGTAAACTACCAAGTGTCCTATAAAAGTACTAGCAGAGAATTATGAGTTCAACTGAAATAAAAGGAACTTGGTCATAATATCCTGATTAGCACCAACTATCAAGATTCATGATTTCATTGAAAATACAGTAAAATAGACAGAGCAGGGCCTAAAACGTTGTCTTACGAGTCTTCTTGCTAGAGAACTTGAAACGACGGAAACTTAAAATGAAAAATATTATGTTAGCAAGAATCACACAAGTTGAAGGTAGACAGGGGTTTGCGAGTTGTATTTAGAATCACTTTAGTTTCTTTGTACTTCCAACCACTTTCTGGCTGGAATTTGATTTTTTTTGGCTTTTTTTACTTTAGTTCCTTATATTTCGAAAAATTTCATATTGATCCTTATTTTGAACAGAAGTCAAGAAACTAAAGCAAAATTTAAAGGAAAATACAGTCCACAATGTCACCAAAAAGTGGTTAGAACTTAGAAGGATAAGCTTGAAACGAAAATTAAAGTGAAGGACTAAAGTAATTCTAAATAAGGGACCGGCTACACATTATGTACCAAATTTTTGTAAACAATCCAATAAAAAGTAGATCATCTTAGGTTGGTATAATGTACGCACACCAACTAATATAACAACAAACAGTGGACTTTTTATGAAGTACAGGAAAACATGGATAGTTTACAATGCTGACGACTGTAAGAGAAACATCAATTAAATTAGTCAACACAGACTCTTCATCTATGACTATACACATTCCTTGGCAAAACCTCAGCACTACCAGAAACACAAAGCAAAAGATACCAACAATATCAAACAGCTATGACTTGTCATGTCCCATGTTCATCGTTTACACGACACTCTGCACCAAGAACCAAACCAAAACAAACTCTGCAGCTAATAGTCCTCGAAGCCTTCCCGATTTAGCAGAACTGCCGACTCTCATCTCCTCCACCCAGGCTGAAGCACTTTATCTGAAATGTGATGCATCCGCATTCATAAACGATAGATAAATAGAAACAAAATAAGCAAATTATAAACTCACTCTGCTTACCATCTTTAGAGGATGTTACTGGTTTGTTAGTTTTGCTGCCTCCCTTGCCGTTAGCTTGGACAGGCTTTTGAACCCGAGGTGACAATGAGTTCAGTTTGCCATTGGCAGAGGCTGGGAGAGAATGGCGACGGGTGTAACTTTGTTCAGCCCCATCTTCACCAAATTTAGAAGATCCTTGAGCTCTAAGCTTGGCCATAGCGGATGCAGTGGCTGCCATATAACTTGGCACGTTTGGGGTATTCTGTGAGATATTTTCAGGATATTCCTGCTTAGCTGGAAGTGATCTCCTCTTTCGAATTTTGTTATTCTCTTTGCCACTCTGTTCTTCCTTACAGCTCAATTCATCGTCCAAGGCTAGAGTAGAATCCATCTTTACACCATTTTCTGAGGAATGAGTCTCAGCAACTGGATGATTATCATGTGGCTCATCAACTGGCTCGTACGTTGCTGTCTTTGGAGGAGATTCAAGCAATTCCGTTTTACTGACCCCAACATCTGAAACACACAGATTTTCAGAAGAAATCACCATTTCCTGCTCCGGGACATCAGCAGTTGCAGAACTCGTTACTGTTTCTACACTCTGAACTGGCTGTGGATTCTCAGTTTCTGTCTCTGATTTCTCAGGGGCTGCTGCTCCAGATGCCGAAACCTTTCTCAAGCTTCGTTTGACCCTCTCAAGTTCATTTTGGGGTTGCTCTTGCACCAATTCTGTCTGATTACTTGCAACTTTCTTGGGATTGCGTTTAAGTTTATCCATTTCAGAAGAAGGTAAAGAACCATTTTCTCCGTTTGCCACAGTTGAAGCCTTTCGGATAGTCCTTTTCGATTTTCCAATTTCAGACTCAACAATTTGTGCACCACCTTGCTTTCTCTGAGGCTTTGCCTTCGTGATTTTTTTGGTCCGTGCAGGCGGTGCCCAAAAGTGAGATATTGACCAACGCTCAAGCCAGCTCCAAGCTGAATTTGGTTCAGCCCGATCATATTGAAGACTCAGGGGCATAGCAGTTGGCAATGTGGCAACAAGCTGAACAAGCAAAAGAAGTTAAAGTACATCACAAGGTTCTTATTTGAAGGGAGAATTTAAAGTATTTCCGAAAAAGAAAGTAAAGAAAAAAGGAAAGATTGGTTTAGTCAGGTAACATTATCATGTAAAAAGAGCAGAAGATTATGTCATGAAAACAAATTCAAACCTTGCAGACAAAGGTGTTTGTTGCTAGTTTTTGTGACCCGAAAAATGACTTTGCTCCAATGTCCACCTGTTTAGCAACCTGCTAATGTATAGAATGATATACACCTTCACTAAGAAGCACAAAAAATCTTACTAAAAGAAAGTTTCAATATAAATACTTTTACAAGAAGAAACCAACAAAACAATCAATACATTTCAGGGAAAAGAGGCACCAAAGCCAGGATGATAGACAAGATAGAAAAAGTAAACTGAGACCGAAAAGTCTATATCATAACATGATATGAGCCAAGAAGAAAGCAGAATAGCTATTGAAACCCAAGGATGATAAGCCTGATTTGTTGAAAATTTGAAACAGGTTATTGATGTTAGCCGCACTACTGAATCAATGTAACAGCAGCACGATATAATAAGTTCATTAAGCCAATATCTACTCGACTTAATAACTCTGAACTCACCAAGGAGAGAGTAAATAAATAAAAAATAAAGGCAGACACATAAAGGAAGATATTTGAAAGTCCTTCTCAAGTCCCACAGTAAAGAAAGATCAAGCAAGAATGGTAGATCAGTCAGGTAGAAAAATCAGAGTTACCTGAAGCTCTCCCATATTGTACTTTTTTAGCACTTGAGGCCCAGCACCTGAGAGTCTAACCTTTCGTCCACGAGCTAGTGCCTGGAACTTAACAATTGCCTGCATGCACCGCAAAGTGGCAACAGCCTGTCTCCTAACCAGATGTCCACGAATAAGAGCTTGTAGCCTTATGATGCCCTTGAGAGCACGAAAAGCGCGACGAGCCTGTGGACAGGGTTGAAAGGCAGTATAGGTCAAGTAAATCATAGAAACAAGGAAGAATTATATGCATGCACGTTTCCTAATTTATATAAGATGGCAAGTATCGATGATTGGATAATTCCTGAATGGTTTACACATTTTCATTAAGAATGCAAGGATAGGCTAAAACCATTCTTTTAGTTAGGTCAAGCATAATAACTTCTTATAACATGAACAGTGATTCAGACAGAAAAACAAGTGTAAACACAAAATTAGACAGACCTGTATTCTAGAAAATGTTGTGATGTTCCAGAAATCAGAGTAGATATTTTACCATGAGAACATATCATTAGCCATTAGCCAAGATCTCAGACAACATTAACAGACATGACGAAAATCCAAGTTATGGAAGTTGTCTAATTAGGTTGAATGCTAGACAATATCATCCTAGAATAAAGTAAGACATAGCCCGGTACCACTTTTACTGTGAAGAAACCAAAATTATCTCAGCACTCATACAAGATGAAATTCTAGTCGATGAGCTTCAGAATGTCAACAGAAATGCTCTCACTAAGCAGCACTATCAATATGCAATGCCAGAGAACATTACCAAGTAGCCCCTAAAGGCTGCTTGTGCTTTTGTGGCAGCTTGCTCTTGTCTCCTCATCTCAGCATCATCTACTGGAGGAAAAGCATCATTACTTTGTGAATCTACACCTTGGTGCACCGGAGATGAACCAACACTATCACATGGAGAGGTTCCCTTCTCAACTTGCAAGGTCTCCACACCTCTCTCAGTTAACTGACAGGTATCTGATATCACAGGGGATTTTCCAGCTTGATCCTCAACTGGTGTCTTCGGGGAAGTCTTTTGATCGGCGGCAACATTCTTCATATACAATGGCAATCATTATCAGCATAGTAGGTTTACAGCACGTCGGAAATTATTGAAGAATATAATCACATCTTAAAGCGAACAGAATATCGAAAGCTGATTGAAAGTACTTTATTAGATCAAGCAGCAGAAATAGAAAATCAGTGAAGTCACAATGTTAAGTACAATAGATGTAAGATTTCCAATAATTTTCATTCAGCAATAGTGCCGACAGGCCCCAGCTACTCACATGCATTTACAGATCGCACTAAACCAAAGAAAGTAGAATTAACAACACAAGAATTCAGCTGGGAGGTCATAAGTTGAACTCCACACAAACTAAATTGGATCTGAGACACTAGCAGCAATCCTGGTCGTCCAGTGAATCAAGACATTCACAAATGTTCAGAAGAAACCAAGTCAACACCACAAGGCTGATAATAATGACACAATCCAGAAAAAAGAGGGTTATTTAGACCATGGAACTAACATTCAGCCCCATATTGTGGAAAAGCAACAAGCAACACAAGTAAAACACACAAACAGCTTAGACAAAAACATTTATAGCTTATTCAACGAATTTCTTACTCTGGATAAATTAGATTTAGAATGCTTCTTTCCAAAGAGTACAGTCTTGATCCATTTTCCTGCAGACTTCCCCATAGCAGTCCACTGCTATCGACCACCACGCAACCCAACTTAACCCCTGCATTTTCCCAAGAAAAGTGCCCATAAGCCACAATGATACAGAGATAGATGTAAGAACCAAGGTGTAGAAAAGAGGATGCAAAGAAGCTGTTTCCGGGAAAGAACAGAAGTGAATTATGAAGAATTAATGTTGGCGATCATCACAAATCAAAAGAAAAGTGACAAAGGAACTCCACAAAGGCCCACATAAAAAAGAAATCAATTTTATTAATTCAGAATCCCACCAATTATTCGACGATAAAAATATCCCATTTTTCTGATAGATAGAAAAATGATAAGAAAGAAGCAAATAACAAGAAAGACAACTGTCAGGAGCTACCAACGAGAAGCCAAGTTCACCTCCGGACAAACCAAAAGAACCTTTTGCACCAAAGAGTTAGTAAGCAAAAGTTCAGAAATTCAGCGAGATCCGCAACAGAACCCATAAAATATACAACGCCCTATATTACGTAGGCTACTGCAGAATCAAAGAAGCTCGGAAAGAACAGAACTGAAGTGGATTTTCGTGCATTGTGATTCAGATCTAGCATTTTCTATACCTGAAAAAGAAGGGTCCTTTCCAACCTAAGATTCCAAGCGACACATTTCTTGAAAACCCCACAAATTCCAAAGAATGAGAGAGCCCAGTTGAGAAATATAAAGAAGAAATGGAAAGTGTTTACAGAAGAAAAAAAAAATTCAAGTGAAAAGATTGATTGAGATGGAAGTAAACATAAGGACATAACTGCAGCGAGAGGCCCATACCTAGTGAGTTGGTTCCATTCACTCATGGCAACGACAATGGACCCCTCCTTCCCTCTCTCAGCTCGCTCACTCACTCACTCACTCACTCCACTGTTTCTTTCCTTCAATCAATACATGTACTTTCTCTCTCTAGGAGCACGGAAATGGAGAGAGAATTATACACACACAGACACAGTAGTGTATTATGTGTAGTGTTGGGAATGAGTAGACCTGCAGTTATACAGTGTCTTTTAGTAAAGTTGGTGAGTGTGCCGTATGATATTTTAGGAAAGAATTCAAATTCTCACCGGAACGACGTCGTGTTCTAGAAGTTTTATTTTTTCCATTTATATTGAGTTTTAGTTAAATTGTGTGGTAAAACCTGCATGGAATTAGTTCCGCGCTGTACTTTTGTAAATGAACTCCATTCGATTCCTCTCTCTATTGAGGAAAATAAGAAAAGACACGAAGAGGGGAAAATGTTAGCCCTAATTTCGTACTTGGGATTTTTGTGGGAAGGATACCATGAGGGAGATGGTTAAATTGATAGGTGAGTTGTGGGGCATCATGTCATCATTTTTTCTGGGCGGATTGATTAGTTGCACCAAACCAACTCCTCTTTCATTTATTTTCTGTCTGTTTATGCACAACATCGTATTTGTTTTTCTACTTGTGCTAACAACATGAATGAAATTTTAACCGGAGATACGGAACACGGCTTATATAAATAAGAGAAGTGGAAAATTTTTAATCGAACAAAACCAATCATAGAATCACATGAATATTTCACTCATCATATAATTGATTTAGGTCTAATTAAACCTGATCTGGATTAGAATTTCTAAAAAAGACCAATAGCGTAGTGTATGTACATAAGAGAAGTAAGGTTGATTATATGATTGGAGACATAGGAAGAATCTTTTGGGAAAAGGGGATAATTAAGTAGAAAAATGGAGAGTTGTTTGTCATAAGGTGACAATAGGATTTGAGTAGACAAGAACAACTCAACAGCATGAAAGGGGGGGGGGGGGGGGTGTTTATTAAAGAAGGGTGGGGGATTCCAGCATCACTATCCCATGTGAAACGGTTGGATGCGTATTGTGGAAACACCGACACCTTCGGGATTCAATGCAACCACCTCTACTATCTCCTTCCAACTCACAACATACACACACTCATACAGAGAGTGGATTTGCATTTCTGGCAGAAAATTGAGAGTGGATCAGAACCCCACCAACCATTTTATAATGGGTGAAACATGGTAGAAATTTATCATATTCTGGTCTGGCGGAGCTAAGATGTCTATTGTAATGGTTAAGGTTGCCCTCTACATGCAGCTTGACAGTCTAGCTCTGACAGACAAATTATACACTCTTTGATTCAGAGGCATGGTAAATTCTGTCTTAGACTCTAACAAGGCACGCCCTTTTATGACCACAAAAACTAGTTTAACCCACTAATGTGCAAAAAGAGTCTATGTCTTCACTACAAACACAAACAGGCAGGATTTCTCAAGTTGAAGATAAACCTCTGCCGACATTCTTAAAATATGTCCTAATGTCCAAAAACAACTCACAAGCTAAGTATAGTATACTTCTAATCAGAACTCAACTCAAATGATCCACAGGAGGAGCAACATGTCGACAGCCCAAAATTTTATCAAGTAATAATAGTTACTGTCTCACAAGATAAATGGGAAAATGAGAAAGTCCTCAACATTTTCATTCAATCTGCTGGTACAATCATCTGCAACGGAGCATCAGAAAGCTCAAAATAACCTAAACTCATACTTCATATTCCTGAAAATGATAAAGCAAAATGTTCATAACTCTACTGAGGCTTAGCTCTACCGGCAAACCAAACACCCAAGACAGACATGTAAAAAAGTGTTCTCCCCTACAATAGTTGATTGAATTTGTAATTTGTTAATGATCGATAACACCGTTGGTTAATTGATCTGAGGTATAAATCTAATTAATTTTATTAAAAAAAAGCCATGCATTACAATCCTTTTTCCCAACTACAATACTCACTTATATAGCAACAATACTAAAAGAAACATTTCACAGAGACAGAGCCCATTCACCACAAGAAAGGATCTTCCAAACCGCAGCTTTCTTATGTTTTGTGATCAACCTTTGATACAACCTTTAGATGGAATGGTTAATCTGCTGTCCAACTCTGCTCGACAACCTCACGCACCTTCCTGTTGTAATCACGCTTGTTTTCACTAAACAACCGTGCAGCTTCAGAGTTGGCAGGTGAATTTGGATTTGGATCACAGAGCAGCGACTGTATTTGTGAAAAAGATATTAATAAGAGCATTGGTGAATCATCACTTGGAACCAAAAGACATTACACTGAAATATTGGAAGTTTCAATTATATTGAAGATTAGACAGAAACAATCACCAGATCAAGCATTCATGTAGGCATTCTCCATGCACAATTCACATTTTCCGGAGTATATCTTCACAGGGATGTAATTACATATCCAGATGAGTTACAGGTAAGTTCAACAAGATTTTTAGTTCATCATGTTCTATTGTTCATCAGCAGCTATCTGGTGCAAATGACTTAATGTCAATATCCCTAGTTGTTAAGTCAACTTCTTTATAAGTTTTATTTATATAATAACTGCAATCTTTATTATTATGTCTACTTGTGAGCTAAAAAGAGAATATAACACATTTTAGCCCTATTATACCTGGATAGATGTAAGTATGGCGGCCGCATCATATATTGGACTCCACTGATTTTGCAAAATATCCAAGCAAATACTTCCATCTGCATAAACTGATCACACAAAGGAAGATGACAACAGCATTACCATAAGTATTCCTGATATGTATGATTTATTCAAGGAACATATATATAACAATCTCAGTGCAGAGGGAAGAACTGGTGAATGCCAAAAACAAGTGGCCAAACTGGACTTGACAAACTTCAATTCATTGTGTTTAGACATGTCATCTATAAACTCTAGAGCTCCCTGAGCATATCCTTGAACCGTATATCAATCATGGTACTGATTCTAGATACTCCAGAGCAAAACAGCGGGGCTAAGCACAGTCGAGTATGAAATGTTTCAGCTAGATGGTAACTGGTGTAATGACGTATCAAATGTCACTTACTATTTGGGTGGAACATTCTAGATACAAACCGCACTGTTGGGGCCTTATTTGGGTAGTCCTCCGTGAATTGAAGTGTCAACTTAAACGTACCTAGCAGCACATAGTAGTTTAATGAGCAACAATGATTCAGATATACAAACGACAAATTCAGTTAGACAAATGACAGAAAGAAAGAAACATGCACACATAGAAATTCTTTGCTGTTCCAGTTACTTTCACCAAACAAGAAGTTACTTCACTATGGGCATCCTAAATAAAAACACCAATTTCACATAGGGGTGAAAAAACGATCCAGGTGACAGTGACAGACCATGCAAATTTGCATTAGAATATTTGAAGTATGGTTCCTATGTAGGAGCACAATAAGAACCAAAAGACTAAAACCTAGACCTAAATTCTTACTTCCAACGAACATGTAAAAGCTTAAAAGAGTGTTTCAGATTACATCAACTTCAAGCATAAATCCCCTTATATTAAAATTGTTTTTGCAAAAAGGAAGCCTATTGGACATCAATAATTACTAAAATCGAAACAAAAAGTTGATTCAAGTGAAGAATCTTCTCACCTCCATCCCAAGGAGTGTCACTCGGACTGCAATTCAGAAGTTCAAATAAATCAGCATAAGCACAAACTTTCCACCCTCAATAGCAGCACTCACAAAAGTTCATCAATGCATGTAAGTAATTTACCCAAATATAACAGCGTTCCAGAGCATAATATTGTTATCATATGGCGCACCACTGATGCCGGCAGGAGGGTCCTGCTGCAACCGCTTGAAATCCCTCATCAGTCTTTTCCTCGCCGGCGTTGACATCCTCACCACCTACAATCACCACCAGTTAAGTTCCCACTTTTCCCATATCACATCATTGCCGTATCTCACCCATACCTCGAACTCAACACATCAAAATCCACAAAAAACATACACAGAAATTTCGCCATACAATTTCCAATTCCAATTCTGGGAACATCAATTCCTCGTTACATAACACTAAAAATCTCACACCGAAACCCATACCTGAACACAAAAATCATCCAAGGCCCACAAAGCACAGCTCCAAGTACAGGCATACAAAGAAAGTGAACGTGAACAATCAGGGTTCCCACACATACAACAAAATCTAACTAGACGGAGAAGTAATTCACCTCACCTGAAACGAAGCGGCAAGAGCTTTCCCTCTCGATTCCAACGAAAAAACTCCTTCACTTTGCCGCTGTATAACCTCGGTCGGTCGGCCGCCCCAGGCCACAAATCGTCGGTTGTTAATTACACACGAAGAAAGAAGAAAAAAGCGAAAGAAACAGATAACTTTTTAGTTTGCGTCATATATAAGCTGGCTACGCATGAAATTCGCATGGGTGATATATTCACATATATATATATATATGTACTGTAGAGATCCAGCACATATCTGACGTGGAGATTCTTGTTTCAACTTCTTTTCAATTTGCTAAGCCTAATAAAAAATAAAGTACCATTATCAATTTTTTCTTCCCTATATTTTTCAAATGAAAATATTATTTTTCTCCATAAATTAGACCTTCCTACTTATATAAGTGTTATTATAATTGATTTATAACTTCGTTTTCCAATTCATAAAATTATTTTATATTGTTAAATCATAAAATCAAAATTTTAAGTTTCATAAAGAAAATACTTTTTTAACAATTATTATCAAAATATTCATATCATTTAGATACCCATTAAAATATCTTACTAATATATTGAGGTAAGCTGAAATTGTTGGTTATTGAGTATAGTGTTGGGTTTGAATGGGGGTGGACCTTGATTCCGACAAATTGGAAAAAGGGCTTGTAAAAAACACGTTAGCACTCCGGCGCTCAAATTAATAACCAGTCATGAAATGATAAAACATAGAAATCATGATAAACCAACAAGGAGAATTGAATACCAATTATAAAATAAGGATGAGGTATGCTATTTTGCAAGAGAGGGAGTAGCTTGTGACCGCGAGAAGACAAGAAAAATATTACCCCTACCAATCAAGGGGAGCGGGTATTTATAGATAGAGCTCTTTGGTATGAGGGGACTCTCGTCTTTCTTATTTTCGAGCATGTAGTTGCATGCTTCCCTAGAGTTTTGAAAAGATAGATCTCCTAGAATCTTGAGGTCACTTGGGCTTTGGTTTAGGGGCCAAGTCAGACCTCTTTCCCATCGTCTAGGTTTGGGCTGCTGTCCAAATGCCCCAGGATGCTTAGTCGGACTCTTCTTTGGGCTAGACTACCACTTTTTGGAGATCTTCGCCCCTTAGGAGATGTTGAGCTTTTTTTTACAAATCCTTCTCAGATTTTAGATATGGACCAATTCATTTATCTCATATCATATATCAACATAGACTTAAAAGTATTGTGAAAATATATATTTTAGGATAAGCACGTTATTTACATGTTATATTATTTAATTCTTTCATAATCTTAATTATTAAATCAAAGAGATAAGGATAAAACATCACAAATGCTAACAATAAAAAAAAGAAAAAAAGGTCGAATCTCTTGTCCTGATGGAATTCACAATTGAAATGAAACATAAATGAATAACACGTTGCAACTTAGATAAAAATATATAAAATAATAAAGTGTTGTGCAAGTTATATACGACGTATATTTTTGCGTATGTTTATTATACATAATTTTAGTTTAGATGTGCATTTTAATGTAAATAGAAAATAAAAATATGTGTGAAATGATAAATATTTTTGAAATTTTAGAAGTTTTAGAACTATATAATAAATGATAATTTTTGGAAAGAATTAGTGGTGGTAACTACTTTAATCCTAGTAAAAGCGATTTTAGTCCAACCGGACCCATTGAATAGCGAGAATAGAATATACGGCAGGTACAAGATTCTTCACCCAAATTAGGGGGCAACATAAACCCTAATTTAAACCCTCAGTTCCGAGTTAACTTCCGAAAAATGTCTTCTTTATACAGAGCGTCAAAAACCATACGATCACGTAGAATCCCCTTCAATCTTTTCTCAAGTTATTATAAACCCAGAAGATTTGACTCAACCCCATATTTGAATTCATACTTGGGTCCGACTCAATGTGCTTTTTTCGGGTCGCATTTTAGGGAAGACCCTAGCATAGATTTGAGTCAATACCCTCCTGATAAAATTCGCAATTTTTCGATTATTGCGCATGTCGACCACGGCAAGTCAACCCTCGCCGACCGTCTTTTGGAGCTCACTGGGACTATTAGGAAAGGTCACGGGCAACCCCAGTACTTGGATAAATTGCAGGTCTTCGTTTATTTTATGGTTTATGAGAACTTTTTTTGCTTATATAGCTTTGAAATTGAAGCGGAGTGCTAAGACGTTGTTGGAAATGTGTTATAATGTGTAGGATATGTATGTTTAAAAGAATGATTAAGCCGAATGAAAGCTGAAAGTTGATTGGTGTTATCTGTGATTAAAGATATATCAATGTTGAGCCTCTTGTAACTGCTTGCTAATTTTCAAAACTTAGTTGGGCAACGGTCTATGGAAAACGTGGAAATGAGATGGGAATGTTTTTCCTTTTATTTTATTTTATCTTTAGGAGGGATCAAAATGCAAGCAATGGAGTCTCTTTGAGATAGCTTTAAGTAAATTCTAGGCAATTTTAAAGCAAGAAAGGAAGGTAGAAACAATCAATCTACTTTGACTTTAAAAAGTTTCTACACATATTCCACCTCCAATTTATAGGCAATGACATGATGGTTTTCTATCTTGATAAATACAGGATAATGATTCCAAATTTAGTAGTTTCGAGGTCAAGTTACAGGACCAAACTCCACGAATAACTGAATCATGTCTATGCAGGAATATATTTGTTGATATTTATATGCGTGATTTGTTACTTTATAGGATGATTTTGGTTTTCGTAGGTAGAAAGAGAGCGGGGAATTACTGTTAAGGCTCAGACAGCCACTATGTTTCATCGGCACAATTTACTTGGTACTGACACAAAATTCTTGCTGAACCTGATTGACACACCTGGACATGTGGATTTTAACTATGAAGTGTCAAGATCTCTGGCAGCTTGCCAGGGTGTCCTTCTTGTTGTTGACGCAGCTCAAGGTGTCCAGGCACAAACAGTTGCAAACTTCTATCTTGCTTTTGAAGCAAACCTCACTATAATTCCTGTCATTAACAAAATTGATCAGCCGACAGCTGACCCAGATCGTGTGAAAGAACAACTAAAATCTATTTTTGATCTTGATCCAAATGAAGCTCTGTTAACATCAGCGAAGACAGGTCAAGGTCTGGAGCAGGTCCTTCCTGCTGTGATAGAGCGGATACCACCTCCTCCTGGGGATTGTAGCTCACCTTTACGCATGCTTTTGCTGGATTCTTACTATGATGAATATAAAGGAGTTATCTGCCATGTGGCAGTTGTTGATGGGGCTATGCGGAAGGGTGAAAAGATTTCTTCTGCTGCAACTGGCCAATCTTATGAAGTTTTAGATGTTGGAATCATGCACCCGGAACTGACTCAGACTGGAGTCCTTTTAACAGGGCAAGTGGGATATGTTGTCAGCGGGATGCGGTCAACTAAAGAGGCACGTGTTGGAGATACCCTTTATCATACTCGAAGCACTGTAAAGCCCCTTCCAGGTAAAGTATTCCCCATGCTTATGATGGACATGAGTGATGACCCTATACTTGGAAAGGAAAACTTTTATGCAGTATTTCACTGGTAAATTATTTTGATTCAGCTACTCAAGTTGCATTGGATGCATATGATATCCCTTGTCGCAATATGAATTTCCAGTATCATTCATGTACTTCTTTTACTTAATTTGGTTCTTGACGTTGAAGGTTTCAAGCCGGTAAAACATATGGTATTCGCTGGTCTATATCCAGCTGACGGATCTGATTTTGAAGCACTTAGTCATGCCATTGAAAGACTCACTTGCAACGATGCCAGTGTATCTGTTACGAAGGAGAGTAGCACAGCGCTTGGCTTGGGGTTCAGGTGAGGATAAACTACATATACTGCTAAAGCTCAATGTTTCTGTCCTGATGATTTCTAGTGTGTAACAGATGCGGTTTCTTGGGCTTGCTCCATATGGATGTTTTCCATCAAAGGCTTGAACAGGTGTGTTCCAGCTACCTTTTCCAAGGGCTTTCTTCAGCAAGTAACAAGACATTTCCAATTTGCATAGTTTTTCAAGTAGTGGTTGCTATTTTTATTGTGTCAGGAAACACACAGCATAAGTGAATTTTGCAGATTCTTTAACATTTTATGAGTCTAAATCTACATTTCATGCTGCTGTAGCCCTTTGTAGTTTGTGGCAGCCTCGTGTAATTTAAAGACTTCGAGGAAGAGTAAAGAATTTGCTAAGCATTCAAGAATCATGCTATCTTGAAATTTCATGCCATTCATAGGTTGTTAAATAGTCCTTCAGTCTAATACATTAATGATATTATAGTATATGGATGAAAATGTTCCTTCTCTAAGTTCTTCTAGGGCCAATGTGCTAACCATGGGAACATACGGATTCATCAGCATGACGGGTCTTTTTTCCGTCTTTTGTATTTTCAACTACATGTTAATCGAGCATCAGTGTAACACTCTATCGAAGCGGTCATGTATTTAGTGAAATAATTAAATTTGTTTGGTGCTGCTGGCCACAAAGAGTTCTCTCTATAAACCATCTGATCTGCACATAGAATGTTATCCCCTTCAACGCCCTCAGCCTGTTTCCTTTCCAGAAATAAATTTTGTACGCATTCTGCATACGACCCTCATTTTATTGGCATAATTGACAAAACTTTGAGGAAAAAGCAAAAACGAGTTATCATGCGTTAACTACTGTTAGATATTTGTTTCTAGCTAGATATGGTGAAGTAGCATCAAACCTTTTATAGGAAATGGCTTTTACATTTAGAATGACTACATTTCCTAATAATGTCTGAAAACAGGAGCATGGAGCTCATGTGATTTCTACCGTTCCTACCGTGCCATATATTTTTGAGTATTCAGATGGGAGGTATGTGACTTATTTTCCACATTGTGGTTTGGGTTCATTTTTATGCTCTATACCAACCCATGGTTTTATCTCTTCTTAATAGTAAAGTACATATTCAGAATCCTGCTATGCTGCCTTCAAATCCTAAACAACGAGTAACAGCCTGTTGGGAACCTACTGTAATAGCAACTATTATAATTCCTAGTGAGTAAGCTCTCGAGCTCTACATGGTCCGAATTAATCCTTTTCTCAATGTTTGAAAAGACCTCCTTACCCTTCAGATTCATCAATGAATTAAAAAGAATTTTACTACTATTACTTGAAGGTATGTGGGCTCCATTATTACCCTTTGTTCTGAACGGAGAGGCGAGCAGTTGGAGTACTCATTCATTGACAGGTGAATATTGCTAAAATGATAAGCTCCTATTTGTTTGACAATTTATTCCTTTCTCAGGTCTTGCTGAAACAACGATAAAGTCCTCTGGATTATTTGTCCTGTGCTGGGAGTACTTGTTTATTCAGATTCTTATACATGTGCATTAATGCCCCTTATGCAAGAAATTGGTCAATTTTTTATGTTGCTAAAGCCCATGCTAGAATCATTTGAGTGTTACTCCAGACCAGTTGTTGTCATATTTAATTACACCAATCTGACTGGATTAACCAAAAAAGTGTTAAAAATTTTGATCCTTGACAGAGTAAGAAACAGTGTCTGAAATGAAAAATGATGAATCCTTTTGTATAGTGGAAAGAGATGTTTGCTCTTATGCAGACTAGAAACAAAGTGGAAAATAGTTTGAGTTAATTTGGTCTCAAAAATATTCCTTGCTTATTCATGTTGAGTTACTTGTACCATGAGAATTCCACTGAGGTGGAATCCAGTGTTCATGATTTAACTAATATCATATGTTCCTAATTACTGATCCTGTTTATCTCTTCCTCCTCCGGATGTTTATGCTTAGTTTGTTGGTTCATGTGCAGTCAAAGAGCTCTCATGAAGTACCGGTTACCATTGAGGGAGATTGTTGTTGACTTTTACAATGAACTAAAGAGTATAACTTCAGGATATGCATCTTTTGATTATGAGGAAGCAGAGTAAGTATTGATTCTCGTCTCGTTTCCCGCCCTCAGATCTTACATACTTGCTCTGGCTGTCAAATACATATCAGTCCTGCCCAGCTTTCCAGTCTGCAAAGCTATATTTCCATTGAGTTGGACATGAATAAATAACGTGAGTGCATTTATAATGGGTTCTTAACAGCTATCAGGCCTCTGACTTAGTGAAACTTGATATCCTATTAAATGGACAACCTGTTGATGCTATGGCAACGATAGTTCATAGATTGAAGGCACAACGTGTTGGTCGTGAACTCGTGGAGAAGCTGAAGAAGTTCATAGACAGGTCTGCCGATGCAATGTTAATTTTTCGTATTTTGTGATTTTGTTTTAGCACGTGCAGACTATCTCAATACTTCATTGAACAGGCAAATGTTTGAGATAACCATACAAGCAGCTATTGGATCAAAGGTCATTGCCAGGGAGACGTAAGTCTTTGCTTCTTTTCTTTTTTTTTCGTATTTTTCCTTTTCTGGTGTAGACCTGACTTCTTGTTTCCTTTTTCTGGTTACATTCTTTAGGATTTCCGCTATGAGGAAAAATGTCCTTGCCAAATGTTACGGAGGGGATGTTACTAGGAAGAGGAAATTGCTGGAAAAGCAAAAAGAAGGAAAGAGGCGCATGAAACGTGTTGGGTCTGTCGATATACCCCAGGAGGCTTTCCATGAGCTACTAAAGGGTTCTTGAAATGCAGTGTCTTATACAAGCAATTTTACTTAAAACATTGTTATCAACGCAGTTTTTTGCTTTTGTAGTAGTTACTATGTGCCAAGAAAGGCATTACATTTTTGAGTTAGCTGTGGGAAGTTGATGACATTTATATGAACGGCAATTGAAAGAAGGGAGTTCTACTCCTCAACAATATTCACAACATTCTTTATAAATGTTCTCTACATGGGTAGATTGAACTAGCTTAATTACCTGATGCAGTAGCTCCCGACACCTTTATTTCATTTCAATACTGATAAATACAAACCAAATATTCATTCCAGCGCTCTATATGTCTGAGTCTAAAATATGGAGGGCTGGAATAAATATTTCACTTTTTTCCATCTCACTAAGCTGGAACAGAAAACCAAATTTATTTACATGTGTATTCTGACGAAAACCAATGCTGGCTAGTCAAGAACTCGTGATCGTCCCTGGTTGAAAATCCCAAAAATCCACAACCATTTGGTTCTTGATTTTCCAATCAATAGAACTGCAAAGTGGAAATTGTTGAAGATGCAGCCTTCTAATTTATGGATTCAGCCAAGATTTTCCCCCTTCTCATAATTGTTCAGTTTTCCAGTACCTCCATTAGCAGCCATTGATGAGATTGCAGCTGCTATTACTGATCGAAAGCTCGGATCAGATGTGATCACCTTGGTCAACGTGTCTGTTAGAGCCTGTTGGGAGGAAGCCTGGTTAAACATTTCAGAGTAGGATTGGAACTTGAGTTCTTGGGCTGGTTTTCCGGGTAGCAAAGTCTGGTGATCTTTGTTATAGGGAAATGTCCCATAAGAAGACCCTCCACTGCCCCAAGCTGTCATTGATCCCATGTTGGAATCCACAGAAGAAAAGCTTAGGTTTGTTGTGGGAACTCTAGGATTCAATCGGGATGTCGAGGAATACAGGCCGAAGCCGCCTTGTGTGGCTGCAGGATTGGTGGTGAGATCCAGAGTTATTGTGGGGAAGGGAGTTGATGAAGAGTTGGGCAAGAAATAAGGCTGAGTTCTGGAGTTATCAAAAGGATGGAAACTTGGTAGTCCGTAAAGATGTGTTCTTGGAGCTGCGGTGGCCGATGGCTGAGAAGTGGAGGAGCCAGACAGGAGCATGGAAGCTGCCGCGGACGTGGTGGAAGCCATGGCAGTGGCCGACATGGGGAGCGGGTGGTTGTGATTGCCTTCGTACGTCGTGATCAAGATCGACATGTCTTCCGCACATCGTTGCACCTGAAAATGGAGAAAATTGGAGCAGAGATCACTAAAAATATTCTCCTCATCTTTTTTCCCTGACTGATCTTCAGCATTAATTCACCTGTTTCCTGACGGGGCATGTTGGAGAAACTGTGCAGCGGTAATACGCCCGCGGACAGGGATTCCCCTTTGAAATTTTCTGCCCGTATTTTCTCCACTGGCACCCATCATTCATCTGCCACAAACACGAAAATCTCATCAGAAAAGTTAAAAATCACAACCCAATTTAAAGGAAAAAAAAAAAGAAAAAGAACAGTTGTACTCACGGTTGGGGTATCGCATCTTGCTCTTACACAAACTCTTGCTCTCTTCACACTTGTCTGAGAAAGTTCATCATCCCCACTTCTCTGCGTCTTCAAAACATTACCCGGTGACCATTTTTCTCCTGCCTGATCCTCTTCCTTTTTACCTGTCAAGCTACAATTATCAGGGCCTGGATTTTTGCTGAATCCCATGGGGCCATCATCAGTTTTCAGCCGTCCAAGGCTGTTGAAGTCCAGTCCAAGTTTAAGTTCACCATTTTCACAAGTAACTTTGCAGCAACTACCACTGCTGCTACTTGCAACATGAACATCTTCCTTTCTGGGCTCCATGCTCGTTCCGAGGCGAAGAGATACGAGTTCTTGTTCTTGATCATCCTCATCAGTGGTGGGAATCGGGCTTCCATTTTTCTTGGACTCTTGTTGGAAAACATCGATGAATCGCATTTCCAGCGTCTTGTAATCCTTCTCTATTTGTTGCAGAAGGTTCTTCAGTCTCAAGTTCTCTTCTCTGACTCCTCTCAGTTCTGTCTCAGTCGATTCGATTCCATCATCTCCCTGCATGATCAAAGAAAATTAGGCAAAACACATCATTTCTGCTAAAGGATCAAACGAAAAATAAAGGGATTGCAGATCATGTGGAGACCGATGCAAGAACAGCGAACGAAACTAGAAATTTTCCTCTACCTTAACAACATCTTCACTGCTTTTGCAGGTTTCATTCATGTTTATCTGTTCTTCATCATTAACTTTACATCCTCTCACATCTTCCATTGCTGAGAAGAACTCTCTCTCTCTCTCTCTCGCCAGGAATTTGTATACTTTGAAATGTGCTCAACTTGTATGCTTCTTATACAAATTAAATCTAAGTCCTGATCATGTATATATGGCTATTGTAGACTTCAAAATGTCAACTATCCGCCTAGCTCATACCTGATATTTTTATAACACATGGAGTTGAAAATCTATTGAGGAAATTCTTTGTTATTTACATTAAATTATTGAAGAAATGACTTGAAAAACACTGGTGACAGATGGGGCTGTGGACTTTGTAGCAGAGAACGGATAATACGGCAGTCGTCGTCTACGACGTTTAATATCATACTGCTGCATTATTTATCTCTTCAAACTTGGAGTTTAGTACAACATAAGTTGGAAGTATTCACACTGTTAGTACAAGGGTAAACTCTAGGTTCATTCTAGTCTTAAGAATTTCTTGGCACAGCTTGTCTGTACGTAGACTGGCCTCTCCTTAAACTGTATACTTATTACACAACAGATGTAATTGATTCAGATTTAACAAAACCCGATTAGGATTAGAACTTTTTGTATATATGTACACGCTCACACTTAGCCGGATTATTGTGTAATGGGTTTTTTTTTTTTTTCTTTCTGCATGAGAAACCTTGACGATCAGTACACAGCTTTTCAAATTCAAGAAACGTCGTATAAGACTGGAAGTGTTTAATTGCTGAATTATAATTTACTCAGTTTCGCTAACAACTACAGTAGACTATGATCATTATATAATTCAGTAAAATGAAATTAAGAGTGTTTTGAATGCATAATTATCAACTTGTTTAATTGCCAATAAGTACTTAAAAACTAATTTAATAAGAACAGTCGTCGACTTGGAAATATCTGATCATTTCACATCTTTGAAAATCTCAAAATTAGTTTCAAACTGTACTTATTTTCTCCCCCAAAAAAATCTTGTTTTTTGAGTATCTATTTTTATAGCTATCTTTTTTTAAATTTAATATAATTATAAATATCTCTTGAAATTTGATATAATTACAACTATTTATAGAGAGAGACAGAGTCGCCATCAATATTCTCTCCAGGTATTTAATACTAAGACAATATTAATCTTTCAGTTGCAGTAATTATTTGATTAATTGGTGGTGGTCCTAAGTAACTACGCGTATAATAAATCAACTGAATACATGCAAGCTCTTATTTTATGGCTAAATTACATCTGAACCCCCTAAAATTTGTTTAATTATAGAAAGCTCCTTGTTATAAGGTCAGAAATTACATTTACATACCTTGAGTTTGTAAAAACTTACACGTTTAATTGAAAAAATATAAAAAAAGACAAAAACACCCTAAAACAAAGAGTTCAAATACTACTAGCTATATGCATGTACCTGTTTTCTTGTTTACTGTTTAGTTATGTGTAAATATATATTTTATATTCTGATGTTGTATATATTGTTATGCTGCGAAAATATACATTTTTATATTTCTTTGTAGTCAAAAGTTCTTGTAAGAGTGAAGATGTTCGTACCTTCTCACATGTATTAACGTGAAGATGTATAACAGTAATTCGATCAGGAAATATTTGTTTGATCTACAATAAAATAGTAATGATTTAATCAGGGGTAAATATGGATTTTCATTCAATTTTTTTTATAATATCAGTAAATTCTGTAAAATTTTACTAACGGACAAATTTATTTATTAAATGAAAACAAACGATAAATAGAATTTTTAAACTATGAAAGGTATACGTGTAATTACAAACCTCAAGAAAGTGCGGTGTAATTATTATTGTTTATTAATTACAAATAACCCCATTTCATATAAAATGAATTTAAAATTAAGTCTAAAGGGCATTTTTGCCAATAAAAATTGATCAAATTCAGTCAATAAAAGTTTCCATCCATTGAAGGCAAAATTTAAACTTCACATGAAGTTTTTGTCGAACCCTAGCGAAAGAAGGTAAATGTAGAAGGACAAAATTTCAAAGAACGTAAATATAATTTTTCAATCAATCAAGAGTATTTTGTAATTAAAATAAATCTTAGGGACGTATAATACATCCCTTTTTTTATTACTACGTGGAGACTTTGCGGCCAAGTTGCAATTAATATATAAAGTTGTAGTCAACTATGTTAGATTAGGCGTTTGATTAACTATTTGAAAGCTGAGATTTGAGTTTGCATTTGATTAATTAAGCTTTTTTTAAATAGGTATTTGTTTTAGCATTATATCGGTTCAATTAATACATCAATACGACTGTAAATAAATTATTATAATTTATATAAAATCAGACAAACACTCACAAATTCGATGAGATACGAACCCATAATCTCGAATTTTGTTCATGGGATCTCGATCTTAGCCTCAACCAATAGAGTGAGGCATCATTAGTCATTTTCCGAATAGTTGGGAAAATTCAAAAAATGTGTTGGTGAAACGAAAAATATATAATTAGGAGAGAGAGAAATTAAAGACTAAATTTTAGAATCATTGACCTAATTAATATAGTTTAATATGACGACACCTATCCACAATCGTTAAGGTCAGCTTGTACACAAACATAGTCTTTAACCTAATGTTTTTTTAATATAATTTCTCTTATTATTATTATTATTGCAAGCTTCCACGATGGAGACACAAGTCTGCAAGTTCTCAATTTTTTAAATTTATTTATTATATAGTCACACAAATTTAATTAATTAAATTGTACGAATGCATCTACGTGCAATATATTAAATGTAAATAATGAAGATCGGATGTAACCGTTGAAATGAAATTACTGACTGTTTAATTTTTAATTAACATCTTAAGTAAGTGTAATTTTATTTTTCTATGTTTTTTAAATAAAAAAGGGTCATCAATCAATTTAAAATCCCACCAAGGAAAAATGTGAACTACTTCATATCTTTCTACAATCACTCGATCTTTTGACAAATCAAGAATTATATTTGAAACTCATATTTGTAAAGACGATTTTGCAAATATGTTAGCTAATGTGTCGCGCGACTTTAGGTTAAAAGTGGGTGATTGAAGTTAATGTGCCAGCTTCTGAACAAAAGTGCTACTTAAAACATAGGGGAAGATTCACCAAGATGGCTTAGTTTAATTGTTAAGGCTGACGTCCTATAAATAAGTTGAAGATCATGGAGTCGAATCATGCTAGATGTGTGAGTAGTTGTCTCATTTAACGTGAGTTTATTGTGATATCAATTTATTGATCAAATCGATATATTTATCAGTTTAATGTAATATATACTTACTGTTTGTATCAAAATATATGGGTAAATTACATTGATACCCCTTGAACTTAAGTCGAATCACAGAAACACCCATTTTGTAAAGGATTAATTATACTTAGACCCCTTTTAAAAATACAAAATTACACTTTACCCCAAAAAAGTTTTAAAACTATACTTACATTCCCTTTGAAAATTCTTCATTTACACCTGACCTTCTTTCGTTAGAATTTGGACGGAAAATGTTTAAGTTAGCCAAACAAATTACATAAATTTTCAATTTTGCCAATCAATTAACACATTCTCATGTATATATTTGTACTTATGAGAAGATAAATGTGATGTACATATATGGAGTGAGATTAACATTATTTTATTTTTTCCTCATAAGCACAAAATTATTACATGAGAATGTTAAATCAGGGGTAAAATTAAAAACTTATGTATTTTTTTTTTTTTACTAACGTCAACATCCTTCGTTCAAATTCTAACAAAAAGGGATCAAATGTAAATAGAGAATTTTTAGAAGGGGTGTAAGTGTAATTTCAAAACTTTTTTGGGAGAAAGAGTAATTTTGCATCCTCTGAGGGAGTCTAGGTGTAATTAACCTTTTTTGTAAAATTACAGCTACACCTTGAGGAGTATTATTTTTCAGGAGGTTTTTGTATAAGTTTTGCTTTTGAATAAGGATTATATTTTCAAATGGTATAGCTATAATTTTGCAAGTAGAGGGTGTTATAGTGCTTTAACCTAACTTTAGAGGTATAAATGTAATTTACTGAAAAGAGGGGGGAGGATCCGCCGACTTTTACAAAGTGACTACGTAGGACAATGTGGGTGGGTCTATCAAGGACAACATTGGAATCTCGGAACAATACATGATCATGGAAATTTGTGTTGGTATTCTTACTAATCACAGATTCAAACTTGATGGAATCCGTTGGCTTATAATTATCAGCCAATCACGAGTCAAGATGATGCCCATTTTATTTATTTATTTATTTATTTGGATCAGTTGTCAATATGGGCTTTAGCCCATTACCATTTAGAGTTGGACTTGTGAGAAATGAGCCCATTACTCCACACCATTATTACTTATTAATGATCTATATTAGAAAAATAAAATAAATTTCATTTTGTTGAGCATGCGATTGAATATGAAATAAAACATAATGATAATTGGTGCATAAAAATATTAATGTGATATATATTTTTGAAATAATAAAATACATCCAAAACATAATTGTAAAATAATTCTCACATCTAATTGAAAAAATATATATTTCATGAGTTCAAAACTATTTCTCAAATAAAAATTCTTAAAAAATATGAAAAGCAATTTCAGAATATTTCCCTCATCAGTGCACTGTGAAAATCACTCTCTTCTTATGTGCATATTGGAAGAGCTCAAATGGTTTAGGTTTGGTTCTAAATATGTACACATCATCAAACTTTCTAACCAAAGGGAAAGAAAGATAAGAACAGCCTTTTCCCCCCCAGAAATTAAGACAAGACAGAAACAAAAAGGAAAGAACAAAGGCTCCCTACCAACAACATTCCTCCTATCTAACCAACCCAAGCTTCGTTTCCTTATTCAACTCATTTTCTTGCAATCTTTGGTCCGTTGTAGGGCACTCCAACTACCGACAAGTCTTCAGGTTTCTCCCTTTCTTTCAGCCATGCATACTCCTCCTCCTCTCCGTCCGCCACCACCGACACGTTTTCAACTGTATTTCAAACAAAAATGAGCTTTTCTCCTTGTAACACTGCAAACATGTTCTGCTCACTTGCCTAATCTTGAATTAGAATGCCCATTTTTAGACAATTGAACTGGCATATTCTGTATTATTACCTGAAAAACTGCGAAGCGGGTGATCATAGTAGTACTGACAATGGCGGCCCTCAGGATCGCAGTATGGAGGGCCGAGCACATCCAGCACAGCACAGGCCGTCCTGGCAGTGAAGCAGTGCATGTTTCCACCATCAGCCGGATAGAGAATGGAAGGTCCACAAGGGGCTGTGAACTCGGAATTTACCTTGAGCTTAGCCAGCCGTAGTCCATCAGGATAACCTGAATCACCAAACAAAACAATAACTGAGGATTAGGACCACCTTTCAGGATTGATGGGCAGGACGACTGGGGCTTAAATAGGACGGCAGTAGAAGTCGCATGCAATGAATTCTGTGTAGAATTTCATAGACATGAAATTGCTAAGAAAGATTCAAATACTATTAATTATGTGACTCCAAATTTGAATTGCAGACGATAAAAGAAAAAGGACAGAACAATTTTGGTCTCGGCCTCGGATAAAAAGTTCACCAGATCAGGATATTATGGTCAAAGAAGTATAGTTCTGGACAAAATTTCGTAAATCTCTGGTTGAATTCAAAAGGGTTGAAAAACCAGGTGCTAACTAATCAAAACTATCCAACTAGTGGGACCAAATAGCTTGTTCAAGAACCGGCACCGGACTACACTAAAATCAAACTCGAAACTTAAGCATGCCAGACAGATATAATTGATAATAAATTGTGTTCAATCAAAAGAAAAAAGATCCAATTTTTACACCCAAAGTAATTTCACCAAAAAAAATTAGTAAAGGTAGAACCATAGGTTTCCACAAGGACATACCTTTTGGATCTATACCATTTGGCATTGTGCCGTCAGGGTTCTTATCCACCTCATCTGACCAGTCATAGGACTTAATATGCATTGTCCCAAAGAGAAGCTTACTGAAAACTGTCATTCCAGGATGGTTATGAAGTGGAATGACACTTGTTGGGGGCAAGCAGAAGATTCCAATCTGTAATGATTCAAGAGATAAAGATCATTGTCAAATTGACGAATGGATGGGCGTTCGGGATTGGGGAGAGTGGTTGGGTTTGTCATTGGAGGAAGAAAGCAGACTACGTACCGAGAATTTGTCACACTCATGGAGGTGCAGATACGTTATGACAGGGGCTCGTTCACTGCTGAAAAACGGCATATTAGGCCGTAGGCCGACATCCACTTGAGTTATCCCATCTGCATAGGTTTCAACTTGCTTAGACTAGACGAAAACTTCCAAGAAAACAAAATAGCAAGTTGCCTATCTGCAAGCACACCAGAATTACAATTATTCTTATTTGTTTGTAGGCCCCAAGTCATCTTATCACACTAAAGGTTAAAGGCCAGCTTCCTTTCTCTCAATGCAACATCCTTCTATTTCACCAAAGAAACTCATTTGAAAATGCAAATACAAGAATTAAATGATTTTTTGCAGAGACATCCGGCAAGAGGCCGAATATAAATACTCGAAGAAAATTTTAACTTATCTTCCATGGCATTGTAACAACATGTCATGGATTTACAGAATGGTGTAGATTATTGCAGAAACAACAAGGATCACTTAAATTAGAATAGCTGCACTAAATTCAGGAAATTAAGCAGGTCATTGTAAAGGAAAGGACAAGCCCTCCTAAATATTCGGCAATTCGGAACTGGAAGATGAGACAACTTCAAGGCAGTAAGTTCTATGTTGAAAAGTTCTACAAACCAAAATTTTCATGAAGAATGTGTCTAAACAAACATGTTTTCAATTTAATTACCGTTTCGAAAACTAGAAAGCTAAAATGAAAACATTGCTGTTAGTGATGCATGAAGTTGTTTCCAAAATGTTGATAACATTGGGATCAGAAAACTTCATATGATGCTGCAAATTTTCCAGGCCTTCTTGTACCTCGGAAATGTTTCAGGAGTTGTAAGTTTACATGGTATTGTCGATCTAATTCTAGCCAGTAAAATTTTATGCTTTAAATACACAAACTCCAAGGACATGGTACACTGGATGGAATTAAAAATAAGGACAAAAGCATAAGAGCAAAATGAACTCAATCTGAAATCAAACAGAGAGTCATTATCAGAAATCCAGACACCACCCATAGAAGCACAGAAAAGCAACTACCATTCTGTCAATGATACAGAAACTACTGCTGCCTAGGCTTGTACTGTTATGCTACATTCATAGCTCCCTAGAGTTGACCAGCTATAGTAAATATTCCAGGACAGAAGTATACAAGTCAGAAAAAACGTTTGCCCTTCAGCAACCAAGTTGCAAAACCTCAAGAAACAACTTGATTATACTACATTGATAAAAATCATATGAGCAACACCAATGACATTATCAAGATGCAATCTTTTTATATTGGATTGGATTGATATGCTTTTTTTTTTTTTTTTTTTATGTACGAGCGTGTATCAGATGCGTGCGTAATCGTAAACAGAGTAACTACACAAAGAGTGGTGATTGTTGAATGGCAGAAATGCAGACCAGAATTAGAATAACAAGAAGTGCACAAGAAAAAGGTTGATTTTAGTACCCAAAACAGCAGCAAGCTTTTCTACTTTATCAGGGGATGGAACAATGCCAGGACCACAATCAGCAAACACTTCCTTGCAAATCTCATACAGCCTCTGAACTGGAGACAATTTCCTCTGTCTCCGCTTGCTCTTCTTCGACTCATTACTCACCTTACCTTTCCCACCCCTCCCGCTTTGCTCAATCCCCATTTGCATCCAAAAATACCACAAGAATTTCCAAGTCTTGATAAATGATAAAGACAGAGCAGTAGAACTGGGGGAAAAAAAAAGGGAGCAAATTTCGATACGGACAATCCAAATCACAAAAGAAAATGCAAAATTGTGATCCGGGTCCTACACCAAAAGCCCACAAACATAACAAGAAATGGGCAGGCCTCTTTTATCCCCGAAAACAGGAAAACACTCAAGAAACAGGGGAAAAACAGAGCACTTGTGTTCTCTCTCTATATTTGGAATTTTGACATGATTTTTCGAGGTTCTAACACTACAGTAAAACTACGTATTCACCAGTTTCTGTGGACTGAAAAGATTGACAGAGATGTGATTTTTCCTACATCTCCTTCTTGTATATATGTCTATGTATAAATTTGAAGCAGCAAAGTTGATGGGGTTGGGGTGTATAAATAGAGAGGGGGGTACGGGGTGGGAGGTATATATATATATATATATGGGGGTGGGGGGTAGAAGAGCAGAATGGAAAACCATGGGCCTGATTATGCTTTCCAATGGGCAGTTCAGAAGAGCGGATTTTCCTTTTTCTTTGTTTTTTATTTACATTTTATTTTTTATTTTTTATTTTTATTTATCCCTTCCCCACCTCTTTTCAAGATTTGACTTTGCCAAGTTTTGCCCCTCTAAATCAACCTTTTTTTCCAGATTATTTCTATTTTTATGAAACTAAAAAGAATTTTCCATTCTTAACAATTCCAAGGTTTCCCTTTATTTATTGTTTTTTGCACATTCTCAGAAGATATCTTCACTCTTTTCACCACTTACTTCCTGGTTATTTGCATTTTGGGCCTTCAGCTTTGGGAAATTGCAAAAGTGGGGGTGCGAAATGTAATTAGCATGGATTTAAAATGAGAAACGTTTTTATTTGAACATGTTGATTTGTTCCGGTTTTCAATTTTTAAAACAGTAATTAATGTGATAATATGTTTGTTTATACGTATTCTCATTGAATTTAGGTATTCTTATTTTACTAGAAAATTTATACAAAATTTAAAATACATACTTTTCATTAACCGAAGGATCAAGAGATTCTTGAATTTGGAAAAAAAGGGGTTGTAAAAGGTGAAATTCTTTGACAAATTCATAAGTGGTGCACCAAAATTAAATAAACAATGATGCATTTTATGTGCTATATAGACTTTATTGCGTGTGAGATTGAATAACACAAAATGCACACTCGACAATTAATTGTCATTTATTAAGACTTTAATTTATATACTTATACAAAATCAAACCTTAAATTTGAGATTGAATCAAAGATGACAAAAAGAAATCATCTTGAATGAAATAAAAACTAAATAAATGAATAGATGGATAGATTAGGAATATTTTGTAAATATACAAAAATTCATAAAAACTAATTCTTGTGTATTACGAAGAGTTCGATAGTCAAAATCATTAGATTAAGTTGAGATCTAATCCTCTAGTAAAAATTGTAAAAAAATAAAATAAAATGACCCATCGTCGTAATTATTGACGTCGACGATAACCATATGTAGAACATAATTTCTACCCTATCCGCCGGAAGATTTGAAAAATAATAGTCATCATGTATATTTTGTGTAATAAAGAGTAAAAAATGAGACAAACAATCTTAAAACAGAAAAACATATATACAAATGTACATTTTTAGCAATTTATTTAGTATAAAAAGCATCTTATTCAAAAACATTTAGACAAAAAAACACAAGAAAATGTAGCAATTTATGTGTAAATATCCTACCCAAGATCTTCGGAACTGTTCAAGTTCTTACTCGCAGACAAAATCTTTATTTCCAGTCTCGTAAGCACGACGATGTCAACATACTATCAAGTCGATGAAAATTGAAAAAGATAAGAGACAACATTGTAAATGCTTCTGTTGAAAGATAAATACATGAGTAAAGGGTAAATTATCGCGTGATTTCGCTCACACCACGTAGTCGGTACTTCACAATTACACATTTAAGCGAGTTCAAGATTCATTTCATCCATCACAAACTACCAAAAGAAGGAATCAATATACATAAGATTGCACGTTCGACCACTTTAAACATTTATTTCGTCCATCACCTTTTCCCTTTTTTTAAGAAAAAAAAAAAAAGAAAGAAGCTTACTTCATTTAATGAATTCCTTGAAATAAATCTCATACATTTAAGCTATTTAATTTGTAAAAGAGTAATAAAATTAGTGGCATAATTTATCAATTAACAAAAGAATAAGGTCTGAAATGAAAATACGTACGTCCAATATTCCTTCTCCTCTCCAAAAAACTAGAACATAATCAAAGAATAAAAAATAACCAAAACAAAATTAATTAAAAAAGGCACTAAACAAGGAGAAAATGGTAATTAACACCAGAAGAGTGCTGTACCAGCTGGCACATCTAAATATACCAGGGTTAGGTATAAATATAATTCATTTAAAATAATAATAATAATAATAAAGTAAAATCATGACAAATTTACATGCAAGAAAAGATGAGGGCTGGTAATTATTAGACAACACGTATACGAATAAATAATTTTTACCAACCAAAATTTATTATAAGGTCAAAATTGTAAGGTAAAGTTTTGGTGGTTTGGATCGTACACCACCAAAATATTTATCGTAAATTGTGCGTTTACTGTTGCAATTTGTTGCTAATACACTCACTAATCTCGTGATGTTTGAATTGAATGTCTGCATGCAGATGCATTTTTGTACGTATGTTATGATTACAGTGTCTACTGAGATGAGATGGGTGAGAATCGCAAAGTTGGTGAAGGAAAATGGAGCGATGTGATGATTAAATGGAGTTAAAACTATTTTTGAAATTTTAATTATGAAGAATTAATGGTATTAAATTTTTGTGGTGAAGGATTTTTAAATGTTGGAAGATTTTCATTTGTATATATTGGATGAATTTATTATTATTGATATCATGTCATGAATTTTATCATTTAAAGTGAAATGCTTTGACAATTTTTCTTTTCTTTCAAAAATCAAGAATTACAACATTAGGAGTTCTTGTGTCATTAAAATAAAAAAATCACATATAATAATAGGTAAGAACATAATGATCCGTCGATAAAAATAAATAAATTAACGGCTCTAGTTGCATTGAACGAAGAGGGACATTTAAGTTGTATTTAGGAAATAGAGAGAGTTTTATACCTATTTTATAAACACAGGGTATTATACAATTTGGTCAATGTGTAACGTGCATAGTCTCAAATATAAGAACGAGCAATACGGTTAATTCACTCCCCCCTTCCCCACCCTTTTTTTCTTTTTGGTCCCTAACACAATAATTGGTTTACTCTCATTATTTTTTACAACGACAACAAAAAAATTAATCGTATAAATATCTGTATTTACTTGAAAAATAATATAAGATAATACACATATAACGTATTCAGATGTGAAACAAAAAGATATCGTGACTAAAATTGTCAACATTAAAAAAAACTAGGGGATGAGTTAAGCATATGCATTAATCTCATCGACCTCAAAAAATATCTTCATCAACATTCACTTTTGTTTTCTTCCCGTGTATTCTTAGTTAGGAGAAAGTGTTTAACTGTGTGCTAAGACAACTGTTGACGAAATTTCAGGGTATATATTATTTCATTAATTTGTATCAAGTAGCTCATATAATTAATACAAAGATCATACATACACTAATATTATAGGTTTGTTTAGTAGTTAGTATTCCTCATGGCGTGAGTTTTGTACCAATTGGGGTAATGGCAAGTGCAAAAATGGGCAACTTGCAAACCCCTTTTTTGTTTATTTCAAGAAAGATCAAACAACCACATCCAGATAGGAATGTCATTGTCTGTCTTCCACATCCTCAAATAGTGTAGCGATTTTAGATTATAAGCCCAATTCCTTCATTCATTCTTGCAAAAGTGCTATTTGATTTTCGACTTTAAAAGCGACATCATCATCCAAAGAAATGGAATATGGGAGCGGGACCACGACCATGACCACGGGGGGTCGAATTTCCAGGGTTAGCCGTTGGTTGGTATGGGCTTTAGATATGGTCAGTCAACCTCGTCTCCGAGATTGCTTTGTTTCAAAGCAAAAAAGTCCAGCATCTTTCTCTATTCTTTTTCTTCTTATATATATATATATAAATCTTACGTCATTCTTGTGGTGGTTCTCATTAGGGGTAGTGAAATTCACATTACGTATTATGTTTTGGAAAAATAATGAATATTATATTGGTAGCCATACGTGCTTAGTCACACGGCACGTTTAAATACTTCTAGAAGTTCCCAGACGGCTCATCAGACGTGATAGGCATGCTACATGACCTTGCAGAAGATATAACTCGGGAATAGTGCAGAAAAAACTACATTTTTATTTTGTCTATGCAAGAATTTGCGATAAATTACAGTTTCATTTCTCAACTGCGAAGATCTCCTACAATTTTACGCAACTCCAACTCCAACTCCGCCAGTTGGTGCAATGGCTGTCTTGGTTACCGGTACTTGATAAAAGTAGCAACTTAAAGATTTAGTTCTCTCATCGGAATTCAGTTCGCAAAATCGACAACATCAAAGTAGAAACGTGTGTGGAAAGACAAATCATCATAGTATACTACTGAATATGGAGACAACGTTACAACATTCTCAAGTTCATAAAGTAGATTCCAGTAAAAGCAGCCTCCCAACTCTTTGTCCACCAAATACACGGAGAATTATGCCCATTGCTATTTTATTGTACATCATCAGATGGATTTCTTGACATATGGTAGTTGATTAAACATTTCTCCCTCCAACAGATCAATCACAGAACTTATTCTTGAAAGTTGAATGGAAGATAGAATAAATACACTCTGCGATTGACATCAACCACGGGTCTAAAATGCAAAAAGAAAAATTTACAGAAGTATATGAAGATGGGACAACCTAAAATATGAAAACAACACTGTCGTGCACTCTCGACTTCTGGTTTTGAGCAACACATTCAGATATCCACATCAAGTTTCTGATCTCCTGCTCTCTCAACCTCATGTATGCAAAAAATACACCATAGTGGAACTGCATCAAGCAAAGATTACGGATAAATCAATTCACCATTCAGGAAGAGGATAGATCACCAACGGGCAGAGAAATGGAGTGCTGCTTCAAGTAAATACGAGTGTAGAAGGATCGTAAACAGTAATTGTTAATCAGGATAATTCGTCTTAAATGTGCATCCACAAGTTCCAATGTCAAGCTCTAAAAGAACAAACCTGCTGCTCAAATGCTAAGCAAAGTCGTTTCACTTCCTCTTCATAAAAAGCCTTGTCAAGCATCTGACTCTCTCCATAGGATAACTTAGAAAATATGGACTGATAAGGAGGATACTTTTCCATGGCACCACGAACCTGAAAAGGATGAACAAACAAAATTTAAGAGCTAGTTGGCTAATTTGATAAGCAACACTTAAGAAAGAAAGGCGAAGGCAGCAAGGAGAAGAAGCCTATACAGACAACAGATCAGAATAAAAATAACTTGAATGTTAGGCCTCTCAATTTCAGCCCCTAGGGCCTAGAGCTAGAGAAACACGGGATATGCAAGAAAACCATGCTCTCTTTAATGACTTTCAGTTGCTGTAATTTTTTAGGGAGGGTGAATGCCTGTAAGGATAATCGCCTGTTTGCATTGTGCATAACTTAGAGAAATTACAAGATAGCAGGCCAAAGGCAAAAGAATAAATATATAACAACATACGAAAAGTTCTTCATAAGGTACAGGAGTATATTAACAGAAACCATTAAGTACCTGATCTATGTCCTCACAAACAGCAAGCTCCTCATGACCATAAGGATATCTATCCAACAATTATGCCGTCAGTGTCAGGAAAGTAGCTCCAATAAAGCATATAACTATAACAGTATGAAATAATAAAGAGCTGATACAAAAGCCCTTACAGTAAGCCAAAATTAGAATACAACTTCCTACGATCATCGCGAGTAAGCTCAGTACCAATGCTGGAGAAGAAAAGCATGTAAAGGGATCAGAACATTGTACTGTCAAAATTCTCCTATATACAGGATATCTTCATGATAGCAGCCTAACCTGTTTATTGTGATATTGACAGCCCTTCTGTCAGCCTCAAATGCTAGGAGGTCAGACATAATTTCAGCAGTGGCTCCGCCAAGTTTCTATTGGTGAAGACATACAGTGTTATATTAGATTAAAATACAGAAACAGAGAAAAATGTACTTCGATGGCAAAAGAAAAGGAGCTCTAAAACATACCAAACTGATCGCTTACCTGACAAAATCTGTAGAAATCCTCCAGGTATGCTTTGTAGAGGGTATTTCTCATAATTTCTATGTTCATGTCATCTAAGTCCTACAAAAATATCCAAATAAGAGAAAATCATACACCAACAATATTTGATTGCAGACCTTTACTTTTGACTGAGGTGTACATTAACAAATATGAAGCTGCTTTCCGAGGTTGCAAAACAAAAGGCGCTCTTTTCCCCACAAAAGTATTCGTCTTGAATAATGATCTCTCTGTCAAACAGGGTCTATAAGGTGGACACTTTATCGTTCATCCTGTTGTTTTACTAATTAGCTCCAGAACTTGGGGTTAATGATTGGAGACAACAACTAAGAATCACTCTCTTCTTTTTCTGCATATATTTGATAATGGAGAACAAGGACCTGAAATATACAAATTTGCAGTGTTCGAATTTTCTGCATATAAATCTATTCAGAATAAAGAAGCATGATGGAAAGACCAGTGAGTAGTAAGACTCTGATGACACAAAATATCAGAGATCATAGTGAGACCAAATGAGTAAACAACTCTAACAGAAGAATCACAATAGTAGAAAATTTAAGAAAAAAGAAAACAAGAGGCTGCAGTCAGTACCTCAGATGTGATGCACTCGGAGAAGTATGGAGCCAGGGGTGTGTCAACAAGCACAAGTCTGTAAAGCTCCCTCATGTTTTGAGCTACTGCCAGGGTAGCAATGCTGTGGAGATAAACGGCAAAGTTAACTGATTGTCAATTTAGGTATCTGCCCAAACGTTAAGTAAAGATAAACTACCTGTCAAACATTCCCAAAGGGTGACATTTCTCCAACAATTCTTGAACATCTCTCTCATGCAGAGTTCCAGTGACAATTAGCACCACATTGTCGATCATGTGACCATATCTAAATCATAAGCAAGACTTCACGTCAAGAATGATTATTATATTGAGTTCCAAAGCAGAATATCATCAGTGGCATAGTGCCTGGCAACAAAGAGCAAATGGTTTCCCACCAAAAATAGCAATATCACAAATCACTTAGTAGAGTAGACACAATTGCATGTGTACCAACTCATAACTAAAGAATAATAACAAAAAAGGGTATACACAGAACTGACCGACCTGATTATCCTCAAACAAATCCAACCAAGAAAGATACAGGAAGAATCTAGACTTTCCATAAGCCACCTAATATAACAGCACTACTCATGATTATGAGAGCCACTTCAAATTAAAAGAACTGCCATTTTCTCCTCCATCCAGCATAATCAAGAATACCTCTGTTATTTTCACAAATATCTTTCAAACCTTCAAATATGCACTAATTGGTTTGAGCAACAATTTTATTTTTTATTTCTTGGTCCAAAAAAAAAAAAGAACTCCTTGTCTGATACAAACAAATTAGTCGAACTTAGATCACTCCAGTTGATTCAAATGGGATCTGCACAGTGCCTATGCACCATGGTATTAAGTGGACAGACGGAATAAAGATATCACAATAATTGATGAATAGAATTAATATTAATACCCACACAAGCTTTCAGGAGAGATACACATACGTGATGTACTCTAAAAAGGTTGACAGAGGCTCAGTGGCTTGGGCTAACATGTGCTTGTACTCATCAACCAGTTTAAGGGTGCATTTCTCCACAATTGTTGTCGTGTGCAACGGAGATGGCTCTGCAATTCCATAAGACGGCCAAAAAGAATTACAACACAGGCAGCTAAATAACAATCAAGGAGGAAGCTGGTAATGCTCCGTGTAAGCTAATGAACTTAACAAGCTCCTGTTGCTATTTATGAAACTAAAATATTCACTTCATAGATCAACTAAGTCACAGTAGCACGGCAGACTTTGGGCAGCAACTTATTCACCATAGGAGGTCAAACTTACTTGAACAAGCAAAAGAAGGTGAATCGACCTAATGACTGCAAGGCTGGACATGCTAACATTTTAAGATCAGGTGGAATTTCCAAATGGCTCCACAAATGGAGCGAATTCCAGGGCTACAAACTAAAAGTAATACACAGAAGAATAAACTCACAAGTTGATAAGGCAACAACAAAACCTCACAATGCTTGCAGCAGAATATCACTCGTAAACAAAACTAGCATTGTAAATCAACTAACTGTCAACGGAAATGGTGAAGTGCAACTTAATTAACCAACATATCAGAATGAGTAAATTACTTCATTGTCCGCTGATCTAATCAAAGCATTCCGGAAAGAGAACCAGCATTTAGATCCAACTTCCACCAAATTCAGTAAATTAAGACAAACGAGTTGGATCAGCCCAAACTAACTCCAAAATTGACCAAACCAACTCGTAGTTTTACGAGTATAATACAATCCCTAACGGCCACGACGGAATTTCAAAGCTGCTAATAGTCGAACAGAAGAAAACTATGCAACAGACTGACCGTTTTGGAGATAAGGCCCGTACTCGGTGGCCGAGAGATGCATTTTGATGTCGTCTAAGGTCTCACACTGACAGAGATTGTTGTAATCAGCGGCAGTGAGGAGGCCGGAGCGGTATCCTCGGACGATGGCCTCCAGGTAACCGCCATGGATGTTGAAGGTCAGCGCTTCGAATCCGTACATATTGATGCTACAGATCTGAAGCGAAATGGAGAGTCGAAGAAGGAAATTGGTGTGAGCCCCTTCGAGAGAACCCTGACGATGGGTCGGAGGTAATGACGGAAGGGGAGGTTTCAGCTGTTTTCTGGGGTGAGAAATAAGAGAAAGTAATCAAGCATTCGAGCGTCTGATTTTCTGCCCAAGCACTCGCGGTTGATGGGGTGGTCTGACTCTGACGTGGGTAATAGTAACTAGTAATTTTGGCACACGTGTGCAATAAATATTATTAAAATAAAATTATTTTATTAAAAATTGAAAACAAAAAAGAAAGAGCTATAAAAAAATAATGGAGAATGTAAAGTTGGATGAAAAAATAATAAATATATATAAAAAAAAGGACATACAAAAAATAGAAAAGATATCAAATAGGTGTTCTCCCTTAAAATATAATATAGATACAATAAAACCAAGTTCATAGATATAAATATCCCGCGAGTACAATTTTTTTTTAATATTAATTTGTATTAATATTTATAATATAAAAGGTGACAAATATTTAGATGTTCGATGGAACTCTTAGTAGATAATACATCATTGGTGAAGTATAATATATTAAATGGATAATTGCATGTATATTCTAATTTATTATCTGTTTAGACAAATCATTCATGTTTTTTGTGTAATTATAAAAATTACTCCGTCAAAATATTGAGTAATTTGTGTAATATTGTCGACATTTATGGAGAGCGTATATGTAATTTTCCAAAAGTATCGATGATTTGTATAAACGATGTTGACGTTTTTAAATGGTGTATGTGTATTTTTTTTCAAAATGAATTAATGATTTGTGTAGATAAATCATAAATAATAAATACAGATATAATTGTTCCTATATTCAACCATTAACATATTGATTTAATGGTTAAATCACTTCGTTACATGAGTAACATATTTAGTTTTCTATTATATGCCTCTTTGAGACTTCGTTAGTTTTGACGCAATAGACTTGTATGCTAGACTCAACAGTTGTACCTGATATAAGGCGGGGAAAAATGTTAATGCATATATGGCACCTATTTACGAACAACATATAACTCACAACTTTTATTTGGACGAATAATTGATTTAGTAGTTGAGGTAAACTTAACATATAAAGTTCATTTACTCTTTTCGGTGATACTTATAATAAAAATATTTTTGCCACACATAACTACTGTTGCTAGTTTTGGTAAAATTGCATGTTTTTATGATACTAATAACTTGCTGGGTAATACTGTATATTATATTTATTACAATTATTGTTTTGTCGTAAATAGTCATACCAAAAAAACTTCCACATTATTCCTACAAAACTGATACAAATATCAGTTTTATTGTAATAACATTTTAGACGATTCACGCATCAAATCAACATTTATGTCTAGTGTTCTACTAACAGAAAAAAGGGTTAAAAGGGAAAAACATATACGGCGCCGTCGGTTCTCAGATTGAGACCAAACGAACCGCGCTAGTACAGTTCTTGCGATTCACATATTTCTCGTGTGCAGATTTCAACAATGTCCGGAAAGGCTTTCTACGGCTAGAAGGCCGCTTCCCCATCTCTCATGTCGATCGAATTCGACCTCTAAAATCGATCATCTGCGTGAAGACTTGCGCTGGTACTTTGCAGTTTGTGCAAATTAATCTCACTACGCCTCTCCAGACTCTAATCTTCCTCTACTTGACATCACTACTTCATGTTTATAGGGTTTTTTTTCTGTCTGAAGAGTGAAATAGTGAGATGGCGGGCCCGTCATCGTCCGGTCGGAGCTCTACGACCATAATGGATCTCGACATGGACAGTCTGACCCGGTGCGCGAGTTACCTCAGCCTCCTAGACATCTCGAACATGGCCATGTCGTGTAAATACCTCAATAGAGCTGCCTACTCTGATTCTATCTGGCAATCACTTTACAGGTTATTTTCTTTTTTGGTGGGTTTTTTCTCAGCTTCTAAAGATTGTATTTGTAGAGAAACTTGTACAAATTAAGGATTGTTTCCTGCTTCACGAGAATGAGTAAGGAGCGAGAGACATTGTTCGCGTCAAGTGAAATAATTATTCGACCTGATACTATATATCACTTTACTAGAAGTAGGCTGCTTCCAAGGAAATTCTTATTTTCTTTGTCTTATTTTCTGTAGTTTTAATGTAAGAGAAATCTCATCTTTCTTTCTTAGCTTCTGGGCGTGTTTATGTCTGCTCCTTTTTGTTAGAAGTGTTATATTTGTTCTGTTTTTCTAATTCTACATTTAAGGATTCCCATTGGAATTAGCAGGCAGGAGTGGCCGCATGTTGTACCTCTGAGGTCTTGTCAAGATTCCAGCATCAGGGAAGCTTATCTGTCTAGGCATACTGCCTTACATCAGTTTAAATATGTTGATCCCCTAACTTGCGACATATACAACGTTGGAAAACCTTCACACCACATACTGTTCGACAAAAACAACATTATATTCTCGCAGGTATTTGTTTCTGAAAATTTCTATATTTTACTCCTTAGGTATAATTGAACTGGTCCATGGCGTTCCAGTTTCTTGTTTGTGTAGGAGCAATTACGAAAAGGCCTTAGACCTGATTTGAATGAAGTTGACAAAGCTCTGATTTAGAGTATTGGACTAGACGTGAAGTTTCTGTATCTGTAAGTTTAGAAGAATAGACATTCACTGAAGAAGAAGAGAATTGGAAAGAAATGAAAGAGGGAGAACATGAAGTGCTCAATATTTCTGTTTTTGCCCAATCCTCTTGTACACAAATGATTTGCATTTATCCAAATGTCGAGATGGGAAGGAGGAAAAGAGAAGGAATGGATCAACATTTTAACTTGAAAGAAAAGGCAATCGCCTGTTAATCTTTGTGGGTGACTACCAAGATTGACTGAGAGTTGGAAGTAAAGACAGAGAATCTTAAATTACCTTTTCACATCTAGGAGAACATGCTATCCAGAAGTGAAAGGGCATTATGGGCATAAATTAATATCACTAAAGCTTAGCTCATGAACTTCTCAGCTTCCCTCCTCAAATCTCCTCTTTCTGTTTTTACACTTTCTAAATATTAATGGAAACATAAACCAGGAGCCTTTTTTCTTTTTAGCCTTTTGGTTTATTCCTCTTATTTCGATCGAAGCATAACAGTAATATGCTTAGTGATAAAGTTGATCAAGAGTTGTATTATTTCACATCATTTTATTCATTCTATTAGATTATGTTTGCAGGGTCCATCAATACATTCCTTGAACAATGACGATCTCATTAATGGAAACATCTCAGTTCTGACTCGTGGTAACCATAATGCTAGAATCACTTGTATGAGGTAGGCATTTCATTGTTTCTCTTCTCTAGTACATTAGTATTTCTTGTGTAGAATTTGAAGTTCCTCGTCTTGTCCCTGAAGTTGTCTCGAAGAGGGAGTACATTGTGAAGTTGACCTATGTATCACATGAGAGATTCGCCATATAGGATGTGGTAGTGTAATACAAGTGACCTGGCCAGATGTCTTTCTGGAAGTTGTGCTTTCAGTTTATTTGTTGTTCCATAACAAATTGTTTTGTGACTATTCAGCAATTGTTGGTCTGCAGATTGTTTTCACCCGGCGAGGCGTATCTACATCAAAGTGAGTCTGAAAAAGATGATAATATTCTGATAACATCAAGTAATGACCATTTTATTCGACTATGGTCGAAGGTATTGCAAAAAATATATATATTTAATTTTAATTACAATTACCGTATAGTTCTACAGGTTTTAGTTTACGTAAATCACTCCCCAGTCCCAATTTACACAACCCTGAAATGTGGTTGTTAATATCGTTCCATGGTTGATGAATAGATGTAAACTCGGATGAGTTACACTTGAAATACCCGTTAAGTCCATGTCCTACTGATTTGTTAGGGAGGGAGCCGATGCTTCAAAGGTCATCATGGCCCAGTGTTGACCCTCTCAGATAAACTATTGGGCGATGATACTGGTAAGCTGTTTGCTAGTGGAGGTGAAGATGGTACTGTTCGCCTCTGGTCCATCAACTCCTCTGGAAAGCGAGGCCAGCAGGCACTGAAGGCTACACTTTATGGGCATGAAAAAGCTGTATCACTAATGTCAGTTGCTGGGTAAGCTCATTTGGCACTCTACGTACATCAGCCTTTCTCTTGTTTTAATGCTGTTTTTTGCCCTGATGGCATGCAAGAAACTCTGGTTGGTAATGGTTTTACATTTCATGTATTTGGATATTAATTTGTTTCAATCATAAATTTTTCTGACCAAATGTATCGTTATTTACAAGAGGATTTTATTTTCACGCGCTCTAGGTCTTGCATGTGCTTGTTTATTGGCCGGTCTCCAGTTATGTAAATTTTACTAAATTGTCTTTTTGGTTTCCACCAGGCATAAAACATCTCTGCTGGTTAGCATTTCAAGGAATGGCAAGGTATTGTTCTCTGCATCTACATATCTTTCAAAGTTCCCTCATTGTCTACTAGTGTTCTCTGTATCTACATATCTTTCAAAGTTTTCTCATTGTCAATTTCTTATTTTTGTTGCATACTGTTGCTTTTTCTTTCACTAGTACTCCATGCATGTTGCAGGTATTGCAAGTGTTTTTGGAAAGCACTACATTTAATTAAGATAGTGTTAAATCTAAAGCTGAGTAAATTAAAAATAATTTAGTTATTGTGAATATAAATAACAATAATATTATTAATGCTATATACAAATATTTGTAGTTTTTAATAATAATATATTTGTTCAGATATTCTTTAGGAAAATTTACACTCATTTGATGGATCAATAAATTCTATAGTTAAAAATGCAACATGATAAAAAAAATTATGTACTAAAAGTACTATGATTTTTTATCGCACGGGTGACTAAAGTAGAACATATAAAAAAATTGCTTTTGTCTACCCACAACAAAAGAAAAAAGAGTGAAATAAACTCTAGGCTTTCTCAAAGAAAGTGTTTCATAAAATACCTTAATGATTCATATTACATAATTATTTTTAGTGTATGTCAATATAAAACAAAAAGAGATTAATTTTAGAAAATCCATCATATCATTCTCTTATCAGTGTTTAATATAAAACAATCTGAATGTTTTTTTTCAGTAAGTCTTATTCAAGAACTCAATAATAGCTTACCAAAATTGTTATTGAAATTCCTTGTGGAAAATAACAATAGTATCAGTACATACGGCATCTGATTGAACTATGTGATGCCTCGTTTCATAGTTCTGTCAAATCTGAGTCTATATGTATCTTGCAAGGTGTCGCTATCCCTTCTCACCTCAACTCTTTGATAGGTTAAGGTTTGGGATACCACATCGGCATCATCTTCTATTCGTTCTTTATGTTGTGTGGGAATGACTTCTATACCTCTCTCACCTGTGGGTATGAAATGCCACGAGAAACTGGTCTATGTTGCTGCTGGCACCTCTGTAATTGCAATTGATTTGAGAACAATGCATAGAGTCTTCACACTGGTCCAGCAAGCACAAATACATTCGTTTGAATTCTTGCCCTCAAAATTCTTACTTTGTACCGGTGGAACTGGCAGGTAATGTAAATTTACATGCAGTTGGACTACTTGCAAACTTGTTAAGACATAGAGCTAGTGGCTAATATATCTGCAAATTGTTCGCAGAGCGCTTCTCTGGGATACCAGGAGAGTTTCCAATACAGTTAAAGTAGAACCAAGTGCTGAATTGGATGGACATGTCGGCCCTGTAAAGCTATTGCACATGGATCTACACAAAGTTGTTACGGGCGGACCAGATGATCCTCTTGTCAATGTTTGGGAAGCCGATACCGGTACACGGACAAATTCTTTGATTTGTTCACCTCAAGATAGACTAGCGGAAGGCTTAGGATGCTCGGCAATGGCTGTGGATGGGTGTCGAATTGTTACTGCCAGTAGTGAGGACCAAGAGAACGCCATTGTGCGTTTCAGGGACTTCAGGGCTGCTACCTGTCATGTTTCATGGAATCAATCTGAAGCAAGTTCAGCCGTTTCCAAGTTCTGGGGTCCCCATTCGGATAGTGATTCAGAAGAATTAGATTGGCTTTCTGCCTGTTGAGTCGCTCTTTCCTGAGCAGGCAGAAAGCCGGTCTTAGCCAAAGACCGGATAGTCTTTCATTTCCCTAGTAATATAGTGGAATCTGTGGAGGAAACATGAAAGAAACAAAAAACACAATTAGAAATGAGAATTCATTGTAATGGAAAAAACAATTATTTGACAAAATCTTTGATAGGAAAATGAAAAATGTAATGAGCACATATTCTTATTGCACGTGGTACTTTTTTCTTGTTCTGAGAAATCGGGTTACGAATGACAAATTATAGTGGCTCATCCAACTGTACTGCCAAATTATACAAGTAGAAGTAGTAATTCAATGACACCTCGAGATTCATATGCTTTATTTTCTTAATGCTGTTTCTGCTAGGGGAAGGGTTTTAATGCAACCAATCGATTATAATTTATTAACAATTAAATTGGTAATGCAAGAAGTCGAAACAATATAAAAAATGAACCAAGAATATAGCCTATTCATGTTGAAAAAGAAGCTTATGTTGCCACTTCTAGGTTACGATAAACTTAGATAAAATTTAATTTCAATGTGTTTAATTTATTAAAGTTGTATTTCTTGTTTGTTGTCTTTTTTTTTTCATAGAAATAAAATCATAAAACATGAAATTTGTGTAGGTACTATTGACCAACTGTCTTTCCTCACTCACACTTCGTTTATCATTTCCGTTGAACTCAGATCCCCCAAACCCTCAGTCACGTCGCAGAATGTCCCGAGCCGCCGTGCTCCTCCCTCTCCTCCTCCTCCTTGTCGTCCATCACCTCTTCCTCATCCCCGCCGGCGCCGCCCCAATCATCGGTCTCGATTCCTTCCTCACCCAACAATTCCGTAAAGATCCACATGCCACCAATGATTCCTTCCTCTCCCTCCCCTCCGCCCTCAAAACCCCTCTCTCCCATCCCTCCCCCGCTCGCCCCCCCATCCCTTCCTCCCTCCTCTCCCTCAATCTTCCCATCCCCATCACCCTCCACTTAGTGGGACCCACCTTCTCCTCCTCCGCCCCTTCCCTTCTCTCCTCCTTCCTCTCCTCCGCCGTCTCCTCCGATCTCTTCCACGTCATCTCCCCATTCTCCACCGCCGGCCACCACCTCTCCCTGTCCCACTCCCTTCACCTCTCCGCTTCCCTCTCCCCTCCCTCTCTCTCCACTTCCCTCTCCTCCGCCCTCAATTCCCACCTCGCGTCTGCCCCCTCTTCTCTCCGATCCCCGCTCTCTGCCGTCCCTTACTCCCTTATCGATGAAATTATTCGCCAAGATTTTGAAAAAGAGAAGCCTATTAACTCTTTCCACATCTACATTATCCATCTTGGATCACAGTCAAAACCTTATGCTTACAGATATACCCCTGGGGACAGCTCGCCGGGTTTTACGAAATGCTTGGGCAGCATTTGGACTGGAAGTGATCGATACTTGTGGATTGATTTGGGAGCTGGACCGGTCGATTATGGGCCTGCTCTATCCGGTGATGGGGTTTTGCCGAAAGGTGAGTTTCATCCACTAGCTGCGCTCCATGGGCGACCAAAGTCACAAAAAGCACTGCTTTCGGACTTGGCTTCACTGGTGTGGAGTGCTTATCAGGTACTGCTTGTACCCTCTTTGAGAATTCCGGTGCCGTTTGAGGATAAACTGATTGTTGAATTTATTCATATACATGGTGATGGTGCTAGTTCTGGGTTGGATTGGAAGTCGATAGAGAGAACTTTTTCGGATGAGGTTAATTACCGTGGATTATTATTGGGGGATCAGAGTTTGCGTTTTAAGAAGTATGAGGTAAAATTTTCGGAGTGCTCGATATGCTCGTTCGCGGTTGCAAGGGCAACCACTTCTTACACTTCTAGGTACTTGTTTGATAATTATACTTTGATTGTGAGCGAGTATTTGGACTCGAAGCGATTACATCAAACAATCTTGGAATCAGTTGATGAGTTTAGAAGGGTAGGCAAGCTGCCTGAGGAAGAGTTTGGTAGAGTACTACCTGTATATGTTTTTGATCTTGAAGTCAATTCAATACTGTTGCTTGATCGGTATCACCAGTCTGTGGCATTTAAGGATATGGTCATTGCAGTTAGGACCAAGAGTACCCAGACTGTGAGTGATTACAGTTGCAATGGACATCATGTGTTCACACAGACTCGGGAACTGGAAAGACCACTTGTAGGTTCTATTTTGCAGAGCATGTGGGGGGTTTCACCCACACATCTTGTTTGGAGCCCTAGGCATAACAGTTCTCTTGTGGACTACACGTGGAGTGTTGGACAAACACCATTTGGACCATTCTCGGAGATATCTTCTTTGTCCTTTGTTCAGAAAGATGCTGCTAGGAGAAATGTTCTTTTGACATCATTGAATTACAGCATTACTAGTGGAATTGATGTTCTTGAGTCGATCGCTGCACATGGTGGAGATAGAAAACTTCTAAAACAGAATCGACATTATGAATTTTTACAGAGGTGGAACTTGTTCAGGTACAAGCTGGACAAGTCAATTTCTGCTATGTCACACTTTGATTATGAGATGGCGCTATATTATCTGAGATCTTCGGACCACGATCTATATGCTATCCACACTCTTGTTTATCATGCATCTCAAGAGTTGGAGGCATCGCTTGTGTGTTTCAGGGATCCACCACTCCCATGGACGTCTCTTCTCCTCTCTGGTGGAGCTTTCTTTGCTTTGCTTTATGTGTACGCAAAAAGAGAGAAATTGTTTCGAAGCAAGAGAAAACAGTTTTAAAGTTTTGAAAGTGTCAGGCTATGTGTGTTTGGATTCATATATCTGTATTTCAAATGGAGAGTTAGTACACTTGCTCAGAATGTATAATTCAGTTTTCCAAGCAAAAGAATTGCAGTTTGACTTAACATTGATTTGCTTCAAAAAATTCTCTTCTGATGTACATCTGTCACCGTTGTAGCCTGAAATAATGATGCTTGACAGAACTTAAATTGTGTATTTTGCTCTGAGATTTTGGAACACACTCTAACATGCATTAAGTCCATCACTCTCTTATGTTCAGATGGATTTTGAATTTGCTCAGTTGACCAACAAGTTGATGGTTCTGGTTCGTGGAGGGAAATTATCGGGATATACTTTGTTACCTTGTTATGATGTAATTTGCTAGGGTTAGGGTTCTTCTGATTATTGTTGATCTATAATTTTCTGATGTTCTCTTGATGCTATTGGATTTCAACATAATGAAGGACTTTCTTGACCAGTTTTAATCACAATTTTTGGGTATTCATAAATGATCATCACACCAGCTGTTTATAAGAATATAGAAACTGTTCTTTGCTCTTTCTATAAATCTATAACTAATTACCTTTCTTTTGGCGATTACTACTCAAAGTAGTGTGTGTTAGAGAATTGCTGCTCAGGGAAATGAGATTCTTCTTTTTATGCTTCCCCTCTTTATTTTCCCATGCTTATTTAGAGGATGAAGATGCATGTTTATTGATCAAATTGCGTTATCCCTTTTATAGGAATCAACATAATTGAATTGTACTCTTTGCCCATTTAAAAGCTGCATTTGGGGAATCCTTAAGAGGAACACAATACCCATCCTTTAAGACATCTTTTTACACAAAATTTCTTATACAACTTCATGTGATGGATATGTGATATTCAGTTCTGTTTGTTTTATATTCACAAGTTCCCTAAAATTTGAAAAAATGAATCACATGTCTTCCCCAACTGGAATCCTAAATAGGAAGACTGAGTGTTCCTGAGACTAAATATTTTCTCTTCATATTTATACATACACACAGACCTCAAGATGATGGCATCTAATGACTAATAAATAGTGGCCATGCCTATGTTGCTGCTCCCCACCGTGTCTGGATTGTAGTCGAAGTGGAGTTGTTCTTGCAACTCAATGCTTTGGCCATCAGAAGAAACTGCAAACGGGATATCTTCACTTCCGTCACAAAAGATCCCTCCATACTCATTGTCACTGCCAACCCTTGTTAGGTTTACATTGTTTTCACCATCAGTTTCTTCTTCCGAGACATTTGAATTCTTCTCAACAAGTTCCCTGAAAACAGAGGACCGGAGGAGTAGGCCGAGGGCTGTTGGAGAAGATCTGCTACATGGACTAATAGGAAGTTTGCTGACAAATGTCTCTTGCAGGTCTTCTGCACTAAAAGCTTTTCTTTTTAAGCTGGTGGAAAGAGTTTCTTCTCCTGTTAGAAAAGGGGATGCGAATGCCGGTTTTGATTCTTGAGTAGGAACCGAAATGTTTGCTCCAGGTTTTAACCATCTGATGTAGGTGCTCAAGTCAAAGTTGGTGATTGCATTGATCCCTCTGTACTCTATTGCTGCAATATCATAAGCACGAGCCGCCTCTTCTTGTGTACCTATGAACGTAAGTATCAGGTGAAAATTTGCCATTTTATACTATTCTTGGCGATGCCAATTTGGGTGCAGATTACTCACTGTAAGTGCCAAGGTACAGGTACTTATTTCCAAAAACCCTTCCTATCCTTGCTTCCCATCTTCCATTGTGATGGTGTCTGCATTTCTTTCCAACGACATGTTAGATTATCTGCTCGAATGTATCAATCATGAAACTGACTTTCTATATACAACTGGTGATTGTTTACATACCTTGCAACTCCTCTATACTTCGAAACACCCCTTGAAAAGCCGCTACTTTTTCTGCAGAACCATGACGAACAGGATGATGATTGCTTCTTGTATGCTACTATTGCTTCCATATGAACACGCAAGAAATTTGACTACAGGAAATGAGACAAAACAATCTTACCTTCTGAGTGAAGCTAGATACTCTTCCTTTGTGACGGTCTGCATAATTTCAATCTCCGCCTCATAATCAGAGATCTGCCGAATACAACCATGAAAGTCTGGTAAGAATCTGGGGTTTGCATGGAAGTGGATAAAAATTGTTTTAACAGGCATAATTGCTGATTATCATACAGGAAAATTGGTGAAAGTAGATGTTCCCCAATACTTAAGTGCTGCTAAGTCATAGGCTCTTGCTGCTGCTTCTTCATCATCATAAGCCCCTGAAAGAATATTGATTAAGTCCTAACAAAACCTTATACAAAAAGACACAACGAACACCGATACTTCCAGACTTGTACTCACCAAGATAAACTGCCGTTTTCGTTCCATTCCCAATCAGAAAACCACCAAAGAAAACAAAAAAAATCCCATGTCAGGCACTAGTATTCATTCCTCTAACAGGAAAGAAGAGAAGATGGGGTGTAAGTTACCCTGTTTCCCCTTTTTCTTCTGAGTGACATTCCAGGAGAGTTTGTCCCACAAGTGTGCTTCATACCTGCCTGTCCATCTATGCTTGCTCACCCCACGAAACCTCGAACTTCTCTTCACAGTTGTTGCTGCAGATGATGTTCCATCAGCTTCTTTCTGCTGCTCACCATTGCCATTCAGAATATCAGCAACTACTTCTCTTCGTCTACGTTTGACACATCTCGCTTCACGCCTTCCCAGGTTCTCTTCACTCTTTATCATTCTCATCGCCATGTTCAGCTTCTCCTCCTTGATAATCTGCTCCATATTTTTCCTCTTTTCTTCACTCTAGCCTTCTATCTGAACTCACTCTCAATTCTCAAGCATGTATATATAGCAACCATACCTTTTTTGGCCTATTATGTTGTGTCTGTAGTTGCTGCTTCTAGCATTTGAACAACGACAGGAATGGCGATCGACACAAGGAATTTGGTTGAGTTCAGACAGTGTTGTTTATCCTTGTACTGCCTGCCACTGCCAGCCCTAGGAACCAAATATTATATATATTCTTGCACTCTGTCCCCAGCCACATAAACCAAGTTGTAATGGTTCCAACATTGCCGGTTTTACTTCTCAAATAGATGTAGTTGAGGGGTCAATTGTTTCTGCTCCTCCACTAGAATAATATGCAACATTTGCTGCTTCTACTAATTAATTCATTTATTTCTTATTCTGATGTTGGGACCACAGATTCCTTAACACAAATTCGAATATGTTTACGTGATCTAAATTATCTAACATTGTGTTTGGATCGATGAATTTGGAACTCGTGCACTTAAATTTCTAATAACAAATTCTTCGACTATCATTTTGAATTAAGAATTTCGATGAATCCTGAGTCATTTGAAATTGTTTCTCTAATTTGTCGTGAGCCAAGACAACACTCATTTTGTACTTGTTCCAAATTTACCTTAGCCCATCAAAGAATATCAGTCATGAATTTGACTGTGTATTCTTATGTCTTAATAAGCTGTGTAGGAATAACAATCAGAAGAGTGTGAGATAATTCTGACTCGAATCGAATTTGATTAGACCTGAATCAATTATACAATAAGTGTAATATGTTTATCGTGTAATTAATGTATATGAAAAATGTCCAATTACATAGCAAAGAAATCAACCTCCATTGAATCTTCCTTTTCTGTGATAAACAGATACGGTCATGAAAGAGCATTTTCTCGGAGTCGTCGTCATACGTAATTGTCTGTTATTAAACAACTCATTAAGGTTTTAAGTTCGTTTTTGCTTCCGAATTGTACGTCGATGTTAACTATGGAATCAATTCATGTAATATTCCTCCTCCTCCTCCTACTACTACTACAATTTTTTAACAAAAGATGATGTTAGGATTAGTGCAGGATTAATGCACTGGACAACATTATAAAAAACACAAGTATAGGTTCATAATTATGATATTTTATTAAGAAATATACTTAATTAACATTATATAAAAAATATCAATGTCATCTTTCTTAAAATAAAATAAAATAAATCATAATTAAATACTCATTTAATTAGCCGCAAGTTATATATATCGATATTTTTGTATAGTAACAAATGTATACTATTTATTAAGTTTCAAGGTTTCAGATTGATTTACAAAATGTAGATTTCCTAAAACACAGCGTTTTATTTCTCTTTAGTAATCAGTTTTATCAATAATTTTTTTATTCACACGTATTTAAAGTTAATTTATTTTATTGTTGATTAATTATTCAATTTAATAAATGTATAAAAATTTAAGTTATACACACGCATTGAGTTTGCTTGAATTAATCGTATTATATAAAATTGTAATTAATTCACGTTGATTTTCGAAACGGGTTGAGGTTTTCCAGGATCCGGAAACAGACAGATTGGGCCAACCTGAGATATTGGGCCTTGTCAAATTATATAATGGGCTCTCATAAATTAGCAGGAGATAGTCCAGTTAGCCTCTGTTTATTGGGCCGGATTGGTGAGTGTAGCCCAATGGGATGAAAAGCACGTGACTGTCTCGTGCCTTCAATTTGTGATTGCATTATTTAACCGTGAACCGACACGCAGTTAGTAATTTCCTTTTCGCGCCACTACGGTTGGAGTAGCGCAGTGCGCACCCCTCTTGCTCTATATAACCCGGCTCCTACTCTACTTTCTCTGGTTTCCCCTATTCCGTATTGCAATGGCGGACGGTCACTTGTTCAACAGTATCTCTCTCGGCGGCCGTGGAGGAACCGTAAGCACGATTGTTATTATTATTATTATTTTTACTGTTGTTGTTTTAAACCCTAGCCCTAGTTATTCCTTTTTTTTGGTGATGATTTGCATCTGAATAGTTTAGGAGCAGGCACACGATCGAGTTTATCGTTCCCTCTTTGGGCTAGGGTTTCAAACTTGCATATGAAGTTTTTGGGTCAAGTTCAGGGTTTACAGCTCGATTTTGGATGGAAATGGGGGTTTCTAAACAACTGAAGAAGTAGAGCTACTAATGGACTTGATATTTCGTAAAAAATTGTCAAAGTTTAAAGGGATTGTCTTATGCTGAAAAACTCTTGATTAAACGGAAAAAACAAAAGGAAGAAGTAAGAGAAAGAAAATGCGACAAAATAAAAACAAGGGTTTCTTAGTTGATTTCTGCTCCTTTATTAAAGGTAGATAACAATAGGAAGAAATAAGAGAAACAAAATGTGACATAATAAAAACAAGGGTTTTTTAGTTGATTTGTGCTGCAACTTTCCTTGGGGGTTTCGCTAATGAGAGGTCTTGCCTTGGGGCACATGCATCTGGAGTATAAGATTGCTTGATAATGGTGATTATGAAAGTTCTTTATAAGAAAACAACTTGAAGCTTTGTCCTACAATTTGCAGAATCCGGGGCAACTTAAAGTTCATTCAGGTGGGGTAGTATGGAAGAAACAAGGAGGTGGCAAGGCTGTGGAAGTTGATAAATCTGACTTGCTGGGCCTTACATGGATGAAGGTTCCTCGATCTAATCAACTTGGAGTTCGGACCAAAGATGGCCTGTATTACAAATTCACTGGTTTCAGGGATCAGGTGAACATATATGTTTTGTCCTTTTTGTTTAAGCCTTAGATTCTTGAGATCATGTTATTCATATGTGTTTATAGTTCTTTAAATATGGTTGCATGGTTGTGAAGCTAAGCTTGAGTGTATTCTTAAGTTATTTATTGGATTGAATTTCTGATAAGTGAGAAGATAGAACTGGAATGTAATTCAGAATGATGGCAGTTATAACACGCCTCACTCATGCATTCCTGTCACGTCTTTAGAATGCTTCAACTGTAGTCCAATTTGTAAAGTTTACCCAGTCTCATATTTTCATGGATGCTTGTTGTGCAGGATGTTGCCAGTCTGACTGCATTTTTCCAGTCCAATTTTGCGACAACACCAGAGGAGAAGCAGCTCTCTGTCAGTGGAAAAAACTGGGGAGAAGTTGATTTGAATGGTACAAACTTTACCTTTTTTATTACTTTTTTTTTGCTACTCTCTTTGTATGCTTGCTTAGTACTAGTTGATATCCCTGGGCTTTTCTTTGTTTCTCAGGGAATACGCTTACTTTTCTTGTGGGCAGTAAGCAAGCATTCGAGATATCTTTAGCGGATGTTGCGCAGACCCAACTTCAGGGGAAAAATGATGTTATGTTGGAATTCCATGTAGATGACACAACTGGTGCTAATGAGGTACTTTATGCTCTTCATGTCAGTCATTGTTTTTATGGCACTTGAAGTGGTGTGTCTCTTGTGATCTTTTCAGGGGTTTATTATGTTAAAATCCAACATCATTCTTCTTTTTTCTTCCCAATTACTGGCAAATTCATTAAATTTACACTCCTTCTACAGAAAGATTCATTAATGGAAATAAGTTTTCACATCCCCAATTCGAACACTCAATTTGTCGGGGATGAAAGTCGCCCTTCTGCTCAGGTAATTATTTTCCACCGATGCAGATACATGGATTGCCATTCTTATATTTTTTAGCCTCATGAAATTTTCTTTCTATGTAGGTGTTTCGGGACAAGATTGTCTCAATGGCAGATGTTGGAGCTGGAGGTGAAGAAGCTGTTGTTACTTTCGATGGAATTGCCATCCTCACTCCTAGGTTGGTTGCTTGTAGTTAGTTGTTATAAGTTTCGGATCCAATTTAGTTACTTCTCTCCAGGTCAGGATGTCTAAAATAGATTTTTCTTTCAGGGGACGGTACAATGTTGAGCTTCATCTCTCATTTTTGCGTCTCCAAGGACAAGCAAATGACTTCAAAATTCAGTATAGCAGTGTTGTTCGTGTTTTTTGGTTGCCTAAGGTTCTGTTATTTAGCTATTCTTTTAAGTTTATTTGAGTGGTACTTGCCGAAGGTTCTCTGTGACACATTAATGCTTAACCATCTTTGCATCTGCAGTATAACCAACCGCATACATTTGTCGTTGTTACTCTTGATCCACCAATTAGGAAGGGACAAACTTTATATCCACATATTGTGATGCAGGTAATGATTGGCGGTTAAATTTTGGACATCCGTGCTAAACATGTGAGGATTCATTGTAATCAGTTTGTGTTTCTTTTGGGTTTCAACTGCAGTTTGAGACAGATGCTGTGATAGACACCACCTTATCGATGAGTGAAGACCTTTACAGTACCAAGTACAAGGACAGGCTTGAGCCAGAGCATAAGGTAATCATCTCTTCTGTTGCTAACCTATTTGAATTCTATTGCTAACTGACTATTTTAGGCTTGGCTATTGGATTCAAATTATATATGACGCTCTACTTGGTAGATTGGTAATAGTTTTAATAAATTGTGTAGTCTATATCACTTTTTCATCATTGCTGCAATCGCGATATTTCCTTTTTATTTTATTGTCCATCCCTATTTGGGTGGCTTTCATTTCTGTGCAAGAGAAGCTGAAGGAAAGAGGACACTCTTTCAATTATCTTAATCTTGACATGATTTCGTTCAAATATCAGGGACTCATACATGAGATCTTTGTTACGATCTTGCGTGGTTTATCTGGGGCAAAAGTTACTAAACCTGGAAAGTTCCGTAGTAGTCAAGATGGTTATGCTGTGAAGTCATCACTTAAAGCTGAAGATGGAGTTCTTTATCCACTTGAAAAGAGCTTTTTCTTTTTACCTAAACCACCCACTCTAATTCTTCATGAGGAGGTATAGTATTAACTTATTCTTGAGGAAGTCCACAAATTTAATATTTTCGGACCAGTACAGATGCCTGTTATGGTACTTGAGACTATACTATTTTTGCCTTTCAATTTAGATCGACTATGTGGAGTTTGAGAGGCATACTGCTGGAGGTTCGAATATGCATTACTTTGATCTTCTCATCAGACTTAAGACTGAGCAGGAGCACCTTTTCCGAAATATCCAGAGAAATGAGTACCATAATCTCTTTTCATTCGTCAAGTGAGTGCATCTCTCTTGCCGTGATCTTTGTTTGTCCTCGTTATGCAAGATTAAGGCCTGAGCTAGCTTCAAGTTTGTGTCTGAAGTGTAATTCTGATATAATTGGTGTGTTATTGCAGTGATAAAGGTCTGAAGATCATGAATTTGGGGGCTGATCAGGCTACAGATGGAGTTGCATCTGTTATTAATGATATTGATGATGCTGTTGACCCACATCTTGAAAGAATCAAGAATGAAGCTATTGGAGATGAAAGTGACGAGGAGGTGTGTTTCTATTTTCTTCTTTTATGCGTGTTAAGATTTTTGTACATACAAGTCTTGAATAGTTCTCTGCAAGCCACCTTGGCTTCCGTTCTTGATTTTTGCAATAAGCAACTGTAACTCTAGCAAAGGCTGCAACAAACTAAGATTATATGTCTTATCTATGCAGGATGAGGATTTTGTTGCTGACAAAGATGATGAAGGCTCCCCTACTGATGATTCTGGAGGAGAATCTGATGGCAGTGACAGTGGAGATGAGAAAGAGGTGAGATTTCTGCTGCTTCTCCTTTTCCAATTTCAATTTAGTATTCTACATGAAGCTGAGATCCATATATTTTTGGTTTAGGCACCGATGAAAAAGAAATCCAAGAAGGAGCCTTCTGCTTTGAAGGCGTCATCAAGTAGAAAAAAGACCAAAGATGATGATGATGATGGGGCAAAGAGAAAGAAACAGAAGAAGAAAAAGGATCCTAATGCACCAAAGAGGGCAATTAGTGCCTTTATGTTCTTCTCCCAAACAGAGAGAGAGGTTTGTGTACTCTAATATACATAAACTGGTTTAAGCAATTTTGGATCTCATGCCAGATTATATATCACATTGCATATTCCTGACTTACACTTTTGTATGGCTTACCTCCTTTTCCCAATGCAGAATGTAAAGAAGAGTAATCCAGGAATTTCATTTACAGAAGTCGGGAAGGTACTTGGCGAAAGATGGAATAAGATGACAGGTATAATCTTGTGCACTATCTATATGAATTTCTTGTACTATGACAATGTTGCTCTCTATAATGCTGGTATAATTGTATCTGCAGCTGAGGAGAAAGCTCCATACGAAGCAAAAGCCCGGGCAGACAAGAAACGGTATACTGAAGAAATTAGTGGCTACAAGAATCCACAAACCACAAATGTAGACTCTGCAGATGAATCTGACAGTGCTTAGGCATACCAGGGCTTACTACAGTCAGAAGAACATAATGCTTCTTAGTAGATGATGTCATAGTACAGGACTATCTGTAGCATTTGGACAAATCTTTCTGTGAGATGTTTGTATGATCAAAGTGAAACAATGTCTTGTATCTTATTGTTATGTATTTTCTGGGTACATTAGCACTGTGGTTCCTTCTCTGCAGTAGCATAGCTGTGGCCTGTCTCCAACTGGCTGTGATTAAAGCCAGCTGTATATAACAGGTACTGCAACTACTTCTGAAACAGTGAAAATTCGCGCCTTCATTTTTGTTCTTGGTTGTTAGTTCTGCATAAAATTGTTCATAATTCTCAGTTTATGATAATACACGCGGTTTGCATCAATTCATCGTCCTTGGATCTTTTATTCCAAAATTTGTAATACAACTCCTTCAAAAGATGACAGTGTCAAGATATAACTATTCTTGTATTATTCCATACATCGGTATCTTGTTTTCTTCTTTGCATTAGCAGAAGACAAACTGTAGAGAGGAAACCTTTCATTTGGGTCTCCTTTCAGTATCATAATCAGGCACCACTTGAATATTTCCTGCATCTGCAAGATTTTTAATTAGCATGGCAGCGACTCTATGCATTTAAGTTCACCTGCGAACCTGGTGAGATCGTAAACTTGCTCTCCTGGAGCTGGTCTAATTTTCTCCAGAGCGAAATATGTAGCTGCTCCGTTTGGATCACCAGACGGAACAAAAAAGGCTCCGTTCAAAAAGACATCTTTGTCTGTGACCCATGTCCATTTCCGCCATTCCGACTCTGGGGAGTCGGCTTCCCTATGGGTCACCTGTCTCTTATCTGGCAAAGGTGGTGCGATGTACCGATTCCCTTGGCTTATGATGGTGGCATGGTGGCTACCACCTATGGCATACATGAGCCAGTGCGTGTAGTCGTTGTTGACCAGGTGGAAGAATCCTCGTCGGCACCTGGGCATTCTCTGCACCAAATGCTTGCCAAAATGGTTGAATGCAAGCGTTATCTGCATTTTGCTGTCAATTTCATCCATGTCCCTCCCTCCAAACAGCAGCACCTGCATCCGTTTTCAGCAACAAGGGTGTGTGAAATTTCTTGATAGCTTCAAGAAATGGAGGGAGAGAGATTTCTACTGATTACTTACCTTGTCGTGACGAACAAAGTGGCAGTTGGATATTGTTATGGCTGTAGAGCCCATGACGGCATCAATGAGGCCGTCAGCGCCACCAGACATGGAGAGATGGTCGATCCAAATGTTGTGAGATCCGAAAATGTTAATGGCATCCCCATCCGAGCCCCCTCTGAATCCAAAATGGTTGACGGAGTCTCTGATGGTGCCGCCAGGGGATGCCACTATGTTAGTCATTTTGATGTTGGTGATGATGATGTTGTTAACATACTGGATGGTGAAACCGGCACCTCCCGTTATCTGGACCAACGCTCCACGCCCGTCGATGGTCTTGTTGCTCGTCATGATCAGCTCCTGGTTTAGCCTTATGCTCATGCTCTGGGAAAAGATGATCCAGAGCGGGCCTGGCTGGATCAGAGCGTGGCGCAAAGTTCCAGGCTTTGGGTTCATCACGTCGTTGTCCGAAGAGTCGCTCACCACATATATGGGGCCATACTTCCCGCCTATAGCGCCTGCGCCAAATCCTTGGGCGCAGTCCGCATACCTCTGCCGGTTTAGCGCCCAGTTGGGATTGCACCTCCAGCACCTATCAATGGGATTGGTGGCCACGCATGGCCCCAAGTATTTCTTCCCCAAGTTCCTCCTGGTGCCGTTATGTGGAGCCGTCTCCGACTGCGAATGCACCAGCGCCCTGGAAACAACACACAATGCAAAATCAGGATCAAGAAAAAGGGACCAGAAAACAAGAATCATAAAAAAGCAAGAAAAGATGAATGGACTTGCTCCTTGGTTTTCTGGTTGATGTCGGTGACGATTGTCTCAGGATTCGGGTTGTAGGCTTCAAGAATGCGTGCTCTGGCCATAGCAGCTCTTTCTTGCCAATACACATCGTGAGAATCAGAATGATTGTAGTTCGGCGCCCCTAACGTTGGGGGGATCAAAGCAGCAGAGATGAAGAAGAGAAAAAGGAACATGTTATTGATTGTAAGAATCTTGTCCATATTTTTGGATGGTTGGTTTGCAGCAGCAGCTAGGCTGGGCTGAGGATATCGGGGGATGGCGGCATAAGCCAATCTTGAGAAATTCCAGGTCCAGGGTGGGTGATCTGATCCCTAAGACGACCTTCTTCCCAACTCCAATTTCCTCATACATGAGAAATATATATATGTTTGGAGTGTTTAGACATGGAAAAACAGAAACATCCTTAAATGGTGTTGGGGGCGCCAAATGTGAAACATCGAATGGGTCAAAATGTGAGTAAGTTCATTTCCCTCTATTCCTCTCCTCCTCTCAACTTTGCTATATATATGTGCTGAGTACTAGAAAATAGCATAAAAATTGTCATTGTTATTACACTGACACCATTTGTTAGACATTTCCAGAGCCAAGAATCGTACTGAAATTGCATTTTTGTATTTAAAAAATATAATTTATTAAGTTAGTGCTCCGTGCTAAGTGCCAAGACATGAAAGTATTGTATTTTAAAAAAGATAAATGAATAAATGAATGATCTAAAATTTAAATTTGAAGTAATTAAAAGTATAAAAACAAGAAGGATATTGAATATAAAAATGAGTTAGTTAATTTATTTAGAAAAAATAAGTGAATCTTTCAGCTAAAGATAATCAATGGTACATATATTTAAATTTAAATAAAAATGAAAATAATTCTTTAAGTATTAAGTATCAAAATATTATTTAATTTATACTAGAACCTAATTTATCCAAAAAAAGATGGTGATTCTTTTGAATAAAGATGATTAACCATACACTTATCTAAACATAAATAAAACTAAAAATAGTTTATTATGTGACAAAATAAAATTCAAAAATGTTATCAAACTATCAACATTCATGACGATTATTTGAATAGTTTAGTGTGAACTAAAGAAGAAGAAAAATTGTGAAAAGAAACAAACATTGTGTGAGGGGAGGAGGAGAGAAAACAAAAGAAACTTCGAGTGAGCTGGGACAAGAAAAAAAAAAGTTGTGAATATGAATTTATTCAAAAAAAAATTGAAATTACTATTGTAACAAAATTTTATTGAATGAATGAATTAAATTAAAAGATAAATTTAGATACTAAAAAATTTGTATGACAAAAGTTTCGTTATTTTTGTAATAGTAAGTATAGATATAGATTCTAACAAATTACTATAATTAATTATTTATAATTTAAATTATTATAATCGGATTATCGAAAAAAGATTATTTAAATTATGTTTTCATCTTCCCCAACTCCCCTCCCCCACAACCCCCAACTCAGCTCCTCCGCTGCCTGCAAACGCCGTCCCCGCCCTTGCCCACCGTTGCCAAGGAACTATGACATCAGGAGAGGCAACCGTTAAAGCTCCCTCCAAAGAAAAACAACTTGATTTTTTTCTCCTATGTACGTACAAGATATATAATTCTTGATGGTTGATATTGTGCTTAGTCCTTCTACTTTAATTAGCAGTTCTGATGGCTTATGAAACAATTAATGATTATTCTCTCTCTGTTAAACAGAAGTAAGAGTTGAGTAAACATAATTAACAGAAGTTGGAAAAAAAATTACCATATTATTTTCAAAACTCATATTTCTACAAAAAAGTAAACTCATATTTCTACAGGAATAGACAACTCATGGGATTGCGTTTGTAGCCGGACTTAGATGTCAATCTATCCTTCTGCATAACTCAAGCAAAAATAAAGGATGACAAGATTGCTTTATAATCATCAAGAAGTTGTATTTCCTCAAGAACAAATAATCAAAAAAATATTATTATTATTATTATACACATTATTCAGTAGCAATAGTTTATCTGCTTCCTTCTTCTTGTCCACCCTCACAAGAGAAAGCGATTAGTCATCGACGAATAAATCAGCATTCTACACATTTCTAACAGGGTGCTCCTACTTTGCAGCCAAGTGCACCGGCAAATTTGGTGATCTCTGCAACATTCTGGGCTGAGGCGGCCTGAATCAGGTCGTACTTCTCAGGATGCTTGCTAGTATATAATGGATCACCTGATTGCACAAAGAATGCACCTCCTAGGAATATATCTCCCTCTGATCTCCATGTCCAGGACTTCCATACTGATTCTGGAGAGTATTCCCTCTTAGTCACCTACATTTTCAAGAACAGGATAGTACTCTAGTGTTAAGATACTGATCATATATACAAGGTTGCTGTAATGGAAAGACAAGTAAGTAATAAAAGTCATGTTATACCTCCTTGGCATAAGGATTAGTAGGAGGGGCAATGTATCTGTTGCCTTGGCTAATAATGGTGGGGTTTTTGCTGCCACCAACGGCGTACATGTTCCAGTGAGTGTAGTCGTTGTTAACGACGTGGATGTAGCCGAATCGTGCCCTTGGCATTCTCTGCACCATCCTCTTGCCAAAGTGATTGAAAGCAACTGTGACTTGCATTTTCACGTCCTGTGTGTGGCTGTCGCTCGCGCCAAAAAGCATGGCCTCATTGTGATCGGTAAAGTGACCATTTGAGATGGTGACGCCTGTCGACCCCATGATAACATCGATGAGGCCATCAGCACAGTTAAGCATAGAGACATGATCAATCCAGATATCCTGGGAACCAAAGATGGAAATCCCATCACCATCACTCCTGGTCCTGAGGCCGTAGTGGTCGACAGCGTCCCTGATCATACCACCTTGCCCCGGGTAAATGTTGTAAATCTTCAAGCCATGGATGATCACATTCCTCACAAATTGGATGGTAATGCCCGCGCCATTTGCAATGTGGATTCTCGCACCACGCCCATCGATGGTCTTGTCGCTCTGGACAATCAATTCTTGTGATAATCTGATGACCATGTCACGTTGGAATATGATCCACAATGGCTCCTTTTGTATCACTGCATGACGGAGGGTTCCTGGCTTTGGGTTCACCAAATCATTGTCGGATGGGTCAGTGACAACGTAGAACTTACCGTTCTTTCCTCCCTTAGCCTTGTAGCCGAACCCCAGGACGCAGTCGGCCAGCCTAAACCGGTTCTCAGCCCAGTTGGGCTGACATCTCCAGCACCTGTCGATCGGATTGGTGACCCTGCATGGACCGTCGTACCCATGGGCTAGCTGCCTCCTCGTACCATTCAAGCTAATTTCCTGTTCTTTTGCTTCCTCTATGGCCCTCTGAGCATTCAGATTGAGGTGACTAGCAATCTTGGCAGGCTCTGGCTCATAGGAATCGAGTGTCCGATTCCAGGCCTCCGCTGCGCGTTTCTGCCATACCTCGTCGAAATCCCCAATGTGGGCTCGAACACAAAGAGTAGAAGCAAAAGCAAACAAGAAGAGAATCAACTCAGCTGTATTCATCGTTCCTTTTTCTAGTTTATTTTGTTTATTGGGTGAATACCGACGGTCTGGAAACGGAAACCCCGAAGGTTGTTGGGGTTCCAACTTTATTATCAACTCTTTCCAGACCGGATCAAACTATAATAATATAAGATAGTAAAGGTAAGAAGCAGCTGCAGATGATCAAACTGCCTCGAGTGCTTTTCCATTGTTGCAGAGCTGCCCTTTAAATACATGAATTGTTTGTGCAAAGAATGTGGGCAGCCGCTGCTGCATGCCACTGCGCATCCGACTCTGGCGCAACCGTTCACAATCGCCCGCCGCTTATTTCTCTACTCAAACAAATCCTAAATTTAGTTAAGGATTGCTTTTTATTCAAAATATGGATTTATTAGGAATTCTTCAAAGTACGGATATAATAAATTAATTATTTATTTTACGACTATTTTGGTCGACATTAATTCTTGTATTTTATTTGTAATTAATTACAAGCATTAGTATATTAATGTTTGATATGGAAGGAAAAAGTAAGTTACAAAATTAGCATTAAACTACCAACATTATTGTTCATCATTTGATTGCATGAATCAAGGGAAGGCATTTATGGGGATCAAATAAATATGATTTTTTTTTTTTGTTATAATTAATTATTATAGTCGAAAGAAAAAAATTATGGTGAATACAAATTAACAACGACTCTATAACGATCATTAGGCGTTGTTTTCACAAGTGATATCAAAACATTAGTCATAGCCAAAAATCATACAAATATTGATTAACTGTTGCAAAATTTTAAGTTTTTGCTTGTTTGACTGTAGTTAATAGTATTGATTTATCACGATTTTTAAGTTATGGTTAGGATTTTTGTTATTTTTTATTTTTTATTTGGTAATGTACATCCTATGGAGCTACCATGTTTAGCATCATATAAAGAAACAAGGGATAAAATTGTAAATAACTATTACTTGCTTTTTATAGGGTAGTAGTATATATACGTAGGTGGCACTTCTGAGAGACACAAGACCTATAGAGCTAGATATGAAGTGTGGCATATCGAGAATTGTAATTATTCTCGTTGTATTCAATTATGAATAAGATTATTGATATTTTATTCTATTATTGTGTTGGTATAATTTTTAGCTACATCAATCTTCAAATATAATTTATGACATAATTTAGATTTAACACTAATTTAAGAATAAAAAATACTTTTATAAATTTATTAGGATTGTAACAGCTTTTCAATATATATATATATATATACATATATATGTATTGCTGCTAAGGAAAAATCAACAGTAAAGAAAATAATTCTTAGGAGGGCAAGGGGGCCGTGTCATCTTTCAAAGGAGGACATCTTTGTGCTATGGATGTCCAACAAAATCGTCGGGCCGCTCCAATCAATTAGTCCAATTCAAATTGCATTGCAATTAACGGTTAAGGACGAATTGAGTTGATTTTGAGTTAATTAAAAATAATAATTATATTTTAACGATCAAGTTTGATTTATGTATATTTAGTAGATTGCATAAATCGCGTTTGATCGTATTATTATTATTATTATTATTATTATTATTGTTATTATTATTATTATTGTTATTATTATTATTAAATAAAACAATACATATACTACAATGCTTTATAAATTTTTATAAAAATAATATAATACACAAATTAATATTAAAAACAATAATAACAATTGTGATACTAGTTAATATTTTTTATTTATATTATATTATATATATTTTAATATTTTATATGTTTTATATAATTGGTAAGTGTAAAAGTTTAACTTGATGATAATATTATCACATTGTTATAATTTGCTTTGAAATCACCTTACTTTGTTTTTAAACTTTGTACTTATGATATTTATATATACATTGCAATCAAATTCTAATACAATTTAATTCGAATAAGATTAATCTAACTTTCGCACAATCTTATTTATAAAAATAATATAAACATGCCCTTTATGTTACTATTTTTTCTATATTTATTTATATCAATCTTTAAATAAATATATAACTGTACAAAATCGTGTATTTATACAATTCAATGTATAATAGCGCCAAGACCACCTCAGGTTCACGTTCGGCTCCCTCAGACCGCCTTCAATTGCGTTCTTGCCATAGTAAACCAACGAGGAAATTAATGTTAGGGTTAGGGGTCGGGAAATAAGGATGATTTGAAGTGGAGTTAAAGATGTGGTGAAAAGAGGGGGGCGGTTTCAGTTTCACGTACGTGTAAATTGGAGTGGGATTTATTCCTTTCTTCTACTATTCTTATAGCGTACTACCGTAATGTACATCAAAAAATAAATAAATTTATTATTTATAAATGTCTGACGAATTATTGTCATATCAGAAAAATAATTTGTACAATGCTAGATGCGAAAAATACAAGCAACTCTCTTATGATATTAAAAATGAGCAAATTACCCCCTGTATAAACTAAAATAGCAATTTACTTGCATGTCGAATCTGCTAAATTACAAACGCGCTAAAATCCTTTCTTAAATTTTCTTCGGAATCACCCCTTATCTCCAAGAATCTGCTAAATTACAAACGTGCATCTATATGTAATATATTAACATGAATATTTATATAATATTTTGATACTTTAAATGAATAATGACAGCAAAGCAGTACTATGTTCTAAATCTTTAAAATAAACAAAAAATGTATATCCCATTTCTAACATGAGTAGAATTTCTTAGGAATGGTTGCACTCAACAGCAAAACCTAGGCCGAGTGACCGGAGAGATTCAGAAGCTTTAGAAAATGCAGAGAAAAGAAAAAAAGAGAGGGGGAGCTTGAAGAAGAAATGCTAAGACTTTTCTGGCAAAATTTCAAACTTTAGACAGCAGTTCTCCACAACACTTATTCTCACACTTTTAACATATATAGCAAAAATGCTTTCTTCACTGAAGTTATTACTCAAGATCTCACTTACTTCCCTTGCAATGCACTTCTTTATTCCTCGACCTCAGAAAACCTGCCACAAATTTCCATGGAAGTTATGGATTAACCAATAACCTATATGTATAACAGATTAAACTAATCCAAGGAAATAATAAGCATCTAAGTAGTTAGGCAGTAAAAAACGATAACCATGTTAGACTAAAGGAGAATATAAAGACAAGAAGAAAACCACTCTGAAAATACTGTTAAACACAATTTAACATGTTGCTCACCAGGAACTATTAGCTAAACCAAGGACAACATTCACCACCAAACAAGAATTTCTTTTCCCTTTATGATATTCTCACATCTAAGCCTATGATCTACGTCTATCAGCTTTAAACCAATAAGGCAAAAGGGAAATAACCACAAGAAGAAAACTGGAATCAACTTTTTCAATCAGGACGATATCAGTAAACTGCTAATCAATTAGATCAAATTTCCCATAAGCTCTAATGATTAGCAATCAGAATGACAAAGTAACATCCAGCAAGAAACTTGTCAAGAAGATGTACATGAAAAATAGCTGAGGAAGATTCTCTGGAAAGAGGTAATCTGCTACCTTTTCCTTCAATAACCAGGCACCCAATCAAGCAAGCATATAAAGCCTCATCGCAGAGGTCTCAAAAATATGAAAGACAACAAATTTATCACTTCCAACACATAAGAGCCATGATAACCCTAGCTGATGTCTACCATGTTATCACTGCAATTATTCCCCTGTATGTGGCCATGATTGCAGCATATCTGTCCATAAAATGGTGGAAACTATTTACACCAGACCAATGTGCCGGCATCAACAAGTTTGTTGCAAATTTTGCAATTCCCCTTTTATCCTTCCAGGTGATCTCATCAAACAATCCTTACAAAATGAACCTGAAACTTGTATCTGCTGATTTCCTCCAAAAGCTGCTTGCTCTCATTGTTCTGGCAGTAATTGCCAAATTAAGATCCAGAGGAAGCCTGAGTTGGGTCATAACAGGTCTTTCCTTATCAACATTGCCAAATACATTAATTTTAGGTATCCCACTAATAAGGGCTATGTATGGGGAAGAAGCGGCAATACTCCTGGCCCAGATAGTTGTGTTACAAAGTCTAATTTGGTACAACCTGTTGTTAATTCTTTTTGAGATTGATGCCACAGAGGAATCCATCAATATGACATCACCTTCAGAAGTAACAGGTATGCTTATCTTCAGATGAAGGTCTGGTTTTTATACTCGTCTAGCTTCTATGAAATGTTCCTTCTTTCACGGTTCGTAGTTCAAGAGAGTAAAATTTCGACTGTCAAGCACATTTTTATAATTTATTCACTATAAAAGATTGCTATTGTTGGGCCCTACTACACTGAGCTTAGCTTCCCCAATGTTACCACTATTCACACACATATTGAGACCCCAACAACCAGACCTATATCATTACTGTGTATCTGTCTTTTATGACATATTTTCCATTTTAGATTTCAGATATGAAAATCTCATTTTAAGCTCACTAATCTTGGAAATATTAATCAATCAACAGCAAAAATAATAATCCGAAAACATGAGGATGAACCAGCATAAAAAGAAATAGATATAACTCTGGATAAAAGAAGTAATGATGTATCATGGAGTTTCTTCATAGCATATTCTAATCACTGAATCAACAAAATCATTTTATCAAGCAGCCCAAATAATGTATTCAACAGAATAACCTCCTTCACGAAACTGATTAGCTCTATAGTTGCATGTGTGTGTTGTGATCCCCAGTGTCAATGAATTATAAACCCTTCCTAGAAACTGTCAGCTATATTGGTGGGTTCTCTCATTCTTTTCTTCACCAAATCAACATTTTCAATTAGGATATAATCAATTACAGAAGCCCTACTGTGCATTACAGGTTTTATACCATACATTTCAGAGACTGATGTTCCTCCTCAGGTTTGAAGAAAGCTGATCCTAACTATAACTTACAATAATGTTTAACAATTAAAATCAAGCATTTCCAAGCCTACCGGACTAGAACTGCAGTCAAGCTCTCGCCTTTCCTATTCCTGAGTTAGTGATGGAATAGGGTAAGGCACTATTTTCCTCCCGTTGTGTATTGACTCTCTTATAGGAGAGAGTCAGGAATTATCGACCTCTCTGTACAGGTCCGGTAATGCTACTCATTATGACATTTCAGTTATATATGGACATTGCTAGTTGATTTATTGTATACTACATCCACTAAGATCGCTTAGCAGTGGAGCAAAAGGTCCTAGCATAACTACCAAAATACACATGAAATATGCAAAGATTTGTTCGTTTGTTAAAGGTTCCAATTATTTTTCCTTCATTTTTAATATTTGAAAAGTATGAACTGTCTTTTTGAAGGAGAACTGGAGGGCCCACAAGGACTAGAAAGAATAGATGGAGACAAGGAAGATGGAAGAATAAAAAATCAGAGGAAAAGAAACATAAGAATCATTCTATTGACAGTGGGAAAAAAGCTCATCAGAAATCCCAATACTCATGCCACCTTGGCAGGGCTTATATGGGCAAGCATACACTTCAGGTAAACGAGCTTTATACCTTACATATAGTATTGTCGATGACTGGTTGCAAAGAGTTGAATGAACCAATTAATAAGTGGAATTCATCAAGTAGTAACTTGGTTTAATGCGGGAAAAGGGGCCGTACGACATTTGATGACAATACCTCATTGGATATGTCAAGCATGGCCATACTAGGTAATCGTGCTTCACAAGATAATTACATTCCTAAGTGATTGTGAAAATAGTTGGATACATCACCTAAAAAGGGGGAGTTATGAACAAATCCACAGGTTAAGCATTTTGATGATTGTGAAAAACTAGGCCAATTAACCTAGAGACTGGTTATCATTGCAGGCCTCAATAGTGAGAATAATTTTATAGTAATTCAGGGAGGTTATAGTCAGTAAAAGAAATTCCTTCACCAAACATCATGGATAAATTCTGAGCTTCACATCATGACTGTGAAATGGGTGCAGGTGGGGAGTAAAATTGCCTAAAGTAATTCAAAATTCAGTATCACTATTATCGGATGGAGGACTCGGAATGGCTATGTTCAGCTTAGGTAAAATTTAAAGTTGCACAAATTTAGATGCATTTTATATATATGCGAACAGAAATTTCTTCAACCACTTCATTCATTGCTTGGTAGGCCTCTTCATGGCATCACAAGCCAGAGTGATAGCATGTGGTACCCGAAAAGCAGTATTAGCTATGGCCATGAAATTTCTAGCAGGACCATTCCTCATGGCTGTACCCTCAATCGCACTTGGACTAAGAGGAACATTACTCAAAGTGGCAATTGTGCAGGTGCATAAGTGGCAATCCCTTCGCCCACATCAATATTTAAGAATTATTTGTTACTTCACGTTACACTAATGTAAGGCCATTGTTAAATATGATGCAGGCAGCTCTGCCTCAAGGGATTGTTCCATTTGTATTTGCCAAGGAGTATAATCTACATCCAGATGTACTTAGTACAGGGTACTTGATACTTTCAGTAACAGTAACATCTCAGAGAACTATACATATATTAAAAACTCTCTGTTTCCTGTCTGTAGGGTTATATTTGGTTTGCTCATAGCAGTTCCAATTGGATTAGCATACTACTTCCTGCTGGGTTTATAAGACAAGGTATTGCTGGCAACTCGGACGATTATTCAGGATACATATGACAAACAGTAGCTCAATGTTGTCATTGATATTAACACTAGTTTGGTTGATTGTTGTAATATAGCTTTAAAGTTGATTAGCAACCAACAATTATGCAGACAGCAGTACTTATCAAATAAGGAGCTGATAGAAAGTAAAGGAAGGAATAGAAAAGGACATAAACCTGGAAGTGATTGACAAAGGACCGTATTGCTTTGAGCTTTCCTGGAGCTTTATCAATGCGGACACTTTGCTGTTCTCTTTACCAGCAAATTGGTATTGCACTTGTATTCTAGAGAAACAGAATGGAGAAACATAGACATACATAATTTTATTCATTATTCGAAATGATATTCTTTCTGTCATTGAGCTTTTAAGGGTACATTCAAACTACTGACTCTGAATGTACACACAAACAAATTCTTCAATCCTGTTTTCTGTTTTCATCTGTATGAAACACATCAATCATGCAAGATATTCTATCTAATAAATGTTAAAATCATTCATTTCACGGTCAAGAGCAAGAACTGCTTTTTCATAAATAAATGGCTAGAGGAGTAAAGAAATGCTGAAGAGAAAACAAACAACACTTTTGCATTTATACTTGTAACATCTATGGTAATATGTTGATGCTAAAGCAGAACCATAGGTGGCTGCAGAAACACAAGCCTGATAATAATGTCGAAGAATCTATTATGGACAGTGCATAGATCATAGTTTCAGGGGCTACTTCAAGCCACAACCATATCTCATCATAAATGCAAATACCTAACTATTTCTAAAGTGTGAACTGATGTCACTGGGCACAACCTCACTTTCTAATGTTACAGTTAGATCTACAGAATGAGCATAGAATTTTAACTAATGAAAACTATACAAATTTTACTAGGAACATTTCATTCCAACTCAAAGGAAACAATATCTTGATGCCAAATACTCTATAGACAAATTGCTCATAGTGTGCTCTTATTTAGCTTATAAAAAGCTACTTGGCTCAAAAACACAATTTGCCAGCTGCAGAACTGAAATTCCGCAGAAGTTCCATCCCAGTTCAAGCCAAACCAGCTGGACATTGTTTAGGCCCATTCCCATGATTACACAAATAAAAGTGAGTAAAACTATGCACAATTTCGACAATCACGAACTTGTATAAAAACCACCGACAATAACAAACAAACACGCATCAAATTGCGCATTAAGAACAATGCAAATAAATAATCTGATCATCCTACCGTGCATTTCTGTACATTAACTAGAGCAGGAAAACAAAAAAGTTGCAGCATATCGAGTAAACCAGCAGGAGATCACACAATCCGCGAATCAAAAGGTAATTTCTTCTCAAAGTTCCTCACTCCAAAACCAGAAAGAGACGAGAACCTTCACGAACTACAGAGCACCGGATCGAAAGGAATTTTCCGCCAGTCAGTCCAGAATATCCAGTTTGACAAATTGTTACTCGACTTTTTAGCTCTCAGCTCAAGTCGCGTTTGGGGTACCTTTATTAGCAGCTGAATCGCAATAAGGTCTTTTTAACGCTTATTTATTAAAATAATTCACCCAGAAAAAAACATAGATAATAATATATTAAAATTGTTAACAATTTTAGACAAGTCACACACCACGTCCACGTGTGCGACTTGCCCACATTATATTAATAATTTATTTTTATTTATTATAGTTAATTCTTAATTAATTAATAACCCCAAATTTAACTAATTAAACTTAAACTTTTTCATATTTGTAGCCTCATACTTAAACTTGGTTTATGTTTTTCCAACATGGAACAATAAACTTGACTTAAGTTATTCCTTATTTATAGCCTTAAGTACTTAAATTTGACTGAAAGACTATCAAGCTATTCTCACCATCCCCATTTGTCGGACAGGGTTGCCTGATCAGATTATTTGGTATTACACGAAGTCAGGCTTGCTCTCGATTAAGTCGGCGTACCTTCTGATTTGCAATTCTAATCGCGAAATGCCCCTTACTCTTCCTTTTACACTCTCCCTCTCATCGTGTCGGGTGGCTAAGCTTTTGGAACGCAAGGATTCCCTACAAAATCAAAGTATTCGTATGGCGAATTTGTTGTGATTCCTTGCCAATTGGCTCTAACTATCGTCGACGCTTTTCTCTCTCCGATATTTGCTGCCTGTTCTACCATGAACCCGATGAAACGAGTCTCCACACCTTTGAGCGTTGCCTATTCAGTCAACAGGTTTGGTGTCTGTCTAATTTACATTGGGATATTGTTTCAGATTGGTCGACCAATCCCCGGGATTGGATTTTCAATGCTCATTTACTCTTGGACTCGACAGAATTCGACCTATTTATGGTGATTTGCTGGTGCATTTGGTCTTATCGAAATAAGAGAGGGGCGAATGGTGACTCTCGTACGTCCGATCACTTTATCTCGTTCGCACGAGGCTATCTCGACTCTTTCATAGAAATCATAGCTACTGTCCCAAATCTTATCTTGCCAAATGTCCACTCAACTTGGCAACCTCCCGACCTAGACCTTATTAAAATCAACTTTGATGCTGCTCTATTCTTAGAAACGGGAGACTTTAGCGTCGGAGTGGTTGCTCACAACTTTTCAGGAGCATGCTTAGCTTGGTTGACTCATCGATTCCGCAAGGTTGTCCCACATGAAATGGTTGAAACTTGGGCAGCCAGAGAAGCAATGGAACTAGCTATCATATATCGCTGGAACAAAGTTGTATTCGAAGGAGACTGCGCCAACCTCCATAAATAGATTGAGAACCGCAACAGTTGCTCTTCCTCTACTGTACCTATTCTCCAAGACATGTTGTTGCTTTAGTCTTTTTCTTTTTTTTTTTCTTTTTTTTTCCAATTCCTGCATTTTTACTCCTGTTCGTAAGAAAAGGGAACCGTGTTGCTTGTTTTGCTTTGAACAATGTTGAAGGCCTTGACAATATTCATTCCCATTGTTGTGATTCTCCTTTTTAAGTTTTTTTTTTCACTTTTTTATATCTTCATCTATTTTCTAAAAAAATAGTGAATTTACTGGCTAACCAAAGACACTTTTTTTCATTTTATTCACCCAAAATATTAATTAACCTAATAGTGAAATAACAATTATGTTAAAATATAACCCATCAAAATCCGACTGCACCCACCCTTAGCCCAAAGGATTTTTTTTTTTTTTTTTTAAAATGTATAGACGAAAGGAAGTCTAAATTTGATTTCTTTCATTCAATGTATTTGGCCTTCTTTTTCCATGGAATTTTCTGAATTTTTCAAAAGCAATATTACGTAAGATTTCCTTGGGGAACAATACACCTCACTTGCACCATCTATAATATGTCTTGTCGCCGAAGAAAATTTTAATTAAACCCTCAAATTCGATTTTGAGTGAACTCAACAAACCAGCACCCAACATTCCTCTGCCACGTGTTGTTTACTCCCCAAAATGCCCCTCAAAACTGGCTCTATCCCACACTCCAGCAATTAAATCAACGGTGTTTAAGAAGCCGGTGGCCCAACCCGACCCCATCAACAGATCAGATTCTCTGAAGACCACTGAACATAAAATACACGCCCTTCAAACGAATTAGGGCTTGGGCTTGGTCTTGGCCACCCACCACTCTTTATATCACGTTGCTTGCTACCTAAAGCGATTATACGAATATATTCTCTCTCTTTCTCACATTTCTCTCTCTCTCTGTGTGGAGCTTCTGTTTCTCAATTTTAGGTCACGAAATCATGGGCAAGGGTCCGGGTCTCTACTCCGATATTGGCAAAAGAGCTCGAGGTTTTTTTTGTTTCCACTGATTTTGTATCACAATATGTGATATGATTCATTTACTCTTTGGTTTGCATTTTTGTTTGTTTTGATATGTAATTCTGTTTCTTCTTGCTGGAATTAGATCTTCTGTACAGGGATTACCAGAGCGACCACAAGTTCACAATCACCACATACTCTCCCACTGGAGTTGTAAGTGACTTTTCTGGTATTTTACGGATCTGATTCTTGTTTTTGGCTGGAGCTATGATTTATGTTTGAAATGCTAATGAGTTCTGATGGTTTAGCTGGATAATACTTGGATATACTGTTTTCGCTAGTTATTTCTTCACTTCATGTAGAAACTTTACTGTTTTTCCGCTTTCATTAGGTTTATTTTGGGTTTATGGTGGAAGTGGGAGTCGGTCAATGTTATGTGTTTTTTCTTTTATGCATTTTAATTTGTGCTGATTGCTAAAGTGTGTTTGTGGAGATACTTTTGGTAAATGATAACTTTGATCTATGTACCTTCATGGTTTACTATGCATTTAATGCGTGAGAGGACAAGTCTATTTGTGCGCTTGTCATTGTTATTGGTCTATATTACGTATCATGTCTTTGGTGTAGTTGTGCTGCTTTTATCGGGCATGCATCCTTTGATAAGTATCTGGTAATATGTACACATGCTTCTGTAACTAATTTGGCCAGGCTTTTGGGATTGTGAAAAGTGGTAGTTTCAATACCAGTAGTTTAACCGAGTTGTACGAGTTCCTTTAGGTTGCTTAGTTTATGTGACTCATCTTTGTCGAACTCTTTGGTGAAACTAGTTCAATAGGTTGATCTCTCGATTAATATGATAATTCAAATGTTTTTGTTTTCACTTTAGTAACTTTGATGCTCTTTGGACGTAATCCTGGAGAGACGTCTTTCTAAAAAACAGACCATATAGGTCCTAGTTGGTCCTGTCGCTTTGTATGATGTTAGTAGTCTCCTGGATCTTGAATTGTGTGAGGAAAATATACCTTGTGCTTGGTTTTGAGGATAAATAATAAATAGTTAGAGAAGATGTTTATCAATCAATTGCATCTATTTGATCCCTTTTTCATAATACTCTCTTCTGATGGAAGTTCTTTGTTTCATCTTTAGCTTCCAAAAGGAAAATGTGGCAGAAGTCTATAATCTATATTTATCAGCTTTTGAACAAGTATAACTATTCATGGTTTTTGTTACTTTCTGGTGGCTGTTTAGGTTCCTGTTCCTTTAGATTTGGCAATATACTTACGGTGTATCTCTGGATATCTTGATTTCTTTTATGTTGTTTCTTCTTTTTTTTTTCCTTATCTTTTCTCTTTTGTTCCCCCTGCTGCAGACTCTCACTTCGACTGGAATAAAGAAAGGAGACCTGTTTTTGGCTGATGTCAATACTCAGTTGAAGCACAAGAACATCACTACTGATATCAAAGTGGACACCAGTTCCAATGTACGCATTCTGCCATTGGAATCTCATGGATTATGTTTTGTGATACTTTAGTTTAAAATTTTTCCTTCTCTTATGGCCAAGAAGAGTAGCTCAGAGTGATGTTACTTGTCTATGGTGTTCCTTAAATTTTTCTTGCAAGCTGTTGAATAATTCTAAAACTTGATTTATTTTCCTGTGATGAATTTGACTGATTTATGGTGCCAATGCCAGCTTTTGACCACTGTAACAATTGACGAGCCTGCTCCTGGACTGAAGACTATCCTAAGCTTTAGAGTTCCTGATCAAAGGTCTGGCAAAGTAAGAACATGTCTACCGCTTTGATGTACTACATTTTACGCCTCCTGTCTAATTTTCTCTTGTTGATCATTGTAGCTGGAACTTCAATACCTGCACGACTATGCGGGGATAAGCTCGAGCATTGGGTTGACTGCTAACCCTATTGCGACCTTCTCAGCTGTTCTGGGAAACAATCAACTTGCTGTGGGAAGTGATGTGTCTTTTGACTCCAAGGAAGGAGCTATCACCAAATGCAATTTTGGAGCCAGCTTTACAAACTCTGATCTCATTGCTGCTTTGACATTGTAAGTGGTTTCTGATGCTCTATTAAAACCTTTTATTATATTTATTGAGAACAGTCGAATGTGAGGATGAGAACCCGCATTCTGGCATGATCAAATTGATTGTAGCTTTTTTATTTTTTGGGTGTACCCTTAGTTTAGTAGGGTTAACAGACTACTTTCTCTTGCTCCAGGAATGACAAGGGTGACACGTTGAGCGCTTCATACTACCACACTGTTAACCCATTGACCAACACTGCTGTCGGAGCAGAGGTGACCCACAGCTTCTCAAGTAATGAGAATACCATCACTGTTGGTACTCAACATTCCTTGGACCCATTGACCACGGTGAAAGCACGAGTGAACAACTTTGGCAAGGCTAGTGCGTTGATCCAGCATGAATGGCGTCCTAAGTCGCTCATCACCGTGTCAACTGAGGTGGACACCAAGTCTATCGACAAGAGTGCTAAGTTTGGGTTGGCCTTGGCCCTCAAGCCATGAGTGGCGATTCTGATTTGTTGTTGGATGGTTTGAATGAGGAATTTATCCACATACATGTTTGATGCTGGTTCTTTTGGCGGCTTTTTGGTAATCATAGAAATAATCTAGGGTGTTGCCTGAACTTTTTGGAGTTCCTCTTTTTATATCTTTCAGGTGTCGAACTTACATCCTATGTTGTTAGACCCTCGTGTTTTCTGCAATCAAGGCATCTCTCATTTCTTGGTGAAGGTGTGTGCAAAATATTTGTGCTTTGCATGGTCATTATCTTCTTGAAAGAACACATCCTATAGCTTTTCCTTTCCTCATTAATGCACTACTAAGCATTATCAGCATCTTTCATAATCTATGAGCTGCATGTACAAATTAGTCTCTCTGAAGACATTTTTCTCTGAAAGTACTTAGACTAATATAAAGTAGTCATATATGGTAGTAAAGAGTGCTCTATGGGCATTCATGAATTAGCCATTTCCTACAATAATGATTCACGAAGATCAACTGAAAGTTGTTGGAATATGGCGATTAGCCCGTTTGTCTGGTCTGATTAGCTCTTACAGCCCGGAGCATTGGTCCCTTCTTGATTGACACAAGGCTTTCCTTGTAACTATACATGCGAGTGTGTCCATACTCGCTTCGGATATGGAGATTCCAAAGCTCACGTGTATTTGGATTCAACAGCACCAAATCCGAAAAGCTCGTCTCCATCACTAACTCACCATTCTCCCACAACCCAAACGGCCAGCTGAAATCCCAAAACGCAAAAGGCCCGATCGCCATTTGTTTCACCCAACCTTCTTCCTTCCTAACCCATAAATCAATAGACTTCCCCACCTCTTGCACTTCCAACGACAGGACAGCGATATCACCATAGTACAACGAAAGATTCACATACAAAGAAGTAATACAAGCAGGCACATCCATCTCCACAAACGCCTCCGTTCGCATGTCAAATCCTAGAATATAATACCTCGATCTTACATCATCCGCCAGCCAGTAATAAACTCCATTTACATACGTGTTGCACTTAGACTCACTCATATTCCCAACCACAATGCCAAAATCACTATCTCTAAAGTGTCTCCACGAGTCACCCCGCAGACTATACAGAGAAATAAGCGAAGAAGACGTCGGACTGCGAGAAGTCGGATCCATAAACCTCCGGATCCAAACCACCTTGTAATCATCACTCGTCGGGTCAAACCCGAACCCAAATACATCCATGTAAGCGCAGTACTCGCTTAGGAAATCCGGACCTGCTGCCGGAAGCGGCCTGAATTCACGTATAGCAGGATTCCACAAGCCGATTCCTTCAATGTGCTCGTCAATCACACAAAAGATGGAGTTTACGGGCCCGATCACTGAAACTGTATTAGGAAACTGCAGATGATTAGGCTCCTCGTACCTTGAATACGTGGTATCCGGGTATAAAGTGAAAATGCATTGTCGGAGATCCGGTCTGTAGTGATAGACGAGGAGTTTGGCTTTGTTGTCCTCGTGATTGAAGTGGTTTTCGATGAAATACGAGCTCTCGATGAGGGCAGCCCAGTTCTTGCAAGTGCATTTAAAGCGTGTTAAGGATTTTGCTGGTAGTCTTACAAGAATATGCACTATCACAGCTTCTGGCAAGTGGGAGTAACGATTTCGGTTGCCGTACTCTGCCATTGTCCTTAAAGTCGTGTTCTTACATCAAATTTGATCGTAGTCTATTGCTCGGCCGTTGTTCTTTTTAAAGGGCGATCATCATCCCAGGATTTACTCTTTAATGAAAATATTTAGAAAATAAATATGTAACATGTGTTTTGGTTAATCATGCTACTTATTTCTTTTTCTTCTTATAGGAAGAAAATATATAAAGTTTAAATGGTGTTGTAACGAGTAGGCAAATGATTATTCATTCAAATAATATTTTATCGCGTGAACTGAATTATAAAGATCAAATTATTGGTTTTATTGAGTAAAATATATTGTAATTGATTCTTGGTAATCGGATTGTACAAACATAAATGTAATTAATCTATACTTTAATAAGAAAATGGTGATATATGTATTTATCCTTACACGATGATTGAATTGTATTAATTGAATATTAAAAGATGATTTAATATAATATTCAATTATGTTTATCAATTAATAATTTAATATAATATTCAATTATGGATTATGCTGTTAGGTCTGTCAATGGGTTAAATTTATCCATACTCAGGCCCATTAAAATGGGTCTAGTAACAGATCCAGGCCCATAAGCTTAAATCAAATACAGATCCAAACTCAGATTCATTAAATTAAAATGAATGGGTATAGATCGGATAATATACCCATTATTATTCATATTCAATCCATTGACAGGTCTATATGCTGCAATCTCCTTCTCCTACTCCACTAAAAAAAAATAATAAAAAAATGAAGAGAATTAAAAAGAATAATGAATTTTTTTTATAATTAAGAAATTATTTGTTTAATAATACATAAAAGTTATATTGTTTAATATCTAATTTTTTGTTATTTCTTGTTTTGAAGTGTTAGTTATATATTGATCCAACGATAAATTGTAAAATTATTCAAAAAAAAAAAACAATAAATTGTAAAAAATATCAATATATTTAAAAATAATAAATAAATAACAATAACTCACGTAAATGTGAGAAAAACAATCAAATAAAAATGAGATAAATAATCACTTTTTTTTTTTTTTGAATATATGGATAAATATTCCTTTTTAATAATAATGATGATATCATCTTATATTTGATGTAGCGGATAATTTGTGGGTATAATGTATAGTATTTTCATTGCTTAGAAGGAGGAAGAACAAATAGTACATATCAAGGGTTTAAAGCCCAAAACCTCTTCCCCTTATTTCCTCGACTAAGGCGGCGCCGAGCTTCGAATCGCCGGAGCACCACCGTGCGTGGGGAATCAAATACCCTACCCTGGAAGCCCTAGAACCGGCAGAAGCGTAGAAGAATTGAAGTAGTTGGTCAAAGAATGGGGAAGTTTTCGTATATGAGGCTGAAAGGAAGCCAGAACCTGAGGCTACGGCTCCTACTGTCGACTCTATCCTCTACACCCATCCTTATCGAGGACATACGCGCGGACGCAACGTGGCCTGGACTCCGCCCGTACGAGGTCTCGTTCCTGCGCCTCCTTGAAAAAGTTTCTGATGATTGCGTTGTCGAAATCAACGAAACCGGTAGAGAAAACAAGCAAATGCCTAATGCTTAATCGAATTCGTTTTAGATATTGATTGAATGTTGTTTTTCATTTTTGATTGTGGGCAGGCACAAAACTGAAGTACAAGCCGGGAATTGTGATGAGTGGTAGGCATTTAGTTCATGATTGCGGAACCAGCCGGTCTATTGGTTATTTCTTGGAGCCATTGGTCGTATTAGGTTTGTTTGGGAAGAAGCCCCTGAGTATCAGGCTCAAAGGTATTTTCTTGCCTATTTTTGTGTTTGTTAGCGGCTGCCTATAATGTAGTTGCCACTGTTTTCATCATCGTCGGAATTTAAAAGATGAGAACTTGAGCTAAAAAGTAAGAAGTATTAATTTGTCGAGAAACTAATGGTGTTTGCCTTAGGTGAAACTAAGAATGTCAGGGGATGAATTATTTGAAGGTTTCCAGTCAGACTTTAATAACATGTTTTTGGGTGGAGACCAATATTTGCAAGGTGAAAAAATGACCAGCTAAAGAGATTGAAACCTAATATAGTTTAGTTTGGTTAGTTCAGTTTTGTAGTTCACCTGGGTTTTAAAAGTTGCTTATAGATGGAGATGATGCTTTCATGACAACTTGAGTTACTCCTACTTACTGAATGCGTGATGCTCTTAATTATATTTGAGTGATTCCTAATTAAGGACTGCTGGCTGATTAGGTATTACAAATGATTCGAAGGACCCATCTGTTGATACATTTCGATCTGCTACCATACCCATGTTGAAGCAGTTTGGAGTACCTTCAGAAGGACTGGACCTCAAAATAGAGAGCCGGGGCGTGCCTCCACATGGTGGTGGAGAAGTTATTCTTTCAGTCCCAATCGTAGATAGTTTAAAAGTAACGATTCCATGCTTTATTTTAATTGTTTATCTTCTCTTCCCCTTCTTCACCTCCGTTTCTCTCACACACACAGTAGATAATAAATTGTCAATATCATTTCTTTTTATTGTTTTATGTTGGACAGGCAATTACCTGGATTGATGAGGGCATGGTGAAGAGAATTAGAGGGTTCACCTTCTCAACTAGAGTGTCTTCTCAGTTTGAGAATACCATGATACATGCGGCTCGTGGTATTTTTAACCGTTTGCTTCCAGATGTTCACATATTTACTGACCATAAAGCTGGAGAGCAAGCTGGAAAGTATGCTTATTCCCAATATCATTTGAAATGTAAATAAAGAAGATTCTGTGAGCTATTTACTACAATGCTGATCAATCCATTTCTGAATTTGGCTTCATCTGCAGGTCACCCGGCTATGGAATTTCACTTTACGCTGAGACCACATCAGGTTGCGTCATCTCTGTTGATACGGCGGTTTCTTATGCTCGGGGGGAGGATGAGGGTGAACTTGAGGACGAGAAAGAATTGAGCCCTCCAGGGGATGTGGGTGAAGAAATTGCATCAGCCCTGCTGGGTGAGATTGAACAAGGGGGCGTGGTGGATTCAACTCATCAGGTTTGTTTTACAAGACTTTCCCTCTGCCCGTGTTAAGTTGGATAACTCTGATGACTATTGGATTATCAATTTATTTAGCTTGATAACTCATAATATTTGCAATATCACGTATTTGCAGGGTTTGTTGTTCCTTCTCTGTGCATTATGTCCTCAGGATGTCTCAAAGGTTCGTGTTGGGAAGCTTGCACCGTATGCAATAGAAGTCCTTAGGCACATTAGAGATTTTCTTGGCGTTAAGTTTGTGATAAAGCCAGATCCATCAACGGAGACGGTCATTCTTAAATGTGTTGGATGTGGACTCAAGAATCTTTCTAGGAAGGTATCCTGAGAAGTGTGAAGATTACATATTTTTGAAGCAAAAGCATATGGAGCGACCTGTCCTGCATCAAAAGGACGGGATGAACTACACAATCTCTACATCTTGTGTCCAATTGGATCCGAATTTTTATTTGTTTCTACCTTTATGAATCAAACTCTTGTTACTCTAACTTCACTATATTCTCTCCAAAAATGTAGGTTTTGTTGGTTGCTTTATAGTATACTACTATTTCTTACTTTGATTGCCTGTCGCCAGAAATCTCCTCATTGCATGAACATAGCAACCAAATCACTAGTCTTAGATGGTGTTAATTGGAACCAACTTTTGCTTTGTTATTGAATGTTTTCTTATAATTCTTTAGGAAAAATGTGATTTTTCACTACTATTAATTACTATGATAAAAAAAAAAAAAAAAGGAAGTAGCGACAATCATTAGTCGTTGTTTTTGCAAGTGTTGCTAAAATTATGTCAATATTTTGACTATGGTTAAAAATTATTTATTTATAGAAAATATTAATTTAACAAAATACATAAAATTATATCAAAAATTTTAATTTAGATTATTTATTATAAATAATATTTAAAACAAAAAATTAAATATATTTTATATGATTTCTATTTTTTTTAAAAATTAAATCATTTTATTTAATTTTTAAAATAATTAATTTTTTTTTTAAAAAAAAATTAATGGCCGGCAGCCGCCTTGCCGCAGGACATTGAAGTCGTCGCCCTAGATCTGGGCGACGGCGGTCGCCCAGAGGAGTGGGCGACGACCATCAGCCAGATCGGGGGTCGTCGCCCCTCTTCGCGACCGCGATTGCCCTTCTGCGGTGATAACATCGCCGTCGCCCCTTTGTGCGCCGGCGACAGCGACGGCCTCACCGCCGAACGCCCGCCGCCTCTGTAAAATATATATATATTGTGTAATGTATATATATATAAATAATAATATATTTTAAATTAGTTAAGATTTGGACCGTTTATTTATAATCTTTGCAGATCAATGGTTATAATATAAGGGCATAACGGTCGATTCATAATAAAATTTAACACCGTTAAGTATAACTAACGGAAGGGGAGAGTATGCATTATTTTTAAAAACACAGGGGTCTTTTTGCCTATTTTTTTAACAGAGAGGAGTTTTTAGCTAAATTTTAAAAATACAGGAGGATTTTATGCAATTTATCCAAAAATAAAAAAAGAAATAAAGCAGTATAACATAGGGAAAATGAACATAGACATAAACATGGGACGAAGAAGAAATCTGAATACATTAAATCCTATTGGTGACTCTTGGATTTTTTGATTAAAAGAGTGGGCCTTAAACGTGAAAAACAAAAACAAAATATTTCAAGTAATAAATTAAATGAATGTGTATATGGCAACAGGATATGGGCCTGATCAAGTAATAATGTGGGAATTATTGAGAAGAGTATCAGATTAAAAATTATTTCCTTTCAGGGTAATATTAATTATTATATATGGGAAAAAAGTCATGTATGAGATATTGATAAGACTCAACCTTATTTTCATAAATAAATAAATTATTTATTTATATTTAGGGAAATACAAAGAGTTAAAAGAAGCCGTGAAATAGAAGTCGTACTGTCTGCCTATTTAATCCGAAAATTATTGATTTGCATAAAAACGTACGACATATGACAAAAAGATACCTCTCTGTTCTGCTCTAGAGTTCAGCTAAGCGGAACTCTTTCTCTCCCTACCAAAAAATTCAGAGGGTCCCGTCGGCAGCCGCAAATGCCACGGCGGTCCACCTAAATCGGCGGTTGTCTGTAGACTGACTCACCCGGCACGGGCGCCTCATGTTCGCTCCAAACTCCGAACTGTAATCTATACTGCTGTTTCTTTCTTTTTATTTTTGGCTAATCCTGGGATTTAGGTTGGAATTAGGAGTAATTGTTTTAAATTTTCACTCTCGAAATGGTTTTTCTTGGGTTTATGCGGGTTTTTTTTTTTTTTTTTTTTTGTTGTTGTTGTTGTTTACGGAATCGTTTTGAAAAGAGAAAAATAATTTGATGTGGTTTTTAGTACGGAGATTTAATTTACGTGAAGTGTAAAGGACATTTGATTTTATGTGTGTTTTTTTGCTCGCGCGCGCGTGTGTGTGTGTTTGTAATGCATTTAGATGAAAATCTGGTCTGATAAACTAGTGATTATATGAGTTATGTTAATCATATAGGTATTTATATTAGTAATTGCCTGGGGTTTTGATTCCAGATCTGTATTAAGGGTTTCTAAGGAAAAAGAGGAAAAATATTATTAGTGGTGGGTGCTTTTTTGCTCCCCTGGGTTACTTTTACTTTGTTTATATAAGAAACAACTTTGTCTAGTGGCTCGTTTCCATACTTTTTGTCATCCCAACAGAGTTTTTTCTTTTAATCAATTTTTAGTATAACGGAACTCATAACATCTCGGGCTATATGGAAAGCGCCAAGAACGGTGATTTGCCAGAAGATGTGATACTGGAGATTTTATTGAGGTTGCCTGTGAAGACCCTGTTGCAGTTGAAGTGTGTTTGCAAGCACTGGTACGCTCTCATCGGAAGCTTGAGTTTTGTAAATCAGCATTTTAGCCAGGAGAGCAATCAAGAGCACCTACTTATTCGGCATTACAGACCTGATGAGGAGCGATATGCATTCGCCTTGTATGTTGATGAAATCTTTTCTGGATACGAAGAGCCTGATCATCTACAGATGCCTGTTACAGTTGCAGCTCTTATGGGACCTTTAAATGGCATATTCTGTGTGGTTAGTCTTTCAGGACATATGGCATTGCTGAACCCGGCCCTGAGACAGTTTAAGCCGCTCCCTTTGGTTCATCCATATGTTCAACCACATTTATCTTCCTATGATGATTTGCTCGGGTTTGGATTGGACCCTTACAATGGAGATTACAAGCTTGTTTCAATTCAGTACTTTTGGAACGAAGAAATGGATGTCCCACACTACCCTTCTCTTGTTTCAGTTTACAACTCGGGCAGTGATTCCTGGAGACATTTTGAGGATGTGAATTTGGTCAATTCAAGTCGTTGTGCATATAGATCTCTGTGTAATACATACTTGAACGGAGTCTACTATTGGCTGACAGAGTTTAATGACACTGATGTTGCTATCCTTGCATTTGACATGAGCAGTGAGAAGTTTCCCGAAATACAAGTGCCAGATTGTATTAAATCTAAAGAAGGGGATCTTGCTTTGTATGAGGGTTCGATAGCCTTGCTATCATGTGATTTAGATAAGATTGATAAATGTGTGGATGTATGGGTGATGAAAAAGGAAGGTTGCTGGACTAAAATATTAACGGTTGGCCCTTGTCAAGACATCAAATGGCCACTTGGTTTCTGGAAGAACAGTGAGCTCTTATTAGAAACAGGAACTTCACTCTTGACTCTGTACAACGTCTACACCCAGAAATTGAGGACTGTTGAAGCTCGAAGAAAAGAGAATGGCTTTTTCATATACTGGGTTTTTTCTTATAAGGAGAGCCTTGTTTCATTAAAAGGAGAGGGGAACAAGTGCAAGCTGTGGGATACTTCTTCTGATCTCATTAGGGATTTCTTCAAATAATCATCAAGCAACAGGTAGAGATGATTATTTATGCACGAGTACGTGTCTTTTCTTCTAATTGTGCAAGCAGACAAGTTTATAGAGAGACTCAGTTTTTGTATATTTCTAGTAGTTCTATTAAACCAATCAAGCTGTGAAATCTCTAGTAAATACTATATCCGGACGCTGCCTATTGTTATTGTATTACTGCTTCTTGCTTTATTGAAATGACACTTCTCCTCTGTGAATCTTCTGATCCCAGAAGCATGTTATGGTCATGGTTACTGTTGCTCGGTAAACCATTTTTCAGTAATTGAAATGTGACAGCACCTATGTCCTTGTCTTGCGCCATGTCCGTTTTATCTTAATAATATTGAAAAAGAATGTCTAGTTTATCCGGGCTTTCATATTCATTTGGCTGATGTTGCTGTTACATTTATAGATTCATCGGCTGGACTGCTTGAATATTAGGTCCCTATGCATCTCTCTTTTTTATGCCCTTTGAACTCGGACTTGATTACGTAGTAGATCACTGTTGCTTTCTTCTATTCCTATTTACTTTCTTTATCAAGACTACATTTTAAGAGTGGCCATTTTTATCTTTGGCAGTGGTTGATGTCTGGATGCCGGAACATAGGATGAAGGATTTACAAGGCGTAGGAGGGAGGAAACCTAGTGGCGAGAACTAATCTGCCATCCTCAAATGAATCTGACGTTTTATGCAATCTTAATATGAGAAGCTAAACATTGATATGTAACTGGATCCGGGAGTGTCAAGATCAAATTTGATAGATGGGTATGTATGTATTTGATATTTCTAGGATGATTCATTAACTCATCTAAAATTTGCTCTTTCCCAAGAGAGAAAAGGAAAATCTTGCTCATTCTGGGGGTCAAATTCATCAAACTTATATAAATTGCATTTCTCGTGAATCATTATCAAGAAGCTATAACCCGCAAGTATTTCTTTTCTATGATTAAGTAAATATGCGTGATGAAAGGGAGAAACATGTGGTTTCTTTGGGGAGGTATAAGAGGCCATGACTCACTCTAGTTCATTACGTTGTTCAATGAAGTAGTAGTACCGCACCTCTAGACGCTGTTGTTTCTTCTTCAATCTTGTGCAGTAAGTAATACGGGGAGATGCATATGCCTTTAACCAGAGACAGACAAACCCATGCTTAAGATTTTGGGGTAAAAACTCGAAAATGAAAAATCACTCAAAAGTTGGAGATGCGGGGTATCGATCCCCGTACCTCTCGCATGCTAAGCGAGCGCTCTACCATCTGAGCTACATCCCCATGCACGTTCTTCAATGCCAAAAACCACATCCGTCACTGACATTCTAATGTACTGGTTGAAAAGGTCGAAATTAGTTAGTGTTGTATAATGCTACTTGTGCATTCCAATAAGTAAGCTGTCAGCCCACCCAATCCAATTGCCATGTGCCAGGCTTGAGAACAAAGAGTATCCTCATATTATTATGATGGATGGTTGTGATAGGATTTGGCTTTGCAGGTGATGATGCCAACATTAGTGTTACTAAAGCAAGGAAAGAAAATCATCAACCATAGAAATTTGCTTTCCAAAATCTACTAGCATTTACTGTCACTGTAATTTAAGTTATAAGACGTTTTACAAGAGGAAGAGCAACTGGTATAAACATTAGCAACCAACATAACATAATCAAGAGAGAGAGACATTCTGACAGAAAGCCAAGACACAAGATAGAAATCAGAGCACAGGGGGCATGAATTCACCATCTCATATTACCTATAAAACAAAAATGGGGAACATTTTGTGGTATACATGTAGGCATTCTACGCAAGAGCTATGCAGTCCCTTTTCATTCCCTATATTTCGCTTTCGTCGACCCCCCAACCCCTTTAAAAAGAAAAGAAAAGAAGAGAAAATAAGGAAGAGACAATTGTTATCTCTGAGCTTGACCGAAAGGAAGCAAGAGAGCACAACCAATGAAGCCTAGATTATATCAAGAGAGCACAACCAATGAAGCCTAGATTATATCTTAAACTACGCATGAGCTCTTAGACCGTGTATGATTGCTGAATTGTGTCTATGTCAAGATTCTTCATCTTTATAACAGATTCGACATGGCCTTTCAGTGTATGCAACTCTCTGAGCCTGCAGAAAGCAAGGGTAAACACAGCTTTAAGCATATGACTATTTGTATGGGCTGGAAATTGTATACAACGTAGTCGACAAATGATGAAGAATGATAATGGAATAGGTAGTTGTTTATACCTTGCCATCTCAGCTCGTCGTTTAGCCTCTTCAGCTATTTGATTAAGTTCATTGTAATTATTACGTTCGCCAAACTGTGTCTGAGGTGGATGAAGCCCGTGGAGCGTCCTTTGCGCTTGTGCCCATTTAAGCTCCCGGTCTTCCTTACCAAAATCCTTTTTCCTTGTAAAGGCAATCTGCAAAGTGGACATCAGAAGGATTAATCAAAAGCTTCATAAATGTACATAGTGATTGAGCTGGTGGTTTACATACCCTCTGCTCAATAACAAGATCCCAAGCCTTTCCACTCAAGGCGTATCTGATGAAGAATTTGATTAAATCAAGTGGGAAATAGAATATGATATTGTAGAGCCATATAACCCCAGCCCAACCCCAGCCTATCCCTTCTATTGCAGCAAAGCTCCAGTTTGCGTATACCGAAATCAGGGTAGCAATCTGCCATCAAACATAAGTGTTGAGGTAAGGATAGGGTAGTTGGTAGCTTTCTAATAAACAATAAGTAGAGTAAAGTTTGCTTACAAGCTGAGCAATGAAGAAAGCCCCCACAAGAAGAAGTCCTGGACGCTCAACAAAAGACCAACTTCTAGACCTTGTCACAAATATGAGAGCCTGGCTGATTATACTCACTTGCAAGTATATTGCGGAGGCAAGCTTTCTGAAGTTAGGATTAACTGTTCTCTCAAGAGACTCGACTCCAAATATCCTCTGTAAGATATCAGTGCAACAAAACACAGTTACTAAAGTTCTTGATCGTGCACCAAAGTAAAAGTTCCAAGGATACTTGCCACAAATGTGGAAAATGCACATTTGTGAGTTATGATACAGCATCAAAGACAAACTTAATATCAAGGGTCTTAACTAATGCATACAGATAAAAACATCTTCCACATGCAGTTCCCATCGTGGAAACATGAAATCTGAAGTACTAAAATATTTAAGTTTGCATTACCATGAGCATGCTATACAAAAATAACCACTTCCCTAAGCAGAGTACGTATGGTCCTATGTATAGCTTAATATTGAATAAGAAATACTTACAGGGAAGAAGTCGGTATCATACGCAGCCCAGAAGAAAATGACTGTCATCATTGCTAAGTAGCCACCAAGGACAATTCCTGTTGTGAAAATCTCAGCAAGCTTCCAGCTGTCTGGTAAAGGAGATGGTTTCACCCTATCCTTTGATATTGTCATGATGGTACCTGCAAACCCATCAAGCCAGTGTCTCAAAATTTACCACTAATTATCACAACAGCCTATCACAGGGCCAGTGCTTTTTTTTTAAGCATAAATATTCAGATTTAGGTAGCATGTAATACAATGCATAACTACGTACCATCATTTAGTATGGCAATTATCAGAACCATAAATGGCGGGAAGTCAAACTTCCATATGAGCGCAAGCAACATAAAACCAAGCTGTAAAAATAGAACATTAAATAATCAGCGAGAAAACAAATTGAAAAAGATGTTTAACGCAGAATATACCGTGACCGCATCCCAGTAATTAATTTGACAAAAGCCATGCATGACATTTAGAATAAACAACTCTCTTGCAGGCTTACCACAATACGGATTGTGATGGAAACAGCATATATCTGCACATGTAGAGGAAGTAGTTAACGTAGCGAACAAGTAAAAAGAGCAAGGGATAATCATTTGTGGAGAATTCAGTTATTACATTCGCGCACTGTCACCACCATCAAGTAAAGTATAGCCATGGCATGCTTACCAAGGAAGGTGGGCTGTGAAGACTTACCGTGTAATTTTTCATCCTTTGAAAGATTGCTCGGCTAGTTAGCACAGCACTGATGATAACGCTTAGACCAGGTTCGGTCAGCACAATGTCAGATGCACCTCGAGCAGCATCAGTTGCATCAGCAACAGCAATTCCAATATCAGCCTTCTTAAGAGCAGGGGCATCGTTCACCCCATCACCAGTCATCCCACATATATGTTTCCGAGCTTGCAAACGCTTGACAATTTCATACTTGTGCTCTGCAAATGATAAGGTAAATTGCTAAGATATCTCATAAATCAAACATAATATAATAATAATAATAAAGTAGTATAATAATAATAATAATAATAATAATAATAATAATAATAATAATAAAAAACTGCTGATAAAGGTGATCGGCGCAACTGATTGACGGAAAAACATCATCATCACTTCCAAAGCCAGATAACAGACTATTTGAGTCTTATTCTCAGGTTAATGCCAATAATAGATCCATATAAAGGATTGTAGTGGTAGCTACAGATTATATACTAATCATACCAGGAAAAACACCAGCAAAGCCATCAGCCTTTTCAATTAACTCATCAATGGGCAAAGCAACAATGGACTCGTCTTTGTCATGTCCTAGCAAAGAAGATGAAGGATACATGTTGGTTCCCATTCCCAAACGACGCCCTGTTTCCTTTGCTATTGCAAGCTGATCACCTGACATGGGGTAAAACAGGTCATGATCATATGAGAAAACGGAAGTTGCATGTTCAGAGATATAGTATCTAGTGATACAAGTCCAGTATATAAAACCTTAACAAGGAAACCAACTATGTTTCTGACGTTGAGAAACAGACATGGTCTAATTTGGAACTCCTTAAGCATAAACTTGATACGATGAAGTTTACAGTGTCAGTTAAGTGGACTACTTTCTCCCTGGGACTTCTCAAAAGAAAATTAGCTAGGGCAAACAATATAAGGCGCCAACTTTTATCAAGGTATCAACCTTGATCATTCAAGAGTAACATCAAGATAGCAATTGGTTAATTGCTATGGTCAAAAGGACTCAAAACTATTGTAAGCATTTATCAGTTAACTTTAAAAGACAAAGAAGCATAGAAGTGGAGCAAGCAAATCAAAACATAGCAGCTAGTAAAGATATGATACCAAGATGAGTTTGGCAGTTGCATTAACACCCTGTATTTAAAATTGGTTAAATTTTTTTGTTCAGATTCATTTCAACTCTCATGGGAAGTGGTTTAACAAAATAGATACACCAAAATACTCAGATGAAACATGCTCACCAGTGATCATTTTAACGTTTACGCCGAGATTCAGTGCCCTTCTAATAGTCTCAGCACTGTCATGCCTAGGAGGATCAAAAAGGGGCATGAGTCCTATAAATTTCCATGGACTTCCAGGACTCTCCTTCCTTCCTTCAGGAACTTCCTGCGACAAGAAAGCCCTTTGTGAGAACAAGTTCCACCACCCACCTGGCTTTAGTATCATAATTCTGCTGGAAATTAACTCGAAAATACATCACCTGGTATGCCACTGCAAGTGATCGTAATCCACGCTCTGCAAACTTATCAATGACAGAATGAACTCTACGCTCTATCTCAGATTTGTTGTATGCAAGATTTAATATCTGGAAACAAAATACATAATTGATAAAGACAACTACTTCGCAATAGCAACAACAATCTGTTGGTCGGACTTTAATGTACCTGTTCAGGGGCACCTTTGCTGACTCGATGCATTTTACCTTCATTGTCAATGTACGTCAAAGCTGTCCGCTTATCAGTTGGATTAAATGGTAAGAAATGAACCTCCTGAATTCCAGCTCTTGCCTGTTTTTGGAATATATATATAGTATAGTGAAAACACAATTTAAATATATAAGAGTGCAAAGTGAAAGCAATATAAGGTGCACCTAATTATGGTACTTCAGAACATCAACTCCTGAGAATTATCATGCAACTTTTTGTGGAACAGACCAAACCGCAAAAAGAGTTATTAAAAACATCATACCTCCTTGGGATCAGCCAGCATCCCCACTATTGCAGCATCAATGGCATCTTGATTTTCCAATCGAGAGGCTCGGGCAGCCATTAAAACAACAGTATCTGCATCAACGCCTTTCACAAAGACCTACAATTAGGAATACAGAGAGTTAAAGCAGGATCAAAAGGTTAACTTCAAATTCATATACCAACTACAGACTATATTTTCGACCTCAATAAGATTTTTGTCAACAGTTAGTTTGTTCAATGTCAAAGTTCCAGTTTTATCACTGCAAAGTACATCCATGCCAGCCATTTCTTCTATTGCTGTCATTCTTTTAGTGATGGCCCCCTGAAAGATTAACAAGAAAAAAGGTAAATAGCAGAAAACTTCAAACCAAGATAGCAGCTTCAACCAAAACAAAATACTGAAGAAATTCTTACCTGCTGGGACAAACGATGGGAACCAATTGCCATTGTAACAGACAATACTGTTGGCATTGCAATTGGAATTCCTCCAATAAGAAGCACAAGCAAATTGTCAATCCCTGGACGATAAGCACGGTGTTGAATAGGGTACATTACAATGATCTCAATAACCATTCCCACTGCAATAGAACATATGCAGAAATTCCCAATAGCAGTTAAGACCTTCAAAAACAAACAAAAGCAGTTTGTGAGAAAACAAAAGAGTATTTCCACAATCAAATGAAGAGGATGATGAAATTCAAGAAACAAATTCACTTTTAATCTGACATACTCCCATACTTACATGTACCTATATTTCTAGGCATACATTTAGAAAAGTTTCGAGGGTATAAACAAAATGAACCAATTCCTAAAAACCCAAAGCCATATATATGCTTCTTTTTTGTTTTTTGAGGAAGCCATATATATGCTTCTGATGACAGTGATTTGAGCATAATCTCTCTCGGGTGCTCACCTTCTGAAAATGTCCCACTTGGTTGGTGGAATCTACTAGGTGGGCAGCCTTGCCAAAGAAGGTATGAACACCTGTTGCAATGACCAATGCATCAATTTCCCCTTGTTTGACGGTAGAACCAGAGTATACACCATCTCCGGGGCCCTTTGTCACCGGAAGGGATTCCCCCGTCAGAGCAGACTGCAAGTGGAAATAGGAGGTTAGTTCAGGCTGAACAGAGTAAGTAAAAGGACTCACAACAAAAATAAAAAGAAAGAGAAACAACATGCAGAAAGCAAACAGTCCAAATCAAGAAAACTGTAAGTCGCAAGAGGACCTGGTCTATCTTTAATGGATCACCCTCAAGGAGACGAGCATCAGCTGGAATAATATCACCCAACTTTATACTAATTATGTCTCCAGGAACAAGAACAGCTGCGTCTTCCTCGTTCCAGTGCCCATCTCGAAGAACCTAAAGATATCAATTAGTAAGCATGTAATCTGGTCTCCCAAGTTGAAAGTGTTCAATTCCATAATATGTGAATACAGAAAATTACACATAAATGTGCTCTGCAGCTAGAATGAGGTATGCACCTTTGCTTTGGGTGCAAGACGAGCCATGAGAGCAGCAGCAGCATTTCCAGCATTGTTCTCTTCTATGAAACTTATAGTTGAGTTTATCACAAGGAGAGTAATGATTCCAACGAAATCTTGCCAATCTGGTGGTCTCCCCTGCAGAACACACACCAAAAATTTAAGAACAACGAAAATGAAATAAGAAAAGGATGACTAGTTCCCTACAAGTATCTTTTAAATCATTACTAGTACTCATCAAATTGATGACTCTGTTCGACTAAAATATGATACGGATACAGAAAGACACCCGTAGAGGTGAACATACACCCAGAGTTAAACAGTTGTTTCGGTTACCAGATAAACACGAATAAAATAGTAGTATTTGTTTCAGTTATTGGACAAAGCAGAAATTGGGGACAGGAAAAACAGGGAAAAAAAATACAGTAGTTGAGAGAGAGAGTCATTAGAGCTTACTCCTCCATTCGCCAGAGCTATGGCCATAATTGCTGCAGCTTCCATCACCCACGACAGAGGATTCCACATAAACCCTAAGAACTTCAGAAACTTACTCTCCTGCAATTTTCCATCAATTTTTCACAAAAAAAAATTAAAAACCATAACCAGACAAAAAGATGAACAAAAAAGAATAAAAAACCATATACATAAACAAAAGGTAGAGTTCAAAGATGAAAAACAATGAATTTACACAGAAAAATTTTACCTCCTTTTCCTCAAGCTTGTTCTGGCCAAAAATTTCTAGCCTTCTGTTAGCATCCTCCGACGAAAGCCCCTCTCTCGTGCACCTCAGATTCTCAAACACCTCTTCGATTGGTATATTCTCCTACAGACACAAGACAGCCGAATTCAACGAAAATTACAGAGCAAAATCCAAACCAAAACAGAGAAGGAACGCAGTAATCTCCAAAAACAGAGTATAAACCCAACACAGAAGTTCGAAAAAAGCATCACATACCAAATCAACTGCTTCTCTCTTGAGAGCCTCCATTGCTTCATCCTTGGCCGCCATCTCTAACATAAAACCACACAACACAGAGCAAATCCTCAGTTAAATTCTTCACATACGCTCACACACGTATATGTATGAGCTAGTACTCATATATATACATGTATATTTTCTAAGAACTAAACCCACCGCAGAAACCTAGTTGGCTAGAGTTGCAGTACTGCCCTGAAACCGAGATGGAGTAGGAATGAATGAAGACGAAGCACTTCACCTCTCTGCCCCTCTCCTATATAAACACAAACTCCTCCTATTCACGCGGCACGCGCTGGGGAGGGCGCGTCAGGTTAAGTAAACGAGAAGTAGTAGAGCGGGGATCAGATGGTGTACGGTAGAATGAAACAGGTGCGCCACTCTAAGAAGATCTTGTACTTGGCAGGTACAACATTTCTTTATTAATTTTTAAGGACTAAAGTTCTTCAAAATTGCAAAAACGCACACAAGTTTGTTCTTTTTCTTTACATTTCGTACAAGTGGTTCAAATTTAGTATTGCATGACTTTTTGGGTTTCCTAATTTTGTATGCATTTAAGAAATTATTTTATACGGAGTTATTTGAATTTTTCTAAAAAAATTCAAATTCAGAAATGGGAATGATTTTAATGTGGGAGAAAATTTTCAAATGACTTCGTATCGAAAGAATTTGAAATTTGTCACTATTTTACAAAATATAGTTTAAAATAAAAATTAAATAGCTTAAAATATTTTTTAATATAGAACTATTAAAATAAATTCAAAAAAAACTTATAGGGTGCATTTTTGGATTGAGGAATTTGAAATTAATCGTAATTTTTTTGAATTTATTTGGATAATTCTAAGTTCAACAGGTTTCAAATTCTTTACCAATTTGAACTATATTATGTTGAATATTGCTGAATTTTAAATTCATTTATTGTGGAGTTATTTCAAGTTTTTTCTCTAAATTCTTCCCTCAAATTCAAATCTCAATCCAAATATAAGAAATTTGAAATCCCTGCTTCAATCCATCAGTTAAGTTTTTTTAGGATGCGTGTAATTATACGATAGAGTTTTCCAATTATATAATTTGACAATTTTGTCCCCACTTATAGTTGAAAATAAGGAAATCTTTACCAATTACTCCCATATCGCTCATTAGAAAACATTAAACAATATTTATTTATTAAATTTGTATAATTATTTAAAATCAAGAAAAAAATAGAATATAATATAAGACCATGATATTAATAAATTATGAAGAATAATGGTACTAAGACTTTGCCACTCAACTATGTGTACACACGTGGGTCTTACCCTTAATATAATTTGATGTACTTTTGCTATTGCAATTGAGGCATAATATTATAATAATACCCATTTGCAAAGAAAATTATTAGGTATGACAATCAATTAGTCAAATGAATCATTAAGAGTAAAACAATTAAGAAGTTTGAATTTTCTGTTTGAAACCTGCTAGGCTTTGAATTTTCCTTGCTCTGTGTGTGAGAACAGAAGAAGTGGGCCACGAGTGAGTCATATATTGAAGGGTATGTTTGGTTGGGGGAAAAGTAGAGGTATCAGAAAAAAGAAAATAAAAGAGGATGAATAAAAAAAATTTAGTGTTTAGTTTGGGGAAGAAATGAAGGGGAAGTAAAACTAAATGTATATGAAATTCCTCCGAAGTCTAATTTTGTTTCAGTCCGAAATTGAGCGGAAAAGTGGAAGTATAAGGTTAAAAAAATAAAAAAATACATATTTTAGTTTTATTTACTCTATCGCCTATATTCGAGGGCGTTGGTAGTAATTTTTGTTTTATTTAAACTGAATAGTTTAAAATAAATTAACTATATTCCTTTTGATGAATGTTTCTATTAATAAAAATATTATTGTTCTTGTTTGTTAAATATTTTTATTAATAAGGTTTTTAAATTTTTGTTATACTAAAATTATATTATTATAATATTAACTTGTTTTTTTCTAATAAAAAATGAAGAAAAATGGTTAAACAGTAAAGTTATAAAAATTAGTATTTTCTTCTCAATTTATTTTTCTCGTACCAAACAAGGGAAAGTATTTCAAATTTACCCCCCCTTCAATTATCCAAAACAACTTGAAGGGAAACTATTATTCTTTCCCTCCCTTTCCCCCTTTCCTCTGATATATTAAAGTGTGCATCAACACTCGACGAGGTTACATCTAAATACATAAATATTTCGTATTCTTTAATAAAATTACATATACATCCTTTTAGGGACTATTAGTGTAATATATTTTAAGGGGTGTTTATGTATATTTTTATCATTAAATATGATGTGCATATATAATTACTACTACAACATCAAGAAGTGTAATTAACTTTGCAAATAATGGGGGTTGTTTGTATATTTGGACGTAAACTCATGGGATACAAATATAATTTAGATAGGCATATACATGTCCTCCCATGAAGTTTGGTGTAATTATACATAAATCACTTATTATTTGAAAAATTACATCCAGTAGCCCTGACATTCGTTTCTGTCTGACAAATAGACCCCTCCATTATTCAAAATTCATCTAATTTTCATATATTAGCAAAAAAAAAGTTGAGTAAAAATTCATATTTACCCCCCCTACTGGCTTATTAATCACTTAGTGCAGGTCAAATAATTTTTTTCTGACCAAAACCCTTATAAGGGCATTAGCGTATGAAGATGTATAAATGTAACTTGGTCACAAAAAGATTTGTTTGACCTGCAATATGTCCATTAAGTCAATTAAGAGCAAATAAAGATTTTCATTCAATTTTTTTTTTGCCTAATATCAATAAATTCGATAAATTTTAACTATGAAATATATGTATTTATTAGATTAAATATAATTTTTCAAACTACGAAAAATTTAAGTATAATTATATCAAATCTCAAAGAGAATAGAGGAATTATCTCATTTACATACGCATGTAACTCATGCAACAAGAAACTGTTTCATAAGAGGTAAATTTTGTTCTCACTAATCATATCCCAAGACATCATCGTACCTTTTTCTGTAGAGATAAGATTAGTACTAAAGGGTACATAGTAATTTGCACGGATAAGAATCCTTAAATGGAAAAAACAAAAAATAAAAAATAAAAATAAATTCAATCTTTTATATTCTTTATTCTTTTTCTTTTCACTTTTTTCACACTTTAAGATGCTTCCTTGAAACTTCGCAATGAATTTGACGTCTGTACAATATTTTCTTAGGTAGTCTATATGTAGTACTTTTACCTGTGGTATGTAGTGCCAAATTTTCATACTTTATTTACAATTAAGTACTTGTAAGAATGCATTTTTCCTTAATAACCCCCAACTTTTCTTTATTGCCATTTATAGAAATTCCCGGCCAACAAGGATCAATCGAACTTCGAAATAATAATTTTGAGGGTGTTTGGAATGGCTTATGATTTTTTTGAAATATCTTATAAGATATTTTACTGGTCATAAAATGTTACTAAGTATTTAGTAATTTTTTTTTTAAAGTTATGAAAAGCAAAATAAAGATGTTAGTATCTTGTAAGCTAATTTTTAAATCAACAATTCCTCAACTTCTCTTGTTTTATGATCTGTTTGTACAATTACTGATGACTTTTAAATAATTACACAAATACTTATCAGCAAAGTCAACATCATTATACAAACTTACGAATAAGCTTAGATAAATAACCTTTTTTTTAGTTGGTGATAAACATCTTTATGAAGTAGAAAGAGATTGGACATGACTAATGGAAATTTCCAACACTAGCAATTAGGTTAGTGTTGATTGATCTCATCCAAATCTTCTAACACTATCATCAACTATTATGTATTTAATTTCTTTTTTTATTTAATATTGGTATTTGGGAAGCTTATTGAGCCAAAAGTCAGTATATATGTTCAACTAAAAGCAGCCTTAGGGCGTCACTAAAAGTCAAGTAAGTCAGTGGAATAGTTTGATTAGGAGTCTCTCTCTCTTCTACTGATGAGATCTAATTTAATTGACGAAAATGATGCCCCATGATCTTAGAGGTCATGGATTAGAACCCTTGCGTGGGTGATGTTGTTTCTATGTATAGTAGGTATTATTTGCTACTGTAATAATTAGGTATTAATTTATGTGATATTGTTCATATGATTAATAGTAATTGTCTCTATTCGATATTGATAACCGACATAACTAAATATAAGTAATAAAATTCATCGTTTTTATTTAAAAATAAAATAAAATCTCTCCCTTCTCTTTTCCGTATTTTTGACCCGTCAGCAAATTTTTCCTTTTATTTTTTGTTTTTTTATTACTCGCCGGATATGAAAAAAAAGGGGGGGGGGGGGGGGGGGGGGGGGAAGGGTTAATTGGCAGTGACGTACGGATCTGTCCTTTTGAATTGACTGACCTAAACGTCATCGTTCAGACTGGAAGGAAAGATAAACCTCTAGTCCGGTCTGCAGTATGTTGGAGAGATTTGGTATCTGATGCTCAACGTTCCATGGAGATAAGCGTGCTTCAAAATTGTTGCGCTTTTATTGCAGCGTGCTTTCACGAGTCAAAGTCCAAATGCTTTCACGTGAGGTGTGGTCTCTCTCTTGGCAATAGTTTTCCACGCTAAAAGACAGTTTCGCCCCTCAAATTGCGGGATGGAAAATTGATTTTTCAAGAATATATTCGTTTCGAATGATTTTATTTTTTTTTGGTAATGATTGATTGTGCCAAAATGTAATTACTAAAAGCTGAATGATTTGTGAATTTAGACTAACCACGATTCTAATGATGATTATGATGAAGTTGGCAAGTAATTTCTAGGTATACCAAAAGAGTCAAGAACGGATCTTTCATATTCATGGCAAAGTGTTTGATGAATTGTTGAGAAATAATTTTCGACTAAATATTAAATGAAATTTATTATTTCTTTGATATATTAAATCAAACTCATGCCTAACTCATTGAACTGTGTTTCAGTTGGAAAAGAATAAAGGAAACTCTTGCAAAATATATTTATCAAGAAAATCAACTAATACTGAAATACATGTACGTTTTAGAAATTTCAACACCTCAAGCAATTATCTGTACCCACAAGATTAGATCATTGCAAATTGTGTGTGCATATTTAGTTATAGGGTAAATTACATTTTATCATTCAAATTATGTTTGTTTTATATTTTTATCATTTTTAACATTTTTTTTCTGGTATCAATTTACTATCTCAACTTTGCGAAATTTATAAGTTTGTATTTCGATCGATATTCTGTTGGAAAAACATCACATGCAACACACAAGTTATATTTAAGGGCAAGCTTTTCCCTCCCTAAAGACACATGTACACTGCATGTGATGTTTTTTCGGCATAAAAATTAATCACAAAGCGGTCATATATGGTGATTTAATTGTTTCACAAAATTTATTTGGTAGGTTAATACCTAAAAAGCAAAATTAGATGACAAAGTGTACAAACAGACATAAATTTGAATAACAAAATATAATTTACCCTTATTTATATATAATAAAACAAAAACGCACAAACTATTTAAGTAAGTGTGATGTAGGCACATAGTATGATTGGGGGCAGGTGGATTGCATAGATATGGAGCTTTATAATGGATTTTGATGAAGCAATAACAAGTGCAGGAAGTGTTTTCTTTACCTACAATGCATTAATGCTTTATATAGTGGCATAGTGGAACAATGAGTTGTATCATCTAATCTATCATCATTCATAACACCCTAAAATGCCAACACTCCTAAAGCACCTTATTTTATTTCTAAATCCAAGCAATAGTCTGGTACATCATACACTCAGATTACCAAATCATTTGTCATATAATTAGTTTTTATTAATTTCAAAATGATAATAAATTAGGTAGATAATAAGAATAAATATATTTAATTGCATGATTAGTTTATGTATGATCAAACCTGACCCGAACTATAAACTCTAGTTATTCTGTGCCGAGTCACTTATTTTCGTTATTATTATTATTTTTTTTTGAAAGATGACAAGTATATAATTAAAGGGGGTGATTCCGACCAAATAAAATGGGCTTGGATAAATCAAATCACATATTAACATAAGTAATAATGATGAAGTACGTGTTATGTGCTTATTAGTTGTAGATTTTTTTAGGTTAGATTTCAAATTAGAATAATCACAAGTGCTTCCGATTTTGCATAGATCATAGCAAGTGATTGCATATGCCTAAATTTCAATACCTATCGTTTTCTGCTTGATTGTAGTTCTTATAAGTAGTATCTGGAAGCAGGAAGTATTTTATAATGTGAAATGGATCCAAATATTAAAAGTCAAGGCTATCATAACATCAAAGCACAGAAAATGAAGTTTAACATAAATTTGTTGGACTTTGCCAAACTTGAAAGGGTGGACACACCATTAATTGCTAGAAAAGACTTAAATCTATTATATTTCTCTTCTATAATTATTAACATTGTATATTAATCATCACACATATATATATATATGAAAAATATTCTGTACGGAAATTTCAATAAAAAGTAACTTGTCTACCTCATAATTCATAGAAAAAAACATGATAGAACCATAGAGTAGTATTTACGTTAAATAATACAATATGATGCGTAATGCTTGCCTGCTTAATTAATTATCAACTGAAATGGAACTCTTTCACTACTATCAATCATATTAACATCTTGTCTGCATTATAAACAACCCGAATTATTTTATCGTTTTGCGATTACGATGTTTTGGCTCAATTGTGATTTTAATTCTATGAGAATTTTATGATAACAATAAAAGATACTGAAATCATCTAAAAAAGACTTGGCTAGGGTTTATTGTTCCTCATGGAATTTGATCCTTTTGTCGTCCATGGAAATTGGAAACGTAGCATATGAAAATTATTATTGTTATGGGCAAATATTCTTAAAAATCTAACAGATGGACCACTGATTGTCAAATTAACGTCGTGCGGACCGCTCAATCCTTCATTTCCACGCAACGCAAGTGTTGTGTTTGATGAAAATGGTAAGAATCAAAATAAAATTCAACGCCAAAATTAAATAATAATAATAATAAATGGACAGGATTCGTTTTCAGGTCCCTGCCAAACAGCAAAGATGAAGCATGGTGTTGAAGGTGACTGGATTGTTATCTTTTGGAAAAATAAAAGTAGAAATCAAATGAACTATAGAAAGTTGATTTATTTGGGTATCTGAGTTCAGAAATGGAACAAAATGTCAACAGTAAAAGTTTCGGCACTCTAGGAAAGCAAGAATATATTGCCACCTAACTGTATATATACACTAGAAATGAATTGAGTAAGAACAAATTGTAGTGAGGAAAGGTTGATTCTTATAGGTTGCTCCAAATATTTGAAGAAAATCGACTGCTGACATGAATGACCGAAAGGTAGACGACTGCAAGGAGAGGAAGGATGATGTGAAGTTACTTACTAGTCGGCGTTAGTGTTTTTGTGCTTGTTAAAAGGCCAAAGATTGACGAGGCGTTCTAAAACAGCTGCACTTTTGGAGAAGTAGCCAGAGAATCCCTGAGGAATCGTCGGAGGAGGGAAGTCTTCAGCTGGCATGGCGAATGGACGAATCATCTTCTCCATCATCTCCAACGTCAAATGTGATCCCACTTCTTGCAGCCTTTCAGGACCCATTATTGGCAATGTGTGCTCCTGATGCAACGAAGCTGCCTCGCTATCATTTCCCTGCCAAAACGAACAAAATTTGTTGCCTCACTGAGGATATCACAAATCATTTAGTATTTCGGTTGAGTGTCTATGCTGGAGGATACAATTAAAACACTGAAAAAATAAAACAAAAATGCATTTTGGGGATGAATGTTATAATTATGGGTTCAGGCAGTTTGTTGTGTAAATGACAGAACTGAAGCGTTTTCACTCTAATGTTTATGGTGAGGTTTCCCAGAATAGCAAACTGCCCACCAGACCATAACACGATGTTGACAGAAAGGAGGATGAAACTCGGTCTCAGTTGAAGGTTACCTCCAACGGGGATAAATCTGCACCTCGACTAAAAGTCATCTCTATGCGAAATCTTTTAGGATCTTCCAAAGCCACCTGCATTCAATTCTAGATGTTACTTGAGGCAGCAAACCACTAAGAATGTATTTACTCACTAACATCATCATCATATACATAAGTGTGTTACAGTTTTGATTTGATGAGAAATGCCAAAGGAGAAAGAAACAATCCCAGCTCTATTTATATGGGAAGAGATATATTTGTATAAAGCTCAGTTCTTTTCCAGTTCACAGTTGCCACCATCAAAAGAAGGGAAGCGCAAACATATTTTATAAAAAATCAAAATTATTTCTGAGAGATATGGATAAACATTAGATTATGAGTACCAACCTCTGTGTCCTCAAATAACCTCAATACAATGTAACTCATATAATCAAGCTCCTTTGTCCTGCACAAGCGCTCCAAAGCATTATCAGATACAAGGCTAGCTTCTCCTTGAAGTGATTCATCCAGGTTGCAGTAACGAAGAACATTCATCAAGGAATGGATATGAGATTCCTGCATTAAAAAATTTAATAAATCTCAACATAATTTGGACAGAAGATGAAAGCAGAACTGATGTCAGACACTCAGAAAATATCAAAGTTGTTTAGCGATATTTAGGCACAACACTTTTTTCTGGTTCCAACCCATAAAATGATTGGGAAGGAGCAACCAAATATCATGCCCCAAATCACACTGGGACGTATCCAGTCAGAACCATGAAAACCATCATGCTTATTTATTAGGTCTCACTGGTAGCATTTTCACATGAATTTCTAATCATATTACAGCTATTTTTACTTGGTGTTGGATTTAGACCTCATGAACTCAGGAAAAATATAATGCTATCACATACACTGTGATGTACTTTCTACATGAAGAATCATTATGAAACTTCAAACACAAAAATTAATCATAAAGGATGTTAGTTCCCCAATGGCCATAAATTAATAACCTTCATAAACACTTTCTAGAAAATTAACTGGTTCAAAGGGTAAAACATTACGCTCAGAATTTTAGTTCAGCCAGAACGGTGAAAACAGATGCAGGGGATGGTGAAAAGACTGAGTAATCAAATAATAAGAACGATTACTCACTGATGTAAAGTATAGCCGTGTTCGCACATGTCGGTCTGGTGTTTTTACGTTTGCATACCTGATAGTAAGAACACATAAGTAGGAATGAACTATACTGTTTCCAACAGTTTACATCATGCTTTCAATTTGTGCGGCCAAAACCCAATTGTGATGATCAATGATTATTTCTAGATAGTAAAGAACGTGTGTGATTGTGTGAAAAGAAGAAAAGCTATTGCAACATTTACTTTGGGTCCAAACGGTATTTGGTTTCTTTGTCATCATCATCATCTTGATCCATTGACTTTTCACTGGTACAAGTACCTTTTCTTGTGTGTTCAACCTTACTGTGGGACTTGGAATGATAATCCGTGTCTTCTCTTCCATTGTTCTGGACTGCTGAATTATTATCCTGGTTGCTCTTCAATTCTGCAACGCTCAATGCTTCTTCACGCGTATTTCTCAGATCAATCAAAATTTTGCCCAACAAACGGCGAGCAATCTGAAATTTTGTAAAATAAAAATTAGAAGCTAACAACAATTTTTTGATGACATTATTTTGAGCTACTACCAACTAATGGTGTACACAGTTGTAAGACGTGTTAACCTTATGAGGTCTATGTGTAAGTTCGTTAATAACAGAAGATGCTATTGTAATTAGACCTAACTTTACGGCATGTCAGTGTAATTTATTATCTACATAACACTAATGCTATAATCAAGTGATACATGTAAGCAAGTTGATTACTAAGCAAATTTAAGCATTCCCCATAGAATCCAGATAGCCTGGCATCCGTAAATTAATATGCACGTTTACATTTCTACTAATATTATAAGGTGACGTCGGAAGAAAAGTTAATTACTGAAGTAGAGTCAAGTACCCATAATGACCTAGAGAACCTGGAGTCAGTAAATTAATAGTACCATAAATAGTGAGTTTAGCTTAGGTCATTTGGTGTAGCGGGTGACTGATGGGTATACCTGCCTTTACTCTTTTCTACAATCAAGAAGGTTCATGTGTCAAACCCCCATCCTCCACCTGGCCCCCGGTATAAATAATTCTTAAAAACTCCTATAATGTTTGACGAAATTTCAAGTAAAAGGAAAAGGTGAAGATATTGCAGGTAAACATGTAGCTGACACCTTCGATCCAATCTTCAGTTTTTGACTTGGATTGATTCCATACTCATTCGGAATAACACCATCTGCAAGTAACTGAAAATAAGAAAGAGTCACATAACCGCAACAAGGTTGAGCATCTAACCACCCACACCCCATATAAATATATGCCTTTGCCTTCAAAATGAAAAAAAGAGGGTGGTATGTACATTTCAAAGATTCAGAGACTTTTGGGCGGAGGAGTGGAGGTGAAAGCAGGATGAAGCAGAAGATATTACGACCTATAGAGCAGATGCATTACATGAATTGACTATTTCATACCTGTGCTACTTTGAAAAGTTCGTCTAAGCCTTTTAGATTTAGGTGTGCATTATGCAAGAGATCATATCTGTTAATAGAAATCGAAGGACAAGGAACAAATCAGAACAATGAAGACGCGATCTGTAAGTCTCAGAAAACAAAAATCACACAGATTAGAAAAATCGTGAGCACATTTAGCCATCCTAACATCACAAAAATAGATGTACCAAAGTATAGTACTAAAACTAGAACGCTTTTTCCCTTAGTCTAACTAGCTCTATATTCAAAGACCAAACATCTTCATTTTAAAATGCATGTCCTCAAGAAGAGAATATATTGTTTATATCCATGAACCAACACAATGAAGTCTCAAGTATATGTACATAAACACATGCCCTGGGCATATTTTCTTCTTAAATCTTAAAAAGCAAAAGATACAAGAGACGAGAGGCAGGTGATGATCAAAACACAATCGTACCTTAACAAAATTTTAGCACACATTACAAGCCCAGTAATTTATTCATTATTCTTCATCATTGTTACAAAAAAGAGAAGGCAAGGGTGGCACCCCACCAGGGAAGATTGCGCATGTTTCTATGCAGCCACTTTAGTTCCTATAACAAACCCATTCAGAGACTATGCCATAAATCTGTCCGGAACCGGGCCCTAACCATTTCAGAGACAGACACAGAGTAGGGCGTACATTAGCCCCATCAGACGGCTTGGCCAAGACTGAACTCACACTATATTCGACCTTTACCACTAGGCAACAATCGCTAGCAGTATCATTTCAAAATAAAGTTGAAGAAATAGGCGACAACTGCTAGCAGTATCCTTTCAAGATAAAGTTGAAGAAACTTATTGTACAATATACAGGATTCACCAAAAATGCAAGAGTACGTCTCTTACTTGCAAGAGTCATAAACATCAGGAATTTGTTTTATATCGAATCTCCTGCAATTGGGCACATATAGTTAGTTAAAGGTCAACCATGAAAACGTCAGCCAAGCAAGGTAGATAAGTATGAATTGCAGCAATTTATCATGGAAAAGGCAAAAAAATAAAAGGAAAAATGATCAGGTAGGGACTTACTCTTTGCGCTCATTATACAGATCCCTCTCAAGTTTTCTCCACCGAGCAAACATGAGAAGAAATCCCTCACTGCCACAAGGTAACCCTGCAGCAATACGGTCAACATCTATATTTGTCTTACCAAGTGCCTTAGCTTGATCATATGGAGGAATTAAATCATAGGGGCTTGTCTTTGCAAGCTCCTCAATTTCGTCCTTGGCTAGAAGTCTTACTTGCTCGGTGACCTTCTTTGTTAACTTCACCTAATAGTGATTTGGCAAACACATTTAATGTCCAAAGAAAATAACAAAAAGAAGCTCCTCCAGTAGGAGGGGTGCAAGTTTGTCGAAATACGACAAAATAACATAACTTGGAGACAGAGGATGTAGCATGTGAGGTGCCACTTATCTCATACATGATGTTAGCACTTTACCAATTCAGGTAGAAGTTCAGGTGCATTTGGAGGAACTCCAGCCCCATCTACCATCCAAGGCTTTTCTGGCACGCTATTGTTATGAACAGTTTTTGTTCCAGAAGTTATAATCTCATTTAGCCTGGCCTGAGAGCAGAACAAAAGAAAGCTGATAACAGAATACAAACTTTTCAAGACTCTAAGGATTCCTTCTGAATTTCTAAAAGTTAGTGCATCCAAGACCCAGAGGTGCTGAGATCTGAATCACTCACCATAACACTTCAAAAAGAAAGTAAAAAGGTTATAGAAAAGCTACTCGCAGTTAATCTTCTTTTTGATATATGTTTGATGAAATTTATAAATAAGGTATGACAGAGAACTCTAAATTGGTCAACTCCTGAATAGTATATATACATTTGTATCCTTGCATCTCTACTTAATGGACAACAATCATCATATTTAATATTCTCAAACTGTATCCTAACAAAGCTTCTAAACAGCAGATAAACTAATAAACTGGCAATCAAGAAATTTCTTTGGCTGGTCATGAAGAGTAGCTCCCTTATAAACACAACACCTAGAAACTATAACTGGGGGAAAAAATTCACTCCTATTGAATAGAGATTGTAACTTTCGATGGGCTTAATCATTAGAATGTCTCATGTGCTTGACAATCATCCGCGCATTAATTTTATCCAGATAATAATTCTCTGCAACTTCTGGCATTAGGATAAATATATATGGTAGTAAACCTCCAAGCTGATTGTATAATCAATTTATTTACTGGGTCATGGTTATAGATGCAGATCTTTTCTTATCTCTCCTTCCATTAATTGAAATAAAATAACGATAAGCATGCAACTAAGGTTAATAAGAAAGACCAAATCTTTAATACATAGAATATGGATAAAAAGAAGTACGTTGGTAAAAAGAATAATCTAAATTAACTCGTTCTGCGTTCTTGCATTAGATATACAATGCCCATGGCTGCATTCAGAAGACTAAATAAAATTGAATCCTGATCAGATGCAACTCGTCTATTTCCTCGATTGTGTTTCTCAAATTCCTACAACATTGTATAAAATAAATATACAGCTCAGAAGACAAACCTTAGCTTCTTCCATCTTAGTACTGGCATTTTCAAGTCCATCCAACATGGAAGAGTCCTTGCTGACGAGTGAAACCTTTAAAAGATATAAGTAAATATAAGAGTGACTACATGTACAAAGAGTCAACGACAAGGGATATGACTGTCTGACCAGGATAGGTGTCAATTGTCCTTCCAAGTCTAGAAGGCCTTTCGCAAAAGCAGCTGCTGACATCTGTCAATTTAATGAATAAATGAAGTAAACAATCATAAATTAACATTCATGTTAAGATTGGATAATAGATCAAAGGAGCCCTGTTTGAATATGTACAGTCCAATATAATTTCCCCAAAATATACATCGATTTGGACTCTGATGACTGTCCAACATGATTCTCACAACCCAAAGAGACACAATCGAAAGCACAAACTGAACAGAGCGCCTGATGTACCACCAATTATGTGGAAGCATAACCTGTACGCGTCCTTCATCCGAGCTGTATATTTTTAGGTCATGACGATAGGTGCTGTGGAGGCGAAGCAGGCCAGTACCTTCACCTGAGAAGGGAAGCACCAAAAACTTAGAAAGAAGCAGCAAGGACAAATGGCTGTCAAATTTCACCAATGGGGAATGATTATGCTATTGAAAGTCAAACTAAAATGCATTGCTCATGAAGAAGTACAATAGAATGTATAAAGATAAATGGAAGAACTAATTTTCCTATTATCTAGAAGAAATGGAGAAACCAAGTGATGCAAAAAATAATTACTGCTTTACAAGAAGGATTATGTAACAATAAACCTATAGTGGGGTGTAGGAGGCCTGGTGTTTTGGCATGTTCTCATACACACAAATAATTGGAACCAATAAAGAAAAGCATTTTTACCACACAGATGATATGCATGATGTCTAAACAAACAAAGTCTGATCAAGAGCCAGAACTAGGCAGCAACTTGCGGACTTGGAGATATTGACACCTAATAGCGAACCTGGATACATATTGTTCCGGAAATACCTCCCCAGTTCTTCAGCCTGCCAAGGAAAAAAGATGCGCAAAGTGCAGGTGAATAGATATTTTGGTGGCAAAAGCCAAATGCATAAATCAGAAGACTTTCTTAAATAATAAAAGCTATAGATCCACTTATGAGAGACCAAAATCCTAGATTCCGCATGCAAGAAACCACCGAATTTTCACCTGCTTTCTGCCAGCATGAGTAAGAACACCACCATATTTAAGAACCATCAGTGCCTCCGTAGGTCTTTCTTCTTCTCCTTCACCATTATCTTTCGCAACTTTAACCCACTTTAATGGCTTAAGTTGAACCTTCCTATAAATGCCAGAGAAATGCCCCCCCTGGATGTAATCAAATTAGCCACTATAGACATATCCAAGAGATACCCGTGAAAATCAGAGCAGCCAAATAAAACAAGCAAATAGAATCATGACAAAAGGAAAGTTCATTACTACAGGAAAGAAATCAAAACAGGAAAAAGATTTGAGTTCAAGTAAGGAGATAGTGAAATCTGGCAAACCATGTGAATGTGTAGTGTGTTTGTACAATGGGGATTGAGATGGTTTTTTTGCTAGAAAATAGGTCGGCCATCTCTAGCATGCAGTATTGTGTTTTTTCCTTATGTGTCCTCTTTTTTTTTCTTTTTTCTGTGTGTGGGTGGGTGGGTGTGGGGGGAGGTGGTTATCAAGAGTACAATTTTCAACCAAAGCAATGAAAACAGATTATTTCTTTTATCTGCAAAACAGGCGAAATGATTTAAAATGGACCTCTTCAAGCACTGCTTTCACTTGACGAAGCTTTTCAGCATGCTCAATGTCTTCAGCTTCACTATCACTTTCTCGACCAGGTCTGGATGATAATTTTATCATTAGTGCAGAGTTATCTAGACAAAAGTTCAACAGACAGAAAATATGCGGTTTTTATCATTTTAATGACTCCACCAAAGTGTTTACCAAGATGTATGCACAATGAATTTTATGAAAATGAAGTAAAAAGAAAACATGCACTTAAAGCTATTCATCATGTTTCTGCATTACAAAGAAACACTTCATGATAGGAGAGACAGCCTTGCTAGTGGAATCAATACTTGGCCTTGTGCTACATTTCATAATTATACATTATCATTTCTAACAAATCACAGCTGTCCATGACCATTAAAAATGATTCGTTTTGTTTCTTCATGGATAAAAATGAGCTGAGTGAATAACTTGTTCAGATTGAACAACTAAACATACTCTATTAGCTAACATTAAATATAACTGGCTCGATCCAAATTTATTGTTCATGCAGATCGAGCTGACAGCAGAACTTATAACATTGTCATCTGCTTAGGTCCAAAAATCATGTCGTAATGGTACTTTTCTCTTTAAGACATGAAGTTATTGGAATGGATGCACATATTCACAAGTTATTAAGCTGTTCATGAATTAAACTAGAAAAATCTCCACTGACCTAGTACGAGGTACTAAAATCCGTGTCGCATCTAAAAGATCTTGCAATTGAATGGCACTTTTCAGCTTCGTCTACATAAGGACATAAAAAAAGGTTAAAAGGTAAAGACGCATCACTTGTACATCATGATGAGAATAGGATCAAGAAAATGAGGTTTATATGGAGGAATTAATAAGCACCTCTGCTCTAGGTCGTCCCCCATTATATTTTAACATCAAATTCAAAAGCTTTTCCTCAGTAACCTTTAACTTCACTTTCTGTTTTGGAGTTCTATCACCACTGTCCAGCAAAGAATGAATTCTCAAGGGAGAAACATGTAAAATTAAATACAGTAACAAAGGGTGATATCTTACTGCCGAATAATGGCAATCACACAACGTAGCTCTTCAGATTGCCCAAATGTCCCAATTACCCCACTTCCCTGCCGTGTTAGTCCTTCAGATGGCTGAACTGGCTCATTCACCTTCCATGGTAAATTTGGTGGAATTGTTGAAGAAAGATAAGGTGCTTTTGCTTCAAGAAACATTTTCCTCAAAACACAAGCAGCATCGTCATAGTATCTGCATTTAATAGATAATTTTAAGGGTTATAAAATAGAAGTAAAGGAGGATGAGGAAGAAGAAGAAGAAGAAGCTACTATCACAAAATAAAGGTAATAAGAGCATGCAGAACAAAATCATTCTTTCAGGATCACTAATGCACAGGGATTTAAAAGTCACATATCAACAGTCCATAAACCAAGAACAGAGGCATAGAAGAAGACAGATAGCATGCAAAATTGAGTCTCAGAACAGCATTTCAGAATAATCCCTAATCAAAATCCATCCTGGACTGATTAGGAAAGCCAACAATGAATGAGACAAAAGTATAGCAAAAGGAAAATGTTACTTGTAAGAATTCTTAACAAAGCTCCAGCCGTTGACATCGCAAACATAGGAGCGTCCCTCGCAACGCAATAGATCAAAGCCACAAACCTGAAATAACATCATGAGTATTTTATAATATTCACTCAATCATTGCCACACAGACTCTTTAAAGAAAGATTGCCTTACTTTACCATACTATTATATCCTCAGCAAATTAAATATATTGATTACACAAGCTATGAGATGCTTTTCAATGCGAGCTTATGGAGTAATGGGCTAGACCCAATAACAAAATCTAAGTACACTTTTATTTTTTGAGAAGTTGCTTAGAGCATTTAAAAGAAAAAAGTTGACAAAATATTGTGTCATAATGGATGATTGTCAATAGTATGGACCATTTGGATAAGACTGATGGAAATAAACATTTTGACCAAGCCTAATAGAACAGCATGGTCAAGATATATATATATCCATGCAACACAGTGTAATGAGGTGATTCTGAGAACACTTCTTAATTTGAAACCTATCTGAAAAATGTGAACGAACTTCCAAAGGCACAAACAAGATATTGTGCAAGTTAAGGATGCAGTGGAGAAAGAGACAGAAAAATAAATTATGGAAATTTGACAATCACTGAAAGTGTCCAAGATTATAAGAGGAGTTTCAGACATAAATGAAAAAGTGAACAGTGGAAGTATCATATTTACTTACAGCTTGCCTAAATGCAATGCAAACCTCTCTCGCCATTTCCTTCTCCATAGGAGTAAGCAGAACAGGATATCTGACCTGGAATGCCACAACTTTTAGAGCCAAAGGACACAAAATTGAGAACAAATAAGAAGTTGATCTGATATTTTCTTTTGCCTTTGGAATTTAAGAATGGTAGAAAGCCGAAGCAACAACACAAGTAAATAACAAGACTGGAAGCCTCTAAGCATTAACATGAAAGTCCTCATATCTGCCACCGTACCCAGTGCCACAAAATACTTCAAGCATTCACTAACTCATACACTCAGATCTCATCACAAAATTGACATGAAAGCTAAACTTCACTCTGTTCTTTTATTTACCAAGTGGAATAAAATCACAAGTACGTAAAATTGTAGCAAAGTTCTTACAGTAAACATATCAAATTTCTTACTTCTTTACCGTCAGGGTTTCTCATAACAACACCATCGACCACAGGAGATTTTCTTGCCTCTGCATGAGCATACTCAGGGCCAACTGTATACACCTATGGTACAACAAGGATTTCGATTATTTCTTAATCAAATTTATAATATCACTGCACAGAGTTCTATATAGTACTAAGACTATAATATGTATAAAAGTCTAAACAAATTATTTCACTTTGCCCCTTCATTTTGTTCTATACTTATTTTTCTTAAGGAGGCACGCCCACAACAGGAAGTATTACCAAAAAAATGGACCAAGGACAAACTTATTGCCAAAAACAATACAGCTAACATGTCGTACTGAGAATCAAGAATCCATTTATAATGCTTAACATATAGTGCTCAACAAGAATACAAGGAAGAACAATATTACAAGGGAAAAACTTCAGCAGGCACAAATAAACTCTAGTTAAGGTACCTAGGATCGTGTACAGAAACAGTAGATATAATTTTTATGTATATCTACAATTAGCAAATTACAGAGATACAAAAAGCTAAAAGTTTCAGATGAAATTATTTACTGAAAACTCTCAAAGCACAGATTCAATAACCTTAGCGATGGTGCTTTATTCTCAGCCTTATTCCCAGTACTTCAGGAGGCTTGAGGATGAAAAACATAATGCATACTATAAGATGGAGTTAATATCACTCATGTCTCCAAAATATGTCCAATCACACAAGAGAACTAAAAGATAACCTCAGGCAGCACCTGCAAATTGCTTGTAGGTTCGAAGTTCATGAGTAGAATGTCAATACACATAACCTTCCGTATATTTTGGTACATCCAGAACTTACAAATACTTGCGTACTAAAAGGTCAAAATTTGACAAGGATTTATTCATTCCAATCCCAAAGTAACAACCTTCACATCTGTTCCTCCAGTGGGCATAAATTCCTCATATATATAAGACCCTTCACGTCTAACTCTTCTGACCTCTGGATGAAATTCACTTGAGCGATTACCAACCTGAGAAAAGATGTGAAAATATCAACAATTAATGAAAGAATCCATAAAAGAATAAAAGGCAGAAACTATCATGGTCATACTACGACCCCAGCTTGTTTACGTAATCATATGATATTCTAGTTAACAATTATAAAGCCTGTTGGTTCGCAATCAAATATTCCTGAATTAGGAAAAAAAATTGCTAGACAATCAATTTTTTGTTAAACCATTCAAATAATGTAAGATCAAAATAGGCCTAGAAACAGAAACATAGTTAACAAGCAAACTCAAGGATGAGTAACTATAATACTCAATCGACAGACGCACTAATTGAGAAGAGAATTTGTGGCTTTTGTGAGAGAAAAAGAATAATAGAGTTGAAATGAATATGACTTTTCACTAATATTCACAAAAAATTACTTCGAATTAGTTATCTTCTAGAAGATCATCTGTTAGTACAATCTGAAATTGCTCCAGTCAAGGTCTTGAGACCATGTAAATGTGATTCATTTTGCCCCTAAAATGTTAATAAAACAAAGTGCCCTCACAATCATGGCCAATCCAGAGTTTCCATACGCCCAGCTGCTCCTCCACACCCCCTAAACCGAAGAAGAGAAAAACGAAATGGAATACCATGGAATGCAGATCCAATTTCAAGTGAATAAGAAAATCTCAAATCATCCGAGAAAAAATAAAGTGAATAAATAAAGAAGTCTACAAGATGAGAATTGCTTAATAGAATTGAAATGTAGACAAGCAAAGAGTGGAAACTCTTAAATAGAATGTGAAACAATTGTTTGAGAATTTCAACTTGTACAAGTGTAAGAACTGGATTTCATACTCATAAGCAGTCTGGAACAAGTAGTTATCTTGAAATTTTACCTGCACACCCCAAGAATTGGTTTCACCACTCAAAAAGTCCAAGGGATAGTGCGTTACACAAAAGAGTTAAATACCTGTTGCTGTTAAACATCCTCCACCACACCACACCACACCCCCCCCCCCCACCCCCACCCCGATGTTCGAACTTGAATGCACTTGAAATGGCAGTCCGGTTAAAAAGAATTATTAGACGAGGAACATCATCAAGCAAATAGATGGAGAATACTTGGAGAGTGCACTTCAATGCAGCCAAACCCAACAGCAGAAGCACTCCAAGGCCGCTCAAGTTAACCTTAAAATTACAAAGTTCCTTTTCCATTTAATTAGGTACACTAAGATGCTAATTTAATGACAAGCTAGCAGGAAGACAACTGACCCTATCATCACAAGTTAGAAGAACTAATACAATTTCCATATGGATAAAGGAGGGGACTATAAATCAGTATGCTACCCTAGCCTACACATGTGGAACAGCAGTTGAGTTATACAGCATAAATACCCAGGACAAAATGGAGAATTTGGCATGCAAGAATTTAGTCAATAAATTCATTAGTAGAAGGCTTTCAAGGTGTTCTTCTTTTCTCCCACAATCCTATGACAAACTAAGCATGAGAATTACTAAAAAATGTCTCAATTGGCATGACAAAAAGGATTCAGAGACGCAAAAATATACAGGCATAAGATCTAAAATTAAATACAGTATATACTAAAGGTCTCACCTTTCGAAACAACTCCTTCATCCCCCCACCAGCTGAACTAGGGTAATATATCATTATACTGTGATCATCACCTTCAAAAAACATAATATGATAACTGGCAGGCTGTTCTAGAATAAAATAAATAAAGAAACGCAGTATGACTGTATGAGAGCTTCCAGCATCAAGGCAACTGGTCTAGTTAACAACTAGATATTTCCTTAAACAGCCAATAGCTGCAAGTATATATTGAAGTAAGTAATCTTGATAGTATCATAAAGCAATTTAGCAAGAAAATTTTGATAGAGATGCTCTTTGATGTATTTGTATAAGTTGCAAAATCAGTTCAAATTGGGAGCATATTTGGGAATATATAACCCGAGCTCAAGCATACAACCCATGTTGGCGAGTCATGTTACTAGGCCAAATTATAATGGAGGAAAGGAAAAGGAACTCTAACACATGGACCAACATATGTTAAATAATAGTAATAGATCTTACCATGAACAGGCTTCTCTACGAAAGGCTTCCAGAAGCGGTTGCCACGGACTTCAACAAAATCTTCCTCCTCAACAAAATAATCCAGCTCTTGATTAGGGTATTCCCTGTTAACTAGGGCATATTTTGGAACAGCAATTCCAAACCTTTCAAGACGCTGCCATCATGTAAAGCACACCAAAATCATTACAACAACCACCACCATCCAGAAAGAGAAAGGTTAAATGAGAAAATGGATATATTTGTATATAAAAAAAAATAGATAGAAAATTAACTAATATACATCTCATTTACCAATGGTAAGAAAAACCTAAATTCCAAGATGGATAAGTAGGAAACCATTTCCAAGAAAAGCAATTTATTGCTGGAGCTCATACTTTTCTTGATAGAGAAATAAATCAATAAAATGCCTGACCTAAGAAACATACATTTTATGGATCAATTCTAAGAATAATGGTGATAAAAGATCGTGAGAAAGTGCTAACCGGTTATATGAATCAAATACCTTAAAAGGGAAAATGGACAGGAAGTTGGATTAGCACACAATTAATAGGAGAGCTGAAATTTTTGTAAGACAAAATGATCGAAACAACTGAAGTACTAAGGAAAAGAATAAGATATGGAATAAAACATAGTTTGTGAAACGGCTCTACTACTGAGGAGAAATATATGGAAGATTACTGCCGAGTTCCCCAAACTCATACACCAAACAGCTTTTTTTATTCATTTATGCAATGTTGGTTTGAGTGAAATATGGAGGTAAAAGTGCCCATGTAAGTGGATGTATAAAAGAGACACTCTTTTGAATGGAACGAATAATTGGGAGCGAAGTAAATCACAAGGAATAGGCAATCCTCCCAAACCCAATTACCGTCCAAACAGTGCGGGAATGTGAAAGTATAAAGCACAAAGGCGACAAACTCAAATGCTCTATATTATAGTATTGTCTATGAAAAGCACAAGTTTCAGCTAAAAAAAAAGTAGCTCAAATTGCAAAACACTAAAACAAATAATACCATTATATAGACTTTGGAGAATTATAAATCTTTCCTCTAGGTCACACCAAACAACTTGAAAAATTAATCTCTCCCCTATGTAAAATAAGTTCCACTCCCCCTTTCCCTTTCACTTCCCATTTTCCCTCATTCAAAGTTACAAACCCTTATCTGTTGGAGTTCTATCTCGTCATGCATAAAGAGTGAAGGGAACAAAAACTAAACAGTAGAGAAAAATTTCAAGTAGGTAACATGTATTAAATTTCTCTAATCTCTTAAGATTAAGAGATACAAACCTCATACACTGCTCTTCGATCGTGAAGAAGATGTTGTTGCCCCAATTCATTTACAAGGAAAGGCCTACAACAAATAAAATGATAAATCAGCAGTACTATGGGATCATTCACAAAACTACAGCAGTGTGACCATGTTTCCATAATAATTTCTTTATTGTAATAAATTAGAAATCAACAAATGTAGGTATATATGTCCAGCTTATTAAGAGGTCTGCTATGCAACAAAATTTCTGATCCATGTATACGTACACATCAGATAGCATGAAATGGGAAACAACTATTTGCCAGAGTACAAAATGTGAGAGCAAGGTTACTGTGCAGGCAGGAATAAGAGGAATAACCATTTATCGCTTACTTCCTTAATGCAGCATATGCTTCAGCCTTGTTAAGAGGATATCCAGAGGAATAGAAAGCAATCAAGCAGTCACATACAGGCCATCTGCAAACATTACTACTATTATCCACCCAGCCACTAGTTCACAGTTATATCTAAAAGAATAACAAAATTCTTCTCAAGGAAGAGAAGAACTAACATAACACTAGCTCAACAATCATCATTCCCTCAAATTAAATCTCATCTGAGGAAAAATCACCTTTCAATGGGCTCTTCTAGGATTACCTTGTCCCCAAAATGCACAATCTACAGCCATTTTGTAATATAAACAAATCAACAAAATGAGAAACAGAAGTAAGAACTATCTAAATTTTCTATTATCAACACTGAGACAAATCTTTATGTTTTCTCACTGCAATGAATTCCAGTGGCAGAATTCATTAAGAATTGGCCAAAGTTAATTACATCAAACTCTCCAAACGCCTGTAGTCTGTCCAAAATCTGCAACATTGGTCCCGAGAAAGCCTGAAATAGTCCCATCATCCAAGCATAAAAATAAAAAAAGGAAACAAAAACAAACGAAACAAAATCAGTATACATCAACACTATTCCAACCAATCGGTGCATGGTTTGATCGGAGTGAAAATTTGAAGACAAAGGAAACAGAACCTCGGAGCCGCATTTCACCTTCTTTTCCATAACACACACTCCTATCGTTATTTTCGTGCGTAAAGGTTCACTCTCCCCCTCCATTTCTAACCGAAAACTACGAAAAATCTGACCACCACCCTCCACTTCCCAATCTCTTCTGCACTGCTCCAAACTCACGAAAACAACAAAATGCATCCACGTTAATTCACATATAAAACAACCGATCCAAAATCACTGCAAGCAAGATAAAAGGAGCGAGAAATAAGCACAAGTTTGTTACCGCTCAGATGCTAGAGTTTCGCAACGAGTACGGGAAAACACCCTCCCATTCAGATAGGACAAGGCTTCACAACAAGGCTTTTCTCCTTTTGCCGTTGTCAATCACGAGAAAGAGCAGGAAGAGAGAAAAAGAAACGGCGGCGACTCCGTAACTACCGAAAACGAGAAAATCGAGCTACAGTGTGTTTCCTGTAAAGTTTTTGCTTTATGTACAGAGCGTGCATTCAGAGATTTATAGAATATACGAAAAGGCGCCGTGTTTGGATGTGGGCCATGGAAAGGGACGGTTTACGGATCCTGATCGCTTGATTCAATACTTGTTTGCAACAACGTCTTAAAACCAACTTTTTGGCCGGATTGGGTTTATTGTTTCAATTGGAATTGTATCTTTTATTTTATTTAATATTTCAACCATGCAAAATATATATGTTATATATATAGACTTCTTGTTTATATATTTTAAATATTGCAATATGCTATAGTAAAATACAATTGTTCAATTCTTGACGTTATCACATGCACAAATAATTCATATTCTTATAATTACTTTTAATTTTTACGGAGAAATGTTTTTAGTTTTCATCGAATTTACTCAAAAGGTTTTCCTATGTGCAAGTGGCAAAGAAATATCTTAAAAAGTTAAAATTTATATTTCTCAAGTGAAGGAATAATGCTAAAATATAAATGTTAAGTGGAGATGGCAATGACGGACCTCACAGTAAGGCGGCAAGATGCGTCGAGATGGCTGGAGCTTAAGCTCCTTGATGAGTCGAGCTGGAGCCTGAGTGTTTGTGTTCGAAAGCTCACTTTTTTTTATTTTAATATTTTTTTTAAAATGTTGGTATATATTAACTGCATATTTAATATTATATGAAGGACATATTCAAATTTCTTTGTAAATTATAATTATACTTAATCAATATCTCATATTTTAATTTTAAATAATAAAAAAAATAATATTTTTATTTATATCATCCAATGTTTATCTAAAAAATAAACTTAATCAATAATTTATTATTTTTTATATTCTTTAAAAATTTATTTAATATAATACACATAATTTTATTGTTATATTTCAGTATCAAATTATAATCTTGTACTTTTATAAATTAACAAGTTATAACAATCAACTTGTAATTTTTTATATTTATTTGTGAGTATATATTTTTACCAAGATACAAATATATTTTACTACGAATTAACTTGGATTGAAATTTGGCAATCTCCATTAATTAATCTAAAGATAACAATAACAATGATGGTTGATCAATTTTCCTTATTTTCATAGATATTGTGTTATATGTGTCTAAAATGATATCAATTACTCTTGTTGTTGCTTGGTTTAAAATATTCTTTTTTAATTCTTGTATAATTGAAAGATATTATCATTAAACACTGTGATCGTCATATTTTTTAAATGTGTTTTCATGATCATTCTCATTGATGGTGTAAAATTTGGAAAATCGTAGCCTACGCATGTTTTTACCAAACCAACACAAGAAGCTAGAAAAAGTAAAGAAATGTGTAAAGTGTAATTCTCATATATCTAAAAAGAGATGCCTTTACAAATGAATTCACCCCCTATTTATAGTAATTTTTTGGGGGTGAAGTTACAATTTTGCCCTTTGATCCTACGGCCTAGAATTGATCTGCTGAGGGTATGATGGTCATTTTGCGTGCCCACTCCTTTTTTAACCTCCGCTTCTTAACTTCCTTCAACTTCTTCTTCAACCTCCTTTTGGGGGTGCTTGTGTAGTTTTCTGTAAGTTGGAGGACCTTTTTGCAAATAATATTTTTCTCCTCATCAGTAGTCCCCCGACTTTCAGGAATTTCCTTGGAAACCTGAAAGTTCCAAGTAATAATCTGACTTTGATTCGTCTTCCTCTTCTTGATAATGTTCCCCTTTGACGTAGGGTCTTCTTCTTTTGGGAATCCTCCTTCCACTAGAGCTCTCTTTCCTTCTTGCTCCTTCTTCTACTAGGGCTCTTTTCCCTTGGCTCTCTACTTCTGCCACGGGTTCTTTTCCCTTGGTTCTCTACTTCTGCCACGGGTTTCTTTTCCCTTGGTTCTCTACTTCTGCCACGGGTTTCTTCCTTCTTGGGACCTTCTTCATGTTGGCTCTTTCTCTTTCGATTCTACCTTTGGTTCAATTCCTTCCCTTGCTAGGATTTCTTATCTTCTATATATGCACTTGGTGGGATACTCCAAATTTCTTCCTCTTGCTTTATTTTGGCCTGCCTACTTGGTCTCAGCTACATTCCAAAAAGACGTCGAAGCGAGTTGGCTCAATTATATGGCTTTTCATCTCTTTCCTTGCAGTTGTCTTTTGTAGTCCAACTTCCAAAAGTCCTCGTTCGTCAGTCTGGAAGAAACAGAAATAATTTGCCAGTTCGAAAGTTTTTTTAGGATGTTATGCACTTCAAGAAAATGTCAAAGGATGCATCGTCAAGGGTCCATCAATGGCGGATCCGTCGATGGTAGATAATGGCCTGACTGAGGCACAAGCCCCGGCCTGGAAGTCCAAGCAGGAAAAGTATAGCGCAGAAAAGAAGTAATCAGGAAAGTCAGTCAGCTTGGTCAATTCCTTTGAATCACGAAATAAAGCAAGAAAAGGAGCCGAGGGAACTGGTTCAATTAGTCGCGCAAGTGCGATTAATGATTCATTCAACTAGCGAACTTATCGGGACTTTATAAAGAAAGGCAAGTACGGCATTAGTATTTGTACTTTTCTTTCTCTTTTCCCTGGGGCAGCTAATCAAAACTAATGCCTCGGCCACGCTTGGATGTGGCCGAGGCGTATGCCTCGGCCTGGAGGTGGCCGAGGCGTTCTGCCTCGGCCTGGAGGTGGCCTAGAGGTGGCCGAGGCAGGTGGCCGAGGCGTTCTGCCTCGGCCTGGAGGTGGCCGAGGCGCATGACGTGGCCGAGGCGCATGACGTGGCCGAGGCGCATGACGTGGCCGAGGCATTCTGCCTCGGCCTGGAGGTGCCTCGGCCTGGATGTGGCTGAGGCCCCCTCGCCTCGGTCGGATTTCAGTTGAAGGTGTCTTGTTGCCCCTCCTTCCTCTTCTCTCGCTTGCTAAAGTGTTTGATTTTGATCACGAGGTGATTTCAGTTTTTGGCACTAGGAACATTTATTTGACTTGCTAGTTTCACCCGGAATTGGAAACTTCCTCGATTTCCTTTGATAGCGCAAGCCCCCCGCTTCAAACCTCGAGGTCGCGCGTTAACCACTTCTCTCCTAATTCTTTTGCATACTTCGAAGAGTTTCCTCTGGTGTTTGCAGGATCTCGGCGCCACCTCCCCTCTTGCGGCTTCTCGATATTTGGTTCATCCTTGGGAGAGTTGTTTAAGGACTCACTCCTCTATCCCTTCCTCTCCACAGTTGTAACACGTTTTTCCGTAGAGGTTTGGTGTGTTTCGCTTTTCGTCATGGAAGGGAGATGTTGTTGCTCGCTCCCTCATCCTCCGCAATCTCGTATGCCGCCGTGGTGGCGAGGGGGGCCCCGCCCCTTTAATGGTTGTTGTAATTGTGTGGCGTTGCGTTGCATTTATTTCACCTTGCGTCGCGGCGCATCATACTGATCTCTTCGAAAGCTCTGTAGGAGTTCTTTGTCATTTGAGGAACTTCTTAAGAGTTCTTTTTATCAAAATACGTTTGGAATTTCACAAAGGTTCTTTTTTACTATGTTATCAAATTTTATTTCTCTATTGCTTATTATATTAAGTTGTTTTTTCTCGAACTAACTTTCAAATGAAAGGGGCAATCCCCTTCTTACAAGCAAAAATATTAACCTCAATACTGTAAGGGGCAATCCCCCTCTTTCAAACAAAAACATTAAGGTGAGGGGTCATCCCCTCTTTCAGGTAAAATACAAATGTAAGGGGTCATCCCCCTCTTACAAGCAAAAATATTAAACTAAATACTGTGAGGGGCAATCCCCCTCTTTCAAACAAGATGCTAAGGTGAGGGGTCATCCCCTCTTTCAAACAAAAACATTAAGGTGAGGGGTCATCCCCTCTTTCAGGTAAAATACAAATGTAAGGGGTCATCCCCCTCTTACAAGCAAAAATATTAAACTAAATACTGTGAGGGGCAATCCCCCTCTTTTTGAATTATGCTTAAGTATTAGGGGCAGTCCCCCTATGAGAGGTAATCCCTCTCTTTATTATCTCGGGGCAGTCCCCCGGTGAGAGGTAGTCCCTCTCTTTATTGTCTCGGGGCAGTCCCCCGGTGAGAGGCAGTCCCTCTCTTTATTGTCTCGGGGCAGTCCCCCGGTGAGAGGCAGTCCCTCTCTTTATTGTCTCGGGGCAGTCCCCCGATGAGAGGCAGTCCCTCTCTTTATTATCTCGGGGCAGTCCCCCGGTGAGAGGCAGTCCCTCTCTTTATTGTCTCGAGGCAGTCCCCCGGTGAGAGGCAGTCCCTCTCTTTATTATCTCGGGGCAGTCCCCCGGTGAGAGGCAGTCCCTCTCTTTATTTATTATTATTATTATTATTATTATTATTATTATTATTATTATTATTATTATTATTATTATTATTATTATTATTATTTTTGCAACTCATTAAAACATATAGGCGATAGGAATTTCTCGAAAAAGTAAATTTCATTACCACCATGTGAGGTACAAGAAAGTATTATAAAACTTCATATAATTTACACCGAGAAAAATTAATACAATATACATTTTCAGATTGACCACGTTCCATGTACGCGGTACTTCCTTTCCATCCAATTTTTGCATGTGGTACGTTCCTCTCCTCTCCCTTGTTGCGCGGGGGTGTGGGCCTTGCTTCTGCTGCGGGGGAGTCGAGGGGCAGGAACGTACCACATGCAAAAATTGGATGGAAAGGAAGTACCGCGTACATGGAACGTGGTCAATCTGAAAATTGATATTGTATTAATTTTTCTCGGTGTAAATTATATGAAGTTTTATAATACTTTCTTGTACCTCACATGGTGGTAATGAAATTTACTTTTTCGAGAAATTCCTATCGCCTATATGTTTTAATGAGTTGCAAAAAAAAAAATAATAATAATAATAATAATAAATAAAGAGAGGGACTGCCTCTCACTGGGGGACTGCCCCGAGATAATAAAGAGAGGGACTGCCTCTCACCGGGGGACTGCCCCGAGACAATAAAGAGAGGGACTGCCTCTCACCGGGGGACTGCCCCGAGATAATAAAGAGAGGGACTGCCTCTCATCGGGGGACTGCCCCGAGACAATAAAGAGAGGGACTGCCTCTCACCGGGGGACTGCCCCGAGACAATAAAGAGAGGGACTACCTCTCACCGGGGGACTGCCCCGAGATAATAAAGAGAGGGATTGCCTCTCATAGGGGGACTGCCCCTAATACTTAAGCATAATTCAAAAAGAGGGGGATTGCCCCTCACAGTATTTAGTTTAATATTTTTGCTTGTAAGAGGGGGATGACCCCTTACATTTGTATTTTACCTGAAAGAGCGGATGACCCCTCACCTTAATGTTTTTGTTTGAAAGAGGGGATGACCCCTCACCTTAGCATCTTGTTTGAAAGAGGGGGATTGCCCCTCACAGTATTTAGTTTAATATTTTTGCTTGTAAGAGGGGGATGACCCCTTACATTTGTATTTTACCTGAAAGAGGGGATGACCCCTCACCTTAATGTTTTTGTTTGAAAGAGGGGATGACCCCTCACCTTAGCATCTTGTTTGAAAGAGGGGGATTGCCTCTCACAGTATTTAGTTTAATATTTTTGCTTGTAAGAGGGGGATGACCCCTTACATTTGTATTTTACCTGAAAGAGGAGATGACCCCTCACCTTAATGTTTTTGTTTGAAAGAGGGGGATTGCCCCTTACAGTATTGAGGTTAATATTTTTGCTTGTAAGAAGGGGATTGCCCCTTTCATTTGAAAGTTAGTTCGAGAAAAAACAACTTAATATAATAAGCAATAGAGAAATAAAATTTGATAACATAGTAAAAAAGAACCTTTGTGAAATTCCAAACGTATTTGATAAAAAGAACTCTTAAGAAGTTCCTCAAATGACAAAGAACTCCTACAGAGCTTTCGAAGAGATCAGTATGATGCGCCGCGACGCAAGGTGAAATAAATGCAACGCAACGCCACACAATTACAACAACCATTAAAGGGGCGGGGCCCCCCTCGCCACCACGGCGGCATACGAGATTGCGGAGGATGAGGGAGCGAGCAACAACATCTCCCTTCCATGACGAAAAAGCGAAACACACCAAACCTCTACGGAAAAACGTGTTACAACTGTGGAGAGGAAGGGATAGAGGAGTGAGTCCTTAAACAACTCTCCCAAGGATGAACCAAATATCGAGAAGCCGCAAGAGGGGAGGTGGCGCCGAGATCCTGCAAACACCAGAGGAAACTCTTCGAAGTATGCAAAAGAATTAGGAGAGAAGTGGTTAACGCGCGACCTCGAGGTTTGAAGCGGGGGGCTTGCGCTATCAAAGGAAATCGAGGAAGTTTCCAATTCCGGGTGAAACTAGCAAGTCAAATAAATGTTCCTAGTGCCAAAAACTGAAATCACCTCGTGATCAAAATCAAACACTTTAGCAAGCGAGAGAAGAGGAAGGAGGGGCAACAAGACACCTTCAACTGAAATCCGACCGAGGCGAGGGGGCCTCAGCCACATCCAGGCCGAGGCGCGTGCCTCGGCCACCTCCAGGCCGAGGCAGAATGCCTCGGCCACGTCATGCGCCTCGGCCACGTCATGCGCCTCGGCCACGTCATGCGCCTCGGCCACCTCCAGGCCGAGGCAGAACGCCTCGGCCACCTGCCTCGGCCACCTCTAGGCCACCTCCAGGCCGAGGCAGAACGCCTCGGCCACCTCCAGGCCGAGGCATACGCCTCGGCCACATCCAAGCGTGGCCGAGGCACATGCCTCGGCCTCTTCCAGGCCGGGGCTTGTGCCTCAGTCAGGCCATTATCTACCATCGACGGATCCGCCATTGATGGACCCTTGACGATGCATCCTTTGACATTTTCTTGAAGTGCATAACATCCTAAAAAAACTTTCGAACTGGCAAATTATTTCTGTTTCTTCCAGACTGACGAACGAGGACTTTTGGAAGTTGGACTACAAAAGACAACTGCAAGGAAAGAGATGAAAAGCCATATAATTGAGCCAACTCGCTTCGACGTCTTTTTGGAATGTAGCTGAGACCAAGTAGGCAGGCCAAAATAAAGCAAGAGGAAGAAATTTGGAGTATCCCACCAAGTGCATATATAGAAGATAAGAAATCCTAGCAAGGGAAGGAATTGAACCAAAGGTAGAATCGAAAGAGAAAAGAGCTAACATGAAGAAGGTCCCAAGAAGGAAGAAACCCGTGGCAGAAGTAGAGAACCAAGGGAAAAGAAACCCGTGGCAGAAGTAGAGAACCAAGGGAAAAGAACCCGTGGCAGAAGTAGAGAGCCAAGGGAAAAGAGCCCTAGTAGAAGAAGGAGCAAGAAGGAAAGAGAGCTCTAGTGGAAGGAGGATTCCCAAAAGAAGAAGACCCTACGTCAAAGGGGAACATTATCAAGAAGAGGAAGACGAATCAAAGTCAGATTATTACTTGGAACTTTCAGGTTTTCAAGGAAATTCCTGAAAGTCGGGGGGCTACTGATGAGGAGAAAAATATTATTTGCAAAAAGGTCCTCCAACTTACAGAAAACTACACAAGCACCCCCAAAAGGAGGTTGAAGAAGAAGTTGAAGGAAGTTAAGAAGCGGAGGTTAAAAAAGCAGTGGGCATGCAAAATGACCATCATACCCTCAGCAGATCAATTCTAGGCCGTAGGATCAAAGGGCAAAATTGTAACTTCACCCCCAAAAAATTACTATAAATAGGGGGTGAATTCATTTGTAAAGGCATCTCTTTTTAGATATATGAGAATTACACTTTACACATTTCTTTACTTTTTCTAGCTTCTTGTGTTGGTTTGGTAAAAACATGCGTAGGCTACGGTTTTCCAAATTTTACACCATCAATAACATTAAATAATTTCTGCCAATTTTATCTGATACTCATTGCTCAGCTTCAGAGTATTGGCATAAACTCAAATTCATGCTATGTGACATTGGCTCAAACATAAGAATTATTTCAGCATTACAAACTAATTTTCTTGTAAATTATTAATGATTTACTGTTGACAGAAGGAATAAAATTGAGCAACCAAGGTGGGAGGCACCAATTATATTTGATATTACAGAGTTCACTAATGAAAACTGGGTAGAGGATGGACATATACAACAAAGCTTCAACCATCTCCATACAAGGCAAAAGTCCACTAGGCATACCTTTCCCCATTCATGGAGACATGTTTATCGCCACATGACTTGCAAGGAAACTTAACAAAAAATTTGGTAACAAGGCTATTGTTGCTAGTATATATAGTATTTATGGCTTAATTCAAACTACTTACTAAGAAATTCTTAGAATATCCAATTTGTTACAAGAAACATGGTTGTCTGACATGAAACGAAACTGGCCAGATTACTTCTTTCTATTCTTCCACATTAACAAGTTAGACTGATCAGAGTAGCTGTCTTCCAAACTGCATCTCCTCTGTGATGGGACTTCTGCAGACTCACCTCTTTGGTCGTCCAACCGCTCTCCCGTTTTCTGCATTGCTTCAAGTATCTGTTTAAGAGCTCTGAGATCCTTACCGGACCTTTTGAATTCAAGTTCTGTTATCCTCTTCTCAATTTCACCGTAAACTGAAGAAGAGAAATGGGTACTTGTGGGAGCTTTCCGACTCTGTGAAGCCGTTTTAGGATAACCTTGACTGAAATCTTGTTGCCTCCACGGAGCTGGTTCCGTTGGAAACCTTGAACCTGTAGTTGGTTTCCTTATAACATCGGCACTATCCAATCATGGTGATGGCAGAACGGAATCGTTTTGTGAAGCACGGGGAGAATAAGCAACTTGATTTTGCTTGATTTTTCAGCTGTTGAGGTTAATTGTGAAGAAAAAGATTCTTTAACACATGACTTTATCGTCGGGATGCGACCCTCATTTGTGGAAATGGTATCTGGGAAGCTTCCAATCCCATTAGCTTTGCTACGACACTGGACGTTCGGTTGTGGCCTCCAGGTTCTTGGTTCATTTGAAAATTTTGGCTGGGGTTCTCATTTTCCACATGCAGGTCCCGGCTGAGAAAATTCAGTCGGGCCGAAGACTTCATGAAACTTGCTTTACTGTCTAGAGAAAGCCTTGGAAGTTCTTTTTGCTTTCATGCCCGACTTAAATGCCTCTCCTGATTCCCGTCCATCATAAGAGAAACGATGGAGTGTCAGCCGGTCATCCTTGCTGTTCTTTGTACCGTCCTGGACCTTAGCAAGAAGTCGCGCTGATCCCTCATAACTTACGGCATTGTAAGTTATTTTATTTTACATCTCCAACTATTAATCACTAAAAGCAAACATCTTCAGAATCTTACTATGCCATCTTTCGTTGCATATTGAGGGTCCAGATCGTGCTGCACACCTTGAAAAACACAAAAAATGCAGCAATTAAGCCAAATCTTTGGTGAGTAATCGGATGTTTGAAATTGATTTATATATAAGCTGCACGCTACACAGCTAAAGTAAAACTACGTTTAAGTCTTTATCATGCAATGTTTTCATTTCTGTAAGAGAATGTTCATTGTTCTGTGCTTGTCAGTCTGTTGCAGACAACATGTACTCCTAAAACTACTACGAAAGACACTTTTAAGTCAAAATATAGAAGCACTCCCAAATACTTTTAGTTGTTTTGGCTTTTTTGTAAATAAATCATTTTTTTTGAACTACTTTACCCTTATTATGATAATTTTAATTCAAGTTTACCCTTTTTAGTTTATTTTTTAAATTACTCATCTGAAATTGATATTAGATTTTTTAAATAATTTGAATAATTTAACACTTAAATTTAGAATTTCACACGTTTAATATTTTAGAATTTTTAGATTTTATTTTCTATATTATCTAATATTATTCCTATATTATAAAAATATATATAAATTAAAATTGCTATGATTAATTAAAAAATATATATTTTTTGGCAATCATATAAATTCATTTATTGTCTACGAATGGACAATTATATTACTTAATTAGTGGGAGCATTATGAGAAGAGTGAAAGAGAAAGAATGAAAGGAGAAAAAGGACACTAAAAAAAAAGTGAAAGATGCAAGTGTTGAATGGTGATTAAGCACTCGAACCTACGCACTCCCCATACAAAGTTGGCGTCCTTCACCAGGTTGGCAACAGCTAAATTTATTTGTTCCTCAACGGTAATTGTAATTCGTATATTTTTCAGTTCTAACAGTTATTTCCTTAATCTTGGGTTAACGGTTTTTTTTTAAAACAGGGTTAACGGTTTTATTGATACGAAAAAATCTTTAGGGTTAACGGGTATGTCCTTAATTTCCATAAAAAAGAATGACCCAAAAAAATATTTTTCTTCATCAAATTTGATTATATTAAATTAATTATATTGCGATGATTATTATACTTGTTTAATAATAATTTAAAATATTATAGTTGCATAATAAACGTGTTGCACTCATTAGATGTGCATGACAATTGGTCTATATAGATCAAAATCCCTTAAGGAATCGATACTAATAATAAGTAGTGTTTTGCAAGGAATATTTTCGTTCATACTCATAGCAAGGAATAAATTCGTTGATGATTTTATTACTTCAATATCAAACATATTAAAAATATCTAATTATTCAGCAATGTATATATTATTGCTAACATTAATTATAATATTGAATTTCAATTAATTATTCAGTGCCGCATAGAGTTCAGCTATGCACTGGAAGATCCAGTTGAGCAACTGGAGCACGTCAACATACCAGAGGAAATCATCAGTGGACATGACTCTCAGAGTGATCCTAGACAAATTAACTCACGTAACAGATTAGTACAAGTAGCCTCTATATTTCACCGTTGCTGATGCACTCCAAACTAAAAAGACCTGTGCAATGGCAACATAAAAAGACCAACTACTTAAATACATGAATTCAACTCTTTTTTGCTTATTTTTCATTCGTCTGTAATTAAGTTCAGAAAGAAAGTCTTAACATACCTTGATTAATCCATCGGCAAAAACAAGAGAAGTTCGGTGCATTTCAGATGCCATCGAGTCCATCATCAGCTTGAAAACCTTTTTGTTCGTGTTTGTTTTCATGACAACCATCTTACCTGAAGTATATATTTTTGTAATTCCTAAATCTGCAGCCATTCTCCTGACATACAGTTTCTTCAACAAAATTTCCATGGAGTAAGGCTCTTTTCCATATTGGCGACGCAGATTTTCAGTAAACTGAATCAGATTCCAGAAGTCTTTCTCAGCAGCTTTCTCAGCTTCATTGATTGTTTCCAAGGGATTCTCCAGATAATTTATGTATTCAGAAGGGAGATGAGGGTTCAAATTCATGTTAAACTGTGCAGGCACAAGAATAAGAGGGGTTAAGTATTTCTTATATACTATCAATCAGGAAAATATAATGAAAAATGCAGAGTGCAAAAAGAATTCAAATATTCCCAGTTATCAGCTATGTAATATAGGAACATAACCTTTGTTTATCCATGAAGTGAAATACAGAAGATGAATGGGTGGTAGTACAACTCCAGATTTTAAGGAGCCCAACAAAACCAAAGAACTCTACAATCAGTTGAATAGTTTTCATGCTTAGCTGCAGAAATAAATTTTATTTGGATGATCATATAGTAGTTTTTGAACATTCTAGTCCTCTTTTTTAGATACGAATACGATATGCCCTTGTCAGCTCAGTCAAATAAGCCACAGAAATCACTTGGCATGCCACATTAACTAGCATTAGAGTTGTGCCCTGGTAAGAGATCACAGAGTTTCAGTTTCACCAAAGTGATCACAGAGTTTCAGTTTCATAAGATAAAAGACAACTTTCAACTGTAACATGAAACATAACTTTATGGTTAGGTCCCGATGCAAGGAAGCAATACCTGAACTGACTGGTAAGGAACAGAGACTATGCGATGTTCGTCTACTGGGAATTCAAAAAAACAAAGTTTACGCTGTCCGTTGGAGAATATTTATAGGCAGTTCAACTATATTGTTATAATCTGCAGTACTTTGAGAAAGTTCATCAAAAACAGTCTAGAGACTGGTTTTCGGAATGAAGAACTGTTGACCAGCATTTAGTAGGAGATTACTTGGAAACTGAAGATATTTGTTAGAGGATTTTTAAGAGTATCGGAAGATTTTGCATTTTGGGCGGACCTAGTTTCATGCCTTTCATATTTAATTTCTTTTTATTCTATAGGGTTAAAAATGTAAATATGAATAGACTGCTTGTAAAGTACAATATACGAGAAAGAGAACAAGAATGAAAACTTTATCTTGTTTGCAAACAAGAATAACTACATCTTGGAAAATTATGCGTAACAATATAACTGGATCGACAAACCTTGGAAAGGCTTTCGAAAAGCGTTTCAAAGAAAAGATCAATCCCAACGTTTCCAACATCCCTGTTTGTTGCTCACCAAAGATGTTACCAAAGCCTCTGATAGCCATGTCTCTTTCTGCAAGTTGAAAACCTTGGCCAAGATCTCGATATTCTTCTAGAGCAGCAAGCCTCTCCTGGAGAGCCAAAGTGAAACACGGGAGATAAATAAAAATAGTGAAACATGGGAGATAAAATCTACTAATATGGCAGCAATGATTGCATAACTGCATTCGATGATTTCAGTAAGTTTTTACAACTGATACTAGAAGAATTGAAGGGGAACATACAAGTGCCTGATCAGAAAGCAATGACTTATCCGGGTAAAATAAGAATGCATGAGCCTCCTTATCTGCTCGGCCCACCCTTCCAGGCAACTGGACAATAAAGACGTAAATCTTAAGCAATATCTATTAATCATGCTACAAATGATAGGGTATCAGAAAAGTAGCCTAGAAATTTTTGTTCATTTCCGGAATTAAACACTGCTGGTCAAAGATGAATATTTTGCTGTATTTGATAGATATATTTTACAGTATACTGGTTGTACATCTTTTGCTTCAATGTTGATCATGCTTTGCTGATAGTAAAAGGTTGCAATTTACAACAGCTGATAAACTCAATGTATGCAACAACAAGAGTAGCTTACAAAGAAATTCACGTCCTAATTACTTCGTCACGCATCCGGTTGATGATTCTCGATGCGTCGTTTAGTCTATTTGCTCTGTCGTAAATGCCAGCAACAACAAGATGTAGATCCTTCTTGTTAATGTTGGGATCTAGTTCTAGCCTCTCAAACAAAGTTTCAACCATGTTGAAGTCTTTCCTCGACCCGCAAAGGCTCAGCATTTGAAAATGAACTTCATCTGAGAAAACACAACCCTCGTCCTGCAGCTCCATATATACGCCATCTGCCTTGTCAAACTCGTGTAATTTGCCATAAGCGTTGAGAACAAGGGCTATCACATTAGAATCGGGAAAATATCCTGTTGATCTCATTCCCTCGTACACCTCAATTACATTTGCATACTTTCTGTATTTGGAGAAAAGATTGATCATACGCTCAAAGACTGCTATATCTTTGACCTCTCCAGCATCAACGGCCTGTCTGAAAACCCAAGTGGCTTCTTCTATTCTTCCAGCTCCAGCAAGGATATGAATGGCAGTTCCCCGTGGAATATTATCTGGGCGCTTGAGTTCATGCAACAAACGTTTGGCATGAGCAACCAAACCAGCTCTCTCATATGCCACAATCATTGTCTGATAAAGAACTTGATCAATCTCAATACCAGAGCTTCGAAGCTTCTGAAACAGCATAGCTGCCCGATCCAATTTCCCTACTTTACCCCATATCGATATTATTGTGGAATAAGTAATTGCATTCGGCTCAATGTCCCTGCTGTGCATCTCCTGAATAAGATTATTAGCTTTTTCATGCTCCAGCGTCTTTCCATAAATCATTATCATAGTATTATACGTTACGACGTTTTGCTCAATATTCTTTCTCTGCATCAACCTAAACAGATGTATTGCCTCCCCAAAGAGCTCAGCATCACCATAAACCCTCAAAAGAGTATTATAGCTAACCACATTTGGCTCAATCCCCAATTTTCTCATACTCCAGAACAGCCTATCTGCTTCCTTCGCCATATCAAGCTGCCCGTACACATCTATCATTATATTACATGTGGTGAGATCAAGCAAACACTTACTCTCCCTCATTTCCGAAAACACAGATAAAGCCTCTAGAAACTTTTGATTCTCAACATACATAGTCAACAATGTCGAGTAACTAACTGTATCCGGCATAACCCCTGCCTTCCTCATCTCACTAATCAATGACCTTGCTTCCCCAAAAAGCTTAGCCTTCCCAAACACATTAATCGTTGAATTATACGCGACGAGGTCGGGCGCAATCCCTGACCTCTTCAGCCTTGAAAAAATTGAGATCGCCTTCGAGTAATCACAGAGTTTCCGGGACAACTCAATCAAATTACTGTACAAAACCAAATCCCCAGGCACGCGGTCCTGTTCCATCTTCTGAAGCCAAGACAATGCATCATCAAAAAGACCCTCTTTCCCAAAATGCGTAATCAGGGTAGAATAAGTATACCTATCCGGAGACAGAGCTCTCTCCCGCATTTCGTCAAACAGTCCGTAGGCAACCTCCCACTGCTTTGCCCGCAGCACATTACGCAACACCACATTGTAAGCAAACACGGATGGACTATACCGTGCTTCCTCATTCATCCAATCGAGCAAAGCAAGCGAGCGTTGCCAGTCGGGCTCACGTGAGAGTAACGCGACCATGAATCTGACGGAAAGGCTGCGGCTTTTGTACGGTGACATCAAAGCGTAGAGTTCATGCTCGTCGGAAGTCTGGCCAATGGAGGATAACAGTTCTTCCATATCTACGCTGTGGTCCAGAAATGCTGAGTTCCGGCTCCGCCGGTGAGGCTGGTGCGGCGTCGTGTTGGTGGATGTGAGTGGGACATGGGTTTTTCTTCGCCAGACATGCTTTGTAGGTGACGAGAAAGCAAAGAATTTGAGGTGGGCTTTGGGTTTCTTGACGTCCCCCGAAGGTACGAGGATGTTGGCGAGAGTGAAGCGGAGCAATGGAGGAGAAGGGATGGGGTGCTGTGTGTGCATGGAAATTGTGGGGAATAAAGTCCTACTCATCTGCCAAATTGTGGCTGTGCGCGCTTTCGTGCTATTAGATATCACATGTAGTATTTGGCTCGTACAAATTTGTAATTAAATAAATACTACTTATTTTCACTTGACATTCGTTCCTTTTACTACATTCTTGGAGTATCAAATAAATCAAAACTTCAAATAATGTCAGGGTACTAAATTAAAATAGCACTACCCACACTTCAAAATGCCAGATCGTCTTAACAAACTTTCAAATGAAATTCAAAATTAAATTAAAGTAGGAAATTTTCAGGAAAAAAAAAAAAGAGAAAAAACATAAGAAACTCAAAGATCGGAGAAAAATTAGTTCGAAGCAGCTCAGCTCGAAGAATGAGTTAAACTTGATTGTATCAATATAAACGAACAGAATTACGCTCCACTCTAACAATCTATACAAGTATGAAATACAGAGGAGGGGAAGAATGATGCTTAGAGCATCAATTTTCCAACACTCGAACCTAATTGACAAGGAAGGCCAAACCCATTAGCGGCAAAATTAGGGGCATGAGATGTCCAAATCTCGAGGATTGAATTCAATGGTTAGCCTGATTGAGATCAGCTATTGACTGCCCAGAGCACCTTCAACCTACTAATAGCCAAATTTACTCAGCAAACACATTAACAACAGTTGTTGACATTACATTTGAACTCAACGCGGTCAACACAAGGTGCAACAACAACATGATGCGCCAACAATAGTTGTACAAACCAACAAAGAAGATCGAGATAAAAGTTGAGCCAACTAAAATAGATAACAAGCTCCTTCTAAATAGGGATCCATTACTTATTGGCGTGACATCAATACTTCTCATTCGTATAGAGTATTCTAAAGTGATACACAACTAGGCCAATCCACACCTACAATAATAAACTCGTGACAGATATAGGACATGTGAATCATGCTCAATAACTTGCTAAATTTTCTCAACCGTCTCCCGTAAATAAAACGCCACGTAGAATAAGAAAGATAACATGTCATTTTGGCCATTTAGCACACTTATCATTTTCCTCTCGATATATTTCATTCTCCTACAACTTTTTAGCCACCTTCAATCTGTTTTTGCTCAAAACCTAGGTTGGAACCTTATCTAGATTAAGCATCGACGTTGTAATGTATTTTTTTTTTAATTCATCCCAATTTATTTTAGAAGGCGCGTGCATGACACGAAATCGCGTTAGGGGTAATTTACTCTATTTTCACAAACACAAGCAGGTAATTTGGTATTTATTTTTTCATAGGGGATAATTTGCTCATTTTTGATATCATATGGGGTAATTTGCATTTAACAAGCATTGACGTGGTAATGTATTTTTTTCTAATTAATCCCAATTTATTTTAGAATCGCGAATGAAATCCTTTGATCTTTTATTGTAGTGAACTCCAATAAGCATGGGCTATAATGTGGGTGTTTCATCCTTCAGATCTTGCAGCAACTTTAATTTTTATTTTAATGGAATGCTTAAATTTTAAAACATAAAAATGAAAATCAAATTTGAAGGAACAATGCCAATTTGCAACCAAGTACAAATAGACTCGGAGTAGGCCCACCTCCGCCCAGCCCATAAGCTGAGACTGCTAGGCCCAGAACCAGCCCATCTCAAGGCAGTACTGTGCCTGCTCAACTTATAGCGGGCCTGCACTATCTTGGGTCTAGGGCGGTCCATGGAGCTCAATTATAATAAAAAATTTATAAATTAATAATGTTAGGACCACGTAATTTTATTAATTTAAAAATATATTAATTAATCGATAAATTAATAATTTATTAATTTAAAGAGAGGTTTTTTATTCAACGAACCTACATTATTCTCCATGAATAAAACATATATATTGAATTAACTAATTGAATGATGTTTACGTGCAATGTGACTAATTAAATATAACTCTTTCGAAAGGAAGCAGTCATAAAGGAAACAACTCTTCGCAATTTTTTGTTGCAGAATGAGAACGCAATACTGGAGCTTTTGCATGCAGTAAGGAAAGTAAGAGATGATACAGATAAATTTAAATTTTAAGAAGAAATAAATAAAAATATAATCATATTTTTACTAAATTGTCCTAGTTGTATTTGTAATTTTATAGAATTATTAATTTATAATATTGAAGGTACCATAAATTTATATAAGTGTCTTTTGAAAAATTATTACCTTATTAATTTATTGAAATTATTAATTTAAATCTTAGGCCCGAACCGAAATCGAGAAAAATTATTATTTTAGAGAAATTATTAATTTATCGAATATTAATTTATAAAGGTTATATTGTGCTTACCTTTGCATTAATATTGTAAAAAATGTGTTGTGAATCCCAAGGAAAAACATTTTAGGTTCCCTTGACCTCAATTGTGATTGACAATCTTTAATCCCATCAAAACCAATTTTAATGCAATGCTTGTAATATAATTTTTTTTATTTCTTATCATCCTTAAAAACCGAGTTTGGTTTTAAAAACTAATTATAATTTATATTTGTATAATTAATTATGAATTGTTGATTAAAATGACTTAATCTCTTTCTTTTTTTTAAAAAATAGTTACTTAAAATGTAATTATGTAATCTTCCGACCAAACTAAACCTAAATTTGTCAAACCAGTTACGTAGATCAAAAGGAAAAAGGGATTTTATGCGTAATTGATTCCACTATCTACGTCGTTTCTCATGCGAGCAAAATCAATGCAACCCCATTTCAGAAAAAAAAAAAAAAAAAAAAAAAGAAGTAATTTAAATATTTTTTTCCTTTAAGGGCACCTTTACTTATTGGGTATGAATTAAGCGTGGATTGACTAAAATGTGATTAAAAGTGTGATAAGAGCAAGTGAGATTATTTACTATTTTGTTTACTTGAATATTGACAAGTAGGATTAAACATTATTCATCTTAACTTTTGTATAAGTGAATAGTATTTTTGCATGTGTTGTCACGTCACTAAAAATTTTCTGCATATCTTGTCACATCATGATAATTTTTTAGATGTAATAAAATCAAAAGTGAATGGCGAAATGAGTATAAAAAGAAAAAGGATGAGGACATAAAGGGAAACGAAAAATTAATCAAAAGAAGTGGGCCATGGTGATAAAATAATTTGAGGTTGGATAAGTGGATTTTAATTCTGCAATTATCACCCCAACATATAAGCCTCCTTTACTAATCACGGGCTAGGCTAAAAAGAAGTAAACATATTACTAGCAATGATTAGCCATGATATCGTGACTAATCCTTGCAAGTAAATGAGGCCTAATAGATAAAAATATATATAACTAACAAGGGTAAACTATATCGATATCCCTTAAAGTTTGATATTATTATACAAACATCATATATATTTTTGTAAAAATTATAAATACACTTTTTAAGGTTATATTGTAATTATGAATATATCATATATAGGATAAATTACAGCTATCTTTTTTTAGATTTGACATAATTACGAATACTCCCTTGCTATTTGAAAAATTATAAATACACTCATGAAGTTTGTAATATTTCAAATAAAGTTAAAGTATTTGTAATTATACGAAACCTCAAAGGGGTAACTGTAATTTATCCCATCATATATACAATAACAAAAATTTATACAAATATTTCTTTAAATACATTGCACTAAATACATGGAATATTTACATAATTACACCTGATTTAAAAAATATCAATATAATTTACCTTCAAAACAATTATTGTGCCATTATTTTCTTTATTACAACACATTAATCAATCTTCAAGATCCCTAATTATCCTCCTAAATTAAGCAACAAAGCACGACAAAATTTTTACCACATCTCTCAAAGTCACGACAGAATCTTCTTCCCATAATCTCAGGGTCATAATATGTTATCTTTGCTTAAACAAAGAGACAATACAAAGGTAGGTGGTATTTTTATTTCAACCTTATATTTGAACAATATTGACAGAAATTGAACATATCAAGATATTATAAGCAGGTTAGATTATTATTAATAATTATTATTAATTAATACTAATAGTTAGCGATGGAGAGATCTGAACTCTGAAGCAAGAACTCATCTTTACTCCATTCCTAAGAAAAAGTTTTCATTTTGTTTATTCTTTTTTTCAAAGAAAAAACAGAACAGGTGCAACTCACAGCTACAACCAGACCAAACTCCCACCTCCCACCCAACTCAAAATCCTCCAATCAATCATCAAAACCGCGCCGACGATCTGTGGTTTTTTTTCTGCAGATCTGAACTAAGCCCATTTCATAGTTCATCTTCAGTTTTCAGAATCTTTTGGTTTTCTTGAATTTTGATGGAGAAATGAAGAAGCTCAAGAACTACTATCTGCACTTGAAGCACCCTCAAACCATGGAAAGAAAATGGATCTTTCCGTTAGCCATTGGCTCTATAATTTCACTGTTCCTTCTGTTTTTAACCACTTTAACATCCCCGGATGGCGTGCCGCTCTTCCAACTGCGCCGCTACTACTCGTCCTCCTCATCCGCCGCCGCCGCCTCTATTTTTGTTGAGTCGAAGCTCAGACCTCTTCCAATTTCCGACCTCCCTCCGCCGCCGCGCATGGCCTACTTAATCTCCGGTTCCGCCGGGGATGGGCCAATGCTTCGCCGCACACTCGAAGCTCTCTACCACCCAAATAATCAGTATGTTGTACACCTCGACGCGGAGTCTTCTGCCCAGGAGCGACTCGATCTGTATAATTATGTGACTACCCACTTAACTTTTCGGAGATTCAAGAATGTCCGGATGATTACTAGGGCTAATTTGGTCACTTACCGTGGGCCTACTATGGTGGCGAATACATTGCACGCGGCTGCCATTTTGTTGAAGGAAGGTGGGGAGTGGGATTGGTTTATAAATCTCAGTGCATCTGATTATCCACTGGTTACTCAAGATGGTAATAATTTTGGTTTTTTTAAGCTTAAAAACGTTATCTTTCTTTCTGTTCTTACAAAAATCGGCGATTTTGAGGTTATCTGCTTGCTTTGATCCTAATGAACTTATGGGTTCTTGATGATGATTAGATCTGCTTCATACATTTTCATACTTGCCACGGGATCTTAACTTCATTGATCATACAAGTAACATTGGCTGGAAAGAGTAAGTAACCTTTAAGACACATACTAAATGTTTTCCAGAACTTGATTCTTACATGGGTTGTAAAAATTTACGGCATCTTGTTACATTCGATCCGCATAGGTTCCAGAGGGCGAAGCCAATTATCATTGATCCGGGGTTGTACATGACAAAAAAATCTGATGTGTTTTGGATTACGCAGCGAAGAAGTGTGCCGACTGCATTTAAACTCTTTACAGGTGTGTTTTGCCATTAGAAATCTGATGGTTTCTTACAGTGGTTCTATTTGGTTTCGTTGTTTGTCCTTTCTGTGTGAAATGTTACTTGTTTGGTCGGAAAGAGTTGCAGGGTATGGATGCTTCAACTTTTTGTCATACCCATATGCCTTCACCATTTTGTCAAAACTCATGTGTGGAGGATTGGTATCTTGTCGTGTTGGGATTGAGAATATTTGTTATCTTTTGTGGAAATATGTTAATTCCATGGTGCTTTTTCCTGTCTTCCCGACTCTTGAGCAATCAAGTTCTAAACAGTGTTCGTACCTAATTACGTTTCAATTTTATTTTACTCGATTGTCTCTCTAATCATGTTTGAACCTTTCCTCACGAAAATTTAGACCATACTCTTAAAGTAAATGATTCTCGTGATAACCTTTGAGGAAAATCAACTGTGAGAAACAATATTACTACCAGTTAAACATTTGAGTGCACGGCACTTGCGTTCATCAAGGGAAAAATACTTTCTTTCTCAATCCAAGTAACCACACACTTTTATGTGGTACGGTGAAGTAAGAGCGTGACAGTGGAATGTCTTAATGATCATATGGATGATTATTGTTTGTATTTATTCTTGTATGCATCTTTGGTATTCCGTCATTGCACGGCCATGTTCTTCCCTTGATTATGCACTTAAGTTTACTTGATTCGAGTTTCATGGTAGACAGCTCTGTCCTTGTGAGAGGAAGAGAAACCATATATGGAGGGGAAAACTCTAACTCTAGTGATGGACCATGTCAACATATATCGTATCCTTAACTAACCGATTGGAATTTTACTTTTGCTAGCTCTTACACATTATTACTGTTCCATTTTAACTTTTTTGATAAATTATTCTGATATGAGTTCTTAATTTTATTTATGTACTTCAGTATTCATATGCAATCAACAAAGAAAGCAATCTGGATAAATTCTTGGGTAGGACTAAACTCCTTTCCTTACAGGATCTGCTTGGATGGCACTCTCTCGGCCGTTTGTTGACTACTGCATATGGGGATGGGACAACTTACCGCGAACTGTTCTCATGTACTATGCAAACTTCATTTCTTCTCCGGAAGGCTACTTCCACACTGTAGTTTGCAATGCCCAAGAGTTTCGGAATACCACTGTGAACAGCGATCTGCACTTCATATCATGGGACAACCCTCCTAAACAACACCCACACTACCTTACCCTTGATGACATGCAAAGAATGGTAGACAGTAATGCTCCGTTTGCTAGAAAGTTTCATCACAATGACCCGGTGCTGGACAAAATTGATGAAGAACTTCTGTTTCGGGGTAAGGACATGCTTGTTCCTGGTGGATGGTGCATAGGTAGTCGTGAAAACGGGACTGATCCTTGTTCCGTTGTGGGTAACACCACAGTTCTCAGACCTACTGCTGGTGCAAAGAGACTGGAAAATCTTGTAACCTTTCTCTTATCAGATGACAATTTCCGACCACGGCAGTGCAAATAACAAATCTTGTTCTAAATGGCAACATGGGCTAAGTATTAAATTTTTTCAGTTAGAAGAAAGCCGGCTTAGAGCTTGATTCAGATTCATGATTTTCAACTCAAAGTTGTATTCACTGGGAGGAAGTTTCAGGACGATGGAGCTCCGTTGGCCGTGTATTATGGTATATCTCTGATCTTGTTCTTTGACCTGGAACGACCTTCACTTGTCGTTACCGGGTCTTTTGAACTCGTTTTGCGGGAACAGAGTAATTGATGATGGTATGGTGCCGGCAGACAGGCAAGTTTTAGGAGGGATGGAGATGAGCTTTTGTTCTGTTCTTACATCACATTCTTCTGCTCAGTAGTTTTGTTCTATTGGATTAATTTTGAGCTAGTATATTCATGTATTACCAAAATGCTGAGACATGATTCCAGTGTTGTTCTGGACAGAACTGAGCTTTACCATCTAGTTACAGAGATGTACATGAACAGATCACTGCTGCACTTGCTTTCATTTTATCTGTATTGATTAGTACCTTAAAATGTCTTCAGCTCCAAATCATCGTGTTCTCCTCTCTCTCTCTCTCCCTCCCCGAAATTTAGAAACAGGTGGAAAGAATTCGGAAGGGCAAACGAGGCCTGCAACCAACGTCCCTTTGCCTTCTGCCGCTGCTGCCATAATATGCAAGTATCTACCTGTTCACAAAACTTGGGACATAGATTGAAACTGATCTTTGCGCAAGATGCATGTGGCTGAGATTGAAGTTTTTGCAGAGTGCACGACTGTCATGTCGCGGGAGCATTGGCGCCTGCTTGAATTTCTCCAGGAGGAAGGTAAAGCAGGTGCCATCTCTCCTGCGACACGACGACTCCTGCTACTCGGGCTTTTCTCTCCTTCTATTATAATGTACTGCATGAGCATCCCACCATTTGGGCTGGCTCGTATTTATAGAGGCTGGAGAGCAAGTCGTGAAGAAAAAAATTAAGTCTAATCAATTGGTTATAACGTGGAGTTCCACACGACAGCGTGGGAAATTACCAAAAGGCCGAGGAATACCTAAACGTTTAAGATCCGCACAGTTTTATTCAGAACGGATCAACTTGGCCTGAGCTGATCCGGTGATGTTAAATATCTCTTGATTATGTCACTTAGTTTTATTCAGAATGGATCAACCTGGCCTGAGCTGATCCGGTGATGTTAAATATCTCTTGATTATGTCACTTAGTTTTATTCAGAACGGATCAACTTGGCCTGAGCTGATCCGATGATGTTAAATATCTCTTGATCACATCACTTTAATGTGATTGCACCAAATTGAATACGACTCAGCCTCAAATACCAAATAAGTAATTTATTTTGCATTTAATGCACAAAGCTTTATAGTCGAGCCGGCCTTTAATACCTGAGGACGGGCACGGCCTCGGAGAGTTTTGGTCAGGGACCGTAGTTCGGAGGTCAGATCATGTTATAACTTACATGCTACAATTCTGAATGAGAAATTAGTGTAAGAAATTCAAACACACGTGTTCTACCGGTTGACTTCTTCATTTCACACATTCACGTTGAATTTATTTTATTTTTGGCGCCCTCATTTTCCATTGTTTCTCGAACTGTTTAGTCTGTGATTGTGGTGAGACCCCTTGACCAATTTCTGCAAAACAGGACTAGGATCTGGATAGGGGATGTATGGTGTGAACATAGACCCACGTGGTTATGAAGATGGGGAGAGCATGTTTTGCTCTCTTTTAGCCTTGGGATTAATTATTTATCTACATAGGCAGAGGCAGGTATTAAAGTGAGATAACTAGAGATGCGATTTTAATGGCTAATGAGCACAAAAATTAGGTAAACAGTCTACTTCTTTGAATATAATTAGAAAGGTATAAACTGAAGCTATGGATTCCCTGTTCAATTCTAATATTTTGATTGGTTTTTTTATCAGTCACTATTATAGTATGAAAAGTTTATTATATTAATGTATATCCTAATATTTTATTTATTCAAACACTTTGATATCTTATTGTAAAATAAAATTCAACATATGTAAATTTATAAAACATATTATAAGATGTTTCAAATAAACTTAGCTAGATGCACTCCTAATCATTTTTGTCCCAGAAAACGTACCATGTCCTATTAACAAAGTCCTGGAAAATCAATCTCAGTATGCGCATAAACCTTCCTTATACCAAATAATTATAAAGCCAACAGCTTGACTATTTTTTATTTTTTTTTAAAACTATACAATAGTCCAAACATTACATTTTAATTATGACCTTGTCTCAGAGGCAAACAATCCTCTTTATTTATTACACGAAAGAAGCAGCAATCTAATCAGACATATGACCAATACCCCATCTCTCAGGACAGAAAGTGATAACATACTCATTCGCTGCACAGCTAGCCAACGGAGGAGGCGTATCAAAGGCATAGCTAAAATAAGAGGGACATGCATCCTTGAACATCTGCGAATACACGCTAGGCTTGCACTTCTCCGGGCTCCCGTACGCGTTCCTACAACAAAACGAGTCGAGATTGAACGCCAAGCATGCACTTTTGCACGCCACGACTTCCCCTTGGCTGTTCAGCACCTGGAGCTCCGTCGGGCACGTGGCCTTCAAATCTTTCGAGCAGCCCCTAATGTGACATTTCGTGTCAGACGACTTCGTCCAGACGTGGACGGGCAGGTTGTAGCCGTCAACAAGACTGACATCGTAAAAATTCGGTTTCTTCTTGTCGACTTGCAATGTGAATTCAACTAATGTGGCTGGAGGGAGGCCAATGGCCCCGTTGCACTCGAGTTTTCCATCACAGTCCCCTGTTTCACAGGCGGGCTTGTGGTTGGTCGAGTCGAAATTGCAGCCTGTGCGTGCCCAAATTCGGCCTGTCCAATCCCCCGGTGCCTGGAATTTTCGGGTTTTTCCGGGCGGGAGGTAGAATCCTCCGTTGGCAATGACGGGGTGTCCTTGGTTTGGGGCAGCGGCAGGCCATATCGGAAAGGGGCATTTGTTACTCACGTAGAATGTGCATGCTTGTGCCTGTAAATTACCTGGCAAACACACGACAAGTGTATTAAACTTGTTATATAATTTGGTTCAAATTTGAACAAATCAAGTTCGGACTATAATTTCCCTAGTTTCGTATGCTACAAATTATTAAATTACATGTACATTTCATCATGATGTAAATATTTACCTGATGAGATGAAAAGGCAAACAAGGGCAAGAAATGGAGCCACAAATTTCTCTGGTAACATCATCCTGCTGGTATTCAAGTGGCAGGTTTGGCTGGAATACTGCATATATACCACTTTTGTGGCAGGTTTCTTTGATTCAACTTCAAGATTCGGCATTGAAAATCTTTAAAACTAAGAAATTCAGCGGTAAGAAGAAACGCCATTTGTCCGTGATTATACGCATAAATGCGGGATTCACTTGCTTTTAGGGTGAGGAATTACACCCATAAAGCCAAATGTCTTTCATCATTTCATCTGTCAGCTATCACTGCTCACGCACTAGGAATGGCAGCGGGCTGGGATTGGATCCATTTAAGATTTTTATTTAAGAAAATATTTTTTTTAACATAATACTATAATAATTTTATAAATATGAGATAATGATGTTATTGAAAGGGTAATTTTTTTTAATATATTTATATGTTGAAATATTAAAAATTTAGAATATGTTTTACTCATATAAATATTAAAATATTTATAAACTAATTACATCATTATTTTGATTTATAAAAACATTAAGGTTATGTATTATATGTTAGTATTAATAAATTATATATATACATTTTATACATGTACAAACATATTATATATAAATATATATAAAAACTATATAAAATAAAATTAAAATAAAATAATCAAGATGCCAAAACTTCTAAGACCCAAACCCCACCTCTACCCACCCAATACAAATATTAGAGAAATTTTAGTCTGAATTTGGATCAATTATATATTTATCGTGTGATTGATATAATTTTAAAAAAAAAATAATTAATCATAAAGCAAGTATGATTTAAGTTTAATTTGATCAAACCTAATCTGAACAAAAATATTTAAATATTAAAGCTCCATCTCAAATTCATTGCCATCCTTACTCGCCCAGTACAAATTATTTAGTAGGAGCCCGGAAAGGACTTAATGAATAGGAAATTTGAAATAGCACGTCCATTTTTTTCCTATTATTTGAAACACTTCAAAAGATTTATTCTAATTCAATTTTCACAGTTTCACTATAGTTTTACTATATGCCCAGAGGAATTATTATTATTATTATTATTATTATTATTATTATTATTATTATTATTATTATTATTATTATTATTATTTATTACAATTTTACTTGCGTGCTCAATTAACATAGAGCTGCTAATTCAAAAGGACCTTTTTCTCCACATTTTGTTCTTGAATTTCTGATCCCTTGAGAGTCGGAAAAGTCTGTAATTTTACTTCCGCTCAGAAATAATGAAATGTTCTTCTCATAGATTTCCTTGAAAATCTCTGAAGTCTGACATGTGAATTTTCTTCATAAATCATCACAGCAGAAGCGCAGAAATAAAACTAAAATATGAAACCATTTTCAAAGAATAAAATACAAAGAAATAATAAACTTCAATATATCAATTTTGTAATTTTGTATACTCAAAAATGCAGAGGAGATCAGAGTTTGGTTAGAGTATCAGTCACGGTTTGTTCAGAAACACGGACCAAATAAAGTTATTCATCACATCTCCAAAATCCAAAAATAAAAGAAAATCGAAAATAGAAAATGGAATAGAAATCATCAGAGACTTAAATACAAGGAATCATGGAGCATTTACCAATCATATTGTTGCAGTTTTTTTTCTCATCACATGATTTCTATTCAGCTACAAATACAAAAATTGGAGAAGAAGAAAAACAGAGGAAAGCAAAATACAGGTGGAAAATGAAGAAAGCGCTGCGTGCAATTGTGAAGGCTTCTCCTGCTCCACATATATAGCAAAGAGGCGATCAGGGTTTTATGATTCAGAAACCCTAAAACGAGCGGCGGAGCGCCGCAACCGGGAGTTGGTGATGAGCTGCACTTTCGATGGCGTGGGCTTAACTGGGCCTTTTGTTTTGTATTACTAGTTTTAGTAAATCTAAACCTCGGCCCGGCCTATAAAATAGTTAGTTAAATGCAACAGGCCCAACATTAATAAATCAAAATTTGCTTTGGGGGAAGGAAAAAAAACAACAACAATGTCTCTAAATTTTAAGGAGGGGGGAATGTGACCCTTTAATGAAATATTTAACGGGAGGATCAAAACTGATGAAATTTTTATATTTGATGGACAAAAAGCAATGTTTACCCCCATATTATCCAAAAGACAATGGTGATTTGTATAACAGATTGTAGGTTAAGCGGTGTAAATAAATAAGGGATAGATGCAATTTACCCTCCTGTGAAAAAATAATTAGCAAATTATCCTCTGTGATCTTAAAATGAAGCAATTACCCCTATCTTTTCCCTTGATACAGGGGTAATTTGCTTCATTTCTCAAAACATAGGGAGGTAATTTGCTAATTATTTTTTCATAGAGGAGTTTTTACTCATTTTTTATATCATATTGGGGTAAATTGCATTTATTCCAAACAAATAATGATCTCCAAATGTGTGAACCCTCTTTATATTTTCAGGAAAAATATGTGTCTTTGTTTAATCAAAAGTTAAATATTCAATAACTATAATTAGTCGATTATGAGGATACATATATATATATATATATATAGGTTTGTGTGTGAGAGAGATCTTTATTAATTAAAAAACATCCTACAATTTTTGGTATAAAAAAGATCCTATAATTTTTTAATATACAAAATAGTATAATATATATTTGAGCCTATACAATCGATAAATCTTTTTTTTGTGGGGGGGGAAACAATCGATAAATCTTATTTTAAAATAAGATACAAATAATTTGAATGAAATAAAATCACAAAAATTATACAACATCAATAATAATGATGCATGATAATCTTTTGATATAGTCAAAATTAAAGTAATTAATTTGTTAAGATTTTAATTAAAAATAAGTTAACATACACTGCCTTACATTTTCTGATACAAACTTATGACATCCTAACATCTAGATTACTATATTTTGAAAAGCTTGTTTTATTCAAATATTTTTAAAACTCCAAAAACATCTTACAAACCTTAGGAGCTTATGAGTTTAATATTTAAATTAACCAAACATTAATCACCCTCAGTTTGTCAAATTTTGAACTTTGCAAGCAGACAAATTACTCGATAGGAGTACCATAATTATGGATATGCATCTCATGCAATAACAGTGTAGTACTTAAATCAGACACAGATCTGATTAGGTAAGGGGGAAGATAGTGTTTATGGTTTAAACAGGAGATCCAAGTGAAACTGGGATATAGCTACGGCTGCAGCGACCAAACATATATACTCTTGATCTGTCTTTTGGTTGGTCGTCTGCGCTGAAAATGCATTGATTAATACAAGTTAGATCGATGTTCATTTGAATTTTGTCAGTGAAATTTACTCATTTTTTCTTACAACTGATGATGATTTGTGCCAATAAGCATTAGCGCATTTGAATGCGCTGGTGGGCAGCAGTAGTTGTTCATGTCTGAACGATCCCATCAAGTTTCTAGTGAAATCTATGCTGAGATCTAATTTTGAAATACTCTAAATTTAATTCTTATTCTTTTTTTTTTTTTTACATCACAGTACTCTCCTCCTCCTTTTTTTTTTTTTTTTTTTTTTTTTTTTTCATTTTATATGTTATAGTTTGAAATAGTGGTACGAGTGATAGGCGTTGTTCCACATCGAATGAGGCGTGTGGAGATATCATCTGCAATATGAAAGAAATGCATTATAATATATGTTATAAAGTTATAAATGGTTAACAAATTATAAAGAAAATACAAATTACATAAGTTATTACTTATTGGTTTATGGTAAGAAGTTTTAGAAAAAAATTAAGTAAATTATTGTAGTCAAAATTTGTATTTATAATAAAATTTTTAAAATATAGTGCATTTATAATACAAAAAATAATCATTATACATGAAATAATACATTTATTATATCACATTACAAATAATTTTTGAAAAAAGAAGTGTAGATTTCATTAATGGATATAGTTATTTTTTTAAATATGATATTATAAAATAATATCGTTGATAATATTTATCCCAATATGACGGATATTACATTGAGTCAGAGATATAATTCAATATTTTGGAACATTATCGATGTTATACATATTCTCAAACTTATCGACTAGAACATGTATGTTATAAGCTGATACTTTAAATTTTTTGTTATCTATTTATCTAATATAAGAAAAAAAAAATCACTCACAAAATAAATTTGTGATACTATTATATCATTTTTTTGTTGTATCTATAATATCCTTAAGTTAATTTTTTAAATATAATACATTGATTTATATATTTTATTTTTATTTATAATATATTTTAAAACGTAAAAAATTATATATTATATTTATAAAGAGACGGTGTGCCACGACAACTGGTGTATATCGGAAGAAACCCAAAAATTACAGATGAGAGGAATATCAAATATGAGTAGATGAGAGGTGCATGTGGAGGCAGGCAGTCATTTACTATCATTTAGTTTGAAATTGGGATATCCTTACATATTGGTTTTATGAAGGTGTTTGTTGAGATGTTTGTTCAAGTTTTAAATGGCCGAAAATAGTGTTTTTTCCAGCGCAATTAGTTGTATATTTATTGGCATCTTTAAATGTAGCATCAGCTTCAGACCCCCCACCCAACATCCATGGCCCATCACCCCAATTCCATTACTCCCACACACAATACATTCTTGCTCATAGTATTTGTAAAATCATTTGAAAGTTGAAATTTGAATTTTGGAAATTTATTTATTTTAATTCCTAATACTCTGAGATCAATATTGATTGTAGAATAATCTTGCTAGATTGATTTTTAGATATATTTCAATTGTAATAGAAAATATAGTTAAATACTATTATCAGTTTCGAAGTATCCACGTTACATCAATTACCTCTAAAGTATTAGACATTCAACCCCCCTCCCCCCACCTTCTAATTTTTTAATTTTGAAGTTTGAAAAGTCCATTTACCCACACTAAAAATTGATTTCTGAAAAAAAAAAAATGATTTTTAAAATAACAAAACCACTCTTTTTTGAAGTTTTATCTAATTATAATTTCACTTGTTCATCAACTCTTTTTGTTTTTATAATTCTAAAGTATTTGGAACTCATTTTATTTTAATTTTATTTATTTTTCAAACTAAGTTAAAAATAAATTTATACATGCATAAAAATTATCATATTTATTAGTTTGACAAACAAGTGAAACTAAAATAAAATGAGTTCAACGTACTTTAGGATTATGAAAATAAAAATAGCTCGATGAACAAGTGAAACTAAAATTAGATAAAGTTTCAAAAAAGGGTAATTTTAGTATTTAGGAATTCATTTAATTTTTTTTTTAAAAAACAAATTGTAGTAAGGGTAAAATGAACTTTTTAAATTTAAAAATCAAAGGAATTAGAATGTCATTTTTTTTTTTAAGGCTTTCATAGTTTAGGGAGTAATTGATGTGGGGTGGTAACTGTATTTAACTATAAAAAATACGAATAAATATTTCTAAGATATGTTGTATCTTCCTTTGTAAATTTGTATTTTTGTTTTTGGTCTCATAGAACAGGAGATGTTGCACTTTTTTTGATTTCTTACTTCACGGATTACAATACGTTATAGATGTGATCTAAAAGTCTCACGGATTTAGTCCCACATAATTAATGCATAGAACCTCATATGCAAACATTTTTTAATTTTATAACACAAAAAAATGTCAACCATGTAAAATACGAAACCAAAAGCGCAAAACCCCTGTCATGTGGGATACGAAATAAATTTTGCCAAAATTCCACAAATCGATTTGAATTCAACTCTATTTATTAAACTATAAAATATAAATTTTATGTAAAAAAGATCTTTTTCTAGAGTTCGAGACGTGTAATTCAAATTGAATAAATTCGAAAATAAAAATACAATTTTTAAGAAATTGAAACCAATTTCGGAAAAAGACCTGTTTAATGTATATTGGTTTTTCACTTGCAAAAAAGCATAAAAATAGGAAAGGTCACTGCGTTTAAAAGCTTTATCTGCTGAAAGCAACGGTATTGGTCGATCTGTCATACAAAATCTAATAGGCTTTTGTCTCCCCCACGCCGAACCCCCCACCCCACCCTACCCTACCCTACCCTGTATTTTGTATGTAGATGTAAGTATATATGGTGGTTGGTATGGTATGCGTATTCCCATGTATTTTGTCTCAGAGCTGTTCCATTGGGACAATGTAAGACTAGAGAGAGAGACGAAGAGAGTGTCCGGTCCGGACCCAAAAACCAACCAACCAACCCCCATTCATTCATTGGGCTTCTACAAAACCCACATTTCAAATTTGAACGCTCTTTTAACTCCCTATGCTCACTTGGCGCCCGCATATCTCTCGCCTTTTCCTTTGACTGCCTCGGCGTCTCCAATTTCCCAAAACCCCCCATTTGACCACCCTCCTTTTCCCTCTCTTTTATCTACCCTTTTAAGCCAAACCCTTTGCTCTTTCAGTCATTTCCACAAACATTTTTTTCCTGGTAATTCTTTCCCAATCATGAGTAAAGCTTTGGAGAATAGCTCCAGCAATGACCCCATTTCTCTTAAGCTTGCTTTTCATGACCTTAGCATCAATAACAGCCCCAGCATTGATTTTTGCAGCAGCACCGTAACTGGGTCCGATAATACTAGCGTAGGGAGTAGCAAAATAAGCGACGGCGCTTTTGTAGATAAGCAAGTGGATTTCAAGAATGTTGAGGTCGTGAATGTGGGTTCTGGGGAATGCGTCGAGAGTGAAAAGAGTAGTTTAAGCTCGGTTAGTTATTGTAATGGCGCAGATGCGAATGAGGCTAGTTTTAGGAGTTTTTGCCCATCGAAACCGCATAAGGGAAACGACAGGCGGTGGGATGCTATACAATGCGTGCAGGCTAGAGATGGGGAGTTGAGTTTGGGGCACTTTAGGCTTCTGAAAAAATTGGGATTTGGGGATATTGGGAGTGTTTATCTCGCGGAGTTGAGGAGCATGGGATGCCTTTTTGCTATGAAAGTAATGGATAAAGGGATGTTAGTCAGTCGGAAGAAGGTGGTGAGAGCTCAAACGGAGAGAGATATATTGGGTTTGTTGGATCACCCCTTTCTTCCAACTCTTTATTCGCATTTTGAAACAGAGAAGTTTTCATGTTTGCTGATGGAGTTTTGCAGTGGTGGGGACCTGCATTTGCTTAGGCAGCGCCAGCCCGGCAAGCATTTCTCTGAACAAGCAGCAAGGTTAGCAATTGGTTTTAGTATCTCACTCTGTTTCATGTCTCCATTGTTTTGAGTCACTTCACATGCATTTTATCACAGCTTACTGTATTGGCTGTGGTTGTGAGTTTGTCAGTGCAACGGGGATGAATTGCAGGAAAGTGAATGGCAATTCATGAATTTTCTTGAAATTCTCTTTCGTGGAGTGATGATACTGACTGAGTAGTTGGAAGCTTAGATTTTTATTTGGTGATTGATTTTGCTTGATCAGTTCATTAGATTGATGTAACTGTTGATGTTTCTTTTCCTTTTTTTTGGACTATGGTGGAAGATAGAGCACTTGAGAAGGATGAAATCCCTAAAAGCCGTTGACTTCATTTGTAATTTAACCTGTTGTCAAGATAATTATGATTAATATGTAATTGTCTCCTTGAATTATTTCAAGTGGTGCCCATAATAATGCTGTCTTATACATTAGCTTGGCCAAATTGTTGTCATTGTTGCACTGTTTTTAATAGGATCACATCATGGATTCTTTACTGCTAGAGTTTCAATTTTTATTGAATGTGAAAGTGGCAATTGCTATTTTTATCTGAATCATTTAATTATTGAGTTACCGTGTCACGCATCTAGCAAGAGATAACTGTTGATGATGCTGACTGTTAATTCATGTTTCTTTTGTTTGATAGGTTCTACGCTTCAGAAGTGCTTCTTGCTCTGGAGTATCTACATATGATGGGGGTGGTGTACAGGGACTTGAAACCTGAAAATGTTTTGGTGAGGGAAGATGGCCATATTATGCTATCCGATTTTGACTTATCATTGAGATGTTACGTGAGTCCCACCCTCGTTACATCCAGTGATGGTCCAGCTTGTACAATTTCGTCATATTGCATCCAGCCATCGTGCATTGATCCAGCATGTAAATTGCCTGTTTGTGCAGAGCCTTCTTGTTTCCAACCTTCTTGCTTTAAACCACGCCTTTTCAACTCAAAAGCCGTAAAAGTGAGAGGTGAAAAAACAACTTTGGCCAGTTTAGATTCTCTTCCCGTGCTTGTTGCAGAGCCAACTGCAGCACGATCTATGTCTTTTGTCGGGACCCATGAGTATTTAGCCCCTGAAATCATTAGAGGAGACGGTCATGGCAGTGCTGTTGACTGGTGGACATTCGGTATTTTCTTGTATGAATTGCTTCATGGGAGAACACCATTTAAAGGCAACGGTAACAGAGAGACATTGTTTAACGTCGTCGGCCAGCCCCTGAAATTCCCTGACGGCTCTGCTATTAGTTTTGCTGCAAAGGATTTGATTCGAGGTTTGCTTGCTAAGGACCCTCAGAAAAGATTAGGATTCAAAAGGGGAGCCACAGAGATAAAACAGCATCCATTCTTTGAAAGTGTAAACTGGGCTCTTATTCGCAGCACAGCCCCTCCTCAAATTCCTAAGCCAATCGATCTTGCATTGCTAAATCAGACGTTAAAGTCGTCTTTGCCATCAAATCACAAGGGTCCTACAGACTCAGAAAGGTCATCTGGTCCTTACTTGGATTTTGAATTTTTCTAAACACATTTTTCTCAATGTTGTATCAGTATTCTTGAGGCAGTAGATTTCCATTTCTGATTTTGTAGTTATATTTTAATTTAATAAAACATTTCTGTTCACAATTCTTGGTGCTGCCATATGAAAATTGATCATGTTAAAATAAATTTACAGTAGCCATCCTTAGGTGAAAGAGAGGAAAAGAACCACGCCATTGTTCATGTCATCATGATTTTCTATGTATATCTGAACATTGAGGTAGCTCTCAACATTGGTTTGAAAGGGAAAAAATGTCTGCCTTTGTCATGATGCTTTGATCACTTTTTCCAGCCAATTCCACTTTTTGCCAAAATGAACTCTGGAAATCCTTTTGTTGCTTTAATCTGCGGATTCCTGAAAAAAAACAAACTGATTGAGACAAATCGTTACATTATTACTGTAGAGTTGAACAAAAGTGTCAGTGAATTGGTTTTTGGTGTATTCCATACTGTGCTTTAATCTATGGAGTCTGCTCACCTGAATGATTCTACAGATGTTTATTCCTCATAGTGGACACAACAGGCTTTTCTTTCTCTTCATAGATGTGCTTTTTCCAGGATACTTGGCTATATGGACCCAACTCCTTTCAGCTTTACAGATTCCAAAAGGGCTTAATAAAATTTATCCAATAATATTGTAAATGAGCAAATTATTTCTCTATAAAAAAATAACAATTTACCTCTCTGCCTAAATTGGTAAATTGCTTCATAGTTCATATTTGTAGGGAGTGTTTTACACATAACACATATAACGGGGAGTTGCTTCCATTTTTCCGGATGCCAAAACAACTCCTTCCTGAACTTGATCTTGTTACGGGTTACCATTTTTTTTTTTGTGTGTGCTCTAGGTTGTAGTAAATGTCGAAATTAATTACATTTTCTGAGATACCATTGATGTTATCAACTAGGATTTACTGTTAACTATTCATCCGACAAGTACTACAATTTTGTTCAACAAGAAAATTCTATGTTTAGGACAAATAAGTGGCGTTTTCATTGAGTAGAAATTTGAGGCCGAGTCTACTTCAATCCTGGTCCCATAAGATAAAAGCCATGGATGCTAGGAATACAATGTCTCTTTCTGCACGGAAATACCAATCCTCGGTATTTATATATCATAGAAAAAAGAACATTTCTTACCAACTTTCCATGATTTATTACACAAGATGTATTAATCTAACTTGATGATGTTGTTACAAGGAGTTGTGTTCTTACATATAAAAGGGATCTAGTATCAGATCGTTATCGTTCCATTGTAAATGCCGTCTTAGAAAGTAACTCCAGCGACTAATCAGGTCCTTCTTTTGTATTCTTTTACTGCGGTTACTGTGCTGATAATTTGGCCTTGTAGGAACTCAGTGATGACTAGCTAGTGAAGCAGAGTAAGCGAGGACGCCTAACTAAGCGTGTCTACTGTCTAGTGATGAGATTGAAGGGTTAATTAGGCCGGTACGTACAAGAATTCTCAGTCGACTTGGAAATGGAAATGAGAGTTCTAATGAATTGAATGGTTCAGAGAATATCGCATATATAGTTACTAAGAAAAAAGTGTACACATTTTGCTCACAACTCAGCTTAATACTTAGCTTATTAGGCAGATCTGAATATATACGTTCTGAAAATGAAAGCATTTTAGTTTGCCTTTATGACAAAATGAAGGGCTTTCGATGATCAATACGTGATTCATTCTTAACTTGATCTCAGATGGACATGTAATGAGAATTCAGGGAAAACTGTAGCCTACTTTTGGCCAACGTGCAATGGAAACCGATTTAAAATGTAATGAATATGCTGAAATTATGTCTTAATCTTGGAAAGTAACATTAAACTGCTCGATAATTCCAACGAGAGTTCTGAATCAAACAATTCTGGAGAGCTCCGCACTCCATTGATCTCATAACCAACAAAATTGTCCATATTATCAAGTCGTGCATATATATTTGCAGCCTCATTCTTGCTATGTAGTTAAAAAAAAGTTAAGTGCAATTTCAGCTAAATTACGCATAAACTCCTTAACTCAATGGCTGAGTCCAAATTACACTCTGCTGTTACATTTCCAAGCATCAGCAAATGTGAATCTCACGGGCGCGAAAAGCACACGGTGGTAGCTGACATGGACGGAACGTTGCTCATAGGCCGCAGTTCATTTCCTTATTTTGCATTAGTGGCCTTTGAAGTTGGTGGGATGCTAAGGCTTCTCTTCTTGCTCTTGGCATCTCCATTAGCCGGAATTCTGTACTATTTCATCTCAGAATCCGCAGGCATTCACGTACTAATATTTGCAACGTTTGCGGGCATGAGAGTCTCCGATATTGAGTCAGTTGCTCGTGCTGTTTTGCCTAAATTTTACTCCGGTGACTTGCATCCCGAGACGTGGCGTGTTTTCTCGTCGTGTGGGACGAAATGCGTGCTAACCGCGAATCCCAGGATCATGGTGGAGGCCTTCCTGAAAGAGTATTTAGGTGCTGATTTGGTTATAGGGACTGAGATTTCAACGTACAAAGGAAGAGCCACCGGGCTTGTTACTAGCCCTGGAATTCTTGTTGGCAAGAATAAAGCAGAGGGCCTTCAGAAAGCATTTGGGACAACCACACCAGAAATTGGGATTGGTGATAGAAAGACTGATTATCCATTCATGAAGCTCTGCAAAGTAATTGTCATTTGTTTTCATACTATATTCAAACAAGTCATCCCAAGATCATCCATTTTCATGAACATGTATGTGTATTGATTGATTTCTTGATTATTTATAGGAAAGCTACATGGTTCCAAGAAAGCCCGAAGTCCAGCCCGTCAGCCAGGACATGTTGCTAAAGCCAATAGTATTCCATGATGGCCGGCTTGTACAAAAACCAGGCCCGCTAATGGCCCTTTTGATCATTCTATGGATCCCAATAGGCTTCATTCTGGCATGCATACGTATAGCTGCCGGGGCTCTCCTCCCAATGCCGATGGTCTATCACGCGTTTCGGGCTCTAGGAGTTAGGGTGACCATCAAGGGAACTCCGCCACCTCGGCCTGAAAAATCCTTAGGCCAAACCGGCGTCCTCTTCGTTTGCTCACACCGGACCCTCCTCGACCCGATTTTCCTCTCCACGGCCCTGGGCCGCGCTATTCCCGCCGTCACTTACTCGCTATCCCGGCTGTCAGAAATCATATCACCCATCAAAACTGTTAGGCTGAACCGCGACAGGGCCAAGGATGCTGACATGATCAAGAAACTACTAAAAGAAGGTGACCTAGTGATATGCCCCGAGGGGACAACCTGTAGAGAACCATTTCTGCTGAGGTTTTCAGCCCTTTTCGCAGAACTGACTGACGAGCTGGTGCCAGTGGCGATGTCTAATCGGATGAGCATGTTTCATGGGACGACGGCCCGAGGGTGGAAAGGGATGGACCCGTTTTACTTCTTCATGAACCCGAGCCCGGCTTATGAGGTGACGTTCTTGAATAAGCTGCCTCGAGATTTGACCTGTGGGAGTGGGAAATCAAGCCAGGAGGTGGCGAATTACATACAGAGGATGATGGCAGCAACACTGTCGTACGAATGCACCAGCTTTACTAGGAAAGATAAGTACCGGGCCCTGGCGGGGAATGACGGCAATGTGGTGGAGAAACCGAGGAATGCAGCAGCTGATAAAGTGATGGGCTGCTGAAAATTAAATGGACGTTTGCTCTGTTGTTCCGTAATCTGCATTCTGCTGCGGCCCTTCATGCTGAGATAGGATTAATAAATGTGTGGGGATTGGTAGTTTGGTGTACATAAAATATTGCAATTGGTGTTTGCTACGAGCCCAAAATTCCAAATGGCTGCTCATTTTGTTCGCTAAATACAAATTTTGTTAGTTATATACGTAGTTCAGCCTAATACTCATTTATTAATAAATGAGTGTTTGTGAGAGCTTTCTATTTTTAAAGAAGTGATTTTCGTAAAAAAAATTAAAAATTATACCAGAATTAAAAGTGAATACCGTTTGTGAAAAAAGTGAAAACTAAAAAAAAATTTAACTTAAGTAGTGTTTGGAGAAAAATCACTCCTAAAACAAGTTTAATTGTTGTCCAATGTACTAAAAATATACTATTTTTGCTTGATATTTGCACTTATCTATTGATTATAATAATTATATTTCCTAAAAATAATAAATTTTGTTTCAATTAGTATCTCTCATATTTAATTTTTTACAAAATGATTCTCATAACTATATTATTAAAATATTCAATATTAATAGAAAAATTAGATGTTTAATTCAATAATATTCTCATTATATAATATAATCGTTAGTTCATGCATAATAAATAAACTTGCACGATGACAAAAAAAATAATTTTTTTAATTAATTATAGCTATTTAATTTATATTTTTCTATGATTTAAGAATAATATCATATAATATAAAATACAAAATTATTAAATATGTAAAATTATAAATTTTGTTAGTGATAAATTATTCGAATTATTTAAAAACTCTAACATCAATTTTAAATGAGCAATTTTAAAAATAAATTAAAAATACTAAAATTAAATTAAAAATATTATAATAAGAGTAAAATAATCTAAAAAAAAAAAGAACGAAGGTGTCTCATATGTATACCCTCAAGGAATGAGTCTTTTCGATTACTTTTACGGACAACCGATGGAGCTACTTTCGGAATGTAAAGTGGTCATATATTATAAAGTGTTCATATGTTTGTTTCTGTCGGGATACAGACAAAACGATGAGATACTTTTTGAGTAATATTGCCTTAATAATAATATATTTTATTTAAGATGAAAATTTTAATTTGAGTTGAGTTTTAATGAATCTGAATCAATTATATAGTTAGTACAATATATTTATAGTATGATTTGTGTACGATTTAAAAAAAAATAAAATAATTATATGATAAATAATATCATATTTATTTTGTAATTGATTTAATTCCTTAAGTCTGATTAGTGATAATCACCAGACCAAAAGAAAAGGTGTAGAGTGATTTGTCCAGTTTGAGGGGTTGGCCCATATAATTAATTGGACCCACTTTATTATCGGCCCAATATAAACCAACCAACCAATTCTCTCTAACCCCCTACATCTACACCATTTAACAAATCCTTAAATTTATTTTAATTTCCTTAATTATATGTCTTTTTTTGTGTTGACCCTAGAGTCGCTACTCGGACCACGTACGACTTGTAGTGATGGTACATTTTTAGGTGGAGTTTAATAAAGGAATTTATTTATTATCAGCAAAAGAGAAACCCTAATTAATTGGTCTAATCACAACACTAATTATTTCAACGCCTACCAAATATCATTATTATTATTATTATTATATTTTTAATATAATTATTGCCTTTGATTTGCTAATTCTGTTCAAAGTTAATTCCCTTGGGCCCACTCCAGAGTAACACTCAGACCTCTGCGTCATTTCAAACAGTTGTTCAAGTAAGTAATTAAGACATCATTATATTTGAGCTAATTTTAATTTGCAAAAATCTTTATAAATGTAATATATATAGGAGGAGATAAGTAAACCATTTTTCCAGAATTTCTTTTCTGGATTCGACTATTATTATTATTATTATTATTACCGCATTTCACTCTTTATGAAATGAAGGAGGAAACTTCGAGAAACAGGAGATACTCCCAGGAATTCTGAAATCCCATCCCATAAATCCAGTGGGCGACCCTTTGTAATAATCCATTCCCCTCTTTCAGTTTCATTCCAGTTAAATACAACAACACGTTTGCCTAAAGACAAAGACAGAGTCCAAGTCTATTTTCTTGAATTTCAACACGATTAAAAACCCCACCACCAAGATTTTGCCTCCCACCGCTGAGAAAACAGAAGAGAGATTTTGAGAAAAGAAGGGGGAAAAGACTGAATTTTTTACCCCTTGATGGACCCAAGATTTTTCCTTTTGTTTTTTCTATGTTTTCTTGTTCAATTCTCTCATGGGTATGTGATCTGTCTCTTTATATCCGTCTCTTGATTACAAATGAAGAATGTAGATCACAGCTGATGTGTCTTTTGTTTGAATTTCTTGTGGGTTTACATCAGAAGAGAATCAGTGTTGAAATTGATGACTGGTGGTTCTTCCGCTACGTTTGATCCAACCCGGGTCACCCAAATCTCTTGGAGCCCCAGGTTTTCTTTTTGGATGCATACATTTATGTGAAATTGTCTTTTTTTTTTTTCTTTTTTTTTGTGATGAATGATGATATGGGTTTTGGGTGGTAACTGTTATTTTACAGGGCCTTCTTGTACAGAGGATTTTTGACTCATAAGGAGTGTGATCATTTCATCAATCTGGTTAGCCAGTTTTTTCTTTTCTTGCTCCCTTCACTTTTTTCACTCATTCATGCTCCCTGGTTTAATCAGTGCATGGAATTGAAATGCTTTTGAATTTCAGTAATTATGTGTTATAGAAAAAGGGTTAACTGGTAAAAATCCTTGATTTCTTGCAATTCCTCTTTGGCTAAATGTGGATTTATCTATTTATGATTTGTTTGTGGGGGAGGAACAAACACAAAATGTGGGTTCTTCGTTGATGTTGTGGTGTCTGTTGGTCTGAATTTGTATGAGTAGGCTAAAGATAAGCTGGAGAAATCTATGGTGGCTGACAATGATTCTGGCAAGAGTATAGAGAGTGAGGTCCGTACGAGTTCTGGCATGTTTCTGAGGAAGGGTCAGGTAAGCAAAATCCCAGATGCTGTAATGATTTTTAACAATTTGAATCTCCGGGCTCCAATTGCATGTATCTTATGACTGAATGGATGGTTTGAATTTTTTCATAAATCATGGTTTCACATTTAAATATCGTTCACACCCTACATCAGAAACAAAAACGACTCCATTTGAAGAGAATTTAATCAATCAATATTCAACAAAATATAGTTCAAAACTAGAAGTGAAGGATTTCGAATTCTTTCATTTAGAATTATCCAAATAAATTCAAAGTATTTAGGAGCTCTACCATGCTGGATTAGCATACCATTTCAATATAGTTCATTGACATAACATGAGAGATGGATTATTACGCATGCAACCTTTTCATCTGCGTGTTCAACTCCACTGTTCTTTGATGTTAGAATACCCATTTGATGAAATTTTGTTCTCTGTTTCTTCATCGAAGGATGAAATAGTTGCTGGTGTCGAGGCAAGAATTGCAGCGTGGACGTTCCTCCCTATAGGTATTGTTGGAATGGCTTGTTTAGTGTTCTGTGGTATTTCATCGTTCAATTAAGCCTTCTTATTGTTCTGATGAATCTGTTGTGCAGAGAATGGGGAGGCTATGCAGGTTTTGCATTATGAGCATGGCCAAAAGTATGAGCCACATTTTGATTTTTTCCATGACAAGGCCAATCAAGAATTGGGCGGTCACCGAGTGGCTACCGTGCTTATGTATTTATCAGATGTTGCTAGGGGTGGAGAAACAGTGTTTCCTAATTCAGATGTAAGTTTGTGCTTCTCTTCTATATATGAAAATCCTTCTCTTTATTTACATGTCTACTGCATATGCAGGAGAAAGATAAACAACCAAAGGGCGATGACTGGTCTGAGTGCGCTAAAGAGGGCTATGCAGGTAAACATGATTTGACAGTGTTGTGTGTCCGGTGATTTTCTTCATCCTCAGATAAACTTTCAATGGTAATATACATGCTTGGTGCAAAATAGACTCGTGCTACCTGAGAGGGTACTGATGTAAACAAAATACTTCTTAAGAAAATGAAGTTGAGGTGGTCTTAAAAACTCGACTTTTTTTTCCCTTAATGTTTCACTTGAGTGTTGATGAAATGAGAAAGTTTTTTAATCTCATGTGCAAAAGAAAATCCGGGTTGGTGTTGATTCATTCAACTTGAACATGGCCTTTTCACATATTTTAGATCGATCATATCATTATACTTTAAGTTGATGGAGATGTATGAGGATATGAAAGACCAGCTTCTGCTTTATGGTGTCAATTGTATTGAACTGGTGACATCTTTTTTCTCGTTTCTTCCTTTTCTTACAGTGAAACCAAGGAAGGGTGATGCTCTATTGTTTTTCAGTCTTCATCCCGATGCAACTACTGATAATACGAGCTTGCATGGGAGCTGTCCTGTCATTGAAGGCGAAAAGTGGTCCGCCACCAAGTGGATTCATGTGCGGTCTTTTGATGCGCCCTCATCCCATTCATCAGGCGGTGACTGTGTCGACGAGAATCCAAACTGTGCCGCGTGGGCTCTTAGAGGAGAATGCGAAAAGAATCCTCTATATATGATTGGGTCTAAGGATGGCGCGGGCTATTGTAGGAAGAGCTGCAAAGTGTGCTCATCTTAGTAACATTTCTCCAGCCTGTTTTGCAGAGGAAAAGTTGAAAATGTTGTCAGTTGTACATGAAAGAGCTCATTGTACTGTTTCATTAGAACATCTTCATCGACTCTAAATCAAAAAATTGTATTAAACTAAAGGCCCATAATTTACTTAATGAATTGATTTAACTCTGACCCTCTTGTGCTTTTTACATGGTTGAGAGTTTTATCACAGAATATGATTTGCAAGATCTGTCAGAAAAACCAAACAGAAAGAAACTATGACTTGCAAGAAGGTCGCCATTATTCTGTATATGTCGGATACAAATGTTAGCTGCAAGCTTTAACAAGTAAAGTTTCAGGCATTTCCAACCTGACTCATTTTCTTGGAGCCAAGCCAGAGAGAGAGAGAGAGAGATTGTTTGTGTGTGTGTGTGTGTGTGTGTGAGAGAGAGAGAGAGAGAGAGAGAGAGAGAGAGAGAGAGAGAGAGGGAGTGCATGCGTTAGTTTTCATGTCATGTAAAACAGTTTTCTTTTTCTGATTGTTTGATTAAAATCATGCAATTGTTGTTAAATTGGAGCCCCAGTTACATGCATTTCATGCTCCCTCACTTGTTAAATGTCTTCCCTTCAAATTTATGCCCGAAGCTTAAAATCACATCATCATTACATCAGTCTTCCGGCCCAGTTCAGACTCCCAGTCCCCCTACTTTCCAGACAATAACACAAAGTTATCTGTCTATGGGGAGACCGCCTTGTTGTGACAAAGCAAATGTGAAAAGAGGACCCTGGACACCTGAAGAAGATGCCAAAATTCTTGCATATGTAGCCAGCCATGGAATTGGCAACTGGACTTCAGTCCCTCAGAAAGCAGGTATCTCATCTCTGAATTGCTTCAACTCATGCTATTCGACATAAAAAACCCGTGTGTTTTTGCTTTGTTTCATGAGTTTGTATAGGCCTTAACAGATGCGGGAAGAGCTGTAGGCTACGATGGACTAATTATCTTCGCCCTGATCTCAAACACGACAATTTTACTCCGGAGGAGGAAGAGTGCATTCTTGAACTTCACAGAACCATTGGTAGCAGGTATTTTCTCGACTCAATCCCGTTGGGTATTTTCCTCATATGCACCCTTTCTGCCTCAGAAATAAACTGGTTTGGCCTGGAGAAACCAGGAGATCTGCCACTCACATTTCGCAAGAACTGCGATTTGAGAATATAAATGACTTCAGTTAAATCAAATACTCACTCTTCTTAAGTTTCAGATCATGTGAAAAACACTGTAATTGTCATCTTTTATCTATGCTGATTTGATAATGTTGTTAGGAAGAAGTAGAATTTAAAAGTTTCCAAGTAGCCTTCCATGGTTCATCGGCACTGTTTTAATAGTCCGAGCTGCTCCACTTACCACTGGTTTTTATGATTAGATGGTCTCTGATAGCAAAACGGCTGCCAGGGAGAACGGACAATGATGTCAAGAACTACTGGAACACCAAACTGAAGAAAAAACTGACCAAAATGGGAATTGATCCGGTAACTCACAAGCCCTTCTCTCAGCTTTTCAGTGAATATGGAAAGATCAGCGGGTTCCCATGCACCAGGAACGGAAACCGGTTCCTCCAGAATTCCATAGCCGACGAGTCCATTTGGAAAGCAGAAAACAGTCGACAAAAGATTCAGAAACCTTACTATGATCTCTTGAATGATCAAAGAAATCATCCATTGGAAACTGTGACTCAGTTCCAAGCCGTAAACCAAGAATTCATCCAACCACACTTTTTCAGTGAGGCCTCCTCTTCTGATACATTTTCATCTTCAAAAGGAGTCATGCATTTCGGCTGCGGACCATCTCACTCGTGTGAGTCCTCTCAGGTTCACATCGTGCCGCCTTCTCCCTTTCTGTGTAACGAATATATTCTCGGAGATCCCTTCCCCTCCTTGGACAACACGGATCAAATTCCAGAATGTAAATACATGGGAATGCTGTCTTTGGATAATGATTCTATTCCAGTGCTGCAAGAAGACGGACTTCTACATAACTTCAATGGAGATGAATACGCGGAAACCAGAATTTCCTGTCAAGAAAATTCTCCCGGACTTCTGGAAAACTGCTCTTCGGTTGCTACTTCGCGTGCTGCAGATTCATTTGTGGAGGCCATCTTGGCTCATGACAACGAAATGCGACTTCAGTTTCCTCACATTTTGGATGACAACTATGATTACTGATTTCCTGATAGATAGCTGGAGTTGTGTCACTGGTTTTGAATAATTTTCTTACAGTCGGAATGGCTGCTCAAATTTAGTGGTCAGGAAGAAGTAGAGCTAGACAATGTAATAGAGCAGGAATTTCTTTCACTGCGCTGATTAAGAAAAACTCAACATTTGTCATAATCAACTTATTGAAACATTTCATGTTTTATGGCCTCTATAGAAACAAATACGACGGTAAAAATGAATTGTTACCATATAAAAGAAATAAACCAACCTCAAACACACAAAATTAAATAAATAAATGGCCTTAAATATATTAGGACAAAAAAGAAAAAAGGACAAGAACGACCTGAACTATGTCAAAAAACCGTTATGTCTGTTGCAAGGGAAAACAGACAATAAAGGGAAAAAAGAAGAAAGACCAAAACTGAAGAAGACAAAAACATATAGGATTTTTAAGGAACATATTCCAGGCATGAACACATTGCAGAGATCATCGTACTCGTTCCGGAGGCAGGGATCTTCAGGCCGTATATGGGACAGCAGGATTCAGATTCCAGATGTAAAGCCCCCACCGCCGATGGACAAATCCAGGGAATTCAACTACCATCCCATTCCCACTTCTAATTCTGGTGTTGTCGTCAATCCACCTGATTCCGTTCTTCCTCCTTCTGCTTCCAGATCAGAAGCTAAGGCCCAGAGGTCCGGCTTCGTTTCAATTTTTGGCTGTTGCATCAGCCCCCATGCATCTTAAACCATTTTCTGTGTTGTTGCATGGAATTCATCTTGCATTTTAGTTTTCCAGACTTTTTGCCTCCAACCAGGCTGTCCTTTTTAGACATGTACGCCTGTGTGCTTACATCTCTCTTTTCTTTGTTTTTCCAATGCTTTGCAAGAATGTTTGGTAATTTGTTACATAGATAGTTTAGCTTGACAAGATTTGTAGACGAGAGTTCAGAATGTTTGGTTTGTAGCTTGTGTTTCTGATGGAATTTGATAAATCTTTGCGTTGAAAGTTATAGTGGGTTCAATGTATATGTTTATATGTTTGAATGAAGAGAAGAAGAGTATATTTCAGATATCTTTGTACTCAAAATTATGTCTCTCTATTTACTTGAATAACATCATATTATAATTCCTTTCATAGGCTAAACACCAGCTAATAAGCATAGAATTTCGTAATTCCCAAACATCATTATTGTTTCTGATGGTTCTCCGTAAAACAGTCACAACTCTCTGGTAGAAATTTTCAATGGGCTTGAAACTTAGGCCATTTAAAACTAGACTCAGAGAGCTTTAATTCAATATAAGATCCACCCAGAATAACAACCGTCTGTATCTGAAAACGCGTCTGTTAATCTACTAAAAAACTGTTACAACTGAAAACAAGAAGTCAAGTTTAATTCTTTGAGAAATCTCAACATCTTGACGTCACTTTTTCAGTTGTGGGTTTCTCACAACTTATAACAGAATCCCGGAATTTGTGTCGTCTTGGTACAAACATGAACATGTTTCCTGGTATGCTTCTAATCCTTAGGGAATGTCCGGAAGTTTTACCTCACTGTTTGTAGGAATTTACGGAGAAACAAAGCCGTCAGGGCTCAAAACTGGAAACTTGGAAAGAGGTGATGTCTTCTTCCTGACCAGGGGAAAATGTTTAACTTACATTAATCTATTACGATGGCAATATATCTGTACACTCAGATATAAGCGCTGTACAATTGAGCAGCAAACCGACTTGTTGGAACTCGGCCATTGACGATACAACAAGAACTCAACCTGAAAAAGGTTTAGCGCTAAACTACTTTAGGGAGAAAGGAGAGACATGCTCAAGTACAGTGATTCTTTAGTTCAAATCCTCGCTATGTTTCTCTCGATTCAGAAGTTAAGTTGGCAATAGTTAGAGTAGTCAATTTCCTTCAATCTTATACAGCATAACATACACTCTGGTAGATCTTCCGCCTTGTTTCCCTGTATCGCATTATTAAAACCAATATATGTCAGAGCTGTGTTTCGAGTTAAGTTTAGGTCGGATTAGGACAGACACAGATATATCGTGTACCTGAATTGTCAGGCCAAAGTCAAAGACACAGTGCTTAATTCTGTCTTGAAATGTGTCGAAGCCTTTCCGTGCAATGTAACTGAATCTGTGGATATCCAAATCGATCTCAAAGTAGTTTTCTCCCTGCAAAGATCGCATGATCAACTCTCTTAGTGAAAATGCAGATACATTGTGAAAGATCTATGAAAGTTGTTATCCCGTCTCAATTAAGACAGGAATGACTCAATCATAGTGCAGATGATTATAGCATGCTAAAAAGAATCAAGCTATCCGAAGAAAACAAACAACTTTACCAAGTAAAATTCATGCTGAGGACGTGAAAGAACTGGCTTCTCGTTGTATGCATGCATGAGCTTCCTCTCAGCCGCACTTAACTGAAGATCCTCTAAGTTGGCCACCCGGCCCAAGATTTTTAATCTTTCTCTGAAGGGCGCATTTGTATCCATGGGGAAACTTTTAATCTTCTCAGTTTCATTAGCAATTATCCTCTGTTAATTCAAAGCAAGAAAATTATTCAGATTTTTCTGCTGTCATGCGTAACATATGAGGTTGTTTTTGCTTGTAAGAAAACGGACAAGGTTATCTGCAGGTAAGGCATCCTTCTTACCCTTATATTTTCTTGGAAGTGGGCAGGAAGATCTGCTGAGTAATTTTCTGAAAGCTTGAAATAGAAAACAAAACTCATTCCAGCTCCATCGTATTCATTTTGGAAAATTGAGGCAGGGTAGAGTGGAATCTGATACAGTGAAAGGGGTGAAAAATTAGTGGTTTGAAGAATTTTCTGAATTCAATTCCTCTGCAGATGTCTCTTACTCTTTGAGAGCCTAACATAAGAAAAACAGCCTAATTTCCAGTCCGTGGAGAGAGTTGATATACCTGAAGATTTACGACAAGAATAGGAGGGACTTCTCCAGGTGAATCAACGGTAGGGAGCTCAACAAATCTAGCTACGTGATCAATTTTGCGAGGAGATAAGAAAACGTCAACTCCAAAGGGAACATATGCAGCATAGTTTGGAGCAAACTCTTTCTTTTTATCTCTGCAAAACACATAGGATGATAATTCAGCAATCAGCACTATGTTTTGATACATCAAATTGACTAAATCGATTGACTTTTGAGGAAAGGTAAAACTGAATGCTGAAAACACATGCTACAAATTTGAATCCTAACCCAGAAGAGAGAAAGGTATTATGCTCTCACCTGGTATAGTTTCGTCCACGAACTTTAAAAGAGCTCGGCTCAACCCATGACCATGATTCCGGCATTTTCTTCTCGAATGGGGAACACATAATTTGAGAACCAGCTATTGGTCTTTGTATAATGGCCTTTGCCGATGCTGAGGAATAGAATAATGAAAAAACACATCAAACAACAGTAGAGCAAAACTGTCGAGCGAAGACGTGTGAATGCTTTAGAGCACATAGGAAGTGTTCATTAGATAGATCGACATGCCAACAGTTTAATACACGACTTTCCTTCTACTTACATAAGCTTGTATGGTCTTGTCCTTCTTTCCATTTGAGTGAAGGAGTAAGTGACAATCTTTTCCTTGTGCTTGGACCCCCAAGACTTTGCGATTTTCTCTTCCCATCTAAAGACTCATCACAAGCAAGACAAGGTAGGAATGCATTCGATATAAATCCACAACTGTGCAACGCTCCAGTCTCATTCCTCCCAGCATTTTCATCCTGACATTGAGCAAGGGCTTTGTCCAATATAGCTGGATTCTTCACCTCACTTTGAGGATCATCAGATGTCAGCTGCGAATCAGTGCCATTACCATGCATCACTTGGTTTGAAAATCTTGGAGTAACGACGTTGGATAGGGATCCAGCTTGAGATACATCTGTAGGTATTCAAGTCATAGAATTCAATTAAGGAATGTGCTGCAAATCATAGCATCAGTGTATACCGGAACGTTTAACATATCTTTTGAATAAACATACATAAGAATGTTGAAGCACTAACCATCCTGAACGCTGTAAAATTCATCTTCACCGTCTGAATCAATCACCGCATCAGGATCAAACCACGACTCGCTATGCCCTGTTTAAACCCACACAATTGACAGAGATTAGATTTACCAAAGCAAAAAACACAAACCCTTTGCTACCAAGTCTTGAAAATCATCATCAGGAGAAAAAATCAATCTCACAAAAACTTAACAGCCCTAACAGTTTTAACAACATCATAACCACTAAATCTCATAAAACCCATCATTCTCCCAGCTGCAGAAGACACGAGATTTGCTACAAATACATAGAAAAAAAAAAAAAAAGGAACATAAATGTCACCCAATGCTACCTCTCAGCTGTCCAAACCTAGTACCAATCAACTACAACTGCAGCTTCCAAAGATCAACACTTTGCTCTTCTAACAACCCCCCATCAACAAAAACAAAATCAAAAACTTCCACAAACACCCTAAGAAAAAACCCAAAATAAAAAATTCAACAAAGTAACAAAAAAAAATCAAACCTTGGAATGCAGGATTACTGTAAGAAAGATCCTTTTGATTGGAGGGTTCGACCCGGTTCCTATTATTCGAAGAATGGGCCTTTTTCACTCTTCTTGTTCTTTTCTTGCGCTTCTTCTGCAACTTCAACTTGCTTTTCATTCCCACGCATCCTTTAGGCTTTGACCCACAAACACCCATCCTCTCAGATTATAATAAATCCCACGAAGAATTTCTTATCAAGAGTTGAGAATTGGATTGGTCCGTGTGTTTATATAGAGGGGGTAGTTGTGGTGTAATTCCAGTTCAGAACTCAATGAGAATGGCTACCAACCAAACATAAAGGTGCCATGGCTTAACTTCATTATTGATTCTTTCTGGTCTTGTTCCAATAAATTACTACTAAAAATTTAAAGAAAATCAGGAAAAGGGATCGGACCGAGTTAGAGGACTTATGATTGGTCAACGAAAACGAAGGAGTTGTTGACTTGTACGCACTTTGCTGGTCGGATTATAATATTAATATCCTTCCCACGTAATAACTCTCAAGATCTCATGGATTACATTACATTATTTCCACATACAATTAGCTTGATTTGATCAATAATAATTGAATTAAACTACTATTTGGGCTCCTTAAATTTTTTTATTTTTTCTTTTCTAAATTGCTAAATATTTAATAAATGTGTTTTTATTTAAAAATAATGATGGAAACGCGTGTTTAAGAGTCAGGTTTTATGTGAGGAGGAACTGTAGAGGGTTAGGTACAAACAATTGGCTTCCACGACTCTTTGTTAATACAAACGCGTGCTCAACACAACATTGCCACGTGTGAATACGTTGTTTCCAATTTCTCAACCCTCCGGTTATATGTTTTTCTTCCTTTCTCTTTTAACTACCCCATTGCCAAACTCACCAATTATTTATTCTAATATGGAAATACCATACAATTGGTGCAATGCACCTCTTGGGTTCAATGCTACAAGTCTTTGCCATTACAAGCACATTCTTGATTTTAATTGGGATGTGATAAAATTGTAAGTTAAGCAGTAATAAATATTGAAAGTGTTTGAAAATAAAAATAAAAATAAAATAAAAAATAAAATAAAATTGGAGTGTCGAAAAAAAACTTAACATTACACTTTTATCAATAAAGTGTAGATGTCGGTGGTGAACTGTTTATGACCTTTGGCCTAAATTAACTTAATTTAAGTAATTTCAAAGCAAAAATTATAAAATAAACATACTCCTTTCAATTTGTTTTTTGAATTGTTTTGAGTACCTATTTATTTTCTGTTGGTAGCGGTGGATTGATCATAAGTTGAAATATGATTAGAGCTCTTATGTGTCTTGAACTTATATTAAATTCAATTAATATTATTTTTGTAACATTTTCAGACATTTTTTATGATCGTCAATTAAGAGGAGATATTTTCTCAATTTTTATTATAGTTATTGCAATCGCTGAAGCAGCTATTGGATCGACTCATGGATTAAAGTTGTGTTTCCAACAAATGTTTTGAGCTTATAAATATTATAAACTTTTTGAAAACATTTCGAAAACGCTATATAAAAATCATAAAATTAAAGAAACATACATAATAGTTATTGAAAATTTTAAAATATTACCTTTCTATTTTTAATTCAAATACATGTAGTTTAATTTTGTATCATTTAGTCGATTAATATTATTTTTATGTAGTATAATTATGTATTAGAAGTTATTAATTGATGTAGTTGCTACTGAAATTAAATAATAATATAATATTTATTTCTAACTATGTGTTATAAAATATCTATATTACGTTGATACTTATACATATAACATTACTAATTTAGCTTAATATTAACTTTGTTATCATTAAATAAAATATTTATGTATAACACAAGAATTTATATATTTGTAGCTAAAAGTATAAAATAAATATTTCGCTAAAAATTTAGGAAAAATAAAAAGTTTATTAGGAAATTAAAAAATTAAGAAAATGAAGTGTTTCAAAAGAAACTAAATAATTTTGAAACTACTATGTATTTTTGTTTTCATAACATCGAAAAGGGAAACGTTTCCATAGTTTCGATGAAAATGCATGAAAATTTTAAACTACGGACCGGCTATTGTTTTATAGTGGGCCACTAGATGTGTCTTCAGTTTGTATCATTAGATGGGCTTGGTATTGTGGATGGGCCGTAGCCGAATGGATCGTTCATTACAAGGCCGGATGACCCTGACAGCCCCATTCAAGCCCAATTGCTTCTAATGGAAGACTTCAAAAATCTTGCTCGACTGTTATTATCACTGAGCAGCAAGCTTAGAAGCAGCAGGAAAAATGGCGATTCTACCATCTCCTTTTCACATTGCCAGTAGTGATTGGCTTTGCTCGAATTCCAATTTCCTCAGCTTTCCGTCGAAGCCCGTCCGGAGCTCTGTCCACCGCCCATTCCTTGTCACCTTCTCTTACAGTAAGTCACTGCAAAATCTATCATAATTTTCACTTCTTTGTGTACTAATTTATATGACGCATCAGAACCCAAGAAGGGAGTTGTTAATAGTGACAAGAAGAGGGAGTTTCTTGAAAAGTACGGTCTTAATCCCGATGAGTTCTTACCCGAACCCTCTCCAAAGGTCAATCTTTTTCCCCCATGGTTTAACTTTTTCCTTTTGTTTTGTGGGCATGTGTGTGAGATAAGTAGAGGTGTTCTTGAATGGTGGTCGTGTGTTTTTAGTTCTTTCTTCTCTCTTTGTTTCTGAATACAGACAAAGAGGAGAAGGGAGCATGGAAATGCAGGAATGAAGAACCTTATACCATTGGAGGAGTCTAAGCCTCCTCGGGAGACTCATAAATTGCTTCAGGTTTGGGAAATTTTTGCAGTTTTAGTCTATTTCGTTTCTTTGAACTAGAAATAGTTCCATTCAAGTTATTCATCTGTAAAAGATTTCTGCAGTGTCCCATGTATAAAGAATTGCTGGATGTTCACGTTTTGTTTGATGCAAATAATTCAGAACTTTGTTACATTGTGAACGTGGATGATGAGCTCAAGTGTTATGCAGAACTGATAATGTAATTAGCTCCAGAGATAAGCAAAAGATAAAAGAAATTAATCTAGAAAAGAGTTTCATATAAACCTGAATGGCCGTTTAGGTTCTTGGAGGAACAGCGCGGAGGAAAAAATTGCTCTCACCAAAGGGTATGGATGTGCGGCCTATGATGGAAGTTGTGAAGGAGCAGCTTTTTGGAATTTTTGCAGGTGAACTGTTGTGTTAGATATTTGAATTCAGTTTAATCTATGTGAATTACAAAAGCCACTTAACTTATTGTTTATCTGCTACAAAAATAGCATCTGGGAAGGAGTTAATCTATTTACACTGTTACTAAACAGGCGGCTGGAGGTTCTCCTCAATCTCTGAGGCCCGGACGCTGGTTAGACTTGTATAGTGGCACAGGATCAGTTGGTATTGAAGCTATCAGCAGAGGATGCTCTGAGGTGCATTTTACTAGTCCATTTTGTTTTATGAATTAGAACTAAGGTTTCAGTTGATTACTTTACTTTTTACTACATAATTGTTACGATGACCTTTACAAAATAATACCACGTGACTTGCGACTAACTTCTTATAGGGTCTTTTTGGCTTGCTTTTGGGGGTTCTTACTAAGCTCCTTGCTGTGTCGTTATTGAAATATTTCCTGGCTTAATTTGATATTTAGGTGCACTTCGTGGAGATGGATCCTTGGGTTATCTCAGATGTGCTACGGCCAAACTTAGAATCAACTGGTTTTGTTGACGTCTCAGTTATACATAGTGTCCGAGTCGAAATTTTCTTGCAAAATTCAGAACGATTTGTAGGTGATTATATTCTTGAATTGGTGTCTCCACTGTATGAATGCGGATAGTGTATCCCGCACCGTACATATATGCATATTATAAATTCTTTTTGTCAAAGCGGCCTTTAGTCGAAGGATTCTTACATATCAGGATCTGATTACTGCAGGTAAAGATGGAGTGTTTGATTACATAAGTGTTACTCCTCCATATATGCTTGTAGACTATGCAGTACTGATGGATCAAATTTCCAGTTCATCAGTCGTCGGGGAGAATACTTTCATAGTAAGTTGGAGTTGAACTTTTGCTGGATATTATTTTTTTGTCTCCTACTCCTTATTTTGTTTCTCTCACTTCTCCAGGTAGTTGAGTATCCTTTGAGAACGGACATGTTAGATTCATATGCATCCTTGGTTAAGGTATAAACGATGAAACACTTGTGCTTATCACTTTCTCTGAAAAGCTTGATGTACTCTTAACTTTATGTAAACGCCATTCTCTAATAATGCAGGTTGCTGATAGGCGGTTTGGCCGGACGCAACTTGCAATATATGGACCAAAGTGGGCACAAAAGAAGAGTAAATTAGAGAGATGACTACCACTGTTAGACAGAACTGGAAACATTGCCATGGTCAAAATTCTGATCTCCTCTGAAGATTGCAAATATACAGCTCCAGTTATTCTGCAGCTGAAGTTCAGCTTATTCGCCAGGTAAATCACTGTCAGCAATACAGTGCTCAATTATTCTTCAGTGTCTTTTATTACTTTCTACTCATATATAGCAGGTCATTTAATTCTTGATACTTTTTCTTGTCTAGGCAGTGTAACAACTTTGATGAGATTACTCTGCTCAGTATCAAGTGAAGATGAGCTGAACATTCTCACTTTAGTCACTGGGAATGGTTGCATATGTAACTATATATACGAGTCTCTGAGCACGATTTAACTGGTGAAACCTAGTAAGAGTTCACTTGCCACTGCCATCCGTTCAGCACTTAGGGTGGCCTGTATTATCTTTGGGTTCGGACAATTACATTTATGAAAGCTCTTACAACAGTTCGAGTGACATTCCATATTTGTGTAATGCAATGTCGTTAATACTACGTTTAAGTTGTTCTATTGAAGTTTGAGTAGTTTACATGCTATACAGACCAACTTTAATATGTTTAGGCTCTTGGATGCCTGAGTCACGATCTGAGAATCCGGCCTGGTATAAACGTACTAAAGTTGAACTAGAAAGAGCGATGGTTGTTGTTTGGACGTGGAGGATATGAGAAATCATCTAGTTTTCTATTTATCACTTTCGTTCTCTATGCCTGGTCGCCGCTTTTTCAGCCTGTAACCTTGTAAGATACTTTGAGTGGCATTGCAGGAACTTCTCTTTAAACCTCAGTTAACCAAAGAAAGTTGACGTGCGATGCTGGGAAACCTGGAATATGCACTTGTACTTTAATTTGAAGTAGCTGATATGAGCATTGAGAATGATTTTATGGTTGCACCAGGATCTGAATTGGAATATTTGCTAATTGCTTTGGGATCTTTATATTACTTTGTAGTTTTAGAATTTTCTTTTTCCAGAGATGAAAAAAGCATATAGATTCACTAGGACCATGTTTAAGGGTGGCCCCAGATGTTGACATGCTGCTTCTATAATGTAAGAACTCGTTTTGTCTTAACAGGGTTCATTCAAACTTGATCAACAGTTACTTCTGCATGTGCCAGTCCTTCACATTCTCAGAGGACGAGAGATGTAGTTCAACCAAAATATTTATCTCCTCCTCAAGATTCACTACAAGTAATAGCAACCCATTAATATTAACCCAAATTGCTTCAAGGTGGTAGTACTTTGTGTTTTATTTTCTGGTATTTTTTTTCCTTTTCTCAACACAATTCAAGGTCCAAAACATAATGTAAGTACTAACCGAGGGTAGAAAAGTCAGAAAAGATGACGGGTTGTTCCTAAAATACGTATCGATAAGTCCCTTCTTTTCATTTAGGTTTATATATTTCGATTATTTACTTGGTATTGCATAATAAATAGATGTGGCACAAAACTCAAAGTTGCATCTTGAGAGAGAGGGAGAGAGAGGGGTCCCATAAATTTTGCCATGAAAATGAAGAGGCCAAAATAAAGGGTGAGTTGTGGGTGGACCAATCAAGGGAATAGGGAAAGCAATTGGGAGGCCCCAACTTTAACAGTGCTGTGCTGCTACTACTACTATTACTATTTGTTTTTCACAACAACCAAACCAACTATAAAACATTCCTACTAATTTCTTCTTTCATCCCATATATACTAATAATACTGCCCTTTCCTCCATAATTCCCCGCCAAACATAAACAATTCTCTTCCTTCTTCACCACATTCATTCTTCTTTAAGTACTCAAATTCTTCTGTATATCTTCCATCGGATATATAGTTGTCCTCATAAGTCTTGTTCGAGTTCAAGAAGAATGCTTCATCCGACACGTGTTTTCGTTTAATTCTCTCTCTCTCTCTCTCGATTTTAACCATCAGGAGAGTGAGTAGATTGTATCAGTGATAATGGGGAGTAGGAGAAGAGTTGTGGGGGTTGGTCTGTCAGTTAGTTTGCTCTGGTTTTTGCTTGTTCTCAGCATAGCCGACCGGAGAAATGGAAGGGATGATGCTCCGTCGACCACATTAACTAGTGTTAAATTCTTGAAACCAATAGAAACTGGGAAGATGAGTGGCGTTCATCATGGTCGGAATTTGAAGCTGAATTGTGTGAGCAAGAGAAGAGTACCCAATGGACCTGATCCTATTCATAACAGGTAATGTCTTGTCCCTCTACTCTACATGTCTGTATGTACTATCTTATCATCATGCTTTAACAACTCCAAAATTCTCTTGTTTAATTCTTTTGTCCTTCAGGAGAGTAGGGAGTTCAAGATTGCCGCCAACATAAGTATAATCCTACTACGGGACCAAGGAGGTGAAAGAACACCTAGTTGAGGTGATTTAGCTCATCATCTTGCGTTTCAAAACTCCCAAGTTTTCTGGGCTGAATCTACAGCAACGAGCTTTTATCAAATTCTCAATCCATGTGTTTTATCACCTCTCTTTCTCTTTCTCTCTCTCTCTCTCTCTCTATATATATATATATATATCTATATATAGATAAAATTTGCTTATCTTCCGTTTGAATTGAGACAAGAAAGACTCATAGAACTTGCTTTGCATGTAAATGATAGAGATAGAAAAGATGGATTGCCTTGAAAAAGAGTTCTCCGCTAAATAGTTTGTTTGAGGAATGGGTGTGTGTGTGTACATTTTTGCTTAATTGTAATGTTGGTTTCAGACTTCAGACATTCAGTACATATATTGATTGTGGTTTGGAAGTGAAGACTAAGGTACATAGTCCGAGATTTGAGATGGTTTTGCGGTTAGCGTGTTCATGCAATAAAGGGTTTTTGTCTTCACCTTTTGTTTAGGAGTGGCCACCCTAATAAAGCACCCACCTCACCTCACCTCCCACGCCCTAAAGCGGCTCTTCTTTCCAAACTTATAAATGTTGCTAAGTCACATTACTGTGCCTACCCCTACCCCACTCCCTCAATTTTACCTTCTTTATTTTCGAGCTGCAGTCTCTGTATCATACTTAGCCGACATGGGAGCATTCTCATTCTGCACCTACTCTGAGACCAAGATTAGAATACTACACAAGTAATTTACATAGCAATTTGTGTTAATCTGCTCTTCCCTAGTTGAAAAGGTGCCATTTTCTTGATTTAAGCATCAATAACTAATCATGAAATATGAAATGAAAAAAAAAAAAGTGAGTGCTTATTCTCCTTTTGTTCCGTAGTTACACTCTTTTATGTTGTTTTAAATATGATTTTGATAGTTTCAAGAAGTCCAAAGTGAATGAGATTGAAAGAGGAAGTAAGAGTCCTTTCATCTCTTGTGTGCATGGGAGGCCGCTTTCCAAAGTGAAAGTTTTATATCACTTTATTGTAACCTTATCATATTTTTTTTTATATAATTTTTGGAATTGAAAAAGGGTTCAGAGGCAATTACATTATCTACATGTTACCAGATAGGTCATGCCAAGAGCTGGACGTCAACAATTTTCAAGAGTCACTTTCACCCTCGGATTGAATTTCCTATTCCGAATTTTTATTGTAACTTCAGTTTTATTTAACATATACACGTCTTATGTACAAAGGTTACATCGATATTTACTGAAGGAATATTGTACATATGATGTATGAATATTAAAATAGAATTTAAAATAAAAAATTCAATCCTTCGGTCAGTCGGTTTCACCTCACCGAGGTGTTCATTACATACAAGAAAAGTAACTGAGGATCCATACTTCCTGTAGAAGCAAAACTTTTCAGCATAATAATAATACAAATAAAGCAAACTGGAGGTGGGGGTAAAGGAAAAAGAGAATGCAACATAAAGTAATTTGTGCAAGCATGTATGGGTTCTGAATTTTCTGAAACGGTGAGTAGAATAAACTTGGTAGCAGGCTTGCACACCCTGCATTTCTTTCTATACCAAACAAACTTCTGCTCAACATTATGGAGCATATGGCGCAGTAAGGCACTAATTGCTCCACCATGAACAGAACTAGTTTTGGAAACATAGAGCTCAAATGGAATATTGGAGGCCGACGTATCATCATAGGCTAGCAACATTATTCACAAGGCGTCGGTATCCAGAAACTATGAGGAATGCCATCTCTTGTGTTCACAGCCAACAACTGTATTGATAGGATATGGCTCATCCGGATTCTCAACAAGAATTTAAAAAGATAGCATCAGAAGAGCAAATAACAAGATAATATGAATCTACGGAGTAGATTTTGTTACAACCGATACAAACAATAAGAATGCCTCCAGTACAATTTATGCAAGGTCAGCTATTATACAAATATATGTTCAGGAAAGGTAGAATATGTTGCAGTAAGCAAATAAACATAGATGTCACACAATTTGCTTGTCATAACTTACCACCGAATGCTGCAAGAGCGCAAGAATGATTTCAATTTTCAACCATTAAGCCGTACATCTCATGCTTCTGCTCCCGGTTAAAGGGGACTTGTCGACTCTTGTTTCCCAAACAGCAGCGGAAATTCATCATAATGTTCTGAGAGACCGTGTTCCTCAGCCATGGTCTTTAGTGATTCATAAACTTGATACATGGACCACCTATCCTTGGGCTGAGAAACAACACAATTACAAGCGATTCTCAAGAACCTCACGATATCCTCATCGTGGCCCTTCCCACATAACCAGTTATCAATAGCATCTTTAATTCGACCAGAACTGGCGAGCTGCTTTACCCAGTCCACTAGGTTACCCTTAAACGTTTCATCAACAGTACTAACATCAAGAGGTTTTAGCCCAGTTGCCAGCTCCAGAAGTACCACTCCAAAACTGTAAGAATCCCCCTTTAGTGAAGCAACCATAGTACTCGAGTACTCTGGAGCCACATATCCAATTTCACCTAAATCACCATAGACAAAACTACTCTCGTTCGATTCTGAGGAGGTTAGAAGTCTTGCCAAACCAAAGTCCATTACCCTAGCATCAAAATCCTCATCAAGAAGGACCACATTCGAGCTAATATTCTGGTGCAAGATTGGAGGGTGACATCCATGATGAAGCCAAGCAAGCCCTCTTGCAGCCCCCAATGCAATCCTAAACCTAGTCGGCCAATCCAACCCGGCAGCATTGCTACGCAACATGGAACCCATAGTGCCGTTCGACAAATGCTTATAAACCAAGAGCTTCTCATCCTCCACCAAGCAAAACCCCAATAGTGGCACCAAATTCGGATGCCGCAACTGCCCCAACCTATTCATCTCCATCCTAAACTGTTTCTCCCCCATTTTACACGCACTAAGCCGCTTAATCGCAAGCGCCGACCCATCCCTCAAGACAGCCTTGTAAGTTGTCCCCATCCTACTGGAGACAATAACATTCTGCAAACTAAAATTGTTTGTTGCAGTCAACAAATCAGCCAATTTAACCTTAACAAGTGGCTTCTGAAACAGGATAACCTGTGTAAGCTTATGAGCTCTCAATATCTCAGCCCAACTACTCCCATCATCTCTTCGTCCAATCCCATAACCTTTCTTGCTCCTCTTATTCGACCTCATAAAGTACCACCACCACAAACCAAAGCCCAGTAACAGCGAGGCGGCGGCGCCAAAAACCCCCGCCGCAATAATAATCGCCATACTCTTCTTACTCAATCCACCACATTTGCCCAAAGGGCCGCCGCAAAGGCCATTATTCCCACCAAAATCAAGCTCCAGTTCATAATTGAAAGACGGCACTCTCCCGGATAAATCATTATTTGCGACGGAGAACTTTTTCAACCTCCCTAAGCTCGAAAGCTGATATGGGATATTCCCAGACAACTTATTATCATCTAGAATCAAGTTATTCAAATACGAGCAATTAGCAAGATCCTCCGGTATTTGACCGGTCAAACTATTCTGCGACAAATCAAGAGTAACCAAATAAGGCAGCCAAGTGCAGATTTGCGGAGGGATCGAACCGGAGAGAGAGTTACCAGCGAGATTCAGGGTCTGGAGGCTGTGGCAAAACTGAAGAGAATCCGGAATAGCACCCGTGAGACTGAAATCCCGGAGCTCCAGACCAATAAGCCTGTTTTCCCGGTCATTCCAGCACGAAACGCCGACGAATCTGCAAATGAACCCGACTGTAGTGTTGGAAAACACCCAGGAATTGAGCTTGCCTTCCGGGTCAGTCAACGATTTCTTCACTTCTTGCAAGCACTTTATATCATCTTCCCCAAAGGAAAACGAGAACAGCAGGGAAACCAACAGTAGAACAATGAAACGAGATCTACCGAGTAAAAGACGACGATTCATGGCGCCGGAGTTAGCTTACGATAGAGAAAAATGAAGGGTCAATGAGGATGCATTCTTTCCTCTCACCGGAAGGTTGGTTTTGGCCAGCCTTTTTCTGGGTTCGTTGGTAAAAATGGAATGAATAAAAGTGGGTTGTGACAATAACAGCTAACAAGGTCTTTGACTGATTTTTCTTGGGTGTGTTTGTTTTTGTATCTCAGTGGAAATAACTGAGAGAGAGAGAGAGAGGGTATCGTGTTTGACTGGGGTTGGAGAAGATGATGATGATGATGGCGGACTCTGGTCCACAAAGTGTGGCTTTGTAACTACTGCGTCACTTTTTCTCTGTTTTCACCTTTGATTTTCCTGCTCCAAGTTTGATCGTCCATGGTTGTTTTGTTTGTACTTCACCTAATTATGCATTAACCCTAGTTATGTAATTATGAAGAGAAAGAAAGGAAACAAGAAAATGAATGAATGGTAGTAATATTAAAAGTCTATCATGTAATGTATTTATTATACAATACACTTGAGCATAAATATATTGAGAATTTGGGATAATAGATCAAAACATTTTTTAGTTTGGTGATGTAAATAAAATATACAGAAACTTATAAGTTCAGCTGCAACAATAAAAATAAAAATTGAAAATGTCTGAGAATAAAAGTTGAAAACGAAAAAAAAAAGTTGAAGTTGTAGTGTTCGGAAAAATAGTTTGATATATATAATTTTACCAATAAATTGTGTGAATTGGTATGGAACTTTATATATTTTTTATTTAAATTAATTTAATTTAAACAGTTGCTTATTTATAGGGTATCCATTCAAGTTTATGCTATATGCACGTTCCGTTTTTAAGGTCTAATGCAATTTACTTCTTATGATATTGTAAATGATCAAATTATCCCTATATGAAAAGAAAGTAATAATTTACCTTTCTGTATTTTTTAAAATAAAGCAAGTCACTTTCTTAAGTTGCGGAGGTAAATTGTTTCATTTAAAAAAAATGATAAATTGCTTTATTTAAAAAAAAACACAATAAGTTAAATTACTATTTATTTTTTTATATAATTGTAATTTATTCATTTGCAATATCACACGGGTTGTTTGGAATTTTTCCCAATGTTTTTATCTCTTCAAATTCTGAAACTTTTTTATTTTAATTAATTTATTGTATTGTTTTCAGTAATTCTGACACTGCAAAATTATTGAACTTTCCTTTATATTGTTAAAAATATTTGTTTCCTTTCCTATATATATGTGATGTCTTTTCAGTCTTACACGAAAACGTTATGTGAATAAATAAACTGATCCACTATGCTCTGTACAATTATTATAGGATGTTAGTGGTTGGCTTTTTGCGACTGGACTGGTCAAAAGCATTTACCTTCTTCCGCTTTTTGAGGTAGATACAATAAATCAATATTTTTAATTTATGAACTTTACTATATACAGTAGCGTATATAAATATTTAGGATAAATCATAATTAGTTAACATAAAATTTGATATATTTATGATATGCTTTTCATTATTTAAAAATTTATCAGTACCTCACTTATGTTTGATGAAATTATGTAATTCATTAATGTAGCCATGTAGGTCTAGAATTGTTAACTTATTTTTGTTGTATTGTTTTTTAAAAAAATATAAATATAAATAAAATTTGTACGAGGTGGATTAAAAATTATAAAAAAAATCCACTTAATTCATAATAATTTTTTTTAGAAATTATAATTTATATTTCACAACGGGGTTTCGGTTATGTCACTTTTAAAAAAATAGATGAAACCCAACGGTGATAATTAGGTTAGTTGTTAGACGATCCTTAAAATTAGGAAATATTAGTAATTTTTCAAACAATAAATAATATTTATAATTATGTTAAATTTTAAAAAAGAATATTGTAATTTATCCTAAATATTTATTAGAAAGAAAATCTAAACATTGATTAAAAAAGAAAGAATTTGTACCCACCACGTAAACAATTTTTATTGTATATTTTATTTGAAAGTGGTTCTTATAATCATTGCTGAGAATTATAAATACTTGTAAATTGTTAGGAATTTTTTTTTATTAATAAGTGTTATAAGGTTTAATTGCAAAAATAAAAAATAAAAAGTACAAGGCCTAAACTCAAAACCAATGTTGAGCAGCTAACAAACCCTAGACTCACTCGGGCTTTGTATGGTTTGGGCCGTCTTGATGAGATCTGCGGACAACTGGGCCCAAATTATTTGACGACAGTGGCCCAATAGTTAAAGTCCATTTATCAATTTTGAAGGTCCACGTGACAAGTCGCGCCTTCCGAATCTATTCTTCGCGCTCAGCGAAACGCGGGAACGATGTCAGAACAGTTGGTCGCTCTCATTGATTCGGCTTCTCATCAAACAATCGCTGTTTAAACCATGACGGAAGCGGAGGTGAGATCGCGAAACTGCTGAATGATCCGTAGTTTTAAGTCTATTTACCTGTTTGATTTGGTTGCTTGGTGTAGGAAATGGAAGCGCTGAAGAGGGCATATGCGGAGATGATACTCAACACCGCGAAAGAGGCAGCGGCGCGCGTAATGGCGGCGGAAGTAAGAGCTCGGCGATTGGAGGAGGACTTGGCATCCACTAAAGGAGAAGGCGCTCCGATGCTTCTTCGCTTAAAACAAATGATCGATGTAAAGGTAACATGAAAACGTTTTTCTTTTTTCCGTTTTAGTTGCACTAGTCATAAATACTTGCAGTTAAGTTTATTTGACTTTGTAAAGCTAGAATCTCCTTATGGACTTTTTTCGATTGATTGGTTATACTAATTACTAATCCATCCATCGAGGTTCCTTCTAATATCGTACGTGACCTAACTGTAATTTGTGATTTTTGGACTTCCTCAACGATCTTGCTTGTGTTGCTTATGATATGTAGCTATATTCTTGTTTTCACATTGCTGGATAATAAAAAATGATAGATCATAGCAATTAGATGCTCGCTCATTGTTTGCATGGACACTTTTGCTGTGTTTGAGTGGTGAAATTGGTGGTCCATAATAACATCAAGAGTTCTAAATAGATGCTACCAGCTAGTGGATTTGGAGTGATTCGTGTATTTTGGGGGTACCACAATGGGGTGAGAAGAAATTAATTAGAGTTTTAGTTGAAGATTTCCAATTTCGATTTTGACTAAGTCTATTAGTGTCCTAAATTCTATTGCTTTCTAATATGAGAATGTATAACATGGATGGATTTTTGTACATGGACTTGATTTTGAGAAACTCAAAGTTGTTATCTTCATTTGAAGATTGTGAATTATGATTACATGAAAAAGTAATCAGCTTGGTTTTGGTTACAGACTAAGGAAGCAGAGAATTCATTGTTGAGTCAACAAACAAGACTTTATGAGCTTGAATCTCAGCTAAATGAAGCGGAAGGTATCATATTAGGCCTTAGAGCAGAGTTGAACCAGGCACAGGAGCGACTGGATGAGGCGAAGAGAAACAAACTGCCCTCTAGGAGCCAGAATGAAAATGAAGAAATGCGTAATATGACACCCAAGGACACATATAGTGGTTATGAGCTTTTGGCATCATCCATGTACTCTGCACCTGAATCTATAACTGATCGGGGCAAAATTTCATGTACAGACACGACTACACTAGAGCAAAAGTGTTGCATTCCAGACAAACAAAGTGTAAATTTCAATATGGATTGTGATATTTACTCTGGTGACGACCACCCTTTTCTCGACCAAGTAAAAGTGCCTGAACTGTTGAGGAATGGATGTACACAGAGAATTTGTGCAACTGAGACAAACTTACTGCAGGAGAGGTTTCCTGTTGGAGACAAATCAAATCCTAGCAATAGTTCAACGAATGTGCATGCTTCTGCATTAGAAGGAAAAATTCAACATGGAGAAAATGAACCTATTTCTGTAGTCCGTAGAAGTCGTGGGAAAAGAAAACTCGAGTTCTGGGATGATGTTATTACTGCATGTGCATTGCGTAGTTCTTATCAGATCAAGAAACCTTCTCAGGCATACAATCCCAGCAAAGTCAAGTTGTGTGTAAAATCTGGTGAGGATCAGTTTCAAGCAGAAGGTCAGACTCGCATCGATGAGAGTCTTGATCTTCCTGAGTCCCCCAAAGAAGAAGTCATAAGCACTGAAGCTCTACCAGAGAACATGGAGTTGATTGATGTGTTGGAGAAACAGGATGAGCTTGCTGCAACGTTTGAGTTGACTAGTTCATCAAGAGTTGATTGCGATGTGGAAGGTGGTACAACTAAAGCATCTAATCTCAGTCATGAAAATGGCAAAAAACCTTATAAATATACATTCAGCAGGAAATGGAAGAAGAAATCCATGATTTACCCTAAAAAAAGTTCTTCACTTGGGGAAAAGTTATTACAGATAGAAAATGGTGATTCAGGATTTCAAAATTCAAGCTTGTCAATTGAATCATATGGGGACAGCAGGCAATTGGTGCAGGTAGCTCATCAGGTTAGTAACAATTTTGAGAACGGACTCCTCTAGTTATCTTTGTAACTTAACAACTCTGAATTGTTTTTCTTTTATTTGATGGCATTGTGAAGAAAATGCCTGGTTATTCAAGACTTAAATCATAAAAAGGTGATAGATGAGTTAAGAATTTGAATTATGCATCGGCATGTGGTTTCAAGCCAAGGAAAACCTCTTGTTGATTGCGCTAGTAGTTCAATATAATTATTTCGGGCTGAACAAACATAAGTTCTGTTTTCATGCTTCGGAGTATGTAACCACTGGTGCTCTCTTATGCAGCTTATTTCTTTGTCTGGAAGCAGTGGCAGTACTGTCCCCTTCCCTGAGGAAATTTGAAATTGAGACCACCAATTATACACAGGTACAAGCTGCACTCCATGAAAGATCCTGATGTTCTATGCATGCTGTGTTGTCCGAGTCATGTAACAAATATTTCTACAAAAAAATTTAATTTCTTATATCTTTCAATATTTGAGGTCCATTATTTTCCTGTATATTTGGCTTGCTTTATCATTATGCAAAATAGTGTAATTGTGGAGCTCAGAAATTCAAATTTCCCTCCTATTCTACGAGAGTAGGATGGCATTTGATAATACATGGCTAAACCGTAGGTGTGGGTTGGGCTATTAATTTGGAACTAATCCCTATAGAGGTCATTGAATCACATTCTAATTATAAGCACTTCCCTTAGGCTGCAACGGGATCTGAGACCATAATTTCTAAGGAATAAACATCTGACTCTCTGAAATATAGCCAGCATACTTTTCTTTCCTCTCAAAACTTTTCAAGTTGTTAGCCCAAGAAGGAAAAAGTGGGAAAACTGAAAAGTGAAGGGAAGAAGGACATGAGAAAGAGTAATAGGGATTTGGTAAACATGTGGGCTCACTTTAGTAGCATCGGCGTGCGTTATTCATGTCCTTGACCCGGCAAAAAGTACTGCACCAGTTCTGTGTTAAGTCAGTTTTCAAATTACGGAGAAAAGCATGCGTTCTTGATTCTATACCCTCATATGTCAGCACCAACAAGTACTTGTCTCTTTTTGCTCTTTCATACTATTCTAGTTCTGACCTATAAATTTCAAATTATTTTCTAGCTTCATTATCATTCATCTTATGGCATATTATTACACCATAATAAGTTTATATAATAGTTTCTAAAATTGAATGTGCAATTGTTTCTTTTGTGTTGCTATTATTCTTATTAGTTTTCTTTGGTGAAATTTTCGTGTAGTAGCCAACTGATTACAAGTGGATAATTGCAGTCGAGTATAATGAAATAAAATGAAAGTGGAAGTGCGACATAAGGATATAGCACTTTTTAAACCATTGTAATTAAAGGGGCGGTGCACGCCTCAAATACAAGGCTCAAAAGATTGTCTAAGTTGGACGCAATGATAAGGCTGCGGGGTGATGCTGCAGCTGCTGCATAACGAGAATGTCTTATTGTCTCTACTCCTTCCTCACCTCATCTGATCATTACAACTCCTGCATCCCTTATTCTTTTTGCCCCCCACCTACACTATAAAGAGTCCAAATATCATTGCCTATGATATTTATATCCCTCTATAAAAAGCCCGTCATTCGCCACCCTCTTAGCATACATGCTCAGTTGAAGAACTATACAGTCACTTTTCCAACTTAGAGTCGTGTGTGTGCGGATGGAGCGGCACGAGAAGGGAGAAGATCGAGTAAAAGCTGTCTGCTTCGCAGCCGGAACGGCTGCACTCATGGCATGCATTGAGCGTGCAGTCGTCGTATCTGTGTTCGTGCATTGGCGTGTCTGGGCATTCCTTGCACTGAACCTCTTGCTCTTAGCTATTCTCTTCACTTCTAAATCCCAAACCCCATCAGACGACATTGTTCAGGAAGATGGTGCTAATTCAGAGATCACGAAGAAGAAGAAGAGCATTAGGCAAGAATGCGTGCTGCCACCGGTTTCGAGCAACGGCGGTGGTGAGATGCCGAAGTCGGCCAAAAGGGGAGAAGCTGTGGAGTACGAGAAAGAGAATAGTGTAGAAGATGATGGGAAGAAAGAAGATAATGAGCAGCTTTCAAAGGAGGAGTTGAACCAGAGAGTGGAGGCCTTCATTGCTATGTTTAGGCAGCACTTGGTTTCTGATGCTAAGAGTTGTGGGCTAAACTATCAAGAGAAGCGTCTGTCGAAGAAATCAAGCCAAGTGAATTCTCCTCGACAATATTTATCTTGTTGACACAGTAAGGAGCATATTGACAAGTGAGAGGGATGGACAATATATCCAAGTCAAACATCTCTACTTTTGGAGTTAATTTTGGTATGTTTGAGACTAACATTTGATTGGAATACCTGAGTTGTTTCCCCCGAGTGCGTAATTCTTTTTTGTGAAAATTAGTTTGAAGTTTGTGTCGGGATGATTGTGGAATCCAATTGTTGGAATACTTAATAGATGGGAGGTTGTAATTATAGTTCAAATTTTGCTTGCAGAAAAGAAATTAGGGATAAATGCAATTTATCCCTATGTGATATAAAAAATGAGTAAAAAATCTCTTGTGAAAAAATAATTAGTAAATTATCCGTTGTGATTTTAAAATAAAGCAAATTATCCCCTGTGTTTTTCCTTGATAGGGGGATAACTTGCTTCATTTCACAAAATACGGGGAGATAATTTGTAAATTATTTTTTCATAAAATTTTTTTTGCTCATATCTTATATCACAAGGGTAAATTGCATTTATCCCAAAAAATTAGGCATTCTCTGTTTTGCTTATTCATGATAGCATATTTCCTCATCGTAAATGTGTTGCATTCATTAGGCTAAAATGGTTCCTATTCCGAGTAAAATAGACATGCAAACTGATGGGCTTTATCTGATCAATGCACCAAAATGAAAAGGTTAAATTTAGTAGATGTGAACGCTTAAAAAAAAAAAATCATCTTCAAAGGAATTAGAAGTATTCCACTTTATATGCCACCGATCAACAATAAATCCTAATTAGGTTACCACCTACCGAATTATAACAGCTTAAGATGGGAGTTTGCTGAAAATCACCAAGCTAGCTAACTACCAGAACTAATAAAAACGTTGAAGCCCGCTTTGTCCCCATAAATTATATACATGTACCATTTCGCCCCTCAAATTATGAAAATATACACTTTGCCCATGTAATCAAGAAATACAACTTATTTTTCAAGTCTACATCTCTTTGCTTAAACTTTAGAGTAGTTGTTTAGAACATTTCATTTCTGAACATAAAGGACCAATTTATTAATTCTTGAGGCGAAATACAAGCCTCGAATAATTTAAAGTCTAATAAGTGATATTATTCTACGCTACAAACTAAAGGTAAAAAACACACACACAAAAGAATGAGATTGATATCATGATTAATAAGATCATAAAGTCAGATGATATTTATAGAATAAACTTTTGCTTTGATTAATCAAATGGACATTTCACTGTAGAAGATATATAGATAAGATTCTTGGTTGGGGTGCGATATGCCTTCACCATCATCTCACCCCATATCACAAGAAAAGCTACAGCATCGCTATTACCTTGCAATAGCTATAGCTATGTGTGTGTGTGTGTGTGGTGTAGAATTGGCTAACGTTTCAACCTACTTCTCCAAAGAATTAAATTCTCTCATCCTATTTTCTTTTTCTCTCACATTCTCATTAATATTAGTATCTATCTTCCAAGGAGAACCAGAGCTATTTATGATGAACGAGATCGAAAGATATCTGCTCAAAATTTGTAGCCACATTCACGGATTAGAATGTCTCAACTCGCGAAAGCTACGTAATTTAATACGTTACCATCTGCTCCAATTATTGGCAATTGAATAAAGGTATGCATGTATTGAGTTATTAAAATTATTTGCCATTTCAATTGTATTTTTCTCTTCTTATTTTTTTTTATATACATATAAAAAAATGTAGAATCATTAAGGTGAATCAAATACTTGTGGTTTTTGAAGGTTTTAAAGTGGGCTACTATGAGACACAACATTTCTTTTCTAAAGAGAGAATCTAAAAATCTTATACCTAAGTTCCAATATTGAAATAATATTAAGTTTCATTTGAATGGATAGCTTTAAAATCTTTAACGACAAATCTTTTGAATAATTTCTAAATTCCAACAAATTCAAATTCTTCAACTCTAATTTTAAACTACATGTTGTTAAGTAGTGATGTATTTTAATTTAAATCATTTGAAATTACTTATTCAGATTTTTCTCTTAAATTCAATTCCTTCCATTCAAATGTAGTTTTAAAGATTTTCCCCTGACTTTATCCACACCAAAAAATAATTCAAAATACCTCAGAACTTTTCAGATCATGAGGTCCGCATCAAATAATAATTATGGAAATAGTTCAATTTCTATTATTTCAAAATTTTAAGGACCACCTAAATAAATGAAATTATGCCCCAACTAGTGTAGTAGTGTGAAGTGTAGGCATGCACAACAGCAATAACGTGTGATGGAATACAATTATAGTGTTCAATCATTAATCAACAACTTGGAACACGTATGCACAACCACCACTAATCATTAGTTTTCCACAAGTCAACAGCTTCTTATATAACTCCATGCGTCATTTCCACATCCATTTGTGTGTATTCTTCAAACCACGAGCTAATATACGTCTCATTTATTAAATAAGAAAAATACAAGTAACTCCATATGATATTACGAAAGAACAAATTATCCCTTATGAAAAATAAAATAGCAACTTGTCTTCTTCTATTATTCTCTATGTTTTTCAAAATAGAACAATTTACCTCCTTAAATGGGGAGGTAAATGTAAATTGCTATTGTTTTTTCATAAGGGATAATTCGCTCATTTACAATATCATATGGAGGTAAATTGCATTAAACCTTTTATTAAATAGGTAGGTTGAGGGGAAAAGCATTTTTTTGGCAAAAAATCATAATTCAGTTGTTGATCTAAGTGATTAGTGATAATCAAATTTGGTAATCTCTCTTGGTCGACTTCAAGGAGCCAATGTTGAATTTGTTTAGCGGGTGGACAGAGTGGGAGGGTTGAAATTCAAGATTCTTTCTGAATTATTATGTAAAAAAGATACGCATAATCTTATCTTATGATAAAATTATTTGCATATGAAAGAATGATAAATACATTATTAGTACTACGTGCATAGATAAGGATACTGATTGATTAATTGAGGAATACAATGTTAATTATGTACGAAAAAATCATGATACAGAATTAGAAAAATAGACATGGGTTTGGGCATAATTGAAGACATGAAAGGTACTCATGTTAGAAACAGTAAGAATTAAGACACATTTAGACCATAACTTAGAGAGAGAGAGAGAGAGAGAAAACTAATTATTGATCCTCACTATTTGAGGTGGAAAAAACCAGAATTGGGCATTTAAATAATGTTATTTATTGAGTGTGCAAAAGAGTTTCAGCTAGACGTCAACGGTACCGTTCTGAAAGAAAATCTCACACAGGAAGTACGTGATAAGCACCTTCAATAATCAAGCTATGATGTAACCATGTGCGGTCCTAATTTTGGTTCTCGACTTCACCTAAATTTCATGAAATATGCAAACCCTTTGACCTTCCCTTATGTCATATCTCTCTCTCTCTCTCTCTCGTGATTACCGCTTCAGCCACAAGTTGTTGAGGCTTGTTTTTGTCTGTTTTATAATCTCTTTGTGCAGGCGATCTCTACTATATTCGCTTACAGCATAGGCCAAATTTGTTGTTCACTTCATTCGCAAGAGCGGCTACCAAATGTACAAGTTTCCATCATGAGAAATTTCAAGGCCGTTTTTTAGCTAGTTGATTGCTTTGTGATTGGGGAATGGACTATGATTTGTTTTCCTCGGCGTAATGGAAAGAAAACGCCGAAGCTGGAGAGGGAGAAGGATTCATCGCTGGTTTTTGAGGAAGCAAAAGAGAGCCGACCCATTTCAACTAACTGGAATTTCAGGTACCATACGATGAATTCATCCTCTTTGCCTTGCCGCTATACTTATTATATTCATCAACAGTAAATGTATGTTTTTCAACAACAGATGGTGGTGAAGGTGAAGATGACTTCACAGATGATTTCTCATCTCCATCACCAGGGGTGGATCAATGCATTGCAAACAATGAATTGAGGTGGTTTTTGAACACACACAACCTTAAAATTATAAGGTTATATGTATATGTATCATGTTTTGTAAACGAGGTGAGTTTTTTATATTTTCAGAATATTTGTGGGTACCTGGAATGTGGCGGGAAGGTCTCCAGTGGGGAGCTTGGATGTAGATTTGGATGAATGGCTGAATCTCAGAGATGCAGCTGACATCTACGTCCTTGGGTATGTTACAACTGTGAACAATATATAATATGTACTTTAAAGTACCATCATGATATACTTTTCTTCTTCCTAAGCGCCGTTTTCGCCCTGCAGATTCCAAGAAATTGTCCCGTTAAAGGCGACAACTGTAATTGGAGCAGAGGACCCAACAGAAGCAACGAACTGGAATCTACTAATTGGAAAAACACTCAACAACAGATATGGATGTCCATGGCTAACACCTATGGTACATCCCATCAACAATGAGAATTACCATTATGATAGAGTTCCCGGCTCTGAAAGACAACCTAACGATAGCGAGCAAACGGCAAATCTTGCAAAAGATCGACATGGAATTCGGTTTGAGCATCGGAATCAATTGAGTAGGTACAAATTAATGGCAAGCAAGAAGATGGTTGGAGTCTTTATTAGTGTCTGGATGAGAAGGGAATTGCTTAAGAGGTACGAGATATCAGGTGTGAAAGTTTGCTCGGTGGCTTGTGGAATAATGGGGTATTTGGGAAACAAAGGATCAGTTGCTGTGAGCATGTCGATTGGCGGAACTAGCTTTTGCTTCATAGCTGCCCATTTAGCCTCTGGAGAAAAGAAAGGTGATGAAGGGAGAAGGAATCACCAGGTCTCGGAGATTTTTAGGAGAACCTGTTTCCCAAGGCTACCGGAGGACGGCGACAAGCTTCATCCACTAACCATATTAGGACATGAGTAAGTTCACCTTCAACAAATACGGATGATCAATCTGTCAAGGGGAAAATCAAGTCATCCATGATTTTCATAAGTAACAAAGAAGTTAGCTTGAGACAAGAAGATAAATAGCAAATATTACTTGCAAGTGACTAGAATTTGAAACTTAGAGTATTGTTGAAACACTAGCAAAAATTACTCACATTCATGACCTGGATGGCGAGTGAGGCATGTGGACATCAGCAACATTCTGATCATAGATAGTTGCAATAACACTAGCTCTCCATTTACAAGGAAATAGGAAATCGATGACTTCGATTGTTTTAATCCATATATTTGTAAATACAGTAACTGTTGATTAATAGGGTTAGGCAATTCATGTCTGATGATAGGATCTGTTTTTCTGTAGAGCAGTCGGATATTCTGGTTTGGAGATCTCAACTACAGATTATACCTAGAAGACAACTTAGCCAGGCAGCTAATAAAAGAACAAGATTGGAGAGCATTACAGAAGTTTGATCAGTTGCGGAGGGAACTCGAGCATGGTGGTGTATTTCAGGGTTGGAAAGAGGGAAACATTGAATTTGCACCCACTTACAAGTATTCTTCCTACAACTGCAACAGATATTCAGGTGGAATTCCAAGTAGAGCAGGGGAGAAGCAAAGAACTCCAGCATGGTAGATTTATCATCTTGTCCTCTTTGTTTTTTTTTTTTTCATTCCAATTACCAATTACCTTCAACCTTAATTGCAAGAGCCGTCACACACTTACCAGAAGCACGTTTCTGTGTGCAAGTGGTTTTCTCTGGGGGAGAAGTTTCCCATTTAGAAGAGACAAACTACCTTAGACTATCTTCCTAGGACAATATATAGGGTGTCTAATATCGCAGTATGGTTTCCATTTGCAGGTGTGATAGGATTCTGTGGTATGGGAAAGGAGTGAGGCAACTTTCCTATTTTCGCAGTGAAAGCAAGTTTTCCGATCATCGACCTGTATCAGCTCTTTTCTCTACTCAGATTGAAGTAGTAAACTCTGCAATTTCAAGTTGTCCAACAGTCCCAACTACGTTCCTCACCAAAACTCCCAGCAAAATGGTAAGCCCCATTGTGTAACATAATATCACACGTATGTGAGAAAGACAGATATACTTAAACAATATCCTAAGTTCAGGATCAAGTGACCAATGCTTAATTTTCTTATGTGATCTGCAGCAGAGACACCAAACCGAAATGGCTAGTGGGGAGGCTACACCCACCTTGCTGTCATTAATTGTGGAGGATATGTGAGCTTCACCAACAAATATATAGACTTGTGTGTCTGCAGGACACAATTACCTATATCATTGTATTCATACTGAAAAGCTTCATACACCCCCCTTCCCCCCAAACAAAAAATTGAATAGAAAGTTTGATGAGGAAAAGGAAAATGCAGACCTTCATTACATGTTAAGCAGATTGTAGTATTTATCTAATGTCACAATTTAGAATAGGAAAGCGAATTCACACATTTTGATTATATGAGGTCAGAAGAGTTTTGTGTATCTACATCCATCAAAACATCTGAGTAGAAGAGCATATGAAGACAGGCAAGAAATAATGAGTTGCAAATTTCAACCACGCAATATGCGGATCTATGCGATTGCACATAGCTATACACTCACATATGTGATTTCACTTGGAGCAGATGAACATTTTAAGCTTTCTCTAGAATCGTATTCATATTCAGTGACCAAGCTCAACAAGACGATAGAACATAGTAATCTTATGAAACTAATAGAAGATGTTAGCTTCCATTACCTATCTAAATTTCACCAAGTTCCTCTGAATTATCTTGATGACAACGAGGACATAAGAATCTCTTCTGCAGCTCATCACCAAGAGCAGCATACTTCTCTTCCAGTCCCGATGTCAGCTTGTTTCCAGTCAAGGCAAAAACACATTCAAAAGACATATAAGACATTTCATGCTCGCGCAGAACTATTCAGCATATAGTAAGTATGTGAAATAATATCTGGACTGATTGCTGGGAACTTTTTAGGGTTACTCCTGTTATATCCTGATTAAGCAGTCAAGATATCGCAAACAAGTGCAAAATTCGAGGATATCTTCTCAACTCCTGAAGCTCCATGCTTTCCTTCTTCACTGACTCCAAGAGCAATACTTTGTTTTCCAAATTTATAAGCTCCTGTTGGACCTGCACGAGCTCCGGAAGTTTGTTCAGTTTATTCCAAAAAACTCTACCATTCACATACTTACAGGCGCATTACTAGATTAATGAGTTCTTTGTTAGATAGATCAGGGCATCACAACTCACCTGATCTAGCATTCACCAAGGTTATTGGGTATCAAGATTAACTCCTCACCTGATCATGAATCACTTTTTCAGCTTTATATTGTTGTTCCTCCTGATTACTATGCAGGACCATTTCAGCAAGTTTATTCTCTTCAGCCGCTCTGGCTTTCTGAGTTTCTTGCTCATCCACAGTTACAGAGCCTGCTTTGGAATGAGCCCAAACATATTTAGCACCAAATAATAGCCGTAGCAGCCAAGGTTATGCAAGGAATTCAATCAATTCTGTTTCGAAGCTATTATGAAGGTAAAAGTGTACCAAAAAGGAGCAGTAGTCATAAACTTCTGGCTAATGCAGTTAAGATCCCGGATTAATTTCTTATCTTCACAAATCAAACTATTTATGATTATTCAACTAATTGTCTCCTATACATTTTACAGGATGCATTAAAATACGAAAATGGAAATTCTCTTAGCTCAGATGCCCATTTCCAACAAACAATAAAACATACCACCATTTAAAGTTGCTATAGAGCATTTCTCTGCGTTGAAAGCAGAGGGTAGCAATTCTTGAAATTTCCTGTCACCCAAAAATTAACAGGATAAAATTACAGATACTCGATATAAGCCAGCATAGTGTAAAACTGGATTCAGAGAAAAGAAGTTTACGTATACACAATTGTCTGTTTGAAATGAGAAATCACCCAATGAATCAGTAATAGCCTACATTTGGAGAAATATCTCTTATAGAGGCAAAAAACTCCAAGCATTGATGAAAAACCTACCTTATCTTTGCATTCAGATGAAGCATTTTCTCAATGAATCCATCTCTGTGAAAGCAAGGGTAAAATTTATATATTCAAAAGCAACTCAGTTTCTAACATTTGCAATTGTAAGTGACTAGTTCTGATTACAGTGAACTAAAATATACAATAGATAGGTACCGCAAGGAACTTTCTTCACTCTTCACATCATTGGAGCATATTTCAAACAAAAGCAAAGTTGAAAGACACATGAAGAAAGGTTATCAGTCCATATGAGATCCCTATGAAGCAACTAATTGTTCGTGTATCTGCAAAAGATGGTTACAGTATATGGAAGTATCACTAGAATAGAATAAACCTTGAGTGCAGCCAATTCAGAGGCAACTTTTGATATCTCATTGTTAATAAGAGCAATCCTCGCCTGAAACAAATTGAAACAACAAATTTGAATAAAAGCAACATAAGCACCATCGGCGATGCACTTCCACGATATCCTCTTCCCTACGTCATAAACTCATAATCACAAGGGAGAAATATTACTACGTAACAGATTACTAGAAAAGTAACCTAATGAGTCATATCTCCGAAGACATATGATATAACAAGTCCTAAACAAAAATAAAAATGACGTTCCAGCCAAAATGACGAAAATTCGAGAAACTTAAACCTCTAGCGCTTGAATTGAAGCCTCACACATGGATAGTTCAACTTCATGACCATTGAGCTCTTGCTCCGCCGTCTCTTTATAACGCTTTGCTTCTTCCAGCTCCCTATTTGATGCATCCACCTCAGATCTTAGTTCTTCGACTCGTTTCTTCCATTTCGCAATCCTCCGCTCTGCAAAATGTAAAGAAAAAAAAATGCGAGAATTCCACGTGCACAGTGAACTCCTTGATGTTTTTGCCGGCAAAATGAGGAATCAGCAGAGGAATGCGAGTAGTATTGGCATACCTCCTTGAGTTTTTTCAGTAGTAAAGTCACGTATCAAGGTTCGGAATTGCTTCTGCGAATCGCTTCCCGCCATCGAGCTATGGGTTCGAAAAGTTTTAACGGTGTAAAGAGAGATTAAATCTAAAAACTTCCCCACTTTTATACATAGTTGGTGACGCAATCTTGACCGTTCGATCTGATGTTCGAACGTAAAGGTTAAACCAACTGTGGAAGCCCAATATGAACAAGTTCAGGCCACTGGATGATATCACACTCGGATTCTGGGCCATAATGCCATAGCACGCGGCCCAGTCTACAACAAACCATTTGAGTGGGCCCATATAGAATAAAACGGTCTAGTAGGCCGTGTTACACCTAATCATCATTTAATAAAGAAAAAAGGAAATTAATCATTAAAATCTTAAGCTATTTATCAATTTCATGATATATTTTTATACTTATTTTTTTTCAATTAAAAAGAGCAGTGATGTGGGAATATCTTATTAAGGTTTTCAGCGACCTTTTTATATAAATTGTACCAGATGAAAGACATATTATTAAGGTCTTCAAAGACCTTTAAAATCCTAGCCAAGTATTGAAGGCTTAGTTCAAAATTCATTTATGAGCGATAGGACCTTGAAGGTCTGATAAACCCCTAATATGTGCAGACCATTGTGACCCTTAGAGCAAATCAACATCAAGATCGCACATAAAATCATATAATTAGACCAACACCTATAAATATCGATCCTCCTAAATCAAGTACAACTTTTGCTACCGATACTCTTTACACTCTCTTTTAAACTGACTCTTATTACTGACTTGAGCATCAGAGGACCATAACCGAGAATATTCTGAGCATGGTGTCTGTTTTGCAGGCTTATAACCTTGCTAAGGAGTGTACCTTGTATTTGGAGTAGCACATACTTAAACCCATCACTAAAAACACCACACATTATTTTTTGGAACAACATTTTCAAGTATGTAAAATAAAACATATTTTTAGGGGAGAGGGGGGGGGGGGGAGAGAAGGAACTATATATTGATCTGGATACAATTTTTTGTGGGGGTTGTGAGTGTAATGAGGGCGATGGGAAAGTGTAATCACCTATCCATGGCCACCAGACATCCATTTCCAATAGCGTGATTATCACATCCATTACTCGACTTTTTTCACATTTTTATTGCTCTTACATAGGTCTCTTCCAAGAATTGGTCACGGCCCACTGGCGGAGAGTGGATTGGGAATATCAATATCCCCACCGCTCGGATTTTTAATATAACTACTGTAATTTTAATTTACTATACGAAAATCTTAATCACTGTGATTATTAATATTCTGCACTATTCCTATGTCTTAAGCATATATATATAATACTATTGGAATTGACTACATATGAACTCCCTGCAACTATAGTCTGATGCGTTTCTTTGTATGTGATGGGGCCTATGCTGCAATTTGGCCCCAATCACATCATAATACCTCTAACTAATTCTCATTAGTACATGTCAATTTCTCATTAACTGAAATTTCTATCAATTGCCAGGCTTTGCCCATGTGCAATTTTTCCTTTTGTTTTGTTTTTAATGAATATATAAATCCATGTGTCGATCAACCGTGCAATAATTCAAAAGTGTTTACAGATGCTTGATAAGAACCCTCCTAATTACACAATCTTTATGTCTTTTTACACTGCATTCTCTAGATATTTATTTATTTTCAAGACATAGGTTGTTTCCTCCTAACACTTGAGACGAGTTTGCAATAATTTTTACTTTTCAGATGAAATTATAGAAATAGTTGTAAACTAATTAAGCAATATCCAAAGTTGTAACTACTTGAAATTGATATGGGATCACTCATAATTTTTTGCTTAATTAACTTAATTTTAGCAATTCAAAATAAAGTTGTAAATCAAGCGTAATTTTTTTTAACTTATTTTCAATAATAAGCGAATAAATACTTATTTGAAAAGATGGCAAACACCTTTCCATTGAAATTGATACTAGCTATATTATAAAGATATCACTTTTATTAAAGTAGTTAGATATGATACTTCCCTGGTTTAATTCAGCCAAATTGATTCTAGAATGAAATAATTCGTGCATTAATTTTAAAAAATAATAATAAAAGAAGAAAACATTAGGTATAATAAAATATGGTGCAATCCAGCTTCTCAACTCGTAAAGCACCATTATGGGTTCCGAATCAATGAGCCTCAGCACTTTGAATGACTACATAATTGCGACTAAGAATACACACCATATAATAAGATGAAATAATCCCCGGGGGGAAATATAATTACACGAATATACTATTAATTTCACTTTTAAGTGGTATGAACATTGTGCCCTTTCACAAATAGAAATGGAATTGAATTTATACTGCTAGAACATATTCCTTTTTTCCATTTCTGAAGAAAGTGATGAATTATCCAGCTTAACTAGTTACAAATATGTGATATTCATTAGAGAAATCCAAAGAAACTAGCTTTAGAATAATGAGTAAATTACAGTCACCATCCTTAAGATTTGACATAATTATAAATTCCTCCTCGTTGTTTAAAAAATTACAAATAACCTCCTAACTTTAATGTCCAACTAACAACGAGCTCATCGCATTAGGTTTACATCCAATTTTTGTGATGAACTGCCTAAAATGCTATTTTGGACTATAAGTTATAATTTATATATTTTTTAGAATTTTCTAAAATATTTTTATGAACTAATATTCTCTATGAATTATTTATTTTACTCACTATCTATTTTTGTACATTTTTCAGCCTTTTTTAAAAAAACTATAAAAAATTCAGTAATGGTAAAATAGTACTTTTACATCTCTATCTAGGGGTTACATAATTATTTTTCATTTGAGAGGGCCAGGGTACTTATAATTTTTTCAAACAACGATGGAATATTTGTAATTATACTAAATCTCGGGGGAATTAGTTGTAATTTACCCTTAGAATAATACATGCACACACGCTAGGTACAAGGAAAGGGAAGGGAAATGAGTGGTCAATTGCACAAAGCATAGGGCTGAAAAAATAATGAAACTACTCGGTATTTGATTCAAAATTGGTCGGTAAAAATTGGTTTGAGCTCGATTCGTTAAATTTACAAACCAGTCTGAAACTTAATTTTTCGTTTGATGAATTTTCATGCTCGATTCGAGCTCAGTTTAAGCAAAAAAATAATAAAATATATTTGAGAAAATCAAATTATTCGAGCTCGACTTATGTTGGATTTAACTAAAACTTATATTCAAGCTCTTTGTGATTATTGATCAAATCAGTGGCAAATGCAATTTTTCAAGCTTGATTGTAATTCAGACAAACTCAAACAATTTTGTCTTCTAATTTACAACCCTAACAAAAGGTGGTGGATGGAAGTCACATCTCAATATCAACACTCAACGCATCAAGTCAAGCGTGATCACTCCCATAATAACATCAAATTCTCATGAATTACGTATCAACTTTGGGAAGTGCAGTGGACATTTAAAGGAAGTTATTTCATCATCGGTCTCGTCACACTCCATTTACCGTTCCATTTCCATTACAAACATGTAACTGTATGAGTCGGGTTTTCTGTTGTTGCTTTCTTCACCCCTCCCTGATCTTTCCGTTCATACGCCAAAAATCATGATATCGATGCAGTAGCTCCGTTCTTTTTTTTTTTTGGGCAATCAAGTCGAAATTCGTAACATGAAGAATTAATACATAATTACGTTATTTAAAAAGAGTGATTAATTACACGACAAATGCAATAATCTGAAATATTATTAATGTGCATGTTGTTAATATGTCAAGTGATGGGTGTGTATTAATTATTGGATGTGATGCTTAATAATGCGATTGTGTACAAAAAAAAGAAAATAAAAGGTGAAAAATATCTTTTTCTTTTGCTTTTTTGGGTATGGTTATTCTTGTTGCGGACTGGATGCGCACTTAAGGAAAGCTAATTCTATGTTCCTTTCATGATATTTCTGGTGAATTAGTTTCGGGAGTGAGCAGCTCACTAGCTAGAGCTACTGTATATTTGGACTTGTATTTATCCTACTTACACATCACTTTAATTTATACCATAGTTATTGATTATAATAGTGGGCTGACTCATTGTTATTCATATCCTAGGTAAAAAAATTAATCGCGGTAAGTACAAATTAAAAACGACATATGAGTTTGTGTCCGGACGAGATGTCCATGTTATGATAAAAATATCGTTCAAGTACTTTGATATTTGTATTGTTTGATTTGATTGATATGACTGCATGGTTGATTCATTTTTATTAGGGTGAATAACTGCTACTTTTATAAGATTTAGTGTAATTACGAATATTTCTTTGTTATTTGAAAAATTATAAATATATCTCATTGGGGTTTATAATCATCCAACAAATAACATATTTCCATCCATTTTTATGGGTGAACTGATCAAAATGTCCTTATACACTAAATTATTTTTTATTTAATTTTTTTAAAAAAAAAATTGGACTATAATGCATAGGAAAAGGTTTCTTAAGTTTTTTTACACAGATGAGCAATAATGCGATTTGTCTCGGCTGATTTTTCTACAATATTAATAAAAAATTTCAAGGGCATAATGGTCTATTTTAGATATTTGGTTAAAAATTACAAACCTCATGTGGTATTTATAATTTTTGAAACAACGAGGGAGTATTTGTAATTATGCCAAATCTCATGAGAAGTGGCTGTAATTTACCCTTTTTATTATGTTGATTTTAACTCATTACAAGAAAATAGAAGATTAGCGACAAAAAACTCAAGTGACAATTTTATTATTGTCACCAATTATATATATTTAGTGATAAGAATGTTTATTTTGTCACACTAATGAATTTTATGATTTTAATAATTACTATTAATTTGTAAAAATTGTTATTAGTGACAAAAAAATATGCAGAAAATTATCACCAAATACAACTAGTGACTCATGTATAGTGACAACTTAGTGACAATAAATAATTGTTATCACTATATTATGTTGTCACTATAGATGTGTCACTAATTATATTTAGTGACACTTTTATACACTAATAATTATATAGTGACAGGATGAAAAATATTATCACTTAATACATATTTTTAGTGATAATTTTTAAATTATTATTTAATATTTTATCACTAATATCATATCTTGTTCTAATGACTGCTCGCACTGTTTCAATTAGACATGTCTTTTCCACAACGTGGGCCATTATATAAAAAGTATTTATGAATAATTATAAGGTAAAACAGACCAGCAGGTTCTTTTTCATGTGTCTCTTACCTGGCTTGGATGTAATTAATAGGATGTTCCTGCTTCGGGCCGATTCTAGCTAGTGAGTAGTGTGGCTTGTAATAATAAATATAGAAAATACGTACATGAATTGTCTGAGGAAGATGGTAATAACATTAATGCACACAGGAATAAAAGCAATCAACATTAACCAATTTTGTCGATACACATCAATAATGATCTACCCATTATGTGTACTTGATTAGCCCATTTTTCGCAACAAAACCCCGACAATGCCCACTTACTCCAGCTTCATCATAATTTCGTAGATGACAATCATGAGATAGCGACTTTCTTTAATCGTCACTGCTTCTAATTCTATACCCAATTCCCATCTCAATTTTTTTTCTTTTTTTTGGTCACTATACATCCTTTCTATTTTTTTTATTTTTATAAAAATAATATTCTATATTTTTATTATTTTTTCACCCAAAAATTACGAATTTTATAGCAGTAGTGTGAAATGCTTGTCTTGTTCCGGGTGATGATGGGAATATGGAAGGGGAAAGTGTGGCGCGTTTGGGTGGTGAAACTGCTGGGGTTTAGTTGATATTTGTGCTTTTTTTCTTTTTTCTCTAACTTTTGTAATCCGGTTAAAGTGCTTGAGGTGGTCCCTTGTGTCCATGGTGTGAGACAAGAATGGACTGCTACACCATATTGGAATCCATATATTTTTAATCAACTTCACCACTTTGGTGTATCACGGAAAATCAAATTTTTGTCACGTATTATTTGCTCTGACTTTCAACAATTTATCGCAATCTATATACTTCTTGCATAGTACACTTGTACATAATTAATAAACGGCGAACTTGTCTTGTATTTAATAAATATACTCATTGTTTTTCTTTTATGATTTCGATCTTTTGAAACTTGAATATAATTCATTACCATTACTTATTCAGCTGATCAAGAGAGAGCATAACCGTGCGCTTGAATCTCAGAAAAGCAGCATGCATTTTCTGACACGAGCAAATCGTGCGACGTTTAGTCATTTATGCACGATTATTCTGTAGTCCACTACAATGTCTCAGTAGTCACAGCTCACAAGCTTTGATCGGAGCAGAGGAGATGGACCCTATATGTATATATACACATTGAAATCCTGTAAAGAATCGTGGTAGCTGCTTTTCAATGGATAGGGTTAGACGGCCGAGTAATGCCATTCTTGATCAAGCACGACTCTTCATGTAAAACAACACAACAGTACTTCTCCTTGCAGGAGGGATTGAGTGGTAGGGAGTAACGAGAACAGTTAGTTGTAGGCCTCATCCGAAAGAATAGTGCATCCACTCAATGGGGGTGTGCGATGCGTCGTCGTCTTCTCTTATATTCGTAGGTCATCACAACAGTTGAACAGACGACGGAGTTGGCAACTTTGGCCTAGCAATTTTACTTCAACACCGAATTTATGCTATTTGGTTCACATCAGTGCTCCAATCTTTTTCTATATTTGGTAAAAGATGTCCAACCACGCTCGAAATAACAATGTTGATTTGCCGATAAAGCATAGCTTAGTTAGCGAAATTAAGACCACATGATCTTAAAGGTCATGGGTTCGAACTCCTGCGTGGAATGATATTGTTCTTGTACAGCAGGTACTATTTATAACAGTAATAGTTATGTACTATTTTATGTGATATTATTGATATGATCGATTGTTGTAATTATCTCTGTAACGCTATATCTTAGAGTCTAAATTTGGACTTAATGGCACGTATCTTTTTTTTTTTTCCTATTTTCCGATAATTGAGATACTCGTATTATTTAAAAAGAGGAAAGCATTTTCCTTAGGTACAAAAAATTTCTTGAAGATTTTGTATTGAGTATCATGTTGACAATAAACCTGTGGAGGCACTAAAATCTTAAGTGCAATTCCGGATATGAAACTATTAAGTTGTACAGGGTCATATTAGTGCCCTTGACCTGAAATTTCCACATACAAATAATGCATTAAAGTCTATGTTTAATAACAACTTTAACATAAAATTCTCTTTCTATCTCTCACACACAAACACTGAGAAATAGTCCTGCATTTTTCAAAATGATCCTCGAATCTACCAGGTATACAAAAAGATTCCAATTAGAAATAAAACTTGGATAGTAATATATAACTTTCTTTCTTTATTATTATTATTATTTTTTTATTTTTTTAATTTTTTATTTTTATTTTTTTTGGAAAGAGGTGATGCATAATTCTTAGTGGATTACTAACTTATTTGACCCAATGAGTAGGTTACTTTGAATTAGAGCGGGTCGTGCCATTTCAGCCTTCAGCAGCCAGCCATGAGAATTCCTAATCTTTTTGTAATAAATCATAGTTCTCGCACCCTCTTCCACCAACAATTGGGCCCACCAACAGTTGGGTCAAATGTCTTGTATGTCCCTTGAAGCCGGCCCAACTAAAGGTATTTTCCCATTCAAAGAAAACTCGAGGTAGTAATCTATTAAAGGGTATTTTGCGTAAAAACCCCTCTTAACGCTCTACATGAATAATTGAAGACTAATCAAACAACCTCGCAATTTACCAACACCCCCTAAACAAAGAAGAAGAATACGATTCTTATTCTTCTTATTCTTTTTTATGAACAAGGATTGTGTGGACGTAAACTTCCTCTATCACAAATTAGGACTTAGATTCAACCACTTAGGCTGATCTTAAACGGGTATACCTCTGAAGTACAACAAAGATCGCCAACCTAAATTATGGACCTTCTTAATAGCTCATTGACCCGTTTACATAAGTATAACACGATTATTATTTTTCACAAGGGGAAGAACATGTGTGTGTATATATATATTATCTTTTAGACAGACCCCGTTTGTTGCATATGCACCTCGAGAATGGCTTGAGCCAATGAGAGAAGAGCAAATGTCAAAATGGCAGAGGCGGTGCGGAACTGAGGGTGCAATTAGTGGCAGTTCTCTTCTGCGGCCTTGTGCTGCACAAAGACAAAGACATAGCCGCAGAAATCGCAATTGCTTGGGGGCGTGGTCTGGTTCCCGAAGCGGCTTAAATTCCACGACCAACGAGGCTGCCTTATACATACGGTCCCACCACTGCTTTACTCCCCCTGCCGCCTGCACTGCCACTTCTACTCCCTGTTTCTGTTTCTCCTGCCGCTGTTTTACTCTTTTACCGATAATTCTTATTGATTCAGTGAATACCAATTTCCAAGAAAAACAGATATTAAATGACGACTTTTAGAAAACGCCTTAGAGAGCCTCCGCTTTCGGCGTTAATATTGCAGAAACTATGGAACTCAGTTTACGTTTTTGTTTTTACTTGGATGTGGAATTATTTAGTGGGGTGAGTGAAGACAAAAGAGAAAAAAAATTACTAGTTAACTTTGATTATTTAACATCAATTATTCAGTAATTTCCATATTCTACAACAATAATTCATTCTCGATATTTAACAGTCAGGCTACTTTTATAGGGATAAATTGCATTTATCCTCTATTATATAAGAGCAGAGCAAAAATTCATTTTTAAAAAAATAATTAATAAATTATCTCCATATAGTTTGAGAAATAAAGCAATTATCCCTCTATTAAGAGAAAACAAAGAGAATTAATTTGCTTTATTTTAAGATCACAGGGGTAATTTGCTAATTATTTTTCATAAGAAATTTTTTGCACATTTCTTATATCATATGGGGTAAATTGCATTTATCTCTATTTTTACATAAACAGTTCAAAAGGGAAAAAAATACTAGTTAACTTTGATTAAATTAGAAGTTAGAGCCAAATATAAATATCTAATAATAGTTTTAGACGTGGAATATAATTCATGTGGTACAAAAGTAAGTAAAAAATAAAGGTCACATAAATTAAAACCCTGGATTCCCTCCACCGAACGTGCAACCTAGTTTTCTGTAAACTTACATAAGTAAGATTTCCTTTCCCCAAGCCATACATTTTGTTTAGTTTATTGTCCGTTCGGTTAACAAAATTTGACCACACATGCACTAAAATATGAGAAATAAAATGAATTTGTCGGCTGCTTGTTTGTGTGGGTGATAATCTGTTGTATATCATAATAATTCATATTTAATAATTTATTCAACGAAAATCGAAATTAAAAATAAAATGACAGACACAAACGAACAAGTCTACTTTTCGAGCATGGCGTAAGAGAATAGCTCAGCATGAATGGCGTGGCCAATTGTCATGTATTCTTCTAATTCCACGCATCGCCATTTGGTTTTGGGATGCATCATTGTAATTTTTATTTAGGATATTTTATTAATCAATTAGGAGTAGGTAATTTTTAGTGAAAATATAAATAATAAATTGATTTTTTTTTAAAGATTTATCAATATATATAATTTGTTACCCAAGAACTCAATTTCATGATGACAAGCAATTAATTAGCAAGATAATTAATACAGATTAGTCCCCACTTAACTTTTTTGACTAGCGGTGAGGCAAAAATTGGAATAAGAATGTGAAGCCTCTCACATAATTAATTCATTACTATTGATAAAAGAGGACCTGTCTCCGAATAATTAGCAACACTTCCATTAATTCATTTCTTACTACATAATAATGTTGAATTGACTGATAATTCTTTGCTCGAATAGTGAGGTTGAGGTACCACAATCAAAAGGTTCTGAATTCGAGTACTATGAATATAAGGTGTTGTTAATTTATAGGATATTTGTATTATTCATTTGATTGCCTAATAATCAAGAGTAATGCCTCATAAACAAGTTTGAGATAATGAGTTCGAATTCCACGAGATGTGTGTATTTGTCTCAACGCGCCGAGGATCCGTTTAGAATTCATCTCAATGTGAACTTATTATAGTTTGTGTATAGTATTTAGTTATATTAATGCATTAATAGAATCGATGTATTGTTCAATTTATAAAAAATAATGTAATAATAATAATAATAAAAATTCGACCTGAGTTTTCTGGTGGTACATGCTTCTCCACGTCGAATTAAATTGATAATTTATGTGTAGACAAAAGCGAATAGGAATGGAAAAATTGAAATAGCGATTCTCCAGATTCCATTTTAACAGTACCCTCTCCACCAGGTGGAACTCACTTTATTTTTATGAAATTAAGCATTTAATCAACTTGAATTAATTAACAAGCGTCTAACGAATTCCAGGTCAAATTTCTCAAATTCTTTTATTACAGAAATAATTAAAACGTTGTTAGTCCTCCGTGATCATCAAGCGTATCTGCGTCACTAATGACGGCAAAAAGATAAAAGTCAACACCCCCGAATCCTCCAGCCTAATCACATGTATTTATACGTACATTGAACTTCTACATTCCCCGAAAACATAAATTATATAAATATTTAGAACTATATTATAATAATTAATTAAACTTTAGTCAGATCTAATTTCGACATATTTTTTCCCACACAATTTTAATTATATATCAAAAAATAAACAACTCATCCTGTTGAAAAAGATAATAATCAGCAGCACAAAGTGGTACATATATACAAGTCTTTTTCATTCCCCCGCTGCTCTGACCTCTTCCTTCTCTCTATATATACAATTACGCACCCCTTCACTCTCGGCAAAGAAGAACTGGTTTCTTTCTCGACCAACTACTCTGTACTAAAACGACAAACGCTTGCAGCGAAAATACAAACAGAAAATTTTGGGAGTTTGCTGTCGGTGTGGGAGGCGTGGAGAGGGAGATATGGGCGGTGGTGATCATGTGGATCGGCAGAAACATAAGAAGAAGAATAAAAGTAGCAGCAGTGGTATTTCTTTCGGTTCGATTTTCATGCATGCGGATGGTTGGGATACGTTGCTGATGGGGCTGGGATTTTTGGGTGCGTTCGGTGATGGGGTTTCCATGCCTGCTATGCTGCTGGTTACTAGCAAGCTCATGAACAGCTTCGGCAGCTCTCAGACTTCTGTTGCTGATGATTTCACTCACAGCATCAACAAGGTTTGCTTCTCTTCTTTGCTGTGTATGTGGTTAAGTGTACGTGTCGAAAATTATTACACAAATCAAGTTTGGACGAAAATCAAATCAATCGGCAAGCATGAACTCTTGTCGAACGGTGGATTATTTTTTCAGACTATACGCTATTCACACGATAATTATATTGTATTTGTCGTATAATTTGTTCAAATCCGATTGGACTAGAATTTCTGTATACATGTATATTTTGTTGTTTTACTGTGTTTTCTGTCCATTTTCTTGGCTATTTTTTGACCTCGAATACAGTTTCAAATCAGGAAAGAGCTTCCCTTTGCATTTTTTTTTGGTTGTGAATGTCTCGTAAAGTGAGCAGCCACCCTTTACAGATAATCATACAAAAATTTCTTTTTTCCACTTTGTTTTGGTTTTATGGTAAGAACCCAAAAGGGCATTTGTTTATTTATTTATTTGTCTACTTTGTATTTTTCATATTTCTGGGGTTTGATTTTCGTGTTTGTAATTTTTCAATGTAGCATATAATCAATTAATTTGGTGTAGGAGTTAATGAGTTTACTGAAGCTCTCTCCAGGCTATTTGTGGCTAATTAATTATTTTTCTTGTTATCTTGGGATTCAGAATGCACTTGTTCTTTGCTACATGGCTTGCGTACAATGGGTCGCTTGCTTTCTTGGTAGGTGTTTCTCGGACTTGTATTAAAATGTTGTGTTCTTGCTTGAACTTCAGCTTCAATTTTCTTACCTTAACATTTGGGCTTTTCAGAGGGATATTGTTGGACAAGAACGGCAGAAAGACAAGCTTCAAGGTTAAGGACAAGATACTTGAAAGCTGTAATGAGGCAAGACGTTGGCTACTTTGATTTGCATGTAACCAGCACGGCTGAGGTTATCGAAAGTGTTTCCAGTGACAGTCTAGTAATTCAGGACGCCATTAGTGAAAAGGTTATAATTAGTACATTAATTCTATCTTTATATATATTAGTTTGGTTACATCTCTAACATTCTTGATCTCGCCGACAGGTTCCGGTTTTCGTGATGAATCTCTCGACGTTCTTCGGGTCCTACATCGCGGCATTCATCATGTTGTGGAGATTAGCAATCGTGGGATTTCCATTTGTAGTATTCTTACTCATACCAGGTTTGATGTACGGCAGGGCTCTGATGAGCATTGCAAGAAAAGTCAGGGACGAGTACAGCAAAGCTGGTGCAATAGTGGAACAGGCCATCTCTTCTGTCCGAACAGTTTATTCCTTTGTTGGCGAGAGTAAGACTATTGCTGCATATTCTGCTGCTCTTCAGGGCACTGTGAAGTTGGGACTGAGGCAAGGCTTAGCCAAAGGTTTAGCCATCGGTAGTAACGGTGTCGTCTTTGCAATTTGGTCCTTCATGTCTTATTATGGCAGTCGATTGGTCATGTACCATGGCGCTGAAGGAGGCACGGTTTTTGCTGTCGGAGCTGCAATTGCTATTGGTGGACTGTAAGGATACTTCTTTTCATTACAGCATTTCTTGTCAAAGAATTGTTATGTTTTTAATCAACGTTGTCCTATGGCCTATATGTATAGTTGAACTTCTTATGTTTTGGTTGAACAGATCATTGGGATCGGGTTTGTCCAATGTGAAGTACTTTTCTGAAGCGAGTGCGGCCGCGGAACGTATAAAGGAAGTCATTAACAGAGTTCCCAAAATCGATTCGGACAGTTTGGAAGGCCTAATACTACAGAATGTGTCTGGAGAAGTTGAGTTTAAACACATTGCATTTGCATATCCGTCAAGGCCTGAAAGCATAATTTTCCAAGATTTTAATCTGAAAGTCCCGGCAGCAAAGACAGTGGCATTAGTGGGTGGTAGTGGGTCGGGAAAGTCGACAGTGATTGCTCTGTTGCAGAGATTTTATGATCCACTTGGTGGTGAAATTCTCCTTGATGGAGTGGCCATCGACAAGTTGCAGCTCAAGTGGCTAAGGTCGCAAATGGGCTTGGTTAGTCAGGAGCCGGCCCTCTTCGCTACCTCAATTAAGGAGAACATACTATTCGGCAAAGAAGACGCATCTATGGAAGAGGTCATAGAGGCTGCCAAGGCTTCTAATGCTCATAACTTCATCACTCAATTGCCTCAAGGTTACGACACTCAGGTAATTTCTCCGGCTTGGCCTATAGCTTTTCGTCTTCTGCCTTTATCGTTCACTAAGTACAATTCCAAGATTATGTTGTTCACATCATTATTATATTTCGACATTATCGTTTTGGAAGACCCTTGAAGACATACTGTTTTTGGTTGTTGATGTTATATGCCTGCACATATTAACAAAGTGGAGAGACCATGACAATGGCAACCATTAATATGGGGTTGAAAACTATTTGGACTGCTTTGATGAGTTCCGGTGTGCGATAATTGACATAATAGCTGCTAGTGGTAAATGAAAAATGTGTCTGGTTGCAGGTTGGTGAGAGGGGAGTGCAGATGTCTGGAGGCCAGAAGCAGAGAATAGCAATAGCTAGAGCCGTAATCAAGGCACCCAAAATTCTTCTACTTGATGAGGCCACGAGTGCTCTCGACTCAGAATCCGAGCGGGTGGTCCAAGAAGCTCTCGACAAGGCAGCCGTGGGGCGAACCACCATTGTCATAGCCCATCGTCTTTCCACCATCCGCAATGCTGACCTTATTGCAGTCGTCCAGAACGGCCAGGTCGTGGAGATGGGTTCGCATGACCAGCTTATACAAGACGACAATGGTCTCTACTCTTCACTAGTTCGCCTCCAACAAACTGAGAAAACCAAAGAATTCACCACTCCTCATAGTGCTGGAACAGCATCCATCATAAACAACGACATCCACAACACGAGCAGCAGACGACTTTCAATAGTCAGCCGGTCCAGTTCAGCCAATTCGGCTGCACCAAGCCGAGGAGTAGATGTGGCGACTGTGTCTCGTGATCAAGTTTTCCCGACGCCTTCATTTAGAAGATTACTGGCTATGAATTTGCCAGAGTGGAAGCAAGCAGTGATGGGGAGTATAAGTGCAATATTGTTTGGTGCTATTCAGCCACTATATGCATTCGCAATGGGATCAGTGATATCGGTTTATTTTCTACAAGATCACAGTGTGATCAAGGAGAAGGTAAAAATATATTCGTTGTGTTTTCTCGGGTTGGCTGTGTTCTCACTCCTGATCAATGTTTGCCAACACTACAATTTTGCTGCAATGGGAGAGCATTTGACAAAGAGAATCAGAGAGAGAATGTTGTCCAAGATGCTTACTTTTGAAATCGGGTGGTTCGATCAGGATGAGAATGCCACGGGCGCTGTATGCTCTAGACTAGCCAAAGATGCCAACGTGGTATGTTCACTAACCACAGTTTTCAATTATATGCTAGTACAGTTTTATTTAAACTATTGAATGCTTATAATGCATTTTGCCTATAGAAAACATGGAAAATTAGGCTATCATCATATGAGTGTAACCGTATATTGACGTCTAATACAGGTGAGGTCTCTGGTAGGCGATCGGATGGCGTTGCTAATCCAGACGTTCTCTGCAGTAACCATAGCTTGCACGATGGGTCTTGCCATTGCTTGGAAGCTTGCTTTAGTAATGATAGCTGTACAGCCCCTAATCATCATATGCTACTATTGCAAGCGCGTCCTGCTAAAGAACATGTCGAAAAAGGCAATCAAAGCTCAAGACGAGACTAGCAAGCTTGCAGCAGAAGCAGTCTCCAATCTCCGTACTGTGACAGCCTTCTCTTCGCAGGCTCGGATCCTAGAAATGCTTGAGAAAACCCAAGAAGGACCTAAAAAGGAAAGCATACGACAATCATGGTTCGCGGGCGTTGGGCTCGGGTGCTCCCAAAGTCTCATGACATGCACTTGGGCCTTAGACTTTTGGTATGGTGGCAAACTTATAGCAGAGGGCTTCATTGGAGCAAAGGCTCTATTTCAGACTTTCATGATCTTGGTGAGCACGGGCCGTGTCATAGCCGATGCTGGAACAATGACCAACGATCTAGCCAAAGGGGCAGATGCAGTAGGATCCGTTTTTGCTGTTTTGGATCGGTGTTCCTTGATCGAACCAGAAGATCCGGATGGCTACAAGCCCGGTAAGCTAACCGGCCATGTTGAGCTTCTTGATGTTGATTTTGCCTATCCGGCCAGACCGAACACAATGATCTTCAAAGGCTTTTCCATCTACATTGAGGCAGGAAAATCAACTGCACTAGTAGGACAAAGTGGCTCAGGGAAATCAACGATAATAGGCCTCATCGAAAGATTCTACGATCCATTAAGAGGCGTGGTGAAAATCGATGGACGAGATATCAAGTCATATCACCTGAGGTCACTGAGGAAACACATTGCACTTGTTAGCCAAGAACCAACACTATTTGCCGGTACCATACGACAAAACATCACTTACGGAGCATCAGAAGACACCAGTGAAGCTGAGATCATCGAAGCATCCAAAGCAGCCAACGCGCACGACTTCATTGCTGGACTAAAAGACGGCTACGACACATTCTGTGGAGACAGAGGACTGCAGCTATCCGGCGGACAGAAGCAGAGAATCGCAATAGCTCGTGCCATACTGAAAAATCCCGCAATCTTGTTACTAGACGAGGCGACGAGTGCATTGGACACACAATCGGAGAAAGTGGTACAAGATGCACTTGAGAGAGTGATGGTGGGAAGAACTAGTGTGGTAGTAGCACACAGGCTGAGCACCATACAGAACTGTCATACAATTGCTGTTTTGGACAAGGGGAAAGTCGTTGAGAAAGGAACTCATTCTTCCTTGCTGGCTAAAGAGCCAAATGGAACATACTATTCTCTTGTTAGTCTGCAGAGAACTCCAGGCGCCAACCAGACAATTAACTAATGGTTTGCCTGCTTTTTCTTAGGCCTTTCACTTGTTGAATCCATGCGGATGAGATTCTGATGATTTTGAGGCCTCCTTTTTTTTTTTTTTTTTACTTACCATTTTTGGGAAGTAAGTTGAATGTAATATTCTGGAAATATCCGAATTTAATATGTACTGGTCTTCCGGTATATATGTGTAAATGTACATATAAAAATTACAAATCTTCAAAGTTCTCTGTCTCTATCCATACTATTTATGTTTCGCTAGAGTAAATTATTATCAATTTGACCCTATCGATAATTTTCAATTCAGGCATATTTAAAATTAATTTTGATCGATTTTTTTTATTTTATTCTATTTTTTACTTTAGTTAAATTAACACGTAGACGCATTGAGTATGCTTTGATTGCGAAATTTTTAATATTTCAATTAATTGATTGAATTGACATAATATACCTTTTGTACGTGAGATATCGGGTTTTAACTCAAGTTTTTCGTAAAAGGAAGATAAATACTGGCTTTGTTCTTGGTTTTTCACAATTCCCTGAGGGTGTGTTTGAATTGATGGATTTGGATTTGGAGAAAAGATTTCAAATGACTCTATTTAAAAAAAAAATTGAAATACATCCATTTTCATCAAAACATAGTTCAAAATTGGAATGGAAGGATTTGAAAATTCTTTACTCTTGAAATTACCCAAACAAATTCAAAAGATTTGTCATGAAGGTCAATCCAAATGCAACCTGAAAGTGAAATTGGGCTTTAGGTTTCTGGTAATTGAGGTAAACCAAAAGGCCGGCCCAATTTACTTATAGGGTTGAAAAGCCCAACAGAGTTCAAATTGCGATATGCTTTTGGTTCGCTTTCAATTTTATTTTTCAACAATTTCACGTGCTTTAGTTTATATGCTTCGTTATGTGCAAGTCCTTGCTTATTGAGATAGTAATACTTCGGCTTATAGTATGAACTAGCGTGGCTCGTGCTATGCACGGACTTAATTTAATAATAATTAAAATTATATTCTATTAAAATTTTAATTATATGAAAATCAATCAAAAGAAATTGTTTATTTAAAAAACTAATAGTTATAATGCATCAACATCAATAAAATTCATAAAAATTTATAATTATAAGAACATGTATATGGAGAAAGATATAGATCAAACAAAATTATGTTTTATTTGTATAAATTACATGAAAACCATCTTTATTAGTTGAATAAAAGTAAGAAGCTTATGAAATGAAAAAATATTATTTTGAATCCCAACTGTATATATGCTGCATAACTTATGAAATAAAAAAATAAAAAAATTGGTAACAAAAAAACAAAAAGTAAAACTCACCGCTAGAAATATATGAAAAAGTCAATATTTTTGTAAAAGAATATTAATAAAATAACCGAGTATGATAATAAATTAAACTGAACTTAATAAATTATGGTCAACACGTAATTACATAATTTAAATAATGAATAGATAATTGATAATGAAAAAACTAAAAATAAATGAAAAGAGAACATTGTTCACACTTGACTTGTAATCTTCTCATTTTTTTGTATAATGTGGACTTGGAATACATATATTATGGTTTGAAAAATAGGTAAAACATTAAAAAAAAAAAAGATAATTTACTAAAAATTAAAGAAAAAATAGCTTAACTTTATAACAATTGGGAGAACACATAATTTACTATAAATGTGAGCAACATTTCACATAAAAGCAAATACATATAAAATCATAAAACTTCAAAGAACAACACTTTATAGTAAATTCTCCACCAAAAAAAAGTAAAAAATAATATTTAAAAGATGAAAAAAAAAGAAGATTAACCAAAAAAAAAAAGAGAAAAATATCACATAAGAGACATGAAATTGATCGTAAAAAAGAAAACAATGAAATAAAGAAATCGTTGGGTAACGCATGCATCAAGAAAAAGAAGCTAATACTATTCTATTAAGTTGCTTTTTACATTAATGAGAAATTATGCAATGACAAAAGATTTGTAAAAATACAAAAGAAAAAAAGGGCTACAACAAATATAAAGAAAAAACTAAAGTAGTGGCGTGCAATTTGGCAACCTGGATAACAATGGAAGACTAAAAAGAAAGTTCGATTATAAAAGTAAGAAAAAAAAGTCAATTTGCATGAAATTAAAAACTTAATGCATAAATATTAGTGAATCAATAAAAAAAGGGCAAAAAGTATGTTACATAAAATATATAAATTGTAAAAAAAAATGTATCGAATTAAAATTAAAAATTTATTGCATGAGATGTAGCTTATGAAAATAAAATAACGAATATCTAAAAATGTGAAATATTAAATTATATATAAATATTGCCAAATACTAAATAGGACTAAGGAAAATTGAAGAGAAAGTATTACAAAAAATCATAGTCCACAAATATTATTCAATAAGAATTTTAAATAATTAAATACAAATTTTATTAAAAAAAATATTAATGGAGAACTTTAACGCTAGAAAAAAGAAAGAAAAAAACACATAAACTAATTTGAGCAAGAAACATCCAACCTATACATATCTTATCACCTCTAAAAACGTTTTTTTACATTTCAACATAATCATTTCCAAATAAAGGACTCCGATTATATATAGATCAGGACAAAAACCATTATAACACACAAATACACCGATGCCAAGTACAAAAGGTTGTGTTTTCTCATAGGCATGTAATATCATTAATTTCACAAACTTGGCCTTTATGTTATTCCAATTTTACACTCTCTAGATCCAAAAAGATAGAAAATGAAGTAAATTGACTTCTAAGGCAAAAGACATTAATCCCAGTATACTAATTCATGCAAACATCAAATGGAACATGAGTTCATATTTTATATGGCATGGAAGAAAACGAAGTAAATATATAAAACATATACATACCACCGCGACGCAACATTGATAATTAGTATGACGTTTTTTGCTCGAATCAACGTTGCTCGTCTTAGCATCCGTTACATCCCTATAGTTTTACAATGCAATATAAACATAAATAAGAAGACATGTTTCATCAAGAATCAAGAACGTTGAAACAAAATGTTATCTAAGAAAATGGATAATGTAAAATAATGTTAGAATTTAAAAAATGAGTAAGATAAGATATCTTACGTGTTTTAAGAAAATTTGTCATTCTTTTTTATTAAGCATTTTATTTACCATAAATACTTTAACAAATATGCATAATTTTTGAAAACTAAATAATGCAAGTTTCGAAAATTAACAAAGGTGGACTTTGAAAATTAAGGAAGGTAATTAATCTTTAATATTTACCAGAAATACTTACCTACCAATTAAAGTATTTTTATAATAATAAAAAAATTCTAAGAATTCACCATTTGGTCAAAATTCAAGAATTGGAGTCAAAGGACTTCCTTCAAATATATCTATATATATATTAATTAATTAATAGATAGAAGTTGAAATTACATATTGGAAAATTTCAAGTTACAACATGAACTAAGTTTTTTCTCAAAATTGATAAATATTCCTCAATCATAGTATTGTATAGCATGTGAAAAAATTCAATTTCTTCTCTTGGGTTGCAAAAAAATCAAATTATTTAGTTAAATGCGGGATAAAAGATAATCAATATTTAATATAATCAGCATTATTGCATTCTTTGTTTATATAGTGAAAAAAAAAATCAAAATAAGCATATGAAATGATTATTGTAGATGGACAAATATAATGTACAAAAGAAAAACAAAAGTTGGAGAGATTTTCTAATAGTGAAAATTCACACCTCAAAATGACTGGCCTAGTAGCTAAACATCCACCAATCTCACTTAATACAGCTGAAAATTCCAAAAAGCATCACTAAATAATGATTTAACAATAATTAAAGACAAATTATATAACATAATTATCTCTATATTACATTCCATTCAATTTAGTACAAAACGACAAACTTGCACAGCATTATTCATGGCAAGAAAAGTTAGTTTTAAGTAATACTTATGTATTCATCGATGCGATAAGGATATAAAAGACATAATATATTCACTGCAAGGTACTTTCAAATCGTGCATTTATTGTGTATTAATGATATCGAATCACTGAAGTCTCAACAGATAAATCCTAGATATGCTACTATAGCACAAAAGTCACAATGCGACAACAGAAAGCTTTAGTTCCTTTTATTTTGTCTTTTTAGACCACATTAAATGATTAAAAATATCGAAATAATGAATCTATGCGACCACGTTTTAATCAGATAACGCATTATCTGTTTGCACAGGATCATCGAAAAATTTCCAAAAGTCATTATACTACTCAATAACAAACTTTCCTTCTTGATTGTCTCCCCATGTCTGCATCTGATTTGAGTAACATGGTTATCTTTATATCAAATTCTAATCAATTTAATATAAACGACAAACTTGTAAAGCATTATTCATTGCAAGAATAGTTAATTTTAAGTAACACTAATGTATTTATCGATACGATAAATATATAGAAGACATAATATATTCACTCACAAGTTACTTTCGAATCGTCCATTTATTATGCATTAATGATATCGAACAACTGAACCCTCGACAAACAAATCCAAACATTTTGCTATAACGCAAAAGTCATAATGCGACGACAAGAAACTTTACTTCCTCTTATTTTGTCTTTTTGAGTGTCGTTCAGATAACTGTATGCGATCACTAAAAAAATTCTAACGGTACACTTAAAAACACCCCCACCAATCCAAACGTCATTATATTACAATAACAAACTTTCCTTCCTCTTCTTCTTGTCTCCCAATTTTTGCCTCTGGTTTGAGTAAATATTGTAACTTTTGATGAACTAATTCATCAAAAACGTGAAAAAGAAAATTATTCTGAAATTTGAAACTGGACTTGGGCTTAGAAATTGAAAGGAATTAAAGCCCAATCCATTGGGACAGGTGTGTTTTATTACAGTCGGAAGCCCATAAGCAGCCGCTTGAGCACCAAAAAAGCCTAAAAAGTTTCGAAATTTTGGATGAATATAAAAAACTGGAGGGGTCACGTAATGGGAGTAAAACATTTCCTCTTTCACATAAAACTTCACTAAACATCTTCTCCTCTCAACAATTTACCTCTTCGTTTTGGTCTCGCTCTCTCGGAACTTCATTCCTGTTGTTGCAGAGAGAATTGAAAAGAGAAGAAAGGATTTATCCAAATTCTGAAGTTTAGTTTGATCCGGACGCTTTTGCGTTTCCTGGTTGGTTTGTATAGATTAGATCTGTTCTCCGCTTTTCCCTTTTTCTGAAGGGAGGAGGCTGCTAAGGTTAGTTTCTTTCTTTTGTTCGGAGATATAGGAGAGAATGTTTTTACTCTTAGTATTTTGAATTTGTGTTTTTTTTTTCGTGATGTTTTTCTTGTGTGTTTTGTTCACCTTGTTAACGTTGAAGTTGTTAATTTTTGTAGAGAGATGAAGCGATTGCGGGATGAGGTGTATATGAACCCTCAATTTAAGCGGCCATTTGGTTCTTCTTCATCTCGAGGGGAATCGTAAGCTCTTTTTTCAGTTCATACGCATCTGGAATTGGTTTAACATGGAGTAATTTAGTTGTGGTTTGCTGTATGTGATGTTGTGTGATTTCCGTTTTTAGTCGTGGTCTAGTATGTCATGTGAACAGAGAGTGGTTTTGTGATGCAACTCCAAGTTAATCAACTGGATTTGATAAAATCTATTTGATCAGAAACATTCTAGACCCCCTTTTGTTATGTATCAGGAGCCTGGTTAGGTCTCATTAGCAGCAGTTGCAGGAATTGGAACCCAGAGTAAACATGAATTAGGTTAATTTCTTGTATCAACTAGGGTTATGGGGATAACAAGGGAAATAAAATTTGGATCTTTATGTGCCGCACCTCTGTGGGTTCTTTGGTCTCTCTCTCTCTCTCTCACACACACACACACACTCACTCTTTGGTGACTATGGATAGAGTTTTAGGAAAATGCCACTGGACCCAACTAAGCCTGTCAGTTTTATTTTGGCTGCATTCAGTGGAGATGAGGTCATAGTTGGTAGTGGTATATTAATGGCGTTTGGTACCAAACCTTAAAAGGTAAATATTTGCAATTTGAGTCTGTTGGAGTTACAAAATTAAAGTTAAGGGATAGAACCAAGAATAATTAAAACTTTTTGCATGTGGTGTACAGCTGTTTCCAATTCCAGTTATTTGAATCAATCCATGGTGGTATTAACTTATATATTTACTTTCTCATTTTCATAAAGGTATGGACCGACACATACTCCTGTAGGTGGTGGAGGTGGAGGAGGAGCTAGCGGTGGTGGCGGTGGCGGTAGTAGTAATGGTGGCGCCGCTGGAGTTAGTGGCAGTGGTGCAGGTGTTGCTGCTGGTAGTACACAGAAGCTCACTACTAATGATGCATTGAGTTATTTGAAACAAGTTAAGGACATGTTTCAAGATCAAAGGGAAAAATATGATAGGTTCCTTGACGTCATGAAAGATTTCAAGGCTCAAAGGTAAATTAATCTTTCTTGGTCAGAGGAACCTGTACATCCGAGAAATGATTGGAAACATCTCTCTTTAACTCTTTCTCGATCTCTTTGGCAGAATTGATACTGCCGGCGTCATAGCGAGGGTAAAGGAATTGTTTAAAGGGCACCCTAATCTAATCCTTGGGTTTAACACATTTTTGCCGAAGGGTTATGAAATTACCCTCAGCGATGAGGAAGAGGCTCCACCAAAAAGAACTGTTGAGTTTGAAGAGGCTATTAGTTTTGTCAATAAAATTAAGGTGGAGTTTTTATTACTTGTGCAATAGTAAAGGTTCTGAATTTAGTTCCAGAGGAGTTAAACAACAAATTAAAAATAAATAAATAAATAAGTCCTTCGCTTTGTTCACCTGCAGAAACGTTTTCAAAATGATGACCATGTTTACAAATCTTTCCTAGACATCTTGAATATGTACCGGAAGGAACACAAGGGAATAACTGAGGTCTACCAAGAGGTATGCATCTTGCCTGTGATCAATCCATATAATTTTGTTGTTCATTCTAATGTATTAGGTTTTTTTGTATCTGTTATCAGGTTGCAGCACTTTTTGATGACCATCCAGATCTTCTTGATGAATTCACCAGATTTCTGCCAGATACTTCAGCTACTGCTTCAGCTCCTCATCCGTCCTTTGGTCGTCATTCTTTTCCTCGCTATGACGAGAGGAGCTCCGCCTTGCCCACAATGCGGCAGTCTCTAATAGATAAGGTTCTTTCTCCACGTTTATTCTTATTGGACAGCAATTTCTGTTTGTTGCTTACATCTAATTATCGTATGTCTTACAAACTTGTAGCAACGACCGCGGAGAGACAGGGGTATTGACCCCAATGGAGAAAGGGATCTTAGTGTCGAACGCCCAGATATGGATGATGATAAAACAGTTATGAAGTTGCACAAGGAGCAGAAAAAGCATCCTGAAAAGGAAAACAGGGATAGGAGAAACCGTGATCAGGACGACAGAGATCCTGAAGCTGAGAACAATGGGGATACTAGCATGCATCGGCTTTCTGAAAAAAGGAAGTCTGCTCGGAAAGTTGAAGACTTTGGGGGGAATTCGAATTTCGCCTCCTATGATGATAAAGATGCGTTGAAAAGTGAGTATGAAGTGCCCCTGTTTTTCAGTGGTAATATAGGTGAACCGTTTGGTTTTACTTAGCTGTGAGCGACCACCATTTTGCTTTAAAATGTTAGGAGCATGATTTTATTTTAGTCGATTTCTCAATTTTCTTCTAAAGGAGTTGGTTACTTGACTAGCAATTTTTCTTCAACAATACACCCGTGATCGTCGCACGACATAAAGAAAAAGGAAAAAAGAACAGAAGAAGAAAAGGAAATACAAGAGAGGAGGAAAAAGTCAATAAATGGCAGTGGTTTTTTCCTCTGTGTTGCATATCTTTCTGCCGATGTGTTTCTACCTTAGTTGCATCTTACATCTCTGAATGTTTGGGGTGATGCTTTTTAAAATTTACTTCTGTTTCTTGCCAGGTATGTACAGCCATGAGTTCAATTTTTGTGAAAGAGTCAAAGAAAGGTTACGCAGTGCAGATGATTACCAGGCATTCTTAAAATGCCTTCACATATACAGTACAGAAATTATTACGAGAAAGGAATTACAGAGTTTGGTATGAAAATATGCTTTCTGTTATCGCTGTTTAACATTTCATTTGGAGCTTTTGGGTATTGAAAACTTGTATTTGTTTCCATTTCGGTTTCACCTGTGTGGTTTCTAATTTTAATAGTTACTAATTCTTACTATGCTTCTAGTTGCATTGTTAGACATTGTTTCCTTATCGAATAACAGCAAGTTTATTCTTTTATTTGGTATTCTGAAAGTGGTTCTTTTGTAGCTGTTGCTTTGCCTTCTTTTCAACTATATTATCATGATAAATGGTTCAGGATGATTTTTGTATTATTTCACTCATAAAATTTGGTGAGAACTTGTTTGTTTTATGGGGTTTTTATATGATGTTCAATCAGGTTGGTGACTTACTAGGGAAGTATCCAGATCTTATGGAGGGTTTCACTGAATTTCTAGAACGCTGTGAGCGAATTGGTAGGCAGTGATTTTGTATTTGCGAAGCTGTCTTTTATCATTAGTTTGTTTCGTTTCTAACTGGTTGGCTATTTTCAGATGGATTTCTAGCTGGTGTTATGGGCAAAAGTATGTAATTCTCAGTTCCAGATGATCTTAAGAATATTTCTTTTTTTAATTCCTTTGTCAAGTGCTATTGCCTGCCAACTCCAGCCCCATCCCTTTTGAATGTCTGATCTGACAAATCTCTTGTAAATAGCAGAAACATTATGGAATGAAGGGAATTCTTCGAAACCCTTAAGAATAGACGACAAAGAGAAAGAACAAAAGCGTGAAGTGGAAGGAGGTAAAGAGAAGGATAGATACAATTTGAAGTACTGGGGAAAGTCCATTCAAGAACTTGACCTTTCCAATTGTCAACGTTGCACCCCCAGTTACCGGCTTCTTCCTGAGGATGTAAGAATTCTCAATACATATTTTTGAAACATTGTTAGGAAGCATTCCTTTATCATCTGAAAATTCGAGAATTACAAATTTGCTTGGCAGTATCCGATAGCTTCAGCTAGCCAGAGGTCAGAGCTTGGTGCTCAAGTTCTAAATGATCATTGGGTGTCTGTGACATCTGGTAGTGAGGATTACTCTTTTAAACACATGCGGAGAAACCAGTACGAAGAAAGCCTGTTTAGATGTGAAGATGATAGGTATATTTCCCGGTCAACTTTTGTCATTGTGTCCGCTTCTGTATGATAGATGTGTATCCCTAGACTGTGGAAAAGGACAAGCCTCAGCAATTGTTGTTCATGCTCTACTATTTGTTTTGGCTCTGACTGAAAAACTTTATCCTCACCTCTCACAAATTCTGACAGATTTCTTAAAATTGATTGAAAGAAAGAAACTCTGGTTATTGTCAGATAGTCAAATTTCAGAAAGTGATGTTTATTTTATTTTTGATTTTTTGAATTCGCCATATTTGTTTTATAGAGTTTCCTCAAGGGGATATGTCTGAGACTCTGAGCCGTTGCTAATTGTATATCCTTTGGGATAATTCAGATTTGAGCTGGATATGTTATTGGAGTCTGTCAGTTCAACTGCCAAGCGAGCAGAGGAACTCTTGAACAGTATCAATAATAATTCAATTGGTTCAGATGGTCCCATACGAATTGAGGACCATTTCACAGGTTTGTGATGATTGGATTTCTGCCTTATGAAGCTCTCTCACCTTCCTTGTTTATTTTCTTTTCCAAGAAACGATATGCAAATTAACTGATCAGTGAGGTCCTTTCTCTTATTTCATATAGCTCTCAATTTAAGATGCATTGAACGCTTATATGGCGACCATGGCCTTGATGTGATGGATATTTTGCGTAAAAATCCATCTCTGTCTTTACCTGTAATCCTGACGCGCCTGAAGCAGAAGCAGGAGGAATGGACGAAGTGTCGTTCAGATTTTAACAAAGTCTGGGCTGAAATATATTCTAAGAACCATTACAAGTCTCTTGACCATCGCAGCTTCTATTTCAAGCAACAAGATTCAAAGAACTTGAGCACAAAATGTAAGTCAAGCACTAAAGCTGTATATGATAGCAGCTGATTAGATATCCTGAGTTACCATTTTTTTGTAGCGAATACCTGTGTCTAGTTTTTAGTATCATTTGATTGTTCATTAGGTGAGCCTTCGTCATGTTTATTATTCTAGATTTTGCGTGTTTTGTCGTGTCATTGTTGCAATCGCATGGCTTGTATTACCTTAGTCCTTGAAGTCTTCCTTGAGGAATTCCTGCATTCAAGTTTAACCTCTCTCTCATTTCTTGTCTTCCTTTATTTGGTAGTCGTTGGAATTTTTTGAAAAATATTATCTATTATCATCTGATCATCTTCTACCCGCCTTGCCATCATTGTGTACTTCAAGACGTAACTCCCTTATTGTTCGTGTTGTTTCATCTTTAGTTTGTATCATAACCTCCGACCAAATGCAATTTACTTCATGCATGAGAGCTAGCTCTCTGTTATTGGTATCCGGATCACTGGTGGCTAGCCTTCCTCTCCATTTATGTTTTAGTTCTCATGTTTGTTGGTGCTCTCTGTGGACAGCCCTAGTGGCAGAAATCAAAGAAATCAAGGAGAAGAGGCAGAAAGAGGATGATGTTCTCCTTAGTATTGCTGCTGGAAGTAGACATTCGGTCATTCCGAACATGGAATTTGAATATGCTGATGGTGAAGTTCACGAGGACGTCTTTAAGATTATAAAGTATTCGTGTGAAGAGGTCTGCTCCACTAAAGATCAATTGAATAAAGTTTTAAGGTTCTGGACAACATTTCTTGAGCCGATGCTTGGTGTTCATGCCCGGCTGCATGGTTCAGAGGCTAATGAAGATGATGGTGTCTCTAAACGTAAAACAGCAAAAAGCATCACAGCAAGTGTATTAGAAAGTGAAGGCAGTCCCAAGGCCGATGCTACTATCACAAACTTGAAGCAACCTAAGTCTAACTGCAATGGTGATTCTAATACATCACCACAAAGAGCGAATTTCAGCCGGACTGGCTTCATGAACGCGGAAGCCTTGGCAAAAGATGGAGCTGTGGCTTCTGGTGAAAGATTAACCAACCCTGACACAGCTATTACTGCTGGACCAGATGTTAATCATGGTAAGCATGCAGGAGAACGGTTAAGGTTCATGTGTGAATATTAGTGACTTTTTGATAATATTTTCATTTGTTTGATTGACAATAGCATTACTTTTATTAACTTCCTTTCAATTACATTTTGTGTTGATTTTTTCTATATTTAAGCGTTTCTTTTCATAATTTTGGGAATTATTTTGAAATTCAAGGGCGTGGTGGAAATCCTTCTCGAACAACTAATGGTCCCCTCGAGGAAGCCAGTGAAGCCAAGCCTAGTATGGAAGATATGCTTTCCTCAGAGGTACGAGTTCTTGCATTTGGCTTGACTCCTAGATTTCAGTTTCTGACTGAACTGGTATTTTTCTGTTTAATCTGGCTCCACCGTCTCTTCATTCTTTTTCTTCATTTCTTAGTTCTTTTTCTTTATATTTGGGTGTTGATGGCGTCTGTCAGCGAGTTTGTTTACGGTGCAGCAGGGTGGTTGGAGAAGGCTATCATCTCGTCCTGATTCTTTTCCTATAAACTAGGTATAATCTTGCTTACTTGTGTGCAACAGGGTGGGGAGACATCGAGATTGAATCAGTTGACAAATGGAGAGTTTGCAGAAGGGTCTAGACTCTCTGGATACAATGAAGATTCTGTTGATCCTTCTAAAAACGAGAAAGAAGAAGGTGAGCTGTCCCCTAATGGTGATTTTGAAGATAATTTTGGTGCCTATCAGGACAGCAGTTTGCAAGCCTTGCCCGAGAAAAATCGAAGCAATGAAGGGATGCAAGGTCCAATGGGGGGTCATGAAGAGATTTGTGCCGATGCTGCAGGTGAAAATGATGTTGATGCTGATGACGAGGATAGTGAAAATATTTCCGAGGCTGGAGAAGATGTTTCAGGCAGTGAGTCTGCTGCTGATGAGTGTTCACGGGAAGAGCACGAGGAAGAGGATGATGGAGAGCATGATGACCTTGATGGTAAAGCTGAGAGTGAAGGTGAGGCAGAGAATACTAGTGAAGCTCACTGTAATGGGGGAGATGGTGCGTCAGTGCCACAGTCTGAACGGTTTCTTCTGACTTGTAAACCTCTGTCAAAGCATGTGGCGTCCCCATTAGTAGGGGATGAGAAGAAGAGTCGACGTGTTTTTTATGGAAATGACACCTTTTACGTGCTATTTAGGCTGCATCAGGTAACTTCCTGATTATTTCTTAGCATTAGGGGTTTCTGTTTAGCTGTGTTGGCTATTCTTTCTGAGATTGACACTTATCTAGTGAGTCTGCTGTCTATGTGATAAAGAATGGTATTGAATTCGTAAATGCAGGATGGATACTTCAATAGTATTATTAATTTTTCCACTTTGTCGTACATAATTGTCTTTTCCATCTTGCAGACACTGTATGAGAGAATATTATCAGCCAAGGTGAATTCAATATCTGGTGAATCAAAATGGAGAACCACAAAGGATTCAAGTTCTGATCCCTATGCCAGGTTTTTTACAGTCGTAAATTGTAACTTAGTCTCTGAACATCTTGGAAGTTATATTACTTTCTATTTATTTTGCATGAACATGTCCGTTGCAGGTTCATGAGTGCATTATTTAGTTTACTTGATGGATCTTCTGATAATACGAAATTTGAAGATGATTGCCGGTCTTTGATTGGAAACCAGTCCTATGTGCTATTCACTTTGGATAAGTTAATATATAAGTTGGTCAAACAGGTAATCTTTCTAGTAATTTGTTCTACACATTCGTTCCCTCAGTTTCGGTTGGCACATTTTCTGAATAGTGTGTTTCTTCTGCCAGCTCCAAACTGTTTCAAGTGATGAGGTGGATTGTAAGCTGCTTCAGTTGTATGAATATGAAAAATCTAGGAAGCCAGAGAAGTATGTTGATTCAGTTTATTATGAAAATGTCCATGTCCTCCTTCATGATGAGAACATTTACCGGCTTGAATGTGTAGGTTTCATTTGAATCAGAGTACTAATATTAATAAATTAATTCATCCATGTATTGTTCGGATTTTGCTATGCTAAATTGTTTCCATGGCTGTTGTAGACATCTTCCCCTACCCGCTTATCTATCCAATTGATGGATGATGGAAATGAGAAGTCTGAGGTGGTTGCAGTTTCGGTAGATCCTAATTTTGCATCGTATCTTCACAATGATTATCTTTCAGTTGTTCATGGAAAAAAGGAGTCTTCAGCAGTTATGTTGAAAAGGTATTGTAATAAGTCCCTATTTAACAACTTGAAACACACGAGCGTCTTTTTTTGTTTTAAGTTGACATTATGCGACTAGAAAATCAGGAAATGTAATTAGCAGGGATATGCATTATAGTTCTGTCTGGGTTTCTCCTTTGTTCACCACCTGGAAAGATTGTAAATGCTCAAACCTGGAGTTTCGGAAAAAATTCAACCGTATCATTTTAGTTCTGTCTGGGTTACTCTTTGTTCACCAGACTTCTATGATTGAGACGCAAAGACTGCACATACTTATTATTCGATTATTATGCGTATCTAATTGCTTGTTTTGACATTATTATATTTATTGTAATTCCAAAATTGTATTTGTTTACCAGACTTCTATGATTGAGACACAAAGACTTGGACGCACTTATTATTCGATTATTTACGCGTATCTAATTGCTTGTTTTGACATTATTATATTTATTGTAATTCCAAAATTGTGTTACGGCTAGAATGACATGTAAGTCGAGTTAATGTCCTGTGGAATCTGAAATATTGTTGATTTTGGTAATGTAAGTTTTTGCCTTATTTGTTGGCTTGCACGATTCTTCGAGAATGCTGAGGTTGGGTCGGTTAAAGAGGGAAGAACTTTACGCTCGTCAAGTGCTTTATATTAGCGTATTAGCTGGCCTAATATTTATTGATACCGCAGCAAGAGCTAGGGCGGCCCGAAATGAATGAGAGTAAGACAAGGGAATCTAAAGTGTTTTGCCTTATTTCTTGGCTTGCATGATTCCTCGCGAATGCTGAGGTTGGGTCGGTTTAAATAAGGAAGAACTTTCCTCTCGTCAAGTCCTTTATATTAGCGTATTAGCTGGGCTGATATTTACTGATCCCGCAGCTAGATCTAGGGTCGGCCCGTAATGAATGAGAATAAGACAAGGGAACCTAAAGTTTTTTGTGTTAGCTTGCACGATTCTTTGTGAACGGGGAGGTTGAGTCAGTTAAGTAAGGAGGAACTTTACGCTCTTCAAGTGCTTTATATTAGCGTATTAGCTGGCATAATATTTACTCATCCCACAGCAAGAGCTACAGTCGGACCGTAATGAATGAGAATATAAGATAAGGGAAATTAGCTGTATTTTCTTTTTCTGAGCTCAATATTTCAAAAAATGTCAAATATGATTGATTAATTAACTGAATGACGATCTGGATTGATGTATTTCATTGTCTGATCTACTTGTAACGTATGCAGGAATATGTCCAAGTATGCTAATCTAGATGAATCCACTGCTCTGTATATGGCTACAGAAAATGTTCTGATCATGAATGGCTTGGAATGTAAGATGGCAGCTGCCTCATCGAAGGTACAATTCTCGTACTGTTCTAGTTGGAACGCTTTGAAGTAATCTAGCCTTGTTAGCGTATCTCATTTTGTCTTGTACATAATTCTATCTGATTAATTTTTCACTGCAACCTCCCTTTCCTGTATCTCTCTGCCCCGCCTGCCGACCAGCACATACCAAATCTTCAGTTATGCTTCTTCTGTTCAGTATTTTATACTGAGATTAACTGATGCTTATTCTTCGAGATAGTTGATGCCATTGCCCGTTTTTCATAATTCACATATACCATGCCATTTATGATAAATATGAGTTCTCTTTTCTTCTCTGCTGCCATCAATTTTTATTCTTAGGCTGATTTGGTTGGCCATTACTGGGTTCTTTTCTTCCGTCACTGACACTGTAAGCTATGGTACTCACTCCTCACAAATCTTGAAGTTTGTCCAAGATTCAGGACTTAGGAATAGATCTCGTTCTTTTATTATGAAAGTGGCCATATATGCTGTACTAGATCAAGTGATACACAAGTAGGGGAACCGCGGTTCACAAAATCGAATTGATTGCTAGATAGTCCTTTTATTTTGATGGAGATTCACCCTTGATCACAAATGTGCTTTCAGATCTCATACGTGCTAGACACTGAGGACTACTTTATTCGTCTGGGAAGGAGAAAGGCAGCAGGAAGATCTTCGCGTAATGAACAGGCGAGGGTGCAACGGTTTCACCAGTTTCTGGCAGCCAATATATGACCCTCTTTGTGAATCCTTGAGGTAGGTGTATGTGCATTTATTTCACCTATTCAACATGTGGTTTAAACTAAAATAATATATTATCTCTTTTGTATTTGGCAGATTTCAGTCATGGAACTTGGCCCTCTAGAGAATCGCTCCAGCATTTTATTTATTTACTTGTCGACGAGTCAATAACCATAAGGGAGCGGCGACTTTCTTGGGGATCAAATCATCTGTTCGGGTTAAGTCAATGGCACATACGCCATTGCTCTGTACATAGTAAGGGTTGGCCCCTAGTGTTAATTTGTAGAGTCCTGTGTTAATTTGATTGTATTGCATTAACGGGCGTAAGTATAGCCCTTTCCTGTTTCTTCCTATGATAGATTTCTTGTGAGTTTCTGGCTGTGATGTGATATTCAGCCAGATTATGTAAAAGACAATGGGATAGGGAGAATGGTATAGCAGAGAATGACATTCAGCTTCTCAACATGTTTTCTTGAATGTGTATAGAGTTTCTTTCCAATTTTCGTCTCCTTTGTGAAAACAGACCGAATACATGGATAGCTATACTGTATCAACATATTGAATCTGGTAATGTGACTGACAGGGGAACACAGGCTGGAAGTTTAAACATATACATTTGATACTAGTTGCTCTTCTTTGGTGTAAATATTCTGACTTTCCACTGCAGTGCATGAAGCAGCACACAACTTAAGAATGGGAATACTCCGCCAGCATTGACTTCTGCTTTTAAATTACAAGCTTCCAGAAAAAAAAAAAAAAAAAAGTTTGACTCATTATAACAGTGTATAATAATAATTGCTGACTTTTCCTTTCACATACTTTCCTTAATTTTATTTTGATTCAGTACGTTCCCTTTTACTATTACTATTATAACAGGAAGTACATTAAATTAAATCCATTTCTGGGTCCTAACAATTTAGATCTTTGTGTTTCAACTTAATTCAAAGATACATATTTATAAGGGATAATTATATTTACACTCCTAATTTATGGTCTGTTTATACAAATCATTTCTACTTTTTGAATAATTATATATACACTCACTAGAAATGTAAGTATTATTTATACAAATCACCCCTATTTTTTAGAAAATTATACTTACACCCCTCAAAAGTATTAATATTATTACACAAATTATTTTTTATTTTTTTGCTATCAAAAATTATTTTTGTAATCATGCAAAAGACAATTTATGTCAATAAATTATAGGTCAGAGGTGTAAATATAATTATTTCTATTTATAATTACCAAGTTCTTATGATCTCATTCTTCAGATGCAGAATATAATGCTAAAATAATTGTTTCAACCTCATAGTTTTTGCCAACCATACATACATCAAGACTAAAACTTCATCACCAAATCCAAACTACAGCATATATATATGTATGTATTTGTTTGTTGTTGGTCATACATATAGATAGAAAAAGATTCCTGCCCTTCTGCCACCTCCACCGTCCAAGAGCCACCGCACCGGTGTCTTAATTTTTAATCCTCATAAAATTACAAACTGACGATTTTACATGGAATAAAATGATATGTTCAATTTCTTGGAGGAATGTCTTTTCTGCAGCTACAGTATTCAATTTAGGACAGAAGCAGCATCGTGGAAACAGTATAAACACGTCTTCTTTATACCAAAATATTAAATTACATTCACCTTCCCTAAATTTAGCATAATTACAAATACCCTCCTCATTGTTTAAAAAATTATAAATAGTCTTTTGGGGGTTGCAATTTTTAACCAAATGTCTGAAATTGACCATTGTGCCTTTGAATTTTTTATTAAAATTATAGAAAAATCAGCTGAGACAAATCACATTATTGCTCCTCTGTGTAAAACACTTAAGAAACATCTCCCTGAGCATTGTAGTCCAAATTTTTTTTAAGAATTAAATAAAAAATAAGGGTATTTTGGTCAATTCACCCATAAAAATATGTAGAAATGTGTTATTTGTTAGACGATTACAAATTTTAAGAGTATTTGTAATTTTTTAAACAATGAGAGATTTTATAATTTTATAATTATGTCAAACTTCTTGCAGATAATTGTAATTTACCCATAATACTAATAATAAGATTAGCCAAATTAAACTAATGTTCACATCACGTGGTCACATGTGGGTAATGATAATCGATGATGCCTGGACCAAACATTTAATTCAGGTTCCTCGAACCCATCAATTCTGAGGAATTGTAATATCTCCTTTGAACTTTCCTTGTATTTCATCAACCCACCAAAAACGCGTTTTTATGCAGACCTCCACACCAAATTTACTCGTCTACACGCCTCTCTCTATATACAACAAAATCTGCGGTCATCTTCTTGCACTTCTTACCACCCCACTGCTGTATCCTCTTCTTCCTTTGATCAAACATTTCTCCACTCATCCTAAGATTTGAATCATAGTATGACGATTTGTCTAAGTAGACAATCTTTCATCTTAGCAACATTTGCTCTTCTTCTGTCTTCAGCTTATGGGATTCGAGTTCTTCCACGAACTTCAACAGATAGTGCCAATCTATATTCGGAATACATTGAAGCTCCGACGTATGTGAACGGAAATCAGTGCCGGAATCCGGTGAAGGGCAGCTCGTTTTCCATGTGTGATCCATCAATAGTGCATGTGGCGATGACTCTTGATTCTAAATACTTGAGGGGCTCAATTGCATCAGTCCACTCAATTCTGAAGCACGCAGCCTGCCCGGAAACCATATATTTCCATTTCATTACTTCTGTTTCGGCATCCTCTGATCTTGGCGAGGTTGTGCGATCCACATTTCCGAGTTTGTCTTTCAAGATTTACCCCTTCAAGAATGAAGGTAGAGTCAAGCAACTGATATCGTCTTCTATTCGTCCAGCGCTGGAGGAGCCCTTGAACTATGCAAGAATTTACCTGGCTGACATTCTTGATTCATGTGTTAGCCGTGTGGTTTATGTAGATTCTGATACGATAGTCGTTGATGATATTTGGAAACTGTGGTCGACTAGTTTAACTGATTCCAGAGTGATCGGAGCTCCGGAGTACTGCCATGCGAATTTCACGAGCTACTTCAATAAGGAATTCTGGGCTGACTCTGTTCTTTCGAGGGTGTTTGAGGGGAAGAAGCCTTGTTATTTCAATACGGGGGTGATGGTAATGGATTTGGGGAGATGGAGGGGAGGAGATTACACTAAGAGAATGGAGGGATGGATGGAGATACAAAAGCAGAGGAGGATATACGAGTTGGGGTCTCTGCCACCATTTATGTTGGTTTTTGGTGGAGAAATACAAGGAATTGATCACAGGTGGAATCAGCATGGGCTTGGTGGGGATAATGTGGTGAATAGCTGCCGGAGCTTGCATCCGGGTCGAGTCAGTTTGCTGCATTGGAGCGGGAAGGGGAAGCCATGGGCGAGGCTTGATGAGGGCAGGCCATGCCCTGTCGATCATCTCTGGGCACCTTACGATCTACACAGACTGCATAGATTTTGAAGAGAATTGGGGTACAGCAGTAAATATGGAGTTGCCATCACGGCTTCAATTGTCCGCGACGCTATTCATTCTATTGATTCTTTTGTAAATGAAAGGGTAAATTACAACGAGCTCCGCTGAGAATGACATTGTATGTAATGTCATGAGCCGTGATTTCTCGTAACAAGGAGGATCAATCTTCTTGGAGATCCCGTGTACGAGGAGGCATTCTTTCAGGCAAAACTTTTGCAGTATATTTGGAATTGATTCAAATTGAGATTTGAATTTGAAATTGGATTTGTCAGAACGTTAAGGAACTGAAATGATTTGTTTACTCTTTCTTCCATGAAATAGTTTGTATCTTGGGTTAACATTGCCATTACTCAACACAAGTCGACTGGAGTAAAAGAAACATTCATTAGCTCAACAAGCAATTAGAAGATATAGAACAAAACTTCACAAAAAGCAAAGGCAGATGAGAAAAAATTGGTCAAATGTGATAATTCTTCTCAACTCAGGCAGGTTACAGAATTCATGGGCTTCAGCAGAATAATTTACTGCTCTGTGCGGAATAAGTAATTGCGTAATCCATACACACTGCGCTTCATTTTGGCTTACCAAACTATTTACAGTAACGAGAGAAAAGAGGCTAGTAAAATTCCTACCAAGCATGTATTCTTCGCCCTAAACCTACTCTTATTATAGTCTTCACTTCTAGTCAATATGGCCAACCAACTATTTACTGCTTGTTCATTCTCACTTATTAGTGAGGTTGCCAGCCAATACAGTGGCAATTTCGGGGTGCCCATACGGAACGATATGAACAAACACCCCCCTATGTGTCTGTCTGAAAGGAGCAGATAAGAGCTGGCATGAGATATTACATAACCTTGGAGGAGGGGCTAAGAATCCAAAGAAATTTCTAGTGAAATTAAACAAGTTCCTTTAAGTAGCTAATTGAGATGGTTACCATCTGAAATGGGATGGGAGGCTTCAACTGCCGTGCTGTTGGGGCATTCTGGAATGAAGTGCATATTACAGCTAATTGTTGGGCAAAGGAAAAGACATGGCGAAACTCTTGTCTAGGTGACATGATTCTTCCCTTGGTGTTCCACCATAAGTTATTTATTAGAAGAAGTTTATATCTTTAAGTTATTTGGATTACCAGAAGTACTACAAAATGTATGGTAAAAATAAAATGTAAAAGCATTATGAGCAAAAAGGCAAAAGAAGAATTTACATCCTCTTTGTACTTTCATCACTTATAACAAACCAACAGCACAACTTAGATGCAATCTGTTCTCCAAGCCTCTTAAATGATGGCCCAGTAACATGCACCTGCCAAAAACAACAGTATCGTAATCAAGATCATGGAAGGATTAGAAAAGCAAAATGGAATAAATGAAAATATAATCGCTTTGTTCATTTATAAGCAAAAATGCAGTCAATTAATATAGGATATAGCAGGAAAGACTAGGAAGAGAACAAATGACAGCAGTAAGACATAAGGGAAACACAAGTTGTAACGTACCAGAAAAGCAGCTTGGCCAAATAATCCCGTGAAGTGCCAATGGTATCAGAAAATTCATTATCACTATCTTGATAGCTCTGTACACCACTTGCAGCCAAGTCACCCTCACAATTAGAGGCCATCTCTTCTTTGAAAAATCTCTGCAGTATATTTTGAGCAAGTTCGTGGATTATTTCCTCCACCTCAGGTGATGATGGTCTAGATAGTTCAGTTACCTGAGGTAAAATTTCAATACCATGATTCACGATGACAATCAAGATATCCATACAAGCCAAAAGGAAATGTCATCAATATTTCATGTTATTACCATATCAGATTCCAGGGACCTTAGGTATTCCAGCAGATTGTTATTACTCTTTTTGATATGCTCCATTTGCAAATTTTCCAGTTTCCTGGCACGAAGCTCCTAACGAAACATAGAGTGAGAAGCAATCAATATAAATCCTAAAATGAGTTCCATCAGATAACGACTTCCATTTAGCACAAAGCAAACAGGGAAGAACAAACCAATGTTTAAACATGTGCTAGTGATCATTGTATGAAAATGACCTACATAAACTCTCACTCATAAAAGCGAACTACATAAACTCCTAATTGGACAATCAATCACCTAAATCCGCTATTCAGATCCAGAACATATCCAAAGAAATCCAAAAATGACATAGAGCGTGGGTAGCCAAATATCTCAGCTTGCAGAATATATATTTCACGCAAACTGGGCATCCAAGGATCACCAGTTAAATCCAAAAGGTAATAACAGGCTAAAAATTAATACTGAAACTGATAGATAATCAATCCTGGTGTCCAGAAAGGCACATTGTGAGGAACTCAAGTTTAGCACAAGACGATAGTGGGTTAGAAATTGTACTTAGTGAACAACTATTGCCTTTATTCCAAGCTTTGTTACAAGCAAAACATTTGTTACTTGCAGAATATTTGATCATTAGTCATTCAGCAGTTCACTAACCATAACTCAGACATCCAATACCAGAAGTAACCGAAGTTTTCCAAGACTAGTATTTTTCGTAAGTCGTGGGAACCTGGTTCGGGCCACCAAATATCAAAATTGGCTGTCTGAACATCCTGCTCGAGAACATTCGTTGATGACAGAAGAAGTTCCCCACAGGGCAAAAATCAGATGTCACCAATAAAATAACTCACCTGCTTAGCTGCGGACAACTCCAGTTCTAATTGCTCGATATATTTTGATGCTTCTGGAGACAAATCCCTGTATTTTTGAAGATTCATTCTCTCCAATTCCTCTGCACACAATTCGACTCCACCACCAATACCTTTTTCGCCTTCCCCACCATCACTCTCCTCCCACCTCACCTCCGAATCGTGCTCTGCAAAATCAGACCTTTTCGAACTATCCGGTGATATATCAAAGTTCCTCATCAATGATATTCTATACTCTGCATTCCATAATGTATACCTATAAAGAACAAGTGAACAAAGTTTAGTAACATTCAGCTGCATAATACTACCTATGTTCCAAACTCAAAAACTGAAAGACGGCAGTGCGGAAGTGGTAATCACATTATCAATTCCTCCGCAATATCACAAAGCTTTCAAATGCTAATGCATGCCATGCCGATTAATATTGTTTAGACATATTTTTAAGTAAATTACAGATTCATCATTATAGAATTCTCAAAAACTTAACAGCAGGAACTAACATCCAAACAGGGCACTCAATAATGCACAGATGCAGTGGTAAATGAAATCTCAATTACCCAGTGATGATAGAGGAGACTATAAGACGATCGAGGGGTCGTTTCGAAACCCTAACGGTAACGGAAAACTGATCGGAAGGCAAAAGCCCAAGCATCGTAGAAATCGTCTGCTTCATGGAATCCTTAGCGGAATCCGAAACCCCCTTTGAGATAATCGAATTGTCCAGAGGCTCAATTCTCTTAATCATATTAGCTATGACGGAGAATTCGCGGCCGAAGCTGGATTTTCTGGTGGAAACAAACTCGTCGGAAACTCCACCGCCGTCGACGCCGGATATCAGGCAGGTGATTGCGGAACGTCTCTTGGGGGGTGCCGGGAGCAAGGGGCGTGTAAGGAGATGGTAAGAGAGAGGCGGCAAGAAGGCGGGTTTAACCGAGATATCGGCGGCGGCACGTGAGATGAGGATAGCCCTGGCTGCTGCTGAGGCCGCCATCAACAAACTACTGTTCCTCTATTATTTACTCAGAATTAAGAGGCTTCCGGCGAAGCAGAAGCAGAAGCTCTCCGCCTTGGGGTCGGGGTCGGGGTTGGGGGTAGGATTCGGAGTCTTACCTTCTAATCTGCATCAAGAGTCTCAGCCCACCAATTTCTGTTGCTGCAATTTGTCGGGTGGCGAAGTTTGGTGAGTTAATGGACTTCTCTTTCCTACTTAATTACGGATTCGCCATTGGCGTCAGTGACGTCACTCTGTGAATGAAGGAAGATTCTTGACCGTGACTTGCTGGTAATTATTTTTCCCATTTATTAATTTAAATAAAAATAAAAATAATTAAGAAGTTTGGAGACTTCGGCAATCTTCTGAACATGGGCTGCATTAAGCCTTTCGGAACCTCTTTTTATAATAATTTTTATATTTGAAATTTTAAATAATATATAATTTTATTACTTATTTTTTAAAAAGTATAAAATTATACTCCTAATTCTATGAGATATAAACTTTAAAACTTTACCAATGGGGCAGATTATGAATATCATCAATATTTAGGAACACAATAAATTCGAGTAAATTAAAATGAATGATCATTATTGAAAGAGGGCCCATTTGGTTAGATTTCCAATATTTGGTCTTTGATACACCCAAGAAATTTATGGGCCTACTGGATCTCTTGCTCATCATACCTTTTATATCCAATTCCTCTTTCAAATTGATATCTATATTTTTATGCCATTAAATTTTAATGCGCCTCCACAAAATTTCCAAATTCAACCATATACAGTTAGATGTATCTCATTTCAGTATGTGAGAATAATTTCAGTCAAACAAAAATATATATATATATATATATTTGAACATAAATAGGATTTTATTTATCTACAACTGCAGCGCAAGATTGTTACAAAACTTTTTAGTCGTTCTGGAGTACAGAAGAATTAAATCCTGATACAAAACATTACACAAAATAAAATAAAAAATATATTATTACTTTCAAGAAAAATATGTCAAATTATCTATATTTATTACGTTTTATTTCTTGTCAAACATATTTTATACAGTATATCAATTATCATCATGACACTTTTATCTTATATTCAATTTCATATTAATTGTTTTTATTTCAATCGAATTCATTCCATCTCATTTTGTCACATTAAAATGAGATGAAATTACGAACAATCGCATTCACGCTCGTAATGGGCAACTTGCTACTTCCCAATCCTTTGTTATCAATATGGTTTTGCTTTTTGTATGGGCAAAGACAGAGAATTATTTAATGAGTGATATACATTCATGTATTCTATTATACTAGGCAAAAAACAGCTAAGTCTTGTTGGGTAGGCAGCAGCCACGGCGTATATTCCACGCGAGAAAAGTAGTAGTAACGCCCAAGTAAGTTGAAAAGCAGCTGTATTCACATTCATTTCCGTCTCCAGCCCTGAAGAAACGCGTTCGCTAAATTCTACTCGAACCATTTTATACATTCAGTCGTGAATTCCGGTCCGCGTCAACTGAGATTCATGGCTTCATCCACTACTCTCAAGCGATGGCTCCGCCCCGAGGTCCCTCCCTAGATTTTCTCGCTTTTTTGCAACCGCATTTTTTCGTTTTCGTTTCTGATATTGTTGGTTGAGGAGTTGACCAGATTTGATGGCTTTGTTGTGTATACTTTTAGGTGTATCCGTTGTTCGCTGCCGTTGGCGTCGCCGTCGGGATTTGCGGGATGCAATTGGTCCGTAACATCTGTACTAACCCTGAAGTCAGGTAACACTCTGGCTTTTTCAGATTTGAGTTTAAATAGTAGTCTGTGTACGCATTCCTTTTTGTATTAGTTTCAAACATAAATGATGAGATTATACCTGTATTTGCGTAATGTAGGGTGACTAAGGAAAACAGAGCTGCCGGTGTGTTGGATAATTTTGCTGAGGGGGAGAAGTATGCTGAACACGCTCTTAGGAAGTATGTTCGCAACAGAGCTCCAGAAATCATGCCATCCATTAATAGTTTCTTCTCCGATCCTAAATATTGATTTGTTGTTGATTACAATTGTCTCCAAGAATATAGTAATTACTGAAAATGCATTCTTTGCCTGTAATTGCCCCCAAACATAAGGGGATTCAGAACACAGTAAGTTTGAATAATTTTAAGGAGACATTGGTATGGAGTCCTGAATAATGATTCATCTATTTCATGATTTTTGACACATCCTACAGTTTTTGTTCTCAATTGCAGTGGAAATCAAAGTTGGGTTACGTTAGTGTTAGACTTTCTAGTTCTCGCTCCAGTCATATCCAATCTGTTTAGTTCTCTTGCACGGAACACAACACCTTTGATGAGAATAGGAAATCTAACAAGAATACAACACAACTCATACTTAGCGAGCCAAATTAGCCCATGACTAGGGATGAATTTGATCTCTATTTCGAAAAGGTAAATTGCAAAACACATGAGAATACCTTTTCACCATTGAAACGTGATATTTGGAATCAAATGCTTAGATGGTTAGCATGTACAAAAGTATCATTTATGTGATGACGCATCATGCCTTAAGCAAAAGTCTCGGACCAGGGAAGTACCTTGGTTGTGATACTGTGGTCGGTAAGCTCAAGAGAACTTCTCCCAGTCTTGTATCTGCCTATCATTTTTGTTTAAATGTGCCTCTGAGTTGGTCACATTTGGCGTGAACGGACCAAAGACAAAATCCTTTTAACCGTGCTTCTCATGCTGCACAGTTGATAAGTGCTCTTTTACACTTTCTGATTTGTCTTTTGAACATTTTCCCATACTTATGTTCCCTAATCTCCAATCAATTGAAGAACTAGCATTGCATCTCTTTACCTCCGTATCAGTGATCTCAGTCCCAAATACTCTCCTCTTGGAGCTTTTCACTTCCAATGCAGCAGAAGATCCCTATTTGGAAGTCTTTTCCATGCCCAACCACCTAAATGCCGGTTTTCCACTCTGTGGATCACGAATCTGTAAATTGGCCAACAATGTCATTCTTAAACTATCAACTAATTCTCTAATTCCTTGTACGGAACCAATGTCTAAAACAAAAACACACTAGTCTCTTCTTAGTTTCATAAATGAAAGTACAGTTGCAATGTTGTTAACAAACTAACCTTTTCAATAAGTTCCATAGATGAGAACACATTTGCAATATCATACAAGCGTCTGACCTTCACTGCAGAAGTATTTCAAGATAAAACTACAAGAGTGCAATGTACTTTTGCTCAATATTTCACAATAAAGAGATAAGCCCAACATAGCAAGGAGGTAAACATTACTTTTCATAGTGGTTGGGTCGTTGCTATCCCCTAGCAAAGCTAATGCGGCGCGATCAATTGAGAGTAAGTCCACCTTAAGCGGGAAAAAAAAAAGGGCCTGAATCAAATTATTGTACTCACTTTGATTCTTCAAATCCAAATAGAACCATTCCTATAACTTACATCAGAACATAGGAAAAGCTTGACAAAATTCTGCGTCAGAAGCCCCAATGAATTTTTCATCCTGTGTTCTATAAGATCACACGAACAATGTACAATTTATGGGCAGCAACTGAAACAAGCAAACTTTTTAACTCTGAGCAAAATAATAACTAAGCAGAAACAGAAGACACTTACCACTTTTATCTGATTCAGAGCATTTTTCTTGCCACTTAGTCTTCAAGTCAGAAGATAGGCTACATGCTTTCCAGTTTGAGACCTTGGGAGAAGAAATCCATACACAGGTAGATGGTATGAGCAGCATATTGAATACTCTTATCAACTTATCATGCAAGATTGGAATTATCCTTGAAAATACTACAGTTGAAGGTGTTTAATGCACGTTCTTCAGAACATACATCAATTATAGGAAGAGTGTTGTGACAGCAAAAGGAAAAAGCATTTGAATTCAAAATTAATAAAATTAATTCCAACAAGATACATTAGCATCATAGGTATCACACTCCTCTTTCAGTCCCTGTTCCTGTAAATTAGACCAAGTAGAATTAGGGCCCAATTCTGGAAACTTTTCACTTAAACACAGAAACAACAAAAAGAATAGGCCACCTTGAGGACCTTCAGAGCCCCAGGAATCGCACCAAGACCTTTCCAGGTATACTGATTCTTAGCTTTTTTCGATAAAACCTGAAATTATTTTCTTCTCATTAGAATTTCACCAACCATAGAATTGATTAAACCAAAGATGAGATGCCTAAAGAAAGTTACCCCAATGCCCTCTAAAATATTCAGGATGTCATATATTCTTCGCCGCTCAACACCTGGACACAGAGCTCCATATAGAAAATAAGCATGCAACTAGAACTTGTATCACGCCATTTGGATGTAAGATTTTATTGCAAGGAAGGAATGGCAGAAGCTTGACAAGTCATTCTTTTCCTGTTTTCTTTTCCTCAAAACAAGTATCCACTCAGAAAACTTTTCAAATGTGATTCAGAATTATGAAAACAATGTAGACTCACGAATAGATAAAAGCCTCAAGCAATTTCATCCCCAGCGCATTGGATTTTCGTTGTGTTTTGCTCCAAACATATCAAAATATTTTCCTTACTGTTTACATCGCAAAAGGGCAAGGTCCAAACATGGAGATACTCAACAAGGCACCAAATCATAAGAGGGAAAGAAATAGGTCGAAGTGTGGGAGTTATACCTAACTGGAGAATAGCAGCTTCCATTCCGATAGACTCTACACCATCACGATTGTACAACCTCAAGAAACTACACAAAAAACAAATATCATTAAATCAAGAACAAGGCTGATATTCAAGCACAAAAAGAAGTGCATGCGTGGGTGTTTAGATATAGGAATTACTTGGTACATAAGACGCTGAGAGATTTCTCCTTGCGGCTGTAAAGAGGATCTTTTGTGCGGGAATCACGAGACGTCATTCCAACAAACCAATTCGAAAGCTACAGAGACTATCGAAAATGAAGTGCGGGGTTCATAGACATGGTGGATTAGGTATTTTTGAATTTGGGGATTGTGGAGTTCACAGATTTGGAGAGCGGTGTGCAGTGCGTGTACTATGTGTGTGTGGTGTGGATGAGCCGCGGGAATTTGAATTCAGATTGTAGCGCGGGAGAAGTAAAATATTCAATTGGTACCCTTATTTTTTAACCTCTTCCTTTACATTTTATGTAATTATGATTGTTTATAGAGTGGTGTCTATACCGTGTTAAGGACATCAACATTTTAATAAATTAAACGTAAATCCAAACCATTTATATCGCCAATCGCCATCATCGGTGTTACAACAACAGTTACAAAGACAAACAGCTCACGAGTATGTTCATAATATACCAGAAGCCTACCGTAGAGGCGAGCAGGAAGTCTTATTTGCACACACACCCCAGAAAAAAGCTAACAGAAGCACAAAAAAAGGATCAAGGACATGAGAGGAAGAATATATACCAGAAACAGAGCATGAGAAAACCAGAGAGGAGATTTACCACAATCACATCCTTCCCCATAAGTTTGGTAAACCCATTATCATCCAATACAGAAAAAGATCAACTACAATCAATTGAGTACAACGAAATTGGTTTCAGCAATGGGCAAACATGTATAAATAGACAAACAAAATAGATCTCCTTTTCTATTTTCCTTTCGGCATCTAAAAGATCCTGAATTCTATTGCTCAACTGTGGTAACCTCTTGCCATTCCCCATCAACTGCTTCTTTCCATAGTGTGACGTTATTGTCGCCAGATGCCACAGCCAGCAAATTTCCAGTCAGAGACCATGACACCCTCCAGACAGGAGTCTTAAAGTCCTTCAAAACTTTACCAGCCCATTGGTCACCTTCCTTGGCCACAGTCCATATAACGACTGTGCCGTCCTGAGAAGCACTCGCGATAGTGGACTTTGGAAGTCCCAAATTTGGTGCCCAGGCAACATCTCTCACCCAATCAGAATGCATTTGTAGGGCAGGGAAACAGTCCATTTTCCAGTTATCATTATATAGCTTCCACACTTTCACCGTGTTATCACAGCCACCAGAAGCCAGCTTCTGAACAGGTTCCAATACCCCAGAACCAACTAATGCGCCTGGGGCCATCGAAGGGGCCCATGAAACTGAGGTGACACCAACGGGGTGTGCTTGGTCTATTTTTGTAGTGTCCCATCCACCATCTGATCGAGCTGTGTAGACTGAAATATTTCCATCAGAAGAACCACAAGCCAAGCAGAATCCCAGCTCATGAGGCGCCCATGCAATGGAATTCACAGAAGATTTGTGGTCAGTAAAAACTTGAAATTGTGACCACTCATTCTGATTACCTTCCTTCCAAATGATGACTTTACCATCATAAGAACAGGAAGCAAGTGCCGAGCCAAACTTGGGGTGCGCCCAAGCTATCTGCCAGACTGGACCTTGATGCCCACTCAAAGTAGCCAGATGCTGAGAAGTAGAGTTGTTACTGATACCAATTATTTTTATAGTGGCGTCAGATGATGCCGTTGCCACTCTTTTTCCATAGTAATCCATGGCCACATCATGAATAACATCGTTATGACCTGTTTCTATCTTCTGTGCAGGCATCTTTTCTTGTTGGTTATAGATCAGAATTTCCTATAATTGCTGTTATTTTCAACTCCTGTAACAGTTAATTTAAAAGCATATCAATACAACGGCAATTATCATCCCTCAAACAAGTCCCAGCATTATTCCAATTCCTATTATCACCTATCCAGCAACCGAAATTAACACATCATAGAGCAAAATAGATATCAGAGATACAACAATTAAGCATTATATAGCACTCAAAAGCTCGAATCATAAGATTTTCTGCTGTTAGGATCTCAGAACGGCATCAATTAATCAAACTAGACGATATAGACTTCAAATGATTGCAATGACTTGTTATTTCTGTTCAAATATGCCCATCTTCCCGAATCAGCAACCCACAAACCTAGTTCAGGCTTCTGCAAATAATCTCCCACTAAGCAGCCTTAAAGCAAAGCATACAAATCTCAATTTCCTCAAAAACAGTAATTAAACCAATGGTGAAAAAAATCAAAATCATGTTCGTCGAGATTAATTATTTTACTCTACAGAAGACTACGAGTACGTATTTCTGCCACGATTTGATTCGCAAAAACGTCAATCCCAAACCAAGAAACATAAATTGCATGAACGCTATCTCGAAGAAATGTGAGAAACAAACTTGCTTAAACATCAAATAAATGGATCTAAGACTTCCCTCGATCCCAGATCTCAAAATTTTACAAATTAAAATAATAAACTAATAAACGGTAACTCACAGAAATTCCCCCAACCCCTCCAAGAAAAAAACAAAAAAACGGAAATTGTCATGCTATCGAAAACAAGGGCTTTACCAGAGAGATAGAGAATCCGATCAGATCGGTCCGGGGCGCAGGGAAGAACAGAGAAGAAAAGAACGCCACAAGCTCAATGCTGGAGGGAAGGGAACTGCAAATGTACAACTCTAATAAGCAACGACAATTTGCCTATTAAATGAGGGTACGTTTGGTTGCTAGTTTAGTCGTATCCCGTATTTGAATTATTGTATCCTGATGATGGATACGGAATACGTTTGGTAATTTGGTTGGCTGGAATTTGGAAAGCTTGCCACAAATTTAGGTCCGGTCCAGTATATTAAAGGTTCGAGTTTTGAAATAGATAAAATACCCAATTTCATCGTCTTTGTAGAAAAAACTTTCCAAAAATATATATGTAAGTAATATATGTAAGAAAAAAAAATAAGCAGTAAATATCGTAGATTTATTCCAAATTACGATTTGTCTTCCCACATTAGTAATATTATGACTAAAATTATTTATAGATCTATAACAAGTGCTTGGATAGTAACGCAATTATCAATAAAAGTAATATATAGGTAATTATGTGTCCCAACATAAAAAAGTAATAATAATTAGGTCTTATTATAACTTTATTTGTTGGATTTAAAGCATTAATGGTCGTATGTTGACATTCTAAGAAAAGCCTTTGGACGAATGAATGGATCTAAGCACAATATGTGCGGAGATCATTATATAGATTTGGTTAAATCTAATTTGAATGATTTTGTACTCATCATTATACATGTTATGTTGTTGATATAATGTAATGAATTTTGAGCGATTTGTAAGCTTCAAGGATTAATTTTCTTACTCATACATTTTTTTAAGATTTAATACGAAGTTATGGTATACAATATATCATAAAATATAGCATCGATTAACCACACGAGCACATCAATTTGCGTCATGCTCGCATTCCAAACTCATTGTATGGGAGTTGACAACATATGCACACATTTCATATTAATGGCAAATAAAACTTTTGAGCAATTTACAATCTCCAAATGCGCCTCTATCTTTGCGCATTTTCAGGATAAATATACGAGGCTCATGCTAAATCAGAGCAGACAAATAACTCACACAGCGGAGCACCGATAACATTATACACCACATTATTAACTAATATTTAGTATTTTGATATGTTAAATGTTATTACTCGATTGATTTGATAAAATAATTTAAAGTATTAGTTTTGCATTTTTGGGGTAGATACATTGAAGGTAACACGCGAGTCTACAAGAGTCAAAACATTTGATTATGTATGTATGCGCTTTTTCCTAATTCACATAGAGAGAAATGTGGGAGGAGTAGGACGAGGAGAAAACAAGGGTGGATGTTGCTGCCTTAAGCACTAGTAATTTACACAACGACCTTACAAAATTCCTTTGGTTGAATCAAAAAGTTCATCAAGTAATAAATAAATATCTATCTCGACAATCACCGGGGGTGAAATAGTTGTCCGACTAACACCACCTCACCACCCAGACCTATCTCTCAGTCTCACCAATGATCAAAACCAGCGGATCTCGCTCCACCGAGATGCCGTTTTCCTCCCGCCGCTCAGCCGGCGGCTGGGCTCAATCGCTCCTTCCCACTACCAAATCCACAGCGAAACAACCACGGAAGTCGAGAAGGCGCACCACCACCGCCTTCGTCGACTTCTTCATCTCAAACTTCTTCAGAATCGGCCTATGCTTAACCCTATTGTTCTTCCTTTTCATCATCTTTCGCTCCACCGCTGTGCCTAAACCCTTGCTTTTCCGGTCTTCCACATTGCGAGCCCGCTCCGCCAGGTCTCGCAAACCTATGCTCCACAAGTTCCCGAACGATACCACTTTGTCAGCATCTGTAGATATTACTACCAAAGACCTCTATGATAAGATCCAGTTCTTGGATGAGGATGGCGGCCCGTGGAAGCAGGGGTGGCGCGTGAGTTATAAAGGGAATGAGTGGGATGAGGAGAAATTGAAGGTGTTTGTGGTGCCGCATTCGCATAATGATCCTGGATGGAAGCTCACTGTCGAGGAGTATTACGATCGGCAGTCTAGGCATATTCTTGACACTATTGTCGAAACGCTTTCCAAGGTTATGATTCTTCCTCGATTAAGCCCTAGACTGATTTTTTAGATCGGTTCGTAGTTTGATGTGACGAGTCAAATGTTGCATTCAGTTCTGTTGTTGTTAACTTCTTTTTATGACTTCAAGATCCTAAGCTTTAAGGTAGAATGAAACATAGTAACTCTGTTGCCCCCCGTAGCTGCATCATTGCAGAATAAATCCTTGCTGTTATTAGAGGTTGTAACAAAATAAATGGTTACCTATTTTGATACATAGAGATGATGTGGATGTCTTGTAGTTGCTTGGTTATTTTATCATTGATTCAGATGACTCTTGGTTAAAACTTAAAAGTGATTGAGAATTCGAGGTTTTTGAGTTTATAGATCTGAACTTGATTGGTTGGAGTTGTATGTAGGACAACCGCCGAAAGTTTATATGGGAAGAGATGTCTTATTTGGAGAGATGGTGGAGGGATGCTTCAAGTTCGAAGAGACAATCCTTCATCAATTTAGTACAGAATGGACAGCTGGAAATTGTCGGAGGCGGATGGGTGATGAATGATGAGGTAATATTAACTCCTGATTGCCTGTTAAGCATAGGATCAAATCTATTCATTTATCATTGTTATTGCATCTGTATATTTAAATTTCATGTAATTTGAGTTTGACCCATCTATGTTTAGGAGTTTGCTGAATTTTGACAAATGTTACACAGTCCTATCATGTTAAGTTCATTCTTTTCAAAAATTAAGCTGCATTAACTAACTACATAAATATGTTGTATTTTGGGTTTTAACCTCATAGCTATTTTTCTGAGTATATCTACAGGGACTGTTTCAGTCATATAATAATTTGTTCTCTCTTTTCTGTATTGTTTTTCCTGTTTGGTGTAAATGGCGTGATATTTTGATTCACCAATGTAGAGTTACCTAATCTCACTCTTTATTTGTTTATCTTCCTGCAGGCTAATTCACATTATTTTGCAATAATCGAACAGGTGAATGTGTTATTTCAGTTTTTGTTCTTTTGGTGAATATATTTATAGACTTCAAGCTAGCATTCTTTGCAAGGTGATTGAGGTTTTCCATTGACAGGAATAACTGTATGGGCACTAGTTCCCTATGCCTACATCTGTAGAAGTCTGCCCTAACTTTCAGTGTATTATCCCCCATTCCTATGGTACTCACTATATGCAAATTTCCAACGCAGGCAGGCAGGGATTAACATTCTACTTGGTCATACTTTTAACTTTTATATTAATATTGGAACATACAGACCTTTTGTATTCATGAGACATGATATTTGTCCAAAGTTATTATTTAACATCCGACCTGATATTCATTTTTGATCCAAGTCTTCCTTTATAAGAACTGACTTCAAGATGGGGAAAGTTGCTTTGGCAGTAGCTCATTTAATTTTGCACTTTCACTGTATCTCATGTTACTGATGCTTCATGTATGAGCATGTTCATGTAATGTTGTTGAAGTGGAAGCAAATATATGCTATTTCATTATCCATATCACCATCACACGGACATTATGGTTTAATATGATTTACAAGACTTTTTTTTCCTATCGACTTATGTTGTCATATAATATATGCTGCCTCAGATAACAGAAGGGAACTTGTGGTTAAATGAAACTGTTGGAGTTATTCCGAGGAATTCTTGGTCAATTGATCCATTTGGCTATTCATCCACTATGGCTTATCTTCTTCGTCGCATGGGTTTTGAGAACATGCTTATACAGAGAACACACTACGAGATGAAGAAGGAATTGGCACGACATAAGAATTTGGAGTATGTATGGAGGCAGAGCTGGGATACTGAGGAAACAACTGATATCTTTGTCCACATGATGCCCTTCTATTCTTATGATATTCCACATACCTGTGGTCCGGAGCCTGCTGTTTGTTGCCAGTTTGACTTTGCTCGAATGCGTGGATTTGTTTATGAGCGTTGTCCCTGGGGAGAGCATCCTGTGGAGACTGCCCAGGAAAATGTGAAGGAGAGGGCACTTAAACTATTGGATCAGTACCGGAAGAAATCTGTACTTTATCGAACAAATACACTTCTTGTTCCCCTCGGTGATGATTTCCGCTACATCAGTATTGATGAAGCAGAAGCACAGTTCAGAAATTATCAAATGTTATTTGATTATATCAACTCTGATCCTAGCTTGAATGCTGAAGCTAAGTTTGGTACTCTGGATGATTATTTCCGTACCCTGCGTGATGAGGCTGACAGAATAAATTATTCACTTAATAGCGAGATTGGATCTGGTGAGATTGGAGGCTTCCCTTCTTTATCTGGCGACTTCTTTACTTACGCTGATAGGAATCAAGACTACTGGAGTGGCTATTATGTCTCCAGGCCTTTCTTCAAGGCTGTTGACCGTGTATTGGAGCAAACTCTTCGCGGTGCAGAAATGATGATGGCTTTTCTTCTAGGTCACTGCCAGAGAGTACTATGTGAGAAGCTGCCTACTAGTTTTGCATACAAGTTGGTCTCTGCTAGGCGGAACTTAGCTCTATTTCAGCATCACGATGGTGTGACTGGTACAGCTAAGGATCACGTGGTTGAAGACTATGGGACACGGATGCACATGGCTTTACAAGACCTGCAAATTTTTATGTCCAAGGCTTTTGAAGTTTTGCTTGGAATTCGCCATGAAAGAAATGACCAGAATCCAGCTAATTTTGAACCAGCACAAACAAGATCTAGATATGATGCTCAACCCATTAACAGGGCAATTAGTGCTCATGAAGGAACTGTACAGGCTGTGGTCCTTTTTAACCCACTGGAGCAAACAAGAAATGAGGTGGTGATGGTGGTAGTTGAAAGACCAGATGTTACAGTATTGGACTCAAATTGGACATGTGTCAAGAGCCAGATCTCTCCTGAACTGCGCCATGATAGAAAAAGCATATTTACGGGAAGACATCGTCTTTATTGGAGATCTGCTGTTCCTGCTATGGGGTTGCAGACTTATTATATTGCTAATGGATTTGTCGGATGTGAGAAGGCCAAACCAGCTAGTCTGAGACTTTCCTCTCCATCCAAGCTGCTTTCTTGCCCACACCATTATTCTTGCTCTAATCTAGAAAGTGACACAGTTGAAATCAGCAATCATCATCAGGTGCTCACCTTTAATGTAAGTCATGGCCTGTTGCAGAAAATAAGTCATAAGAATGTTCAACTGAATATAGTTGGTGAAGAAATAAGTATGTACTCTAGCACTGAGAGTGGAGCCTACCTCTTCAAACCAAATGGTGATGCTGAGCCTATCACACAAGCTGGTGGAGAAATGGTGATCTCAGAGGGCCATTTGGTGCAGGAAGTTTTCTCTTATCCAAATACAGCATGGGAGAAAGCTCCAATCTCCCACAGTACCCGTATATATAATGGTGAAAGTAGCATACAGGAATTTGTCATTGAGAAAGAATATCATGTTGAACTTATCGGGAATGAGTTTGACAATAAAGAACTGATAGCTAGATATAAAACCGATGTTGATAATCAGAGAATCTTTTACTCTGATCTGAATGGCTTCCAGATGAGCCGTAGGGAAACTTATGACAAGATACCTGTGCAGGGAAATTACTATCCAATGCCCTCTCTTGCATTTATGCAAGGTTCAAATGGAGAACGCTTCTCTGTTCATACTAGGCAGTCCTTGGGTGTGGCTAGCTTGAAAAATGGGTGGTTGGAGATCATGCTTGATCGTCGTCTAGTAAGAGATGATGGACGTGGTCTGGGCCAAGGAGTGATGGATAACCATCCCATGAATGTGGTTTTTCACATCTTGGTGGAGTCTAACATTTCATCAACTGCAAATCCCATTCTGAATCCTCATCCGTTTAGCCCCTCTCTTCTCTCTCATCTGGTTGGTGCTCACTTGAACTATCCCATGCATGTTTTCATTGCTAAAACCCCTGAATCAATATCCATGCAGCCACCTCCTAGATCCTTCTCTCCTTTGGCGACTTCCTTGCCATGTGATTTGCATATTGTGGGCTTTAAGGTTCCTCAACCTCACAAATATACTCAGCAGCCCATTGGAGAACCCAAGTTTGCTCTCATTTTGCAAAGGCGACGCTGGGATTCTTCATATTGCCGAAAAGGCAGGTCGCAGTGTTCAAGTATAGCTGATGAACCAGTCAATCTTTTTGATATGTTCAAAGAGATTGCTGTTTTGAGTGCAAAAGCTACTTCTATCAATCTTCTACACGAAGAAATTGATATGCTTGGCTATAGTGAGCAGTTTGGAGTTGGTGCTCAGGAAGGCCATGTCTTTATCCCTCCCATGGAAATACAGGCTTACAAATTGCGATTACAGCCTAGGGAACATAATACTTTCTGACTACTTATGCCGAGTGTGATGAACCATAGAATGAGTGAAACTGCTACTTCTCTTGATTTTGCAGCTTCGTGTCTGAATGAAACAGAAAATTTAAATGGTGAAGTTGCAATTAAGTGAAAGATCTTGCTGCCCAAGCTCCTGGAATTTTGTAGATTTAGTTGCTGTTTGAATCAGAGGGTTTGGGCAAATATTTTATGCTCCTAACTTGTTCATAGATACAGGGAGAACCTCTTTTGGCGCGGACGGCACTCCTTGCAGAACTAAGGTATTGAAGGTGCTGAATTTAGGAAATGTGGCGGCACTCCTTGCAGACCTACGGTAAAAAAATGGGTTACACCATATAGTATGTATTTTACTTCAGCTGAAAGTTTACAGGATGATTAGAAATGTGATTACCGTCCACTGTTAAAAGTTGTTTCCTATAATTAGCCCTTCTCGTTTGTATTTCCGTCTAAGCCTCACTCAGATCTGATGACACTTCTGGCTCCTAACAAACAGTGTGCTCATCATCTTGACTGTCCATTGTAGCTCTCTTATTTGCAGTCAAGTCTAGTTAATATCTTTTGAGTGGATAAATGTGTAACATAATGAGCAAGAATGGCAAGTGATGTATTAGCTACCATTGATGCAATTTCTAGTCCAGTTGAATGAGTGTTAAACCATGTGTAGCAAGCGGCATTCTTAGTATACGAAGTACATTTGAGTACATTTCAGTGAAATGGATTTCTATAGCAAATATGAACTGCATATGCCCATAGCGTAATATTGTTAGTTCTCTTTTGCTGCTCAACCTGAAAATGTGTGCTTTTTTGGGGATTATGAAGTACAAAAGGCAACTTGATCATGTTCTTAGAAAACAAGAATGTAGCTTTAAGGCTGATTCATATCACATGTAAAAAACCTGGAGTGCTTTATGATTTGTCAATGACGTTTTTTGAAAGTACAGCGATATGTCTAAGTTGACCAACAGACTAATACAACGTTCAGTATACAGTATTAATTTTTGTATAATTTCTCTTTTGAAAAAACCAAAGTATGTCAGGCTTCTAGGGTCTTTCCTCAACCTCACAAGATGATCTCTTCCTGTACGCTTACATTGAGCATCTTATTTGGAAGAACTATGCTGTTAATCACAACCACCTCGTCTTCAACAATTACTGACTCCCCTGCATCAAAGATGATAATTCAATCTCAATCTCAGTCTCAGCCGACATAAATTTGACCTATTGGTAGGATGTCAAAAGAATCAAAGTGGCATACCCAAGATAGTAATCCCAAGCTTAGAATTGTAGTCTCCATCAGCCTGAATCAGTGATGTAGATATCAGGAAAATGCATTTTGTTTGTGGTCATTGGTGATTTAGCAATCATCTTAAAAGTCTTTCGGTGTAATATCAAATACTTGGTTCAGCTAAACGAAAAATTCTAGGAACTCTACCTGGACGCGCGACCACCTCCCAAGAGATGACTTCCATCCGACGATAGCATGCATAACAACAGCATTGTCCTGTCAAAGAGGAAATATTTAAGACTGAATTCATTAGAATGATAGATGAGCTTTTGTTTCTAAACTAACATACCTGGATTTGTACATCGTCTAACACGATACAATTCATAAGTCTTACACCAGCAGCCACACGAACATTTGCTGATATCGACACGTTGGGTCCAATCTGTTTACAAGCAAGAGAAAAATTAATATCAAGCATTGGATTTATGTTTGACATGAAGTTACACCAAGAAAGCTTGTGCATTGGACTAATGGTTTAAATCTTTTGAGAAAATGCAATAAACAATGGTATTTTAAAAGGTCCTCCCTGAAGCTAATAGATAATAAAACTACTTTTGGCAACCATCCTGCCACCAAGAGAAGAACACAGACCCATTTTTAATTGAATTACCTTTGCAGTCGGATGTACTTTTGCTGATGGATGAATATAGACATCTCCGACAACTGTAGCATTCCTTTTCCCATCTCCACTGGCCAGCAGATGTGGAGAGGTAAATCGGAATTGAGCAAGATACAAAGCAGAGCACTTGATAGACATTCTGGCAAATTAGATGTGAGTCAGTGATGAAGGTCAAAGTAGCTGACACAATTAAGGAAGAGGATATACATTGAATAAGAAGTAACCTACCCTGGAGTCTTGATCTGTTCCCAGAAGTCCATGGTCTCATATGTATACAATTGCTTCTTACCGGCAAGAGGTGATAAAATATCTTGGTCCAACCTAACAAAATCTGAAGGAAGAGACCTAAATGAAAGATCAATCAACCAGATGATTAAGTGAAGCAGGACTTCAGAAAAGCTTAAATTCACATAAAAACATAAAATAGCAATGGGAAACATGCATCAGATGAGATCGAGCACTATAAAGTATATGCTGCTCTCTCCCATTGATAGTGCAACATAAAGCTGTTTTTCTATATCTCTAATGTACAGAAACCTTAGATGAGAAGTACCGCTGCTTATGATACCTTATTGCCAGTTGTGGGGAATCATAGCTAGATACTTGGTGTATATCAGCTGCAAATAAGAAAAACAGAATATAAGTGGATCGGAAAGGTCCAGTGGACTTATAACTATCGGAGCTGGTCTCCGTAAATTCTAGATTGTGGAATTATAATTGATTGCCCAGGTAGCGGGGTCACATGACTCACATCACAATTCTGAGATGAAATTCTTTAAGTTACTGAGCATCAGAGCTCTTTGAAGATAGACAAGTCTAGGTGGTATTAGATAACGTTTAGAAACTATTGTGCTGCGGATGTTAAACAAGATCATCCACATTAGTGTTGTTTAATCTGATTCTCTCATGACGGAAAAATGCATCAAAAGTCAGACAGGCTTCCTCCTACAGGATTACCAAGCTATTATATTAACTGAGAAAGAGAATAAATAGGTTTACAGACCAGAAGAAATTGTCAAAGACAATTTAATGTTGGCGAATTTACAATTGCTTGAAGAAACCTGTTGTCAAGTTGACATGACTTCACAAAAAAAGGTTCCCAGGATGTAGCGTTCTTACTTGGCAGGAGTCGTAAATGATGGCATAAAACAAATTATAATATACAAGGATACATTTTGCAGCATGACTAACCTCTATCTTCTCTGAGAAGAGATACCTCCTGGATGACACTAAAAATTGTTGGAGTAAAGACATAAACACCACAATTAATGAGATCACTCACCTGTAGTTGAGATTGAGAGAAACATAAGGATAAGACCAAGAAAGAAGCACCAGTCAACTTCTAAAACTGAGATGTGTTTCTTGTTATACATACAAAAGTTTCAGGTTTTTCAGTGTAATGCAACAATTCTTTGGTGATTGGATCAGCGACCAACTCACCAAACTGGTTTGCTGATTCGGCGGAAACCTGCATAAGCACATTCAGAGAGAGTACTTGGCATGGAAAAAGTAATGTTGCATAAAACAGGATTAAAAACAGGAGATAAAATGACAACAATGGTGTGGAATAACAATAGGATGAAAAATTTATCTCACGCAATACTGCAGCTCAGAGAAAGAGAAGAACTTTGTGAAAGGAAACTTACTTTTATAACTAGCAATGTGCCGATCCCACCATGCATTTTATGGGCCTCTGAATAACAAACATAAAAGTGCAGTTACATAATTTCAGAAGAGATGTAAGTAAATAACACATAGTCATGATATGAGCTATCGCAAGGTGAAGAAGATGATTTAGAGCCTCTCAGTGAGATCTTTCAGAACTTAACAACAAATAAGTCTGGAAGTCGATGAAGAAGAAGCCAATTATTACCTAGCATGTTAGGCAGTGGAAAGCTGCAGCAGACATCAAAATTCAACAAAAAAATATGCGACTGCATGAACCAAAAATGTATCAGTTTAGGGTGTAACAAAGGGAAAACAGGTGCATCGTGGGGGGATGAGGATTAGGACAAGGGCAGAAGTTTGTCCACTTGGAAACAACTAAGAAAACCAGAATACAATGTGAAAAATAAGTGCTAGAATTATGCTTTGATAAGCAAAATTAGAGATTAAGGTTGCACAAATCATAGACAGTTATAACTTAAGATGTGTGATAAACTTGAATGACTTCTAAATGAGGAAACTAGAGTTGTACAAGGCAGTTTATTCTATTGCTTGAAACCAGTGACACATACAGGGGATTCCTCCATGATCTTATCTCTGAAGTAATAAAGACTGCCGGCTGAACCATGTGGCTTATCTTCCTTCAAATATCTAGAAAATGAATCCCACCAGAGAAATGGACATATAAATTAAAAGCTAACAAAGACAGAACATGAAAAAAGGAACCGAACGACACCACATATCAAGGGAAAAACATGGTATCAAGGGCAAAACAACTTCCGGCTCACCTGACAGGAACTCGGAGCTCGTTAGATACTGAAGAGACATATAAAGCAAACTCCCGCTCCTCGTAGAACCCAACAAGAAAAACTTGCACCAGGTTGGGTATCTGCACATCAACAACTATCAATGTCAAAACAATATTTGCTAGATCAATGCCAAAACAATATCATAGAGCACAGTAACATTTATGTCAAGATCCCAACTCTTTCACTAACAAAGAAAAATTTCCACATCCTCAAACCAAGCAAATAAAGTAATGCCAACAAATGAATTCAGACCAAGTATGAAGCATACTCTTTTGCAAGCGGAGATGGGGTGATGAACCATCGGCTGGCCGGCAAGAGGAAATAAAGGCTCTGGAGTGTTAAAAGAAAGCGGCCTGAATCGAGTTCCTGAACAAATGAGGATGAAGAGGGGGAGAAGTGTGAAGAAATCAACAGAAAAAATTATATGATTCGAAAGAAATTGAGAAAAAATCGAACCTTTGGTCGGGCCACCAACCAAGATCACTGCGACCACCTTCTCCTCCGTGATCTCCATTTTTTCAGGTAATAGGTAGAAGTAAAAATCCTGTCTTAAACCCTAATAAATGCAATAAGTTACAGTAAAGTAAGGTAGACTTGCGAGATGTGTTCTACTCTTAAACGTTCTTCTTCTTCTTCTTCCTCTCAATTCTCATTCTGTCAATGTGTTTTTCCCTCCGTCTTCAATATAACATATTATTTTTAATTAAATAAATACATATAAATATTACTCCCACTATTTTCAAAATTAAATTTTCGTTCAATTGCGCACAAAGTTTTACAAAATATTAAAATAATATAGTTTTTTTACATATTATTTTAGGATTAATAACATTTATTACTATTATTATTATTATTATTATTAGGATCCAAATCTTTATATCAGAGGATAGTGGTGGCAAACAAAATCATTATTTTGACAATTGAGTATTTCCTTTGGACAATTCCAAAAATAAAATTTTCGAAAAAAAGCAATGAACTTTGGGAGAGAGAACAGTATATAGTTTTCAGTTGCTACAAAATTCAAGGATCTTACTGTATAAACAATTCAGTGATATGGTCTCATCCACATTATCAGAAAGTATGAAATAATTCTCTTATTTTAACGTTGGTCCAACAACGAGTTGATTCCATTAGCTTTCATTATATTGTCATTCATTTTTCGTGGCTTTCATTATATTATCATTCATTTTTCGTGGTGAATTAATTAAAATATCATTTTGGATTTATGAGTTATAATACTATAAAAGCCAAAAAAAACTCATGGACTATTATGGAGGATTTATATTACCCATCTTTCTTTTTACAATTTTTTTTTAAAAAGAAAGTCAGGATAAGTAATATTTTCCGTCTCACACTTTAAGGGCTATACAATTATTTTTCGTTTTAGGGGGTGTTGGACCTTTGGGAAAGTAGTTGTAATTTATCTTGGATTTAAATACACAAGCACGTGTATTTATATTATCTTAAATCACCACAACAAAGATACATGACAAAAATTGATCCCACATAAGAGAAAACATGAAGATGATGACTATGAAGTAACTTTCAAGTGTTAAATACAGGTAATAGCTTTATATATTTGGATCCATGTATCCGAAGGTAAATGTTATACAACTACACTTCTCAGCCTAATATTTTCACTATCTGAGGAGGGGAGAACAGCTGAATATTGTTTGCAATACACAATTTCCGGGATGAACTGCAGAGATGGAGCCACCATTTGGATATTGTGCACTCTTGTGATATCCCTCCCATGCTTCAATTTCTCAGCTTTCTGCATCAAAGATGATCAGCCATGAAAGCCATGTACAAGTGAAAGCTGCTCATAAGAAAGATGATCCGTGTTTCGTAGCTTCATAATGTTCCCATAATTTAGAAAAACTTTACTTCCACAGAACACCAGCTTGAAAGCCTGAAACCATGGAAACAAGAAACTTGATTAAGAACCATCCCCTGCTATACATTGGGATTCACCGAACATTTTATCAATTCCAACTATCACAGGCAAGAATCTTCAAATTCTGCCTAAGCATTGAATCCCAGAAAATATTGGATGGCTATGGATCTAATTGGGGGGGGGGGGGGGGAGGGGGTGGCAGCTACAAATTTATACGTAACATAAAATTATCTCATGTCTAATAGTAGCTAATTGCATTGCTCTTTCATCTACATAAACCATTATCTTTATTCACGCAAGCTTTTGCAGAACAGGCTGGATGGAAAACAATAACCTGAATGTCGAAGGTTACTGTGCAGTAGTTTCAGACTAATAATCTTTTTCTAGAAAATTTTATAAAGGGCAGATTGGCTCTTCCCACACTTACGCTTATCATTGAATGTCGCAGGATTATGTAAAACTAGGTTAGTATGGTTCGACAGACATATATTGAATGCCTTTATGCTCAATACTAAAATGCTTCCTGGGTGAAATTAGAATGGAAATAAGTGGATGCAACAAAGAAAATGAAAGTGAAGTATCCAAATTACCAGTCACTCCTGTTTCTGAACGGCACATTCTGCCCCCTGCCAGACAAAAATAAAGTTTGCTCTTCGAACACATGATACAGGCTGTTAGAAGGTAAGAAATGTTCCCCTCAGTTACAGTTGACACTTTCGACCTGCACTGTCAAATCCTTAATCCCAGCATCCTGTAAAATGTGTGATACTTGTTTTTTGATTAGAGCCTTATCAGTGTCTGCAGAGACATGAAGATGGATTGTCCCCACAACATCCGTGTTAGTGAAGCTCCAGACATGCAGATTCTGAATGCCAAAGACTCCCTTCAGCTTCATCATATCACTAAGAGCTTCCCTCAGATCCTGCTCACAAGATCTAGGAACTCTTTGCAGCAAGATTTCTGCAGAATTTCTGAGCAGTGGAATCACGGATGACACAATTAGTGCAGAAATAAATATTGAGCAGGCAGGATCAGCAACTAGCCATCCCTTGTACTTGATTAATAGGGTCGAAATAACAACTCCAACACTTCCCAAGGTGTCTGCCAAGACATGCAAGAAAATACCTTGCATGTTGTGGTCAATGTGGTGATGGTGATGCTTCTTTTCCTTTTCTCCCAAAAGATATTCAGTGTGATCATGGTTATGGTGGAGATGGTGATGGTGATCATATCGATCAACATTGTGGTGATGGTGATCATGTTGGTCAACACGGTGATGATGGTGGTCATGTTTGTGAACATGGTGGTTATGTTGGTCAACATGGTGCTTGTGGTTGTGTGGCTCATCATGTTGGTGGTGATGGTCATGCTGATCGTGGTGGTGGTGGTGATGGTCATGCTGATCGTGGTGGTGGTGGTGATGGTCATGCTGATCGTGGTGGTGCTGGTGGTCATGCTGATCATGGTGGTGCTGGTGGTGGTCATGCTGATCATGGTGGTGCTGGTGGTGGTCATGCTGATCGTGGTGGTGGTGGTGGTGGTCATGCTGATCGTGGTGGTGGTGGTGGTCATGCTGATCGTGGTGGTGGTGGTGGTGATGGTCATGACCATTGCACTGAAGTAGTTTAATTTTATGTTCTCCTTTACCATCAGCTGCATGGTGGTTGTTATGCTTGAGGCTTTCATGACCAACACTGCATTGCTCATCACGATTCAGACATGATTTCTCAGTGCAGTCACCGACAACAGCTACAAATTCCGGTTGTTTGTCTTCAAGATTGTCATGATGTAAATGATGATCATGGTGATGGGAGTGGGACTGAGCTCCTAAATGGTTATGAGAATGAGAATGAGAATGAGAACATGTTCCAGATCCCCCATGGGCATGATGATGTTCCTCATGAAAGAAGATCAGTCCTACAATGTTCACAACCAGCCCTCCAATTGAAACCGTTAGCAGGCTGCTAGTAGAAATCTCTTGAGGATCTAAAATCCGCTCTAATGACTCAAGTGTAATTAGTGCTCCAACAAGAACTAGAAAAACAGCATTTACATATCCTGAGAGAACCTCAAATCTTCCACGACCATAATTAAACTGGCTATTTGCAGGCAAGCGTGAAATGTAGGAAGCATACAAGCCAATACCCAGAGCAGCACAATCAAACAACATGTGACAGGCATCGGATATCAACCCAAGACTGTTACTCATGAAACCGGCCACAAATTCAACAACCATGTAAGCAGTATTGATCAACAAAAATAGAGCAATCTTGCGGGACTTCCTTTCACTCAAAATGTGCCTAATCGGCTTCATGACAGCAGTGCTAAACGATTCAGACGATTCGACACCCAGTTCAGGATAATTAGTAAAACTAGGATCCAATTCCCTCACCGAAATCCACAGCAACAACCCAGAAATCAACAATCCCCACAGTGAAAGCTCTGGAAAATAGAACAACTCCAAAACAAGAGTACAGACAAAGGTCACAAGATAGTCCCTTTGAACATCTCTCGGAACAGCTACTTTCTCATCAGTGTAATTCTCACTCAATAGCACACCAAAAACCACAGTATTCGCCAACGGCCAGCCGAGACTTGACAATGATATACTATCACCTTCAGCTTCAAAGACAAGCATACTAACAGCAGCTGGTATAAAGAGTACTACTGTGGTGAAAAACAAAGTGATCAAGCGAACCCTTTTTTGTCCGAGCTCTCGAATATCCCCCCAGTTCCATAAGACCCGCTCGTAACACCCCAAAAACCCTGACAGAAAAGGAAGCAGCATTGGCAAAATCCTCAAACAATTGCCACTAGGAAACACCGAAACACCTTTGCGCGTAATATTCACATGGGAGAAAGGAAAACATTCAATTCGATCCCAGCTAACTGACAACAAAAGCAACCCAGAAAATAGTGCAATAAACCCACGCACCTTAGATGATCCAATTGAATTCCGATTCATAAAGCTCCGATTTTTACCTTCCCCCATAAAACGCGCGGCCGCAATTCCAGACAATTCAGCTAAAATCATTGCAGCCGCGCCACAATATCTTAACGCCTGAAATCTTAGTAAAAAAACAACGGCGAGAAGGATAGATTTAGCAACGAGGAGTTTGTGCTGGGACTGGGTGATTAAAGTAAGGGAAAAAATGGGCCGTTGAGATTTTTGGTATATAGAATCCTTACCAAATATCGAGGAAAACAGAGAGAAGGAGAGTGTAAGAATGAAAGAGAGAAGGGAGACCAGAAAAGAGAAAGGGAATATGGAGAAAGAGGGAGGGGAAGAGCGCAAGAATGGGAGGAGAGAGTAGAGGGAACGGAGGGAGAAGAGCAGGAGTAGAAGGAAGGAGAAGGAGGAGGTGGAGGTTTTACCAGTGGAGGTTCTGGAGATGGAAAGACGGTGTTTGGAGGGGGTGGGAGTTGGGGTAGAAGGCGGATAGGTGAAGGAGGGGTAGGAGGAACGTGGGGTCGGAGTGGCGGCGGAGGCAGCAGGGAAGGCGGGGCGCGGGGGAAGGGAGATGCGATTAGGGCGGTGGTGGTGGTGGTGGTGGTGATCTGCCATAATCGCAGAAATCAGTGAGTGGGAATGTCCGATCGAGAACAGCGGACTCTGAATCGCGGTCGTTTCAAGACTTCCAAGTCTCCGCCTATGAATACTTTGTTCGAATAAGCCCAAAACGACCGGCCCCTTTAAGTAAAATAAAATGGCAAAAATAAAAGTAAGAGAGTAGGATTTACGCCTAATTATGTAACAAATTTGTGTGAAAATCAGCCAATTAACAAAGAAGAGAATTATTATAGTCTCTTATTCTTATTCCGGACTTTAATCTCTCAAGTTTTGGACTTAGCCCGCTACTTATTGGGCCCTTACTTAGATAAGATTTGAGCCCCAAGGCGGTTATTATATGGAAAACGATGTGGGCTTAACATGTTTATTTATATTGGTCCAGAAAAGAACAAAACATTCAAGTTAGTAGATTTGTTATATGGGTAGGCAAAATCCTATAACTGATTTACGGAAATCCCTTTATAAATTGAGGACATGTTTCGCTAAAAAAAGATAACTCAAGTTATTCGGAATTCTACATTTTTACTCTCGCCAAATAACAAGGATATTCGTTTCCTACTCATTCTTTTGCACTCCACGAGTTTATTTTAGTTTTCATTTTCATATTCATTTACATAATGTCACTATTATATCTTACGTTATTTCAAGTATTCACAATTCCTTTTCGATAATTCAATTATTGACTAAAGCATCGTAGTGCAAATTCTTCTCTTGCGGATAAGTTCTCATGTGATCTTAGTCTTATTTTAAGTTGTTATTAATAACAATTAATGACAACACAATATAGTAATGACCTCAATGTCAAATACAATAATAATCACCTAATCATTGTGAAAAGTGCAAACATTGAATTATCAAGATAGACGTGTTCTTCTGTTGTCAAATTCAACAAGTTATAACTGGTGGACTCAAAATTGGGTAGGTCCAAGAATAAAAAAGACCCATATTACGGAGCCCAACTGTAGGGCAATCAGACAGTTGGGCCTTGAACGAGTAAGTCCACCGCTTTCATCCTTAGTCCATGTGGGACGAGAGCCCAAAGCCACTAGCTGACATGGGGGGACGCGTGGATTCCAAAAAGGACACATGGATTCTAAGATGAACGCAGCTGAATCTCACCCAATTCACTGTCAGATTTTCCCCAATCAAACACGGATTACGAGAGGACTTAGTCGGCGAAATTCAAGGGAATTATCTTATCAGTTGGCGAGTGGGGGCTTATACCTGGCAAACTATTCTCCCAGGTCCTAGGGGTCATAAACTCCCCGTGGCCTCGGGAAACTCCCTTTACAAAAGCAGTTTTCTTCAGGGAAAGAGGACATCGTGTATCTAGTTTTACATATGCACACAATCTTTCTACGAGCAATCATGAACAACTTCGTTTTTTTTCAGCTTTGCTTTACATGTTATTGTTTTTATCATTCGCAAAATTATTTGCTGATTTGAGCGTCAGAGTATTAACGTACTTTTTGCAAGTCCCCTTTTCTGATTTGCAAACGTTAGAGGCCCAACTTGCTTAAACCGTTCAACATACATCATATACATATATGATTTTTATACTAGCAATTTCAATAATAACAAATTATCTACCACTATTAAAACTCACAAAAGTTATTGTTGTGACCAAATAAAAACTACACTTCTCTCCAATTAGTTATACATTGTTTTGTCAATCACTTCAAAATCTGATTAAGAAGATTCTTGTTTCTTCTTGTAGTCCCTATTTATGGAAACACTACATGAAGGTTGAACATTTCAAACTTTTGCTCAACAAAGCCCTAACGTCACTGTCTTTTTTTCCTCAATTATTTGCAGCACTTCCTTCGAGAACAAAAGCAAAATTACCCATATTTCCTAGAACGATCTAGCATGATCAATGAAGAAACACACATATATATATATATATATCATCACGAACAATGTGTGAAAATCCAATATAGACAATAATAACATAAGTTAAGACGACCGTTAACATGATATCACTTCAGTCAATTCTATATCCCATGTTTTCCCAACAAGTATAATAGCTTTGTAAGGAAAGAAGTGATTTCCATGTCATAAACCACCACATAAAGAAAAATCACAACAAAAAAAGATCCATGGATTGACGTTGTCCTCCTCAACAAAAACACGATGTGGGATGCAAGTTGGCGTGAATACGAGAAACAAACTATTTGGAGCGCTAAGTGCTAACTGCACCAAATCCCTTTCGATGCTTTCTGCTATCTTTATGACAACACATTTACGCCATATACATTGATCCACTAATTAGTTCCGCCCAATTAGAGTTCCTTGAACGTTTCTCCCTCGATAAACTTTTGATCATCATCCATGAAAAATCATAGACAGATCTGCCTTTTTCTGCCCCTTTTTTTTTTATCAAGTGGTGGTGTTCGTCTTTTACATCTTTTTCAAACAAACATTATCTCATGACTCCATGATTAATGCACCCTCTCTCTTTTTTTTTTTTCTTTAAATAATTGACTCATCAGCCACGGTGCTAATTTGTATAGGATAATGCTGATCAATTGCAGAGGTTTGGGAATTGGGATTGTGATTAAAATGATATAAATAGAGTTGGTAGAGTAGTTAAGGAAGGACATGCGTTTTACTTGTGCCAATTTGGTTGATTGGTGGAGAGCCATGCGTTATCCACACGTTCAGCGTGAGCAGCCATGCGAAAGACCACACCAGCTGTGTGTCTGTGTGTGTTTGGTTTCGAATTTTTTTTGCTCGAATAGATTTTGTCGAACCAAATCAATCATAAAGTAAGTGTGATATATTTACGACGCGGTTGATCATTTTTCCTAAACTGTACACCAATCACATGAGTGTATTGCGCGTGTCATATTATTTGTTCAGATTTGACCGAGGACTTAGTCCGGATTATAATTTCCCTTTGATTTCAAAAGGAATGCTGGAAAAATATTGATTTTTGTTTTTATATGGAAATACCTCTAGAGATTTATGATAATTAATAAGGGTAACGACACCGCTCTCCTGTAAGATTTATCATAATTTGAAAATTTTATATTTAGTATCTTTGAAGTTTACAGAATTGATGTCCTTAATTCCTAACTAGCGAACGACTTCGAACAAAATTAATATTAATTATCACGTGGAGAATATGACATAAGTTTATAAAAATAAATAAAATGAAGGGTAAGAGAAACCTTATAACCTGAATATGCAGGGAGCATCATGGCGTGTACTCCAATTTGCCATGCCATGTGATGATTAGGGTTGGAATTTAGAAAGAAATCATTATCATTTATCAACTCCATATTATTATTACTCAAAGGTATCCGTTATTGGTGTGATTGCTTACTCAGTTTGAACTGTGATGATTGCATGCCTTGTCATTAAACTGCACCAAACCCTTTCAATGTTAATGATTATCGGATTATGTTTAATTACCAAAGGCTTCATTGCTAAAAGCAAAACAGAAAATAAAAAATAAAAAATATAGGTATTTGTAATTTTTCAAATAACAAGGAGTTATTTGTAATTATGTCAAATTTTATATGAGTTGATTGTAATTTATCTTTGAATCTAACATTAGTAGATATCAATATAATGTACTTTAATTTTAGGGTAAACTACATGCACCATCCCTGAATTATCATTTGAGTCACGAAGTGACCCTTTAATTATGAAACGTAACAAAAAGATCCCTGTCGTGTTGGAACTGTTACATTAGCCATTGCCATTTTGACAAAATGGAATTAATCATTTCCGTTAAGTATTGGAGTGCTAATCATTAGAATTTTGAAACCAAAATGCCCTCAATTCAACTATATAAAAATAGTTGAGAGTGAAGCATTTTTCCTTGCACAAAATTGATGTTTGTTTGTAGCAATTACCCAAAAAAACTTAATACATTCTTGACAAAATTTGCAATGTCTACTAAAATCTTTGCATTGCATGCAAAAACATGTATTTTCTTCTCTCTTAACACGTTTTCAAGATTGCGTATCTTCCTCCTTATCTTTCGATATTCTTGTAAATTTACAGCATCACCCAACATGACAATGACATGTTATGCTGATTCATTTTTAAAAAGTATAATGGCATAAACATAATTTTCCATTAAAATTAATGCCGTTTATTTTTCTTAAGTTTGATCTTTAACATAAAAGGATTTTTTTTATACGTTTCATAATTTAAAAGCCAATTTACCAAATTAATGATAGTTTAGAGATGATACATATAGTTTACCCTTCAATTTAAATTAAGGAAAAATGCAAGCAACACCCCTGTGATATTACAAATTAACCCCTTATAAAAAATAAAATAGCAATTTACAACTCTGTATTTTTTAAAATGAATCAATTAACCTCCCCGTGTTTTCTAAAAACACGATGAGATAAATTGCTATTTTATTTTCATAGGAGGTAATTAACTCATTTGCAATATCACAGAAAGATAAATTTTATTAAACCCATTTAAATTATGTACATGCATCGATTGTTCAGTAATTTTAATTGAAGTATTGAGTGCACAGTAGTGCTGTATATCCCTTGTTTGGATAAGAAAATAGTGAGTCATATACATCCAAGAGCGCGCAACTTCCTTCCAGATTTTAGGCAAAAATACATGGCAATATAGGGCGTACCCACATGGAAATTGGTGGACACATGTCATCACTATGACCCTGTCTACTGCTATCAACACCACTCATCATCTTATAACCGTTGATCAATCCAATGTATTTTTGTGTCCCTATATATGTTGTAATACTATCTATTATTAAAGAAAAAATATAGTATTTTTCCTAGTCAAGTAACTACAAAACATGGTGTAATATTATTATCTTTGCCAACGCCGCCCCGCCGTGTGAAAGTGGACGACCAACTTTTCACACTCTTGAGAATTTTAAAAGTAAATAATAATTGAAGAGATCTTTTAGGATTTCGATACTTTTAGTCTTTAGCTTACTAAATTTTGAAAATAGTTCCAAAATACGAATTTTAAAAATAGTTACAAAGTTATGAAAATTCAAATATGTTTAGTTTTATCTTAAAGTTTTTGTAAAAAACGTAGACGATAAGAACACATGAAATAAACATGTCCATCAATTGTGTGAGCAGTTCAGTTAACTAATATATGTATTGCGCGTGATCTTGCTGTCTATTTTCATAACAAAAATTTTGGGATGGAACAAATGTGGCGTTTTTCTTTTTCTAATTTGAGAACCATTTTCGTAAAGCAAATGACTAAATTTGTTAGGTTTTTTGAATTCTGGAATCCCATTTTAAAAATTTTGTAAAAGAGAAAACTAAACGTCCTATGAAATTAAAAGTGTAATTTTATCGATATTTAATTAGTGAAAATGATTAATGATCTTTTGGTTTAGGGATTGAGGTCGAGGTCCTATGACCTTAGAGATTATTGGTTCGAATTCCACCAATACGTAGTATAATAGTCTACTGTACAGTAGAATTGTTTGTATACTATAATAATAAGAGGTTATTTAAATTTATATTATGTATTAATAATATTTATCACATTCACTAAAAAAAATTAATGAGTATGAAGTGTCCCATTAATTTAAATCCCCAAAAAAGCAACAAATCCTGTTGGGAGTTAAAACAGAATATGCATTGCATGCATTGCTGGACAAACGCGAGTGGAGTTCCTTTTATATCTTTGACTCCCACTCTCACAGACCTTCTTATATCATCCCTGCAACAGAAACACGCACACAGACACACACCATTTCTCACTTCTCTCACAACTCCGCTCATATCTCTCTCTTTCTTCCGCCCACCCACACTACTTATCAATGGGACTCAACAAACCATGTATTCTCCTTATCGGTAAGCCCATCTACATATATATACACCACTTCAATTTACGGTTTTTCATCTTTTTTCTGTAATTAATGGGTTGGGAAATTGATATGGTGGCGATGTTGACATACATGATATCGCAACAGTTATATCTGGAATGGAGAGATTTGCATTCAAAGGGGTGGCGTCGAATTTGGTGACGTATCTGACAGATGTTATGGGGATGAGCAATTCATCAGCGGCCAAGTATGTTAATGGGTGGGTGGGATTTACGTCGATGCTGCCGCTCATAGTGGCCACCCTCGCCGACTCTTACTGGGACAGATGCTCCACAATTTTGGCCTCTTCTGTGCTTTACGCTGCGGTGAGTTCATCGTCTGCTAGTATTAGTTCCTTGTCGTTTCTGTTTAATCTGCTGCAACTTGTGTTCATGCTGGTTCTGTGTATCTCTAAACCTGCCGATGCTCTATTCATCGACGGTCTCTCTCACGACCTTTCGGTGACCGAGAAAAATATATAATTGGGAAGCTTTAGTGGAAATCTACATGCAGAGACTACGCCACCTTTATCACATTGATGGAGCCCTAGTCACCATCCACTTGCCTTTGTACATGAAAATTTATATGCCTGTTTTTTCACCCAGCAAATGGCATGATGTGACAACTGTACGGAAAATTCTCATCCCGAAATCAAACACAAAACAAACATAATAATGTTTGTCGTGTGATTGGTCAAGTTCAGCAAAATCCGTTTTGAGTTAGAATTTCACCGACGATACCCTTGATCAACATTTAATGTTCATAAATGGCAATTTTGAACCCCCAACTTAAAACAAAATACATAAAAAGGAAAATTAGGCAATGGAGATTCATGTCATGGCCTGGTTCTTGAATCTTGATGTGATCATTCTATCTCATTCTTCCTTGTGTAACAATTTTATTAGTACTAGCTACGATAAGTATGTAATAAGATGTTGATGGCTATCAACGTTGATTATTAGGGGCTTTTAGCTTTGACATCAACGGCGGTGCGATGGCCTTGGATTCCAACGAACAAAGTACGTTCGATAACATCCCTATCGTGGTCTCTCTACATGATTTCGCTTGGCCAAGGGGGTTATAACCCGTCCTTACAAGCCTTTGGGGCAGACCAGCTTGAAAGTGAAGACGAATTGCCTCATACTAATAATAACGACGACCAGAGCTCGGACAAGAAGAGCTTGTTTTTCCAATGGTGGTACTTTGGCGTGTGTTGTGGCAGCCTCCTAGGTGTCTCAGTCATGTCTTATATTCAAGACACTCTAGGTTGGGGACTAGGATTCGCTATTCCGACCCTTTCGATGATAGTGTCGATTCTCATGTTCTTGTGTGGCAACCGGTTCTACATGCGCAAGCAGAGCAAGACTACTGATGGAAAGTCTTTTGAAGAAATTGTCCAGACAATCAAAGCAAGCCTGTCGAAGATGATCAACGGTGTGAATGGTTTATCGAACAATGGATACACTAAGGTTGAGCTAGAGTAAGTCGTTCTTATGCATTATTACGAAATTACGTTCTTTTTTATCTTCTGATGATTCACATATTCATATTGATGATTCGATTTTGTTTCTAGACTTCAGGAGAAGCCACTTTGCGGTCAAGACTTAGATCACGAATCGGGCTATGGAGAGAATCAAGAACAATGTGTGCCTCCTCTTAAAGCTGCAAGGATAGTATTGCGGTTGTTGCCAGTTTGGATTATGCTTCTAATGTTCGCGGTCATCTTCCAACAGCCCGTAACGTTTTTCACCAAACAAGGCATGACAATGAAGAGAAACATAGGAAGCAAGTTCAAAATCCCACCAGCTGCATTGCAGAGTGCAATTACGGTATCCATAATCATTCTGATGCCTTGGTACGACATGTTTTTCATTCCCCTTGTTCGTAAAATCACTCGCAACGAGAAGGGCATCTCCGTGATGCAGAGGATGGGCATCGGGATGTTTCTATCAGTCATAGCTATGATCATTGCGGCTATTACAGAAAGGAGGCGTCTTGAGATTGGTAGAAACATGGAAGTATCATCTGAAGACGTGCCGTTTAGCATCTTTTGGTTGCTTCCTCAGTACATATTGTTGGGGATTTCCGATATCTTCACTGTTGTTGGGATGCAAGAATTCTTCTACTCTGAAGTTCCTGTGAGAATGAGAACAATGGGAATAGCTCTATACACGAGTGTTTTCGGCGTGGGGAGTTTCTTGAGCGCATTTCTTATTTCTGTGATTGAATATTTGACATGTTCAAGAGGGAAAAAGGATAGCTGGTTCTCCGACGACATGACTAAAGCTCGACTCGATAAGTACTACTGGTTCCTAGCGTTGTCGAGCTCAATAAGCTTGTTAGCTTTTGTAATTTTTTGTAGATTTTTCAGACAGAGAACAGGAGTAGTTGCTGCCTAGGAGGGCATTGCTCAATGTAAATAGTGTATGTTCAAGTAACTTCTACCAATGTCACACACCATAGTCGACTAAAAGAAAGTGTTCTGCTTGTAAACTGAGTACATGTACATGCGGTTTGCTGGGCGCCCAAGTTATGCATGTTGATTGTCACTGAGAACAACCGAAATTTGCTACTGCCCACGTGAATTTGTACGCATAAATGCTGGATTAACATATGATGATCATATTACGTGTATTGTTGAATTAACACGTGATGATAATATCATATATGAAGATATTTTAAGTGGGTAAAAACTCACACGGGGAGAACAATTAGAATTGACGTTGACGTAGCTTAGTCCTCGTCCCTACCTGTCTCTCAAATTATAATAAGATTGAGACAACTAACGATAAGACATGACAAAATTTCTGTCAACGACGCAAAGTAAACTTGGGTGGTGTTTCAGAACATAATACACTGTAGAAAGCTCTAGATTTCCATGCCAATCAATTACAACACACTACATTTCTTCCTTACCACTCCTTTATCTCCCGTCAGAACACCTAACGTAGTAATTTTCACAAAAGCTGAGGAAAACACTTTGAAAAACGCATCCTGGTCACTTGCGAATTTTTTGACAAGGTTAACACTGCGGGGGTCCCTAGCCATTTCGGCATCAAGTGCAATTACTCCATGGCCGTTGAGTGCGTTTACATAGTACTTGTTATCGAAAGTACGAGGAGTCGGATCGAGGTTTAAGGTTGTTGTGAATCGGCCTTGACCTCCTTCTGGACAAACTTTCGTCAGATATTTGACGTATTCGGCTTCACTTCCTGGAGGTAAGACTGTGCTGTTTTGGTATAACCGCTCCATTAGACAATCACAATGAGTCAGTCCGAGTGTGTGAGCGCCTGCAAATTAAACATATCACCAAAAATACAAATCCTTTCATTACAGAACAAATTGAACAACATAAAATATGACTGCGTGCATTGTAATAATTTTCCAATTGAATACCTAGAATCGCGACGGTTTCATCGAAGGTAATTCCGACCTCTTGAGAGAACACTTGTAGGGCTTTAGTGAGATTGACTTCGTTCCTGGGGAGCCCAACGTCTGCTTCTTGGCGGCTATGAGCGACTGCCGTATCTCTGCGTCCTAAGGGAACACTGATCGTCGGTCCGCCGGCTATGGCCACGGCATCACGCGCCGCTAACACCAAAATGTCCGCACAAGAAACCCGCTGCGGACACGCCGCCTCGATCTTCGATTTGATCTCGTCTATCACCTCTCTTTTTCTGATGCCAAAATTCTTTGGCGAGTCCATTTCCGCCTCATGCTGTGGGTCCTTTATATTCAGGAGGACGGAGCCATCACAGCCCTACACGTGGCCACCAAATAATAAAATAAATTTCAGTTAACTGAACACAATTAATTAGTATTATTATTATAAGATTATGACGGAATGAGAAATTTAAAATACCCCAACTTGACAGTCGTGAAACACGAGTCTCAGAATAGCTGCGGATGTGTTGGGATCAGCTGAGGTGAAAGCGTTCATCGAGTCTCTCACGATTTTCTCAACTTGGGGGCACGTTTTTTGGTAGTAGTCGTAGGAGAGTCCATTAGATGGTAATCCTTTAGCTTCTAGAGCATGAGAAGAGAGTGCAAAAATGGCTAAAAATACTACGGCTAGATCCATGTTTCTTGATTTGAATGTTTTTTATATTTTTTTTGGGCTAAATTTATAGAACGTTTAGTAACTGTGTAGCTCTGTTGATTCATATTAAATGTGATTTTCATAATATTTTCCTATACTGTAAACTTGATTACAATATTATCATGTTCATTTTATTTATTACGTCAAGATTACCGAAACTATTCAATGGCATATCATTTATTACATCAATTTGACTTTTGATAACATTGTAATATAACATAATTGTAAATTATAGAATTATTCAATGGAGATATCATTTATTACGTCAATCTGACTTTTGATAACATTGTAGTATAACATAATTGTAAATTATAGGATTTAACTGTTCTAATTAGAATTGAAAATGCAATTTATTTTATTACAATCAAAGTGTAATCCAATAAATGCCCACACCTAGACATACACCACTATCATAGAAAAATAAAGGGTGAAGTACAATAACATTCATCGAGGTTTTGGCATAATTACAGATACCTTTTTATTTTTTTAAAAAATTATAAATACTCTTTGAATGTTTGTAATTTTTAAAAAAGTAAGAAATATTCGTAATTATGTCAAGTTTTAAGACAATAATTGTAATTCACCCAAAAATTTATAAATAAATATATAACAGTATTACAAATACATTGTCTCCCTGTATTTGGTCCATAAATCAATATGGGTTGGGCCTTAGTTTTTTTATCCAGTTTAGGTGGACTTGTGTAACTCAGTATTCTGTTATGTTATCCACCCAACGAAAATGGGCTTAGACTGATTGGGCTGCTATTGGACTTGTATAATTCATTGGTATATATACAAGTTTAAATAAGAGGAAAATAAAGGGGTTGTTTTCATTTTGGTCCTTGTATTTTTAATTAATTTTTAAAATCATTCAAATTTTTTTGTTATTTTTTAATTTCATCCATCTGGTGGAATTTTAATCAATCTTTCCTTCAATTAAAGGGTGTTCTTGTGCTTTTCTTTATATTTATAAAAAAAAATAAAAATTTGTGGGTTGTAAATATCATAGTATGGTATATATTATGGTATTATCTTATACTAATATATGCACACTCAAATATGTGTGTATAATTATTTTTAAACTTAAAAACTAATTAATTATTATTTTAAAAAATATAATTTAATTAGATAAATAAAAATTGCTAGAAGAATATATAAAAGTTATGAAGAAATGAGAGAATAAAAAAGAATGTGGAAATTGATAAAATAGAGAATGGGAAATTGAGTAGAGAGAGTGAGAGTAAAATAGAGATTAATAAAATAAATAAAAAATTAAAAAATTGACATACCAAAATAAAAAATGACACCGAAAATGTGCTTTTCAGTTATATAAAAGTATAGATATTTTTGGGATTGACCGGCATATCTAAATATACTGGCATAATATATATTATGACATATCTTATATACTTTTTATCGTTTCTCCATTTATGTTGTTGTTGGTTGAATTTGAAGAAGACATAATCAGTGTATAAACAATAATTATTTGGAAATGATATGTGGTTGATGACTAATTTTTATGTAAAAATAAATAAAATTGAGTTGATTGCTATTGGATATTTGCAAACTTCTTGTTGCATTATTCTTGCTTTTGTCAAATTTAATCTGTATATTTCAATTGTACGATATATTATAAGGGAGTATGGCATTCCAACTGTTAATAGTGACATTCAAATGGTCAAATTCCAACGGTCATAATTTCATAGCCATAATAAGGGACTAGATCGAAATTGAGATTGAAAATAAAGGGATGCTTTTGCAATTGTGCATATTTTACTAATTTTTTTGGGGCATTTTCGTCAAAAATCATTTTTGACCCAAAAAATTGGTCAAAATTCCACTAAAAGGATGAAATTGAAAAATAATAAAAAGAATTGGATCCTTTTGAAAATCAATCAAAAACACAGAGACCAAAATGAAAATAACCCGAAAATAAAGAAAATTGTTTTTCTATTTTAAATAAATTGAACTTTTTATTTTAATTTTTATTTCAATAAAGTAAGGACATAGTGTGTATATATTAAATAATATAAAAAATTTAAACTAATATTTAAATCGGGGAAAAGTTTCAACAAGGTAAAGAGTAATAAATTTAGGATAGGTACCATTTGATTTTCCATGTGAGGAAAAGATAAGATAATGTTGGAAAGTCGCTACTCACACGTGCAAACCCATGCTTCATGGGGTCCGCCTCTATGTCAATAATCGTGTTATTCACAAAAATCACGCACATCCCACTTCTGCTGTACTCGCCTACAGAAGATCGGCACTCTTCCTCTCAGCTTTACTCTTCTTGTCCTTTAGTAAAGTTGAAAGAGGATAATGCCCAAAAAAATACCGATAAATGCAAAAAATCCAGTTATATTTTAGTGAACATGAAAAAATATAATTTTATATAAAAATAGAGTAAAAATCTTATTGTATTTAATATAACTCTGCAAAAAAATCCATTTCTCGTCAAGTTTATCAGTTGCATTTTCATGTCTATTTGTCAAATTGAATTGACTATTTTGACCCTCTATATTAATTTTTTAAGTAATAATTTTTATTTGTTCCTTTTCTTTTTGTTTTTCCTTTCCCCCTCGAACTGCACCTTGTAGAATATACTATAATTATTGTATTTACTTATTATATTATATATATATCTCAAAATATAAATTCAAAATATGGGCCCTTGATCTTTAAAAAAAATTAACCAATGGATTTTGTTATATTTATTACATTTTATATACACAATACATAACTATATAGATTTATGAACATGGAACATAAATTTGAAAACTAAGAGCCCTTATAAATTAGTATTTTCTTTCTTTTCTTTTTTATTAATATGATGTGTTACTTTATATATTTTACTTTTATTTATAATATATTTTAAAATATAAAAAATTAATTATATACACGCACGAATAATGTTTCACGAAGATTAGTTCAATTAAAAAATTACCGCCGTAACTATATACACGAAAGTGGAGAGCATACAAAGTTCTTTTTAACACAAAAGGAGTTTTATGCTATTCTTGCACTTTCGTTAAAACGATACTTTTTTGCATTTATCCCCAAAAATATTGCTGCGAACTGCCCCTAGGATCACTTCAATATAAAATTACCAAAAAGAAGAAAAAGGATCACTTGAATATTAAAATTCCCAATGATGCAAGAAATGATTATACAAACAAAAAGGAAAAATAAAATAAAAGGAATTTCCTATATATATAGAGAGAAAAATGCAATTACTCCATTGTGATATACAAAATATGCAAATAAAATTTCATATTAAAAAATAAATAATAATTTAACCCTTGTATTTTAAAAAATAGAGCAAAATACTCCCTAAAAATGGAGGAAAAATTCATTTAACGGAGTTATTTACTGTATTTTAAATAATATAGGGGAATAAATTATTAATTATTTTTTTACTGAAAATAATTGCTCTTTTTAATTAATTAAGGGGGCAAAGTGCGTTTAACCCTATATATATATATAATATATAGATGCATATGATAATGGCCAGTTGGCCCGTCAACTGTAGTCTGTACTCTTTCATCTTCTTTTCCATGTCTTTGGCAGATTGCAGAAAAGAATAAAAACCATGAAGTTTAACAAAGGGTTCGTTTATTCCTCTGTTCTTGCCTCCTTTCTTGTTTTCGGATTCTTCCAAGAATCCGTACATGGCCGCCCGTTGCTGATGTCACAGGCCCGGCCTCGCCCTGATGACGCGGCGACGTTCGCTCGGTGGTTGGTTTCTCAGAGTTCATGGGGTGTCCTCAAGTAATCGCGTCTTCTCTTCTCTATCACCCTTCATGTTTTTCGAATTTGATAATTGAGCTAAGAAGCATGTGGTTTATGCTCTTCTTTGATTGAATGAATATGCTGCAATTTTGGGGCAATTGGAGATTGCAATTTAGTGAATTTGTCTTCCTTTTTTTTGTTTGTTTTGTGTGCGTCTGTGTGCTGCGTAACTGATGAGTGATCTGAATGAATAGAGAAAAATGTTTGTTTCTGTGTTTTGTTATCAATTAGGTATTGTCTGACTTGTATATGTTGGAGGTTTGAACTTCTAGCTTGCCTGTGTGTGTTTTATGTTTTCATTTTCAGTTTTTAATCAGCAATTAAAGTGAAAATATGTTTGTTTAAACATATTCTCATTGACAATATATTAATTTGATAACTCGGTTCAATGTAAAACACAGTCTCGTTAATTAATCCAAAATTGAAAATATATATTTTTCCACTGAAAACTGGGAACGATAACAAACAGGTAGATGTTTTATATCAGAAGCTGATGCAATCCATTTAATTTGCAGCACAATATCCAGTGACTGGGGAGGTGCACCATTCGGGTATGTCTTGATTGAATCGAAATTCTTACACGCTGCTTTCCCTATTGCATATGGAAAAACTATCCAGGTGCTTCATCTGGGATTCTGGTGTTGACACGACAGTTTGCTTATGCATGAAAAATCTGAATTCTTTGCAGGAATGTGGTTTCATTTAGCGATGGCTTACCGGACAAAGGAAAAGGTATTCCCTACTTCTACCTCACAGCCCTTGATCCGACAGCGAGTAATGCTTTGAAAGACCAGAGATCGTCCTTTACAATAAGCGAATATAACCTTGGGACTTGTGGCAAGAAAGACCCTGAGAACCCCTCTTGTGCTAAGATTACGCTCGTAGGAAAGGTGGATCCTCAATTACCTCATTTTTTTTGAATGATATAGTATCTCTACCTTTACTCTTGGGTTCTGCTAAACTTATGCTGGTGTGCACAAGCGGATTTGACATACATCATGTGAAGATTGAGCTATAATTCAGCTATTATAATTTGCTAATTGATCATTAATCTGACATTGGTTTATATGAAAACAAAAGAAAACTGGCATCCGGCTTATACTTGTTACAATCATTAGACTCTTGTCTAAACTAAGTGTTTCTGGTACGTGGATCATCTGTGTATTGATGTACGAGTGTAACTTTCACTTGATGGTTGGAATTTCAGTTAAAATTACTTGAGGGAACTTCCAAGGAAGCTGAATTTGCTCAAACTGCGTTGTTCACCAAGCACCCTGAGATGAAAGGTAAGTGAGCATCTCCAGAAACAGCTACAACTGCTATTTTGTCATTCTGTGATGTATTGTTGGATGCCGTTTCCGAGCCATCTACATATGGTATTTCCTGCATTTTTGCTGTCAAAATATGCCGTTTTTACTTATCTATGCTTTCGAACTTTGGCAGGCTGGCCCAAAAGTCATAATTTCCAGATCTTCAAATTAGACATTGAAAATATCTTTATGATCAATTGGTTTGGGGGTCCTAAGCCTCTCACAGTGGAACAGTACCTCCATGCCAAAATGTGAGTTTTGAGGAACATTAGCCTTTTTTCTTGTTTATTAGCTAACAAGAGGAACGAGAGCTTCGTCCTGTACTGTATGTAATAACTACTGAAAATGAAATAAAACTGTCGTCTCATAGTTTCTCGTTCTTTGGCACCTCGTTCATCTGTTTACTCAAACACGACCTCTTTCATCGACAGGGATAAACTTACATCCATAGCAGATGCAACTGCTTGATCACAGTTCATTCCATAAAGGTTTCTGATATAATCAACAGAAGAAGTGGATCTCTCTTGCTTCCATGTGCATTTGTCGATATCATTTAAATTTCTCCAGCCAGATGCTTGGAGGAATCACACCAAATTGTAAATAAAAACCATTGTCTGTGCAGTCCTTTTTAATTCATTCACCCATTCGAATGTATGAAAACTGTGTTAACTCTTGCTTCAGGTTAATGTCATAAATTTACTGATTTCAATAACATTGCCTGGAATAGTTCAGATCAGATGATTTATATTGGAAACAGTGGAGCTGTGTAATGACCTCAACACTCTCTCCACAGCTCATTACATGTCCTGATGATTATGATTCTTTCTGTGCAACTTTCAACTCTTTAACCCTGATGATGAAGTTTCTGGGAATGCTTTGGAACAGCTTAGAGAAATCATTTATGTTTCCAAAGGATATGATAATCTGCAGGTGATTAATATAAAAAATTCTACCATACTTTAATATCGCACATGATTCCTTTTTAAAAATGAAAAAATATTAAATAAATTTAAATGTAATTCGGAAGCGAGATACGTATCATACATATCAAAGTGGGATAAAAGATATTTTACTATACATGTCCGTAATGAAAAGAAAAACAAAGGAAAGACCAATAGCTCACCACGTACTCTAAATTGAACTTAAATGTGTTATTGTTTCTATTTTGTACCGATTTTACTAAATTTAAAATATCATGAGTTGGTGACTGTTTAGTTTATTTTGTTATAATTTTAAATTAAGATTGTTAATTCAAGACGATTTTACAAAATAATATATCAGACTTCGATCTTATGTATCAAATAATTCATATATTTTTATCTATGATATTACCAATTTATTAATTGAAATTATTTGTAGGTGGGGCAAAAGTTCTTGAAATTAGTTTAGTTTATCCTGTTTTGAAGGGTAAAATACAAATTAGAGGCGGGGGGGGGGGGGGGGGGGGGGGAGCAAACTATTCAAAGAATTTGGTCTTTTTAGATGTGTAAATAAACTTGGGGGACCAAAGTGCAATATAACCAATAGAGAAAAGCCGTTAACTGATGAGTGGAAAATTTTAGTTGAATGCTTAGCTCAAATGGAATTTTGTGTGTTTATCTTGCTCTAGATAAATTAAGTGAGGAATGTTGGTTTCTCTCTGCAATTGCGATCGCCATTTCTCCTTTCTCCCTTCCAGAACTCTTCTAAAACCCTCGTTCGGAATCCCAAGTTATTACTATCCAAATTTTCAGTTTAAACCCCTCCGCCGGCGAGCTTCTATTTCCGTTGCCGTATCCAAGGCGGACAGCCAAACTCTTCCGGAGTCCGCCATCCATCGAATAGCGGAGAAACTCCGTAGCCTTGGATACGTAGAAGAAAGTAGCAATGATACCGCTGATGAAACCTTACCTCCTGGACCCAATTCTCCTGGAGAAATTTTTATCCCGTTCCCTACCCGTTTGCCCAAGTACCGAGTTGGGCATACACTGGACCCGAGCTGGAGCACGCCGGAGAACCCGGTTCCTGACCCCGGGTCGGGGAATGCGATACAGAGGTTTCATGAGTTAAGGCGCGGGGTTTTGGAGGAGGAGGAGAAAGAGAGGATTAGGAAGTGCAGGGAGGGAAAGAAGGAGAGTGCCCCGAGTTTGGCGGAGCTTACGTTGCCGAAGGAGGAGCTCAGGAGGCTGAGGAGTATTGGGATTGGATTGAAGAAGAAGTTGAAGGTAGGGAAAGCTGGAATCACGGAAGGCATTGTGAATGGGATTCACGAGCGATGGAGGCGGTCCGAGCTCGTGAAGATTACATGCGAGGATATATGCAGGCTGAACATGAAGAGGACTCATGAGTTATTGGAGGTTTGATGTGTTTCGACTTTAATATTGTTCGAAATTTGAGTGAATGACAATATATGCAAGCAATGGAAAAACTTGTAGTTACTTAGACTTGGTACTTTGGTCATATTCAATTGAATCCTATCAAAACAAATTATTTGAGAAATTTTATTTTGGGGGAATCATCTATATGTGGGAAGAGTGTCATAATTTTAGTCTAAATATGAAATTATCTATGTGTTGAAAACTATCTTGCATGAAGTATCTCATCATTCATTTCAATGATTAATATTATCTCATATGTACAATGCTTGTCTCTGCTGGGCAAATTATTTCGCAATCGAAGTCTGATATGTTTTATCTGACGCCAAATTAATTGGGAATATTTCAGAGAAAAACGGGAGGTCTAGTTATTTGGAGATCTGGAAGCAATATAATATTGTACAGAGGATCTGATTACAAGTATCCATACTTTTTAAATGATGAATCATCGAATGAATCTTCTTCTGAAGAATCTCCTGATATAGACAAGGATCAAAGAATAGTTGGTAAAACGGATGTACAGTCACCAGTCACCGATGCTGTGGAATCTCCTAGACTGAAATCTGGCACACACGTTTCTCATCCACCCTTAATACAAGGGGTAGGTTTGCCAAATAGAGTTCGCTTCCAGCTTCCTGGGGAGGCAGAGCTCGCTGACGAAGTTGATACTCTGCTAGAAGGACTTGGCCCACGTTTCAGTGATTGGTGGGGATGTGATCCTTTGCCTGTTGATGCTGATCTTTTGCCAGCAGTAGTTCCTGGATATAAGAGACCATTCCGTCTACTTCCTTATGGAGTTAAACCTAAACTGACGAACGATGAAATGACTACATTACGGAGGCTTGGCCGGCCTTTACCATGTCATTTTGCTCTAGGTTAGTTATGTTGTCCTTCTCTGAGTTATACCTAAACTACTATACTATTACCAACATGATAGAGACTTGCTCAACCCTGACATTTTGCATTAGGTCAGACCTGTTTTTCCCCAATCCTATTTTTTAATGTTAGTCCTGTGGAGTGACAGTTAGGGTCTGATGACATTTACCTTAGTGTGAACATGATTTTACTTGCCATGACAACCTCTTGAGAGACCCTTCAGGCAACCTATATTGGCGAGGTTATTTGAACCTCTTGGGAATCAGAGCTATATATCAAATGAAATCTCGGTTCCTGAGAAGTCGTTAATATTTCCAGCTGACTCATAACTTCTTTACTTGTCTTATCCTCAGGCAGAAATAGGAAACTTCAAGGATTGGCTGCCGCCATTGTTAAACTCTGGGAGAAATGTGAAATTGCCAAAATTGCTATCAAAAGAGGAGTTCAAAACACAAACAGTGAATTGATGGCTGAAGAACTAAAGGTTTGTGACCTTGTCTGATTAGTGCAACCAATGCTTATCATAGTGGTGTATATAAGCACATAGCTTCTGCTGTTATATCTTCAGCCATTCTGGTATGTGTTGAATTGATGTGGTAGATTATGCAATTCTTTTAGTAGTTTACTGTCTGAAATATTTTCAGGGAGCTTTATATACTTGAAAACTCTTGCAGTGGTTGACTGGGGGAACCTTACTCTCAAGGGATAGAGAATTCATTGCTTTCTACCGAGGAAAGGATTTTTTGCCAGCTGCAGTCTCTTCAGCTATAGAAGAGCGGAGGATATATGGGATAGATATGTCAAAAACCAGGACAGGCAACGTACAGATTTTGGATGCAAAGGAAATGAAACATGGTACCAAGGAATATGCTACTGAAGCTGAGCATGATGAAGAAAGTAACCACAAATCTGAAGAAAGGAAGCTGAGGTTCTCACAGGCAGCAGTTAAGAGAACAAGTACCAAGTTGTCCATGGTACGCATTGATCAATGTCCATACTCATCCAATTAGGTTCCCAACTCTTCTTTGCGTGCATGACGTTGATGTTTTGATTGGTTGAAGGCCTTAGCAAAAAAGGCCAAGGCAGAGAAGCTTTTAGCAGAGCTAGAGAAAGAAGAGATGCCTCAACCACCTGAGATAGATAAGGAGGGTATAACTGAAGAAGAAAGATACATGCTGAGAAAAGTGGGTTTGAGGATGAAACCTTTCCTACTATTGGGTCAGTGTTTTAGTATGCGGGAGTCCTCCCTTAGAGAAACTAGTTGTTGGCATAGCCATTTTGAAATCTAAATAGTGGGGTCTAAGTAAAAATAATGCATTTTATCTTTTGATCATTTCTCTTTTCATCTCAGGTCGTCGAGGAGTTTTTGATGGAACAGTCGAAAACATGCATCTGCACTGGAAATACAGGGAACTGGTGAAGGTATGTGTTGGCAGGAGGAGCATCGAAGAGATTCATGAAATAGCACGGACTTTAGAAGCTGAAAGTGGTGGCATATTAGTAGCAGTTGAGCGAGTTAGTAAAGGTTATGCAATCATTGTATATCGTGGAAAAAACTATACACGCCCTGCTTGTTTGAGGCCTCAGACGCTTCTGAGTAAACGAGAAGCAATGAGACGTTCACTAGAGGCACAACGCCGTGAGGTATTGTTGCATATGTCTAATAAGAGACTAAGCTTTGATTTTCCTCTTTAAGGACCTCAAGGGAATCAGTTCTATCTTTTTGTGTTGTCCCAAGTCAAGTCAGTTACAAATACAGAGAAAAGGATCCTTTCTGTTTCGGGATAAAGTTATGCCAACTATAATAAAGAAATCAAATGAACATTTTGCCTGTTTCCATGAGGAACACATAAAATATGCTAAAAGAATGTTTGTTCAATCTCATGAACATTACCTTAAGGAGGTCCAGTCCTAATATTGAGGCAATAAAAGCGGTATTTTTATGCAATACTTTGATGTTCTCTATGTTTGCATTATTTAAATGCTTCCCTTTATTGTTTTTCTCTGCATATTAAAAAATCTATCTGTTAATGAAGCTTAGATACTATCTTGTCATGTGTAGTTCTGTTAAATATTTATCCTGAGTCTTTTCTTTTCTATTTCCTTCTTTCTTTCATACCTCTACTTTTCTTGACATTTCAAGCAGCTGATGTTAGCCACTGTCTTATGCATCTTTTCTATATGATGCAGTCCCTGAAACTACATGTTTTAAAGCTCAGCAGGAATATTGATGAACTGAAGCTCCAAATGGTACATTTATCCCGGTTTTCTCATTTTCAGCCAATTAATTTATCAATTGAATGTGATAGTAATTTACAGCTATATCTTATGCCAGGCTAAAGAAGGTGATGCCAATGATATGCAGTCGACAAAAGATTTAGAACTTGGATTTGTAAGTTCTATTTGATAATTTATACTGATCCACACTCTTTTCGTTCTGTTTTATGAATTTGACCATTTAGGCTGTGCTTCACTATATTATCGTCAGGTTGAGCAGGAGATTAGTAAAAATCATTACAACAAAGATAAAGTACTTCAAGATCCTGAAAGTGCCCACCAGTCTTACTTTGGAGATCTTGCCAATGAGGTAAAAGACTAGCATTTAACTGCTCTGGATATATTTAATATGCCTGTCCATCTTTACCTGTAATGTACAAATTTATCCTCTTGGAATTTTCGCTCAGTGTGCTGTTGAAATTTGTAAGTAGATATTGCTTATAGTATGCTAATTATGGCTCTTCATCCATGTACAAGTGAATGTATGTGTTTTTCCATGTTCTTTTATGGTATTCCTTTTCTCACTGCAAAATACTTAAGAAAGTTCACTTGTAATGGTTGGAAGGCTAGAGAGAGCCATGGAACAGATGACACATCTGAGGACCCAGAGGATTTGATGCACACTTCAAAAGGCTCTGAGAATATTGTTCAACAGGACTCACCAGGCGATGTTTCTTTACAATCTGCTGTTAAAGGCAATTATTTGTTTGAAACAACAGAAGTGGTGGTTCAACCCAGATCATTACCTCGGGAAACCAAGGGCCTTTTAAGCATAAATGAGCAAAGTGGACGCATTGAACTTTCATCTAGTCTCACGGTAAATCCTAAAATAAGTGCGGATTCTGCATGTATTTATTTGGTGTCATGAGTAAATTTTTTCTGAACAAATTTCTAATATCATGTTAATTTTATAGTTCCAAGATCAAACAAGCTCTTCGACGACTACTTACATCCAGTCTCACACTGGAGGTAGGGGTTCCAGTATTGGTGGTTGCCAGAATGCTGAATTAAAGCCATCCTTTAAGAAAGCAATGAGTGAGACAACAGCAGCAATGCCCTTCCGAGCTTTGCAGCTTTCAAACAGAGAGAGGCTGCTTCTAAGAAAGCAGGCTCTTAAAATGAAGAAACTACCTGTGCTTGCCGTAGGTAATACCAATACCATTCTGTACATTTTGTGGCTTTTGCCCTGTTTTAACTTAGTTGTCTAAGCTAAGACTTAATTTGTCTGAGAGACAAAGTTCAGCAATGTTTCTTTGCTAGAAATTGTAATTAGTATATATTTTATTACTGTCCAAATTGTATACTGTGTGATGAATAATATTTGACACCTCTTTTACCATTGCTACATTAGGAAAGAGCAATGTCGTCACTGGAGTTGCTAAAGCAATAAAGGCACACTTCGAAAAGCATCCTCTAGCCATAGTGAATATCAAAGGCAGAGCCAAAGGGACATCAATCCGGGAAGTGATCTACAATCTGGAGGTCTGTATGTGGGATTTTAAATTCTTAAACTGATTTAGATTGTGAAACTAAACAATTGTGCTGTTCACTTATCCTCTCAGCAAGCGACGGGTGCCGTTCTTGTGTCTCAAGAACCTAGCAAAGTGATACTCTATAGAGGATGGGGATCAGGATTGGAACCCGACCAAGCTAGTGGAAAGGTGAATAAAGATTTGAAAAACGACTCAGCCGGGGGAGAGGCGAAGGCTCGACCGCACATATCTCCCGAGCTCATATCTGCTATAAGACTCGAGTGCGGTTTAAAACCTCAATGAAGAACATGTAGCTTTAAACGCTACAGACGAACCGGCCACTTAATCCTTCTCTAACGCCGCTTTAACCATACGCCGATTAGCAACGAGCCTATGTTTAGGAGCTCATTTCTCCTCACAAGATCTGTTGTCCAAGACAAAAGGCATATCTACGTGAATCTTTTTTGTTGGGAGAGGAGCAAAAGTCTAATCTCTTTCTAGCTGGTGACCACCCAATGGTAATACTTGCAGCTGCTATGTGCTGGAAACTACCAAGTTCGAAAACTGGTTCAGCAACAGTTGCGCATGAATTCTTGTAATAACAATGTGGGAAACGGGCGTGATAATGGATGGCCTTTTGTCATTTCTAGGCATAGTAATCTCTCATCGAAATGTTTCTGATATAGTTCAGGAATCTGTACAGAGCATTGCCATGTTTGTTGTATGTACACAATTTGGAAGTGGACCCTCATCAACCTGAGCCTGAAGCCCTCATGTGAAGAAGATATCAATTATATCTGCATCCCCGATTTGACTTTAAAGTGGTAATTGTACTTGGCATGAACCAATTTGCGCAGGCTTACATCCTCTGGGAAACCACAATTTACTGCAAATTTTTTCCCCTTGGGTCGCCTGTGTGACGCATGCCTGCACCCTTTGTTTGTTGCATAGATTTTTTATTTCAACTCTTTTTGTATTTTATATATGCTGCAAGTATAAAATTCTTTTTTAAGTAAAATTACTTCTGTAATTTTTATACACATATCTAAATTACTTATGTAATTTTTATACACATGATATGTGTTTATTAAATAAATATAAAATACAATAAGATTTGAAATAATAATTCAATTCTTTTTTTTTTTTTGTGTGTGTGTGTGTAAGTTTGATTCAATTATCATGCTAGATATAGGTGCAGTTTAGGCCTGTCAATGTGTGGATGTTACTATACTTAAACCTAGATTGAATAGATACTCATAATTATTATTTATATATCATATCCTGATCCTACCAATACAATATATGTCGGGTCTTACTCATAGTATATCCACACTAAGTTGGTCCAATTTGGATATTATCTATTGTATCTTACCTATGTTAAAATGAATGAAGTATTATACACATTTTTTTAATATATATAATGGTATCACCAGAACATATTACTAAATTAATTTAATAAAAAAAATTATGAACTTGCAATTGATAAAATAAATTAAAAAGTGTTATTTTTTTAACACATGCAAATTGAACATCATTAAAATATAAATAATGATTTTGTCTTTGCTCAAATATTATGCCATTATTAGTCAATTATAAATTGTATATAGGTTTGAGATATGAACAGAAATTGAAGAATGATAGGAAAAAAAAGTATGAAAATCGTATTTTAACTTTGAAATAATATTTTTTTATCGATTTGAAATTGCGTTCAATTATAATTTGATGAGTTTTTACAATTAAATTCAAACAAATGGTATCGGTTTCATATGTTAGTTCAAGCTTAACTAATTTCAAATGAGTAAATCGAGTCGATTCGTATATAAAAAATTTACAAATTTGATGAAATTTTAGAATTTACCCTTCCAACGCCCATACCCATAGGTATTTTAAGGTCTAGACCCTATCTATACCCAAAATACTTATTACAATGGGATGAATTCGGGTCCCAATCTAATATAAAACTATTGAGTCTAAATCTAAATATTAATTATTATAGTGCATATAAATCTAGATAATACTCACTCATTGACATGTCTAGTGCAGTACTTAGGAACATTGAACTTGTGTTGAAATATTCAGGGAACTTTGCTGATTTTTCCTATGTATTAATTATTTTTGTTGTAATTTTCTGAAACTTCTCTAAGGATGAGAAAGCGTGTTAGACTTGGGAAATTCTCAAGAAATATTTTTGTGAGGGTATTTTCAAGAAACTACTATATTCAAATCGCACATTCTGATTTCGACTCCATTTCCAAAATATTCACTCTCTCTCTACTTTGGGAAAGAATCGGCTGTCTTTGGCACACACGCTTCTATTTATATCTGAAAACCAGAAAAATCAAAAGTATTTTTTCAAAAACAAATGTCCAATAAACGCACCGATGAGCCAATGAAGCTTAGTTCAGTTGGCGAAGCTGAGGCCCCATGATCCTTGAGGTCATGGGTTCGAATCCCCTGCGTGGGATGTTTGTTTCTACTGCATAGTAGGTTTATTTGTTTCTACTGTATAGTAGGTTATTTGTTGTTGTAATAGCACGATATTAGTATATGCGATATTGTTAGTAGGAATGTTGTATTTGTCTCTTGATACTGACAAATTGATTGTAATCGCTTTATTTCAATTAATAAAATTCATCGCTTCCAACTCAAAAAAAAATAAACGCACCGATGAATTAGTCAAATTTTGCAACTCATTCCAACATGTATTAGAACATTGATGTAATTCGAATCAAATTTGATCACAACCTACATAATTACATGACGAGTTTTTACATTTTTTGGATAATTAATTTATCATAAGTGCAACAATACTATATAATTTATTAGATACAAACAAGCCTAATTTCAATACGATTTTTTAAAATACTCTTTGCATGATGGTGTCATATATTATTATTAAGTGAAGAATATTTTTGGAAAAAGAATTATCTTACAAGAAAAAGTTTTAGTAAATCCCATAGTCAAAATTTGGAGGAAACATACACGCACAGGCACAGCAATGAGCAACCACAAAATTCAACGAACTACTGTTGACTCTTTGGTCAAAAAAGTAAAATCATCTTAATTTGTAAAAGTCTTTCAATTTTGAAATAAAAGCGCATATTAATAGTATGGGAATATCGTACTCTATAATAGAAAAAAAGTGTTATTCTATGTTGCATGGACCCTAGCAAAGGCGTGCAAACGAAGGTCTGAATCTGAAACAAAACCTGCGTCACCATCACCTCATTTTCATTTTTATTCAAATTAGACGAATGATAATATTTTCTTGAAAATTTATTCGAGTTTAATTATCACAAAAATCGAATGAAAATCCACCCAAATGTAAATTAACATAATGCTCTCATTATTAAACAAACATTAAAACAAAAAAGTATTTATAATTTTTCAAACAACGAACACATAGCTCGATGGTGCAGTAATTAACTTTGTTAGCATATAAACTAGTAATTAATATATGTATGGAGGGGCATAGATTTTTGATAATGATGATGAGAAGGGAATAACACGCATATCCATATTGCACAGAAAAAAGTAAACATGAAGAATGAATGTTTAATGTATGAAAGAGTGATGAAAATGAGGTTGTAATGAAAAAAGTAACAAACTTTAGGGTGCAGATAGACCACAAGCCCAGCAGTATATAAGTATTTTAATGAAAAAGGAGTGCTTTTTTCTTATGAGTTTCTTTCATCAATATATATTTATTATTATTATTTATATATAGAGGAGCAGTCAGCAGTAGTAATAATTCCTGGCACAGTACCCATCATCACAATACCCACACACTTACTGACCACTCCTCGGAAACAAAAGCTAAATTTCACTTTACACACACTCATCTTTACCATATTCATTTTTCACTCATTTTCGATATATTCACACTAATAATAAAACAATACATTATTTTAGGAATGGTTTTGAAAGTCATCCTATGATCAAATTTGGGTTTTATGTAAACACATTTAAGTTAGTACTATTCCGATCTTGACTAGTAGAGAGAATGGGAAATTTTAATTCGGATTAGGTTCGATCAAATCTAAATCAATCATATGATAGGTATAATACACTTGTCGTGTGATTGGTGTATAATTTAGGGAAAGTGGCTAATTACATGGTAAGTATGGTACACTTACTTTATGATTGATTTCATTCGGTTAAACCTGGTTTGGATCAGAATTTTCCTAAAGAGAATAAACATAATTTTTTGTACTTCAACTTTCGAGAGAGATTGATATTATTTAATAAATATATATATATATATATGTGTGTAAAATTTTCAAAAGGCTTGTATGTAAATAAAGTATTTAAATTGGGAGAAAGAGATATCTATATCTATTTGTAAAGATCCAAAACCATTCAAAATTTATTTTGATCAAAAACTAGTTTTCAAGTTCAAACAATCAAAAATAATAATTTATATTTATTAATTTGTATTTAGTGTAATTAAGGGTTTGAATTCCTTTAAAGAGTAGGATGAATTTTCAAATATTTCATAATTTACAAATCGTACAAAACATCCGGTATTTGAGTAGATAATAATAATAATAATAATAATAATAAAGAAAGAAAAAGACAGCACGAAAAACATTGCAAAGCCCTTTGTTTATTCTTAATTAATAATTATTTCGGTTGTAATTTATGTTATATCTGTATATCCTCCCCTCATTCAGCGCCAGCAGAACCCACAAGAAGCAATCATCATTTCATATCATATCATGCGCATACCCTCTTCAAAACAACCATCATTATGCCCACGCTCGCCCTGCAAAAAACCTATCATCATCATCATCATCATCCCTCCAGAAAACGAAGAAAAAAGCTCACAAATTTGGACTCTTTCTCATCATCTGTTATCATCATTATTAATGGTGATGGTGGTGATGATGATGATGATGCCCAACACCACCAAAAACAAGCAACAATTGGAGTACTACTGTTCTTCTTCCCAAAAAGAAAAGGAAAAGGAAAAGGGCTCTACTTTGTTTCCTGCAAGTCCAAGGCTTTGATCCAAGTCACATGATGATCATCATCAACCTTTTTTCTACCTTTTCTGATCATCTCTTCTTGGGGAATCAAGCATCATGGTCCGATCCGTCTCTTACTACATCAAGCTTCTGACTTTTTTCTTTTTCGGGTTCTACGAAAGACTGCCTTTCTTTGCAAAGGTAATTGTAATAGATCTAATCTCTGTGTGTAGATGTAAGAAACTTTTAAGTATCAGGGTTTTATCATAAGTTAGCAGTGTCAAGTATGTGTGTGTCTGTTCGTGCGGAGTTTGAAGCAAAGATCTTAATTTGTCTGTGTGGGTAATTGTATTTCTTCCATCTTTTGTTTGGGTTTTTGTCTGTGCTGCGCGTTTTACGGATCTGTATTTTATGTTCTTCGGCTTGTATAACATCATGGAAAGAATTAATTTTATGCTTTTGGTGCCAGTTTCTTTGTGTTTACGGAGATTAGGGTTTGCAATCTTGAGTTTAGGGTTTGATCTTGCTATCTTATATATATAGTTTCTTTGTTTTCTCTGCCGGTATACATATATATATGTTGATCCATGATGATTATTACATAAGTTTTCATCAGTTGCTTGTGTCAATCAGCTCCAGACACTCCAGTAATCATTAGTATAACAGCATTAGATGTTCTAAAGCTTTTGAGTAATTAATGATGATTAGGATTTCTCACTACTCACTAGCTATAATAATTGATATACAGACGCCTATACATATGTGTTTTTGTGCAGAGGTGAAAGATTAATGCTATTAATATCTCTGGCTAATTAAATCTGTGTAATTTCTGTATACTATATATATTAGCATATGATCATATACATATATGTACAACTTCAAGTTTTGAAACGGGAATGATTTTTGCTCGCAATTTATTATCCGGAACAAGGTCTTTTTAAGTGAATTTATAGCTATTCAAATCGAAAGATTTTACGTAAATTACATAAACCAAAATAATTCGATACTCACAGTGAATCACACATATTAGAGTTTAGAATATACTGAAATCGGATTAACCCGAATTCAAAACTTATCTGAAGATCGATCGCATACTTCATAAGATATGCTTTGTCCAATCCTGCCCTCCTGCAGTAATCATATATCTACTACATGAATACATACATATTAAATGTTGATGATAATAATATTGATATCTTCATTTACTAAGTAGATTTCATGGTACATATAATATAGGATAGGATGATGATCATAGCTTTAAAGTGTATGTGATGTGTAGCTACCTAACATGTCATGTCGGAAGACACATTTGTTTCACCAACTTTTCCGCTCCGCCTCTCTAAGGATATCTATCCATGTATAAGGTTGCCTAGTTTTTTGCACAGCACCTACCCTCATTTATAAATCCACACATTTGAAATTTTTTCAGGTTTGATCGAACCGTATCAAACATAAAATAAGTGTGATCCACTTATATTAAAATTAGTCGTTTTCCCTATACTGTACACCCATCACATATTTCTCTACCGCTGCTTTTCTCCATATAATATATATTTATGTATGGGAGATTTATGTTAATTATGTAACTCACAACCGTGTGATGATACATGTAAATTTATAAATATTAAAGTGTTTTTTAAAATTCTAACGGGTTTGTGAGTATACGAGACACATTGACGGTTTTGGGTGGGAGAAAGAAGGGGTGTGAATTGTTTGTTGAATATTGAGTATGGATGGGGAAGTTTTGGTGGTCTGGTGAAGGCATCTGAGGGAGGGAGGGATATTGCTCATTTTCTGCCAACCCCTTTCCAGGAACGTCTAATAATGGCGTCCTTGCGGATTTTGCCATTGTTTTTCTGTCTGAGCCTGCGCGCGTGTGGCTACTGTTTCTCTACCGTCCCCACAATAAACGTAAAGACAAAACCAAGAAATTACTTTTCAGGTCGGAATAATCAATTGCCTTTTGGCACCTGCTTCCTTCCTTTCATATATCTCTATTTTATTGTCGTAAAATCTTGCATAAATTAAAATTACTTTATCTGAGATTTGGTGTAATTATAAATATATTTTTTATTATTTAAAAAATTATAAATATCCCCCTCAAATAAAAATAAGGGTAAATTACAACCCCCTTCTATGAAGTTCGACATAATTACAAATACCCCATTGAGGTTTGTAATTTTTAACCAAATGTCTGAAATTAACCATTTGGCCCTTGAATTTTTAGTTAAAATTGTAGAAAAATCAACCGAGTCAAATTGCATTATTGCTCCTCTATATAAAAAATTTAAGAAACCTCTCTTTGTACATTGTAGTCCAAAAAAATTCAAAAAATTTTATAAATAATTCAGTTTGCATAAGAGAAATTTTGTCAGTTTATCCACAAAAATGGATGAAAATGGGTTATTTGTTGGACGGTTACAAACCTTAGAGAGGTATTTATAATTATACAAAACCTCGGGGGAGGTAGATATAGTTTACCCTAAAAATAATTATGAAGCTACTAGATGGAGATGCGAAAAATATTATTTTATCTTTGTTGAATTTTTTATTTGAAAAATATAATAAAAATCTAAGAGTGGGTAAAATAAATAATCCACAATATTAGTTTATAAATATTTTAGAAAATTTTAAATAATATATAAAATTATAACTTATAATCCAAAATGACATTTTAGACAAGTTCCCACAAAATGAATGAAAATCTAACAGAATGGGCTTGCTGTTAAACAAACGTTAAAATCAGGAAAATATTTATAATTTTTGAAACAATAAGAAAGTATCTGTAATTATGCAAAGCTCATGAGAGGCGGTTATAATTTACCCTAAAACCTTATTGAGGTGATGCAAATTGTAAATATTTATGTAAATGGAGAATCATGATATCAGTGTAAAATCTTGAGGAATGTTAATTAAGGCCTGTATAACTAGTTCTATCTACTTATTCTCACATACACAATTTATTGATTGAGTACATGTGACACACTTAGATATGTATGCCAACTTAATTTTAAATTCAAAAAAATAAATATTATTTTAAAATATATATGTTAATAGGATAAATTAAAAAAAAATTATAAAAAATGATTGAGAAAAGAGTGTGAAAATTAAGAGGCATAGAAGTTGAGAAGAGATAAAAATAATAAAAAATAAAAAATAAAATAAATTAATTGAGTCGAAAAAGTGACATTAATAGTAAAATTCAGGTATTAGTATAATTTTACTCTCTTTTTTATAGGGTAAATTATAATGGATTCGCTTGAAATTTATCATAATTATAAATACATTATCGTTGTTTAAAAAATTACAAATACCTCATCGTAACAATCCATTAGTGGGGGATACTTTTTAGACAACGGTTAATTTTAGGAAATATTTTTAATTTTTTTAACAATAAAAATATATTTTGAATTATGACAAACCTTAGGTAGCCGGTTGTAATTTTCCTTTCTATATATGTGTATTTTTGAAACTGTCGTTTCCATTGGCCCATTCGTGATCAATATTCACTATTTGGGCCTTCTATGTATTAAACTTTAGGTTGGCCGAACTCATTTGATTACTTGGGCCGTCTTGTAGGAAGAGTTCAATGTATTGAAGAAAGTAGAGTTGGGTCCAACCCAAGCCCAAGCCCATGAACTTGATGTGGGTGACGGGTTTGAGCTGAGGACTGAAGGAGTGGCTCTGTGATTTCGTCCGCCGATATTGTCAACGAGTGGTGCTGGAGCTCACCACCTAGAAATTAGAAATTAATCACTCACATAAATTCAATTTTTCTAATTTCGGAAATTCACAAGTGAAAAAACAGGAAATTTCATCCGAAAAGTTCGTACTATCTGCTGGATAGGTATTAGTATACAGTTGTTGCTACAGAACTAAGATTGGTAGAAGGCTTCTGCCATGAGAGCTCTTCAAGCATCCACTTCGTACAGCGTAAGCTTCGCCATTCCATCCGTCGCGCGGCCTCCGCTGCCATCGCCTCGCCGCCATGGAATTGTGGCTAAAGGTAACCTGAATTAAGTTTTTAAATATTTTCATTTGTTTTCCCTGCTAATTAGAATTGAAAAGATTGAGTTTGAAATGGTTGCGCGCAATTTGTAGTTGAGCCAACTGAGAAATCAGTAGAAATAATGAGGAAATTTTCGGAGCAGTATGCTCGGAGATCCGGCACGTATTTCTGTGTCGATAAAGGTGTCACCTCGGTTGTCATCAAGGTATTTGTTCCATTACTTGCTGTCTTGCTTTTTTCTTTCTGTCCTGTTTTATTTGCAAGTAGAAGCAATCCATAAATGCCTGGCGTATGGTGGAAAAAATGATCATTACATTCATGCTAGTAAATCTTGTGTATCACACTAGTCTCTAATGGATCGTGAAGTAAAATTTCTATGATTTAGTTACTTGTAGTTTATCTCTTAATTAAATGAAATGATAATAGCAAACAATTGCCACTCTAAATTTTTTTTTTTTAATTTTTGGTTAGCAAATCAGCGTGTGACTGAAAGATTACTTTTCCATGGATCCCAAACGAGTTGTGGTAGAGAACATCCCAGTTACATGGACTATTTTGACGCCCACTGCATCTTAATCAGTTTCTTCTTTTCCACATATCCATGTACCAGTATAGTTTGCTTCTAGATGGGACAGTTAATGACTAGAATTTATTTTCTTTGGTGATGTGGTACCTAAGTGGAACTTTGATAACTTGTGCAAGCTACTGCTCCCACTTACATGTATGCTTGGCTAAGCTTTAAGAATTATTTATTTCTCTTTGAATATCCCTACCATTTGCCATCTACACCTAAGTAGTAAGATGGCTTAATCAATTATTTTCTTGTCTACATCTGATGAATATATCTCACTATATGAGAAAGGAAAAACCTTTCGAATTACGATCAGTTATTTCTTTCTCTGATTCATAATGTGCGAAGAAGGGTTGGGGATTGTCATAACCTCTATTTGAATCACTGTTCGTATACAACATATGGTTGCAGGGGTTGGCAGAACACAAGGATACATTAGGTGCACCACTTTGCCCTTGCAGGTAATTATCCATTGCTGTCTAGTACTTTTGGATCAAGTAATATGTTCTCTCTCCTATTTCAGTTCAGTTTGATACCATTATGGTGCTGCAAGATATGTTTACACCACTTGCAATTCAGGCACTATGATGATAAAGCTGCCGAGGCACAGCAAGGCTTTTGGAATTGTCCGTGTGTCCCTATGAGAGAAAGGTAATGTTAAATATTGAAGGTCATTTCATGTTGTTCATATCTTGTAAATATCCTGGAGGATCATGTTACTTCTCCTGAACTTGGAAGTATGTCTCAAGTTCAAGCTTCAGAAAGCTTGCTCTGATCTTGTGTTTTGAATTCTTTTGATAAACCAAAACCTGGAATATTAGGTTTGAGGAAGGAATTGTAGGTTAATTACAAATATGGCCTTAAGATTCTAATAATATTGGGAGTGTGCAGAGAGCATTAGGGCTTAGAAGTAGGATCTTTCCAATATTCCGGACCTGTAAACCCATGACCCTGGCCCTGCAATCTGAAATATCTGGACAATCTCTAATGGGGAGTGAATTATAGGAATGAAGAACTTTTAGTGGGTAGTTACAATGTATATTTGGGTCTATTTTCTCTTTCTCTTTTGTTTTTGACATAGAAAGTACATTCATACTTAAAAAATGGATAAGTTCCTCTATTTGGGAAGTTGAAGCGACCCAGTTCCAGAAAAGTTGCAGTCCTCTTGGTGACCATTGCTTTCTCCTGTTCTTTCAGCTTCTTCTTTTTTTGTCATTGCATTCTTATGGTGACTGCAGTTGTAAGTTTTCAAGTGCAAAAGTTCTGTCTTTAGAAAGAGCTTGCCTTGTTCAATTTCCTCTTCTACCTAGTAAGATTCTGTACACACGTCCGAATTTCTCCCTGATGACCTGTTCTGCAATCTGATTGATTCGAACCACCCATGACATTGTTATTGAAATTATTATATAGTTATTTCGCCATGCCTGTTTAAAATTTGATTATTAGCTTTATCTGTCTGCAATCTTATTCAAATGAACTTTCTCTTTGTGATATCCTTGATTGATTATCATAGTTTGATGTTGGGCTTCAATTGCCTATCATATCCTAATCATACTGTTGCATTGGCAGGAAGGAATGCCACTGCATGCTTTTTCTCACCCCTGATAATGATTTTGCCGGCCAGGAACAGGTATGGATGTACTGATGCTTTTTCGTTTTGCCTAAGGTTCACAAATTTTCCTCAAATGTTATATGTGGAGTTGAAGGCACTATGATGTAAAGTTCCCAGCACTGCTATAAAGCTGCATCATTTCCTTCTTTAACTTGATTAATCCTATATTGCATAACGGTATATTGCCTTTGGATCATTGGCTGTAGAATACTCATGTGCTTCTTTACTATTGCCGTTCTTTACTGCTGTCTTACTGAAGTACCTTCTGCTCTGCAGGCCATTACCATGGAAGAAATCAAAGAGACAACAGCGAATATGTGATGTTTTCTTCTTGTAATGAATAGCAACTTGTGAATGTAAATTTATGTCTATGATCAAGAAATTATAATCCTGTATTCCTTTGTTACACATAATTCATTGTTGTGGCTTCTGCTCTTGCCAATCCATGCTTGTTTTCATTCATATCGAAAGGTGGGTTCACGCCTCATGTTCTGATGCTGCTTCAAAAATTATGGAAAGCTTACCACATATGCATCACTGATTCGTTTCCCGGTGCTGTGTATATCAGCTTGACTGCTTATTACACATTCTTTGTACGAGTGAGCTAATATTTTTTGTTTTGGCTGAATTACAATGACCTTTCACGAGGTTTGGTATAACAACGGATATTTCATCGTTGTTTCAAAATTTATAAATATCCTCACGAGGTTTGTAATTTTTAATCAAAGGCCTAAAATAATTCATTTTGTCCTTTGGTTTTTTTTTTAAATTATATAAAAATCAGTCAAAACAAATTATATTATTATTACTTTGTGTAAAATATATATGAAACCTCTCTTTGTGTATTTTTTGCCAAAAAAATTTAAATAATAATTCAATTCATAAAGGGGATTTTGGTTAGTTCATCTAAAAAAATAGATAAAAATGAATTATTTGTTAAACGGTTATAAACTTTAGGAAGATATTTGTAATTTTTGAAACAACAAGGGGTATTCTATACGATGCTAAATTTCAGTGGAGATTATTGTAATTCACCTTTTTAGTTTTGGTTTTTTCACTTCCCCGTTGAAATAGTACTTCCAATAATATGCTATTATGTATTGACAATTTTCCTCTCAAGTTTTCTTAACAAATTAACATTATGTATTGCAACATAAAATATTAAATATTAGCAATTTAAACTATGCAAAACTCATTTTAGGAATTATTAGTAGTATTGAACTACAAATTGTCTTCAATAAATATCATCTAATGTTAATGTATGATGAAATCAAGTAAAAAATTATTCAAAAAGAAAGAAAAAATGAAAGAAATCTTTTCAATGTTTAAATCCCAAAAAGATGGGAAAATTGTATTTTGAGTTCCATGTGGTAAAGGGTGTGGTATTTTTAGTCTCATAATTTAGGGGCTCAAATTTGGTTCCATAGATTAAAACATTTAGCATTTGAGACAAAAGAAAAAATAATAATACAATAATTGTTTATGTTATGGGATTAAATATGTCACAATTTTATATTTTATGGGATTAAAACTGCTATAATTTTATGGGACCAAATGTATCAACCTATAAATTATGGGATCAACTGTGCAACACTCTCTAATCCGTGGGTTATGGACCAAAATGCAATTTTCCCAAAAAGACATAATGCAGTACTATAAAATGGTTTTCTCATATTGAAAAACCTCTGTTTTGTTTCATTTTCCAGCCATTTCTGATATGGTGAAAAATTAAAATCAAACATAGCATTATCCAAAATACCTTTACCAAATTATTTTGGATCATTTTCTCATGTATACCTATATTTACCTACAAATAAACAAATATTATTATATACATATATACATTATAAAAATATATAAAAGAGACATAATTTGACAATAAATAATATTTTTTGTCTCCCAATATACAACACAATACATAAAAAAATTCAAATATTACTATATACATATATAAAAATATATAAAAGAAACATGATTTGACAATAAACAGTATTTTTTGTCTCTAAATATACAATACAATACATACAATATATATTTTTTCACTATTTAAAATTAACTCCAAAAACAAATTCAAACATATACCATATTACTAACACACACTTATTTATTTTTATTTTTCTCTCTCTATCTATACAAAACAAAACAAACCATTCAAAAAAACGCAACCAAACACAAAGGAAAGAATTTCCTGCGAAACGTGCTTCTAGGGTTCATACTAATATGAGTACTTTAACCAACAATCGTTGTTTGCGATCTCTCTTTTCAATTCTTTCGTTCTAAAATTCTTCGATTTTGAGACCTGTTCTCTGTAGATGCATTTGTAAGTCAACCTCTCTTCTTTGAAGTCGGAGGGGCAATTGAGAGACTATAAAATGGCGAAACCTCAAGTCACCATCACTCTCGGCCGCTCTGGTCAGGTTCGATCTTTTTCATCATACTCTGATGTGTTCATTATCTAGGGCAGCGGTTGATTAATTTTGCTTGTCGTATAGTAAAAAAAGAAGTTATGTTATTCAGCTTAAAGATTCACTTGTTTGAAATGCGGCTAATTTTGCGAGTGTTTTTGGGCTTTTGATGTGTAGAAAGTGGTGAAGGATTCGTGGGGAGACTCTGATGGTGGTCGTGCTAACGCTCCAGTGGCATCTGGAAGCAAAAGATCATTGTCAGAATCGAGCAGTGCTGATCACTCATTTAGTTATAACAAAAGGTTAGTATCTCCAGCTTTTCTGCTGCCACCTGAGTTAAGTTTGCGCTCCTCGGTAGCCTGCTAGGCGTTCTTCTTGGCTCAAGTTCTAGAGATTTGTGGATTTTTGAAGGTGGAAATTAACATCTTCTTTTGCATGGGTATGATGGGATTATGCATAGGAGGAGAGAGGATTGGAGTGCGAGGAGCTATGGATACAGCAGCCACAATGATGGTAATAGTTGATTTCTTGAACATGTAACTTTATGCATTCTGGTAAAAAAGATTTGTGCATGTCAACCTCTTTTCCTGGGTCTTTGAATTTTATGGCCGCAGATTCTCGCTTAGATCCCAAAGATCTCCGTTTGAAACTAAAGCAAAAGAGAATTTCTAGGCGTATAGAGCTTGAAAATGAGCAGCGTAAAAAAGTGGAACTACATGAGAAGGTGTCAAGAGCTATTCGTTCACTGGAATCTCCTGATCGGAGCCTCTTGAGAAACATACCATCTTCAGGCGGGGCTGTTGAGACACTGCATGGGGATTCAATGAGAAGTTCCTATGCTTCTTGGACTTCAAATGGAGTAAGAACAAGGTCCCCAGATAGATTTCCCAGATCTTCTGCTGGGATTTCTACACCCAGGAGTGCTATGAATGAACTGCCACGAGTACCATCAATGAGGACAATCGATGCTTCAAGAACAGGGCCTGTGTTGCTAAGTAAACCCATGGAATCTTCTAGGCCAAAGGTGCCTGTGCCTTCCACCTCAAGAGGTCCTTTGGATTCTGGCAAGCTGGTCCCAGAGCTTGCTCCAGCACCTGGTGGCATTTCCAGATCTCCTTACCCGGTAAAAATTCTCTCTGTTACACTCCCTACCTTTTCTGCTAGTGAGGAACTTTTGTAGAGAAAGTGGTTACTTGGTATCTCTGTGCTAAGTGATTCTCAAGTTAAATAGCCTATTGCATACAGGAAAACTTGAACATGCTGCTGTAATAATCTGTTTTGGCTATAAGTTCAACTTGTACGTGAGACATCAAATTACTCGGGAGATGAAATACACATGCACTTAAAACTTGATTCTTGCGCTTTTACTTTTTTGTACGATTACTTATCAATCATGCTTTTAGAATGGAAATTAATAGAATATGGATTACATGTTTATTGTTAATCTTATAAAATGTCAGGACAATATTGAACATTGATGTCAGGAGCTTTTTGCTGAAGTAAAGATGCATCATAAATAACTTAAAAATAACCCAGATTTTGATTATATTGACCAAATGAGCTAGTGCAGTATCATGCTATTGAACTGGTGCCATGAGTCTACAACCACTATTGAATTTTGTGCTCTGAGATTGACCTTAAGCTTTTCTTGAAAATCTTGAAGCATGGATTTCCCTTGTCACAGTGTAGTTCTCCTGCATTGTTTTGCTGTATTCAGATCTTAGGATTTTGTCTAGACGAACTGATGACTTTCACTTTTCTGGATTATGTAATAATAGTAACTGCAATAAGTCGATCACTGAATGCTTAGTATTAGTGCTTCTTCATTAACACTTTTCTCTTTATAATTTGTAGGAGAGCCAACCTCTCACGGTGAGTACCTTGTTGCACTCAATTGGTCTGGGAAAATACTCCATCAATTTTCAAGCTGAAGAGGTATGCAACTTTGTTGTGTCGAAAACTAATACGCAAACCATCTTCATTTTCTTGCTGTCTACTTAATTTTCGATGTTCGTGGATTTTGGAGAGGAAAAGTTTTGAAATCTGCAATATGTGAAGTCTCCTGATTGATTGATATACTTTTACTCAACCCTATTCCGTTTAAGGTGAATTTCTGTTGAATGATGCATGAGAAAGCTGAAAAGACTGGGAACTGTATGTCTTGACTGTGAATCGCATTTAGAGGAACTGTATTTAAATATTATGCACTTAGAAGACACTGCTAGACCTTTTGGGGTGATACAAACGTACTATTACTGGAACTGCGCAAATCTCAAATTTGAGGTATCTGATTGGTTTGCAATTGCGATGGAAGTTTTAGGAGGGATTTTGGGTATTAGAATTGCAACTGTCAATAGGACAATTAGATTTTAGATTCAGCAGCATGCATAATTTACCAGTCCTCAACCAGCATCTCTCGTCCAGCTAATGTTGTGGAGAAGATTATACGGAAGCTTCTTGCTGATCAGTTGAATCCTAGGTCTCAGCAATTTGTCCTATGTTATATGTACTTCTTTTCGACTCATTTTATCATAGTGCTTGTAAGATTCTACTTATCATGAAGTAGTGAAACATCATTAAATATGACTTTTATTATGTGAAAATAAGATCAATCTTTAACGCTAAATGTAATGAGTATGCAATATTTTAATGTGGAACCTTGATGCTTTCGCTGCAGATTGATATGGTTGCACTGAAGCAAATGGGGGACAGTGACCTGAAGGAGTTGGGAATACCAATGGTATAGTTGATTCTTCCTCTTGGCTGAGATACTGCTCTTGCACATGTCCCTTGTGAATCTTCTTACTTTTCTAGTAAAAAGAGCTAACGAGACAAATAAAAATATTGGAAGGCTGAAGGCCAAGATTTAAAATAGACCCCTAAATTGTTACAAGACAGCGTCAAACATCAGAGGATATAAATGGAAAAGCAAAAACGAATTGTATGGATTAGAGTCTTCTTAAGATGACAGAGACTGCTGTTTGACATCATGAGATTTTCGCTGTTAAATGTTGATTGAGAGAAAAGAAACAGGTTCCAGCAACACCTGATACCCCTTACCCCAAACCCCAAAGAGAAACAGAAAAAAGAGTAACTCTGGATGCTTTTGATTTGCAGGGTCCAAGGAAAAAGATACTCCTTGCTTTACAGGCTCGAGCTAAGCGCCCAGCAACTCAAGCACACATCAACTACATGCAATAGCTATTTGCCAGAACCATGAAACAATGACTGTCCTCCAACTGTGTATATATCAACATGATTAACGGACCAGTTTATGCTATAACAGTACTTTGGATGCAACAAATATTCATCAGTTAGTATAAAACTATAATAGTACATGTCATTATGCCCCAAAGTCGTTTTATTAAAGCTCCCTTAGTGTCTCAATGTTACTGTTCCTATTGGGGTTCTATCCTGCCCTAGCTAATATACTACCGGAAGTCGGTAAGATGATCTCATCATCCTCCTAGAATCGTAGTTGAACAGCATTCAGGCCCTTCCATCTAACAGTCCGCTAGCAATCCTATTCAGAACCTCCACTCTGGCCGTTCTTGGCCTCAGCCGCTAGCTTCTTCAGGCTTCGAACTTGTTGGATTTTAATACCAAAATCAAATTATTGTTGCACCGTGTTTGTATTGTATCCACAACTCCACATTGAACCAAGGACATCTATAGAAAGAATTGTCAATTCCAATAGGGAAAAGCCTCCGCTTAGTCTATCGGCATTGCTGGTTTTCTACTTTTTATGCATGATCATGAACTTTTACAGTGGAAGATGTACAGAAAACAATATAGTTTCTTGATAAATGAAGTTCATACATTATTTCGTCCGTAAAGAATAATTGTAATTTGCATACAAGGTGGAATCAATCATCAAGCTTTAACAAAGGGCTGCGAAATAGGGGCAGCAAACTTGTCTCCGCAATCTTTCCCGGTCCTCGCAGCCAAAGCAACCAAAAACTTGTTATTTGAAGCGGAAGGCAATCTCAGCTGCTCACAAGCGTGGTCAGCTGGAAACCTATGCTTCAGGCAAATCTTAGTTTGACATATCTTGCACGTCGCCGTGTTGGAGAACGTCAAAGCCTCCTTGCACCGCCGGACCGGGCACGTCGGTTTCTTCTTCTTCTTCGGATCGCAGTCTCCCGACTTTTCGTGCCTCTCCAGAAGTTTCTTCTCGTCCTCCCCGTCGTGTCCGGTGGTCTCAATAGCGGCGGAGCAAATTTCACAAACCAACACCTTACGGCTGCCGACGTCGGACTTCGGACAATCGTGCGATTTGTATGATCGGTGTTCTAAGCAGAAAACCTGCAAACACGCAACAACAGGTACAATTTACATTTAATTTTTTCATTCGATTCAGAAGCGTGGTATCATTATCAAGTTTCAATTCAGGTTTTGGTATAAACTAAAAAGTTGGAGGAATAATAAAAAACATAGTTAAAAAAGATGAAACAATTGGAAGGAAAATAGGGAAATACCTTGCGACACGCGTTACAGGTAAAAGGTAGGAAATCTAGTTGATGGCAATCCTGGTGCTGGCAGTGGCTTCCTAAATCTGGAAAAGCTTCTGTCCCTCCTCCCATTACCGTGATTTGATCCTGATGTTTCGCTAATATAGAGAATCGATTGAGAAAATCGAGAAATTGTAGTCAGATTGCATTGGGCCGTAGGTGGAGCTATGCTTATATACATCTCTGGCTTGGAGCGGAAGCCAATTTGAGGTGTTGTATTTCTTGAATTCAGATTTCTTACGCGGGACGAAACGCACGAAGAAATTGTTTTATTATGTCCAAGATATATCAAATAAGCAGTCACGTCGGGCGGGTCAAATTTGACCACCGTCTATGGGCATTTATCGGGTTTTGATTCGAAGGATCCGGAAGGTACCAGCTTCTTCTATTATGGGCTCTAACTTGAAAACGGGTCGGCCCTATTTTATCAAGTAAAAGGGTGATCCATAGGCCCATGACTTTATCGAGCTTATTAGCCCAATCTTCTTAGAACAGGAAAAACCCGCGTTAAGCTTATTAAAATCACGAGTAATCATGCACAAAAGTTACGTGTAAATGAAGGGATTATCACACAGCTAATCAGGCATTAAAGATCTGATTACACTCATTAGACCCACCACAAATAGAACAAGACATGGTGACAAAAATAATTGGGGTCACAAAGTCTGAATTGCTTTGCATTAATGAAGAGGTTAAGCAAAAAGGTGGATGTCAATTTGTAAAGAGGAAGAATCCTGACTCCTCTTTTATAAAGGTTGATGAAAAGCATAAATTCCTGTTTGTGTTCTTACTTTTATTGTCAATAATAATAGGCCCCATCTCCCAACCCCAACCAACTCCTCCCCCATTTCTAAAAAAAAATATACTCCTCCCCCATTTCTAAAAAAAAATATACGTGATAACTTTTATCAAATTATAGTTCTGCGATATTTAAGTCAGTAAAATTATTAAAATATAAAACTTATGAGGATGCTTATGTCAAATAAGGCACCTTCCAGGAAGACTCTCTCTCTCTCTTTAGAAACCCCTCCCCCCCCCCCCCAAAAGTTGAACCTGCTGAGTGCACTCAACAATTAATGAATTAGGGTAATCAACCCAACTCCAGTAGGCAGAGAGTGAGAGTGAAAAAAGATGGGAATTAGCTTATAGGGATGATGTCCAGGACCAGCCTACTAGTTATACAGAACAAAACACATTGAGCTGATCAACACAAGAAACTTAGCAATTAAGTTGAAAGGTAATAATTAGAGAGATGATGCACGAGTGGCATTCTTTTGCATGTTTCATGCAATTAACCCTTTTCGCTATTTCTTCTTTTCTCCCTAATTTCTACAAACTTTTGCTTGCTACCTTTTATTATTATTATTATTAATATACCACCATAGCCGCAAGGACCTATATATTATTATTGGTTTTAATGCCCTTTGAAAATTTCCTAAAGCTTTATCTACCAAAGTCAAAATCCAAGAAATTCATAACCTACTACCACAGTTCTTGGAATGGGGTTCACAGCTCATATATTACACTTTTTAATTACGTTTTTAAAAGTGATTACGGCAATAGTATGCATCCATACACTACTTTCCACTCTGTACCTAGAAAACTGCAAATATTGTTTCATTTTTCATTCAAAAATTGTGGTTCATGTATACCTCTATTTTCTGTTTGGACGACGATTAACACATGATTTTCTGTAAAATTATGTTTCAAATCCTTGGTTAATGGAGGAACAAAAACTCGAGTATTAAGGACGGTGTTCATGAATTGCAACTCAGAGTAGACAAGTATGTCTGAAAATTACTAGGAAAAGTTACCCTGGAAGATGAACAAGTGCATGACTGCAGCACATTCTGTATGTACTGATATTGATGATGAATATATTTGTCTCTTGTTCATTTTCAGAAACTTCAAGACTTCCCCTCTTCTTTGAATACTTCAACAGAGAGCCATATATCAACTCAACATGCATGATTGGTCAAACAAATAGCCATGTGTTTCTTCCTGTCACCTTTTTCTTTTCCTGCAAAAAGAAATTTGCGCTCCAACATATTCTCCTCAAACCATGCAATCATCCATCCCCCAAAACAAAGTGCCAAAAGTTGTCCAAAATCAAAAACAATTAATCACAATAATAATTCCTACACTTTTTTTTTTATGTATGTATGGGGGTTGGGGGGCCCTTCTGAATTCTTTCCCTTTCTTCTTTCTTTCTCCATTACAAACTCACTGTATTCCCCGTGATCCTGAATGTAATTAATCTTCCTCCGCTTTTCATTCACTGTGAATGTGAATCCTACCAGAATTATCCCATCATAGCTATTCTTATGGATTTTCTTGTAATCCCTCATTTATCTCTTCATCATCACTAATATTAGCACTCATCTTAACCATTTTTTCAACAACTCCTGCGAAGAAATCAATCACTATGGGCAGCGGCAAGCAGAGGTGGAAGATTTCCTTCCACAAGTCACCATCGCCTTTGATATTGCTCAAAAAGCAAACTCAGACTCAAAATCAACCAATCCCACTTGAGTTTCTATGTCCGATTTCGGGCTCGATCATGGCGGACCCTGTCATTGTATCCTCGGGTCATTCCTTCGAGCGCAACTGCGTTCATGCCTGCGTTTCTCTCTCGTTCAATCCCACTCTACCCAACGGCGCCGCCGCTGATTTCTCCACCGTCATCCCCAACCTCGCTCTCAAGTCGACCATTCTCAATTGGTGCCGCCATCACTTCGTTGACCCCCCAAAACCCATAGATTTTTACTCCGCTGAGAAAATCATACGTAAATTGATTCCCCAGTTGCCTGAGAGTGAGTTGGCTCGGACACCGAGTGAGATATCCGTCGCCAGTTCAGAAGAATCCGTGACGCCCCGAATCGGTCGCACTACTCCTCTGCCCCTAACAACTCGACCTTCCTGTTATTCTTCCTCTTCGTCCTGTGACATCGAAATTTCAGGCACGAATTTCTCGGAAGAAGAAGAGCTCGTTGTCAAACTGAAAAGTTCTCAAATTCACGAGCAAGAGGAGGCGTTGATTTCTCTCCGGAAAATGACCCGAACCCTGGAAGAGACACGTCTACGTCTCTGCACTCCGCGGTTGCTCGCTGTCCTCAAATCCTTAATCAGCTCCAGATATTCAAGTCTGCAAGTGAACGCGGTCGCGGCGTTGGTGAACCTGTCGTTAGAGAAACAAAACAAGGTGAAGATCGTGAGGTCAGGGATTGTTCCACCCCTGATTGACGTTCTAAGGGGCGGATTCCCAGAGTCGCGGGACCATGCAGCTGGTGCCCTCTTCAGTTTATCCCTCGACGATCAGAACAAGACAGCCATCGGGGTTCTAGGCGCGTTGCCTCCGCTTCTCCACGCTCTCCGTTCTGATTCGGAGCGGACTCGGAATGACTCTGCTCTGGCTTTATACCATCTATCTTTGGTCCAGAGTAACCGGGTCAAAATGATTAAACTCGGGGCAGTTCAGATTTTGTTGGGTATGGTGAAGTCAGGTCATATGTTGGGTCGAGTCATGTTGGTTTTGTGTAATTTGGCTGCCAGCGGAGAAGGGAGGGCGGCGATGCTGGATGGGGGTGCGGTGGAGTGTTTTATTGGCTTGCTGAATCAGGGCGAGTTTGAATCGGAGGCAACACGGGAGAGCTGTGTGGTTGCACTTTATGGGCTGAGTTACGGCGGATTGAGGTTTAAGGGACTGGCGAAGGAGGCTGGAGCAGAGGAAGTGTTGATGAAATTGGAGGAAACAGGGAGCGAGAATGCAAAAAAGAAAGTGAGGAGGATATTGGAGGTGTTGAGAGAGAAGCATGAGGAGGAAGAAGATATTAATTGGGAGGAGTTGCTGAATTCAGATGATGATTTGAGCAGGACTCAAAGTCAGGCCGGTGGCCGGACTGGATCCAGTTCTTGCTGATTTTTCCAGGGTTCCTTCATTAGCTAATTCGAGTTTCATTTTGTTTAAGTGGTTTTCGGGGAATGGATTCCAATTAGGTATAGATCTCTCAAGGGCTGGTAATGGTGCTTGGTTCTCGTTCTCATTGTTTACATTGGTGCTTTTTCGTTCGAGTTTCAGAAGTTGATAAATGGTAAAAAATGATAATTGGGGAAGTTGTAAATAAAGAATTTTGATGAGTGTGAATGAATTCCCATGTGGATTGGGAATTCAATGTTGATTTCATACATACTTGCCATTTCCTGTTGCTTATTGGCATGTTTGCATGTCTTGTGGAGTATTTTAGTTGATCTTTCTTGGTTTACTGTCTAACCAGTCTTAAGACTTGGTGAGTAGTAGTGAATGTGATAGTTGTTATTTAGTCTGGGAGAGGATATTCGATGAATTGCTAACATGAACAGGGGGATCAGAAAGTCGTTTTCGTTTGATTGCTGATTGCTCAGGCTGCAAACTGTGGCAAAACTGTTGATACTCTGCTTCAAGAACTTTGTTGGATTGGATTGCTGATGCTGAGAGTTCCCTATCCAGCAGTGTTACGATAACATGATTGTGATGGAAAGTACGCTCACATGGCGCACGATCAAGATTTCTGGTAAGTTACTAGATTTCTGGGGAGACTTGCTTTTTAGCTCTTTGCCAGCAAGATCTCAGAGCTGTCTTTGACATGAACTTAAATAAGAGATGTATGTAATTTAACAGATGATGCTTTTTTCCAAAGGTTTTAAGCTGCTGAGACAGCATTTTCTGAATGTGATTAACCCTGTAGAGAGAGTATAACCGCATAACATCTTGAAAGCATATCAGGTGTTCAGGGATGTTCTAAGGTATGTCCCCTTTCTAGATCCTGCACCTGATGATTGTTTCTATTTATAGGAGGAGCATTCTATCAATTATTGTTGACAAGATACAGTTATCATGTGATTGCCGAAATGGATCGTATTGCTGATGCCCTGTCTTAAACAGTGTTGTGGGCATACAATACCAACAAGACTTTGATGGCAGCAACTAACCCTTTTAGATGGATGACGGCTTGGGCTTGCTAAGATAATACAAAGATTATGAATGGCCGTGTTTGCTAAACATGTCTTCAGTAACTAACTAAGCAATCTGGTAGAGTGATGCTCCTCCGTCTATTAACCCTTTTTCCAGTATGGTTCAAGTTCTTGTAATAATGTAGGAATTTAGTATTAGAAAAGATAAGAGGGGTGAGCGCGGAATTCATGTTTCAAGTGGCGGTGTTGCAGCCTGAGTTGCTGCTGTGCTGTGGGTGGCTCCGCCGCACAATGATAAGGTCACCGACCTTATCCATCCATCCATCCATCACTTGTTAAATTGTTGTGTGCACATGCCTCGTACCCTTAAATCATTGCTAATATCCAAATCCCACAATGGTGCGTTCCATGAATTGTTGGGAACATCTTCACCAAATTTCAGAATTAGACGATTCTGGTTGAGTAGGAAACAACGACAATATTTGAAGTTTGTCAGTGTAGTGGCGAGATGCGAGGACAATTCCCTCAACCAGAAAACGACGATAATGTTTGGAGTCTGTCAGTGCAGTGGCGAGACGCGAGGACAATTCCCCAAAGATGGATTATCGGATGGGGCTGAAACTCCCATCCGAAACTCTAGATTTGTGATGTTCTGAAATTAATTTTTCTCACAAACACATATAAATTTTGCATCTCCAGCGAAAATCTTAATTTGTCATGTGGGCATTATTGAGAAACTTGCATCAAATGCCCACCTAATTTATAATGCACGTATATGACTACCATACGCGTTATAGCTGAGAGGTGTCGCTCATCAAGAATTGTGCCATAACTCCGTGAGTTGGCAGTCTTTATAAAGTTGTCTGTATTATGGAGAATGATGCTCAATCAATGCATCACACAATATTCAAACCATGCAATTAATTCAACCAATCAAATGGTCTATTCTACATGGTTTTCCCATCTGCCCCTCTTACCATTATATATTTGTTGGGGTAATTTCTAAATAGTCATTGAAAATGTAAACGATTTATTACACATATTCCCATATCAATAAATTAACTAAAACTAATAAGGAAGGAACACAAAAAAGAAAAGTAATACAAAGAAAAACCATTGCATACTTTAAAAATATACATGTTAATTAAGTGAATAGGAGAAGAAAAATTAACATAAATACCCATAATTATTTTAACCTCAATATAATTATAATTTCTTGAACAAACATTTCCCGTATACATTCACAATGTATGTAATTTATCAGCTTCCCACAACCATAATAATTATGATGCTAAAGAAAAAAGAATCGAAACAAGGCAAGAAGAAAGAAAGAGAATAGAAGACAGCTTTGATTATTCAGTTGTTAAAGGCATCACACCTGCGCCTAACCTCGCCGCCTCTCCTGCCGGTCTTCACACCGTAGACACTCAGCTTCTCCATTGCTCTCGCAAATGCCTGGAAAAATGCATTCTGATCCCTGGAATACAGCTCCACGTAACCCCTGGTTCTCGGATCCGAGCTCAACGCGTGGTCCGAAGACAGAAGCCCCAATCCCTTTTTCACGTTGTTGTAGTACACATTGTCGAACTTATTCGGAGTCATTACATCGTTGAACACCGATAGTGTTGGGTTTTTCTGGTAATCTGCACATGCTTTCCTCAATGACTTGGCGAATTCGGGATAGTATGCCGGGTCGGATTCCATTGTCCGGCTGTAGTTGTATAAAATGGAGCTGAATTCCTTGCAATGGGAGAAACCGATGGTGTGGGCCCCGGATAAAGCCACCATTTCTTGGACGGAAAATCCTTTGGTCTGGAAGATTTTGATCATTTGGTTCATGGACATTGTGGGGAGGGGGAGATTGCCTTCCACGTCGGAGGCCCGGGAAGTGAGAGAATCTTTGCGGCCCAACTTGACGGTGTAAAAAGGGCCGCCCATCATGACGACCAGATTGCGAGTGGCGACGGCGAGGATGTCAGCGCAGGAAACGACGCCGGGGCAGGTGAGCTCGAGGGCGGTCTTGGCGCGTACGACGACGTCGAAGCCGTCTCCGGGAAGGGAGAGGTTAATGTCGGCGTCGCGCTCTGCTTTGCTGAAGCGGGTGGAGGAGACGAGGACGGAGGCGTCGCAGCCACCGACGAAGCAATCGTGGAAGAAGAGGCGGAGGGCGGCGGCTGCAGTGGTGGGGGAGGAGATCTGTTTGTTGGTGGTGGTCTCCTGCACGATCTGCTCAAATCGAGGACATGATTTGCGGTAGTAGGCAGTGGTTAGGAGCGGGCGCCGCTGAGCAAAAGTGAGGGGGGCGAGGAAGAGAGCAGAAATGGTGAGGAGTAGAAGCAAGGACGAAGCCATTAACGCGTCCTCTAAGCTTTCCTGGAATGCACTAACACTATCTAAAAGCGTCTTATCTTTTTCTCTATCTCTCTCTCTGTAAATGGATTTAAGAAGAGAGAAAGAGAAGAAGTGAGTACGTAATTTCTTCCTGTTTAAACTTTAAAGAGAGAGAAGAGAGGGTTTTACTTTTACATTTATCTCATGTGTGTGTGTGTGTGGGTGTGACGCGCCACTCTCTCTCAGAGTAATCACGGGGTGTGTGCTGGGAGTAGGGTCCAGTCCAGGGGGGGATCGTTGGATGAGGCTACTACGTGTCTCTCTGATCATCGGTGATTATATCTATATTATTATTATTATTATTATTATTATTATTATTATTATTATTATTATTGTGTTTTAATATTATTCCTCAAATTTATTTATTTTTGAATAAACTTTTAAGATTGATGATGATTGTTTTCCGGGGACTTAGGATGATGATGCATAACAAAAAGTAAAAGAGTGTTGTAGCGTTTCTCATAGTAGGATTTTCACACATAAAAATGTAACGTTATATTTGAAAATGAGGATAAAAACAGAGTTGTTTGTGCCTCATCTCATTAGAAAGGGTTTGAATTTGATAGTGGGTTCCAGTTGGGTCTGTTTCTGTATAGAAAATGGGGATATGTAATAATGTACTGAATTGGTGGGATAAGTGAAGATTTGAGTAAATTAAGAATGTATAATTAATTAATAGTATAGGGGAAGGGAGGGAACGTTGTCTCCGGCGCATGTTCAGTCCTAAGGCACATGATCAGTCTCCAACTTCATTGTTATTAATTAATGAATGGTATTTGAGTTGAGTTTCAAATACTAAATTAAAATGGCTTATCCTAATTTTTGCACTGGTCTTTGGTTGATTAAACAACTCAGCTTTTCCTGAGGCGCACTTCCATATTATTCTCTCATCAACACCAAAGCTTCATTCATTCATTAACACTTCTTTTAATATGTTAGTTATGTTGACCTATGGAAAAATACAGAGAGCTCTGTCTCTACAGATGGTGGTGGAATTGAGGACATTATTAATGATATAAGATGAATTGACACCTCTTACTACTAAGCAGAGAGAGAGAAATGTCGGTGAGAAGAAACAAAAAACTATAAATAAATAAAATTTTTTTTGAAAAGAGCTGTTAATGATGGGATGTTAGTATTTGGCTGTGTGTTCACGCATGTGCAAGTGTGGGTCCCATTTCTTCAACCTTTATTCTTACCTGGGCATTGATAATATCTCTGTTGTTTATTTAACAACAGCTCTTAAACAGTCTGGAGAAAGACAATTCTTTTGTTTTGTAAGGGCAGGGGCATCAAAACGTTGGGCTGATAAACCAAAACAGGCCCATTGCTGAAGAGGAAAGCTGGTTGGGGCTTTCTTGGGCACAAGGCTACTTACTCTACGGGTGGCAGTAGTGAGTCAGACTCGGACAGCCCATATAAAGATGATCCACCCATCCCGACACAACTGACAAAAGATTCTGATTCTCACTCACACTTAACAGCATCATAACAACCCTGCTGACTTAACCTACAAAGTACTACAACAACCCTGCCTTGCCACAAAAACGTCAACAAAAATTGCCCAACAGTGTGGGGTGGGGGCGCCCCCCTAACTAAAAAATAGGGGGCAATGTCAGAAAGAAATATATAAGTGTGAGACTGAATGAATATGGAAATCACATATGTTTGGAAGAAAGCAGCTTAGAGGACCTAGTTTGGATGTCTTTGGTGTATATACTTGTAAGAGCAAATAGCAAGAGAACAAACACAACTTGGGCGCTCATTATTCCAAAATGGCTAATGCTGTTCCCAATTTCCATCCAGCTTCCTGTATTTTGGACCTGTGAGACATATAACCCCCCACATTATATGTTAGCCAACCTTTTAAATCTTCCCCTGAGTGAACCTGTGTGTGTGTGTGTGTGTTTGTGGGTGATGATATTGGGTCAAAAGAAAACAAATCAATCAAGAAAATGAAAGACTATACCAGGAAGAAGAAGTGAATTGTCATCACATCTGAACAAATTATGACTAGAAAATAGCATCCCAACAGTGGAACTCGGATCATTCTGGTAATAGCAGTAAACGTGCAGCTGCATTTGATTTTGAAATACATGGGAGTTAATTCAGGCCAGAACTGAGAGCAACTAAATTATCAGAGTCATCTTTAGAATAGAGGCAAGTATTATTCAAAGCCTGTTGATTATTGACTTTCTACGGAGTGAACAGATAAAAGGACAGATTCTTCTTTCCCGGCTTTCCCTTATTCACATTTATGATATTGGTTATGCTACTTACTACCTCTGGTTTTGAAGTGTGACTCCCAAACCAGAGGTAGTAAGTAGCATAACCAATATCATAACTCACAGATTACAAAGGAAAAGGCTCGGACAAGTTTTCAAGCAAAGCATAACTGAAATAAACATACTTACATGACGAGCACAAATGGTATCAATAATTTGAAAATGAGAAGGGCTGCCATCAGAAATGGCTGCAAACCAGTAGCAAATAATTTAAGTCAGTACCAAAGACAAAAGTAAAAGAATTATGAAATGTTTAGTTTATACTCACACTGAAGATTGTGATGAATCGATAAACGGAAGATATCTCAAAGCTCGCAATACTTGCAAAGTTACCAGTTCCAAAGAAAGCAATGTTGAAGAAGACCATCTGCAAACAGAACAATATTTGAAGCACATAAACACAAGTTTGTGAACTATGAACATACAAGTTTAGAGTGGAGAAAAGATCTCATGAGTATAAATAATCTACTCTTTCTGATATTCATGAGCAATCAAATATCGTGGTGAAGCATCAATTAGCAATTAAATTTATATAAATAACTCAACATCTCCATGAATGAAAAGAGTCTGGAAACAAAAAAAAAAAAAATTAAGTAAACATCTTTACTTAGGTAAGGTCAGGGGCAGAAAACTGATGCCGGAAAGTATTTCAAGAAGATCAGACTGATTTGATTAAAAAGCATTCATGGAACTTAAAGAGATTATGTTGTTGCATGTAAAGCCAGCAAACTGTCCTGTATCCTTTTGTTCCATGCATGCAAATACACATGCGGACATGAAAAAGTGGGTGTTTGTCAGGCTAATGAATTCAATTCAATTAAAGATATATTAATTGGCCATGGTTACTCACAAATGCTAATGGAATTCGCATATCAGATAACTGCAAGCATCTATCCTCGGACGCCAAAGAAAGGTTATCCTCCATAGCCTCGATGGAACTTGAAGAGTGTTTTGTCCTACTTATTTGGAGATAAGCATTTTCAAAAAGTATCCATGCCATAAGTGCAAGAGCAAGAGCTCCGTAGAATACAGCTTCATATCTGCACAGGTTTCAAAGGAAAGTAAATTGCATGAATACCAATGCAAGTCTTCTTTTGTCCATATAACTCTCCACTCTGTCCCAACTTATCATTTAAGTATGAGAAGTACCCTATCGAGAGCAGGAGGAATGCTGGAGCAAAACCAAGAAATATGGAAGTAAGCCTAGACAAGATACCAGTTGCTGAAAAGAGTGGAAGAACCATTGATATCCCTACAGAAGAAAATAGTAAAATTAGATTCTGTGAATAGAGATTAAAGCCCTAATTTATACCCATGAATGCGAATTTACTTCTGTAAAATGTAACTCATAACATACATACAACTTTCATATGAACTTCTCGAATACTTGATATTACAGGCAAATTTATATGATTCTAGTTCCTTTTGCCCACCCTTGACTTCCTTTAAGAATGGAACAGTGGCATTCTATGTAATATCGAAGCAAATCCTAGTAAGTGTTGAGGATATTTAACTTCAATATATCACCAATAGCAAAATGGAGATAAAGATATCTAAGTAGAAGCACAACGAGCACAAGAGGGAACTAAGTAGATTCACTGTCAGCGTAAAGAGCCAAAAGATACCAGCAATAGACCAATTTATCACTTGGTGTAGTACAGGCAATTCTTGCTTTTCTGTCCTACGAGCTGTTGACAAAGACACCATAACTGATGAGGAAAGAACCAGTAGGACCTATAAATTGCAGCAACAGTTTCAAATTAGATATTTAGTAGCTAAACTTACTGAAGTTAAATTGAATAAATGTATCATGGAAATACCTGGAAGAGGAAAAGGATATTAAATTCGGGTTTCCTAAGTTCATTAGTTAGACTAAACCAATATTTACTCTCTCCGGCATGCATGTCCAGATATCTTGCTGCTGCTCCAATTACTACAATCATAAATCCACTAGAAATTCTACAAAAGGAAACATAGCATTAAGTTAGTAAGAGAAATCTGTTTTATTCATAATTTTATTAATAAGGAAAAATAGCATTAAGTTAGCAAGATTCCCAAAATGGTTTTTGAGTTAAAGCTGGAGGTACTACTTAGTATTAGTAACCAGCTGGTCTCAGAATGAATTATCTGAACTTTCTCAGTTATCAGTAACCATGATAAGCATGCAACTGAGTATGGATTTGCATCTGCTCAGAGGCTCTTAATTATAATTTAATCAGCTTGCTGAGACAGTTAAAACTAGAAAAAAGGCTATTTCCCATTAAGACCATAAAAATTCCTATAAGATCATGACGAATATTTGGATGCATTTTAGAAGATTCACCGGTCTTATAAGATATTTATACATCAGTAAAACAAGGGAAGAATTTTATGGGACACAAATAAACAAAAACTTACACTAGTTTAGTATTATCTGGAATTTGAGCAGGCATCAAGGTAAAGATGGACAAAAACCAACATGCCAGCCATACAAAAAATGGTATTCCTGAGTCCCATGGTATTGAGTAAAGAAGATAAATAGTAGCAATAACCCCAACAAGCAAGAAACTCCAAGTATAGATCTTCCGGTTCATGAAACTTTTCACCTGCATACAGTAGAATAGGATGAAGTAACTCACAATGAGACTCAGAGTGCTCAGAGTGTCCTGGATGCTTGAACAATTAATATCCAAATACATGCCACGTACCAGGATTTCAAGGATGAATACCGATATAATAAAGCTGGCCAAGAATTTAGCAAAATAACTAATTTCTTTCTCACGCATGTATCTCCATAGTGCTTTTAAAAACTGATATTCGCAGCAGATTTGGACCCAAAGAAATATTGTCATTGCAAAATACGCATGATAGAGTGGAGGAGAATGTTCCACAAGCAATATAATAGATACTGATCCCATCAGGAGAAATCCAGAGAAGTACACCTGTCAAGGATGAACGGAGTAACTAACTGTACAGAAGCAGAAGAAAATTTGACACTAGCAGTTTGCTTTCTACCTTCCAGGAGTTCATCTTCAGGTAAACTGATCGGTCCTTGCGGAAAAATTTTCCAGGTAATGCAGTATAAGATTGCAACACATGGACTATCAGATAGATCATCCATCCAAGATAGCCAAGAGAAATCACTGTCATCAGCATAAACCAATCATAGGTTTGAAAATAATGAAGCCCTTCCAGTGCCAAGCTTCGAAGATTTTCAGATAGCTTTTTTGCAGCGTCATAATCCTTAATAGATAATAGATGCTCAATTTGATCCAAGACCAAAGTATAATCGGCCAAGGGTTTGAAAGGCTTGAAGTACAATGAGTTCGACTGCTTTAGTTCTTATCAAATTGTCAAGGAAACTGTTGCCAGAATAAATTTCTTTGCCTATAGCTTTATACGAAAAGCAACATTAATCTAATTAAACAATTAAGAGATTTAAACATGACTTAATCAGCACTGCACTCAATCCCCTTGCCCCAGTCGAAACCCTCTCTCCAGATCTTGGATTCATATAGTGCAGCCTACCAAAATGGACTAGTTACCATGATACTCCACAGGTGCTAAGCAGATGGACATTTCGTCAGAAAATAATCATGAGATTCAAAGAGCCAAATGAAAATTCATGACTGATGCTGGAGATGAAAAATGAATCTTACTTAAACAGCTTCTGAGGGCATGATTTGTTAAACACAGCCACAAAGTTGAAATAAGAAGTTCCAAAAGCAAAGTTATGACATGACCACATTTCAAAACCAAATGGCATCGCGGTATAAAGGATACGTGACTTTCGAAGGAATTGATTGAGAATTTGCTTTGAGTTAGCCAACACAGCCTCAACTTCTTCCACCTGGAAGACACATTATTTCACATCTTCACTCCATCCAAAAATCCCAAATGAAACAGAAAAAATAAAAAAATGTAGATTTCTTGAAAAATATTTAAAGAATATGCATTATTAGACAACTTGAATTTTGATTAAAAAAAGATAAATCGGATGGCTAAAGCTTTAGTATAATATCAAGGGAACTTTTTCATTGCCAGCTCACCTCACTAAGATTAACAAATTCAAGTGGCAAATTTCCAACAGAGTTAACAGGGCATGGCAAACCAAGAAGAGTTGACTGTCAAAAGTTTCAAAGAAAATTGTTAAGAATATAGATGAAGGCATTGTAAATGAGTCGAGCAAAAACTAAAAATTCCACTAGTTAATAGATTGACCATGAGAGGCGCAATATCAGCTTGATTCACGTCCTGTCTCTCTAAGCCATCAAGACCCCATTCCGATGGGGTAGGCATGTCATGCACATGGTCATCAATAAACCGAAGTGTATTATCATGATGATGGTTTTCAGAAACTGGCACAGGTTGTCGAACACCTGCCCCCCAAGCAACAAGGGGAGTATCCATGTTTGAGGGATGTCCGTCCCCATGGCTTCCTGCCAAGAGATGGAACCTATCAGGATGTTAACACCAAATACATAGCCATAAAGTAGCCAGTATGCAAACAGCTACTAAGTTAAAAATATGATCGAATACAGGCATGCTCAACCTTTGTCACTCATCCCATGATCAGCTGTAAAAACATATGCTGTCAAATTGTCCTTGAAATAATTCTGAACAAGATTATAAACTCTTTCAGCAATATTGTCAACAACCTTAACGTTATTGAGATAGACGGGTGAATAGGGCCGATGAGCATGACCATTTGAATCACAACCAAGCAGGTGCAGAAATACAACAACATTATCTTGTTGAAGAAGCTGCTTCAATTTGGCATCTTCATGAGACCTGTTCAAGAGGCTTGCAAATTGATCTAGTGACCATTCATCCAAAAATGAAGCATCTGCATGAATGAGATGCCAAATATAAGGAATCATCTTTAAATGGCAAGAGACCTAGCTAAGAGAGAAAGTAACAAACCAGTTGCAAAATCTTCATATTCATGTGGATAAGAGTTCCATGTGCTATGCTTCATTTCACTGCAAAATATAGGGATGATATCTGGGCTGCCAAATGCAAATGTATGCTGACTCCTCTTAAAAACCGAATCAAATTCAACTGGATTTGCTTTCCATCCTAACCGAAACAGTACAAGTAACGAAATTAGCAAATAAACAAGTAATATCTACATAAAGAAAAGCCAAGGACAGTGTATAACAAAAGAAGTCGTAGTTGAGTAGACCAACTGAACCAGTGTATGTCTATTTTAGGTCTCGGTAGAGGTTCTTCTATTATTAAGTGGATCCTTTTGCAGTACTGTTCTTTCCTTACTTTGTGGCAGTTTGTCGTGCATCTTGATGTCCTTTCTTAACTCTTATGTTAACATAATTTACTGTACCAAGATCAAATTAACAAACGACATTTGACCTAAGAAGCCAGCATAACTTAAATGCTTGCCAAAATACCTACCTTTAGTAACAGCACTAGGATCTTCATAAAAACCAGCAATAATAGCAACATGTCCCGGCCTAGACTCTGTCGGAGGGCGCGCATGCGACACTCCCCAACGACCACGTTCTTTAATCACACTCCTCAAAAACGGCGCCCTGTAATTCCCATCTGACTCGGGCTCAAAAAACTTGTCTGCCCTTAAACCATCCGCTGGAATCAGGACATCATATACTTAGCTCAGTCAATTAATCAAACATGTTGTGCGGAATGCAAATTTCAAGGACAAGAAACGAAACAGTTACCAACAAGGAGCACAAGGCGTTTAGCTGGGGCGGAAAAGCGTGGCTTGACGGGCTCCATGCCGTGGACTATTGGGCTCTTGAAGTAAATATCGAAAATGCTGAGCATGTAAACTGCGTGGAGTATTATTCCGAGAACCACCAGCCATCTTTCTCGTCTTTTGAGAAACTGAGTTCGGATTCTAAGAATGCTCGCCTCTGTTGATCTGAAGCTGTTCCTCGCACCTAAAACACCGTCGCCTCCCCTCATTCTTGTTCAAGATTGGAGTTTTAGGTGAAGCAAAGCGGAAATGGCTTCTGGATCTTAGTCATCAATTTTCTTCATCTTGATGCTTAAACATGGCCGAATCCTCGCTCACTCTAGACAAAATAAAATAAATTATAATTGAAAGGGAAATTTTATTTCGGGTATCGGGTCATCGGATCCGGGTTCTGTTCAAAAGTCAGAAAACCTGTTGAGCTGCCGCTGCGATGCAAACGTACAACTTCCGCAGCGTAGTTTGCAATGCGTTTTACTTTTAGCGAGCCTCTTCGTTTTTTGGATTAGATTATACACATTGTATTTAAATTTTAAAATTAACCTCATTTTGAAGGTTAATGAAAAAATAAAAACATTTACAACTTTTATTAAAATGTAATTTTAGTGAAACTTAATTTCAATTGTGATTATTGAATAAAAGATCAAACAACATATAAAAATTGCATACTCAATACGCATATTTTATATGCTCAATTGTAGGGCTAAACAGACAGTAAATATTTCCAGGTCGAGTACTCATAAAATATAACTGGTTAAGGTATTAAGAATGATGCAGTTAAACTTTTGGTCAATTGAGCTATAACATTTTACTTGATTAACCTGCAGAGAGAGTTTTGACAGAATGTTGCAAAAGTTGGTAGATTTCTACTGCTCTTTTGAAAAACATAATTTCACTTAATTTGGCTAATGATCACCTTTACTGCACCATCACTCAATGAGAATGCAGAGCCACAGTGACCTTCACATCGTTAAGATGATGATATAGATTAGCCAAAACTATTCAGAAGTTGCTGTGCCATTAATCAGAAATGTATTTTAATTTGAGATGATACAACAATTTTACATAATCAACAGTGAAGTACCTAAAAAAACTACTAGTGGGTGGATAAGATACATCCTGCCATGTCATAGATTCTCAAAATTTGGGGAAGAAAAATACACAAATTCATCCGCAACCCCTAAAGAGTAAAAGCTCTAGTTGAAATCTTCTTCATCCTGGAAGCTCAAATTCAATGTTTGCAGCTTGAAGCCTGATCCTTGTATTATCTCAACCAAATTTGAAGCCACCCCTGTAGCTTGCACGGTTGTTTGCTTTGTTAACTACAAAAAAGAAGAAAGATGCTGACTTATTATGTTTACACTAACCGTCATTCAGTAGAAAAAGAATAGATCTATTAACTAAAACTAGATCATATCCATAACTAAGTTCTCATGGTTGGCTGGAAGTGATACCTCCTCCAGACTAGAAGATCCACAAAAATGATAAGAATAAACTATATGATGAATCAATTGTATGTTTTCAGCATCTCATCCCACCCACGAGTATGTTTCCACCATGACATTCATATTGTAAGGGCATTCAGCATTCACCGAAACATATTATTAAAGTGATCCAGAATAACTTATGCATCCACCCAACTGCCGTTAATTAACATCCATTTCAAGAAGAAACAAAGAGCAGGATCAGAAATATTTCTTTCCACTTCATTTCCACATAAAGTTTGCTTCTTGATAAGAATTTAAAAATATGATGTATGAAGCAAGAAGATCACCTCCACGCTTGCTATGCCCTCAAGTACTTGTACTTTGAGATCCGCAATGTCTTCTACTTCCTACAAGCATATTAATTGATGTCAACATAAATCACAATCCGTGAACCAAATTATTTATCTACAATTTGGAACAAATATAAATTACGACATTTTGCACTTCTTTACTAAAAGATCACCCAATCTTTAGCAGCCACAGGAATATGCAGATAGGGTACATTGGCTAGATAAGACTTCTTTATTGTTACTTTGAGATGGACAGTTCATGTGACTATTGGGTGCTCAACTCCTCATATCTACACTTCTGTGCGTTTCAAGGAGAATCAAGAAACATGGCAAGAAGAAAGAAAGCGGCAGAAAATCTTCTTGTAGGATAATGTATGAGAAGAATCCTTGCAAATTCAAAGTCATTCTTTTCGATACCGTAGTCACAAAAGCTGAATTGTTCTTTGATAAAAATTAAACCCAAAACCAATATGAAACTATTTACGATTGTTTATGCAACAGAAAGAGATAACCATGTTAACCTGCATTCTCACTAAATCATTTCCTATTCTAAAAAAGTAACAGATAGAATGAAATCAATATGTTCAAACCAACATTGTAGCGGGGAGAGGAGGAGCAGGTAGTTGGAATACCTCCAAAGCCTTGGTAACAGCCGGAACAGCTGAGTCGGCCATTGTTCCTTCTGCCTACAGATTTCAAGCAGACACTCATATAGACAATTGAGCAAACACTTGAGGGATAATACTTAAAGAAACAACAGTACAGAAACAACCACCTGAAAAAACATGGTAAGAACATCAGACGGCGAGACCGCAACAGAAACAGGCTGATCGGGTGCGGCGGAGGCTGGTGGAGGCGATGTTTCTTCTTCCGGGACAAGAGCTTCTTCTTCCTCCGCAACTGCCCTTACTTTTGTGGGCCTCAAGAAACTATGCTTATTGGATGAAATGGCGAAACTCTTGAATGGGCTCTGAAATTTAATGCAAGCGAATTGGGAGTGAAGCGGCGGCAAAGCAGAAGAAAAGGGACGAAAAGGAGAAGTGGGTCTGGATAGTGAGAATGCGGAGACGGAAGCCATTGTCGTCAGTTTCTGGAGCAGCTCTCTCTCTATTCTATCCACAATGGCAGGAAGAGGGGGAGATACCTTTTGAACAAGGATTCTCAATTTTCTACGCTACCATAAATAAAATAAAAACTCCTAGTTGTTTATTTTTCACTTTCTTTTTTGACCTTTTAATATTTATTTATCTCGAGTCAAGAAATGAGTAATTAATTAAGTGCGATAATCAGTATATGATGTATTTAAATACTTATTGTTTCATTATTGTTTCAAGAACCGTAGTAAATTCAAATTAACAAATAATTGGTGGATTGGACTCAATCCATAGGCTTTTGCTTTTATTTTGTTACTTTTTTTTAATAAAAAAACAGAGAAAAGGAAAAAGAAATTTCTGATTCCAACTCTCACCCTTTTGAAGACTTAAGAAAAATAGCAGGACCGGGAGATTTAGGAATCTTTAATCAAACCATACATACATAGGAGGATTCAGCTCTTCCGTGAGAAGCATACTAGATTAGAATATTATCAGCAGACTGATAACTTCTAACTCCAATTTCTCAGGGAAGTTCTGCTACAAACCATATTCCTGGTAATTTTATCTACAATTTAGAATCTGTTTGCACCAGACGGACAAAAAGCAGAACCATGCATCTGGTAGCATTATGCTTTCAGGAATCGATAAGCAGCGGTCCGTTTCTTAGAGCGTTTAGGTCATTATTTCATGTCACATTCCACTTGAATTTCACCGGCTGCACAACCGCTGCAGTAAGTTAGAAAAAGCAAATATAAGAGGAATAATATCACCATCGAAAAGAAAGACTGGGATTACTCTTTAGATGTACTCCTAAGTTTGCTTGGGCATCAGCTTCCGTGTTGTAATCCTGACAACAATTGAAGAAAGGAAAGAAAGCTTTGTGGATGAGATACTATAAGAAATTGGGACGGAGAAAAACCATATACAGAAAACTCGGCAACAAAAGTCATCATCTTCAAATCAACAGCTTACAAACACACGATTCTTACTGCCCATTAGGGCAAATCTATACCTGGAAAAGGCTCGGCCTGCTTTGTACTCCAGAAACACTGAGAACAATTCTATCTACTAATGATTTTTTGGCCTCGAGTAATAATGACTCGACTAGTCCAGAAAAAGAAATGTTTGCATTGGCTGCATTATTTTAAGGGCAGCAGATTTTGAAGATTGTCAATCACGTAGCCATATCAAAGCTTTGAAGTGTAAGACCACATACTTTAAGGAAATAACGTGTCAACAGAACGGAGCACTGCAATAAAATAGTAGCTAAAAGATGCTTGCATGCATGGTATTCTTTACTCGTACAATTTCTTCAACTAATAATGCATACTTTATAGAGCAATTTCACACGTCAACTTACTCTTTCAACATGGCATATCTGGAAAGACATAAACTGATCCTTGAGCTCTTTAGCCACCTTACATAATTCAGTCATGTTCTGTGTTTTGGTTCTCCATAGACCCTGAACCTGCCAATGGGATACAGTAATAAATAAACACAGAGATCATACAGAGACTAGTATACCAATCACTAAAACCACCATATTTCACCACTTCAGGACTGAAGAGGAGCTTTGAAGGGATTACACCTGACTGATGAGCAACATTACTCGTCACATACTGTTAAGAGTGTACAGTTCCTACTAGACCTCCAAGTTCATATACCAAGTCCTTTTTCTGTTCTGTTCTTCTATTCTTTTTCAGAATAAAAAAAGGAGACACAGAAACGAATGAGCTAAGACGAATTGAAATTAGACGCTAATACCTGCATGCAAACAAGTTTGGAGTCTCCTTGAACGCGTATATGTTTGAACCCTTTTTGAAGAGCATATTTTAAACCCAAAATGGCACCTCGGTATTCAGCAACATTATTAGTTGCAATACCAACACCTTCACGCAACCGAAACACCTAGCAGAATTTATTGTGGAAATAAAATGTTAGGTGGTATCTTAAATTGAGTGCACCAATGAGAACATCTGATACAAATATTAAAGGATCCATTCTCACAGACATTCAGCAGAGAGATTAGTTAAATCATCGTGCAAGTTATGTACGGAACAATTGAAGCAAATAGCAAAAGATATCTTGAGATGAGGTGGGAATTTGTATGTGCAAGTTAAGGAAAGCAGAGAAATCAAAGAAATGCATCACAAATATAGAGTTGACAAGCAAGAATGGAGTACCATGCTTCCATCTGCTGCCCGCAGAACAGCCCCTGCACCAGCTTGTCCAGGATTGCCCTTTGAAGCACCATCAAACTCGAGAATACACGAACACTGTACATGAAATGGGAAGTCAAGCTGTGAAATATGCATAGAACCACCTGGCATTAGATATCAAGAAATATACAAACAGATATATGTAAGAAGGATAAGGACAGGAGACGCATGAACTTATGCCTCACGGAGAAGAAATCCACAAAATTGACAGCATTTAATATATCAGGAAACCAAGTAAAGGGTATTAAGAAAAAAATATTGCAAGCACTTCTGGGAGGAACCCCAAAAACTATCTAGCTTTATTAGCCTCTCAAAGAATTATGAATTTAAGACATGGAAGCACATATTTTGACTGATGCAAGAAATATTAGCGCACATATTCTGCAATACATGTCAAATTAGAACTCGAGCACTCCATTAACTTACAAATCGGTACATTCAGGCCTTAATGGAACGAACAAAAACATGTATATGGACATTAGATATTTAAAATGACACTATAAAATAAACTTAACATATGATAGCAACTTACACAATAAGAAGAAATTGGAGGAACTTGGAGGAAATTATCTAATTTGGCATGCTTTAGCTGAGAATTTGCTGGAAATGAAGCTGATCCAACAACATCCTGAGGAGAACGAGAAAGAAAATGTAACTTAAAAAGTTAGAAATTTCGTGTGACTCGCCAGTGAAGAAAATGTTAGTAGAGTGAAGGAAGGCAACAGGCATCTTCAGTGTCCAAACAGACTCATGATTGCATAATTACTTAAACGTCACAAAAGCCAACTAAGAGTAGATATTCAGAAATCACCTGTGTCCTTTTGTCCGAATGGTTCTTACTAGCTGATTTCTCTTTAGAAGAATTAGGTTCCTGCAATAAACAATTTTATCAACCGCACAAATATTATGTACAAATATTTTCCCGTACAATATCATTATGATGCTTGGAAGCCGCCAAGGTTTTGAACACATGCTGCATACTGCTAAATAGAACGAATAGACTTGAAACATTTGAAACCATTCAATTCTTTACACAAGGTCCAGAATCTAACCCGAAACGGGCAAGTGATAAGTTGGCCAAAAAGATCATCTTGCAAATCGCTGGCATCGATGGAATAAATAGAGTTCTTAAGTCCATGAGACGAGAGATATTCCTCAGCTTCTCTAGACAAACCATACCCTTTAAACACACTTACAGAAGGATCATTCACCTACAAGAGAATTTAAATATATAAAATTCAAACAATGAAATTAATGGACATAAAAGAGTAACAATGTCCGTGACAGATGTCATAAGACTTTCTGAACCAATCTTCCATGTCGTAAAAATGAAACTTTCTGATTGTTCACAATTTAGCCTAGCAAGCAGTGAGTAAAACCAATTCGTGAGTACTAAAATTATTGTCTTCATACATGTAAAAGTCTTCTTCCAACCAGTTAGACATCCTCCTAAAGCCAAATTTGAAACACTGTGAAGAAAATTAAATGCATTTCATGATGCAGGAGAAACTAAAAAAGAAGATATGAAAAGACACATCCCACAAAAACTTGAAATGCCTGTATTGGAATAGTTCCACTCAATATAAAATGCTGATAGCATTCAAAGTGTAAACAGAGAGTCAATTTGAAAGAAAATTACAGAAGATCGAAGAACAGATTGAAGATCACTTATGCTTTTATACAGTCCAACGGCGTCCCCCTTCCGCACAACATAAAAAGCATCCTTTTCATCCCCCATCTTTCCGCTGCCCAACAAAAAAATGAGTAAATAAAATAACACGAATAACTAAAAACCAGCGCCAGGAATCATAGTACAGTGATTATAATAACATGCATGAGAAGTAATTGCAAAACCCTAACTAGCATCAAGAAAAAAAGATTTAAATGTAGGAAAATTAACAGGCGAAATTTCCTTTCTTAGTCAAAACATTGAACAGACAACAATTATCATTAAAAAACAAATAAAGCTAACAAATGAAAAGAAAGAGAGAGACAGAAAAGAGACGAAAAGTAGGAATTTTTACCTTAGATACTGGAGAGATTCAGCGCAACGTCAAGAGTGAAGTGATCTGTTAAAAAAGAGAACTGGTAGGGGTAGCAGCAATTGGAATTGGCAACCTGTTGTTGTATGTATGTATGTATGTATGTATGTATGTATGTATGTATGTATGTTTGGGCCTATTGGCGGGAAACTAGAAACAGAAATATGGGCTACACGAGAAGAGGCCCAAACATGCAATGAGCCCAGCCCAATGAGGTCCGGATCCAGGTCCGGGTCTGACCCCGTTTTGGAAATTTGAACTGATTCTGTTTTGTTAGATCTTTTTCCAGCTACACGAGTCTTAATTTTAATCTCTCTTTTTAATAATTTGGGATGTTTAGTAAAATAATTATTATTTAGTTTATACGAATTTATTATAATTTATTTATTTATTTAATTTTTATTATATTAATATTATAATTTATTTATTTATTTAATTTTTATTATATTAATATTATAATTTATTTATTTATTAATTTTTATAATTTTTATTATATTATTTAATTTATTAAAATATTGACATAATCATATAATTATTACTTTTATAAACATAATAATAATAATAATCAATTTAGGTGTGAACTGTGTGATTTCAATTTTTGATTATTGATCGAAATCCATAAATTGGTAATCAGTTCTGAAATTATGATGGGTTCGAAACCAGTCCGTCAATCAATCGTACTAGTGATCATGTCTCATACCTTAATTTTATTTTATTGAATTTTTAAATGAAGATAAGGGAGATATTTTTTCCTATCTTGACTAAAACTATTAAGTTATAAAAGATATTTTCTATCTTGAATTTTTAAAGAAAGACAAGAAAGATGTCTATATACATAGAGCTTATAAATTATTCAAAATATTTCATAAGATATTTAAAAATTTATAAGACTTTAAACAATGTTTGATAAAATTCCAGTGAATAAATTTATAAAATTTTAAAAATAAGATATTATGAGCTATAAACTTATTAAGAAACAGTAAGGAGCTCTCAAATTATTTTTAAAAATTTAACAAAATTATTCAATTTTTTATTAGGGTGAATTACAATAACCTCACCTGAGGTTTGACATAATTAAAAATACTCTCGTTGTTTCAAAAATTAGAAATACTCCCCCCCCCCCCCCTATGTTTGTAATTTTTAACCAACGACTTGAAATGGTCTATTTTATTTTTTTTTTTAAATTATAGAAAAATCAGTCGAGACAAATTACATTATTGCTTTTCTATGTAAAAAACGTAAAAAATATCTCCTTGCACATTTTTGTTCAAAAAAAATAGAAAATTTTAAAAAGTAATTCAATTTGCATAAGGGTATTTTGGTCAGTTCACTCATAAAAATTAATGGAAACGGGTTATTTGTTATACGGTTACAAACCTCAGGGGAGTATTTATAATTTTTGAAACAACGATAAAGTATTCGTAATTATGTCTAATCTCATGAAAAGTTGTTGTAATTCACCCTTTTTATTATGTTAATTATAATCTTATGAACTCCATAATCTTATTTAATTCGAACACTATACAATATTTAAATAAGTTTATCAAAACACTTTGATAATAGTAATATGAGGTTATTCAGGAAAGGGGATATTATATCCAATTAATAGTATACAAATTAAAAACAGTGGTAGTCTTGTAATAATTATACAATTAAAGAATGAAATCTAACTCTTTGCTATCCCTCTCAACTCTCATCAAGAGAAGCCTGTATAGCTATAGAACTGGACAACAGACAGCTCTTTAACTATGATATTTAGTACATGTTCAGACACATAGAATTTGAAACAAAAACATCCATTTTTATCCTGCCTCATCAGCTCACCTGCTCTCCAATTAAATCTAACCCCATTACTAAGAAGGACAGCCCCTGAAACAGCAAGTAATAGAAATGAATCCCTTGTGCTGACAGCAAGCTTCTTGCAGCAGCAGTGAGCAGAAGAAAAGCCAGTGCCAGTTCCTTCCTGTAAATTCTGTTTTTCTTCTTTACGACAGGCGCCTTTTGCTCCTTCTGCTCGTTCAGTTTGCCGAGCATTTCTAGGCCGGATTCAGACAGCCTTCTCTGAATCTTCTCTTCGTTTGCTGTTTTCGTTTCCCTCTCAGCAAGGCTTAGCAGGTCTGATTCTGATGCCCTGCCGGTTTTCTTGGTTACGACCCATTCGTAGGCGCTTCCGAGCTGGAATAGCCCGGAGATCATTGCGTTGAATTTTGTGACGGACATGGTGTTTTCAAAGAGTAGGTATGGCATGAGGAATGGGAAGGATTTTGGTGCCGGTAGGATGTTTAGAATCGACATCACAATCGGGACGTGACAGATCACCCATGATGGTAGTTCTGCTTCTGGTATGAACATTGTCAATGGGAGTATGATGCAGAAGAGAGTGAATGAGTAAAAGGGAAGAATGAGTTTTCTCAGGAGAAAGAATAGGAAGATCAAATTTGCCTTCTTCCAGGCTGATATCTGCATGAATAATAATAACATGGAATTAAATACATAGTGAAATAATTACATGAGTACAAGAAAAAAGAAGGGTACATGTAACATTGTTCATACCTTGGATGTTAAGATTGCAGGAAGGCACAACCTGAATAGCTGCATCGGGCCGGAATGCCAACGATGTTGCTGCTTCTTGTATGCTTCATATGATTCTGGTAACTCACAGAGAACCTTAACATCATTGAGGAAAACGAATTTCCAGCCGTTTAAGTGTGCTCGAATGGCTATGTCCATATCCTCTACCGTTGTCCTTTCGAGCCAGCCTCCAGAATCCTCTAAGGCCTTAATCCTCCAGACTCCAGCAGTCCCATTGAACCCGAAGAAATTGAGGAAAAGACCATTTACTTGCTGTTCTACCTCAAAATGGAAGCATAAATTAATGTTCTGGAGTCGGGTAAGTAAGTTTTCGTCCTTGTTCACGAACGACCAACGTGCCTGCACAAGGGCTACATCGGGCTTTCCCTGAAATGTGGTAGCAAGAATATTAAGACACACATTGATGATGTACTAAGAAGGGACACTCTCCAACAGTAGGTTTGTGGATTATTACCTTGAAATGAGGTATTGTCAACTTAAGGAAATCGGGATTGGGTTGGAAGTCTGCATCAAATATCGCAACAAATTCGTAGTCCTTGACATAGTCACAAGCCATGGCTGATTTAAGGTTGCCAGCTTTGTAACCGGTTCGGATAAAGCGATGCCTGTAGACTATGTTGGCCCCTTTCTCTTTCCAGGACATGACTTCATCCCTTATCAAATGCTGTAAAAGTTCGTCACTCGAATCGTCCAAGATTTGAACAAGAAACCTGTCCTTGGGCCAATCTAGCTGGCAAGCAGCAGCAATTGATTGCTCGTATACCTTCAATTTCATAAAATGCAAAACCAAATTAGCACACATGATCATGCTGAAAGTGAGACGAAAGTTTACACTAATCATGAACACAAGTTGGAATAAAGATAAGAAGCTCTACGGTAAAACCCTTTTAGCTGATTAATTATCACTTAAAACAGTAAAATCTACTCCTGAAAGACCCTCTTCTTCTATCTGATCAACACTATAATTTTCAGATGCAAGAAGATTGACATGATAACTAGAAATAATGAGCTCTGTTTTAGCTTTCTGCCATTAATTACCTCTTTCTCATTGCACATGGGAATCTGAACAAGAACCATCGGGAAACTTGATCCATCCTCAATGTCATACGGCTCCCCCTCGACGACAGGCTTCAACTTCTTGCACTTAATCCAGAAACACCCGAGACACTGAACGAGCCGATCCAGCGACTGAATCATGAAAAGCACAATACAGAACCTGGAAAGTGTGACAATGAGCGGGGCAACATAATCCGCCCTGAAATTCAACCAAGCCATGTAAGACCACTGCACCAGATTCTGGACCTCCCATGGATTCACCATACTCAAATCCCATTGATTGAAATAAGCAAAGATTTCAATCAGCAGAGCCATCACCGAAACAGCAAGAAACGCTTTTATAAACCTGTACAATCTCCCCCTGTATCTGGGGTCCTCCTCATTCGGATCCGACGAGGCAATGCGTTTCTTGATGGACCCGAAAACCGTCCACAAACTCACGGCCAGCCATGGAATGCAGGCCAAAACTCTGTGCGCTTTCAGGAGAAGAACCCAAGTGAACTGCTTGGGGCTCGCAGCCTTTTGCTTCTCCTGGAAAATCGATCCAGCAGTTTGATGATCATTCAGCTCTATCAAAGAGATGTTCTCAGCCTTGTCGAGCGTCAGCACCACAGTGTTGGGCGCCATTCCAAACCAAGAACACGATCCCAAATGGAAACAAGGGGGGGGTTGACCTCAGAAATTCCAATATCAACTGAGAGAAAACTGTCAGGCCATCATTTTCTTGGTATAGAAACAGAAAAGACAGCACTGTTCTGTGACAAAAATATATACAGTTCCAGGAAAATCTGGATCTCAAAACAGAAAGAAGAATGGCACAGACTCCAGAAATTCAGTTGGAACTCATCCAAGTCAAACGAAAGAGAGAGAGAGATGGGAATATGGTTGTCTGTGGGAAGTAATAAAGAAGATGTAAGAATACAAATAAGAGGTTCGAGTGTCAGTGGTGAGGCAGATGGAAGGTTCAGGGCTTCAATTTAAAAATGTATTGGGAAGAAAGAATCGCGTATTAACAGTAATAATACAGACCCATCATTGTTTATTAATTAATCAATCTTTAATGTGCAGAAAATTGAAATGAGGGACCATTTCAATCCAGTCAAAGTGAAAAGCCTGTGTGTGTTTTTGTTGCTTCCTTTCCCACTCCTTTTTACCAACAACCATATATATACATATGGGGTATGGGTGATGAGTGGCTGCTGGTATTAGCAAAAGTCACAGGATTCACCATGGAAGAGTGTCGGTGAGGATTAACAACCAGTTAATGACAACTATTTACACCCAAATCCTAGATATGATCCCCCCCTACCCCTACCCTACCCTACCCCCACTCGACAACCTTCATGTCTTGTCTGCTGACCTGTTCTCTATTCCCTGTAATATTACTACTTTTTAGTTTTTTTAATTTTCCATTGGGGAAAGAGACTTTTATATTTGCTTTCCCAATCATACAAAAATCGACTTCTTTTAATTTGCAAGCTACTTTGGTGTATTCGGTGTTGCAGGTAAAAAGAGTTGGTTTAAAATTTAATTAAAAATATAAGAGGAATATAAACTTGTATTTATACAAAATATTTTTCGTGAAATAAAGAATTTTAGATTTTGTTGTTTACAGTACCATGATATTTAGTTTTCGTATGTGTTAAAACTTATTGATGTGAGTAATACACATCAGAAGAATTTTGATTGAAAATCCGTAAGTTCATTTGGAATAAGAAATAATTCATTGATTATGATGTTGCATGCGATTGGTTTCAATAAATGAGATCTGATTTAATTGATAAACACTAGCCCTAAAATATATCAAGATCTTGAATTTAAATCTTAAGAAATATATGTAATGTTAGGCTAATTTTAAAATATTAGGTTAATTGTTCAACATTTCATTATAGTATTATAAGTGTCATTAATGGGCTTATGTCTAAAAGTCATGGTCGTTAATAGTCATAGATGTATATAATGCATAATTAAAGGGAAAAGTGGAATTTAATTTTATAAGTCAACACTAAACCAGTTTGGAATTTCCCATGTTAAATAAAAGTCTTCAACTGCAAGCTCGAATTCATACATCATCAGATCATCTGACCTGCAATCACGTCATTGATTATTATTTCAACCAATCATCAAGTTAAAGCATTTATTAAAACTTACAAAAGTGACTTTCAGTTCAGAGTAGAAATAAGGGAGAGAAGTGAAGTAAATTCTGAGGATATCCCTCCTAGTACTAGGTAATAAAAGGGGGACAATCTGTACAGTCCCATCTATACTTCTTCTCATGGGCCCTTTTGAGGTTGGACAGTGAAAATATTTTGTAATTAGATAATCTATTAATTAAATAAATTGATTTTCAGTAAATAATTTGATTAGTTAAAGTATGTGGCCCATTTTACGTATCTATACTATTTATTAGGTGGGAGGTTATCGTAGTAATTGTATTGATTGACATAATGCACATAGATTAAAACACCGTAAAAAATAGTATCCAATTAGGTTTATACATAAACGTTTTGTTTATACCCATTTGAAGTTTGAATCTTTTTATCGATTATTTATTTTATTTTTGTTTCATTTAATTGACAAAAATAATAAAATTTAGAGGATGTATATGTATCGAGTGTGCTACTACTAATCGTATTTTATAAGATATGTACTCCTATAATATAGTATGTAACAACACATTCTTTTTTTAAAAAAAAAAAACAAAATTTGAATCTATTAGAATTGGCAAAATAAATATTCATTTTCATGTTGTAATTGATTTTACTGAAGCATGTAAATCAAAATTTACTATCTTATTGACTAGGCAAGATATCGATAATAGCATTAACATTTGTGAAAATAGTTTAACTTAGATCAAATAATTGAAATAGTTGCAATCATCTAACATAGTTTTCTTGTCCCGACAAATAAATCATACAAAACACATAATTTATTTGTGTTATTTCTCGTACCAATCATTCATGACAATTACAGATCACTGAATTCATATATATTAATAGAACAATAAATATGAAATCAAATTGTCAGATCTATTAAAATAATAATCATTCCATAAACAATAAAAACAAAACAATAAATGCTTGACAGAATTAGAGAAATACAAGACCTCAAAACATAACAAATTAATTCGACGTTGTTGATTGTTTTAATAATATATATAAAAAAAAAATTCCCTTTTTTCCAACTTCTCTTTTTTTATCAATACATAACGTTTATCACTTGCCTTTTTATGCTCCAAGTGATAAAAGGAAATTATTCCTTGCCAAAATCTTGCTAAATCCCTTATTTTCGCAGACAGGCTTAAGCACTCCTTATAGAGTGTTCAAGTCCATTTTGTCGTCTCCTTTTCTTCGTCATCTTTCAAGTATAATTAAGCCATTTTTATACTATTTTCAACAAAATTTGTCATAACAACTTATACACTCAAAAGATAAGTAATTCAAAATTTTACGCAATAAAATTCTTTCAAAAACACTCAAAATATATATGTATAGGAGCGTTAAAATACACCTATTCAGTATGAAAATTCTAATTCAATACGTATTCAATTTCTGATTTTAAGTTCAAACTTGAATGTTGAAGAAGCTTAACTTAGTTGACGAAGTTGAGGTCTCATGATCCTGAAGGTCATGAGTTTGAACCCCTTCGCGAGTTGATGTTATTTTTATTATATAGTAGGTATAATTTGATGATGTAATAACTAGGTGTTAGTTTATATGATATTATTGGTTTGATTGTTTGCAATTGTCACTGTTCGATATTGATAGCCGACAGGATTGAACGTACTCACTTTACTTTTGATAATAAAATTTATCACTTTCAATTCAAAAAAAGTTTAAACTTGAACACATCATATAGACATAATATTTCCTATTATATATATAAGACAAGAATGCTGACAATCTCATCCCCATTTATATAACCAAGATGAATTGTAATTTTCAGAAAATTAATTTCAAGGCCCAATATTGCTGAAAAAAATCTTGTATATTTATGCATTTATATGTTGTGGCAATAGTTTGCAAGGTGGGGTTGGGGAGTTTTTTTTGTTTTTTTTTTTTTGAGTTGGAAGCGATGAATTTTATTACTTGAAATAATGCGAGTACAATCAATTCTGTTAGTATCAATAACAGACAGAAATAAATACAATATTCATATCGACAATATCACATATACTAACATCTTGCTATTATAACAACAAATAACCCTACTGATGTGGGTATAACCCAATAAATTGGTCAAAAGACCAAAAACACCCTGAAAAGTGGGTCCTAGGCTACAAAGAAGTACCAGACCCGCGTACCAGCGATACGGGCCGGGTCAAGCGACCCGGGTATTACCAAGAACCATGTGTCCAAATATGGATCTTTGATGCTAAAACTTGTCAGACTAACGAGATGAGGCCACGTGGACCACGAAGGTACGGACACTTGGTGCTATAAATAAGCCTGACCCACCACATTTAAGGTAAGTTATTCCAATTATATTCGACCAGCACTATTCTCCGTATTATCTACCATCCATCTCGACCAAAAACGGACTTAAGCATCGGAGTGTCTACGCCGGGGACCCTCCCGGCTAGTCTCACGTGCTTGTTTCTTCTCATGTATTGACCGGAAGCTAACCAGATCGAGCCCGAGGGTACCCAAACCCAAGTAGGACCCAGATGATCGAGTAACGACCCGGATCACCTACTATACAGTAGAAATAAATAAACCTACTATGCAATAGACACAAATCATCCCACGCAAGGAATTCGAACCCATCACCTCTAACATCATGGGACCTCAACGACTTGCCATCTGAACTAAGCTTTATTGAGTTAATTCCCCACTCCTCATATAATTCTATATGACGTACGTGAGGACGAACATGAAATCAAAATTTTGAAGAGACATGGAAGGATGTAATTTCTTTTCCAAATTGAGTTTGACCACCTTAATTTTAGCACCGTTCACGCTATGATTTAGTCCACATACATTAGTATGGTACGTACACGTGTTGCAAATCTCAGATTTCGATCTACTAATAACCCAAACAGTCAACTCATCCTACGTGAACGAACTGAATTAGTAGTGCCATTGCAAGATTATATTTATTTTCAAGATCGATCCCCTTATTTAATTTTTCATCATAAGTATCAAGAGAATAATAATAACAATATTTAGTTATGAGAGATTAATTAGCCGGCCAGATTTATGACAAGTTGACCATCAGAAAATAATTAATATTTTAATGTTACCTTAAGAAGTCAACAAAATCAGTTTCACCCTGTAGTAATTAATGTTAAACATAATTAAGCTTGCTTTGCAAATACTACTTAAGACATTTCACAATTTGCCGCTGTCATTGACCTTCTTCAAATATTAAAAATAATTACTCTCTTCATTTACAATATTGGAATAATGTGGTATGTTAGTAGTGAATTAGTTGGGTGATGTATCAGCCACCTACTTATACATGCACTGTTTCCATGTATGTACAAAATCCAGCACAATTTTTTTGTCCATTTTTACACCACACAAACTTGTCAACATCCCTAACTATAACATTAATTTTCACTGAGGATGATACTCCAACCAACTCTATTTTTTTTTTAAAAAAATTATATGAAAGAATAAAATCCAGTTAAATTTGAGTTAATCAAGAGTCAATTTAATATACTTATCATGTGATTGATGTATAATTAAAAAAATGGTAAATTATAGTTAGTTCTCCTGAAATTTGGCATAATTATAAATATCTCCTCATTTTTTGAGAAATTACAAATACACCTGAGGTTTGTACCCGTCTAACAAATAACTCATTTCTATCCATTTTTATGGGTAAACTGACCAAAATGCCCTCATGTACTGAATTATTTTTTATTTAATTCTAAAAGTTTTTTGGACTACAATGCGCAGGGAGGGGTTTCTTACATTTTTTACACAGAGTAGTAATAATGAAATTTGTTTCGACTGATTTTTCTATAATTTTAATAAAAAAATTAAGGGCAAAATGATCAATTTCAGACCTTTGATTAAAAATTACAAACATCAGGGGGGTATTTGTAATTTTTCAAATAACGAATAAATATTGAGTTAAATACAATTACCGCCCCTAATGTATTCACCCCACATCAATTACCCCCCTAAAGTATTAAAACCTTCAAAAAAAACTCTGGCCTTCTAACTCCTTTCAATTTTTAAGTTAAAAAATTTTATTTTACCCTTATTAAAAATTAATTTTTGAAAAAAAATTAAAGGAATTTTAAAAATACCAAAATCACTCTTTTTCAAAACTTTGTCTAATTCTAGTTTCACTTGTTCATCGAGCTCTTTTTATTTTCGTAATCCTAAAGTACTTGGAGCTCATTTTATTTTAGTTTTCTTTGTTTGTCAAACCAAATAAAAAATAAATTTATACATGCATATATATATATATATATATATTTACTTAAAGAAATATACAATTAATATAATCGAAAGAGTTGATCATGAGCTAATAAGAAAATATACAATTAATATATATCTATATATATATGGTAACTATATAAATGTGGTAATTATATGAATATATAAATTTATTTTTAACTTGGTTTGACAAATAAGTGAAACGAATAAAATGAGCTCCAAATATTTTAGAATTATAAAAATAAAAAGAGCTCGATGAACAAGTGAAAATAGAATTAGATAAAATTTAAAAATGAGTGATTTGGTATTTTAAAAAACTCTTTAATTTTTTTTTTCATAAATCAATTTTTAGTAAGGGTAAAATGGACTTTTTGAACTTCAAAATTAATGGTGTTAGAAGGTTAGGGGTTTTTTTTGAATGTTTTAATACTTTAGGGGGGTAATTGATGTAGGGTGGATACTTTAGGGGTGATAATTATATTTAACCCATAAATATTTATAATTATGTCAAATATCAGAGGATGTGGATGTAATTTACCCTAAAAAAAAATAAATAATTAAGTATATTATCCTTATTATAACATTAGTTCTTACCTCACCAAATTTAATCTGAATTTTTTTTTTTTGGGGTGGTGATGTGGATGGTGATGCAGCCGATCCACCAAACAACGCACCTAGGGTGCAAGGAGGCTCAGCCGGCGGAGCCCACCAGCTTAGCTCATATTCTTTTCTGAACAGCAGGTGGGGTCGGAGAGACGGCCACATGTGATCTCAAAACACCATGTGATGAGCTACCCTGTTCTTCGCTGTACCAATTAATTTTATATCAAACATTATTAATAATTAATAACAGGGGAAGCAGCTTATTATTATTATTATTATTTTTGGTGTGTGTGTGGGCATAAACACATGAACTATTAATAATTTATTATTATTATTATTATTATTATTATTATTATTATTATTATTATTATTATATGGTGTAGTTAGACAGGGCATATGCATAATGCATGCAGAAAAAAGTACAGTGCATTAATAGCCACGTTGCTGGGTCTGTTGATTAGTGGGACTGCTAACAACACCATCTGCTCCACATGCCCCCACTTTCTTAATATTTCTTCTTTATTTTCGTAATTAATAGAGTGAGTGAGTGAGTAAATATACTATACAGTCTCACTGAAATCGAATGGCACATACTAAAATGATCATCACTTCATCAGTGTGACAGCGACTGAGAGCGTACCTGTTTGGCACATAATCTGGAGACATGGGGCGCACCACATTTTTAACCACACATCTAATTATGAAATTAACACGGACCATACCAAACACCAATTGAACTCGATTGATAAGAACGAATTGCTTTTAATTAGACTAGCCGGGCAATTTGATTCTTTTCTAATAATGTCGTGACTGTGCTAACAAGTAATCTGTAAGAGTGTAAGTGCCTCTATAAGAGACTTTGTGATAGTTTTGGAGTCGAAACCATTCAACAGGCTGGACGACGAAATCCTTCAGGGTACGTGCGACAATGGTTAATTACCACGTGCCGACTAAGGAACATGTAAGTTGCTTAAACTGCAATTAAGAATCTTTTGATGAGTCCATGCGAAAACCGACAGCAGCTAACTTCAAAGGAACATTTCAAATAGCACTCGTCAACTCTCCTTTTGCTTCATTGTATAGTCTCGACCCATAGCGGTGATCCCACACTCCAACAAGATTCCCATTTGCAAAAGTTGAAATCACGTAAATACATACAGCTGATATTTTCATTGTTGTTCACACATGCAATTCGGACAAGAGATGAGCAAATAACACAAGCAGCTCTGGCATTTTCCCAGGAAGAAAAAGACCTCAATATTGACAACAAATGTGTACGGCAATAAAAATAAATGTTGAATAACTTTGTTTCAAGCCTTGGACACAAACCATATCAGGTACGAAGGCCTTGTCATTTCATCTCACCATCACAAATGCTGAAGCAGAGTAAACGTGAGATGCTCCGAATGACATATGGTGCAACAAAGGACCAATAAATCAAGAACATACAAACAAATGTGGACAAACATTTGAACTTCTGGGCTACACACAAAAAGATCAAAGGCTTAAATTTCTGACAGCAAAGAGCTTATCCAAAGTTGATAAACAGGAGGAACAAAAATTGAATCCTGGTATTTCGGACTCATAAAGTTTCTTGTCGAAAATGCAAGAAAATTTTTACTCATACTCATGCTGTTTAGGATTTATATCAGTCACAACCATCGTCTCGTACTTCACGCGATTACTACATTCTTATATGGAACTCCAGTTCTCACTACGAAATACTTAATGTATCTTGGTTATGTTGCAACCTAGAAGTTAAAGACAGTATTCTCACATAATGAGGAAAAAGGTATCTTAGTTTGAACAGCGCGGGTACTATGTATAACTTGGATTGTGAGACTGTCATATAATTCTGAAGAAGACACAAGAATAGTTATCATTTTGGATCATATAACTCAAATTTTGCTTTGCCGATATTTAAAATGGATGATTATGAACTGAAAGTAGTTCTCTTAGGCTGCTTCCTATCTATATAAAATTTTCTGAGTATAAATTTTGTGTTAAAAATTGTAAGAAAGCAAACAGCAAAGGCAGGGTACGAGAGAATGCAGGATGGTTTTAGCATGAAATCTACACAAAAGCACTTGGAGCTCCAAAATCAATAAGGTAGAATAAGAACTAATGATAAATAAAGAAGTTGTACAATAATAGGGGAAAACTGGCCTTGTTAATGGTTTGGAATTGATACATTGCAGCTGAGTTAAAATCCAACCACTCAAGTTCAACAATTCAAAAGGATGGTGATCAAAAAACGGAACAGGCAGGCTGAATATTTTTTCTTAATCGGTAAGCAGAAAAAGTCCAGTTAAGCTGCATCAGCCCAAAATATAAATTACCATATAATAACACATAACATCCTCTCTTAGAACAATAGTCAAACAGTTTACACCCAAAAGCAATCCCTACCAGTCAGACTCATACCAGACGCCTCTCCTGTGCCCGGACTCGCCGATTAAACATATCAAAATTCAATCTTTCCACCATCAGATGCCCTTGGGTACCCATTGTACTCCAATTTGACATTCAAACTAGCACAAATAGCCCTAAACTTAAGCCTCAATGAATCCATTATATCGGAAACAGACTCGTTCTCCGGCTCAGACAACGGGTACTTCTGAAGCAACTCATCCATCTGCTTGATTGATTTCTGGATTCTGGCAGATACGAAATCCGGGTCGACCCGAATTGCGGAGTTCCAAACATCGACGCAGCCCCTGTAAAAGCCCAATTCCTCGCCCACTTCGAACCCGGTTTTCAGGCCCACTTGCTCACCCTCTTGCTTTCCTGAAATCAGCCCGTCCGCGTAGCCCTCATTATAACCTTCTTTTACGTGGGTTTCTTCTAAATTTAAAGAGGACTCGAAAATGTCTACAACGGAGTCCATGCAAAAAGATGCTCGAGGTTTTGCGGTCTGTTCTCTCAAATCCTCTTTAGCATCCAGTTTCCATTAAAGCTCTTTTCCATGAAATCGCAATTGCACTTGTATGCGACTTTCCCAAATAACGATTTTTGTTTTCGTTTAACAGGTAAATAAAGTGGGCTTATTGAAAAGAACACTGTTGGGGGCCCAATATGGGAGGAAACTGGCCAACAGAAATAGTTGTTGGCCCATTTAGATATAAATGGGCTGCTTTGTTGCCCAATAGTAGATGTTTCTGTTGGCCCATAGTCTCTAGAGTAAATATTGGACTTTCGTGAGGAATGAAAGAATTAAAAAGCATTTTCTTCACATAATCTTAAAAAGATTATATAAAGGAATATTAAATTATTAATTACTTATATATTTATTTTATTAGCTTACATGTTGAATTGATCAAGTCCCGCAAAATGTGAATTAAAGAAAGTAAATACATATTTTTCAAGAAAACCATCAATTATCTAAAACCCGTCCTCTCTAATGATTGTGTTAGTGACCTCTAAGTGCGATTTATGTAAATAATAGTGTTGGCATTAATGCTTGCAAACGAGAAGCTAAATAATAATAGGGGTAGTGTCTTAATTAAGGACAAGGACTGTTATATGCATAATGATATGCTCGTAATTCTGTACACATTGTTAATTAATTTTAAAATGAATAAATGTTGCAACCTCTTAAATAGCAGCCTGTCTGTAATTTCCATCATTAACTAATTAAACTAACAACGAGGTTGACGTAGACAAATTAGGACAAGAATAAAATACACAAGAAGAAAACGTAATACACTAAGTATTGAAGCTTGCCACTCTAGACCTTCAACCATTGAGAGGAAGTTCTTCACTCTAGACCTCAACATTTGGTGAAACATGAGGTTAGGTGATAAAATATTATTTTTAATGATTATGCAACACCATGGATGTCGTATGTGATAGGGGTATACCATGTCTATTTATTAAAAGACATAAGTGCCCCTCTCTAAAAGGCAAAATACTTCATAGGTACAAGGATCCGTGTGCTATTCTCTTCCGATCAGATCGTCCAACTCGACTCGTTCTGATGGACCCGATATAAGGGTCGTAGATTTCTTGATAGCTCCTAGCTGGAGATTGCGGCATGGACCAGACAAGTGGATGTATTTTGCCGTATGAATACATTTATTACGCTCCATTTATGATGAGTGACATTTTACAACATATCTAACATTAAATACCTTCTTTCGATTTCAAGTTGACTTAAGCATTGGAGGAATTTAGTTGGGGACCCACCTCAACAAGCCTAACGATCTTTTCTTTTCTTAAATTCCACACTTTATTTAGGATACAATTAGAGCAATATCGACATCCTACCCGAATCAGTACGCTTGCCATCAATTATATCATCATGCTACACTTGAGTGAAAGTTGAAGTCAAAACATATGCAGTTGATATGGATTTAGCATAATTGCACTTAACACAAACTTGAGATTGAATGGATATAATTTTTTTGTTTTAGACAAGCCATGGAAAGAGAGAACAAGAATCCAAGTTAGGGGATGATGGATGATGGTGGTGAAAATGGAGATGAAGCCCATCATCAATTCTTGAACCTTCTTCCAATGTGGGCGCACATGCACATACACACTAATAATGACGAACATTAAACAACATTTTGTATATTTTACACAAGTAAACATGTTAGATTACCTAATCCATGAACTGGCATCAACCCATTTAATTTTTGACCTAGTTTTGTGCTCCTCACAAATTAAGATTCCCCAAAAATAGAAAAAAGGGAAATCCAATATTCAAGATCTCACTTTTTTAATATTGATAAAACTATGAAATACTTCCACTTGGCTTCCCCTACTTATGCCTTCAGACATGCTGAGCACTTGACCCTCCATATCAATGTTATAACAACATCCTTTTCTCTCTCTCTCTCTCTCTCTCAAAAGTCCAAAACACAGAGACTCAGACAGGGAGAGAGAGAGGAAAAACATGAAATCAGGATCAAAATGCAGAGAAGCACATCAAAATCCTTTCCTGATCAAGAAAGACAGATTTCTCAATACAGCTTCTCTTTTCTTCTACTTATCAGCTCTAACTCTAACCATCTTTTTCTGTTTCCACCTCCTTTACTATCCCACAAACACCAAATACACACCCATACATCAAGACACTCAAACCAATCACATCTCCATTCAAGGTACAGATAGTGAAAACTGTGATTTATTCAAGGGGCAATGGATTCGAGACGGTAGAGGTTCTCTATACACAAACTACAGCTGCACGACGATTCCATTCTTGCGAAACTGTTTCCTGCACGGCAGAAAAGACACTGACTTTCTTCATTGGAGATGGAAACCAGACGAATGCCAACTCCCACGTTTCAGCCCCGACACCTTCCTTGCTACTCTTCAAGGCAAGACAATGGCCTTCATAGGCGATTCGATTGCCCGGAATCAAATGGAATCGCTTCTCTGTCTCCTGTCAACGGTTAGTACATCCTCAACTTCTTGTTGATAAGTCTTGAAGATGCATTGAGATGAAGAACTGAAAATGGTCTAATTCTTGAAAAGTTCGAACTTGCATTGGCATTGTCGTTTTCTTGACTAAACAAAGTCCGGGAAATGGAACAGTAGTTTGCCGTGATTGCTGCTTTCCATGTGTTTCACAATAAAGAATGATTTAAACAACATAATTTGGAATCCAATGGAATAATTTTAAATGTGAATCAGCAAATTGGACAGCAGAAAAGGAAGCCCTGAGTGTTAAAGAAGGGCCACTTTTATTATAATCCTAATTCTTGAAATGATTATGTGTAGGTTAAGGTGTCTTAATCTCTGTATCTTTTGTCATTGCCCACAATTATTAATATTCAGTCACCCACTTAATTTGCCCACTAATTGTAAATCATGCTGTCAAACTTTATTTGTCTTCATATATTAAATTGAGTATTTTTTTTTTATGTCTATATATGGGTCCTCTGACTAGACGCCAGTGCTGTTATGGAAAATTAGTCCAAGATTCTTAACCAAACAGGAACATAACAAGAGTAATTGTATACAAAATCCCAAAACAGGAACAACCCAATTGTTCGGACACAAGACTTTCTCTATAGAAAATTTCGTATTCAAATTTGTGGTAATTATGCCGAACCCAACGTTTTTATGTACAGAAATGCAAGCAGACTACTAGTGGTAGAGTCTCATTTTTATGCAGTCTATTACTATCTGTGTTCTATTACAATTGATTGATGATAAGGAATGACTGGATATATTTGATCTGCCATGACATTTTCATTATCTCTTTCAACATCATATCACTTTCTTCTTTTCTATCATCTTCTTTTTCACGTTGTGTCCCATTTTTTACAGAAAATTCACATGGTAAAATATGTATTTTCTTTCTAATAATCTTAGAAATTTATGAACATTCCTTGGGTGAGCACAAACTACTTGTATCCATAATTGAGAACTGGAGAATCTTGCATTGCAGGTGGAAACTCCGAAAGCAGTAGAGAAGGATGCAGAAGACCGATTCACGACATGGGAATTCCCGAAACATAATTTCACGCTAATGGCCATGTGGTCGCAGTTCCTCGTCGCCTCCACCGAGCGAGTAATCAACGGCTCTGCCACCGGCGGCTTCGACTTGCACCTAGACAAAGTTGATTCCAAGTGGTCGGAAAAACTGCCCTCCATCGACTACGCAATTTTCTCGGACGCCCACTGGTTTTTCCGGCAGAACTATTTGTACGAGGGTGGCAACCTCATCGGCTGCGTCTACTGCCAGGGGCCAAACGTGACGGATATTGGGCCGGGCTTGGCGATTAGAAAAGCATTCCGGGCTGCGTTTAAGGCGATCAATGACTGCAAGAACTGCAGGAGGATCTTCTCTTTCTTGAGGACGTATTCACCTTCCCATTTCGAGAACGGGACGTGGAACACTGGAGGGGGGTGCAATCGGACTGCGCCCATTGGGAGGGATGAGGTTCAGAAAGGCGGGACTGATTGGGATTACAGGAAAATTCAGATGGAGGAAGTTGAAATAGCGAGAAATACAGGGGAGGAAAGTGGGAATAAATTTGAAATTCTTGATGTTACAGAAATGATGTCGATGAGGGTGGACGGACACCCTGGTTTGTATTGGGGAAACAGATGGATGAAGGGGTATAGTGATTGTATACATTGGTGCCTACCGGGCCCGATCGATGTGTGGAACGAACTTCTACTGGAGTTGATCAAGAGACAGATTAAAACAGAGGCAGGGTTATGAGTTTGCCGCACACCATTTGATTGATAATCTGATTTCCGCACATCATTTGCTTCATTCAGACAGCGTCCGATGTTCGTCTGGTCAAGAACTGTCTGGGCTCAAAACATTTAACGACTGACCATGATTCAGTTCCAACCAAATACAAGATCTTATCTGATATTTGGGTGTGATAAGATGATCATATACATGTTTTCTTCGAACATTGGCAATTTTCAAACTTCAGAATTTTACAGAGTGCTGCTGAGTCCCTTAGTTCTGTTGAAGGAACTTATCAAGATTGGCAGCTTCATGTTTCATTTACAACCTCTGGAGTGTGGAGTAAGCCTTCCACCCCAAGAATAATATACAACAGCTAGAAACGAATAATATACAACAGCTACAGTTCTTGGTCATTTTCGAGATCTTCTAATACTGATAATTATCTAGAAATGAAACAGCGAATTTTAATCACCTCTTCTGAGTCACTTCTGCTCTGTAACTTTGTAAGAGAGGATACTTCTGGGCTGCTGATGACTCCAAGTCGGCCGTTTCCTCATCAAGTTCGCCCAAGTCCTCTTTTGTTTTGCCCCACATCACCGTGTAGAAGCCAATGGCTATTATTGTCGCTCCAATTATGCTGTCATTGCAAAACAATGAGAGATGCATAAGTGCTAATCAATGCGAAAAGTACATCCTGGATTTGTCAAATTTACGTACCTTCCAAGATAGAGAGCATCACCGAGGATAATAACTCCCATGGCTGCGGCTATGGCGATTGACAGTGGCTTAAACATAGTCACATACACCGGCCCCCTCAAGTGCAAGGCCCATGTGTGAACAACATTATTCAGGCAACACCCGAAAATTCCCTACGCATTAGATAAATATTGCGTGAAACTCAGGAAAACACATGTAATAGATTGATTATAACAGAAATTCACTGGACATACATTTTCACTACTTACCGAGCATAAGACAGAGGCCAGAGCAACATTGGGCCTGATTCTCCATTGACTGGAGTCTGCTTCGGCGAAAAATCCCACAACCGCAGCCAAAATGCTCACGCAAGCCGTGTAGAAGAAGACCACAGTTGATTCCGCTGGGTATCCTTTCATAATATGCGTCTAAATCCAAGATTATAAATCGAGTCACATATACAGTCTTAGAGAACAAGAATCAAGAATGGGGTGTTTGTAACTGGGGGTGGAAGTGTACAGTCACGGTCACCTGAATAATATACCATACGGCAACTAGAATATATTCGACTGAGAGAAACAGACTGCCGATCATCCAGTTTGATTGCGATGAATGAAGAGATTGATGCGGTGAGACGGCAGTGGAGGAAGATGAAATAATGCTCGGACCTTTGTAAAATGTTACTAGGAATGCTCCCGATATCGAGACCACGGTGCCAACAACTTTGGCCCGGCTGCTTTTGCTTGATAATGCTAGCTTCTCCACCCTGCACAAACATTAGTCCTAAGTCCTAAAAATTTCAATCAGATGTAATTCAGAAACCATGTTGACCAGCAGGGCCCCATTTGAGCGACAAGGTCCCACAATACAGAGAAAGACTGGGAAATCTAACTAGATTGGGGTTCGCAAAACCTGAATCAATCTGAATCAATTATACGACAATTTGAACCAATTATAGGACAAGTACAATATAGTTATTGTTGTGTAATTGGTGTACAATTCAAGAAAAACGACCAATTACATGATAAGTTTATTAACATTTATATTGATTTATATTGATTTAGTTCGATCAAACAAACGTGATTTGATTAAGAATTTTATGAGAAAGACTAGTCTTGAGATAAAGTACAACACTATAAGCGGTTAACAAATGAAGTGGTGAAATCGAATATCAGTGGACGTAGCGCATTTAACATTATTGAAGGAAAATAAAGGAGAAAGTAGTCGGGATGGGACAAAATAAAGGAAGAAGAGTGAAAGTGAAAGGACCTGAAGATGACTGCGAGGACGAAAGTGAAAGCCGGCGACAGGTTGCTCATGGCCGAAGCAAGGGTCGGAGAAGCGTAGTTGATCCCTGTGTACCCCATTATCTGTGATGTATACCTAACAACGACAGCCGTTAATCCAATTATTCTCATAATTGATGCAAAGTCAACTTTTGATCAGAGAAAGAAACAGAAATTAATTGCTGCAGGGAAGCACTGATCACTCACCCCACCACTGCCAGGAGAAAAATCTTGAGCAGTATGGAGAAATTCAACGAGGGCAGCACCCGCGATCTGCCAGAAAATTCAACTTAATTAATCAAGTAAATATAATCATCAGAATTAAGCAAAATAACGAGTGAGAATAGAAGTTCAATCTAGCATTTCCTAATTTTTTTTCCTGGGGCTGTTTGGGAAGAGAAGGTACCGGCGGGAGAAGAAAGGAGCGGGGAGTAGAAGAAGGGCGGCGATAGCGTAGGCGTAGACGAGGAAGACGTGGCGGCTCATGCCATGGAGGGTGGCAAGCTTGAAGAGAGTGTTGAGGCCGACGTTAGCACACTCCATGGCCACTATGGCCGTGAAGGGAAACACTTCTCTGTAGCAGTACCTCCTTTCATCCCCTGCTCCTCCTCCGCCTCCTCTTCCCATTGTTTGCGTCGTCAATTCTCTGTGTGTGTGTGTGTGTGTCTATCGTGTTGCTGGCACACGCAATATTTAAGCAAGGCTGGAGTAATTAATGTAATAATCTAGAGTGTGGGCCACCGAGCAGAGTTGAAAATTGGTACCACGCAATATTTAATTTTAATTTACGGCCACCACTCATATAATGTTCTTTCTCCTCTCCAATTTTCATCTATTTAGTACAAAAACGATGCAAATATTAGGTTAAATCATGGTATTATTCAATATAATAAATAGTGTCAAAAGCATATTAATTACATGCAAGTTGCAAAATGAAGGAAATGTTCAATTGTGAAATTACTATAAACTGGTATTAGTTAAAAAAAACAAGAAGATAGTGTGTAGTTGTAGGTTGATAATGATACTGTTCCTAGTGGAGCGTGACGGTGACGGTGACCGGGTGGGCCTTTGCGCTTGGCAGCGGTGATGATGATCTATCCTACGTCGGACACCACCACATACGCATAGTGTCCCCCTACTCACAATATATAAATTACTTGAAATTAAGCTCTCCTACCTAATATTTGTTAAAAAAAAAAAAAAAAAACAATTACATCACTTTCTAAAATTTTGTGTAATTATACATAAATTTATTGTGATTTGAAAAATTATATTTAATACATTTAAAAATTATTTTAGCCTAACAAATAAGTCTATTTATTAATCAAAATTCATCGATATTAAAAAAATAAATGAAAATTGATATTTAGTTCTGATGACTTATACTACTTATTGCAATCCAATTAGATATTTTTATAATCAAACTATATTTATACATCTTTATGCATTAATGCATGTGAGGATGTATATTTTTATCTCTATAAGGATAATTTAGTTAGAAAATATTTTTTTGACCTACAATAAATCATTGATAAGTCAATCGAAAGTAAATTTCGATTTTCATTCAATTTTTTTTAGTATTAACAAATTCGAAAATTTTTATTAACAAATAATTTATTTGTTAAATAAAATCAAATATTAATGGTATTAAATATATTTTTATAAATTATATAAAAATTATGTATAATTATACCAAATCGTAAAAATTCACGACGTAATTATCCCACACAAACAAAGCTCTGGTACCTAACAGCTCATCATAATTAATAGAGCAGATAAACAGAGTTCAAATATATGATCAAAACATGAATCTGGCTCGGCTCTGTCGATGACACCCAACTTGGTGGGTTCTCGCACGTGGTGAAGGCCACCGCTACAATATTTTTACCTTTTTCCTTTTTCTTTTTCTTCAAGATCTAATTTTAAGAATTTGGTCTTTTGCCCATTATAACAAATTTTTAATCCAAACTATTAAAATTTTAAGTTCTATAATTTACATTTGTTTATGTGTATATATATATATATTATATCTATATTTCTATCCATCATTTTATCCAAAAAAGATTAAGAAAAAATTTGTTTCTTGGACTTCAATTCTTTTTATTTCCCTTTCCGTTTTTCGTTCAATATTTATAAGATAAGAAATTATATTAAAATAACTTGTATGCAGTTTGTAATATTTTAGTGGAACTAGTAGATGATAACATGATTTTTTTTTATATCTTAATAGAATTAATTTCGACAAATACATATAATATGGATAACCTTCTAGTGTTCTAGTGAGAATGGAGGAAGGTATAGCTACTAATATTTTGATAATTTTAATTTATTACTCATCATAAAAGAATACTTTACCCACCATAAAATAAATGTTCAAGGGAAGACTAAAATATTATTATTAGCAACCAAATAAGATTTAATTATCTATTTGTGAAAATTCTGACGATAAAAATAGAAATAATTTATGTGTTAGGTAAAAATAAATACGTGTTTTATTGTAAATTTAACCTTTAAAAAACAAATAAATATATCATAGAATTAGAACAGAATAAAAAGAAGGGATAATTATACTTTCCTCCCTTGAGGTTTGATCACAAAAAAATTTGTTTGATCTACAATAAGGAATAATAAGTCAATCGATGGAAATATCGATTTTTATTCAGACTTTTTGCTAATTTTGACTAATGGGGAGACCTATTTATTAGGTAGAAATAAATTTCAAAAATAATAGATGTGATCTTTTAAATTATAAAATTTTTATATATAATTACATCAAATCTCAAAAAAATAAATATGTATTAATAGCTAAAAAGAAAGTAAATGTAACAGTGGCCTTTGCCACTTGTCGAGCACCAATTAAGTTGGGTGGGTATCCGACTGGGCAGCCCAAAAATGAGATATTATTTGTATCCCCAATTCTCAGAATTGGCGGAACCCCCAATAAATGTAATTGGGTACTATAGTGGGACCCAAGGGTTGAAAGACGAGATGAAGCCAAAATGGTAGTTGTCGTTATTACAACTGATCTCCGTCTGGAAGTCGCAGTCTTTCTTCATGTGTGTCTCATTCTCATTCTTAGCATTATTAAAGAGTATCATATGCCTTTCCGTGTAGAATTCTTCTCTTTTGTTCCGTGGATTCCTTTCACTTCATTATTATTAGGGTGGGGTTGTACTAAGATTTATCTTTAAATTTGATATAATTATAAATATTTTTTTATTTTTTAAAAAATTATGAATATCTCTTAAAAATTGTAATTTTTAATTAAAGATCTAAAATTATCAATTTTCTTCTTTTTTTTTTTTTTAAATTGTAGAAAAATCATACGAGATAAATTATATTATTGCTTCTCTGTGTAAAAGACGTAAGAAGCCTCTCCCCGCACATTTTAGTCCAAAACATTCAAAAAATAAAAATTAATTGTTTGCACAAGGTCATTTTAGTCGGTTCACCAATAAAAATAGATGGAAATAAATTATTTATTAAATAGTTATAAACTTCGAGGGTATTTGTAATTTTTAAAAAATAAAAAAATATTCATAATTATGTTAAACTTTAGTAAAGGTCATTACCATTCATCCTTATTATTATTGGCCACTCCTCAATAAAAACAACTCTAATTATGTTATTTGTGCTTTTTGCTCACGGATATGAACCCACTCTTCTCACTAAATACAGTCTCATTGATGCCATACAGAACTAGGGTTGTCCATGGGTAGGGTAAGACCCCACCCAAATCCATGCCCAATAGAGACCCATACTATTTAATAATAAACATACCCTACCCAACCCCTTAAGACCCAATGGATCTCTAGACCCAGTGCCATTTTTTTGGACCAAATCTTTTGGGTCCGAGTAGGGTATAGACCAATAATTTTTTTTCTCCTTTTTTTTCTTCTTAATATTGTTGAATAATATTTGATATTTTTATTTAAAACAAGATAATTAAAAAAAAGACTTAATAAATTTTAGACTAAAGCAAAAATGATAAAGTATATTAGATACATATTCAACAAACTTACTTAGATCAAATCACCAAAGTAATACGAAATAGATTAATCATTTATATTTGAATATTATAAGCTTTTGAGATTTTTTTACTTGAATTTAGATAGATTGCTAAATAATAATCCAATTAAATTGAAAAAAAATATTTTTTGGATCCAAATTGAGGACATAGACTCATGAATCTTGATGGGTAAAAATTCAACCCAAACGCAATCTATATATTTTTAATGGGTTTGAGTCTGAATCTTTTAATTGGTATATAAACCTGAGTGGGATAAGACCCTACCCATTAACACCCCGTACATAACCAATCACTTCCACAAATTAAGACTACACAGTCTACACCTAATTATTTTCATATTCTTGGTGATTAGACATTTGCGCCCACCAACTTGTAATACCAAACGACAATAATTATGTTGGGAGAAAGTTACTGATAATCTAATGCACATAACTATTAAAACGGTTTGCAACATAAACACTGCAAGAAATACTGTCTTATCCTGAACCCGAATTATGGCAGGAATTACAAGAAAACATTTTAATTTTACTACTTACAAGAAAATTAAGTAAGTATAATACACTTGTTCTATGATTGGTCACTTTCTTTAACTGCACACCAATTGTACAATAAATCTATCGCACTTATCATATAATTAATTCAGATCAAATCAAACTTCGTCGGGTTAGCAAACGTATTGGCCTTTGTTGCGACTAAAGCCCCTGTTATTGATGATGCCAACCTCAACCTGCCAATTATCTAGCCCTGCCCACTTGTACTTTAGAATTTTAGGTTTTCCATCCTAACGTACAACAAAGGTGTAACATAAACAAAGAACACGGTCAAGGTCTAAAAGCCCATCAGAAATCCAAATGCAGAAAAACATTTTCTTGAGTTGATCCAAACATACTTACTCTTGGACTGAACTTGTTTTGTTTGCCAACAAATTCAAACATCATAGACCTAAGAATCGCATGCAGCGAGCTTACTGGAACAACCGTAATACTATATATTGTACTTATCATATGATTGGTTTAGATTCGGTCGAATCAGATTTGGGCTAGAATTTTCATCTACTACATAATTTACACTCGGCTTAATCTTTAATTAACCACTCTATAGTCTTTACAGATGCACTTTCATAGTGTTTAAGGAGAGGGACTTTCCCGTCAGAAGTGGATGCTTCTCCGCTATAATAATAGTTTGGAGTATCGTTGTTCTCTTCTTTCATTTTCCCCCACATCACTGTGTAAAAACCCATGGATATGATCAAGGATCCCACCACATTGTATATCAGCAAATTCACCGAATTCATTCATACTAGAAAATAAGATTAAAAATGAGGACTTGAAAATTAAAACAGAGGAGTTAGATTTTTACCTCCCAAGATAGAGATTTATCTCCAAGGAAAATGACACCCAAAATGGCTGCAATAGCAATTGACAATGGCTTGAACATTGCTACGTAGACAGGCCCTTTCACATGTAACCCCCATATATGAACAATCATGCTAAATGCTGTTCCCATGATTCCCTGATTTTAACCATCCAACAATCATACTATAATCAAGAAACAAGAATTCAAATAAAAACATACGTCCAACTAATTAACAGGCATACTCACTGAGTACACAATTGCCGATAATTTTACATCAACGGTGAACGGGCACTATCCACGCACTCAATTTCGGCTCGGCCACAATCCCCACCGGCAGAGATACATTGGCAGCTGCAAGGAGGCCTCCGCCGACTATCCAATTTGCTTGCTCGGACATTGCACGAAGCACGACCGACGACAGAAATTTAGATAACGGTGATAATGGTGTGTGGTTATCACCATAGGTCCCCGGTAGAGCACCACCACTAAAACGTCAAAATACAAAAATACAAGACGAAAAATCCATTTAAGCTGAATATATATATATATATATAGCACAGTACTGCAAGTGGTGTGCTGCCATGAAATTGGGAAAGTGATTTAAATATTTTGCTCAGTTAAAACCAATTAGTAGCTGCTATATAAGTAGAGGGTTATAATTAATTAAAAAGATTGCTACTTAGTAATTAACTAAGAGTAGAATATGTGAAAACCCAGAATAAGTAAAGGCGTCTTGAATTAATTACTTAGATGCCCTCTCTCTTGTTATTATCATATTGTTAATTAATATTATCAGAGATGATGATGTTGATCACATCTCTTTTCTTTTAGTAGATTTATGTTATAATTCAAGAAGAGATCCATGTTCATCACGAGATTATGACTATTTCCTATGTCCCTATGTGATATGGACCAATTCAAAAAAAAAATATATATATATATATATATATATAAAATAAATTAATATTATATGGTTTGAGTGTTGCAATTAAGAATTCCCGAATTAAAATAACATCGAGTAGGTGTCCACGGAGAGCGTGATGGATGGGCAGGCAAAAAGGCAGTGGAAGCAGACACTAGTTATCGGACAACATAGGAGTAGGAGGTGATTAATGACGACGTGGTATCCTCAATACATTGTTTAACTTGTTAATTATTGATGATTCATATAATTGACTACAAAAAGAAAGGTGTTCACATGTGGTCCTAATAATTACATAAATACACACAAAAAAGAGGGACTTTAAATATGTAGTTTAATTAAGAATCGTGAGAGAAGTTAAAGTGGGTAAATAGTAGTGGTGATTTAGTTGTGGGGAGTGCGAATGAAAAAAGCTTAAGGCCCTAAATTAAAATATTGGGATTCCTATGATGGATGCCCACTTCCACTTATATATTATTCACTTGTCAGAATATTTGAAAACATGTTACCTAGGCAGCTTCTGTACCACCCCGCTCTCCCTTCTGCCGTGTCTTACTATTAATTCGTAAAATATTATTCAAAATGAATATAAAATTATCCAGTAAATATTGGTACAGAATATTTAAGACTTTGGGTGTCTGGGCCAGCTGAATACATTACTGGTAAACAGAAGAAACAACCTATGCAAATCTTCTTTCTGTATTTTCATTGGTTGAGATGGATGCTACCATCTTTCAGAAGCGCAGATGCCTCCAAGCTATCATCATCATCATTTGATAGCTCCACATTCTCTTCTTTCGTTTTTCCCCACATCACAGTGTAAAACCCCATAGTAATCACTACAGATCCAATTACGCTGTAAAATAACAAATTATTTAAGAAAATCAAAATTGTTAATCTCAGACCAAAAGTGTAACACCCCCTCTTATATGGGATCAAACGTGTGATTTTGCCAATTATTTATATTCTCCATATGCTGACAATGGGAAAGGCTAAAAATTCAAAAAAAATAAAAATAAAAAAATCAGAAATATGTAGTGGTTGTTTTACTTTTACCTCCCAAGATAAAGATCGTCGCCTAGGAAAATGACACCCATAATAGCCGCAATGGCGATCGACAATGGCCGGAACATTGCTACATAAACAGGCCCTTTCACGTGTAAACCCCACGTGTGAATCATGATAGCAAATCCTGATCCCATTACTCCCTAATTTCAAGTCCAAAACCAAGTTAGAACAGTCTAATAAATAAATAAAATTATTGCCCAGACAAAACTTGATGGTACTTGTGGGTGCGGCCAACAACACTGAATTAATGCAATAGAATCGCCCTTACCGAATATAGGATGGATATCAATCGAACATCAGCCGGCACTGCCCATGAACTCAGACGCGGTTCTGAAGCAATGCATACCGGTACAGCCAAAACGAAAGCGAAAAAATTGTAGAAGAAGACTAATATAAACTCTGCTGGATACTCCTTGATAAATATGCCCTGCAGCCAACCACCGTAAAAATTAGGAATTTCAAATCCTTAAACTTTGATGATCAATTTCGACCAGCAATATCAAATACCTCGTAAAGATGAAAATTCAACAATTGTTTGCTACCTGGAAAATGTACCAAATGGAGGCTACTATGTAGCAACCTGCAAGTAAGGCACCACCGAAGATCCAATTGGATCGAGCACCAAACATCATTGAATCGGTAGTAGGTAACGTCAATTTCTCATCGTGCCCATTTATTAGCAAGGGGCCATCATAGAGCACCACGACTAGTGCCCCTGCTATCGATACCAAAGCTCCGATGACTTTGGCCAGGCTGCTTAAACTTGTCAGCTTCAGCTTTTCCAACCTGAATTATAGTAGGATTAGGCGGGAAATATGTTTAATTTGTAAAAGAAATAAAAGAATGAAGCAGCAGCAGCAGCACCTGAAAAGAATGGCAAGAAAGAAGGTAGAAGCAGGAGTGAGATTACTCATGGCTGAGCCGAGTGTTGGACTGCTGTATGCGACGCCTGCATATCCCAAGAACTGCCCTGTAAACCTGCTCCATCCACCGTTAATACCAGTGAATGTTGGAGATTGAATAGTAGAGAGCAAGAAGGATATTAACAATATCGGGGGCGGGGCGTACCCGAGAAAGCCGAGGATGAAAAATTTGCCGACAAGGAGGAAAGTGAAGGGGGGAAGGGGTGTGCTTCTGTGGAAAAACAAGGAAAGAGGGAGGAGAATAAGGGCAGAAATGGCGTAAGAATAAACCATGTAAACGTGGTAGTTTAAACCCTTTGAAACGGCGGCTTTGTAGAGGACGTTCAGCCCTACATTCGTCAACTCCACCGTCAGCATCGCCGCGAACGGAACCACTTCCCCGGAACAATACCTCCCTCCCGCCATCTCTCTCTCTCTCTCTCTCTCTCTCACACACATGTACGATTTTCTTTAGCATTTAAGATATTAGTACACTGGGTGCACTAGAGCCACATTCAGAAATAAATCAATGATTTTTAAATCAGGATACAAATATCATTTTGTAATTAAAAATTAATATATATATATATATATATATATATTAAAAACGATGCATGTAATCACCCCTCACATCTAGTGGATTTTTTTGCTATTTTTTTAACAATGTCGGGGGTTTGCATTTCTTTTATAATTTTTCAAATGAAGTTTTTTGAACATTATTATTCAATAAAAAATTTAAATAGTTAAATACAAAATTTTATAAATAGAATATTACATGAGAATTTTAACGCTAGGAAAAAGGACAAAAAAACACAAACTAATTTGAGCAAAAACATCCAATTCTGGACATATCTTATCACCTCCAAAGACGTTCTTGGCATTTCAACATAATTATTTTCAGACAAAATGACTCCAATTATATATAGATCAAGATAAAAATCATTAGAACACACAAATAAACTGATGCCAAGTACAAAAATTTGTGTTTTTATACAAGCATGTAATATCATTAATTTCACAAACTTGGCCTTTATGTTATCTCATTTTACAACTATAGATCCAAAAAGACATAAAATAAAGCAAATTGACTTATAAGGTAAAAGATGTTCATCCCAATATACTAATTTACGCAAACATAAAACGTTGAGTTCATATTTCATCTTACATGGAAGGAAACAAAGTAAAAATAGAAGCCAAACCATACCACTTTGACGCGACATTGATAATTAGCAAGATTTTTTTCTTATAATGCTCGGATCAACATTGTTCGCCTTAACATCCTCTACATTCGTATAGTATTACAATGCAATAACAACATAAATAAGAAGCCACTTTTCATCAAGACTTAAGAACATTGAAACATTGCTATCCAAGTAAATGGCTAATTACCTTTCAAAAAAAAAAGAAAAGAAAATAGCTAATTAAGAATTATGTTAGAATTTAAAAAATAAGTAAAAATAAGACATCTCATGTTTTTTTAAGAACATACGTCATTCTTCTTTCTTAAACATTTTATTTACCATAAATATTTTTAACAAAGCATAAATTTTGTCAACTAAATAATGCAAGTTTTGAAAAATAAGAAAGGTGGACTTTGAAAATTAAAGAAGGTAATTAATCTTTAATATTCACTATAAATACATACTTACCAATTAAATATTTTTATAATTAAAAAAAATTATAAATTCTTAGAATTCATCATTTAGTCAAAATTGAAGAATTTGGGTCAAAAGAGCCCCTTCAAATATAATATATAATAAATAATAGATGACAAATTAAACAGGCATGCATGTTGGTTCTCCTTCGCTATCAAACAATTGCTTTTGAGTAAAATTTCCATCCAGGCATGTTCTCTCATGGCCACCTGCAGTGTTCATTATTTTATCATTGTGGAAGACATTACTTACCAAGATTATGGAATATATATATATATATATATATAGCACAGTACTGCAAGTGGTGTGCTGCCATGAAATTGGGAAAGTGATTTAAATATTTTGCTAATTAATTAAAGAGATTGCTAATTAGTAATTAATTAAGAATAGAATATGTAAAAACCCAGAAAAAAGTAACGGAGTCTTGAATTAATTAATTAGATGCCCTCTCTCTTGTTATTATCATATTGTTAATTAATATTATCAGAGAAAGAGATAATTAATATTGTTAACCGTGCAATCGATGATTTTGGCCTTTCGGTAATGTTTAGAGATTTTTTAGGGTTATGTGCTGTAATTTTGAAATTAGCAAAATTTTATTTTTGGTCTCATATCTTAAAATATCTTTTGATTTGACCTTATTTATTATATTTATCTCACATTTAGTCCTATTTTTTAAATTTTTTCTAAAATTTGATCCCTAATAGTATTTCTGTCAAATTATTAATAAAGCCGTTAACAGTGGTGGAGTCTTGCCCCATGCCAAACATTTTGCATAGATCTTACAACCATGCCAAAAATAGTGCACGTTTCACCTTTCTCGACTCGACCCATCGCATCAAACAAGAGGAAAGATATGAGAAATGATTTTTATTTTATTAGATGAGCAAAATGAAATAACTTCCACAATGAAACAACAGCTCAAATCATGAGATCCGAAAGCAGTTTTCTTAGCTCAAAATTGCCCCAAAATATCATCTGTACAAAGTTAAAACTGCTGATTATGAGGTTTAAAAGCTAATTTGAACTATTAAATAAAGAGTTACTTGCTCACTGATGGATGACAGCAGATCTCAGCCTCAGAACAAGATGAAGACTGATTTGCAAACACCCTATATACACCAACTTCTTCTATAAGAATTTCAGGGTACAATCTCAAGTTTTTCTCTTCTTCCTTCTCAGATTGGGCATTGCACGAAGAGATTTTGGTAACGAATTCCCAGGATCATTCTTGCTACCGTCTGTCGAAATATGATCACTTTGTCTTTTATCCTCCGTATTTAGCTCCGTGTCAGACAAATCTGTCTTCCCGTACGATGGTCTTGGAGAATCACTTTCATGATTTTCTTGCACCACAGAATCAACACCAATAAGAGCATCTGATTTCTCCGGGATCACTTCTTTCGGAGGTAATGATGCATGCCTATCAAGCTCCACCTCTTCATCCTCCTCCACACAAAATCCGCCCCCAAACTGAAGATAATCTTTCGATAAATGGCGCTGGTTGAAAGGATCATCAATTTGACTATCACTCAAGTGACTGGTCCTTGTCTCATCCATCCTGGATGCTTGTTCAGTTTCATCCACACAAAGTGTACATCCCATCCCAACATCATTACCTTCATTGAGTTCATTTACATTGCTCTCATCAACACTACCAACTACTTGATCCATTAATGACTCCTTAGTTATTGCACCTTCATTGAGGCAATTAGGACTCTCCTCTTCACAGTTGTCATCAGTATAATTCACAATCTTTCTAATTCGCCCGGACTGCAAGTTGCATAAGAAAAATATGAACACATAACAGAACAGTGAAGATCTAAAGAATAATGCAAAGAACTGGTTTTAGATAAAAGTATTATAACTTCATAGGACTATTCTACTTCTAATTTATTTACAAAAACATTATTTGTTCCAAAAAATAAGATATATTTTTTATTGGGTAACTTATTTGTAATTTATTTAACTTTTAAATAAATTACTCATCATTCTTAACATGCCTCATAAATTTTAGTAATATTAAACTTAATCTTTCTAATATAATAACAAATAAACATAAAATTAATTTTTTTCCGGTCAAGTCACCGATTCAAAGAAAAACTCCCAAATGGCTTCCGTCAGATACCATTTATCATAGCATAATCAAGTTTTTATATGCTTAACATCCACCTCTACAATGTGTACACCAGAAAAAGAAATTCAAAGTAAATGTCAGGCACTTGTGATAGCAACCAAACTTACCCGTCGTACTTGGAAAGATTCTTCTGATCTGTCAAGTTGCTTTTCTTCGTCACTTCCACTATGGCTGCCATCATCACTGCCAGTTTCAGTATCTTCACCACAAGAATTCTTTTCTTTCCTCCTCCCTTTCCCGCTAAGATGTCCTTTGTGTCTTCCTCTTATATGTGATTCTTTCCTTGTGAGAAGATGGCTATCTACACTGGTCGATTGTTCTAAGTTCCTTTTCAAAGTCTTTTCTTTTGTCCGTCCTCCTTTTAACCCCCTCACAGTTGTTTTTTTCATGGTGTTATCACTAGTACCAAAACCATCCAATCCTTCTGAACCTCCTCCTGATTGGTTGGCTTCATTCTCGCTGGACCTCACTTTTCTTTTCTTTCCACTCCCAGATTGTGGGGTAGTGTCATCCATCAAGTCAGAAGATTTCGCCCCTGTTATTCCTTTGACAGCCTTTTTTATTCTGTTACTTCGGATCTTGGCAAATCTCTCATTGAATGTGTAAAATGCTTCCAATCTCAATTGTGTCTACATAAACCAAAGCAAGATAAACAGAAAAGGATGTCAAATCAGCTCTCTTCTTCTCCAACTATTATACATATTTAACATAGAAAAGGCATATATAATTAAAACTGGTAAGAGTGTGAGGAAAAGGGGAATTCATCAACCTCATGCTTGTTGTACTCCTTTAGAACTGGCAGCAGCAATTCATCTGATTTGGACATGCCCCACCCAAACTTCTCCCAGCACAACCTGCAAGCAAACACCTTATCAGATCTACCATTCTTTTTGAAAATGCAAGGCTTCTAGTGCCAAAAAGAAAAGAGCAAACTGGGAAAATGTTGTATTTAAAGCCCAGCATGCATACACATATATAAACCAATATACAAACACAATCTACAAATTAATGCATTTGACCTGAGCCTCTACTGACTCAATGCTTTTCTCTCATTTCAAGAAGCATCCAAACTTGAACCATATTAGAGAACATTCATCTCTTAACTTCTAAGAAAGCATTCAACAAACCATGGGGAAACTAACATCTTCAGGTATTTCGTTTCTCTCAGGTGTTTGCGTAATCAATCTTCAATTGCTCACTATTTCAAAATTGCATTAGGGTCCTAGAGTTCAGAAGGTTGATTGACAACTTGTAACTCTCTTCTCAATATATATCCATTCAACTACATTACTATGTTCTAAGAAATTTGAGCTCTTACTATCAACCTATTACTACATGAAGCAAAAAAGCAGAAAGACGTAAACAATATAATAGTGGACTCACTTGCGAAGAACAAAAAGATCCGGCTTTCCCCATGAAAACGGATCTGTAGATTTATCCACTTGTGGATAAGCATATGCTGAAATCACGGCATCACTTGGAAAAGTAGAAGGAATATGCCAATTTTTGCTCACATTTCTCTGCACATGATAAATAGAGTTAATTATGCCAATGTGGAAAGGAAAATGAGAATCATTAGCACATTAATAACATCTAATAGGAAAATGCAAGGAGAAGCATTACATGCTTATCCATGAAAATCTGCTTTATCCTTTTGACCCCATCCACTGGTTGAGGTGCACTTTGATCGCAAGACATCCCATCTGCATTGCTACTTGAGCCACCCATCATACTCTCACTACATTTTGATCCTTTCCTTCTTGAGTTACCTCCTGCTTCCACATCTACTTTTCCAAGAATAGTGGGATCTGGTGATTCAATCCATTCTCGAAATTCACGAAGACCATCTTTCTCAGGAAATGCATTTACAACCTCAATAGCATTGACAATTCCAATGCCACTGTAACAATTATATGAAATTAGCATACACCATGTACATAATACACCCCACTTAAGGCAAACTACTGGCTAAACAACAAGAGTTGTCGTGATGAACACTGATGAAGCGTCTGTATTGCAACTCATTTAAAATATGAAAAAAAAAAAAAAGTAAGTCCCCACAAAGAATACTACTGACGTGGATGAGAGCCATTACCTTATGCCTTCGGTATAATCACTCCCAAGAAGCAGCGCCATATGGATTAATTTTTCTCGATCCAACCCAAGCTCATTTTCGATGTCCTAGAAAACCATCTAACATCAAAACCAATAGTAAAGCAAAGACAGATGGATATTACTGCAAAATGGTCAGTGTGGTCCAAGTCAATTCATACTTCTAATATTAACTTGAACATGCTACAGAAAAATTTGGACAAGATCAGTATGGAGAAGGAAATCCTAACTGATTAATGGTAAGTTAATTACCCATTATTTTTAAATCAGTAGTTAGTAATAGTAGATAAGGTACAGGATCACCTTCATTAAGTATGTTTCCACATATTTGCGATCATCAAAGATATTTTTGTACACACTTCGTGCCCCAAACAAGAATGCATCAGAGTCATCTGTGACCACACCATCAACAAGATTTGACTGCTCCATGAAAGCACATTGAGCTTCAGCTTCCATTGGCGCAATAATATATGGTAAGCCAAACATTTGAAGCAACTCCTGAATCACAGATAAATGAATTTGTAAATCAAATAAGAGAACATGGACAAGAAGAAGTGCAGTACTCAGAACAAAATACGCCAACTCAGAAACTTATCCAGGAGGAGAAGTGCGGATTTCAAGCATTATAACAACCACAATCTCAACGTGCTGAATTAACCATAATGCCAGAGATCTTTATACACACAATCCGCTGTAATTAGGATCCACCACGACAAGTTCTTTTGCCCACATCTGTTCCTACTCTCTGACCATCTACAGATATAGCAGAATTTATCTCATAGCATCCCCCACAAGAAATCCTTTTCTTTTCACACAATTAATTATAGAAATAAGTTCTTCTCTAAATTGTCAGTGAATTATTTTTTATTCTTTCTTGTGGGCAACAAGGTGCCAAGGGAAGTTGGAATCACAAGGTTCAAGGTTGGAATCACAACCTCAAGACAAACTGAGAATATGACTGGACAAGTGATGACTGCATGACCAAAATGCTTGTGGATCAAATTCTGCCTATTTTGAGCACAGACAATATTACATACGGCATAACATACATGTTATTAGGAAACCAACACAACAAGCAAAGAGTAACCAATAACTTTTTTAGCATGGAACAAATTGACTGAATGAGAATGATGTCATGCAGTTTTCAAAACTGAAAGGGGGCTCAGACTTGGTGATTTCCTAAGTGACTTCACCCAAACCCATTCATGGCTAACCATGACATGTTTGCCTGTACTCGGGTGCAAAAGCTGTATATAGATTCAACTCCAACCTACATAAGTGATGTTCATCTCAAACTGCAAAACTTCGAATTTTCTTCCAGTGTTCATCATGGTTTATGTTGAAAGACTCTATAAGAAACCCAACTAAGAAAACGTACCTGGCATTCAGCAAACATTTCATTGCTTACTGATTCTGCATTTCTCTCAAGTTTCCGTTGCTCACTTCCTAGCTCTTCACGTTCTTTACCTAGAAACAGCATTTCTTCCTCCAGATGAGCTTCCATGATCTCCTGCTCCTTGTCATCACCCATAAAAGAAGAGTTTCTCGTAGTTTCCTCCTTTTCCACTGAAAAGTTACCATAAACTTTCTCCTTGCCCAATTCTTCTGCACCATCTAAATCAGTTACTGAATCCTCACCAGAAGTTTTTCCAAGTTTTGCAGTATCACGAGCATGGTCGTCTAATGCTTCCTGAAACATGTGTTGAGCATCAGTAGAACCTGAGTCAAGGCCTCTGTCATTCAGTTTATCAATAACAGAACTAAATGCAGAGCCACTAATATTATGAGCAGGCAGTCTGCTACAAGTATCCTCTAGGTTGTTCGTTGCATGCCTATTGCCATCTTCACTACAAGTGTCTATTGGGTGCTTATCAGTCACACACAACTTCTCTTCTTCAGGAATAGCACTTGATGTCACAAGTTCTTCTCCAGTCAAATTTCCACGAAACATGTGTTGAGCATCAGTAGAACCTGAGTCAAGGCCTCTGTCATTCAGTTTATCAATAACAGAACTAAATGCAGAGCCACTAATATTATGAGCAGGCAGTCCGCTACAAGTATCCTCTAGGTTGTTCGCTACATGCCTATTGCCATCTTCACTACAAGTGTCTACTGGCTGCTTCGCAGTCGCACACAACTCCTCTTCTTCAGGAATAGCATCTGAAGTCACAAGTTTTTCTCCAGTCAAATTTCCACTTGCACCAGCATTCAAAAGCTTCAGGTCTAAGCTGCTTTTGTCATGTTTCAATCCCATGAATGCAGCAGATTTCACTTCTGAACAGTTGGTCTCAAGGGTAGTCACTGAGCCAAATGGTTGCCTTAAATTAGGCGTTGAGGCATCAACCTCAGGGCCTTCATTCCCTTCATAAACAGACTGCATCCGGCATGCGATTGTCATGTGCTCTTCGCTAACCACTTCTCTACCTCTTTCACATATGTTATTTTCATGAAAGTTATTCATGGATCTGCAACCCCTTGTATCCTCAAGACTTCTTCTAATTGCCTCCTGAATATCGGATTCTTCCTGCAGAGCACCCTTTCTAACAGTTTTCTGCCTTTCATCTGGACAAGGTGAGGACTTCAACTGAATGTCCTGAAATCCTTCCTCCCACTCGACTTCTCCCTCACTGCTCATGCCTCCTTCGAACAGATATCCCGTCCTTTTCTCTTCAACGAATCCTTCCTCCCACTCAAAATCTGAAGCAGAATGATCTGAAGTTTGTTTCGCTGAAGCAGAATTATCAACAGAGAAGTCCATTACCGGGTTTCCAGCCACCAGACTAGCAAATAACTTATCATCATCATTGTCATATTCATTGTCCAACGTATCTTCAAAGGAAATCTCGATAGAAGTTCCATTTACCACAGCAGGCTCATCAGTGTTGTCAATTTCATCATTCATTCCATTATTAATCTTATCAGAAATTTCTCGATGCTGGATTCTATCAGAGGACTTGTCTAGGTCATCAACCAGTTCTGCAGTGGTGGATTCCTTATTTTTCTCTTGATCTGTATCTGCTTTCTCCTGTTCAATCTCCTTCATCAAATCTAAATTCCTCTGCAGATCTCGAGTCATACGAACACCCAGCGCTCTTACCCTACTGACCCGAAGACGACCTCTCTCATCCAGATATGTTTCCACATCATCATGAAATGCCTTTTCAGTGTCGACCACAGTTGGTCCAACTGCACCACTGGTTGACAGAATTTCATTGACAGCATCCATAGAGCAGTTAACTGGTTCGGGCTGACTTTGATCAGCTCCTACCCTCTCTTGTCCAACAGATGTAAGGGCTCTGACCAAGTCAAGAAGAAATCTCAATCATACGATTCAAGCAAGATGGCTTTTCTAGAAAGAATAACCACAACCATTAGGAATATCAGGAAAAAAAAAAAAAAAAAAAGATTACGCAACTGTTTTGTCCCCAGTAAATGATGAGGAGAAAATAAATTCTCTGTTAGATTCAGATGCAATTCGTGAAGTCTGCATGCCACCTATTCCCCTCCCTGCAGCAGACTTCTGTACCCCATCTATCTCACGGCGGAAAGCCACTGTTTTGAGATAAGCCTGTATTTGTAGTTCTGAAAACCTTGCTGGAGCCTATATCAGCCGATGATAAAATACAACCAAAGAAGAAATCAGAAAAATAAAAAAATAAAAAAATCATCAATGCCCCACCAGGTCATAAGTGTTTTGGTACACAATACAATTTATAAAGAATTAAAAAGTAATGTAAATAGAATGATAGCATTGAGAATTTAAATTTTTCTTCAAGCAGAAGCATAATGGAAATCTCTCCAAATATATTAGGATATGTAAGAAAAATGAACATAAGGACATTCGCAGAACTTTTGTGAAAATGATGGGACCTAAATCTTGTCATGGGTTTTCCTATTGGGTAGCTGTTTATACCTTTTTCACCTTTTGATACTTCTGCCTGTTCTCAGCCATCAGTCTCTCTCTCATCTGTAAACAGGAGATTCAGCGGTAACATTAGACCCACTTAGTATTTATTGTTCATGATTCACAGAATATCCCAGCAAAATGATAATAACTTAAGAAAAGAAAAGCAAATGCGACCTGAACAAGGAGGTCAAGTTGCATGGATGGAGGAAGAGCAGCCAAGACAGCAGGATCGACTTTTCCTTGCATCTCTGGCTGAAAAGAAAATACAATGGAACAATGTAACAGAAAATGAAAAGCAACAAAAGAGGAATATGAAGGCCACACTAATTGCTAGGTCATTAGGCTTATAGTTCATTCACAAAACAAATCATTACTAGTATCATTTCTTCATCTTCATCATCATCCTCTTCTCCACCAAATTCTTTGTCATCTGGATCACCAGCACCTGATGTCGATGCATCAATACTATAACCCTCATTCTCCTCTACAGCAATAGAAGCTGCCAACCTTAATCAACTAGCTGACAGAAGTCAGAAGGTATTTTATATTAACTTTAGACAAATAAGCAACCAAAAAATCCAGCCTAAAACTCACATCTCATCCAATTCTTCCTGATTGTAATTAACGGCAGCATCATCATTTCCTTTCTCTGTGTTCTGTAGAATATTTGGTTCCTGTATGATGGGTCTTTTCCCTTTAATATCATTCTCTTGCCTCTGCTTCTCAAGATCCGCTGCCAATTCCTTCAACCTCATGGCCTTAAGCTATCAACAATAAATCAAAAATTATTCCAAAATAGCCAATGACAAAGTATAATAGCAATGACTTCAAGGACTTTCACTTCATTACTAGGTTCAAGATTTATCATCCACCATAGAATGTCCAGATGAGAATTCATTTTCAAAAAACTAACAAACACTCACATGATTGAGAAGTAATTTCTCCGCAGTCTTTCTGATCTTAGCCTGGGCATTCTCGCGCTGGCGGCGGCGGGCAATGACTGTCCGCCGCTTAAGCGCAGGCGTGCCGCCGTCAAATACGAACACGGGCTTAGTCCTGAGGTAGAGAAGCTTGCAAATTCGACGGAAGAACCCCAATATGTGAGCGTTCCGAACCATCTCTCCCTTCTCGTCTCGCATTGCCTTCATAAACTGTATCATCCATATGCTCGCATCTAGAAAGAAAAATCAGAAGAGTTAAGAGTGAAAGGAAATAGTATGACAGCGTCCGTCAGGACAAGGGTTTTGGTCTACCGATTGCGAGTTTTTTCCCGGCGAGGGTTTCAACAGAGACTCGGCGGCCAACGGGGGCGAGGAGTTCCCAAAGCCCATGAACTCCCATATGCTGTTTTCTTTTCTTTCTTTCCTCTACTCAATTACGATAGAGATGATCGACCGCCGATGTTTCTTGAATTCGATTCTTGGGCTGTGCCGCCGTTGTTACCGCCAAAAGCTTCTCAATTTCGATTCTTGGGCTGTGTTTAGTTTTAATTCTGGGAAGTCCGGTAGTCGACACAGCCTAGGACGGTCCAGATGTTTGCATATATAACTCAATAGTTATGTGTGGAAATTGCTTTTATAATACTTATTTATTGTTTCATTTATTTGACTATATAAAAATAAGCATTCCTATTTGAATTTCCAAAAATTTTTAAAATAATAAAAGTTAGTCCCGACTATTAGCTGCCAATCAAAAAAGTTTCTCCATGAGTTTAGACGATCAATTAACGATTATGACTTATATTTGATCATTTCAAGAAAATTTGGGAAACAAACTTGATGAGACCGAAATATGGGATACCAAAAGTGATTTAGTGACTAATTTATGGAAATAAAAATAAAATTATCCGGAATTTATGTTTTTTAATTTGCTTAAATTAAATTATTTTAAGTCAAATGTTATAAGTATCTCCCTACAAACTTATACATCTTATTAGTAATATTTTTAGTATTAAATTATTTTTTCAAACACTTTCAAATCTTAATTTTTATTGCTGCTTAATTTATAACCTTTTTTATAATTTATTACCACCATAAAAGTGAAAACACCCCTTTCAGTGAAGTATGCGTACACAGGATTTGTTTAGATAAAAAGTTTGATAACTTCATAAACATATTCTACTTCATATATCAATCATTGTAACTGGGTTTTATCTGATTTTATTACTAAAAATCCCAATACTAGTTTTATTACTAAAATGTTCTACTATTTTCGACTCATTTTAAAGAAAAAATTAATAAAGTTTATAAAAATAATAAATAAATAAATCCGGAATGGGATGCCGAACAAATAAACTGAAAAAATTAGTATTTTTTAACTAAAAGTTCCACTATTTTTTTTCCTCATCTTAGTGAAAAACTAATAAAGTCTATAATACAAAAACTTAGAGTCTTAAAATTATATTTTTCAACCTTTGAATATCAATACGTCTCAAACATGTGTGTGTCGAGGATAGTGTTAAACAAATAGGCTTAAAAAAAATCGTATTTTCTTATTTTAAAAAAAGTAAATTAATAAAGTTTACAATGCAAAAATTAGTGTCTTAGAAATATATTTTTTAAGCTTTGCGCATCAACATACCCTTAGGGAATTTTATGTCGAGAATTTGCTAAACAAATAAACTAAAAAACTCTCATAATTTTACTATAAAACTCTATTGCTTTTACTCATTTTATAAAAATAAATTAATGAAGTCTATAATATTAGAGAAAAAATAGAGCCTAGTGTGTAACGGAGTCTAGCAACACCACTATGGTTGAAGAATTTTCACAAAAATTATAAAATTAATGGAGAACTAACATGCAAAATAAGAATTAGCACTCTAATACTTAACCAAAAATGAGAAAATGAATACTTGAAAATAACATAAGCTATGGTGCAATAATTGAAGTGGAACGACAAAATATCAAAAATATAAAGTATGCTTGTGGAGCGTGGAAAATAAGTAGGGAGCTTGTAGTCTTGTTAATCGAGAATAGAAAATGTGTGAGAGGAAAATAACGAAATTACCGTTACGACTACATTATAGGTTGCTTTTCGAATTGAATTCAAAGGTTGCTCGCAACAAATAGTGCAAAAATTGAAAGTGTGTGTGATAGCTAACTAAAAAAATAAAAAATAAAAGATTGAGTTTCAGACTTACCTGGACATAGATATGGTCATTTGAATTAGAGGTGGCAGGCGAGTCAAGTCGGCTCGCGAGCTTCGCGAGCTGACTTGATTTTGAGCTCGACTCGAGCTCAATATACATTGTTGCTCGCGAGCTTTTTCTTTTTTCGTTTTTTTTTTTAATTTTTTTATATATTTTTTAATTTTTAGAATTTTTATATGTTTATATATTTATACATTTAAAATTTATAATTTATATAAAAATAAACTTAATCAATAATTTAGTAAATTATAATATTTTTTAAAAATAATTATTTAATATGACATATATAAATTTATGTTAAAACTTAGTGATTCCCATGAATTAATCTAAAGATGATGATGATGACGACGATGATGATGGCGATCATAATAATAATAATAATAATAATAATAATAATAATAATGAAATCAACAAGCTTAATCAACAATTCAGTAAGTTTTAATATTTTTTTTAATATGATACATATAAATTCTATGTTATATTTTAATATTTATTTGTAATCTCTTCTAATTTTTTAAATTAACAAGTCCTAACAATTAATTTATATATATACATATTTTATACTATTGTAATTTATAATAATATAATTTTATTAAAAAAAATATACTAATAGTTAAAAAGTATACAAAAAATTATACAAATAATTACAAGCTCGAGCTCGAGCGATACCCTTCAAAATCGAGCTCGAGCTCCCAAAAATGGTCGAGCTCGACTCGTTGCCACCCCTGATTTGAATTAGTCATGCCTAGTGAACTCGAATTATGCATAATTTGTTTTACTTACTGTTGACAGGTGGCCCGTCGCGGATCTACATGGAGTTTGCTAGAGATTTTTTAGTATGATGTGTCCCGAGATGTTAAGAATATGCATGGTGTAGAATCCCATTATTTGCTAAATCATCTTTTTGCGTTGAGCTCGTTTTGGGCCATACCATGTTAGGATAAAAGCAAAGATTAGAGGCTTAATACATTTTTTTATTGGCCAATAGGGTCAAATCTGTTGGACTGATGAATATGGTCCACTTCCTTTGTTTTGAATATTTACAAAAATAATTGGAATATCATTAGAATTTTAAAAATATATTTTTCAAAGAAAAAAAAAAAAAAAACCCACAACAACTATTACAAATGAGTAGGTTTTGGGCTAGACCATTTTATATATGTTTGGGCTATAATTAGAATTAGGGTCGATTACATTTACACCCCGAGATTATGTTCAATTACACAAATATTCCATGTCTTTTGCGAAATTACAGTTTCACTCCCTGAGAGGTGTTAGTGTAATATTTTTTAAGGAATATTCGTGTAAGTTTTGTCTTTGAATAGGGGGTATAGTTGTAATACAATTACAATTTTAGGGGGTGTGACTGTAATTTTAATAAAAATATGAGGTATTTGTTTATTTTGATATAAACTCAAGGGGTGTCACTATAATTTACCCTTGGAAATACACATATGGCAAAATGTAAAATTACTAGTCTAAGATATAACTTCGTATTAACCTCATTTCATTAAATTTTTTCAAGAAATATGTATTTGTTATTATAATAACTGATTCTTGTAAAAGAAAAAAAATAATCACAGTCAAAATCGCAAGGAAAAATTGTGGGGAGAGGAGGCAAATCCGGCCGTCAATTATTTTTACCACACAAACGCATGTCTTGTTTTTCCAAGTGAAAGTGTGAGTTACACAGAGGAGATCGGGTAAGGCATAGCCACGTTACTCTGTTTTTCACCGACCCAGCAAGCACGTGCCACTGAAACCAAAATCTTTGAAACAGCAAAAGGAAACAAAGACTACAACATGTCGACACCTTTCGATTCATTCTCCATTATCTTTCCCTCATCTTGCTTTTTCTCTTTTCATCTTCAACACACACACACACACACACAAAGCCCGCGCACTTTTATTTCATCGTGCAGTAACAGGGCACGCGCCTTTGATCTAATCTTTCTCTTCTTTTTGTTTCTCGTTTATCGGTTAGTCTGGTTTTTTCTGCTAATGTTTATTGTTTCTGTTCCATGTTGCGGGGGGACGAGAAATCGTTTTGGGTTGTGGGATTGTTGAGTTTTTAGCTGTGATTGGGATTCTTTGTGTCCAATGGTGATGTGGGCTCTGATGCTTTCGGCTTTTCCGATTCTTGATTCTGTGATTAGTGGGGGTCTGTGTTGGATCGAATTGTTTACTCTTGTTTGCCTGTTTGATTTCTTTTTTTCATTTTATTTCTTGGTTTGTTGTGTATGTTGAGCTCTTGAAACGCTGTTTTGCGCTTAATATGTTATGTTTTGTTGGACGGTGATGGAAGAATAGTTGTGCAAAGTTAGAGAATGGGGATGTTACTTAACTATTTTTTTGGGGCAATCCCATTGCTAAATGGCCAAGAAACTGGGAATTTTGAAAAACAAGAAATCGGAAGTGTTATTGATTTGGAGTATCTTTGGACTTGCTCTCTGTATGATGAATCGAACTGCATTTTAAGAGTAAGGTTGTTTGTTCAACTTCTTGGACCAGTTGAAAGGAATGCTTTCTGATAACAATATATCACATCCATACAAGTTGCTTAACTCCACATTAATCCTTATCATTGCTAAACTTCTTTTAAATTCCTTTCATCCATCGTGTAGCAAAGTACTTAGTTGAAAGACATCATACACTGTCTCCTGTGGAGGAAGATGGATATGGATTGAAGTTTAAGATTTAAGAGTAGTAATCATTATTCAATTTGAGTTAGTTTCAGGGGTCTGCAATTCGTATTTGACTTTCAAATTTAATGAACAATTCTTCAATCCATTGGTACCCCTGTCATACTTCTTCCACATTTGGTTAATCTTTCCAGCACTATCTTGGGTTGAGGTGAAATAACCATTTTTTAACTTTGTTTTTGTTTTTCTTCTGATCCTGTTCTAGGTTGTACTCAGGTAGGTCTTTGACAAAATGTCTTCTCCCAGCAAGAGGCGAGATATGGATGTCATGAAACTGTAAGCGTCTCTTAGATATTCAGCTCTTTGAAGATGAATTCTTATTCAGATTATACTCCAAATATCATTGACCAGTACACTATGATCACCGTCCTAAATATTGTGTTTTTATTGTAGAATGATGAGTGACTACACTGTGGAACCTATAAATGACGGCATCAACGAGTTCAATGTGGAATTTCATGGTCCAAAAGAAAGTAATGTTTCCTTGGCTGTTCATTTGGATTGGCTCCATAGATGCTACTTATTTTTTTCTACTTGTCCCTCATATTTATGTTGGCGAAAATCCTCCATCCCATTGCACAGGGCCTTGTTATTTTTCTCTATTTGACTTTTAAGAAGTAACTAGAACGACAAGGATTTTTGTTTTGGTTTCTCTATTGTTGAAGTGTCCATAGGTGAACTAATTGCCAATTTAATGATTGGGTATCTCTACCTCAAATATACTCTCCCACCTCTTTCCCTCTTTGCTATGCAGCTATGGTAATCTGTAATTTGCTTGAGTAAGCTTAGGTCATAAAATGTTGGCTTTTATCGATTTCGGAAACATAATGGAGTATGTTTGATTGCAGAGAACATTAGGAACAAAAACATTCGTAAGATTGTTCTTGTAACCCTCACATTGACTTGCAGGTCCTTACGAAGGTGGAGTTTGGAAAGTTCGTGTAGAACTTCCAGATGCTTATCCTTACAAGTCCCCTTCCATTGGGTTTGTCAACAAAATTTTCCACCCAAATGTGGATGAGCTGTAAGTTCTATAGGATTCCTGTTGCAGCTTCTTTATGAGCAATAAGGCTATCATCTAAGGATCTTGTGGCCAAGAAATAAGACTTTTCTTTTGCATGCTTAGAAATATGCCACACGTTTGATGTATTATTTTCTTATAGTTACGCCTGGATATTTCTCTGTTCTTCTCAAACTGTTATGCTTTAGTTTATCATGCTTATTATTTCAGCTTTTTGGATGACAGGTCTGGTTCTGTATGCTTGGATGTCATTAACCAGTCATGGAGCCCAATGTTTGGTACGTGTAGCAGTTCACTGAAGAAAATTTGTCATGATTTAATAGAGTCGTAATAATAGAGTTGGCTGAATTTTACATAATGGGTGGGTAGGATACGATTGTCACTTAGTAATTTCCATTTATCTCAAGTCCCTGTATCACCTAGGAACAGACTAGAACGGAAAGCTATTATCCTCGTTCAACAGGAAATTCCTTCTTTCTTCCCCTGATACTTGCAAGAAATGAGTGAGTTATAATGCTTCATATGAGCATAGGCTGTGGCGTTATCTGTCATGATGAGTGTTCTTTTGGGATTCTAGTGCGAATCTTGCATTGTCTTGACAAGAGTAGTATTCATTGCAGATCTGTTGAATGTGTTTGAGGTTTTCCTCCCACAGCTACTGCTTTATCCAAACCCGTCGGACCCCCTGAATGGTGATGCAGCATCCCTGATGATGAAAGATAAGGCGCAATATGAACAAAAAGTGAAAGGTGAGTCATTGTCTTTCCAAGCCGTATATCTAAGAGGTAAAGGGTGGGCATGTTTCTGACACTTCTCTCTTGTGACACAGAGTATTGTGAACGCTATGCAAAGAAGGAGCACATGGATAATACCTTAACAGATGATAGCGACGTTGAAGTAAGCGATAACGAGGGTTTCAGTGACGGTCGGAGTGACAGTGATGATGAAGTCGCAGGACGCGCAGATCCATAGGCAGAAAAAATTGCTGGTTTCAGTGACAGTTATTTTGTTATTTGTATTATGAATGGTTACAGTCATGTAAATTAGGACAAGAAGGCAGCTCTTTAGGGACTAGATACTATGAAATGAAATCCATGTAGTAAATTGGCTTTCGTTATTGTTACTAGTGAAGTAAAACAGCTGGAAGAATGTAATATTTGCATACTCAGTCTATATATACTACTGGCTAACGATTTGTTAATTCTCTATAAAGTAACAATATTACAGTATGAAGCCAATTGCAATAGGAAATCCAATCCAATCTCTACATGTGTATATATGTTCTTCCCTTTGGAAGGGTTTTGCAATTTGGACATCTGCAGGTGGAAAGATGCTTTTCTTGGTCGCATGATTAAAACAACTATCTAATAAGTTACTAATTAAAGGAAATGATCCAATAATTCCCTATAAATAATCTAATTAAAAGAGCACTCCGAAAGATAACTAGTTAGATAAATGCATGAGCAAGAATGTGTCAATTTTAGGTTTATGTCATGAATTTGTCCCACTGGTGTGTTTTTTGGTTCAGAACTTAGATAAAATAGATGCATGATGTTCATGACACCATAAAAAACAGACAGAATAACCCCAACAATGCACTTATTTTCCCCTCATTGTTGCTTATAATATCCCAGAACGGGCAGGCTGATGCTGATTAATTCAACCTTGCCAGTTGAGCAAACTTAGAAATATCAAAAGGCCATCGTTCTCGAATCATTCAACCGAGAACGACAATCAACAATCTAGCATAAACCGTATCCAGGGGCCGGCAGGCGATATTCTTGGCTGGTTATTACTGGACTTTGTCAATTTATCTGCAAGAATACAGGAGTTCATTGCCAACTCCGTTAACCAGCATTATAAACCAATGTTTGAACTTCGGGATCTTCTCCTTGTGCTACAAGTCAGTCATATGACATCCCTGTTGCTTTTCTTGCAGCCTTTTAGAATTGTCTTCTGAAACCTGGATTTCCCATTTGACCATCTAGTATGAAACAAATCCCCATCTGGGCTTGCTTGTTTTCACTGTTTCTACTCATACACACTGCAGAATCCTACGATGATCAGGCTAGAAATGCGCTGGTCGAGTTTATCTCTAAACTCTCTAACAACCGTGGCATTCCTGGTCCGACTTCAGGCTGGAATGACTCCTCTCATCCCTGTAAGGATAGGTGGAGAGGCATCACTTGTGATAATGAACAGCTCTACGTGAAGGAAATCGCTCTTGATGGCTTGGATTTCTCAGGCGTTCTTGATGCAAGACTTCTTTGCAATGTGCACTCTCTTTCTGCATCCCTTTTGGTTATCAATGTTACCAACAACAGCATCCATGGGGACAACATGGAAGACATCAAGAACTGCTTCCAGCTCTCTCATTTAATCATAGGCTGGAATCAGTTCTCTGGCAACCTCCCCAAGTCAATTTCTCAGCTGAAGAAGCTGGAAGTTCTTGACGTATCGCACAATAAATTCTCCGGTCCTCTGCCTGAATCCTTAACCCCCGGCCTGAAGGTGTTTCTGGCTCAAGATAATCAATTCAATGGTGATATACCGGGCTATGATTTTTCCAGCTTGTCAGAGTTCAATGTTTCTTATAACAATTTAAGTGGAGCTATCCCAGATGCAGCTACTCGTTTCAAAATGAGTAGTTTCATCTATAATCTTCACTTGTGTGGCCCGCCGTTGCCCAAAAACTGCACACATGCATCACTAGCTGCAGAGTCGGCACCGGCTCCTCCACCCAAATTCAGACCAGTAAATGGCGGCAGCAGCAGCAGCAATTCAAAAGATCAGATTCTCATGTTTGCGGGCTATGTTGTGATAGGTTTCGCTATTTTACTGATCCTCCTCCTCTGCGTGTACAAAAGATGCAAGAGAAAAGACGAAAAACTCGACCTTGATCATAAGGTTGCAGCGGTTGATGATAGCATGACCAAGCCTAGTTTCTCCACAGTGGAGCTGAAGGCAGGAGGTGTGAGCAAAACCGAGTTTTCCACTGCTTCAGCTGAAAGCGCAACGGTTTCTGCATCGGTGATAATTATGACAAGCCCCGAGAGGAATGGACTGAGATTTGAAGACTTGCTCAAGTCCCCTGCTGAGCTGCTTGGAAGAGGACAACACGGTAGCATGTACAAGGTTACCTGTGAGGGTCAGGACATGACTCTTGTTGTAAAGAGGATTAAAGATTGGCCGATATCGAGCAGTGAGTTCAGGCAGAGAATGAGAAGGCTCAACCAAGTGAAGCATCCTAATGTTTTGTCCCTTGTTGCATACTACAGCTCCAGAGAGGAGAGGCTGCTGGTCTATGAATATCAACAGAATGGCAGCCTTTTTAGACTAATCCATTCTCATGGTAATTTCTTACTCAAATTTCTGTTCATGTTCAATTTGAAACCAATGAATTGCAACTTGATACTATACTAAAAAACTTTGCAGGAAATCGAACAGGCCAACCGTTCAACTGGAGCAGCAGACTTTCAGTTGCAGCTAAAGTAGCTGATGCATTAGCCTTCATGCACGAAGAACTACACTACGATAGAATCCCTCATGGCAACTTGAAATCGTCCAACGTGTTGCTAAACAAGGACATGGAGCCATGCATTAGTGAGTACGGACTAATGGTCGTGGGCGATCAGGACCAGACGTCGTCCATTTTAACTAATAGTACCCTTGAAGCAGCCCAAGAAGAGAGTAACTCCCTCTTTAAGGCAGACACTCATGCTTTTGGAGTGATTCTTCTCGAACTCCTAACGGGGAGAATGGCTTTGCACGAGGGACTAGACCTCGCTAGTTGGGTTCTGGCAGTGGTCAGTGAGGAATGGACGGTGGAGGTATTCGACAAGAACTTGATACATGAAGGTGCTAGCGAGGAGAGGATGGTTAACGTGTTACAAATTGCGATCAAATGCGTTAACAAGTCCCCTGAGGCAAGGCCTAGCATGAAACAGGTGGCCTTAGAGATGGCCGCGTTAAGGGAGGAGAACGAGCGATCAATCGACGTTTCAGAACTGTCGATGAGTAGGTCTTTCATTGATGTATAGGGGAAGATCACATCAGATTTACTGCAGTATTCTTTTCTTATGTAATGCTTATGAATTATGTGTAGTTATTAAGGTTAGGAAATATTGTGTGAAATGCAACTATATAGTTTGAAATTCCCAATCTTACACAAATGTGGATTTGTCTGGTTTTGTGGCCTTTTTCCTTTACTGATGGAAAGGAAAACTCATGAAAAACAAACAGAAGAGGACAAATAGAAAGAAGTGTGATAGACTGCTGGAAAATTCTTGTCGGAACCTGATTTAGCCGAATCAAACTAATCACAGAGTAAGTGGGATACACTTGTTATGCGATTGGTCATTTTTTCTTATTTATACACCAATTACACGACAAGCGTATTACACTTGTCATGTAATTAGTTTAGATTTGACCGCCATATAATTAGTTTAAATTTGATCGAATTAGGTCCGAACTAGAATTTCTGAGTACTGCTGCATATAAAATGAGCTTGAAATGGAAGTAGTCGGCTGAAATTGGAGTATGTGGTGGCAATGAGCAGAATATCAACTTCAAAAATTCCAAAATGTCCCTTTTTAGTAAGCCCAATAATACAGTATGATTTATGGTGGGATTTGACATTTTCTGATTTGTCATAAATCTGTTGGTTTAGTTAAAAGTGGTTAGTTGCACAAATTCAAGACTGATAATTGAATTGATTCAAATGACGGATGGCGGAAATAAAGATTTTATGTTGGGGGCAACAAATAAAAATTAAAAACACAATCATTATTATTTTTGGGGTTGAATGCAGATACCCAACGTTTGAGTGTTCAGCATTTTGTCTCCAAATCGTTTTTGTTTTTGTTTTTTTTCTTTATATATATACACATGATGGATTAGTTTGAAGGTGAACGAAGGGGTTTGTACAACGGTTGAAGGTGGTGCAGTGGTGAAGGTGGTCGACAATGGTGGATGAAGAAGATGATATTGAATTTTTTTTTTTTCCTATTTTGATTTTTGGATTTTTTCCCCTTGAAATTAGGGTGTTACAATTTGACCGCACCCTTAGTCTACTAAAAACGCATGTTTTCACACGTTTGGAATATACTTGTTTTATTCCTTGAAAAGTGAAAAAAAAAAGGGCAAAGTGCTACAAAAACTAAAGGTTGGGGGGTGAAGTGTAGAAAGAAAACAGTATGGGCTCAAAATGCAAAACGGCCCAAATATTGGGGGTGTTTGCTTTTAACCCTTATTTTTTATATGCATGTACTTCTATAATAGTTTTTCACGTTAAATATCTACACTCTTTCATACAATGTACTATTTATATGAGAAAATTCATAATGTCAAGCAAGAGATGGATACATTTTGGGAACATTTCGATACACGGAATTGAAGGTGTAGTACCTTAGTTGCGTAATTTGATGGTGAAACTTTAAATGATTGTAACTTTTGATTCGGGGTGAGTTACGAAGCGATCTACCTATCATTTTAATTGTATTCTCTAAGAGAATCCAACCCCTCGCCAATGTTGTCATGAGGGGCCTCTGTTCTTTGCAAAATCTCATCGTTTCCAACACCGTTCTAGTGTTTCTTCAAAATTTTTTATTTTTCAGCCGACTTTAATTAATTTACATTTTTTCTATAGTTATGGTTTGGCCTAATATTATATTAGATTATTGGTAGGATGTTAGTTTATATTTGAACAGAATTTATAAACTTTTAAAATAGTCCAAAATTTAACCCGTAATAATAGCTTAAATCATCCTACATCATCTAAAAATAAATGAAAATGAAACCCGAAAACTTGTTGCAAAAATTTCAATCAAACTTAATTCGGCTAAGAAAAAGATGGATCGTATCAAACACGTAGCAAATCGACTCAACCACTTGAGTTGGGGTACAATTAAATAAGTAATGGTCCGTATTCAACTCTCAAGAGCTATCTTGATAAGAAGAGTCAAATATTTAACCAAACTCATTTATGATATATATTTGACTTTAACAAACTAATTATACACATCCTTGTGAACATCTTAATGTATAATTGACTAAATTAATAACTCTCATGCATCCATATATATATATATATATATGCTATGATGTATGGACATGGACATTGCCACGGACACGATATAACATGGACACGACAATACGAATTTTTTTAAAAAATTAGGACACAACATGGCACTAACATGGCTATATCTAATATTTTATATATATATATATATATATATAATTTACACTAAATTTCTCATAAAATTAAAATATACAATATGAAAAATATCAAGATAAAACATAAATAAGCATGTCTTATATCTAAACTTTTAACCAAAATATATGATTTAAAAAATATACATAATCAGTTTATTTTAGAAAGTACAAAATGAAAAAATTTATAATCATCCAAATTAGTTAAATTATCATGTTCATCTCTCGTTTTTTAGTAATTTCATCCCGAAACTTTTAGTTTGAGAGAATTGAATTAAGTCTATTTTTAGCTCAAAACTCTTTTTTTTTTTTTTTTGACAATCCAATTTTTTTTTAAATTATAAAAAAAATCTAAACGCATCTAAAATATATCGGACACTTCTCTAAAACGTGTTGGACAAGCATGTCCGACACTATGTTATTTTTTAGTCTTTTTTCTTTTATATTTTTGAATACGTCTATACTGTATCCGACACTGGATCGAATAAATTTTTAAAGTGTACATGCATTATAGTATATATGTGGACATAAATTAAAAGAACAGAGAGGTTATAAAGTTTGGGTACGAAAAATTATTAATTAATTTGTATAATTTATATTATCACACATATTTACACCTAAGTGACTTTATATTAAAGATTAATAAGAAGAGGAATTGGCTTCTAAGCCACATCCTTATGACCTACAAGACAAGCAATGCGCGTCAACAAATGTTACATAAGCATAGCAGTAGAGTGTGTATACATGAGCAGGATCATGTCAGGACAAACAAATTTTAATCTAATCATATAAACATGATTATTTTTTTATGTCTAACCATAATATATAATTTTTAATCATACAAACAATATTTTTAATTATGTTATGAGTATGGGTTTATGATCTATAATAATCTGACAGCTGCTATGAGTAAGAATATATAGTCTCGACTTATTATTTTAATAAAATACTTCATTGTTTCGAAACATCTCAAATATTTAATCTTAAATTGTTATCTAACTTATCTTGACAAGTTTTAGAACTGGGATAATTACACTACCGTCCCACGGGGGTTTTGGTGTAATTACACGTATATTCCTTGTGATTTAAGAAATTATATCAAGGATTCTCGATCCCTGAACAACAAATAGAACACCCTATTAGCTGGAATTAACCAAATTTGTTGATATCAGTAAAAAAATTGAATGAAAATTCATATTTACCCCGATTGATTTATTGCAAGTCAAACAAAATCTTTTTTGCCCAAATTACTCTTATAAAGATGAAGATATATCCCCTTCACACGCATTAATGTGTAGAGATGTATAATAGTAGTTTGATTAGAAAAGATTTGTTTGACACGCAATAAGTCAATCGAGGGTAAATATGGATATTGTTAAACTCTTTAGCTAATACCAATAAATTCGATGACTTTTAATTAACAAGACGATCTATTTATTTGATCGAAATAAATATTATGTCTGTTAGATATAATTTCTCAAATTATAAAAAAAAATTATGTATTATTACATCAAATCATATAATCAACCTTTTTTTAATTTGAAAACTTTGGGGATTAGTATAGGGACACGGATTCATAATTGTTAGGTAAAAGTTAAAAAGTCATTAATTAAGGATTCAAAACTGTTGAGAGAGGGAGTTGAGTAACCGTAATATCAGCCCACATAAGTGGGCTTTGCAGTGAATTTACCTCAGTCAGGCCCACATTCTTTATCCATACGATAAGGCGCCCTGTCGGTAAATGTTGACCAAAACAAGCCACGACCTTCATTCGCGCGTGTGATTCAATCTAAACATTGAATTTTTCCTGCCAACAAAATAGGAAAAACAGAAAATAAAAGTGGTGTCTTTTTTGTCATACTTTTTCATCATTCTTTCTCTCTCCCCTGTTTGAAATCCTCTCAGAAGAGTGAAAAATACAGCCATCTCTTTCTTTCACATCATGTTCTGATCTATCTCTATACACTGTATTTTGTTTTTGTACACCGTACACGTCCTTCTTCATAGGGCGCCAGTATATATATATATATATAAATACAGATGCTGAAATCTTGGTTGTATGCATATAATAATAGTATTTGTTTTGAAGAAAAGCTGAAATCTTGATAATAAATTATTACAGGGCTGTAAGATTCCAAGCCAAAGGCTGTGTCTTTAGGGTTTTTCTGCAGCTGCAAGAAGCGGGTCCATGTGTAGTAGTAGTGTACATTAACTGGGTTGGCATCTTCGGTATCAAGGTAGGTAAAGACTCGATCTTTAAAGTTACTGGTGTCGTCATCTTTTCATATTATTGAACAATCAGTAGTTTGGGGGTTTACTACCTGAAAACGAATAGAAATTGTTACTTTATTAGCGCAACCCCAACTGCTGCTGCTGTACTCTTTCTCCTGATATCGCACTGTTTTTGGCACGAATTGGAGGGCTAAAGATTTGTGATCTTTCTGGGAAGAGGGCCCGAAAAAAGTTAGTGGATGCGTGCGTGTTTGGTTTCTTGCACAGAAAATGAGTGGGCAGAGTCTGTGCTTGTTTTGAGATGGTTTGTCTGATTACAGAAATGCAAGGGAAGAGATGGTTTTCTGGGCAGGGGCGGCATGCCCATTTGAAAGTTTCTTGGATTCAACATCAAATCAATCGGAAAGATGGTTTCTTGCAATACGCGCCGCCTCTTATGCCATCACCGCCGTCTTCATACGGTGTTGGCAGTAATTTCCAGAAAGAATCAAGCCCTTTCACCATCTTCATCTGGGGAACAAGAATCAGCCCTGCTGTTCTTTCATTATAGTAATTTTAAGCTGTTCTCTTTTTCATATCCGGTCTTCTCCACTTGCTTGTTAGATTTCTCACAAAAAGCTCATCATCCTCTCAGTCTAATAGAAACTTGGAAGCTTCTGGCTCTGATGCCCTTCAGAGACAGCTGCAGCAGCTCTTCCATTTACACGATTCTGGTTTAGATCAAGCTTTTATAGATGCATTACCCGTCTTTTCTTACAAGGAGGTTGTGGGTCCGAAAGAGCCCTTTGATTGTGCTGTTTGTTTGTGTGAATTCTCTGAGACTGACCAGTTGAGATTGCTTCCCATGTGTAGCCATGCTTTTCATATCAATTGCATCGATACTTGGCTCCTGTCAAATTCAACTTGCCCTCTTTGTAGGGGGGCTCTATTCAATCCCGGATTCTCAATTGAAAACCCCATTTTCGATTACGATGATTTTAGGGAAGAAGATGGATGCCCCAATCATGGCGAGAATGGATTCTCTGTTGCTCAGAAGAGGGTAGAAATTGAGGAAGTTGCAACAGAGAAAGGGGTGTTTCCAGTCAGGCTTGGGAAATTCAGGAAATTGAATGAAGCTGAAGCAGCAGGGGAGGTAGGAGGAGGGGAGACTAGCAGTAGTAAATTGGACAGGAGGCGGTGTTACTCAATGGGTTCGTATCAGTATGTGGTCGGAGATGCTAAACTGAGGGTGGCCTTGAGCCAAGAACGAGCTGGTCGAAACACTAAAGGGACAGAGCAATCTTGTAATGCTTCGGGCGATGAGGGAAAAAAGATAAGCATCGGTACTAAGACCGATAGCTATTCCGTTTCCAAGATTTGGTTGTGGTCGAAAAAGGGGAAATTCGCAAGTTCATCGGATGCACAAATGGAGAATCCATCTTCTCCTTACTTGGACTTCCCATGGATGCATAGAACACAAGGCATCTGAAAGGTGTTTTATTTTTATTTTTTCTTAATTTTATTTTTGGTTCCTCATCTATTGGTTAATGACAGTGTTGGCTTCCTTTCCCTATGAAATTTCACTGCTCTGACTGAAATGAATTTGGCGTGATATGGTATAGCAATATATACAAGTGATGCGTGAACGACTTCTTGTCTGTTTCTTATTTTCCCTATTCATACTTGACCATTTAAATGATCGATATAGTTCAATGAGTCCATGTTATTTTTCAGTCTTTTGGTCGTCGGAGTAAACTCGATGCATGTTAACATGACTGAATTATGGGGATCTGATTCTGAGCAGAAGGTTTTAAGTTAGAAAGCCTGGCATCTGGTGACTCTGTAGGTATCAAGTCCCCAAGAATTAAGAGTTAAATTTTTGAAAGAGGTAGGTAGATTGAATGAGTCAAAGGGCTATAAAGAGTTGGTGTGTTTTTTAAGATGTTGAATGCTGTGTCATCAAAAGTTACAGGCGAAACAAGTTAAAAAATATGCCTGCTGGCTTTATTAGCTAGAGCAGGCACCACACCAGTTTGCTTTGTTTTTTTTTTTTTTTTTTTTTTGGGTTTTAACAGAGCAATAATTGTCTCCCATGAGACAGCCCGCCCTTTTTTTGTTAACCCTTTTTGGATAGTGTGAGAGCACAGTCTTCTTTACAATGGGTTGTTTTAACTTTTCTTTTTGATTGGGACAGTGTGGTGGTGGTGGCCTTGTCATTGATATATGACTTAGTTATGAGAGAGAGCGCTTTTGCATTCAAACTTTAGAGGCTCACTTTGCAATATGCCCATGCTCTTATTTCTTGCCATCTCCCCTCCCTCACCTTTTCTTTCCTATCAATTACAAAATTTAGAGTGAGTTCAAGATATTAACCATTATTTTAATAATAATTTGAAAATGAACATAATAAGATCTAAAAATAAAAATTTTAGGAGCTTATTAGAAAGAAAAAAAGAAATAGAGAGTTTTCAACTTATTATTAAGATTCTCACCAAGTTTACTTAATTTTGATCGTATTAATTTACAAAATTATCACTTATAACCATCATTCTATTTTGTCTGAACACTTTAAGAATTCATTTTTAAAATATATATAAAAAAATGAAATATTGTATAAGATTTGTATGAATTTATAAAATATTTTAAATAAATTTTGAGTAAACACCCTTTTAGTAGGAATGCATTTTGGACAAGAAGAGTAAATGACTTTGATGAATGATATAATGCCTCTATGGACAAATAATTTTTTATTGGAGATGGAGAGTGAGTAAATTCAATAATTTTGTAAAATCATGTTAAGAGTAGGGGAAGGGGAAGTGGATGAAGAGCAGGCAGTGTGGTGGGCCTAAAAGCTAAAGGAAAAGGTGTAAAGGGGAGGGATCCACATCGGAGGCACTGACAGCTGAACCGCCTACTCATCATTACACCAGAATCTACCCTAGCACTTTTGTCTCTATCAATCAACCCCATCACAATTCTGCTTGCTGCCCTCTTTCTAACCTTATTTAATTATTTAATGCAATTTTTATTGTATTTTTTATTCATCATTACGTATAAAATAAAATAAAAAATATAATATGAATAGAAATTAAAAAAAAAAAATACAATCTGCTTCCACTCCTCATCCTCTCCCTTTTCCTTAACAAAGAAGGGAAATTCCAAAAGTGTGTATTTTACTGGATGAAATACCATTATAGGTTGACAATTTACTTATAGGGAAATCGGCAAAAAATCAACTTTATTACTTATTAGTATTGGTAATATACTAGTATATATAGTATGTTTAAGAATATTACCACAATTACCTTTTGCTGATTGGGCATGTTCACATATTGGTCAATGAATTTGGCAGGCAACCTTGGATTCCTGTCCTTGATATAATCTTTTATTCCCATTTCAAACTTTAGGCTACGAAATTAAGAAACACAGCCTAAATGGAAATATTTTTGCTTCTTTCCGATTAAACTATTTTCTTCATAAATGATTGCTTTTTCGAGATAAAGGGGTCGGTGATTCTTTAATGTATCTCGTGAGCTGCTGAGCTTCAGATGTCAAAAGCTGTTTAAAATGCATATTTACCTCTTATCTTACAATATCATGCCAGGGCCTCCTCAAAACCCTTTCTTATCTCAACACTCATGGCTCATGCCCTAGAGAATGTCTGTCTAAAAGTTTAAGTTGTTTTGACTCCCATCATAATCACGATCTATATACGTATTCTTACCAATTGAAGTAACAAGTTTTGACCCATCTCTTAAAGGACGTTTCAATAGTTTAGGATTCAATATTTCATTGTGTAGATGAGTTCGAAATCATTGGAAGCGTATGAAAAAAAAAAAAAAAAAAACTAATAAGTGTTGACCCCATTGTCACGACGATGGATACTACTTTACATGAATTTCATAAAAGAATGGGACACAAACACATTAACTAGATCGATTATTAGTATGTGTAAAATTAGAAAATTTCTTAAGAAGATATGTCCCACTGCAGCGACAAAGGAGCAAGTAGGTCAACATACAATTCTTTAAGCTTTATGCTCAAAGTAAAAGGAACGGAGGCTATCTAGATTGATATATGGCCACTAAAAAGCAAGATAAAATGTGAGTGATACACAAAAAAGAGAGCACTCTCCCACCAAAAAAGTAGTGTTCCTCCGCTTTTACAAAGTCGCCAGGAATTTGGATAATATACCTAAAAATGCAAACGAATTTAAATACCACTTCCGTGAAACTCTGAGAAATTTATTTGAATATTGTCCACAAGAAAGTAAGCTGGACATATATCAATTTATTCTTTGTTGTTTTCATTTCTTCTGCGTTTCTGCTAATTCCTTAATAACAAATGGTTAGAAATTAATAATACTGTACTCAAAATATAGACGAACAAAATTACCCATGAAGAATCAATTTGGTGAAGAATTAGTAACAACGTGGTCAAAGAAAGTTTCCACAATTTATTCCTCTTCCCAATAAATAAAAGATGTGTCTAGAAGACAAATTGTTATCTTCGAAAGAAAAAGGAAAAAGAATCTGGAAAGCAAATTATGAACAGTTGCCCGCTAAACCAAGATTGTATATAGAAAGATTAACTAGTTAACGAATGAGAACAACGTGAGATAAAAATATCACCCGACCGCCGTCAATCAACAGTGTCAAACCACCTGATCGCGGCACAGCGTCCGAAGCCCTGTCCCGTTTCACCACCAGTTATCCTGGCATGAACTGCGTGTCTTTTTCATTGGGTGTTCTGCGGCGAGATCGCCGCATAGCGCGACGGAAAGTTCCGGAAAACCTGGTCGGCCTCAAGTTGGCTGTTTTCGCCCCGGCCGTCATCGAAATTGAGTGAATAACTCAACGCGTCGTAATGGAATCTGGTCGGCCTGGCTCTGCCAGCGGTCCTGCTGAGGCGGCGAATAAACGTCTTCCACCTCGGTCCGGCGGCGAGCTCGGACCATTCCCGCACCTTTTTGAATGCTTCTATCCCTTTATGCCACCAAGGCAACTGAATACTCTCAGGTTGTTCTCTTCCCAAGGTTGAAATTCTCTCCCAATTATCCGATTCTCCGGACCTAAAACACGGAAAACGGAAATGGAAACAGCAGCGGCGGCGGCGGGTGAATGCGGCCTCCTGTAATTCATCGCTAGAATCTTCCTCTATAGGGGGCAATTCAGCGGGAGATTGAGATTGCGCCATCAATCAATCAATCAATCAACGGAAAAGAAAAAAAAAAAAAAAAAAGAGAAGAAAGAAATTAAGGTCTTAATTCTTCCCCGGCAAATCAGGGTTTGCCAGAGGGATGAATGTTGGTTCACTGCAAACCCTATTTCTCTCTCTCTCTCATTTTCCGTTTCATATATTAACGCCAATGGCAATGGGACCGGCGCTGAGAAAGGGATACCGGGAGCGGATTAGATGGCAACTGCCAGGTAGACAAGATCAACGGCATTGGATTTGGGTGGATCATTGAGTGTGGAGTAGGGAATATAGAGATTTGTGGACACATTTTTTAGGTGCATATGATATCATATCTCATTAATTTCTCTTTAATTTAATTTCTAAGTAATTGTAGCCCAAGACTAGTTTAGCCCAACTCAATTACGTACTTATCAATCCATCCCTTTATTTCAAATCAATATTTAATATATCAGTGATTATAATTATTAACTCTCTTAATATTTGATATAATTATGAATACTCAATTATGAATATTTGATATAATCAATTAAACTGATGTTATATGAAATTATAAATACTTGAAATTGTCAATTTTTCTTGAATAATAATATTAAAAAAAATAGGCCCGCCACAAAATTTTCATTAAATTTTTTAAAAGAATAAATAAAATTATAATTTATAGTACATAAAAGCATTTTAGTTAGCCCACCACAAAAAAATGAATGAAAATCAAATAGAAACTACCAAATTGAGTTAATCGTTGAACGACCATTAAAATTATAGAGTTTTTGGTAATTTTCTAAAAAATATTCGTAATTATGTTTAATATTAAGGGAGCTGGTTGTAATTTATTCTTTTAATACATATAGTATAGTGGTTCCTTAAGTATGAAAGTGCAGATGATTTGGAGGGGAGAGGAATAGAGAATAGATGCGACTAACAAAACGAATGGAATCGGACTGACTCACTCACTTTTATGTTGTTGATGATGATAATGATGCAAATTAAAGCATAAAGGAATCTGTAATTCTCTTTTAAAATAATTAGGGTAAATTACAACTACCTACTTGAAATTTAACATAATTATAAATACTTTCTCGTTATTTAAAAAATTATAAATACTCCCCGAAGTTTGTAATCGTATAACAAATAACTCATTTTTATCCATTTTTATGGGTAAACTGACCAAAATGCCCTTATCCAGTGAATTATTTTTTATTTAATTTATAATTTTTTTAAACTATGATGCGCAGGGAGAAGTTTCTTAAGTTTTTTCCACAGATGAGCAATAATATAATTGGCCTCTATTGATTATTCTATAATTTTAATAAAAAGTTCAAGGGCATAATGGTCAATTTCAAGCTTTTGGTTAAAAATTACAACATTTGTAATTTTTCAAATAACGAGAGAATATTTATAATTATGCTAAATTTCAGAGGAGATGGTTGTAATTTACCCAAATAATTAAGGATGATTGATGGTTGGTGATCGCAATAAAATCAAATTAATTTTGTTGGTGTTGGGTGTTTTTTACGCTTGATAGCGTTGTTGCCAACCCCATTACTTTATAATAACACCTAACGTTTTTGCTCTTTTTTAATAATCTCCTCTTTTCCTCATTAGAGTTTTGTCTTTTCTAAGTTTTGGCTTTTGATTTTCGACTACTATTATATTATTATATGGTCTTTTTGTTGCTACGCCGATGGTTGTCCTCCGTTCGAATCAGATTGATTTTTTTTATAGTTGTTCTAAATTTGATATAATTATAAATATTTTATTATTATTTAAAAAATTATAAATATTCGTCAAATGCGAAATAATGATGTAGTCCTTAGATGATGAGATAAATATTACTACTTTACCCTTGATAATACATTTTTTTAAAAATATAAAAAAAATTGAGCGTGGATAAAAATAAATAATTCGTAGAACATATTAATTTATAAACATATTTTATTTTTTGAAAAAACTATAAAAAATTATAATTTATAAATAATATAAAAAATTATACTTCATAATTCAAATTATAAAAATCTTGTTTTGCTATTTACTAAGAGAAAACCAAAATAATAATAATAATAATAATCATCGAAACCATATATAAATTTTAATATATTATAGATGTCACATGTATTGTTGTTGTGTGGGTAAGGATATTTCCAGAAGATATAATATAGATTCTTAAATAGAGTGGAAATGAAGGCTTCCCGTGCAAGAAACGTTGGCACCAAATACCAATCCTTTTCATTGTTTTCATCAAAGCATTATCTCTGTGTCTTCTGCCTTGGAATTTCTTACACATCTCTTGCTTTTATGTTCATTTGTATTTTTACTTGTGTTTTGAGATGTGTCATAATTCGTTCTATCTTATTTGTTGACTTGTAAAAAAAAATATTTGGATTTATAATTGTACGATGAAAGACTTTGCCATATGTATTTGATGAGCTGACACAATTTGATCATTTCTTCGTGATTTGTTCGACATTCATTTCTTTATTTCTGCAATATCGATTAATTGCCAAACCACTGACTTGGACTCATTTTGGAGTTTGGAAGATATTATTTCAATTGCTATATGAAAATATAACTAATTATATCACATACGAAAATTATTATGAGCCAAACATTAGCTAATTTGTTTCGATATTGGTAATATTCTTTTTTTTTTCTTTCTTTTGGGTCGAGAAAATGTGATGAATATTACAATTTTGTTGCTAATGTTTGTTGAAATGAAAACTTTTGGACCGGATATCGTCAAATGGTCTTGGTCGTACCTCAAATTTTTCATATAGCCTTGCTCGTCAAGTCTACGCACAAACTTTTTGAAACTTAGAGTGTGTTTGACAAGTTTATTTAAAATTCATAAAAATTTTAAAATATTTGAATAAAATAAAATTACAAAATGTTACTGATAACAACTAAAATTTAGAAACAAGTTAAGAACTCATTTCTTTCTTCTAACATGCCCTCTAAATATAATTATATTTATTTTGATATTAACTACTTACCAAGAATAGTAATTAATTAATCACATATATAAAATAATAATTTAAATAAGAACAAAACCAATGAAACTTAGAAATTCTCATGCAGACGCACTGGCCAAACGTGTTTGAATTGAACACTGTTGTTGCATTTTCCAAGTCAAACAAAGCACTATATAAACACCAAATTTTAAGCTATGCTCTTCTTCACAATTCTAACACATTATTTCATTTCTCTCTTACACCAACCTAAAAAAACACACTTGAAACCTTATCCTCATTCACACAACAAAAAAAAAAAAAAAGAAGATTCATGGCCAGCCTCCCTAAATGTCTCCTATCTTTCTTGATTCTTTTCTTGATTTTTGCTTCTATTCGGGCACGTCCCATCAACCGTCATCATAATAAAGCGCCAACTCCTCCTACCATAGGCACCAAGGGTCATCGCGACGATCAATTCATGTCCCTTGAAGCAAATATCAAGAATTCTGGTCCGAGTCCAGGAGACGGGCACTCGTATGCTAATGGATTTCACCATTGATAGAAAATGGTCGCATATGTTACTTTTATATATGTATATGTTTTTTCTATTTATGGAGAGTAGGCAAATTTTTAATACATTCGATTCATTTAAATGTTTGTAATTTTTGTACATAGGTTGGGGAAATTTATGTAATTTAAATCATTTGGTAATGATTGGTGTAGTTGTAGGCCTTGGCTTTATTGTATGGGTAGGGAATTAATGATATAATTGTAGCTTGTTGAGCAATGGACTATGCTTGCAAGCAGCATGCATGTATAGATATTGCACAGAGTATTGAAAGATGTCAGTAGCATCAAATTTTTTTTTTAATTAATCAAATCGTTGTCATGACACATTATTGTCGATTTTGATTTGTGTCTTCTTCCGATTTTGTTTTCTTTCTTTTAAATAAAGGCCACTTATTTTTTAAAAAAAAAATCGTTGAAGCCCATAATGTAAAGGCCCCTTTTACTTTGATTATTCGACTAAATTAGTGATAGGATAAATTTGAATTAAATATATGATACAAAATATTCTGAATTAATTATAAAATTTTCACTTTGTGGAATTAATTCTACAAGTATACCGATAATTCAACCACCCCAAATTATGTACTAAAACCCTAACTCCAAACGGGTCACCATATTTTATCGTGATGTAAACGACCAACTAAGTAAACGTGGCCTAACAGTCCAATTTTCTCTAATTTGGGCCGAGAGAGTATTATGGGCCCGTATCACCAGAGTTGGACTACATTATCTGCCCGAAACTAATTTGTCTCCAGCCTAATTCCTATTCTCTTTAGAGGAAAAAAAAAATATATATATATATATATATGTTCTCAACATATTAACACCCTCATATATAATTCAATAATTCTATTCTTATTTCACACTTTGCTTCGCTTTTATATAGTTTCTATTAATTCATAACATATTGATACTAAAATACATATACAATTATTTGAATATGGATAAATTACATTGACACCTCTTGAGGTTAGATACAATTATACAAACATCCCCTGTCTTTTGTAAAATTACAGCTACACTTCCTGACGGGTGTTAGTGTAATGTTTTTCAGGGGTATTAGTGTAAGCTTTGCCTTTGAATATAAGGTGTAGTTGAAATACAATTACAACATCAGGGGTAGCTGTAATTTTAACAAAAATAGGGAGTATTTGTGTATTTTGATCTAACTTTAAGGGGTGTCACTGTAATTTACCTTTCGAATAAAAGTTTTTTTAATAAAAATATCATGAAACGCAATAATAGTCAAATAATGTCTTTTTTTTTTTTTAAAGTATCATGAAATGGGACAAGTGTCAACAAGTGCAAATGGGAGGTGTGTTGGTGATTGTGCCATAAACAAGTTTAAGAATCACCTAGGAATCAAGATCCGGTTGTGGTCCTAATCCTATAATGTTATTTATTGTAATGAGCAACGTTCCAAGGTGGTAATAGATAAGATAAGCTTCACTTATTCCCACTACATTATCAACAGATCCAACCTTGGATAACAAAACAATGTACTCATTCTTCTAACCTTAAAGGCAAAACATGTCCCAATGTCACCTTTACATTGTACACAAATTTCACCCACAATGAGGCAAATCTCCTCATGTCTGCAAGAAATCACATGGCTTGGGGGAAATGGTGGGAAATAAACTTAGTGGAGGGTATCACAAGAATACGTTTTCAATATTCTTGAAAAATTCGAAATTGATAGTAAAAATAGTTTATGACTGAATGAATCTTTTAACATAGTTATGAGCTATTTAAAATAAAAGAGCCATACTTATAATCTAGGTTAAACATGTTTGAAAATCTGGCTGAAATTTGAATTGTCTGAAAGCCCACGAGACTCGACTCAAAAATACCATACCATGCTAGCAATAACTTAGAAAAATATCAATGTCCAAAAGATAACTACAGAGAAAAGAAAAATAATTAAAGTTAAATAAAAATAAAAAAATCTAAAGAATTATCCAGACAGTGGTTGAGACGATAGAATTTTATAAGAAACGACACCCCTCACAATATGGATAGATCGTCTAGTAACCAAAACTTATAACCATTTGAAGTTTAATTGTCAAACCACACAAATAAAGCATTAAACCTTCTACTTAAGCCTATACAAACGCTCAGACCCTATATTACTCTACAATGTCAAGTCAATTTGTTCGAGAAAATCATTTGTCAAGTCAATTTTCAGGAAACATCTTGTTAAGAAATCAATTGAATTGACAGGAAAGAGTGGTTAGGAACAAAGTTGTTGATGAAAGTGAAAATAGATAAGCAAAAGCATTTGTCATCAGAGAATTAATCATCACGCTACAGATACTTCTATACACCTATTTCATGTTATTCAAGCCAACACCAACAACTTTAGTAGCCATAAGAGTAACTCATGTAGTTATATGATCTCGACCTAATATTCTGATTGTTGTTGTAAATTGGATCTCCATAGTCAACAGCCTTTATGACCATAGCCTCTCGTCGCCCGTCCTGTTCTTGGACCGCCCCGAACACGATCTCGTTCGTTTCACAGTTTTGCTGCTCGTAATAGGTTTGAGGGCCGGGCGGGTGGTGCTTCTGGTGATGTTGGTGGTGTTGCAATTGCTGCACATGGCGCTGTGGTTGCTGTTGATAGTCTCCGTTCCATCCTGCGCTGTAGTAGGGCCGGCCTTGCTTCGGTTGCCTTGTCTTCTCCATTTCTTTGGGCATGATTGGGTAGCTTTTTCTTGGCGTAGGTTCTCTCGTGTCAATTTGTGGGGGCTCGTCTTCGCGTGGAATTACAAAGCTCTCTTGTACGGGCCAAGTGTTCCCGTGTCGTGAAGGGTGATGGTGATGCTGCTGCATGTGATGAGGGACGGGCTTTTTTCTGAAACTGGAGAACAATCCACTGAAAATCTCAACGATGGATGAACCCGTGTAAACAAAAAGCCTCCCCAACGAACTGAACAAGCCCTCTTCTTCTTTGTCGTAATCATCTTCAGTAGGAATCAGGGGAGGGCGGACTGATTTCGGAGGAGGCTTCTGATACGGTGCAGGTGGCATCGCCTTTGCATACGACTTCGGTTCCTTCACATAAACAAGAAATTTTGGTATATGCAGAGCATCACAAACTTCAAAAGATCATATCTATTTGCACAAACTACCATATCTAATCAAGCACTTTTGTACTTACAGTGTCTGAAGAAAACATAGCAGAAATTCGGCGTTGTAATAAGGCCAGCATATAACCAAAGAAACAAGCTGCGGCGAGCACTGCTATGCCTTGAAAGATATTAAGACATGTCTCAGAGATCTGATGGTTGTTAAGTTAAAGCAAAGGAAAAAGAAGAAGTAATGTTTATGTTTTACCTAAATGAAGATTGTTGTCCTCCTGGGCAGAACAATCTTCCTCATGGAGTTGGATCTCTCGAATTGCTTGATTCCCTCTGTCGATAACCAAAAGAGAGCAACTACTTCCAATGTAGACCACATCAAAATCATCAGAAAACTTGGCGTCCTCGCTCGGGCCATCAACGTGTCCTCCTCCTCGGCCCACCTTTCCACCTGCAATTGTTACAACTCCTGCACAAAGAGAAAAACCAATGTCGGCGTTTGTAGTAGGTGTAAAAGAACATGGTCATGATAAGATCCATTTTTTACCAGTATCACTAATCTTCCTGATCGCCATATTCATAGTGTCGGCAACATAAACATTCCCGTTATCATCCACAGCAAGCCCTTTTGGATGGTTCATTCTTGCTTCTCTTAGCTTCCCGTCTACATGCCCAGTGTACCCCTCGGCTGATCCAGCTAGCAACTTAGGTCTACTATCTGTGATCAGCCACACATTCATGAAGAAAACATTGTGAAGATCCAATTCACCAGCTTATCACATTGATCCAATTACCTAAAGCTATTTTGCATTATATAATCATCAATCAGTGGCCTCAAGAGGAATAACTACAATGGAAGAACGGCTGAAAAAGGGTAACAGTCGGGTTCGAAAAGATCCATCTAAAACAATCGAATGAGAAACTGCGAATTACATTAGCCTATACAATCGGGCTCTTGATCGAACACACAGACGTACCTCCCGGAATCTAAAATGCATATTACAAATAGAAAAGAGTTGGACTATAAATTGAAGCTTGCAACTTTGCAAAACTAAGACTGTGTCAGGATTAACTTTTCCCTGTATAAGATGCAAAGTTAATAGTTTATAGGAAAAGAAAAGCCAAAATAACTACAGTATGAATCTAAACGGGAGTAAAGAAGATAAACTGCCCACCATGTCATAAGTTGGTCGTAGAAGAAAAGTACCAGAAACTAACAAATTTTGAAAAGAGAGAATCAAATCAAGTGAAAAAGATCTACAGTGCCCCAAAAAGAAGAACCTTCTTCTGTGAAAAAGCAAATATAGAACCCAAATAATAAAGTATTCATAAGCAATACCCAATATCAAGAGTAATCTCCAAGAAAAGAATTCAACCAGAATAAGTTCCAAGTTCTTGCACAAGGCTTCTTGGTGTTCATCATTCATGACATACAAACTTAAAAATTGCAATTTTATTGCAAATACAACTTAAATTTTACGAAACATTTACAATGTTAAAGAATTCTATGATAAAAAAATCTACATAAATCGATGAAAACAACAGCAACTCACATCGGGACAAAGGGTTTGGGATCTTGTAAATGTTGCTGTTTTCGGAATCCAAAACCAAAACCTCCCCAGTTGCTGAGACTTCCACCGAGTGAGGTTCGATTCCAAGCTTACTCCCATCAAACACTGTTTCAACGGTGTACCCGCCTTCAAATTTCATCATTGAACGGCTGGAAGTAGCTGAAATCACGAGCACCCATTAATCATTCAACTCGAAATAAAGCAAATCACATGAGAACAGAGGAATTCTTGAAAATGTGTGCTGATTAGGGGTGATGTTATACCAGTTTTGCTGGTTGATTTCAGTGACCACAACCGCTTGAAAATGGTGGAGACAACATTTGTCACCACCCCACTTACGATTCCTGCATTTTTACGAAAGAACAAAGATTTCAAGAACCGAAATGTAAGATCAAGAATAGAAGAGTTTAATTATGTACTCACTCGCAGCAGGTGACGACGCAGAAACTGATGAGCACCCAGCAAGAAATACCATGAGAAATACAAGAAGAACGATGCGGTTCTTTCCCATTTTTCCCTTATTCACTAAGTCACACAACCAAAGTAACAGAGAATTTCAAGAAATTGTGGAGTGTGAGCTCGACATTCTCCCCCCCTATTATATGCTAATCAGCATCGTACTTTTCCATGGGTAATAAATGAGAGAGAGCATGAGGTGACAGAAGAATGAAAAGAGAGAGAGAGAGAGAGAGAGGATGGGAAGAGGAAAAGTGGTTAAGTAGAAGTAGTAAAACTGAAGGGAGCTCTGTTCAAGGCAAGAAAGCAAAGGATTAAAGAAAAAGAGGAGATGGGAGTTTGAGTCTTGAGTATTATAAACATAAGTACAATTTAAAGCAGAGCACATATGCTGTTTCTTTGTCTTAACAGTAACAAACAACTCTGTCTGAGTAACTTTGATTCTTGTGAAAATGTGATTGATGTTAGCAGGACAGCTTTTGATTGTGGTGAGTCGGCTTAATTCAGAGACTTGGGCTATGTTTAGATATGTTAAAAGAAAATGCTTAAGAAAAACAAGAGAGGAAAACCCATGTTCAAGAATTGATATGATGATATATATTTGTTACACGTAAACAAACATTAAAAATACTAGATGAAATTTTACAAATCACATGAAGTTTATGTATAAATACCAAGAGAAAGGCGGTGTAATTATCTGTAAAAGAATTCACATTTACCTTATCTTCTCTTTGCTTTTAGAAAAATTCCAACTCGAATCAAGTTTGGCCGAACCAAACCAATCACAAAGTAAATATGATACACCTACTATACGATTGGTAACTTTTCCTAAACTGTACAACAATCGCACGACAAGTGTATTGCAATCGAGATATAATTAATTTAGGTCCGACCAAGCCTAATCCGAGTTAAAATTTCCTTTGCTTTTGACTAAATTTACAAAATAAAACTTGCATATGTTCATAGCAATTCATGTTATTCCGCCTCTTGTATGCAACTCTGCATTCTTCAAGAATGTAAGAGCAGACCTCTTATCTTCACCTTAATTCACCTCGTACCAACTGGATATATAATCTATCATTTACATAAGAGTATTCGTGTGTAAATCAACCAACTTGTCAACAAACCACACGACCATCATACATGGTAGATCATCCCCACCTCTAACGTCGACGCCCGAGGAAAACTCGAAGCGTACGTTGGTGCTCTCGAGTTCCTCCGCAAGAAATCGTACCCCACATTGATCACCATTCTCTTAAACAAACTCGACCCCGTCTTCGCTTTCACGTAACAGTGCCCGAGTATGAACGCCATCCCTGCTTCCCTTGCTTCCATCAATTCCTGCAACTCTATTCGTGCCTCTCTATCCATTTGCGGGCTTTCCGGGACGAGAAATCTTACTCTCTTCCTCGGAATCTCTGGCGAAGTGATGATCTCGGTTAGCTCCGTAGTGCTCTGCTCTTCTGAGAACACATCTTCGTCGTCGTCCCAAATCTTGAGGCCTTTCGCATGTGTTGATGTGGTCCCGATCACGGCCATCTTCTCTTCGTTTTCAAGATCGCTTAACGACCCGCGGCTTCCTGGCTGCTCTGACCGGATAAACTCTGCTATACTGGAAACGAGATCCTTCTCAAACTCCACGTCGTCCATGAGAGAATCACGATAGCCATAACGTGCTATGCAACGATAAACTCGGTATTCTTTTGGCCCAACTCTTCCGACCAGGAATCTCTCCTCGGGTCTCACATGAGGCACGGGGACGTATTTGATGCAGAATAGAACTAGAACCTGATGGAAAGCTGGGAGATTCGTGACGAAATGGGAGAAGATGGCGGGTACTCCAGAGACGAGTTCTGTATGTATGAGGCCAATGCCTCGCACACGTACTATCCCGAGGTTCGGACCCAAACCTAGCAGCCAGTTGATAGAGACTTTGTTCTGAACATCAAACTCGTACTTCTTCAACGTGCCGTAATGCCATATGTGCATAACAATCAGAAATATGAAAGAAAGGGCAACCGGGACCCAAGCCCCTTCGAGGAACTTGATCAGCGAAGCTGAGAAGTAGAGTGCTTCGACAGAACCAAAGAAGAATATGAAGCAAATAGCTAAGAGGACACTTCTGTTCCAACACAGGACAATGACAAGAGACATGAGGCATGTCGTGACCAACATAACAGTTATAACTGCAAGACCTGCTCCAGTGAAAGAAGAAACACAAGACATTGACAACTAATGTACACTGCGCGCATTACCATAACGACTGACATATATATATACAGAGTCGGCTGTAGATGTTACCTGATGCATTGCTAATGTGTTTCGTGTCCCTAAAGCCAATAGTAACGGCCAAACAGAGCAGCATTAACGTCCAGTTGATTTCTGGAATGTAAATCTGCCCGCATATTTTAGATGATGTGTGTATTATTTTGACCCTTGGAAAGCAACCCAATGCACAACATTGTTTAATTATGGAAAAGGTCCCGGTAATGATGGCTTGGCTTCCCACTACTGCAGCAAGTATAGCTATTGCAAGAACAGGCCACCGCAACTTTTCTGCAACAATAAAAGGAACATTGAAAACCATGTTGTGGAATTTTGTACAGAAAACTCGTGAAGATGCAGAATTATAGGTGGAATAGGATTTTCGGGTACCAGGTACTGAGACGTAGAATCCAATCTGGTAGTCACTCTCGATTATGTGATGTCTGGAAAGATAAGCAGCTTGTCCCATATAAGCTAGGATTAGCGATGGATAGACCACAAAGCTGAAAGCTATCTGCAGTTGGGCGGTTTTCGTGGTTGAATCAGAATCTGGTCCGGGAAAATACAAACTACCGAGATTTACTGGAAAGACTAGCAATTTATTTACCTTGATGGACAACTGCGAAAAGTGTCCAAGATCAGCAAACATAGCTTCCGAACCTGAATTTATACACGCGATAAGTGAGAAGTAAGCATTTATTTAGGTACAGCAAGAGACGATATTGCAGATTATAAGCTCTTTTACCTGTTATACATAACAAAATCCCGCCCAAGGACATCCAGCCTCCTCTTTGGGTTTTCTTCAAGAATTTATACATGTAATAAGGAGAAAGTGCCTTGTAAACATGGGGGTTCCAGTGGAAGATATTGTACACTCCAATAGCACTGATGCAGAAAAGCCAAGTTATCACTACTGGTGCAAACAGAAATCCGACTCGATGGGTCCCGTAATGTTGCAGATAGAATAAGAACAGCAGTATTATGCAAGCTACTGGGACTTCTATATCTGCAGAACATGGAAAAGTCGAGCAAAATCATTTCGCAAAAAATGGCTGATGCGGGATGAAAAGTTCCAGGCCAGATATAGGTAACAACATTATGCTGAAACTACAAGGTTCAGTAAGCCTAATCTCACCTGTTGAAATGGATTTGCAACTTATAGAACTGTAGAGGCTACAATAAAACTAAGGATTCATCGTAATTATAATTAGCTGAATTTCTCTATTGCATTAAATTTTTGTGCATACATACGAAATCATAATCTTTCTATTTTATTTTCATTGTTTTTCTTCGACACAAACTATAGACTTTGACAGTGGTTGGCCGAGTCATGTACTGAGCATTTTGTGATTGTTCTCTCTTGTGCCCGTGTATTTGTTTAATATCATATTCGTGTCATGATATTAATATCAATACTCAGATTGAAATATGTTCAAGTTCCTAAGCAAAATCAATTTTTCATCAGTATGCCATTCAACTTTATTGCTTCTTTTCATTGTTTAAACACGATTAACTTTACAGACGTACGACGTCACCAAGGAAAATCTTATAATATATGCACTCGAAGTTCTTTTACCAGTGGCTGCATCTCCACTTCTAATGATACCACATATCTACCACAATCAAGAAAGATGGTGACCTAACTTTACTTTATATGTACATAATATTGGTTTGACTTTGATTAGAGTAGAAACTTTGTCCTAGTATAAGAAAAAGGCCCACAATAATAGATTTATATCACGATTTGGTGTAATCTCTTTGTCCATGGACTGCACATCTACTAAAAAGGTTTTGTTCTTTGAATTGAATGCCGGAACATCTTAACCAAAACCCATAATTTGAATCTTTCCTCTTGGTCGAATCTCAACCATCATTTCTCCCTTTATTTTTTCTTTTGTCCGTGGCACATCTCAATCGCTCCACGTTTTTCAAATACAAACAGAGCAGAAGTCGTAAAAAGAATCAAACCGAAGAGCCAAAAGTAACCATTTTAGACAAAAGTGGAGCTCTGCAAGAAACTGGAGTTTTGAGAAATTTCCTTATGCATTTATTAATGAAAATGCCATCAGCTTAATATGCAAATTGCTATTATAATCTTTGTGGTCTACTCAGACAGAAGATCTAGCAGAAGACGCCAAATTTACGGATTTTACGAATAATTGAATAGCTCATACTTCTTCAGAACTCAGAAGAATAACACTAACATGAATGAATCTAAGGAAGATAAGAGACTCACATTGGTGATGATGCTTTGACACAACAAGCTCTAATCCAGACACGGCAGAGAAAACTGCATACACAAGCAAAATACATCACATCTCAGTTCAAAATTTGCAGCATAACGCAACTAATGCAAACCAATCATCAATTCATACCCGAAATCGCTGGCGTAAGAACTCCATCTCCAATCACCATACAAGTCCCAATTAAAGCCAAAGTAAGCAACATCCTCTGAAGCACTCTGTGTTTTTCCAATGTCGATCTCAATCTCGAACTGAAACCCCTATTACCAGATGCAATTCCATCTTTCTTGTACTCATACAACTCCTCATCGGCAAGCTGCCCGTTGGGCAAAGTGCTGACCCGGGCATGCCGGCAAAGCAGGGAATACAAAGCAAAAGTGCCCCCTTCTCCATTATCATCAGCTCTCAGGACTATGAACACATATTTAAGCAGTGGGATCAAAGTTAAAGTCCAGAAAACAAAAGACAAAACACCATATATTTCCTCATTAGTTTCTGAATGTTGAATGTCCTCTGCAAAAGTACTCTTGTACACATACAAAGGTGAAGTGCTTAAATCCCCATACACAACACCTAAACTCTGGTAAGCCAATGTCAGCACAGTCCTCCATGATTCTTTCTGCAAAATCAACAAAACAGCACCCAATCATACCACCAATTACCAGAAAAAAAAACTAATAAAAGAGCTCAGATTTTTCACAAAGTTCTCACCTTTATAGCACGGTCAGGGCTCCAGCCTTCAATATCCATCACAGGCCGCCTCAAAAACATGGGAAAATCATTTCTTGGCTAATACCTGAAGTAAATTATACATATTTAAATAAAACCCTTTTGAGCAAACACTCAAACTAGCCTTTTTATGCCAGAAAACTCCAAGAAAACCAGAAAAATAAAGAACCCATTTTTTAAAAAGGGGAACAAGCACGATAATCTACAAAGAAAATACCAAGAGGATAGTGTTGGGAGGATGAACCACCGAAGAAAGGCTAGTGGGAATTGTGCTATAGAATATTGCCTAGCATATTATCTCTAATATATGTAATAATGTACGTGGACACTGTGAACAACTAATATAGTTTAATAGCAAAAATATTCTCACTAATCACTGTTCATAAGTTGGCTATCTATAAAGAATATACTCACACAAGATCAACAAACTCACCCCCACTTGACATTGAAATGTGTAGAAAAAAGATTGAATTACTTTCTGCCCTCCAAATCTGCTTCACTTTTCTCTTTGTATTTTTCTTTCTGAGTTTTAAGTAAAGAGAATAATATCCCGAGTGGGTGGGTGGGGGTGAGGGTGAGGGTGGTGTGCTTCTATATTATCTTCCTTCTACTTTGTATGCACTTACTCTCATGTTGATTGTTGAGTGTGTTTGTGGGGTTGAAGGGGCTGGGGTGGGGTGGGTGGGGGGGGGGGTTGGGGGGGTGGAGAGGGGTAGTAGATAGTAGTCGTCTGCCACTAACTCAAACTGGAGCAGCGTAGTAATAAACTTTGGACTGACACTGAAAGTAACGTGACATGAGAAAAGAACTCTTGAGGCAGAGTGAGTTGACTCAGTGGGGGACTGCTATTAATGCCCATTCTTGATCTGTTCATCATTTATTTGTTTTTCTTTTCCCTTTTTTTTTTGGGTTTATTCTAGGATTTATATTTTACATTTTAATGTTTTCTGTAAAAAAATTCAATTCTAGTTTTTATTTAGCTTTTAAAGTTTTAAAATATAATCAGGGTCTTCAAAAGATTAAATTTTATTGTAAGATCAGAATGATAATTTTATTTTTGTTTCTCTTTTAAAAAACTCTCCAAGAGGGATAAAATAGTCACAACAATTGTTATTTCAACTTAACATTTGAGAATTGGAATCTCCATACGAATTTTCAACTAATGATGTCTTAGTCTAATAATTAAGGTTGAGGTTTCATAAACAAGTGTAAGATCATATGTTCTAATTTTATCGAACGTGTGGATATATATTTCATTTTATGTGAGTTATTGTAATTTATTAGTTGAATTAATGTATCGTTTAATTTATTGAGATCCTGATGTAATCATATATGTAATTATCACTTTAAAAAAAGTGGAATTTTTCAAAGATAAATTATTGAATAAAACGTGCTTTGTTTGGATAAAATCTCACGAAATCATGTGGTTGAATGTTGATTATTAGCTCGATTGAAAGAAACCCTTTACTTTTCTATTTTGTTTTCTTCTCAAAGAATGACAAAACAAACAGGAAAGCAATACGAATCAGGACTTGCTCGAATGAGAACAATGAATAAGTTGATCATTCGTGAAAAAGCGCTCCTATTATTCAGAGATTGTATTTAAAGATGATGATACCCTATTTTTATTTATTTTTTAACTTTTGTCGTGTTTCTTTAAAAGACGCTTTTAGAACGTTAATTTTAGTTCACCTAGGCTGAGGCTAGCTTAATTACTCGTCTAATTACGTAATTAATGAGAGCAGCAAATATTAATTTCAAATCACCCCTACCTAACTATCGTATGCACTAGTCGATGAACCCTAGTTTAATTGATCAAATTCAGGCCCCATAATTCTAAAGGTCATGGATCAAAATTTATGCGTGAGATGATGTTGGGACTACTGTATAATAGATATTATTTAATACTATAATAGTTAGATGTTGTTTATGTGATATAGTCGATATGATTATTGTAATTATTTTTGTTCGATGTTGATATTCGACAGAATTGATTGTAATATTTTTACTTTAATTAATAAAGTTCATCATTTTCATTTAAAAAAATAATAATTATCGTATGCACTAATGAATTCCAAGTCAAGAAAATGAATCAAATTAGATCAATAATAAAATTCAAAAAATATTAAAGATTCCAGGAAATCGGGCATTTATTCAGGCCACTTGAATTCGATTACATCTAATAGTATGTTTTAATTATTATGTTGACGATTATATGTCAGTTCAATTTCATTTTCATTTTACTTTTTTTATATTAATTTGGAGAGAAAACGGTCATTTCCGTTACCATAATTATTACATCAAAACTATCAATAGACAAAAATCCACATTTTTAATGAAACTTGAACATAAAATCTAAAACCCAGCTTCGCCATTAATGAATTTTCTTTATTGTTATATTTTCTAGTGATACTGAAATTTGAAATTATTATAGTAATTTTAATTCGAAGACGTGATGATCCCAAGGAATAATTCAATTCAGATAAGTGACGGTAGTTGAAAAAACGAGCAATTGTTAAACTTTGCTGAAAGGTCGTCAACTAAGATTTTTTTATACTTAATTAGTTCGGATGCGAAATTGAAAGAAAAGTATGAAAAATGATAATTCTTGACCTCAACCAAATGTCCGTATATGTACTTATTCACTTATTGTAATTTTTGATTTTTCAGATGTTGAGTAATCGACGACGGTGATTTTGGGTCATTGAATCAAATTGAGATCAGGGTGATCTAACTTAAGTAAAATCGAGATCTGATTTGGGCATTCCAAATTCTATTGGAGTAATTTTTGGCAATTTAAATGAGTGATTAAAGTGTGTTGATCTGCTTCTACGTAGCTAATGTTTGGGGGTGACATGAAAATTGAGTTAGCCAATTTATCCGATTTTAAAGGCATGACCGTTTTGACACCCAAACAGGGTGCATTAACGTGCTCGTTGGTTTTCAGTTAGGAGGAAACGTTGAATGGACCGGCAGCTTAAAATATCAGAGAAAGTGTTTGTGCAACCAAATACTTGAGCCGAACAAGTTTTAATGTGCAATTAATTTTCTCCTAACAATAGGACAATCAGGGCCCATGGAATCCAATGACTTGAGCATATATTTCATGATAACACCATTATTATGATAAGGGACTGTTTGGGTTTTCTTCCTTTTTAATTTTCGAGGTGGGGTTGGGGTGCACTTTACTAATTTGGGGAGGAATTCCATTTAAAAACTCGAATTATATATATATATATATATATATATGCTCAGGAGACTATCACTCCCGAAGAGAAGGCACATGATGATGGCATCTTATTACATACAAGTCTCTAACAAAATACTAAAATAGCATTATACAAAAATAATTAGGAAAGTAATGAGATTTAGGTCGAGGTTATCCGATCTAAAGCTAATCAGGTGATGACCAAGCGATTATCTGATAGTGGCCTGGTGGCTTCTTAAGATACATGTTCGAGTGATTACTTTGGACTAGACGAGTAAAGTTAGTCCGAAACAGAAATCAGTATGCTTGTTAGGATGATCGTAACTAAGAGTTTTCATACTTAAATTAGTCTTGAGGTCGATATTATAGAGATGGCAAAATGTGATCTAAAGTGTATTAATTGATATTTATAAAGGGTCAGTTATACTATATAGTGTAGAGTCACGTGCCGACTGAATAATCATCGAATGAGTTTAGGACAATAATTAACAATTTAAGTCGATGGATCAGGCAAATCGAGTGCGACCTGACATATTCAGAAGATGCAAATCGTGATGTGTTAAGCGTTTTTCCCATTTTGTAAGAGCAAATCATTTCTTTGGGTTATTTATTGTATTTTCCATAATAATTAATCAACTTTTGAACATTCACAAAAAATAAGGAAAGAGTACAAATGTAATAATGAGGTGGACAACCTCAAAAAGTAAAAAAAAGTTTACCGAAGCGAACAGTGTTAATGATGAGATAAGAAAAGAGCAGGTTATGATGAATGATGATGATGCTGCTGTCTTTTCAGTCTTGATGACACTGAAAATATTGAAGTGAAGTAGGTATCCGCACCATCACCATAAAATAATTGTAATAATAATAATAATAATAATAATAATAAACATCTGTCCCACTCCCACTCCTCCAAATCAAAACTCAAAAGCAACTTGTGATTATCTTCTCCCTCTCTCTCTCTCTATATATATGAACACGTTTCTTTTTGTGAGTGGGTTTCCACAATTCCAGCAATATGGTTTACATTCACTTACAGGTCTTGTCTCTATTTACGTGTAGCTTTAAAATCAAATTTTATTCATGGAATTCAATTACTCTTTTTTTTTTTTTTCTAATTTTTTTTATTTATGTATATGGAAAAAACCTTCCTATTCCTCTTATACCTAATTCAAGTATTTAATATATATATATATATATATCTGTTCACTGCAAAAATAAATATGAAACAATGATTAGGCAGAAAACAAGAGATTGAAGCTCAAGGAGTGGCGCAGATTGAGCATCTTGTACACGCAAATTACGATCACTAGCACCACTCTGATTTAAAACAAAAATAAATAAACAAGAATCACAGAGAATCTCCAGTCTACATATATATAATATAATAAAATAAGATAGAGGATTGCTAATCCTCACTGTTATCTGATTTATATTTCAATCATTGGAGTTTAATTAATGGATCTGATGAAGCAGATGGGGAAAAGAATTGAATGAGTCTCCACCGTATCCGGATTTTTGTTCTTGTTCAGCCCTTGTTGCATATGGCCAGCCCTGCCCTCCATTAATATTCACAAACTAATTACCCAATCAAATTATGGCTCAAAGTTTTTACAATATGATTGTTGAGAAATACACTCAAGGGGCATAATTAGAATCTATTGAAATATTAATAATTATTTGTGATAGTATATGTACGTGTGGGTGTGGGTGTGTGATGGCTTTATATAAATAATTTGAATTTTCAGTTATCAACTTTTATATATAGATAGATAGAGGGGTGGTGTATAATGTATAGGGTTAAAGAAGGGTGTATAATGGGGTGGTACTTGATTTGGCACAACTACATGTGAACACGTGCACAGGAGTAGTGTTTTGCTCGGAGAAAAAATCAGCATTGTGTTTGATTTTGTTTTCAACCCGTTTCTTGATGGATTGAAAAGAAAATCGAACATGGCCTACCTCCAAAACACTTTTACTCGATATTTTAGATGGTTTTGCTCCAATTCTCCCAGAAGGTATCATTTTTTATACAAGCATACACATATATATTATATAATTCATTCAATCCACCCACAAACAAACAAATATTAATACATAAATATACATATATTTATAAAAATAATAAAAAAGACATAATTTGACAATGAATGCACGATATTTTTTGTCTCCGATTATACAACACAATACATACAACACTTTTTTTTTTACATTATTTTAACTATTTTCCAAACAAATCATACACAGGATCTCTACCGCACACTTAATTATTTTTATTTTTCTCTCTTATCTCCACAAAGTAAAACGAAATACTCAACCACAAAATACAACGAAACACTCTAAAAATAAAATCAAACATAACGCGAGTTTTTGGGCTCTCCTACAATACAATTGTCCTACGCCCCACCCCCGTCAACCAAATCATGTTCTTCCAACTTCACATTAACATTTTCGAAAAAAGAGTATGTGCTTAATTACGAGTATACAAAGACTCTCTAGGGAAAGAATTTTACACGGAAGCATGCAGGTGCAGCACAATATTGATGAATAATGAGATGGTGACGCGAGTCTACACGCACTACAGTTCATTGTCAGAAGTGGGTGACCTCTCTCTACCTATTATTATTATGAGACTAGAGTATACAGATTGATCGTGCATACATATGATAAATAATTTTTTATATTTTAAAATATATTATAAATAAAATATATAAACAAATATTATATAAAAAGAAAAAAAAAACTAACTTAAAGTATTATCAAGACAACAAAAGAAGTTGTATAGTGGTGTCGAAATGACGTGGAGTTACTATTGTAAAAAATATGATTATAATTAATTTTAAAATTATCTAATTAGAGGTGTAATTGTCATATTTAAAATGCGCCGTTTGTGAGTGTAACTGATCTTTTCTTTCTATATTAGTATAGATAATAAAAACATAGGGTTGAGTGGATTAGATTTTCTTTTATAATTCTATTTCATGTTTTTTTTCCTATTCAACATACACACGTCATGTGTGTAGGTACGTCATCGTGTATTTTATTTTGAAATTTTTTTTATACACATAACGTGTATATTGAATGGAATATAAGACAAAATAAGATTTACAAAAGAAAATTAGTAGGATTGTGCAGATGGGGTTTGGGCCACATCCACAAAAGTTCAATTTTTTATTTGAGGGGCCACAAACAAGAGTTCATTTGGGCATCACATAATTCACAAGTTATTGCCTATGTTTAGGGCAAAAAGTGTGATGGTCCCCTTCATATATATCTGACAAATATTTTGCTTTCAAATGGCTGTGATTTTTTGGATCTTTATTCCCCACCCCACCCCACCCTCACCTCAATATATATTAATATTATTGTATTTGTACCTCATCCCCAACTTTGATAATTTATTATTATGATAAACAGAGAAATAAAATTTTGCTGAAACCAGAACGTATACTAATTTGGGCCGCAGTAAGTACCCAAAATATATGGCCCAAAAGATAAAATTACGAAGTTCTCGCCCATTTCTTCCAAGTTGGGCCGAATTAAATTGCAGTAAATGGGCCGAGTTTATTATTATTATTATTATGAAATAATTACCCATTTTACGAAATCTCCGACATTCCCGCGTTTCCTCGTCTTACCACCTCAAAAATTTCGATGGCCGCTAACGATCACCTAACCACCCCAACCCCACCCCCCCGGGGGCTCATTTCCAATTTCCCTCCATTGCATGACGCTTCTTCACCTGCATTCTTTCTTGATAATCAGAATTCTTATCCCTAACTGGACCCGTTCTTTGCATTTCGACAAGAACCCTTTCTAAATTCCAAAGATTTCTACTGGATTCGTCTGAAAACAATCACGCGGAGAATCCGAGCTGAATCGGCCTCCGCCATGGAAAATGATTAGGATATTCAGCAGTCCGGCGTCCCACCTCCGCCAATTCCGGCGAAATATTTCCACTCAGGCCACCGCCGACACCGACGAGCCCAACTCCCTCACCATCCTATGGCACTACCAAATCCTCGACCCCAGCAGCGACATCGTCAATCACTGGAACCACATCTTCCTGATCTCCTGTTTGATCTCCCTTTTTATCGACCCCCTCTATTTCTATCTCCCTTACGTCGTCAATGGCGAGGCTTGTATGTCCAGTGATAACAACGTATCTGTCTTGATCACGTATTGTCGAACAATTTTCGATGTATTCTACCTTCTCCATATTTTGATGAAGTTTCGAATGGCTTTCGTGGCTCCTGGTTCCCGGGTTTTCGGTCGTGGGGAGCTCGTCATGGATCCTCGCCAAATCAGAATGAGGTATCTCAAGTCCGATTTCATTATCGATCTCACAGCCGCGCTTCCCCTGCCTCAGGTAAATCTGATCTCTGATTTTGTGCTTCTTCTTCAACCTCACAAGTCATTGCTACAATATTTGAATTTATAGAGGTCTTATACTGCTGTATGAAAACGGCTTGATTGATCATGCAGATTCTCATCTGGTATGTAATTCCAGCGACAAAATCCGGGGGAACTGGTCAATCTAACAACACTCTTGCCCTTATTGTCCTCATCCAATACATACCCCGATTATTTGTCATTTTCCCCTTGAATAGTCGGATAATAAAAACCACAGGTTTTATTGCTAAGACGGCTTGGGCAGGAGCCGCGTATAATCTGCTTCTATACTTGCTAGCCAGCCATGTGAGTATATATCCACATCTTACCTGTCACTAGACGAATTTCATCCTTGGTTATGACTTATCTTCGCTTCATCAATTCTTATAGATATTAGGAGCGTCATGGTATTTGGCATCTATAGGGCGGCAGCACTCTTGCTGGACAGAAAAGTGTGTCGAGGAATTTGAAAGGATCCCACCTTGTAATTTGAAATTCCTTGACTGTTCAAGTATGGACACGGGAAGTCTTGAACGGCAGTATTGGTTGAACATGACGAAAGTGCTTACAAATTGTGATGCGAAAAATGATGATTCTGATTTCAAGTTTGGGATGTTTGCTGAAGCTTTTACTAGCGAAGTTGCTTCATCGCGTTTTTTTGAGAAGTATCTGTACTGCCTTTGGTGGGGCTTAAGAAATTTAAGGTGTGATCATCTACAAGCAAGTGTTGTGTTCTGTATGCAACTTTTTGTCTTTTTCTTCTTTTCCTCTTGTCTAGGAGACTCTAGCTTGGTCGATCAGTTCATCTGTCACTAGACTTGTAACTTAGAACAAATCTGTCATTACATTCTCAAGTATTTCCTGTTTATGTTTCTTATACCCTTGTTTTCAGTTCATACGGACAGAATTTGAGCACAAGCACTTATCTTGGTGAGACAACATTCTGCATTGTTTTGTGCATTTCTGGACTGATTCTATTTGCACAGATTATCGGCAATATGCAGGTATTAATATCTTCTTTTAAGTGTATCTCATCATTGGTGTTATGCGCGTGCTGTAAGCTTTCTCAGAGAATGCCTGCGATTAACTATTAGAATGATTTCTAGGTGCTCAGTTTCTGATTCATTGTCCTGGGTGCTCAATGTCAGTTGTAGAACTTGTAAAAGAATTGCTATAACTATGTAGGAATTTTTTAAAACGAAGGTCGTGTTGGTATTAGTTTAATATGCAAGAAATGATCGTTCATTCTTCAGAATTTTCTTTGTTTCTTGTCTTTTGTTGAGTAGTAGAGGTGTGTAGAATAAAGTATGATAATCTGTTATTTTTCTTTTCTTGAACGCAGACTTACTTGTCATCGATGACTGTGAAACTTGAAGAGTGGAGAATTAAGAAAAGGGATACAGAAGAATGGATGAGGCACCGCCAGCTGCCAGAAGATTTGCAAGAACGCGTTCGTCGATTTGAGCAATATAAATGGCTAACCACACGCGGAGTCAATGAAGAAGATATTCTGAAGTCATTGCCTCAGGACCTTCGTCGTGAAATTCAGAGGCATCTATGTCTCAACCTTGTCCGCCGAGTATGTAATTCTTCTGTGTCTTCAGCAATTTATCCTCAAAATGTTCTCATATATTTCCTGTTTGGGCAAAATCTGAATATTGGCTTCTTCAGATTTTGGAAAAGTAATTTCCTCCACTGCGGTGCAGGTCCCATTCTTTGCGCAGATGGATGACCAACTTCTTGATGCCATATGTGAACGCCTGGTCTCGTCACTGAGCACTAAAGGCAGCTATATTGTGAGAGAAGGTGATCCAGTGAACGAGATGCTGTTCATCATTAGGGGACAAATGGAGAGCTCGACAACAAATGGAGGACGGTCTGGATTCTTCAATTCCATCACCCTTAGACCAGGTGACTTTTGTGGGGAGGAATTACTGACATGGGCCTTAGTACCTAATGCATCCTTAAACCTGCCCTCTTCCACTCGAAGCGTCAAAACTCTTACTGAAGTTGAAGCTTTTGCTCTTCAAGCTGAAGACCTTAAATTCGTCGCTAATCAATTTAAGCGCCTCCACAGCATGAGACTCCAGCATGCATTTAGGTACTATTCCCACCAGTGGAGAACATGGGGTGCTTGCTTCATACAAGCGGCATGGAGAAGGTACAAGAAGAAGATGTTGGCAAAGAAACTCATTTTAGAAGTGAACTATGACGAGGACGATGATGGTTATTATAGTGACGAGCAAGATGGAGAATATTCAGACGAGGAAACTGGCGACAGGACATCTGTTGACAGTCCTGCCCAGAATCTTTCAACCACAATTTTGGCTTCAAGATTTGCTGCAAACACGAGAAGAGGAGCCCTTCAGCGGATAGCTGGAGCTCAACCTGCGAGCTTAAAGATGCCCAAACTGCTTAAGCCAGATGAGCCGGATTTCTCTGGAGAAGTTTAGTTTAGGGTGTAAAAACAGATAACTGGAAAAACGGGGAAGAATAGATAAATTGTGCATTAGGTTTTGAGCATTTTCCGACACAATCATGCTTTGTCCGTCCACATCGAGAGAGGGGTGTCACCCTTTGTTACTCCATGTACAGTGTAATTACAACTCTCTGTCTATAAAGCTGTAACATTGGTCATGCACAATGAGTAAGCAAGATTCTCTCTGAATGGCCATGGTTCTGGTAAAATTTCTTTGAGTGTACATGTCAAGAGAAACTACAGTAAATCATATGGAAGAATACTAAGTTGAATATGTAACGTTAGAAACGTTCAATTCACTACAGTTTCTCGGAGCAATCTGGTGTGGTATGAGGTGAAGGTGCTTTCGTCCTCATTGATATACTGAGAGCCTCCTCTAATTTCACTATAACTCGTGTGATAGATGGTCGTTCTCGTTTATGCCCAATGCATAACAGAGCTAGCTCGAATACAGACCCAAAGGCTTCCACTGAATATTCTCCGTTAAGGTTTGGATCAGCAAATTCTGCCACACTTCCTTTCTCCATAAAAGATTTTGCCTGTTGAGTAAGAAGAGACACGTTACACTAGGAACTTGCTGGTATTAGAACAAACATAGACAAGAAAAGGACGAGCCGGGATGTGATTACAATTTTGTACAACGGTTTAGGTTTCTTCATATCCATATTGATAACCTTCCTGCCTGAGAGAATCTGCAGAAGTACTACTCCGAAGCTGTAGATATCACTAGCTGCACTCACTTGACGGTTGCTTTGGTACTCAGGGTCGACGTAACCAAATGTACCTCTCACTTCTGAACTGACACAGGATTCACCAAGATTCATTACCTTGGACAATCCAAAATCTGAAAGCTTGGCTTCGAAATTTGTTCCGAGGAGAATGTTAGTTGGCTGTGAACAGTAAGAATTTGTTTCAGTTTCTTTGATTAGAATTCTGATGTAATCTTAGTATATTGACAGATAACTTCATTTTATCAGATAATTTTTATCATATAGTATAATGTTGTACCAACTATCATTGCAACAGACCTTGACGTCCCGATGAACAATGCATCCTTGAGGAAACATATGGAGAAACCTTAGTCCCCGAGCACTGCCAATTGCAATCTCAAGTCTTTGAATCCATGACAGAACTTTATCCTTCCCTGCTTTTAGTGAATTAAACACTCTGGTTAAGTTAAAATATAGATAGCAAATCTAGTCATGGCTGTGAATGCATACCGTAAAGCCACTCAGAAAGGCTCCCGTTGGGACAAAGTTCGTATATAAGGAAGCATTCACTTCCATTTTCACAGTACCCCACCAGAGCAACCAGGTTTGGATGCCTCACCTGCACTAGGCTTCTAATTTCTCTGAGAAAAGTGTGAACACATCCGTCGTCTGTGATTTTCTTGATTGCGACGTGCTGATTGTTGGACAACACTCCTCTATACACCTTTCCTAGTGTGACGGGAGCGTGCCAGAGTTAGATAAAGATGTGGTTTAAAAATTAAGCATTAGCATGCAAAACAGAAGAAATCTGTATCCTCATGACTTCATCTTCTGATATATGTTTGTCCGGAAACAGCTTTGATACCTGATGTCCCTTCACCAATCAAATTTGATTCCAACAGATTGTTTGTGGCAGCCCACACTTCCTCGATCGAGACTTTCAAAATCGAAGATTCCTTAGGTATTGCAGACAACGCCGGTTTCCATGCTGGAAAGTTTGACAAGACAGGTCTCCAAGCTGGAAAATGTACACGAAAAGTTTCAGCATGATCATTTACCCCATAAGTTACTTATCACACGAACCAGAGGAGCACGTATACCGTCTTTGTCAGCTGGTGCTATTGGCATCTTTCTTCTTTGTGAAAAGATCAATACGGAAACGATCACTACCACCAAAAGTCCCACGACACCTCCAATAAGTATGTACAAGCCTGCCCGTAAAAGGATTTATAGAAGTGTGAAACATAAAGCTCACACATATAAAATTTGCATATTTCTCTCTGAGCAAGTAAAGTTGCATATTTGGAGACTCACCTGGCCCTATTCTCTTGTGTTTCTGTTCTTCAAATTCAAAATCTGCAAGGCCAGAAATTTTGAGGGATGATAAAAAAAGTTATAAACCAAAGGAGATCATCTGTTTGAGTTACTTGCCTTCGTTAACCTGTTGATTTCCAAGGCAATTGTAAAGCTTCGAAACCCGTTCTTCATCGTTAATCTCTGTACTGACTAATGTAATTAAAACTGCAAAACGACATACTTCAGAATCTTCTTCCATGGATTTGCCACCATCAAGGTGCATTTTCTTTATTTCTTCCCAGCTTCTTAAGCAGGAGCCACACGAATCACCCCACTCATCAGCAGGACTCGTTCCACATTTACCTTTCAGCCGCTCAAGTTTATACCTCAATTTACTATTGACATCATCAGTTGAGAAATCCGAGCAGCCTCCAAGCCCAGCCGTTAGCTTCTGCATTCCACAACCTGAAACATCTGCCTCATTAGCCTTCATGTTGTTCCAGCATCTCCTCTGCTCACTTAAGTCCAAAAAGATCTTCCCTGTTTGATTTGCTCTAAGTGCCAACGCATAAAGATAATGGCAAAATGCTCCTCCTGAGCAATTTTTATTCAGAAAACCGCCCCAGTATCCACCGTTACAATTACCAAAGGGGGACGAGGTTTCAGCATTAACCATGCAATCAGGAGCAGCTGCAGGCTGAGAGGCTGAAACGTTCACTTCGTTAATCAAGAAGAACATATAGACATATACCATGAAAATCGACACGTTAAATCCATGCCATTTGTGAATAAGTGGCATGGTTTTCTGTATACCAATAATTCTTCGACAGAGCAAGAAAGGCTATAATGCATGAGACTTCCAAACAAGAGTCTTCTACGTTTTACGTTTACTACTAATACTAAATATTTATGCGCATTACTATTTACTTTCCATGTCTTTCAACTGAGATTTCAGCGTCTTTTACTGACGAAAGATTGGATACATCGTCGACATGGAAATATATACAAAGCAAATCAGAATAAACTTTATGCATTTGTAACAAAAACAAGTAGCCGGCAGGTTTGATATTCAAGAAAATCTATATCTTCAATTTATTTAGTTTGTGTGTATCTCCTCATTGGTCTCATCAGGTTGGACACTTGCAACTTTTGTTATCATACAAACATTTAATTAATACACTGGCAACAATGCAATTTGTGTAGAGGTAAATGACACTCTTTTTCTTTCTACGTTTAGTTCTTTAGCTGTTGAAAGCTGCAGTTTCACAGTGGATTTGTCATTTTATGTTTATTCTAACTTTATTTAATGAGTAAATTACATCTACCTCCCCTAAGGTTTGGCATAATTATAAATACCCTCTCGTTGTTTGAAAAATTATAAATACCTCCCTGAGGTTTATGACCGTCTAACAAATAACACATTTCCATCAATTTTTATGGGTGAACTGACCAAAATGCCCTTATGAACTAAATTATTTTTATTTAATTTTTAAAATTTTTTTGGACTACAATGTGCAGGAAAAGATTTTTTAAGTTTTTTATACAGAGGAGCAATAATGCAATTTGCCATTGCCGATTTTTCTATAATTTTAATAAAAAAATTCAAGGACAAAATGGTCAATTTCAGGCTTTTGTTAAAAATCACAAACTTCAGGGGAGTATTTTTAATTTTTCAAACAACGAGTGAATATTTATAATTATGCCAAACTTCAATGGAGGTAGATGTAATTTATCCTTATTTAATTTCCATGTAATTTCCCCAAATGATAAATTAAACTGAAGAGTGGTGGCCTTAAGATCAACTGTATAGGCTTTGGTCATATACTGAAAGTAAAATCACTTGAAGGAGTAAATGTGCAGGTGTCTTGAAATATATGGGGTTGAATTTGAATTTTGTTAACTTAAGAGGGTACTTTATGCAAAAAGCACTAAAATACAGGAGTAAAAGTGAATATTCGCCCTGTGATGGTCATTAGGAGTAGGCCAAATACATGAAGAATGGATTAAAGAAAAAAAAAACAGTAGTAGTATAATTGAATTTTCAGTTCAAAATGTCAATAATCGCTCTCAAACCCTAATTACAACATTACGTGGAGGAGGATGAAACCAAGCAAGAAGAACAACACATCCATTTCTTCGGAGATCGAAATTGAGAACGAAGGTTCGTTGCTTTGTCTCTCTCCTTTTTTAGTAATGATTGATTAATTGCTTGGATTTGTAGTATCTCTTTTTTTTTGTTTGTTTTTTTTTTGGCTTCTTGAAATCTTGTAATAGACTGATAGTTGCCCCAAATCTGTAGTGTATACGGAAGTAATCCGGTAGCAGTAACCTTTTTTTTTAAAGAAAAAGAAAATGGTGATAAATTGCCTCATTCATCAGAAATCCACTTGCAATTTTTAGGATTAGTTGCACTCACTGCCTAATTGGTATAATCTAAAATTTGGTGCTTTTTGAGTAACGTGCATTTTAACAGATTTTTCTTTTGTGAAGATAATGCAAAGATGAAAACACATTCTTTGTTTCTCGACTGGCAATATGAAGTATATACTATGTTTCTAGTTTTGTATATTTTTAGCTGTGAGCTTTAGCACTTGTATATGAAGGAAGAAGTGAAGTTATGAGCTATTGTATCTCATGAAATTGTTATTGCTGCTCATTACATGATCTCTTGATAAAAGAAACTAATTTAGATGTTTGAGGTGTGGAATTAGAATGAGAAATGAGACTAGTGTCATCGTTAGATGAAAAGAAAACGATGAAGAACCTAAAGCATATATCATTGCATTACTCATAAAAGCCTTTTGTTAGTAGTTTGTCATGAGCATTTCTTGAGTTGCAATTTGAAGAACAAAGCTGACGATATAAAAGAGAAATTTGAAGGGTTGGAGATAGCCCTTCGCCATATTGCCTTTACTGGCAGTATATATAATCTGAATAAAATGATTGTTTGCAGTAGAGCATCTCGGTAACCATTTCGCCTCCTCTATTAGTTGAACTCAGAACTGTTGATTTCCGTTTGTTTAAGTGTCTCACTGAGTATGTTGTTTAAAGCATGCCATGAAGAGCCACCTTCTGCCATAGCTTTCCTGGCAGCCTTAGCTACCTCCTTCACCTTCTCCCGTACTGTTTTCCCCTTTTCGCCCTCCATCAATTCCAACACTGTATACGTCAAGCTCTTCGAGGTGACAAATCCTTTTGCTGATCCATCAACTGTATTAACCCTGAAACCAATTTTAATCTCTTCTTCTACCATCCTTGCATTAAGATGTTGCTCGGCCATCATTGGCCATGCAAGAATCGGAACTTCTGCACATATTCCCTCTAAAACTGAGTTCCAGCCGCAATGACTGAGGAAGCCTTGTACAATTGGATGTTCAAGAACTTCTCTTTGATCAACCCATTCATTTACTATGATCCCTCTCTCACTATCCTTGTCTTCAAACCCATCTCTTAGTTCTGCTTTACTCTCTCGCATCACCCATAAGAAGCTCACCTTTGCCTCTTCCAAGCCGAAAGCTATTTCACGTAATTGTGTTGGTGATATTTTTGTTTGAGATCCAAAGGCGACATAGAGGACTGGGCAGTTGTGCGCCAACTTTTGGTCAAGCCAGTGCATCCATTTGGGCCTGTGGCATGGCGTGACTTCCAGTTTTGATGGTTGTGCCAGGCACAGGGGCCCAATACTCCATGCTTTAGGTTGGCATTCACGGTTCCAGTAGTCTTCATACGGTTGCTCAAGCTCACAGAAGCTGTTCACCAGCAAGCCATAACTGTTTGCTGTTGCTGTGCCCACCTCGCTCATAAAATCTAAATGAGGCCCTCTTGGGTCGCGTTTATCTAACGGGCTGTCAAAGTCGTTCCTCGTAAGCTTGATCCATGGAAAGCCAGCAAGAGTGAAGGGCTCGTCATCGGACTCATGTAATGATAGCAAGCCATTCACGATAGCATCAGAGGCCAGTGCCATGGAATAGTGATTCGTGCCATAGAAGCTTAGTCGGGGGATGCCAAACCGTGATGCTGATTCTAGTGTCCAGTGGAGGAAACCATCTGATATGATGCAGCTGACCTGAGAATGAATATTCTGAAGTGCTTCCTCAAATGATGGTTTCATGAGTTTTATGCCATTGACAAAGGGAATAAAGAGAGACATGGATGGAAGTTTGTCGGTGCTTTCAGCTCCATGTGGGATTCCAGGTATGTTCTCAGGGAATGGCAGGTCAGTAATGGAAACATCAGCTCCTGAGAGACACTGAGAGATGAATGGATGGTTTGCCGGGGTGGTGAAGATGGTTATGCGCACACCACGGTCAAGGAGGAGTCGGGCTAGGTGGAGAAGCGGAATCGTGTGGCCTTTGGACATGAAAGGAAATAGAACTATATGATGTTTAGACGTGGGAGAAGAAGGAGAGGCCATTTTCTATGTGGCCTGTGATTATTCTTCGGCTCAATAAATAGACAACAAAGACAGTCGCCAAATTACATAGACTAGCAAAAGAAGCCGGATTGAGGACGATATCTAGGGGTGGGATCATCTTGCAGATATGGAATTGAGAGTCGTAATTTCTGCCGACAATACTGAACAACTGCTAAGGTTTTATTTTCTATAGATGAAATTCTATGTCAGTGTTTGTAATAACTGAAGTGTCTATAAACTGAAACATATGTTTTTAATCTACAATTTATTTATTTGAACGGCATAAATTAAGTTTATTTAAATCAAAAGTTATAACTTTCTGCCTTTAAATTTTATTTAAAAATATATAGTCAAATGAAAGAGAGTTTTCCCATCACACATTTGCAATAACCCAACTGTCTTCAACTTATACGGGCTTGATTGAAACTTTTGTACTTTTTACAATTTTAAGAAAGTTGCTTGAATAGCTTTATCCCACGGGACTTAAATTGTGTATGAAATTACGTCTGCAATTTTATGTGATGTTGTGGTGGAAAACCGTATCCGGCTCTCTTAGCATTTCTTCAACTTCTTGAGCACTACAGTCTACATCTACTTTAGTGATGGTTCGGCAGAGGTCCACGTCTTGATTATCAAAATGGCATGTCACCAATTCACTCATTTTATCTATTTATTTACAAGATTTGCGAAACATTCCCTGTGCATGTGGGTGTGCATGTGCGTTGTTTTGGCCTTCTGTTGCCATTCCAAAACTGTTTGGACCACGGATTTGGTGCTATTTACTTCAATCAAGTTAGTTTTTATGTGTCGAAAGGTTAACGTGATAGATTATAACTTGATCAAAAATGCAACATCACATCTTTCAACTCAAGTTGTACAGTGGATCAGACCAATTCAGTACTAAGCGGTCCTAGGTCATTGGGTTGGGCTGGTTTCATATATTGATATTTGAGATCAGTTCAAGACCAGTTCGATTCAAACCAAATTAGGATGAATCAGCCCATTTTTTTTATTGGATCAATCCAGTCTTGGGTTGACAAATCTAGCTCGGTAAATTGCGCATCTTAACCTTGTGCAAAGGCCTTTTGGTCTTATTGCCTCGACGGCCACCGTTTTGTGTCCATTTTTTAAAATGAATTCGATGATATTGTTTGTAGGAAAATGGTCCAATTTACTCCATATACTCTTTTGTAAGTAATGTAAGTTTCTTTTTGTTCACAAAATTATGGCAGGCTATAAGGCCACAAAGCTTGTTTTGTTTAGAGAGGCCTGTCTTACAGGCTCAGAAAGGCATTCAGCCCACTCTTCGGCAGCCCGCTACACTCTCTCTGGTGAAAGTGGACTGGGAGACTGAATTGGGCTACAGCCCAAAATACAGCTTAATAAAATCTAAATGATACTGATATATATAGTAATCCAATAGAGGATTCTCGTTTCTCATGCTCTGGATGTTTCTCTAAATCTTTGTTTCCTTTTTTTTTTTTTTTTCTCTCTACGTTTATAAATCAAGAAAAAAATTTGAAAAGAATTAGAAAGGGGAAAAACACTGACACTAATATTCGATTTTTATGAACTGAGTACAGAAAAGTACGTCGAAATACAAAACTATTCAGTAGTATGATCCAACTGAAAAAATGCGAGAAATTCAAAGAATGAGAATAATACAGATTTCAATATGCAAATCTGTCCCTTGATCCCCTGATCTCAACATCCATTCCCATCTCCACTTAAATCCCCCCTGTTCCCATTTCTTGCCTCTCTCTCTCTCTTAAATTCAGACTTTGTCCTGTTTGGTTCAATCCCACTTCATCACCATTGAAATCCTCTTCTTCTTGAACCCCAGCAATCTCAATCTCAATCTCAATCTGGTTTCCAACTTGATTCATTTGTATATCTCTCAATTCAACCCCAGTTTCACCAAAACTAGTGTTTTCTTGCTGATCATGTAATGATCCACTCTTGATAATAAGATGATCAGCAGCCGCCCTGCAAATGGGGCAAATGGGAGTCCTGAGAAGCCATAAATCCACGCATTCGGCGTGAAAACTGTGGTTGCAAGAAGGCAGAAGCCTGCATTTCTCCCCAACCCTGAAATTCTCCAAACACACGGCGCAATCTGGAGGAGGGCTCGTCGTCGTCCCCTTCTCCTCCTTGGCCGTGAAATCAAAACACGGCAGCTTCTCGATGTCGTCCTGCGACATGCTCGTGCTCCCAAAACTCCCCCTCCCCACCATGTTAACATTTCTCTCAATCAACCCTCTCCTCAGAGTCCTCCCAACAATACACACATGGATCAGGATCAGAACCCCGATTCCCAAGAACAGCAAGATCACTGAAATCACTATCGCCATCACTATCACCTGCGTTGCTATGCCTAAAACATGCCTTCCCATCTCACATAATCTTGATCCATATCTTCACCAGACCACTGTTCTTGATCATGATATATCCCCAACTGTGTCTTCAAGAAAGAAGGAGAATGTCTGTCACCATTAATGGTGGAGGTCTGCTGAGGTGGGAAGAATGTCTTGTGGGATAGTTTTATATATATAGAAAATGATGCAACAGTAGGAGATAAACCAATAACGCCAATTGGTGTTAGTCACTTAACTAATAATTCAAATTCTTAGTGGGATTTGGGGTAGACCATAACATATCATGGAGTGGGTAGAGAGAGAGAGAGAGAAAAGGGTTTCTAGCTGTTGAAAAATGGATATTAGAAACTTTTCATCCTCTCCTTTTCTGCTTTTTCTGTCATTATTTGTCGGAGTTATTCAGATGTTATATATGGCAGCTTTGGACTCAGATTGAAGTACAATAATATAAAACCTTTGATGGATAGGGTTAATGTTTTAGTGGACACTGATTTGATGTGTAGCTTCTGTCTTTACCTTCTTTTAATTAATTTTATGACTATTTTACTCTTCCACTGTCAATTACTGAGGCCCCAGTAAATACACAGTGGTTTAGAGGCTTTTTACTCTAAATGATGATGTATTAAAACATACATTGAACTGATAAATGTATTTTCACTAAACTGGCAAACTCCACATTAATTCTAAAGGGGCCTACTCGCTGTTGCAGACCCACATCAATATTTGTGGGTCAATATTACGAGATGTGAATAGCTGTTTCATGGCGTCAATTTTGGAAGGAAAAACTATCACCTTTACTTTATTTCCTTATTTCTATGTGCTGTATGTTTTACTCGTCGACATTGATTTAGAAGATTATCAAAACTATACGTCTACACTTGTCAAATTCTGGGAAAAATAAATTTTAGGTTCCGGATCTTTTTGATTTTGTTCAATTTGTTGCATTTGTCTCATATTTAGTCCCATTTATTTAATTTTTTCTCAAATTTGGTCCCAACAGCATTTTCCGTTAAATTGTTAACGGAATCGTCAACAGTGACAGAATCTTACCCCAATAACAGACTTAACGGCTCTGTTAACAATATGATAGAAAATATTGTTGGGGACCAAATTTGAGAAAAAATTAAATACATAAAATTAAATATGAGACAAATATAATAAATGAGATCAAATAAAAAAAAATCTTAAGATATGAGAACAAAAATACAATTTTTCCTCAAATTCCCAAATGTATCGAATCCAAAGAACATATATGTTGAACTGGGACAAATTTTGGATGACTGCGGCGGCACCAGAGAAAGATTTACTGTAAGGTAATCAAATCGTCGGAAGTGCCTAGCTTTTTTTCATGGACCGGACCACTAACTGCAGAATTTGACCTGTGTTAATCGAGTAAAAAACATGATAATTATCGAATGCAAATAATTAAGAGACATCTGTGTAAATCTCCTTTCACTTTCAGTGTGTCCCCTGTTTCTTTTGTTTATGCACCATATAAACATTTCTCAGTTAGAGAAATTGTTCAATACGTGGAAGAATTCGACCAGCCAACTGCTAAGCTTTATCATGATGTTGTTAAAGTCAAAAGGGAATAGAGGAAATATCAATCAATCATATTTAATTCGGTCACATTCAAAACAAATAGTTACTTCTCATCCGATCTATAGTTCAACTATCTGCAGCAATCGCCTCTGTGAGCATCTCATACTTTGATGGTATATACAAGTATAAAATTGTGGGTCCAAGACAAAGGAAGTGAAGATGGAATATCACTCATGTAAGAAAGCTAGTGTGCTTATGCTATGAACCCAAAATGAGTCCCTCTCGAGCAATATTGGTAACACGAAGGACGGCTTGAGCACTCAGAGGTGAGAGCCTCGATTGGCAGAAATGTTCCCAAGAAGTTACAACAGGTTCTTCTGATGCGGCATTTGGCTCTGGGACGTGTGATTTTTCGTATACGGATTGCAGCTCCAACAATAGAGTACGAGCTGCATCTCTAGACTCAGGAAGCTGGTCACTGAGCTGGGATGCACCTATTTGGACCAGCTTATCAATACCGAATGCTTCAATTCCATCAACTCCCTGCAAGGATGCAAAGAGAATATTTCTTAGTGAAGGAAAGGCAAAATAGCGAATTGAAGCCATTAATGAGTGATCTGCAAGCGCTTGAGGACATGCTAAGCAGCACAAACAACTTGAAAGTTCCAAACAATCCCAAAGTGCAAGGAGAAATGAACCTATCCAAGTGAGCTTACCAGTCGTGTCACACTTCGAGAAATGCACATAGATGCTTTTGCCCGGATTCGGGGATTCCTGTTCTTGATATAAGGTTGCAATTTGGGCAATAATAAAAGAGGAGAAACTGAGCTTGTCAGGGCTACTAAAGCACTTTCAGCTGCCTCACATACAAATTTCTTGTCTTGCGAAGATTTGAGCAGAAGTTGAACCAGCTAAACAAAGGAACAACAAGATCATCGTTGAACCATAGTAGCGATAATAACTTACGAAAATGAAAAAGCCCATAAAGAACTAAGTAGAGAATAGAAGCAGCAGCTGAGCTCGGAATGGAACATCTTACCAGTGGATCTAGAGAATCAATGATGTCATCATTATATGCTCTGAACATGTCAGCTGAAGTCATAATTGCGGTTTTACAAAGAGCGCTTCTTGGATTCTTTAGGGATTTCACAACTAAGGAAATCACATCACTCCTGTTCGTTGTAATAGGAATCATAAGATAAAGAAATTCATTAGATGTCACCAAAAACAATGAGATCAAGCCTATTACTTTGGCAAAAACCAAATAAAAGCTGAGACTTACAGCATGTCAATAATGGCTTCCTTGTGATATATAGACAATCTGCGGACATTGTTCAGTGCATCACACACTGAAACCCAGTTTTTGGAACCTAGTCCTGATAGGAGTGTCTAGAAACAAGAAGACAAGGAATGAGTTAAACTTTTATTGTGAGAGTACTTCAACTAATATACAAGGATGTCATCGTGATAAAGGGGGCATTTTCGGAAAGCAGTATTCATATCAAGCATGATCATGTAAAAAGCTCGCAACACATTCAGGAATGAATTAGAAACATTCCTACCATCAGACAATTTTCCACATCTTCGACATCCTTCAAATTCTCAGACTCAATGTACTCAACTTCTAAATTTACCACCTCTACTCCAGAATTTTCTGTCCCACTTCTCTCAGTAGGAAGGTCAACCAAGGTGTATTTCCCTTTCTTCTGCTTTTCTTCAACATTTTCATCCGTGGTCTCAACATGAGGTTTTGCTAAGTTTCCATTATTAGAGCTTCCATTCATCCTTTCAGACTCGGGTATTTTATTGACATCTCTGAGAGCTGCCTCCGACATTAGCAATGACAGGCACTTGAAACAAGAAGGATAAGAAAATAGTTATAACAACTCAAATTCAGCAAAAAAATAATCACAAAAGTTTGTTTACATATTTGCCAACAGATGAGCTACTAAATCCAAAATGAATGAGTTTAACAACGTATAGCTTTATAAAAGTCAATAGAATTCCCTATTATGCAATTTATGCCCTTGAAACTGTGGCAGGTCCAGTAGTTTGACAAAGTAAAAGTTTAAAACAACTAAACACAGGAGAGCAAATGTTGATATATTAAATGTTAGGCCATATCTGCAACCACCAAAGATTTTACAGAAAAATCTACACATGTTAAACAAGCTTTATTTCTAAACTAATGAAGCAAGTTATGTTCCAACTTAAAGATTTTTTTGCCACAATCCTAGAACTCGCTTGATGTATTCTTATCCTTCCAATTTCCAAATTACATAGTGGTCATAGGGAGAAATTATAGTAAATGGCATTGGAAATAGCTACACATTTTCTGCAAATCTGGAATAGCTCAAATTTGCATTTATACATCAACTTCGTAATGGTTCTATCTGAACCAACAATTCTCATCAGTAAGGGATTAACTAGGCAATATAGAACCTAAAGCAACCAACAACATTTAAATAGGTGAAAGCACATCCCTACATCGTTCAAGGCTGCCGTTTTTAGCATCACTTCAAATTAAATAATCCACTCTAAATGAAAATCCGATGAACAGCCATCTACCTAACCATTATGACACCTACACATACATTATTTACAGTGACAGAATTTCTTATGGCCAAATTGTACCAAAAACTAATGTACTCCATTTCTCCTTCATCACTGGATAATGTGATAACAAACTCTGAGTCAGCTTCCTAATTTAATGAATAATGACTTGAACCTTTTAATCGCCTATGCACTAGATCTAGCATACTCAGCCAGTGAAGCAGAAAATACACATGGGTGAGTAATGTAATGTGGAAAGACTCGACGGACAAAACCTACATCAAAACCCCAATCCTTACCCAATTTTCTGCAAAACTTGCCAAAATTAATCAGTTTGTCAATCTTCAACCTCACGACTCAACAGATCACCAAACCATTATGGATCACATAAATTTGAACTTAAAAATGCATATTAAAAAAAATGAAACTGATCAAGTCATAAATAGGTTAAATAATAAACTAGAAATCTATGACGGTAACAAATCCATTTCAACAAGATCAGAATAGCGATCTAGCACTGAGGATCAAAAAAACAAAAATATGAAATCAAGTACGACAGAAATAATGTAACAGAAGAACAGTCAAATGAGCGTATATATGAACTCAAATTCAAGTAGTAATACATTGAGATCTCATCATTCACAATTCTTAACTTCAAAACCGTCAATCTAAATCGGTTGCTGCAAACAGATTAACAGCTCAACAGCATGAAATTCCACTTTAACATCTCAAATATGCAGGAGGAGAGAAATTACCAAAGCGAAAATGGATTGAAGTAAATCAGGAAGCAGCAACGGGATAATGGTGAAGATATTTATTGCAGAACCTGCGAAATGATGAACTGCGTGAGCAAGAGAAACCCCATATTTATATATGTACATAAAATAATGTAAAATTATAGAATGAAATAATTAAAAAATGTGACCGGCGAGGGGCAGTAAAAATGGACGGCGTGTTTTGCTGCCCGAACCCAGGCCGGCAGGGGCGAGTTAATCAATTATTTGCACGTGACCGGCGGGCAGAGATGGTGAATTCTGAACATACCCCTAGGTTTCTACGGAAAGTCAAATATGCCACTACTTCGTTTACTCTGGTCTTAATAAGTTCTCAAAAGCAATTAAAAAGGAAATTATTGAGAGTTGAGGGTTCAAATTTTGAACTGACGCTCCAACACAGCAGGCCCAATTTTGAATTGATGTTGCATCGATTCTTAATGTGACTGTTAGATTATTTGGCATAATTCCGATTATTTTTCATTATTTAAAAAATTATTAATACTTTTAATTTTAACAATCATTCGACAAAGGACTCAATTTTTTAGTTTCTATCAAATTTTTGATTTATTTATTATGGTAAACTGACTGAATATCATTGCAGACTGTGAATTATAATTTTTCTTATTTTTAAGAATTTTCTGAATTTTTTGATAGAATAAGTGGACAATTTTTTATAATTTTTCAAAATCTTCCGTCTAACTCGTCTGATTTTTTTACTGTTTTTTATTTTTTTAAAATACAATTAAGTGTAAAATTAACAATTCCATACATCTATTATGAATTACATAATTCCATCAAACGTCATGAGTTATTGATAATTTTTTAAATAATGAGGAATATTTTATAATTATACCAAATGTTATTAAAAGCTCGTTGTAATTTACCCTTTATATTAATTACAATTATTGGTATCATCTAGCGGAGTCCGTGGACTAATTATTGTAAATCAATTATATTATTACTTTCTATGTCTATAATATCTTTGTCTTGATAAGGAATTTTTCTTTTTTTTAAATGTGAAGAAAATTTATTAAAGTGATTGTTCCATGGCATGGGCTTAGAGGGAATTTTGGTGAACTTATAACCTTTACATTACGAAACATCTAATAAGATGTTTCAGAAAATATACGAAATGCTTGGTAAAATTTTGAGAGTATTAGCTTATACTATTCAAAATAAGATATTAAGAAATTTTAAGCTTTGACCAAAAAGACTAAGTAGTTTTCAATTTATTTTTATCTTTCTTACAAACTCGTTTGAATTTGATCATATTAATTATAAAATTATATCTATTAACATTTTATAAGCTCTATAATCTTTATTCAAACACTCCACTGGTAGTTAAATTTATTTATATCTCTCAAATTCAATGATGTAAATAGCATTGTAAAAATCATTTTTTAAGGATTGCCATGACATATAAGAGCATTTAAATTATATTTAGTAGTATGAGGTCATTCTAATGTTATAGAGACCTAAATAAATTTTTGTCCGCTCTAAAATTACCAGTATTAAATAGAATCTTATACTTATTTTCATTCAATTATATGCATAATATTGTCAAGAACTTGATGGTTATAAACACTTGTGAGTTGAAATAATACCATGCAACTAATAATATGGCTAAATGTAGGGCCTTGCGAGATGGTTTACATGTCGCAATTCAATTACAGATTAAGAATTTAATCATTAAAACATACTCTAAAACCTTACTTCTCAATCTGCGCAAGGAAGGGGCACCCACCGATGGAGCTAATCCCTTTGATCAGGGATACCCACCAGAGTTTATTTGAGTTGGAGGCAGCTTCTGTTGTGTTTTGGTATAGGGAGGGGAATGGCGTTGCTGATCTTTTTGCTTATACAGCAGCCAGTACTAGGTCACCAATGTAGATCTTCTTAGATTTACCTTCTTTTGCTTCTGGGCGCGTCCTCTCGCCTCTTTTTTGTACAAGGAAACTACCTCCCCTTTCGTAATGTGTTTTGACTTAATCAAATTAATATAATGATATATGATTCTGTTTAATAAAAAATCCTTTTCTAATTATATTTACAACGTGCCTTGCTCAATATATTTCAATAAATGATAGACATTATAATACTTTCACTCATTTTGACAATTCAAAACAAGGAAATAAAAAAAGACCTTTGCGGGGAAGGGGAATAGGGAGCTTGGATTCAATTAAAAAGGAAACATAAAGTTTCATCAAATTAAATGTAAATTTAGCTGTAAAATATATATAATTATTATCAAACCGACAAATTTATCATTATGTATTCTTTAAAAGACAATAGGCACAAAAAACGACAATTAGACATGGGTATGTTAATGGGTATTGTTGTCAATTTCACACACTCGATAATTTGTATATTCAGTTTAACAAATTATATGTCGAATGAAAATAAGTGGAGTTTCAAAAGACTCAAACATACCTTTTGTTTTCTAATTATTCAGTAATTATTAAAAATGTTATATAAAATATGTATAATTGCATGTCTTGAAGAAGAGGGACATAATAAACTTTATTTGCAATATGAAATATGGGGAATACTCTAAGCTTTTATTCTTAACATGTAGATGTGTGTGTACCAACATATAATATTTGTGTGAATGTTCTATTAATTGAAGGTAATTATTTGGGATATTAAAGATCCAATCATTTCCCCCAAATATGTAATGAACTCAAATAGTCTCATTTTTTTGCCTTTTCCAACTTTGATATAAATAAAATGAGAAAATGAGAAAAGCATCGAACACACATTGCATTTTTATTCTAAAAGTACTTTAAAAACAATAATTACACTTCTTATTTACCTTTTAAAATTTACAAAGTAAAATCACGCAAATAAGCATATAAATAATTAATATATAAAAAATACACACAAAAAATAAATACAAAATTACTAAGATTGGTATGTCGATATTCGATATGGTTTGACAGTTACACTAAAAATAAAATCAAATTGAATATCGATATTTTAAGAAATAAAAGCGAGGCACAATTTCGATTTGTTTATTGAATTATGAACACCCTCGGTCTAAGTGATTTGGTAAGTCTTATATCATCAAATGCGAGTCTCGTCTGTGCATAATTATCACAAAAAATTTGCTCGTTTCATGCTATTTAATCTACGGACATCGCCGGCTTTTGTGGATTATTCTCAAATCTGTTTGTTGCTATATATTGAGGGGATAATATATGTGTTGATTATTTGCAGTTGAATGTGAAAGTTTGAATATAGTGTGATCAGAGATGATTTAAGTTTCCATTACCGTCATTCTTCTTCAGATCATTAAAACAAAAACGAAAATGAGAGGACCAAAAAAAAAAAAAAAAACAAACTTAGGAACATGCAATGTCGATTACAAAATTCAAACAACTAGGTTAAACATGACAACTTTTATTGTAATTTTCATGCATGTGGCGATACCAGTTTCATTTAAACTTTACGTGATCCATTATTTCTCTGACTGGTCGTTCTATAGTAGCAATAAATACGACCAAGCTTAAAAAAAGTTTACGATCTCATTGTATGTCACGAAAGATTTAATCCGGTGAGTTTTCAAGAATATAATCGTTTTCAGATAAAATCTACGCACTTAACTGGTGATCCAAAAACACTAATTTTTTTTACTGTCATACTCAGATAAGTACGATCAAGCCTATAAAAAGTTTACGATCCCATTGTGTGTCACCAAAGATTCAATTTGGTGAGTTTTTCCAGAATATAATCGTTTTCAACTAAAATCTACCCACATAACTGGTGATTCGAAAACACTAAATTTTTTTAGTGTCAAGTTCAAGTAGATTTTAATTAATTTTGGATACTCATGAATAAAATCATTTAGGGGAATTCTTTATGTTTAATTTATTTCAGCATAGACATTGTAAACCTATGAAAAAACTATTAAAAATTCAGTTGAAATTTCATGAACAGCCATAGTTCTTACATGCTTATCTAAAATTATTATATTACACGAAGATGGGTACTAGAATCAGGCGGCAGACTACACTGACAAAAATCGAGCCCACTGGGCTTTCTTCAGGTTGACGCCCTATCGGGGAACCCTGATTTTGACCTGCTGATGTCTGAACTTGTCATTGCCTATTCTTTGCTGCACTATATAAAGGACTGCCTGTCTCACCGCCGCACATCACGGAATTCTGAATCCATGGCACGTTCACTCTTGACTATCGCCTCGTTCTTCCCAAACCCCTCGTCAGAAATCCTCCACCGTTCAACCGCCTCCACCGCGCTCAAGAACCTCCACCGCCAACCGCCTCCTCCTCCAGAACCTCCGCCCCTGGCTTTCCCTTAATCGTCTAACGTGGTTTATCCAAAAAAAAAAAAAAAAAAAAAGCTAAAGAAAAAAGAAGAAGAAAGATGATGGTTCTTTGAGGTAGTTTTCTAGATCTTGTTGTGTTGATTGTTTGGTTGCATGTGAAATGGAATGCCATTTTTCTATTTTTTTTTTTTTGGGTAAGTTCTGATTTCCGCATGAAGGTGTGTGATTTGGTGGAAAGGATTTAAGATGTTTTATGTAGAGATTGTTTTTGGCCCCTTACTTCTCCGGACTGCATTGATTCACCGCATCTATTGACTGATACGCACTGATATGCACTTTTGAGAATTTCTTAAACTGATAATTTTGTTAATGATGGGTTTATTGATTTTTTTTGAGATCTTAACACTGAATTTGGCTCTTCTTGTTTGTATTAACTGAATGTTCAAGGTTCTACCGTTTCAACATTGGATCAAGTGGCATAATTCTGGATAAGTTGCATAGTGGTTTTAATTTTTCACCTCTACGGAGGAAAATACTTATGATGCCTAGTTTTTTTTTTTTTTTTTTTTTTTTTTTTTTTTTTTTAAATTCAATTTAGGCACTTTAAAGGCATTTATGGCATCGTTATGGGAATGATACTCGTAAGCTAGACAACTTATTTCCAAAAGAATAAGGAATGAATGAGAGAGGGATGAGGTTGGATTCGGAACATACGATTGTCTCACTTTACTTATTTGGAATTTTAAGCAAAAAAATATAAAACATAATGTCAAATCGATGATGATGTTGATACTTTAAATGCTTGATGAACTCTATACTCTGTCTTGAGCTCGTGAGATGAGATTTAGTTTCAGTTGTATTGTTAATTTGTTATTTACTTGCATATGGGAATTAATGTTCATCCACGTGTTTCCTTCACACTTGCAATGTTGCTGATGTCACTAATTTCCTTGATTTTAACAGGTAACCACGCAATCTTGGTGAAACATGTGTTGCAATATGAAAGCAACGGTGAATTATATTGTTATGGAACTCTTTGACCTTCGAAGATATTTTAGTATTCTATTGGCTAAAACCACAATACTCCCAATATCCTCCTTCTTGTGTTTACCAGCTTTTGGCATATATGCTAACATTATGAAACAATATAAAAGTTCAAGTGGTTTATCCTAACAAAAGAAGAAAACTAGGCTAACCCCCTCAAAGCTTAACTCCCAATAGTCTTTTTCCCTCATCGCAACCGCCAGATCAACAATTTCATTGCGAATGAAGTTCATAAAGTCTCTCTTCGCTTTCTTTCCGTGTTCATGGACTGAGAAAGTTGGATTGAGATGGGCATCTTGAAGCATATCCTTTGACCCACAAAATGAGCAAAACCAATTTCCTTTCGGAACCTTAGCCAAAGTTGGTCTCAAACAGTATGTGTGATACTCTGCATCAGAAGTGTCGCACAAAAGGACCTTCTTATTATTCTCATCGATGCCACAAACTTTGCAGAATCCTTCATCCCAAGACGCTTCTGAAATTTCACGGGCTGCAACCTCAATGTTTCCTATATCTTCATTCATTGCGTCATTGAAGGACTCTAATTGGTGGTCATTAACTAATTTGTGGTAAAAAGGATAAGTTCTGATATATTGGTTTTTGCAAAAAATTATATGACAAGGATGCGGTTGGATGGTGCTGGAGTTCCAAATGAATCTACTGGAGTTGGAGCTTGGTATTGTTAGCTTTGCCTTGTCCCATCGGTTGCTTAGCTAAAAGGAGGAAAATTGAGGATTTGGCTTGTTAAGGTTGGTGTTTTCTACCTTTTTCTTTTTTTTTTTGGTCTTGGTACAATTTGATCGTGTTTAGATGCAATTGAAATTGACTTTTACCTTACATAAATACTTATATAATAATTTTCTGCATGCAAAGACCTCAAGTAGTTTTTCTGTTTTTCCGTTGTAGTTTTGTCCTCACTCTGTATATTTGTCAAACTCGCTAAATGCTTTCTAGAACATACATCTACTTCTAGAAATTCCTCTTTTATGAAGTTATTGTATTATTTATTGCATTTACGTTGTGTGGGTTTCACAAATTTTACTTAACATAATCTCTAGGAGAGTTGGAAACTTTATTTTTTCCAGTTTTGCTAACAAGTAGTTTTGGAGGTGTAAGGCAAATTGATGCAACGAGGGCAATAAAAAAAGAAAAAAGCTGTCTGTTTGGAAACAGAATATTGCTGTCAAATCTGACTGTTTCTATCATCACACTCCTAGCTCCATCATAAACAATACCTCGTACTTCCCTAAAATTGCTGCATCTACAATGTTCTTTACAACATCGTCTAATTTGTCTAAACTTATTTTTCTCCTGTCCAAGCAAATTGACTCGGCTCATATATTATGTTCATAGAGTATGCTATTCGTCGTGCTTTACTGATGACATTTATGGATGCTCTAAATTGGTATAGGCATTAGATATTTTATTACTTTGTCAATAGAAAATCTGGCAGAGGTAAGGCGCTTTAACTTTGACGTCAAATTGCTGTGCATAAATGTAACAAGTTTCTATCTTCATGTAACTGAGATAATTTGACATCCATTGTTCTGAATTTATCTTCCGAGATATGCCTTCTTTTGGTCATTTGTAGACCTATATTTGTGTTAATTTCCCAATGTATTTTCATTTTCCCAAATGAAACGGGTTTGGCCAATATTGTAACAAAATTTTTTCTAAATGGAGATGTCTATAAATGTCCTTTTTTCTTTCAAACTTAAATGTCTAATTGACCCTTTTCATCCCAGTTGATCAAAGTTCTGCAACTTACTCATCCAATCTCATTCACCTTTAATACCATTTCTCTCCCCAAAATCTCAAGAGCAACTAATGACAAATTTTGCATTGACCACCTTTGCAACTGACTAAAGTATACTTAGATATAAGAATCTCATACGTTTAAGTTGAAGTTTCAGCTCTGAAGAAACTAGGTCATGTGAGTTGCCTTTAAAGGCACTTTATAAGTTTGTTGTATGGAACATTTTTGAGGGATTTAACTTTTAAGTGTGAACTGTAAACTGAGCGCATTTGCTATTGTTCCTAAAATATCTTTTTCTAGAATGGCTGGAAGAAATCAATTTTTGAGATCACTTATCATGCTTTCCAAAGTACATTCTGTAGTAATTTCTGTATTGACTGTTGGGGTCAATTATGTGGTTTCTTGATTTGTCTATTTATTTGATACCTAGAGTGTGTAAAATGTTATTATGGTGATATTTGTTTGTGCTTTCAAGCTATTAATCATGCCAGAGTATCCTAAGCAAGTTGAGTAAAGGTGGGTCAAACTCACATAGGTTTGGAAAGTCAATTATATGCTTTCTTGACTGTTCTAGCGAAATGGGTCAACTGCATCTGTGCTGAACTTTGTTTTAAAAATGATTTAATTAATTAGATAGGTACTTTTGGGTTGGGGGTTGGTCATAAAGGAATTTTGATATAGTAATGAGCCCTGTTTACGTCAAACATATGCCCTTTCTATTTTATTTTGATTTTGAATGAGCATAACCCAATTTCTTGAAAGTGATAAATGGGCTCGAAAAGATAGGTGGTTGCATTCAGACCATTTATTACTCGGGCATTTGGGACCAAATTAGTTACAGCTGAGACTGCCTAGGTTCCTCTGGTATTTTCAATTCCCCCTTTTATTGTCAAATCGGAGAACAAATTTCTTATTTGAACGGCTATCTATGTTTGCTAGACATGGTACGATGAATACGCCCATTTTGGTAAAATATTTGAAATGGTTTGAACTAGTTGGCATTGGGTGGAGAATTAATGAAATAGTTTGTTTAAGGTTTTGGAAAGAATGAAAGTATCTTTTGTTGATGGTTACATATGAGCTTAGGACAAATAAAAATTATAATCCATAACTTGGCTGGGTATAGCTACATAATTTTGTATTTGATCATTCCATATATTATAAGCTTCAAACAATCCCCTAAAAGGCCTTGTTTACTTTATGTTATGGGATAACTAGGTGATATGATAAACCTGAAATAGATGCATGATAAAAAACCCGGGATTAACTCTAATAAGTTAACTTAGGCTGATTATAGTGATTAGACCGGGGCCCAATGTTGAAGCCTGGGCCAAACGGCCGTTTCGCCTGGATTGGGCTGGTGATCCAGCCCTATTTAGGCAAGCAAATGAGGCCAAATATTCTACCAGTTTATCCTAGGGTTTGCGGTTTGACTAAGGATATTACTTTAATGTCCCTCTCTCACGCTGCATCGAGAAAGATTTCAGTAATAGTGAATTTTATTATACCCTTGGGTGGCCTACAAAAGGCAGATAGGTTTTGGGTGAGGGCATCAATTTTTCATTTCCTCCTTTCCGTTCCCCTCGTCGTCTAGCCTGACTGCTGGTCTCATGTAAACTTGAAGTCTGTCAACTATTGAATAGTACTTTGAGGGCAGCATTCGCACCTAGAGAGATTATTGGAAATTTGTCCTATAAGCAAGTTTGATTCTTGCCCTGTGAGATCCGTATCTTGTATTTGTATTCAATTAGTTATGTAAAATCTGTTTCTTCTTTATAAGATGTAGTAACTGGTTATTTGGTCTAGATTTGGTTATTTATACTTGTCTGAAGTATGTGTGCTCGCTAGATCTGGTTATATCTAGTTCTGTATGAGATCGATGGATATCATGTTGCTAGATGCCATATTATGTAAAAAGTTGCAATTTTTAGACATAGAATATGGTTTTTTGATGTAACGGGAAAAATAATTGATAGCCCTTGAACAAAGTTAGACATTTCTATGGTTTAAAGTTGCATAAAGCTTTTTGCTGGTTTATATTTGCCGTTTGATTTTGCATCTGCTTTTTGTGAATGATTACTGGATAGGTTTGTAAACTATTGTTTCCTGTTTTTCCATGACTGATTCTTAGGTCTGGCCAATGGCTGGTGCTCCATCCAAATGTTCACTCCCAATTGATCATATTATATTTCCTTTTGGCTGTTGATTATCATATATCATGCAGTTGCGATGATTATTGTTTTGTAATTTTGAGGAGTTAGATAATAAATTCATGCCTGTACATTTATTCTTGGAAAAACATTCCAGGTGATTGATTCAATTGTTTTTTTTTTTTTTGTTTCTTTTATTTTATTTTTCAGGTATAAATCTGAAATTGCTGCATCTGGAGAGTGGATTTTGCTTTAAGATAATTCAATCACCTGAATTGGGTTTCACATTCTTTGTGTCATTTCCTTGGGTGAATTAGTGTTCCAAGCCTAAATATTTGCACGTAATGGAAGCCCAGAGAAAAGATGAAAGTCAGATAATTGATGATCTTGGAAGAAAGCAACATCTACTCCTTGGAAAGCCTGTTAGCTCTGAGTTAATTCCATTTTTGGGCGATATTCTTCAGGCAAGTTATCCTTTACATACAGAAATATGTTATCATCTATTGTTGTGACAACTGATATTAGTTTCATATCCTCCACCATTTTTTGGCTTTTATGCAGTCATGGAACTTCCTATGGCGTTTCCGCGAAGTGTTGGGCTTGAGTAAAGGTTTCTCATTTGAAGAACTTACTGCAGAACTTAATGGCTCATTGTTTGATGGGTTACCTGAAACTCACATCTTGATGTTGCAAATCCTGATAAGTGAGTTCCCGATGAAACTTGAAAATGCTAGCAAAAGGAATGTGGAGTTCTTGGCTATGGCCAAAAGGACTGAGATGAATGTTCCTCCTCTGAATGGCTTTACTTGGCCAGAATTGGCTAGGAGGTATGCTTTGGCCATCTTGATCATGATTGCTAACTCTGAGTCGGTCGAGGTTTGTAAATATATGGATATGTTGCTCTGCTTACATGGTGATGGTGGGCCAAGATGCGGTGCATTAACTGGAGTTGTTGGACTGGAAGCAGACGCATGGGTGAGCTATGGTTTTGAATCTTGTATGCTTGTTTCTGAATTTCTGGAAGGAACTTACTCTTTCTTTCTGTTTAGAGTTCACATCTACTTTTCTTACTGGCATTTCTACTCAACATACTACTGTTTTATCATTCCTTACCATGGAATTTTTTGTTTATGTTCATATAGGCCATCAATAAAAACTAGTTGATCGTTAAACTAAACCTCACATCCATCATAGTTATGCTGTTGAATTCTTGTGTATTTTTATGATCTACCATCACACCTTTGTATTTTTCTCATGTATGTTGCTTAAATCCTGGCAGTAGTGCTGCCAAAAGCTCTAAATTGTAGATTTTTCAAATTCATAGACTGAATTCCTAATGAAAGCAAGCATCTCATGCGTCAAGTGCAGTGCAATAGTTTCCAATTGCAGCGTGTATTCAGTTGTAATTTGTTAACTTAATTATCACTTTCATGTAATATAATTATTCTTTGTCTTCAAATATCTTGGAATTTTCGTCATGTGTTTATTATGTATATTTACTTGTTTTAAGTAATTTTTTTTTCTTCATATTTTTCTACTGAATATAATATAATTTGTTTTCATAATTATTGTTGCGACTTCTGTCATTATCTTTATTGTTAGTAGTAGTAAAAAAGTAGTTGTTTAATAGTATTAGTAGTGGTGTTACTCTTCTCTTTACAGTCTTGTGCAATTTTTACTCTGTATCATGATTATACATGTTGAAGGTTTATACTTCTGTTCTTATTTTTTGTTCTTCTGCCTCTCTGTTCAGTTGCTTGCAGCAGCCATCAATAAAATATATGGTTCTCTTTATGATGATAATGAGAGGCTGGCCATGGATGACTTGGACTCTGACAAGGAAACTGTGTCTCAGATCATGGTGAATGAAGAGGTTCCCGGTTGGGTCCGAGAATTGGAGCCTATCAAAAGGTTGAAGACAAATGTTGGATCTAAAATAAGAAATTGTATTAATAATTCATTGGCAAAGTCGCCACCAGAATGGGCGAGAGAGATCTTAGATAATTCAATCAGTAAGGAAGTTTACAAGGCCAATGCTTCAGGCCCTACTAAGGTAATACTCATCTACTGTCCAACTATGTCTTGTACGGGTTGATGCATTGTTCTTTCACAAAATGTGTGTGTTCTAATGTATCTTTTCCTTCCAGAAACTTGCTCTCAGTGTTGTTGCACAGTTCCGCAGTATGCAGCCAAACCTTGCCATCACGAAAAACAGAAAGGATCTTTTTGCTATCAACAACATTGTTATGAAACAATGTCGTTTTGTGTTGCGTCAAGCAGCTATGGCGAAGGAAACAAAGGACTTTTGCACCTTGATTCAAGAGCGTTTTGTCAAGCATAGTAGTTGTGAAGAAGGGATTCTTGGATCTCCAGCTATAGTATCAAGTCTTTTGCATTTTAGGATTATTGATATGAAATTGGCTGCCGGTGCTTACTGCGGGTTACATGAAGCTTTTGCTGAGGAAGTACAAGAGGTTTGTTCTTTTTTTTTTCCCCCTCAATATGTTTTCTTGTATGCGGTCTGCATGTGTATGGACTGATTGTATATTTGTCATATGATGCATTGCAATTGGTACATTTATGTGCTAAGTTATTGGCACTTGTTAATCGCATTTGTTGCAATGCATCATGCTTAACATGTTAGATGTTACTCTTGTTGCATAAGTAATTATGATGAGAAGTTTGGTATCTATCTCATATGCCTTCTATGTGGTATATCTTTGGTACAATCTCTCTTCATGCTTTTGTTGGTTAGAATTGTATCTTTCTGTGTGCAACATTTTTACGGTTATAGCTAAATATTGAACTTGTTCTCATTGGCGATGGCAGAAAGATACATTTTTAGTACAACCTGTCACAGTTTATGGCATAAGAAAACCTTCATTCTGTCTTTACGATTCTTCTCATTTGTTTACCAATGTAGTTATCTTGTGCTTCTGGGACCTGTTTCAATGGAAAATAATTTAGATCCATCTGGAATTTTACATCTCAATAGTTTCAACCATTCAACAAAGAAAATCTTAAGTTTCACCATGACTGTGTGTCCTTGCTTGCATGCTCCAGTTTACTTTCCTATCCTTAGTTTTTTGCTTGTGATCAATCTGCCATCTAAACACTAAATGAGACTACATGTGATTACATCAGGCTTGGGCAATCTGCTGCTATCTAAAGCATCCATTTTGGCATAGGCCTGCCTTTACTTGCTGCTCTTATGGTATTCTAGCGTTTTCTTGTGGCTTACCTGTTAATCTCCTTCTAAAAGTAGCTTGTGTTTAACTGGCAGTTCTGGAGAAGTGTGCTGATTGCTTTTGAGAATGACTCACAACTGGTTGATTTGGCCAAGAAATCGTGCCGTGTATTTGAGTCCTTATATAATAAAGAGGTATACATTCTGTCCAAATTGGGGACTGTATTATGTGTTTATATTTCCTCTATATTTTCCATTTTTCTATTTTGCTATTATTAATTTCTTGTCGTTATACAGTCATCTATCTAGGTAACTGCAGCTCATGATAGTCCGTTGGTACTTAAATGTTATATGTTTAACTTCCTCGCACATGTTATTTCGGTGAAGCAGTTTATTAGAAGAATTAATTTACGTTGGTTATTTGGTAATTGATGTGCTTCTGGACCATGAGAATTCTGGAACATTTTTCACTTGACTTATTTTTCATCATTTTGCTGTGGGTGGACAATGGATATATATTCTTATATTCCATCATAATTTGAATTGCATGACATATTGATGTTCTCCTTATAGTATGATTATGTTGGGTAATGTGGTCTGGTGGTTTGGTGGTCTGATATTTCATATCCCCAGCTTTATCATCCACGTGATGCTTGAAGATGGGGCTCTGTTAGGAAGTCATTGGAACAAATTTCATTTTTTAATCACTTATGATAGTTTTGCCGCTAGTAAACTAGCTATTTTACAGTTGATGCTTGTTGTTTTGAAGAGTCATAGAGATGTTCTTGCATCTTTGATTTGATTGCAGACAAGCATATCTAAGTGATTGAATCGAGAACCCTATATGATGGTTATGCCGACTTTACTAACGAGGCCTTCTTTTTTCTGTTGACTTAGGTTGTTGCTTTATATCAGAAGTTGGTTAATAACCACCAGGTAGAGTCCGTCAATGACACAGTGGATCAAGATGTTGGAAATATTGCGGTTGCAGCCCATGAAATTTCGGAAGCGTCTTGGGGAGAAGGATTATGCAAAGTTTGTGGCATCGATGAGAATAATAAGAAGGTCCTTTTGTGCGACACATGTGATGCAGAGTATCACACGTACTGTTTGAGACCGCCTTTGGCTAAAGTTCCGAAAGGAAATTGGTTTTGCCCATTTTGTGGGTCAAAGGATATTCTTCAAGATGCCCAATGCAGTCCAACTTCCTCAGTCCATGAACACGGTAAGAAAGAGAAGATGGACTTTATGAACTTAATTCGCAATGAAGTTGCTGATATGGTGGTTGCGTTGAGTGAAAAAGACTATTGGGAGTTGAGCTTTTATGAGGTTAGCCTAGTTCTTCTCTCATTAGGATAAACTATTTGAACTTTTATATTGCCTCATAATGCTATAGCTTTTGGTGGTTTTTAGTCAAAGTTGTCAAGTTCAATGTGCTTCTTTTGATTTGCAAGGTTGCATATAAACCACATATATGAAAAAGGGCAAATAACACCTGGAACCAATTGTTATGGTTTATTGAATTACCAAAATGGTCAATTTACCTCTATATATGTGTGATGGATGAGTATCTTTTTTATTATCATCTCTTTAGTTTTTTGTTAAATGTTAGTGTTATATTGTTAAACTTACATTTGTAGAATATATGTATATGTGTATATAATGTATGTATTATTTTGGAAGATGTGAAAACATATTTGTTGTTAATTTTTATACTATTGTAGTAATGTAGATGTTTAGCAAATATATATTCTGTGTATGTTCATTTTATTGAAAAAAATGTTACTTTGTAAAAATTACAGAAAATGAAAGTATAAGGGCTAGGTGGTCGTTTTCCAATTTAATTAATGATAAATGTTGAGTTTGGGTGTTATTTTCTTTTATGAGCATGAACGTTCATGTGGCTTTATGGGTCCATTCTGAAAACATGAAATGCCTATTTACCCATTTTGTATTCCGTTCTTTTTAGTGAATTCAACTTCTTTTTTTCCTTCTCAAACATGCAGAAATCCTTCCTTCTTAAGTTCGTTTGTGATGAAGTATTGGATTCGACTCTTGTGCGAGAGCATCTGCTGAAATGTGAGTCTTCCTCATATCAGCACAAAAATATTCCCTCAATGGAAACTGGAACTGGGGTTGGCAGCTTTCCGGGGATATCTGAAGGTCAAGATGCTCATTCGGATCACATAACTGAGAGTGCACCAACACCGAGCATCTTGGGCACCGGAGCACCGAAATCTTTGAGAAGCAAGTTTCTGGGCATTGATTCTGCTGGAAGGCTATACTGGGTAATGGATTCAGCTGGAAATCCTTGGATACTTGTGAACAAAGTTGATGGGCTACATAGAAAAGGAGTGACTTCCGAGGAATCTGAAATATTGTGTGAGAATTTCACATTGGATGGAATGGAAGATCTTTGGAGGACAAAAGGCTCAACAGCATATTCCTCATGGGCTTCCTATCAATCTGATTCTGAAATAAAAAGATTGATGGATTCTCTGCAAGATGACGAGCCACTTAAAACACGCTTGGAGGACACATATCTTCAACTTCACAAAGTTTCTAAGGACTCTCAAAGCCAAAACCAGGAGGAGCTTCACCCATCTCTCCAAGATGACATAGGATTAAATAACAGCCCAATGACTAGAGCGTCGAAGTTATTGGAGCTGAAATATGGTCCTCTTGTTACGCTGGAGACAACTGATTTTCCACAGAAGCACAACAAGGGGAAATCAGTTGCTGAGGGGAAAATGTATAGATGTGAGTGCTTAGAGCCTGTTTCACCAGCAGATTACCATTGCCGTACCTGCCATTGGACATGCTTCTCCGCCATGGAGTTTCAGTTACATGGTAACGGGAAATGTATTCTGATGAAGAGGGAAAGCCAAATCAATTTACATGGAGAGGGAGGATCAAAATCTGTGGCAGGACACAGCTTCTCCATAGGTAGCTTTAGATATGTTCTTATGCTGAAACCTGAACTTCCTTTCTTAGCAAATGGTTGATTCGACATTTAATAACGGATATACATTCCCACATCACAAATCCTTTTCCAAGTTTTATTAAATAAAACCTAATAGACAGAGATTAGTATAAGAAGATGTGCCTCCTTACTGTATCTTTGCTGAAGTTAATTCCCTTGTGCTTCATCAAGCATGAGGTTATGCATCTTTATGTCCTCTAAAAATTTTGTGATGTTTAATCTTTCTATGGCAGAAAAAAAGACAATTACATGCTCTACAGATGGTGCCATTGCCCGAAACCCTGGAGGCCTGCAGCATGTCGACAAAGTATCTCCCTCACATAAAGTTACTCAGAAGTTGGAGATCTAAAAGTTGTGCAAAGCACCAGAATCTTCAGTAAGGCCACTGATAGGCAGAGCTGCTGGTGTTTTAGCACAGCTTAAAATTAGTCTACTTGATATGGAAGCTGCAGTTCCTAAAGATGCTTTCAGATCATCAAAAGCATGCATTGAAAGGAGACGGGTCTGGCGCATGTTCGTAAAACGTGCGAGCACCATATACGAGGTTTGTGTTGTTCAAAATCCCTTTTGTTAGATTGAAATCATCAGTATGTTTAGTTTTCTTCTTGTTGGACGTAATTTGTGCCATGATATTTTCTATTGTTAAACTCTTGAATCTTCAAGTTAATTGAAAGCACAAATCATCTCTAATCGTCACCTTTGCTTTGCTGTATCCAGATGGTTCAGGCAGTGATTGTGTTTGAAGACATGATTAAGCTGGAGTATGTACCTTACTCATGGAGGAAGTACTGGTCATTCTCAGCAGCTGTCAACATATCCACCTTAGCTGCCCTCGCTGTCCGAATATACTCCCTCGACGCTGCCATCAACTACGACAAAACTTCTTCTGCATCCAACACAATCGAGCTCGTGGGAAAAACAGATAAAGGGAAGAGGCAACAACATCCAAATCCAATCGGGAGACCACGCAAGAAACATAAGGAAACGCAGAAATAAGCATAAGTCGTGAATCCCGCAGCATGTTTGTGTTAACAGGTCACTCTCTTATTGGTAGGATTTTTTTAGAAATCAATTCATTAACAAAATCAGAACAATTAAAATTTCATTGAAGATATGTATTGCAATTTACTGTGAGCGATTTGATTTATTCACAGGCTTATACTAAGAATGACTTTACTTTGACATTTTGTTATGTTGTGTGGGTGGGGAAGATTGTGGGGATGGATGAAGTGGGAAGACATGCTCTGGCTTTGATAGTCGAAATCGCAGACACGACTTAGAGATTAGGTCGAATCTCTCCAACAACTTTAATTATTCCATTGTCTGAAGACTCACATGATATGATATAATTATCCCGTTCGTGGACTAATTATTGTAAATTGCATTGTTACTTTCTAGCTATATATATCTTTGTCCAAATAAGGATTTTTCTTCCTTTTTAAAAGATGTGAGGAAAATATATTAAAATGATGATTGTTCCTCGGTAAGGACTAAGAAGGGATTTTGGTGAACTAAATTTTCTAAACCCTCTAATAAGAAATTTCAGAAATTATAAGAAATGCTTCGTAAAAATTTGAGATTATTAGCTTCTAAAATTCAAATAAAAATACTAAGATATCATAAGCTTCTATTTAAAAAAAAAAAGAAGTAAGTTTTCAATTTATTTTTAATTTTTTTTATAAACTCGTTTGATTTTGATCATATTAATTATAAAATTATCTTTACTAACATTTTATAAGTTCTATAATTTATTTTATCTAAATATTTTAAAAATAGTTAAATTTATTTATGTCTCAAATTTAACAGTGTAAATGACATTGTAAAATTTGAGGAATGTCATGACATGTAAGAGCAATTACGGTGTGTTTGCAAAACCTAATGCTTTTTAGAGAAGTGCTTTTTATAGAAAAAGATAGAAGTTGTAGCAAAATAAAAAATGGGTAGTGTTTATAAAAAATAGTGAAAAAACCTATAAAAGCTAAATATGGTGGTGGTCGGGGAAAAAACACTTATAAAACAAGCTTAATTGATTAAAGTTCGTTTTGTCCCATTTGTTGAAAAGATGCGATTTGATAATTATTTTTTCTTAAAAAATAATAAATATAATTTCAATTACTATATCTCATATTTTTTTTCCAATATTTATCAGTTATATTATTAAAATATTGAATACTAATAAAAAAACTGAATGTTTAATTCAATAATGCTGCCACTAAATAATATAATTGTCCATTCATACAATAAATAAACACTACAAAAAAACACAGGGTTATAGCAACAGACATTTTGCAACGGACCAATTCGTTGCAAATTTGCAACGACCTTTGCTACGACTTTGCAATGGAATCTATTTTTTTTACATTTTCGTTGCAACTTCCGTGGCAAATTAACAATAATATTTGCAACGGACTATCCGTGACAAAATTCCGTTGCAAATTTTGGTCAACTTTAAGATGTCTCACATTCAACATACGTCGTTGCAAAAGTCGTGGCAAAATGTTGCAACGATACATTTCGTTGCAAACTTCCAACGGTTTCGCAACGGATTCCGTTTGGTGGATCTGACTATAGTTAAGGGGCAATACATACCAAAAGGTTCGAAGAAGGCATTTCCGCCGCGAAAACATAGCCGCCATAATAAAAGCAGGCGTGCAACGAAAATTCTAGTTAAATCCATTGCAAAAAATGTGCAACGGAATTTGCAACGAACCCGTGTCGTTGCAATTTGAATATTGTGATTTGCAACGGATTTAGCGGTGACACATTGTCCGTAGCAAAAACTTGCCGATAATTTTGCAACGAAGTTGCAATGACCTTTGAAGTTGTTGCAATCCGTACATACAGCTGTAAGCATTAATTATTGAGCCGTTGAATTTGCAACGATTTTTGCAACGGATTTATCTGTTGCAATATGTTTGAGACAGCTGTAACCCACTATTTTAAAATTTTATATGTTTTGCAACGGATTTTGCAACGGTAATATAATTTCATTGCAAAGTTCGTTGCAAATCCGTTGCAAAATCCGTAATATATATAAGAAAACCCCCATTCTAGTTCACACATATTTTTATAATCATTTAACAACTTCTTTCTCTTCTCTCCTTTTATGCACGCAACCGATTTTTTAATAAATTTTTGCATTAGACCATTAATGATCACGTTAGTGCAACGAGTCACACACTTGGACATTTAGCTGACTTACATTAAAGTTAGTACAAAATTTTTACTAGTTTATGTATATATATTCATTTTATTTTTGGAATTTTTAGTTTTTTATGTATGTATGTATGTATGTTAATGAATATGTATAATATTTGTTGATTTTAGAACAAGATATATTGAGAGAATTGAGAAAATGGATGTGTGCGAAGAATGCACCCGGTAATCGTCATCTTACAAAAGAATTTATAGATGGGGTCGCTGAGTTTATAGATTGGGCAAAAACACAACATGATTTTATGGATGGGGAGAAAATTCGTTGTCCATGTAATGTATGTAAAAATCGTAAGTACAAATCTACGGAGGAGGTGACATGCGACCTTTATAAAAAAGGTTTTTGGAAAGATTACTAAAGTTGGACATCTCAGGGTGAATCTATACAGATGGATTATGAGCATTCAATTTCAGCTGACAACTCTGTAGATCAAACGACAAATTGGAATAACTATGAGCAATTGAATTGGGATCAGAGGATGGTGTTTGATGCAGCTGGTCCTGTATCTCGTCCACAGGGGGATGTATTCAATGATTCGACATATCCTAGCGATCAACCATATGCAAATGAGGCTGGTCCGAGTTCTAATTATGATGAGGCTGACAATTTAGGAGCATTGTCTGAAAAGTTTTTTGATGTCGTGTGTGCTGCAGATCAGCCATTATATGCTGGGAGCAAATCACTCTCAGTTATCTGCGGTAGCAAGGTTAGTAAACATCAAATCTGAACATAATGTATCACAGAGTTGTCATGATCAGTATTTACAAGTAATAGGGGAGATGACTGTATGTGGAACAAAAGCTAGACGAACTATTGTGTCAATGTGGATTGATGCTGCATTTCAGGAGTATGAAGTCGAATCCGTTCCAGTGGTTACTATTGAAAATGAAATTCAACCTCTAGATGACAACCTAAATATTTTTGTTGATGAGGATAATGAAAAGAAAGATGATGAAGACGAAGAAGACAGGTTGAAGAATACGAAACGACTGATGATGAAGAAACATTTAGACAAGATGATGATGAAGATGATGAAGATGATGATGATTATTAATTGAACATAATGTATTGATGATTTCTGTCATGATATCTTATCTCATTTACTAATTGAAGAGTATATCTTAAATCATTTATCTCATATCATTTTAAAAATATTTATTAATTATAAAATATTTTATTTTATTTATTAATTAAAAATATATCTTAAATATTTTATCCCATTTATAAATTATAAAATATTTAGTTCATTTATTAATTAAAAATATATCTTAAATTATTTATCTCATATCATTTTAAAAATATTTATTAATTATAAAATATTTTATTTTATTTATTAATTAAAAATATATCTTAAATCATTTATCCCATTTATTAATTATAAAATTGCAAATTTTTGGTCCTGTATGTATAGGGGAGTTGGCATTTTTAGTCCTATACGAATTTATTTTTGCATTTTGGTCATGTAAGTTCGCGATTTTCGCGTTTTTGGTCCTATTCCGGCCATTTTAAAAAAATTTTCAGGCCATTTTTGCCGGAATAGGACCAAAAACGCGAAAATCGCGAACTTACAGGATCAAAATGCGAAAATAAAATCGTACAGGACAAAATGCCAACCCCTATACATATAGGACCAAAATGCAATTTTTTCATTTATAAATAATTTTTTTATTATCAGGGAAAATTGCAATTTTGGTCATGTATGTATAGGGAGTTGGCATTTTTAGTCCTGTACGAATTTATTTTCGCATTTTGGTCCCCTAAGTTCGTAATTTTCGTGTTTTTTTGGTCCTATTCCGGCCATTTTAAAAAAAATTCCGGTCATTTTCGCCAGTATAGGACCAAAAACGCAAAAATCTTGAACTTACAGGACCAAAATACGAAAATAAATTCGTACAGGACTAAAAATGCCAATCCTCTATACATACAGGACCAAAATTGCAATTTTTCCTATTTATTAGGATGAGGTCATTTCTTACAGAGACCTAAATAATTTTTTGTCCGCGTGCTCTAAATTTACCAAAAATGAATAAAATCTTATACCTATTTTCTTTCGTTTATAGACATCACCTTGGCAATAACTTGATGGTTATAAAAACTTGTGAATCGAAATGATACCGCACAAAAAATTCCTTTCAAATTATTTTCGCGACGTGCTTGTTTATGTATTTCAATAAATGACAAATATTAAAATAGTGTCGCTTATTTTGACAATTCAAATAGAAACATAAAAATTCATCAAATTTTATGTATCTTTTTTATAATTAATATAAAATACGACAAATTTATTATTACGTACCTTTTAAAAGACAATAGCACAAAAAACGACAATTAATTAGACGGGGTTATGGTAATGGGCATTATTGTCAATTTCACGCACTTGATGATTTTTAGGTAATTTTTTTATTTCAATTTAACAAATTATATATCGAACAAAAATAACTAGAGTTTCAAAAGATTAAATACTTTTTTCCTATTATTGTTATATAAAATATGTATAATAGTTGCATGTCTTGAAGTAGAGGGACATAATAAATTTATTTGCATTATGAAATATGGGGAAATACTCTAAGCTTTTACTTTGTCATGTAGACGTGTGTGTACCAACATATAATATTGTGTGAATGCTCTAATTGGAGGTAATTATTTGGGACATTAAAGATCCAATCATTTCTACCAAATATGTATGAACTCAAATAGTTTCATTTTTTTTTTTTTTTGCTTTTTCCAACTTTAGTATAAATAAAATGAGAAAATGAGAAAAGCATCCAATACACCTTTTTTTTTTTTTTCTTTTTAAGTACTTTAAATTTTTTTCCTCGTAAAAAAGATTGTTGTGTATTATTATGCTTGTCAAAATTGTAATCTAGTTTGCTCTCGTAAATGAAATAACATGCATTGCGACATTTTAGTTTACCACTGAGGGTGGTGGTGAAGTACAACGGAGTTCATGAAATGAAACGAACATAAATTTCAGTAAACCAAAATAACATACGACTTAATAAATTAACTTTCTGGTTAAAAAATTTAATATTAAAAACAATAATTACACTTCTTATTTACCTTTTACAATTTACAAGGTAAAATAACACAAATAAGAAACGAGTAATATATATATACAAAATATATATAAAAAATTACTAAAATTAATATTTTGATATTCGATATGGTTTGACAATTGCACTAAAAATCACAACTGAATTGAATATCGATTTTTTAAGAAATAAAATCGAGGTTTTGGGTTGTTTACCGAATTATGAGTACCCTCGTCAAGTGGTTCTATGTTTATTTCTAACTGATTTGGTAAGTCTTATCTCATCAGATCCGAGTCTCGTATGGGCACAATTATCACAAAACATTGGCTCGTTTCATGCTATTTAATATGCGGATCGTTGTCGGTTTTTGTGAATTATTCTCTTTCAGATGCTATATTATGCGAATAATATATATATGTTGATTATTTGCAGTTGAATAAGAAAGTTTGAACATAATGTAATCAGAGATGATTAAGTTGTCATTACCGTCGTTCTTTAGGGAATGAAAAGAAAACTTAGTAACATGCAATGCCGATTACAAAATTCAAACAACTAGGTTAAACATGACAACCTTTGGCGTAACTAATTCATGCTAAACACGTCGGCCTTTTAGGAATATTTATTTAGCATTTTCATGCATGTGGCCATATCGGTTTCATTTCAATTTTATGTGAATAACAATTTTTTCAAATTGACCATTCTGTCGTGGAAATAAGTACAATCAAGCTTACCGGAAGTTTTACAATCCCGGTCCCCTTGTATGTCATAGAAGATTTGATTTAGTGAGTTTTCAAGAATACAATCGTTTTCTTGTAAAATTTACACAGTTAACTGGTGACTCGAAAACACCAAATTTTTTACATTCAAGCTCAGATAAATTACAAAATCCAAACAACTAGGTTAAATATGACTACCCCCCCCCCCCCCCTCCTTTTAACAGGAAAAAACCTCGGTCTTTATTAAAGAGACTTGTCTAGTATAATATTCAACAGGATCTGACAGTATAATATTTTGGAAAATACTTGGCGTTTGCAAAATAAAAATGCATTTGTGACTGATGGTAAGCAGCTGATTTAGCCAAAATGTCCGCCGCTCGATTAACCTCCCGATAATAAAAAGACACCACCACTTCATCGAATTCCGCTGCTAATCATCTAGAATCCCTGATTAAAGGGATTAATTCCTTCGGAGCTGGCCCCTCCCTGCGAAGAAGCAAAAGCAAAGCTTGAGAATCAGATTTAACGATAATTTTTGAATATCTCTTTTTTCTTGCAACATCTATCCCTTCGCGTCAAGCTCTACACTCTGTCATAGTATTCGTTATATTACTGATGAAGACAGAGAAACCCACAATGAAATTACCCTCCATATTCCGGATTATACCACCACATCCCATCGGCCTAGGGTTGCCCAAAGAGAACCCATCTATATTCAATTACAGGACTACCTTTCTTGTAACTAATGCATGCTAAACACATTCAATTCACGAGGAATGTTCATTTAGTACTTTCACGCAGGTGACAATATGATCAATTTCATTTAAATTTTACGTTAGTAACTATTTCTCAAATTGATTGTTCTATTGGGGTAAGAAGTACACACAAGTTTACAGGAAGTTTACGATCCCATTGTATGTCACAACATGATCCAATTTGATAACTTTTCAAGAATACAATCGTTTTCAAATAAAATTTATACAGTAAAATGGTGATTGAAAGCATTAAATTTGTTTACGGTATAAATTTTTCTTAGTTCTCAATATTCACAAACAAAATCATGAACGAAAATTCTTTAGGCTTCCTTTACTTCAGCATAGACATTTTAAATGTTAAAATTCAGTTTAAATTTCACGAACAGGCCGCAGTTCTTACATGCTTATCTAAAATTTGTTTATTACACGAAGATGTGTACTAGATTAGGCGGCAGAGTACACTGACAAAGATTGAGCCCACTGGGCTTTATTCCGGTTGTCGCCCTATCCAGGAACCCTGATTTTGACCTGTTGATGTCTGAACTTGTCATTGCCTATTCTTTGCTGCACTATAAAAGGGACTGTCTCACTCAGCGCCGACATCACGAAACTCTGAATCCATGGCACTTTCACTCTTGAGTAACGCCTCGTTTTTCCCAAACTCCTCGTCAGAAATACTCCACCGTTCGACCGCCTCCACCGCGCTGAAGAACCTCCACCGCCAACCGCCTCCTCCTCCAGAACCTCCGCCCGTGGTTTTCCCTTAATCGTCTCTCGTGGTCTATCCAAAAAAAAAAGAAACAGATGATGGTTCTTTGAGGTAGTTCTCTAGATCCTTGTTGTGTTGATTGTTTGGAAAAGGAATGCCATTTTTCTTCATTTTTTTTTGGTAAATTTCGATTTCCTCATGAATGTGTGTGATTTTGCGGAAAGGATTTTAAGATGTTTTTGTGTTGAGATTGTTTTTTGGCCCCTTTACTTCTCCGGACTGCATTGATTCACCGCATCTATTGACTGATACGCACTGATATGCACTTTTCAGAATTTCTTAAACGGATAATTTTGTTAATTTTGGGTTTATTGAAAATTTTTGAGATCTTGACAATTGAATTTGGCTCTTCTGATTTGCATTTACTGAATGTTTAATGTTCTACGTTTATCAGCAGTGGATCAGGTGGCATAAGTTGCATGTTGGTTTTTAATTTTCACCTCTACGGGGAAAAGTCCTTATGATGCCTAGTTTTTTTCTAATTCAATTTAGGCATTTAAAAGCAATTTATGACATCGTTATGGGGATACACTCGTAAGCTAGACAACTTATTTCCAGAAAAACTAAGGAATGAACGAGAGAAGAATGGGGTTGGATTTGGAACATACGATTGTCTCACTTTACTTATTTGGAATTTTAAGCGAAAAAATATAAAATATAATGTCAAATTGATGATGATGTTGATACTTTAAATGCTTGATGAACTCTATACTCTGTCTTGAGCTTGTGAGATGAGATTTAGTTTCACGTGTATTGTTAATTTGTTATTTACTTGCATATGGGAATTAATGTTCATCCACGTGTTTCCTTCACAATCTCAAGGTTGCTGATGTCACTAATTTCCTTGATTTTAACAGGTAACCACTCAATCTTGGTGAAACATGTGTTGCAATATGGAAGCAACGGTGAATTATATGGTTATGGAACTCTTTGACCTTCGAAGATATTTTAGTATTCTCTTTGGTTAAAAACACAATACTCTCAATATCCTTCTTTTTGTGTTTACCAACTTTTGGTATATATGCTAGCGTTATGAGGAAATATAAAAGCTCAAGTGGTTTATCCTAACAAAATAAGAAAACTAGGCTAACCTCCTCAAAGCTTAAGTCCCAATAGTCTATTTCCCTCATCGCAACCACCATATCAGCAATTTCATTGCGAATGAAGTCCATAAAGTCCGTCTTTGCTTTCTTTTGGTGTTCATGGACCGAGGAAGTTGGACTGAACTTGGCATCTTGAAGCATATCCTTTGACCCACAAAATGAGCAAAACCAATTTCCTTTCGGAACCTTAGCCAAATTTGGCCTCAAACAGTATGTGTGATACTCTGCATCAGAAGTGTCGCACAAAAGGACCTTCTTATTATTCTCATCGATGCCACACACTTTGCAGAATACTTCACCCCAAGACGCTTCTGAAATTTCACGGGTTGCAACCGCAATGTTTCCTATATCTTCATTCACTGCGTCATTGAAGGACTCTATTTGGTGGTCATTACTAACTTGTGGTAAAAAGGATAACTTATGATATCTTGGTTTTATGTAATGGTTTTTGCAAAAAATTATATGACAAGGATGCGGTTGGACGGTGCTGGAGTTCCAAATGAATCTACTGGAGTGGGAACTTGATATTGTTAGCTTTGCCTTGTCCCATCGGTTGCTTAGCTAAAAAAAGGAACATAGAGGATTTGGCTTGCTAAGGTTGGTGTTTTCTTCTTTTTTTTTTGTGTGTCTTGGTACAATTTGATCGTGATTAGATGCACTTGAAATTGACTTTTACCTGACATAAGTACTTATATAATAATGTTCTGCATGCAAAGACCTCAAGTAGTTTGTCTTTTTTTACATTGTAGTTTTGTCCTCACTCTGTATATTTGTCAAACTCGCTTAATGCTTTCTAGAACATACATCTACTCCCAGAAATTCATCTTTTATGAAGTTATTGTATCATTTATTGCATTTACATTGTGTGGGTTCCCCAAATTTTACTTAGCGTTAGGTCTAGCAGAGTTGGAAAATTTATTTTTTCTGGTTTTGCTAACAAGTAGTTTTGGAGGTGTAAGTCAAGTACTTAGATGATAAAATTGATGCGAATGAGCGCAACAAAAAAAGAAAAAACCATAGTTTTGTAAGATATTAATTATAAGTTTTGGACACAAAAATATTTCTAATTTTCTATCAAATCTGACTGTTTCTATCATCACACTCCTAGGAACATCATGAACAATAGCTCATACTTCCCTAAAAATTGCTGCATCTACAATGTTCTCTACAAGATCGTCTGATTTATCTAAACTTATTTTTTCTCCTATCCAAGCAAATTGACTCGGCGCATATATTATGTTCATAGAGTATGTTTTTTCGTCGTGCTTTACCAATGACATTTATGGATACTAAATAAATTGGTATAGGCATTAGATATTATTACTTTTTCAATAGAAAATCTGGCAGAGTTAAGGCGCTTTAACTTAAGATCAATTTTTTGTGCATGAAAGTAACAAACGTAACTGAGAGAATTTGACATCCATTGTTCTCAATTTATCTTCCGGAATATGCCTTCTTTTGGTCATTTGTACACTTAGTACTTCTATCTTTGTATTAATTTCCCAATGTATTTTCATTTTCCCAAATGAAACGGGTTTGGCTGCAATATTGTAACGAATTTTTTTCTTTATAGAGAAGTAAATAAATGTCCTTTTTTTGTCAACTTTAATCTCTGATTGACCCTTTTCATCCCAGTTGATCAAAGTTCTGCAACTTATTTATCCAATCTCATTCACCTTTAATACCATTTCTCTCCCCAAAATTTCAAGAGCAACTAATGACAAAATTTACATTGAAAAGGTGACCTTTGAAACTGACTAAAGGATACTTAGATATAAGAATCTAATACATTTAAGTTGAAGTTTCAGCTCTGAAGAAACTAGGTCATGTGAGTTGCCTTTAAAGGCACTTTATAAGTTTGTTGTATGGAACATTTTTGAGGGATTTAACTTAAGTGTGCACTGTAAACTGAGCTCATTTGTTATTCCAAATTATATTCAGAAGTGATTTCTGTATTGACTGTCCGGGTCAATTATGTGGTTTCTTGATTTATTTATTTGATACCTAGAGTGTCTAAAATGTTATTAATGCAGTTGCAATGATTGCTGTTTTTCAATTTTGAGGAGTTAGATAATAAATTCATGCCCGTACATTTATTGCTTTGGAAAAACATTCCAGGTGATTAATTCAAGATTGCTTTTCTTTTTTTTTTTTTTTTGTTTCATTTATTTTGTTTTTCAGGCATAAAATCTTAAATTGTTGCATCTGGAGAGTGGATTTTGCTTCAAGATTATTCAGTCACCTGAATTGGATTTCACATTCTTTGTGTCATTTTCTTGGGTGAATTAGTGTTCCAAGCCTAAATATTTGCACGTCATGGAAGCCGAGAGAAAAGATGAAACTCAGATAATTGATGATCTTGGAGGACAGCAACATCTACTCCTTGGAAAGCCTGTTAGCTCCGAGTTAACTCCATTTTTGGGCGATATTGTTCAGGTAAGTTATCCTTTACTTACAGAAGTCTATTATCATGTATGATTGTGAACGATTGATATTAGTTTCCTTGCCTCCAATTTCTTTTTTGCTTTAATGCAGTCATGGAACTTCCTATGGCGTTTCCGTGAAGTGTTGGGCTTTAGTAGAGGTTTCTCATTTGAAGAACTTACTGCAGAACTTAATGGATCATTGTTTGATGGCAGAAAGATACATTTTTAATAGAACCTGTCACAGTTTCTGGAACAAGAAAATTTCCATTCTGTCTTTATTGTTCTTCTCATTTGCTTACCAATGTAGTTATCTTGTGCTAAAGCTTCATGTGATGATCTGGGACCTAGTTCAATGGAAAATAATTTATATCCATCTGGAATTTTAAATCTCAATAGTTTCAACCATCTAACAAAGAAAATCTTAAGTTTCACCTTGACGCCGTGTGTCTTTGCTTGCATGTCAGTCTTTGTTTGTGATCAATTTGTCATCTACACACTAAGTAAGACTACTTGTGATTACATGAGGCTTGGGCAATCTACTGCTATCTAAAGCATCCATTTTGGTGTAGGCTTGCCTTTACTTGTTGCTCTTATGGTACAGATTCTAGCAATTGTTTGTGGTTTACCTGTTAATACCTTCTAAAAGTAGTTTGTTTTCAACCGGCAGATCTGGAGAAATGTGCTGATTGCTTTTGAGAATGACTCACAACTGGTTGATTTAGCCAAGAAATCGTGCCGTGTATTTGAGTCCTTATATGACAAAGAGGTATACATTCTCTCTGAATCGGTGACTGAATTATGTGTTTATATTTCTTTCCTCTATATTTTCCATTCTTCTATTTGTCTATTATTAATTTGTTGTCATTATACCAGTCATCTATCTAGATAACTGCAGCTCATGATAGTCCATCGTACTTAAATGTTATCTGTTTAACTTCCTCGAACATGTTATTTCGGTGAAGCAGTTTATAAAGAAGAATTAATTTACATTGGTTATTTGGTAATTGATGTGCTTCTAGCACATGAGAATTCGTTGAACCTTTTGTACTTGACTTATCTTTCATCATTTTGTTGTGGGTGGACAATGAATATATATTCTTATATTCCATCATAATTTGAATTGTATGACATCCTTTGTTGGAAAATGTTGGCTACTTTGATGGTCTTCGTACAGTATGATAATGTTGGGTCAATATGGTCTGATATTTCATATCCTCAGCTTTATCATCCACGTGATGCTTAAGGATGGGGCTCTGTTAGGAAGTTGATGGAACAAATTTCATTTTTTAATCACTTATGATAGTTTTGCCGCTAGTAAACTAGCTATTTTACAGTTGATGCTTGTTGTTTTGAAGAGTCATAGATATGTTCTTGCATCTTTTATTTGATTGCATACATGCATATCTAAGTGATTGAACCAAGAGTCCTATTTGATGGTTGTGCCAACTTTACTAACGAGGTCTTTTTCTTGTTGACTTGGGTTGTTGCTTTACATCAAAAGTTGGTTAATGATCACCGGGTAGAGTCCTTCAATGACGCAGGGAATGAAGATGTAGGAAACATTGCGGTTGCAGCCCGTGAAATTTCTGAAACGTCTTGGGGTGAAGGGTCCTGCAAAGTGTGCGGCATCGATGAGAATAATAAGAAGGTCCTGATGTACGACACATGTGATGGAGAGTATCACACGTACTGTTTGAGATCGCCTTTGGCTAAGGCTCCGAAAGAAAATTGGTTTTGCCCATTTTGTGGGTCAAAGGATATGGTTCAAGATGCCGATCTCAGTCCATCTTCCTCGGTCCATGAGCACGAAAAGAAAACAAAGACGGACTATATAAACTTCATTCGCAATGAAATTACTAATCTGGCAGTTGCGTTGAGTGAAAAAGACTATTGGGGATTAAGCTTTTATGAGGTTAGCCTATTGCTTTTACTTCTTGTTGGACGTAATTTGTGCCATGATATTTTCTATTGTTAAACTCTTGAATCTTCAAGTTAATTGAAAGCACAAATCATCTCTAATCGTCAACTTTGCTTTTCTGTATCCAGATGGTTCAGGCAGTGATTGTGTTTGAAGACATGATTAAGCTGGAGTATATACCTTACTCATGGAGGAAGAATTGGTGATTCTCAGCCGCTGCCAATATGTCCACCTTAAGCATGTCTTTCCACTTCACAACATAATATAACAAATTGTCAAAGTCAAGTCATTCTTAGTGTAAGCCAGCGAATAAATCAAATTGCTCACAGTAAATTGCAAATACATATCTTACATGAAATTTTAATCGCTCTGATTTTATTAATGTATTTATTTCTAAAAAAAACTCTACCAACAAGAGATATGACTTGTTAACAAAAAAATGGTGCGGGATTCATGACTTATTTCTGCGTTTCCTTCTCTTTCTTGCGTGTTCTCCCTATTGGATTCGGATTTTGTTGTCTCTTTCCTTTATCTGTTTTCTTCACGAGAGATCGGTCATGTTGGATGTCGAAGAAGTTTTATCGTAATTGATGGCCCATTCTCAGCAGCTAAGGTGGATATATTGGCAGCCGTTGAGATGACCCATCAATTACGATAAAATTTCTTCGACATCCAACATGATCGAGCTCTTGAAGAAAACAAATAAAGGAAAGAGACGACAAAATCCGAGTCCAATAGGGAGAACACGCAAGAAATAGAAGGAAACGCAGAAATAAGTCATGAGTCCCACACCATTGTTTTTGTTAACAGGTCATCTCTCTTGTTGGTAGAGTTTTTTTAGAAATAAATACATTAGTGAAATCAGAACGATTAAAATTTCATGTAAGATATGTATTTGCAATTTACTGTAAGCAATTTGATTTATTCACTGACTTACACTAAGAATGACTTGACTTTTGACAATTTATTATGTTGTGTTGTGAAGGGGAAAGACATGCTCTGGCTTTGTTAGTCGAAATATGTCTCATCAAAAATCGCAGGCACGACTTAGAGATTACGCATCCGTGGACTAATTATTGTCAATCAATTACATTATTACTTTCTAGCTATAATATCTCTGTCCTGAATTTTCTTCCTTTTTTGGAAAATGTGAGGAAGGTTTAGTTAAAATTTTCAAGACATCTAATAAGATGTTTAGAAATTATAAGAAATGCTTCGTAAAATTTTCTGAGTATTAGCTTATAAAATTCAAAATAAGAGATTATAAGCATCTACTAGAAAAAGTAGTTTAACTTTTTTATAGATACGTTTGATTTTGATCATATTAATTATAAAATTACCTCTAATTAATATTTTATAAGCTTTATAATTTATTTTATCCAAATACTTAACAGTTAAAGTTTTATATATATATATATATATATCTTTTGACTTAATGCTTTTTTTAGCAGTTTCAGAAGAAGCTGACATTCCAAACTCCTCAAGCGTGCTTTTTTAAAGCCAGAAGTTGAAAACGCTTTTCAAAAGCTCTTGTAGACACCCCCTTAGATTTATATTTATGAGTATGAGGTCATTTCTTACAGATAGCTAAATAAGTTTTTGTCCTCGCGCTCTAGATTTACCAAGAATTAATAAAATCATACACCTATTTTCATTCATTTATAGACATCATCTTGGCTATAGCTTGATGATTATAAGCACTTTTGAATCGAATAATACACACAAAAAAAATCCTTTCAAATTATTTTTACGATGTGCTATTCTTAAGGTATTTCAATAAGTGACAAACATTAAAATAGTTTCACTTATTTTGAAAATTCAAACAGAAATATAAAAAAGTCATCAAATTTTATGTAATTTTTTAACTGTAAGAATATATAATTATTACGAAAAATTTATTATTACTTGCTCTTTAAATGACAATAGGCACAAAAAAATGACAACTAGACATGGTTATGCCAATGGGTATTTTTGTCAATTTTCACGCACTTGATGATTTTTAATATTTCTACTTAACAAATTATATGTCGAACAAAAATAAATGGAGTTTCAAAAGACTTAAATACTTTTTTCTAATTATTAACTGGTAATTAAAAATGTTTTTAAAATATGTATACTAGTTGCATGTTTTGAAGTAGAGGGGCATAATAAATTTTATTTGCACTATGAAATATGGGGAATACTCTATAGGCTTTTAAACTAACATGTACATGTGTGTGTACCAACATATAATATTATGTTAATTGGAGGTAATTCCCTAGGACATTAAAGACCCAATCATTTCCTCCAAATAAATAATGAATTCAGATCGTTTGATTTTTTTGCTTTTTCCATTTGACATACAGAAACTAAGAAAGGCATCCAACAATATTTTAAAAAATACTTGGCGTTTGCAAAAACAAAAATGCATTTGTGATTGATGGTAAAACAACTGATTTAACCAAAATGTCCGCCGCTCGATTAACCTCCCGATAACAAAAAGACACCGCCACTTCATCGAATTCTGCTGCTGCTAATCGCCTAGAATCCCTAATTAAAGGGATTAATTCCTTCGGAGCTGGCCCCTCCCAGATTCAATTATTATTTTTGAATATCTCTTTTTTCTTGCAACATCCAACCCTTCAACCTGTCGCAGTTTCTGGAACAAGAAAACTTCCATTCTGTCTTTATTATTCTTCTCATTTGCTTACCCGTGTAGTTATCTTGTGCTAAAGCTTCAGGTGATGATCTGGGACATAGTTCATTGGAAAATAATTTATATCCATCTGGAATTTTAAGTCTCAATAGTTTCAATCATCCAACAAAGAAAATCTTAAGTTTCACCTTGACTCCGTGTGTCCTTGCTTGCATGTCAGTTTTTTGTTTGTGATCAATTTGTCATCTACACACTAAATGAGTCTATTTGTAGTGAATACTTGTGATTACATGAGGCTTGGGCAATCTACTGCTATCTAAAGCATCCATTTTGGTGTAGGCTTGCCTTTACTTGTTGCTCTTATGGTACAGATTCTAGCAATTGTTTGTGGTTTACCTATTAATCTCCTTCTAAAAGTAGTTTGTTTTCAACTGGCAGTTTTGAAGAAATGTGCTGATTGCTTTCGGGAATGACTCACAACTGGTAGATTTAGCCAAGAAATTGGGTCAATTTGGTCTGATATTTCATATCCTCATCTTAAGGAAGGGGCTCCGTTAGGAAGTTGATGGAACAAATTTCATTTTTTTTTAATCACTTATGATAGTTTTGCCGCTAGTAAACTAGCTATTTTACAGTTGATGCTTGTTGTTTTGAAGAGTCATAGAGATGTTCTTGCATCTTTGATTTGATTGCTTACATGCATACCTAAGTGATTGAACCAAGAGTCCTATCTGATGGTTGTGCCGACTTTACTAACGAGGCCTTTTGTTTGTTGACTTAGGTTGTTGCTTTATATCAAAAGTTGGTTAATGATCACCCGGTAGAGTCCTCCAATGACGCAGGGAAATGTTACACACTGAGAGTATAAGGGTTAGGTGGTCCTTTTCCAATTTAATTAAACGATAAATGTTGAGTTTAGGTGTTATTTTTTCTTTTTTAGCACAAATGTGTTATGTGTCTTTTTTCATAACACGAGTAATTGGCCTATTCCGAAAACATGAAATGCCTATTTACCTGTTTCGTAATCTGTTCTGTTTATTGAAGTTCACTTTTTTTTTTTTTTTCTTTTTTGCCGTCTCAAATATGCAGAAAAACGTCGTACTTAAATTCGTTTGTGATGAAATGTTGGGTACGGCTCTTGTGCGTAAGCATCTAATGACAGTGTGTCACTAAAAACGGACGTTAACGGCGTCAGTGTGCAATGTGCACTGCACATGGCATTTTGGGACTAAAAAGGCGTGATTTTGGGTTTAATGAGACTGAAAGTGACACCAGCAAGAATTGTGGGACTAAAAATGATAATGGCCCTTTTTAACAGGACTAAAAAATCATTTTCCCCGATCAGTTTAGTTTTTCTTCTTGTTGGACGTAGTCTGTGCCATGATATTTCTATTATGAAACTCTTGAATCTTCAAGTTACTCGACCTTTGCTCTATTGTATCCAGATGGTTCAGACAGTGATTGTGTTTGAAGACATGATTAAGGTGGACTATATACCTTACTCATGGAGGAAGAATTGGTCGTTCTCAGCAGCTGCCAATATAACCACCTTAGCTACCCTCGCTCTCCGAATATACTCCCTCGACGCTGCCATCAATTACGACAAAATTTCCTCCACATCCAACACAATCGCGCGCTTGAGAAAAACAAATAAAGGGAAGAGGCAACAGAACGAAACCCAGAAATAAGCCATGAATCCGCAGCATGTTTGTGTTAACATGTCATCTCTCTTATTGGTAGAATTGTTTTAGAACACAATACATTAATGAAATCAGAACAATTAAAATTCACAGGCTTGCTATAATTAAAATGATTTTACTTTGAAAATTTGTTGTGTTGTGTGGGTGTTGTGGGTTGTGGTATGTGACGTGGGTTTGAAACCCATCACATGAAAATGTCATTATTCATTTGACATTCATAGTCTCCACTTCTGAGTCTTCTTTCCATCAAAGGAAAAACATTAATTTTCCATAGTCGAAATATGTCTCATCAAAAATCGCAGACACGACTTAGAGATTAGTGGTCGAATCTCTCCAACAACTTCAATTATCCCATTGTGTGAAGACTCACATGATATGATTTTGAAGAAGAATAATGAGCAATTTGCCAAATAAAAATTAAGCAAAGAGGGTAAAAATTAGACTCTGATGTCTCTTCTCTACTGAGGAAAAAACTATGTGGGGGAGACTGAAAATCGTACGTCTTTTCAATTTGACTCACTTACACTGCGAAAAGGACTTGTACTGATTTTAACTTTTTTTGTGGTGATGCTGAAATTATGACAACTCAACTCTCAAGATAGATTCATATTGTAAAGCAGTGGATGCAAATGAAATGCATCAAAGGATAATGATATCTTTACTGTGTGTGTGTGTGGTGGATGGTGATTGATCATTGATGTTGATGTACTTGGTATTGTGTACTGTACACACATGATCACAGATGACTTTTATACTCTTTATTAGTAGTGGATTGTCTTTACAAGAATGAAATATTGAGCCATGGTGTTTTTTTTTTTAAAAAAAAAAAAAAGATTAGACTAATTTGTGGTCCAAGTATATGATTGTGATCATTCAAGTTATAATAAGATCTGTCATATTATGGACTAATTAATATTATGGTTCTGCTCTTAAAATTTATTGTTAATTCATATGTCACAGTTTTAATCAAATATTACACATGTCGCCATTCTTATATGGTTGTAGATTTTATATTCTGTAATTATAGTCAAATGGTTTCTTTCAAAGAAAGTTTTTATTTATTTATAAAGATTCGCTTGATATACTTATCCGGTCGGATTTGAGTTGTTCAACTCTACAATTTAAAATATTGGTGTAAAATCAAAAACAAAAAAAAAAAAGAAAATAGAGTTGATCAATGTAAGCATGTAAGAGTTATTACTTTATTTGTCTGGTTTTAACTTTATGATGATTTTTTGGTCAAATTTAAAAGTCGAATACTGTTGCAGTTCTTTACAAAAGCTTTGCAAATTTAGTCTGAATTTTTGGATTCAACGTGAATGTTAGTAATTTTTATGTTAGTATATATGTAATTTAAATTTTGTACATCAAATGACACATTTGATGATCTGCTTAATTAAATTATAGTAATTTAGTTTACCTTTAATATTGAACAATTAAAATGCAAAAGGTAAAGAAATCAATGACCAGACCAAAATACAACATGAGATTAACCAATTCCCATTGCATTAATCGACAATTTGCTGTCGGTTTATTCCTTATTGTTTCCATATTCTAATTGCTAAAAGTAGTTCAGAAATTATAAAGTTGCATGTTGCACCAGCTGCTGCTATCATACATGACATGAGCTACCTCATTACAAACGCAATTCAAACTATAGCACACACTCATATATAGCAGTATAGTGATTATTTTAAGACAAGGCTAGCACTAGCAGCTTAATGAAGTCATTAATACGCTAAATCTAAATTAAGACCAGATGCACCACCCCATCTGCTCTTGCTGCTCCGCTGCCGCCGCGAACACATCAGAAAAGTAGCTTCCCCCGTCATCGCTGCCGGCATCCTCCTCCGAGTGGATGGCCACGCAGCCGGGATCATAGTCATTGTTTGGGAAGTATGAGTCCACACTGTCAAGAAGCTGACGGCCGTCATCATCCACGACCACGCTGTTGTCGCTGCCGGTGCTCAGGCGGTCCTCCGCCTTCACGGTCAGTTCAAGACATGGCGGCACCACGTCCGCCGGGAGTGGATCAGATTTCTGACAATCTCCAGCTGCAGGTTCTTTTGGTTGCAACTTCTCACTCAAGGAAAGAAGCTGTATTGAAAAAATCCAATAATTAACTTATAATTAAGCAAGATGTGGACTTAATTACTTAACTAAATCATCTACAAATACATCATATTTTTATGATAAATCAGGTGGGGCATATTCTTCTCTTGAAATTTGATGTTTGATTTATGATGAGGTGGGGTTTAGGACAGATGCTATTTTTAATGGAGTGATATATACAAGAATAAAAATTGATGAACATGAGACATACGTATTTGAATAGGTAAGAAGGAATCTTAATGGTAGGACCTGCAGGTCGTTTTCAGCCTCGGAATGGACGGCTCAGGTGCCCATAAAAATACCATCCACCCAACTTTCCCTTCAGATACATCAAATCCCTTTCATCATATGAAGAATTAAAACCCCATAACGTCGACCTTTCACCATTATTTATGACTACCAATTTGCTGCAGTTTTCATACAACTAGTTTATTTCTTCTATTTGTCTGTTCAGTGTTAGCAAAAGGCACGTAATTTAGTACTAATTATGTAACCCCATTTGAAAATTATACAATTCCAAGAGTATCTCTACGATTGTCGCATGACGACGTTGACAAGATTGATAAAATCAAAGAATTAATTACAGAAGAAACGAATGATTTTTTATTTATTTACCTCAGCTTTGAGGTTGTCGTTTTCCTTGAGAATGGAGTCGTAGTTGGAGAGGAGGGAGTCGTAGGAGGACTTGAGCTGATCGTAATCCCTCTCCAGCTGCTTCGTCTTCCAGCGGGCGCGGCGGTTCTGGAACCAAACCGCCACCTGCCTCGGCTGCAAGCCTAGCTTCTTCGCCAGCTCGCTCTTCCGCTCTGGCTCTAGCTTGTTCTCCGCCTCAAAGCTCATCTCCAGCAAGTGCACCTATACAAATGTATTCCATTTATCATAAAATCCTACACCTTGCACCATAATTAATTTAATCCCAACAGACTTTAATTAGAAGATAATCACTTTTTCATAAGTCAAACTAAACTTTCCCAAACGCGGACTTATGTTGGATTGGACATCAATTCCTGGTTTCTTTAGTCGATTTTGATCAAGGAATTCGATTCTCACGACAGAATATGCTGTTTATATGTGTAAAGTTGAATTTTATCTCAAGGGAATATTTGGAGGATAACACGTACGGTGATTCTTCTTAACTATTTGAAGATCAGTAGAATAAGTGAATTGACCACCTGCTGGGGAGTGAGACGGCGTTTCTTCTCCGGCAACTGCTCGTCTAAATATTCCTCATCGTACAGTTCTTCCGGCGTGCTGAAAAACGGTCGCTTCTTGGAGGCTTCCTCCATGCTCATCACCGATCTTGTTCCTGATATACCAAAACACAAAAAACTGAAAAACTTTTAAAAAACTACGTAAAAATCCACAAGGGGTAACATGGGAAAAGAAATCCAAAAGTTGTTATTGGAATACCACGAAAACTGGAGTCGCCGTTCCCAAGAAACAACATGTTGCCGTGGCAAGACGTCGAATCAAAGTAAATACGACCCGATTCCATCTCTCTTAGCAGATCTGCGCCGGCCTATCAATCCAATACCCACACACCCACACACACTAGCACGTGTATGACGTGTATATAATTCTCTCTCAAACTCTGATATAGAGTTGTAGAAACCTCTATAGTATTATTTTGGAAGGGATAATTTCTCGAAAAAGTATACTAGAGTTTATTAGAACAGCATTAGCTTGTGGCGGAAGAAGCTGGAGCACCAGAGCAACCTCGCCGGAGTTCCCAACGGACAGATGCAAAATCCCATCATGCGAAGCACGACTTTTCCCAGCTCCGGTGATTAATTCTCCGGCGCGGAACTTCAGATTGTTTCCACCGGAAAAAAACCAACGGAAGTTTAAATCAGTAAACCTCCGCTTATGGGGATTGGAGAATGGTGGAGGAGGAAAGCCGCGAAGGTTTATTTGGTAACTTCACTCCGCTTCGTTGGGTGATCTTTGCAGCTAAAGTTACTAGAGGAGAGGCCGTGGGTTTTTATATTGGTTTGCCAGGATTGAAATTACCAATTTACCCAATCGGACTTTGGAATATAGTGTGTTGGTGCGGAATGATTGGCGTGGGGTGATCTGGAAATTCGGGGTGTGAGTTGGGATAAATTAATTGGGGATGACTAACTTGCGCCGGGGGGGTGCGTGGAGTGGATCTGGGCCGTTGAGGGAGCTGTAGAATGTGGGAGATAAAGAGTCGCCATTCTCCGCGGTCGGGGAGTTGTCGGGTACGGGTAGTCACAGATTAAAAACGCCATGCTGTCGTTGCTGCCTATCACACTGTAACTTTAAAGTCAACGGGCTTTTTTCCCCTTCTTAAACCCAAAAATTCAATTGTCATCATATTTCCATTTAAGACGTAAATAATATTAGATTTTTTTTCATAAGTCTAGTGCAAAAAGAAATAAATATAAAGTACTTGATGTAGCCATAACTAATTTACAATAATTTTAATGAAGTCAATATAATAATGATGAGGCCATGTTTGAATGTTAAGGTCAAAATTCCATAACCAAAATGTTATAAATTTGAATAGTATGTGAAACGTCTATTTTTACAGTGGTTTTCTTTTCCTCGTTTGAATATATTTGTTGCGGTCTTTGAATTTGAATATGTTAAATAATAATATAATAATTGCATATTATAAAAAAAGAATTAATAAATTTGGATATAATTAATCGAAATACAATTGCACAAGGGTAGGTTTTTACTGAAAATTCCGTGTTGGCATCTGGTATTTCTAACAGGCATACAGCTCGGCCCGTGAATTTGTGGATAACAGGTCAGTATACATGAAATTTATGTTCGTCAAGCAAAATAATATACATATATATATATATTATTATAATTATTATTACAGTAGTTGGAAGTTGGAGTTTGGAAAGGTGGGAATGCTTTTAAAAAAGGTTTTTCTTAATTAAAAAATATTGAATATTTGGAGTTAGTGTATGGCACTGTTGATGCAACTATCAACTTTCGAGATCCGTTAATTCCAACAGCACTTGCACAGTATTAGCAGCTGGAGAACCACAGAGAATCACAATCTCTCTTTTTGTGGTGGGTCAAAATGGGAATTTACTGTGTAAACTATTTTTAGTGGAATAAATTTCGTAATATATCTTCTAATTTAATTATATATATTGTTTCTCGACATAATTTTGTTCCACACATAACTAGTGAAAAAAAGGATAGGCGTGGAATTAAGCGTGAGCGATTTGGATGATGAATTGATGTATGAGTATGTCCAAGTGGGATATATTAGCTAGCGATATGTGTAAATGTGGACAAAATTCGATGCAATGCATTAGCATCTATTCTTTCTATGCACATGAAATCAGAATCTATTTAATTATAAATATTGGTTATATATATGAACCACATATTAATATATAATTAATTATATATCTAATTTCTTTAAGTTGAAGAGTAGAGAAATTGCATGTGTAAGAAATTAATTGATGGTCCACTTTCCATGTGTTGGCCAGTACTGTGTTGCCTTGTAATTGCATTTCTGCTGGGAATAATACTATAGTATAGTGATAATAAATTTTATTTTATTTTATTTTATAGTTTTAAATATTAATTAAATCCGAATTAATTTGTGTAAGATGTAAAAAGACGTTTTTGGGCAAGGGAAGGGGAAAGAATCTCCTTTATTTAGTGGGACAGCAGGGCAAAAGGGAGATTAGAGTTTTGAGATATGGTCGACTTTTATTATTATTATTATTAGCTAGCCTTTTATAAATGAATTCTCATCTATAAATCATACTTTATAATGGAATCAAGGGGACAGCCTATCATGTTTCTTTGTCTTCCAACGCATGCAATTAATTACACTTGTATCCTAATTTTTTGTATTAGTCACTTTAATTTTACTTAACATAATTTATTTATTTTTATTTCTTCCTCCATATATTCCTAAAAGATCTTTCCTTTAATTCCACGTATCAACTTTGTGCTTCTATCTTTAATAGCAAGTATATGTATATTTGGGTTCATTAACAACACAAACGGTACAAAATTTGGACCACAAGACAAAGGACTAATGCTCCATCCTCTCAAATTAACAACACAAAAAACTATAATAAAATTAAAGACTCATTTGAGAAATAAATAAAGACGAGCTTTTATTTTGTACAAGTGCATGTACAGGGAAGTAATTATATGATGAAAAGTGTATATATATATATTATATTTCTTATGTGATTAATAATTTTTTTTTATAAAAATCAGATTGATTTATTTCAAATAAATTTGACGCTTTTTCTTATAATGGGCGGAGGCAAGGTGTGTGGAAGCCTTGTTGTATTGTTTTGTTTTTATTTGTTTATTTGCTTTTCTGTTTTCTTATGGCTTTTTTGAAATAGAATCTATATAATTATATTAATATTTTAATAAATTAAATAATATATCCATTTGGTTAATACATCAATTAAATTAAATGATAAAATAAACTATAATAAATTCATATAAAGTAAAAAAATTGAGTGTTGGGTCAAAATTTGCAATCATCATTTAAATGGAACTTATCAAAACACTTTAGAGTTAGAACCATCACTACAAAAATATGATATTTAATTATGACTAATTATCATGGTTAATACTAAATAATTATAGTAAATAATCATTGATCACAACCACTTAACGGTCGTCGGCCGTGGTTTTTGCGAGGGTGACATTTGCCATGGCTAAAAGCCATGGCGAATGTTTTTACCACGGCTAAAAGCTGTGGCAAATAAATTTTTTATGGTGGAAAAGCTAATATTTGTATCGATTTTTATTTAATCGTAGTTAATAATAGTTATTTACCACGATTTTAGCCATAGTAATTAAAATTGTAGCTAATGTATATTTTTTTTTATGTGATTGATTTGATGTGAATCTAATACATATAATTCAACTAAATTGTAGGGGGGAAAATAAATAATTAAAGTGGGTGAGTAAGTAGTCAAGCTCCATATATAGTTTAATTCGATTCTATTGTACATAATTATAAAAATGCATATGTATATTAATTAAAGCCAAAAAAGATTATCCTGATCTTAAATATTTAATTAAGACGTGGATTGTCTAACCAATTTAATTAAGATTCTTCAAGATGACTCTGGGAACAAATATAGTATATAAAAATTCAATAGAGTGACACGAAATACCGACCCAAAGATATTTTATTCGCTTTGCGGATAATTTGATGAACTGATAAGAATATATTCTTAAATCAAAACTTTTCCCAATTTGACATCTAATACCCAAAATTATAAATATAGACAATGTCATTTTAAACCAATTCCAGTTTCCTGATTTACTCAATCTTATAAGTGGACGAATATATTTCGAATACTCCAATCAAAATTACCAGAGGTTTCTCGTGAATAACAAAAGGCTGCTTTTAAAATAGTTATATTATTAAATTAATATTTTAAAAAATTAATCAATACATTAAATTAATATGTTTCTTAATTACAACAGTAGAACGATAAACAACAATGAAATAATGAGTTACAATAAACTCATCTAAAAGTGAAATAAACATTCAAATATTTGGGGTAGCGTTCGGATGGGTTATTCGGGTTCCGACTCGATCCGAATGGGGTCGGGTAATTTTATAATTTTTTGGGTTCGGGTTACTCGAACTCGATTTAGAATTAATCGATTGGTTATCGGGTAGAGAAAAGCATCCGATCGAGTTAATCGGGTACCCGATATTTAATTAAAAAATAATAAAAATTTTAAAAATACAAGTAAATAAAAAAAAATTATTATTTGTTGTTACTAGTAAAGTGGTAACGTAAAAGAGAAAATGATATATGAGTTGATTGATCTATTTATCAAGTTATTTATCTTAGGAATTCAATTATTTTGTCAATTAATTCAAATTAATTGTAATGTTATACTATTCTTAACATTAATAAATTAATATCATAATTTAATATTAATTTTTTTGTATAATATTTTTTAAAATAAAATCACACCATGCATACAAATTACAATTTGTAAATATAAAGTTATCAAAATAAATTCATGCTTTTAAATATGTTTTTGTTGCTCCTACTTTTCTTTATATTTAAATTACAAAAAGAAAAAAGAAAAAAAAAATAGGTATCCGATTTTGGGTATCCGACTTTGTCAGGTTGGTTTCGGGTATCAAAATATAAAACCAAAATTCGAAAAACCCGATCCGTGCCCACCCTTACATATATCTAATGGATTTTGAACTTATGATCTTGTACTTTGATCATGAAGTCTCGACTTTAACCATGTCACTAAAACCTCATTGATTATGAAAAGCACTTTTCTCGATAATACAAAAGTTAATTTTTCTAAATTGTTCTCAATCTCTCAATTTTAGACAAAATTATACTTTTAGTACCATAAAATAAGGGGTTTAATACTTTTAGTCCTCTACTTTACGATATTTCTAAAATGATTATAAAATTGAGAAAACTCGATACACTTAGTCTCATGCCCAAGTTTTCGTCAAAAGAAATAGACGACAAAGACACGTGCAATTTGCATGAGCTTTGTTGCTCACACAACTGATGGACACACGCATTACACGTTATAATTGCAATCTAATTTAAGTTGAATTTAACCACACCAAGATAATAATCACATTGCAAATGTTACTGTATTTAGCATGTGATTAATTACTCCTTCTAAACTGTACACGAATTATATAAAAAAAAATAAAAATTTATAGTACTCCAATCTTGTAATAATTTTAACATGATCAAACTCAATTCAACTTAAAATTTTGGTCCCATAATATTCCAAGGGATGAAGTAATGGATGCGCAGACAAGTGCGCGCATCAGACGGATGGATGAAGATCAAGAGAGGCAATTTACAAAATGCGTTTTTGTTTCCAATTCCTTATTTGCTAAGGTAAGTTAAAAAAGAGTACGTGGAGTGGAGGTATCTTTTGACTCAAATTCTAGCTTTACAATTAACTCATAAATCACTTTAAACTTCAATACTCATTGGGTAGGCCTTGTAACTTTAGATAAAGTTGAGGGTGAGGGATGGTTCATGGTAGGGAGAGATAATTAGAAGAAGGAAAAAAAAAAAAAAAAAAAAAAAAAAAAAAGGGAAAAGCGGGTGAAGAGGAACAACGCTTTTTGAGATGTAATAAGAAACTTAGTGGTGGTTTCCTTTGTTCTTTTGGTAGTGGGCTGGGGGCTAAATGCTAATGCTGTCTGTGACTTCTCTGTATTTTGTTTTTGCTATTGTTGTGTCATTTTCTTGGGCAACCACCTCCCTCTATTTGACACATCATGATCATGATGTTAACTATATTCTTCTCTCTATTATTTTTATTTGCTAAGTTGGTGGAGTTTGCATTTTTTTTAGTGGGGTTCGAAACTCATTATCTTAAACTTATTTATTAAATTTTAATTTTAATCATTGAGTTAAGACATTATTGATAGTTAATGTAAAATTTAAAAGAGAAAATTGCATAATACTCCTTTGTGTTATAGGAAAATTGTTAAAAACTTATCTGTGTTAATTAAATAGTCAAAAAAATCCCATAAAATTATAAACCCTGCAAAAAAATTCTCTATGTTAAAAAAAATGGAGAGTGGCCTACACTCGTTCAAAATGCGAGTGAAATATAATTTTGACCTATTTTCAGTCTTTTGACCTTGTTGAAAAGACAAAATTAACCTTATCTTATGCTATTAATTCCCTCTCTTTATTGTTTTATTAATTCTTTATATTTTTCATATTTTACCAAAAAATACTATAAATACTAAATAATTAATATTCATTAATATTTATATGAAAAAATATTATTACATCAAATTAAATTATAATTATATATAAAAATATGATATTTTTAGATATTTTAATTTATAAATTTTTAAAATCAAAATACATTATTTTATTTTTAAATATTATTTGATTTAAATTTGTGTTGAATATATCTTGAATCATATTATTAATATAAATTCAAGTAAATAATTTTAATATTTTAATATAATTACATTTAAACATAAAAATACATAATTAATTTAATTCATCATATTAAAATTTATAAAATTAAAAAAAAAAGATAATAAATAAAAAATTTAAAAAAAAAGAAAAAAAAGAAAAGAGAAAAGGTCATCTTCTCCAAACATGCTCGCCACCCCCCCCCCCCCCCTGCACCTCCTCACCGACGCCACCCTATGTATCACCCGCGCCTCCCCACCGCCTCCACCCCGTCGCCTCCTCTCCCCCTACCTGTTCAAGCTACGTGTGACCACTCGCCGCCCAAATCTGGGCCGCGACGGGCGTCGTCGAAGCTGACGGCCGGTGGAGGTGGGGCGACAACCCTCCACCGGCGTGTATGTATGTATACACCATATATACTTGTAGTATATTATATATTATAATTATATGTATTTATTACATTTTTATGATAGATTTTTTTTAATATATAAATGTAAAAAGTATTTAATCTGAACTGTTCATTTTATCTATTGAAATCAATGGCTACTAAAATATAATTAGATCCTACAGTTGTGATGCAATCAAGAAAATCCAACGGTCATTATAATAACAATAGTATATGTAATATAAGGGTATAACGGAAAATTGCAAATAAAATTAACGGTGTTAAGCAGAACAAACGGCGAGGGGAGAGTGTGCAAAATTTTTAAAAACACAGGATTTTTTTTGCCTATATTTTTAATACAAGGAATTTTTAGCTGAATTTCTATAACACAAAGGGGTTTTATGCAATTTTCCCAATTTAAAAAGAGTGAAAGTGAAATAATACTTATGATGTGATTGGTTTTACATGTCTGGTCAATAAAAAAATTTGTCGTATGTTTTAATGTGTTCCTTCCTTTATTCTTTACAAGTGTTTTATTTTTATTTTTAATTATAAGAACAAAAGTATCAATCTATATGTAAATCAATAAAAAAAAACTCGCAATTATATTCATACAAAACATTTTCTTCATAACCAAACAGAGAAATACTTTATTTAAATCACTCACAATGTGTATGTTGGGAAAATCCCGGCAGCTATAGAATAAAAGAAATAAGTACTACGCTAGAACCCTGGAAATTGGGCCAAGCCCAAACCTGCACAAAGAATTGAATTCAGCAGCCTAGCTATTTGACCCAACCCAAATTGCTATGAACCGTTGGGCCAACCTGTCAATAGGTGGGTATATACCCGAACTCAATTAATTCTTATTTTAATGCGTATGAGTCCAAATCTGGATCTAACTTGACTATTTGGTCCAAGTCTAAATATTAGCTATTATTGGATCCGAATTTAAGTATTGACCGTCTATTAACAGGTCTAGTGCTTAAAACTCTGAAAATTGGGCCAAGCCCAAACCTACCCAGCATTGCACTCAGCACCCTAGCTATTTGACCCAAGCCCAAATTGGTTATGAACCGTTGGGCTTGCTAAACAGTATACGATATGATATTCAGAGCCTGATTTCCACATTAATAATTGGGCTTCAAGGCCCTTAATTGACGGGTCATTTCATAGATAGCTGGCCCATTGTAGAGTGTCTGCCACATTGGGTCAATGATTCGGGCCACAAAACCAACATCAAAGACCCAATTAATGAGTATTTGTAATTTCTTCATATGTCAAATTTTAGAAAAAATAGTTGCAGTTTACCCTAAATTTAATACTACTCCAAAATCCAAATATTTCATGAAATCACACTTGATTTTATGATCATCATTACCTTATATTTCTTCAGGAAAATTCGATACTCCGAAGTTGTTTACACTAATTTTATCTGATGATGCTTTCTGTTATCTATATTGTTATAAAAACAAATCAATTATCATAATAATTTTTGAATATTTAAATTTACAATTTAATTAAATTTATTCATTCCATAAAATTTGATTGTAATAATAATTTTAAAAAAATTTAAATAAACCCACATTCACAAATTCTTTTTTCTCTCTCACCTCGTTTTTTTTGTACATACAAACTTCGTTCTTCTCACACAAAGAGAAGGAACCCTCTCAAACTCCCCTGCAGGCATCATGTTTCTTGTGGGGAACCTGGGCTGTGAAACAAAACTATAGTTTCCGTTACTCTTCCGCCAACGTTTTCACGGAGACAACAAGACAAATTAGTTATGATAATCCAATTAATGTTTTCACACGCCTTCCAATTGAAACTAATGTCTCTCCGCAACCCATACTCCACTAGACATAGATTTAATTACTTGTTGGATATCCTCTCTTAGTACCAAACATGTATTCTAAGCACATTATAAGTTCAAAAATAGTATTTGTTAATGATACGGATAAAAAATATTAAAAAAATACTCTCTATAGGATTAAAAATATTCATACGAAATAAGGGATCAATATTTTTTTCGAATGGAGTAAGTTTATCCGACCTATCTGGTCGTCTAACAATCCAAAACTACGGCCTTAAATTGCTAGACACATCACATTTCAAATACGTCTAGTGGGCATCATTCTGTTGGTCCGAACCTATGAATAGTGATTATTTGTTTTTCTTATTAAATAATTTTGAGATTAATTCACTTACTTGATTGTTAGATTCTTGTATCACTTACGAATTTGGTTTGCAATTGCATAAATAGTATGATGAACTATCTGGAAAATGTGAGGCTCTTCAGTCATATTATAATGGTATGGTGGCAACGTCATGATTGTATATCCTATTTAATTAATAATCTATTTCAAATCATGGAAACTTTGTATACTTTAGGTAGATTCTATAATATTCCTACAAAATAAACTTATGTCCATATAAACAACCCCATAGAAAATTTAGGTCAAAGTCAAAACACTAATAATTATTCATGGATAAGAATTGACTCCAACAAGGTCAAATACTTTAGTGCTTTGTGCACTGGGTGTATGGATGAATGACACATATTTTTTAATTCTGAGAAAATAGGATATGTATGGATAGTCCACTTACTCGATTATTGTGCTCTGAATCTAATATCCAGATGAATTATATCCAAATCTGAATTAATAGTGGTTGAATTACTTATTTTAGTATTTTTGCGTTATGATATGCGCAAATTCAAACAGATTCCATTAATTACAGTTGAAAATAGGGGGAGTGGAATTAAATTTTCTAAATATTGACTTGTCTAGTAAAAATTTGGGGGAAAATAAAAATTAACTTAATATTCTTTACAAAGAAACCATTGACTTTGACCTACAGGTGCGCAATGAAACTCAAAGAGTCCCACAACTGTACGCAGCCACATGTTCTCACATTTCTCATTTCAAGAGTAGTATTCACAATTAACCCTGATTATGATATCATTTTCGTAAATACCACAACTAATTCTAAGGTCGAGATGATCTACCTTCAAAACCAAATTCATTCAAAATGGAGCCCCAAAATTAAAATGGATAGTCACGGATTTGAGTTCACTCCAAATATATGGATAGTTTGGATTATAGTATCTTATATCTTGAAAGTCTCTTAGTAGAAAAAAAAGATTGCAATAAGAAGAGCAGTGGGGATTGAGTTTAAGTAATACAAATGGGGGAACTCCTGATCCAAGTCATAGTTTTAATTTTTCAATATTATTTTTTTTTCTTTCTCCATCCTTCGATAATATATAAATAAGTATTAATGAGATAATTTTGATAAATATATTGATATTGAAACTTGATTTTAAAAATGAACTCGAACACAATATTTATACATTTAGCTCTTCAAATAGATGGTAAAAATCAAATTTAAAGGTGTGGTTAGAAGCTTTCAAAAAGATTTGTAAATACTATAAAAGCTTCTAAATTTATATATAGAACTTTCTCAAAAACTTTCTTCAAATTTTATGTTTCTCTAAACCCTTGCATCCACAAACTTTCGTATTTATATAAATTATTCCAAATACCGTATTGCATGTAGTGCTTTTAATATTAACCGCTATACCTTCGTAAACCAATTTAAAATGGTCGTATTGAAAGTTATTCATATATGTACATTTCTCTTGATTTTTTTCTAAAAAATGAAAAATAAATTTTAAATATCATATCTGTTCAAGAAATTTAGAATTCAAGAACACTGAGCAAAGTATATAATGTAAGAAAGGGAGATTGCATTTATTTTCAATTGACTTGGGTATAAAACTAATTATTCATGATAGTCAGACTATGAGATCAATTCTTATCAAAATTTGTGTATTTTTAATAAACTAGCTTTAATTTAGAAACTTATATTAATATTTGACATAGTTTCCATACAAAATATAAGGGTAAAAATCATTTTACCCCATGTATTTTAAAAAAAGATTAAAAAATCCTCCTGTGATAAATTAAATAGCAAAAAATTCCCCTGTGATAAAAATAAATAGGCAATTTACCCTCCTGACATAATAAGTGCGCCACACGTGCCCGTTTCAATTTTTTTTTTAAATTTTTAATTAGTCAATTACATTTATACTCTTTATCATCAACCGTAGGATCTTAATTGGTAGGATCAATGATCTAGATTTTTTCTCTTTAAATTAAAAAAAACCTAATTTAAATGCAAATAAACAAATAAATCTAAATAAATATATCTCAAAATTATATATACTAAATATTTTATATAAAATAAATTAATTTTGTAATTCAAAAAAATTAAAAATGTTAAAAACTAAAAAAAAGAAAAAGAAAAATCTTCCTGGGTTGTCTTCCCCGACTGAAACCACTTCCCTCCCCCCCAACCCCCCTTCCCCCACGGCAGCCCCCTCTCTCCGTCCTCAAGCTACGTCGCCGTCGTCTTCTTCAGCCTTCGCCGACGTTGCCGCCGTTTTCTGCTCCCCATCGACATCGCCGCCACCCCACCCCACCCCACGCCTTACGTCAACAGCAGCCCTCTCCCTCCATCCTCAGCCGCCGCTGTTACTGCCGCTGCCGTTGCTGCTGCTGCCGCCATCGTCGTCACCACCGTCTTCTTCACCTTCGCCTACGTCGCCGACGTCCTTCCTCGCAGCTCCCTCGGCCTTCTGCTCCTCACACCCCCCGCTCCCGATCCACTTCCCCCTTCCCCCCAAAGCCGCCGCCCCTTCCCCGCTTCCCCCCTCCCCCTGTCACAACTCTCACAGCAGCCGCCTTATGCTCCAGCCGCCCACTTCCCCTCCGATCCACTTCCTCCTTCCCACCTCAACCGCCGCCCCTTCCCACCTCCCCCGGTCACAACCCTTCTTTTCGTTTTTCTTTTTGGTTATATATATATATATATATTATTTATTTATGTTTTAATTACATATATATTATGTATATATAATTAAAACTGTATATTTTTATATAATATATATACAATTTTAAATCTTCAAAATAAAAAAAAATCTGGGTCACACATTTTAAACAAAGAAAACATATACCATAGATTTGTTAAGTTAATCTAAATCGTTAGATTCTGGTTTGGCAAATTTGAGCCTTTGATTTGTATTACTTAAATGTAGACCGTTGATTCATATCAAATAATATCCAAAGGTTGATAAATAGGAGTATTTTTATCATTTTATATATTAAAAATAAAAAATCCGCGCATCCTTGACGGGTGAACCACAAATTCAGGTCTAAAGGGGTATTTTGCCTATTAAATTTTATCACAGGGGGATTTTTTACTAATTAATTTATTACAGAGAATTTTTTTAATCTTTTTTTAGAATACAGAGGGTAAAGTATAATATGTATTATTAAGAATTATAATACATATAAGAAGTTTTTTCGATTTTGTCCCACAAATCAACATAATAATTATGATGTAATAAGTATTAGTCTAGTTTCAAATTATTTTAAAGTTTAAATTATAAAATTAATTTTAAAAAATCCACCCTATCTTTTGCATATCCAATTACTTCTCAAGTAGCTAGAAAAATATGAATAAATTTTTATTAAATTTATTTAAAATATTAAAAAATATTTTAACTTGCGTCTAATAATTCATTGCTCGCCTTATTTTAAATACAATGATAACTTATGTACATCACACCCCTAATGAAAATCTAATTTGTAAGATGTACAAATGCGTATCAAATTTCTTGTTCAAAACTTTTTAAATATTACGTAAAAGATGATATCTTTAAATAGACTTTAAAGTTTATCCATGAGAGAATTGTATTTTTCTAAAAACTAGTTAAATCTGATTATAAATAATTTTCCTTTTAACTATAACAATAGGTAAATAATAATTTAATTTAATTAATTAATAAGTATAAAATAAAAAATTATATTGAATACAAAAATAATTTCAAATTATTATTTACCTAAAAAAGGACATGAATCTTTTGAATAAATACTAATAACAGTCTACTTACCGAAATTTAAATATAAGATAAAATTTCAAAGAGGCTACCAAAATATGGAAACCAAATAAAGTGGAATTTTGTGGTTAAAATATAACTAAATAAATAAAAATTACAAATAATTCAAACTTTAAAATAAAATGATTAATTGATAGATATTTCAAAATTTAAGAATAAAACAATCCAGTAAATATAATAATATAAAATTATTATTTAATATCAAATTGAATTTTAGATTGTATCTGTAACTAATTTATTTGAACAAATTTGTAATTGTTTTGGATAAAGTCAAATAATCTTACATTTATCTACGTTAAATAGAAATAAAAATGTTTTTTTACATGTCAAAATAAAATTCAAAAGAGGCACAAGAGAATTGTGTTTTAAAAAGATATATAATAAATTTGAATTGTAGATATTGTATCACACTAACCATTTTATCCTAACAAATTTGTAAATCTTTTGGATAAAGTTAAATAATTTAACATTTATCTACATTAAATGCAAACAAAATATATTTCCTTACATGTAAAAATAAAATTCAAAGAGACGGGAGTATTGTGTTTTAAAAAAGTTAATAAAATAATAAATTGTAGAAGTTGTAAATCTCTTGGATGAAGATAAGCTGTTATGCACTTATCCAAACTTAAATCAAAAAATGGATAATTAACATAAATAAGCATAAACTTATCCGAATTATTTATTACTTATATATTATAATATAATATTGTAACTGATATGATTACACTAATTAAAGGAATGTATTAATTATAACTGATATGATATATATTCACTAATATGTGGTTAAAGGAATGTACATGCAGATTTAATATGATAAATAATAATCTAATGAAATATTATTCACGGGAGAATTATTTGAAGAAAATAATTAAATACAATTGTAAATTATTTTATTATAAATATATAAATATAAGACCCTTCGACGAAAACTAAATTATTAACTATTATATCCAAACGGTCCATTTAAATACTGAATTTCAGTAATTTACGTTTGCAATGTGATAATGTGCAGATTCAAAAGGATTCCATTAATTACGGTTGAAAATAGGAATGCAGTTTTTCTAGATATTGACTTATCCAGTAAAAATCTGATAAAGAAACTAATTATAAGTTATTTTCGAAGAAATCCTCAACTTTGACTAGGATACCATTTTCGTATCATACTATAACTAACTTTAAGGTCGAGATGCCGCGCCTCCAAAACCAAATTCATGCAAAAACCAAGCTTCAAAATTAAAATAGATAATCACGGATTTGAGTCCTAATCCAAATATATATACATATGGATAATTTGGATTCACATTTCCTTATATATCGAAGTCTATAAATGAAAATAATTTATTATTATAATTAAGGAGCGAGTGAATTGAATTAATTTATATAAGTTTAAACAAATACGACTTTGATCCGAATACAGACTGTGTGTGTAAGAGTTGTTTGGTGCTTAGTATACTTGCACGGTTGTGTGTTTGTGTAGAATCCGAATTCGGATAAGTAGTTGAGTTCTGTTAGGATTTGTTTGTTGTATCTCACTAGTACTCCAACACTACTGTGTGTATAAATACAGATCAAACGCCAGTTTGTTCATACTCATTACTCACGTTTATTCTCCCTTCTCGCAATACGCTCCCTCTGTTCTCATATTCTTCTCCCCTCTACCCGCCCCCTTCTCTCTACAGAGCTTTTTGCGTTTCTCTGTAAAATTCCAAGGAGTTTGAATCTGCGATTTCTGCGAAGATGCACGGAGAAGAGCTTACTCGCTTTGTTATTGGCGTTATTGGTTGGTACTTCATGCTTTTTTAGTTTTTCTCTGCGCATCTTATTTCTGCCATGCAAACTCCAGTGTTTTCGAGAATTGTGTGTATATGCGTTTTGTATGTGTATATGTGTATAGGCATGGTTTGATTTTTAGTTTAAGTTTACTTGAAGCTAATGACCGATTTGATTTCTTCGATTCTTTTGTGATTTTGATAAGCGACTGTTGATTATCATTGGTTTTCGTAATCATTGTATGTGTTTGTGTTTTCTTAGAGGCAGTAATTAATTACGTGTTAGGTTATGATTTTACGTATTCTGTTGTGATAATTGTTAGATTAAAAGGTTGGTTGTAGATTTTCTTCTTTACGGGATGGTTTGTTACTGCTGTTGTTCTCATGTAGAATCCGTGAACCAGGTGTTATGCTCATTAGATTAGGCAAAAGAAGTACTACACTTCTGTTGGGAGTAAAATTGTTGTTTATTAGATGAATACCAGGCAAAAACATGGATTAATCTGCCCTTTCTTTTTGGTTCTAATCTCTTTCCACCACTGTGTAATTAGTTCATATATGTAGATTAAAACTTGTATTTTATCAACAAGTGAATGTAAGATATTAGAGGTTACGATCCAGAAATAATATATGGATCTCTTTCTTCTATTTACTGGTTCTTTTGTCTTGACGTAACTTTTTGGCATTTTTCTGTAGGGAATGTCATCTCAGGCCTGCTGTTTCTCTCGCCAATGTAATATTTTTTCTCTATCTCCTTAATTTTTTAGTCAATCAGCTTTACATATTGATTAGTTTAGCCTTTGATCAACCACAGAATTCTCGACACACACACAAAAATCTTGAGTCTGTTGATCACCCTAAGGTTAAGAAATCTGATATAATCTGTAATATTTGTAAGGAAAACTTCACTTTTACAGTGTAATATCCAGTTAGACTAAAGCAGTGACAAGATATATGATTAGCATGAAAATCATTATCGCATAGTATAGATTGATGTTTCAACTGGATTGATGTTGTAATTTGCAGGCCTACTTTCTGGAGAATACACAAGAAGAGAACCACTGAGGCGTTCCACCCATATCCATACCTGGCCTCTGTGATGAACTGTATTTTGTGGATCTTCTATGGTCTACCAATGGTTCATCCTAACAGCGTTCTTGTGGTTACCATCAATTCCGCTGGGCTCTTTCTGCAGTTGTGTTACCTCACTATTTTCTTCTGCTACACCAACAAAAAGAACAGGGTAAGTCTTCTGTTAGATACATTGTTTAAATGGCTGTTCTAAAAGTTCTCATGGTTGATCATGAGGGTGATTCGATTCATTATGTTAAACTAGAAATTTTCTTGATAACTGTATCAGGGGATCATAGTCCTTTTACTTTTGGCTGAGGCTGCATTGTTCGCTGGTATTGTGGTTGTCACTCTCGTCTGCTTTCACACGCACGTCAAGAGGTCTATGTTTGTGGGGATTGTCTGTATTGTGTTCGGGATTATTATGTACGGCTCCCCGCTGTCCATCGTTGTAAGTACTCTCTATCTATATCTCTCTTGCTGTATATACGTCAACCATTAATCCTATCTTAACCATGGCTTGATTGTGTTAAAATTCAACTCAACCAGGCCAAAGTCGTAAGGACCAAGAGTGCTGAATTCATGCCGTTTTGGCTCTGCCTGGCTGGTTTTTCCAATGGCGTCGTCTGGTTCGCATATGCCAACCTCTACACCTTTGACCTCTACATTGCTGTAAGTCAATTTTACAACATGATAAATACACACATAACATACTATTAACACCTAACATACATAAATTTTCCCTTGCGTTTTTTGTGTGTGCCATATGTGATGATGTTGATTGTTGTGGTATTATTTTATTGGTGTAGATTGGAAATGGAGTTGGAGGATTATTGGGTCTGGTGCAGCTCCTTGTATACGGGTTTTACACCTTCAGGACGTGGAGAAGAGGTCCGGTGCATAATGATGTCAAGCCTGGTGATGTGCAGCTCCAGAACGTTGCCGCAAATAGGCCGTCAGTCTGATATTCCATTTTCAGGAAATTAGCTTTATTTTGCTTAGAGTTTTATTTTAGAGAGACCATTTATAATTTTGCGGTTCCCAGACTAGGAGGATATCTTTTAGGATTTTTTTCTTATTTGGTTTATAAGATTACTAGGACATATTTTGGATTTTTGGAATGTTTTACAGTTTTATTTTCAGCCTACCTTTTTTTCTTTAGAAAAACAACAGTTCAGATTTTTATAATAGTTTTTGTTTTTTCCATAACTTGAATTTGCTTTAATTTTAATGTGTTTGATCAGATTTCATAATGTTTTGCAATGTGACTCAATATTTTTATCATATCACTTCACTTAAACCACATATATTTGACTCTACACTAATATTATCTTTTTATTTTTTTTCCCCATATGTTAAACGGAAGTAATGTTTTGATGAATTATCATAATTTGGAGCTAAATAGAAAATCTACAGAGATCTTTGGAAATATTGCCTTCAATATAATTAAAGGACAATAAAAAAGTTTGGTAAATAGGTCCATAAATTTGGTTCGCACTTAATCGTAACTTCTTTTTTTTTTTTAAACGTATTATCGTACCTCACTTTTTTGCCTTGAGAATGAATGAAAAGTAACCTATTGATCTGCACACGTAAATCTCGTTGTAGAAAGGATTACACATTGGTTTTTCAATTTAATTTTTTACACCCAATTCTATAATTGCCAGTTGTAGATAATTTATTTATCACCTTTTCCCTCGTGACTTTTCCAATTATATATTTTGGTAGGGTAAATTATATTTTTAGTTCTTATACTTTCAATCAAAACTAATTTTGATCTTTAAATTTTTTAAAATATGATTTTAGTCGTCAATCTTTACAAATTATTAAGATTTTGATTCAATTGTTAAATTTGGATTTAAAAGGTTAAGAATGAAGAAACCAAATGAACCAAAAACATAAAAATCAAAGACCAATATCATATCTCAAAAAGTGTAGCCTATTTTGGTATATTTTCTCTTTGGGAAAATTGTAGGCCCAATTTGATGGTAATTTGTCACACAAAATCCAACCATGATGGATTTGCAAGCCCAACCACTGAAAGCCCACAATCCTCAAAACTAAAAGCCCACACTCCACTCTGACAGCTGACAAGCAAAGCTGGATTTGAAGATCAGCTTATCCAGAGTGTGAGGTTGACTGAAAGCATTCCGCTTTAATTTTCCACCTACTCTTTGGATCGGGTTTCGCTACTTCACCAGATTTTTCTTCTCTACAAAACCTTATCTTCTCTCCGTCTCCGATATTGTTGCTTTCTTTTTCTTAAAATTTACAAGATTCTAATGTTGCTATCTTTTTGCTGAAACTGTGACAAGCTTTCCATCAATGGCAGTCACTATTTCATGCCACCAATACTCGTTTTCACAATTAACAACGACCCACAAACTTATTACCCATAAGCTTCCATCTAAGTGCATCAAACTTTCATCTCTCCGCAATGCTTCCTCTGACCAGTTCAAAGTTAAACCCCAGTGTTCCTCACAAAAATCAACTTCGTTTGAGCCCAGAGATGAACAGGTGAGTTCTCCACGATTTCTTCCCATTTCAACTATTTCTTGTAATGGGTGATCAGTGTGGTTGATCTCTTGTGCTTGTTTGAATTTTTTTTTATCTCAAGTTGAAGTTTAACGTGGTATTTGACAAAAAATAGTTAACGATTTCAGCAGATTGACGATAGGTTCTCTTCAATAAAGAAAAGTGCGATTTCAATTGCGTTGGCGGTGGGATTGCTGACCGGATTTCCGGATTTGGGATGTTTAGGACCGGCGAATGCCGCAGCTATTGCTCCAGCATTGCCAGATGTTTCAGTTTTGATTTCAGGGCCGCCAATTAAGGACCCCGGGGCGTTGTTGAGATATGCATTGCCTATTGACAATAAGGCTATAAGAGAAGTTCAGAAGCCTCTTGAGGATATTACTGAAAGTCTAAAGGTTGCTGGTGTCAAGGCCCTTGATTCAGTGGAAAGAGTGAGGAATCCAGTTGCTTTTTTTGATACTTTTGTAGTTAGATAGGTGCTGAAGTGGTATTTGCAATCCGTTGATTGTTGTTTCTTTTTCCGCTTTGCTCGAGTTTTAGAATGTTAGACAGGCGACGAGGGCTCTCAAGCAAGGTAGAACGTTGATCGTCGGAGGTCTGGCAAAGTCAAAGGTCGATGACGGGATTGAATTGCTTAACAAACTGGAAGCAGGATTGGATGAGTTTCAAAAGATTGTTGAGGACAGGAACCGTGATGCAGTTGCCCCTAAACAGAAAGAGCTGCTCAATTATGTTGGAGGGTGAGTATACACAATTGTTTCTATGCTTAATCATTAGGAGTTGTCGAAAATATTTTTGCTGTAATGTCGTGGAAGAGCTGGTGTGACTTAAACTATATAAAGAAATATGTGCAAGAAATCTCAGTAGAGACTGCAGCAACAACCTGAATAAGTTGCATATAATTCTTGTAGTCTGACGCATAAGATTCATTATCATAAATTCATCGACTATTCATTGACTGAAACGGTGCTGCTTTTTTTGGACAATATGATGTAATATCTGATGCTTGGATTAAAGTTAATAGAACACTTTGCTCTTGGAACTGAGAGTTGCTTATCATGTTAGTTTGTTGATCAACATCAAACAATGGCTGTGTCGTGAGACTCCTAGATGTTCTCCCCCCTATTCATGTTTCACATTTTGTGATTCTCCACATATGACCACATCTTGTGAGGATCCAAATAGTCTAGTTGTATGGCACAATCCAAAGTACCTGTTGATATGATGTGTGGATGAGTTTTCTTATGGAATTGATGCCTTCGGGATAGATTTCTAAGAATATTTTCTGTAATGAGAGTGTTAATTGGATAGTTTTGCCTCTCGAAAATTGAGTGTACATTTCTGGTCTGTACCAGCCAGATGTACTGTTTTCTTGGATGCACAAAGATATTATCGTTTGAAGCTTGATGATACTGATATTATCACATTGAACTAGTCAAAGGATACATTCAAATGTGGAGACAAGAAGTACATCTTTTCCTATAAGAACCACTGATGACCAGAATGGTTGCATATTTCTACTAAGTTCCTCTTAGGCCCAGAGGATGGGAAGAGCTTAAAAAATTTAGTCTTCCTAAAATATGCTTTTCTCATTTAAACCCTTGTCATTGACTGCAGCTGAGATCTTCCTGGGGCATTGGGTTTCTGCAGTGTTGAAGAGGATATGGTGGACGGCTTTCCATATGAAGTGCCGGAAGAGTACAAGAATATGCCATTACTAAAGGGAAGAGCAACTGTGGATATGAAGGTCAAGGTCAAGGACAATCCTAACCTGAATGAATGTGTATTCCGTATTGTTCTGGATGGTTATAATGCCCCTGTAACGGCTGGAAATTTCGTGGATTTGGTGCAAAGGCATTTCTATGACGGCATGGAGATCCAGAGAGGCAAGTCTGCTTGAATAAATCTTCTTTAATATTCTATACCATCTCCAAGAGATCCTTATCAAAGTTATTACTAGACATTTTTTTCAATGATGCTTATAGAGTGTAATCGTTATTGTTTCTTTTCAGCGGATGGCTTTGTAGTGCAAACGGGAGATCCTGAAGGTCCGGCTGAGGGCTTTATTGACCCTAGTACAGAAAAAACCCGTACAATTCCTCTGGAGATTATGGTGAATGGAGAAAAGGCACCCTTCTATGGAGAAACTCTAGAAGTAAGTTCACAGACACCAAACAAAGCAACCTTTTACAGGCCCTGCCTTCCATTGTTTTAATCTGTCTCCGGCCCTCATCTTAGAAGTGTCTGAATTTCATTTCCTCCCCAAATTTGATACCAGTTATTTTCTTGGGCAGGAACTCGGTCTATACAAGGCTCAAACAAAGCTTCCGTTTAATGCATTTGGAACCATGGCTATGGCTCGAGAGGTGCGATTTCTAATTTAATGAACTAATATCATGAATCAGATATTGTCACTTTGATTTGATAGTTAAGATTACTCTCTGAATCTGTTTGGTTTTTATGAGGTCAGGAATTCGAGAACAATTCTGCCTCAAGCCAGGTATTTTGGCTGTTGAAAGAAAGTGAACTCACTCCTAGCAATGCCAACATATTGGATGGCCGGTATGCCGTATTTGGTTATGTGACAGAAAATGAAGATTTTCTGGCAGACCTTAAAGTTGGAGATGTTATAGAGTCAATACAAGTTGTAGCAGGCTTGGATAATCTTGTTAACCCAAGCTACAAGATTGCTGGTTAGATATCTGATTTCTGCTATTGGTTTAAGGTATCAAATATTCACCAGAAGAGCTGAGATAACTTCAACTCCATGGAAGAGTGAGACTTCTAATTCTTTGTATTAAGTAAAACTGTTGGAGCACTGGGATTAAGGAGAGACATCCTATTTCTTCATGTTTTTGCCACTCCTTGTCTGTAATAAGACATTCATCATAAGAATTTAGGTCTATATATATTTAAGCCAACTTATTTTTCCTCTGATTGTAGCAATTGAAGTTATACTGTTGTTCCAATGTAAGAATTGAGGTTTATATATCTCCGACAATGCATCAAATTTGAGACTTGAAAGGCATAGGAAGGTACTCTTATAATGCAATATCAAGAGCTGAATGACAGTTTTGCTTTGAGATTGACCATCAGATAGACAGACACAACCCCATATTAAACAAGATCATCACATCCCTCTCAAACCACAAGGTAACAACATCATTTATAGTGCTTACCTTTCTAGAGATGTTATGCGCTACAAGCCCGTCAATAGTTTGATACCCACCAGCCTAAGATTTCATGCAGTCGAACCACATACTGCTTCTTGTTGACTTCGACTTCTACTTAAATATTTAGAACTTCTGAAACTTTGATGCCTCAAGGCCCTCGATGCCTACGGAAGCAGAAACAACCTTGAGACTGATCAAGAGGAATCATACCCCCACCCTTTGATGTGTCAATTGCTTCCAACATGGAAACAACCTCATCCATTTCAGGCCTCCTGTCAGGATTGGCATCCCAGCATCGTTTCATTACGTTGGCAAGAGAGCTTGGGCAACATCGAGGTATCTCTGGCCTCAGATTCTGCATTTCAATAACAAAACTTTCACTATTTCCATCTTCATAATGACAAAGATTACCAATGAAAACTACAAGTTTTTAAAATAAGCTGTAGTACTTTCATATAGAATATACTTCCCACAAAGAGAGAGGAAAGCAGATTCGTATTGTGTTCACAGTGAAGCATTTGCAAAAACATAGTGATACACAACAGCTGGAGGCAGAGAATGATAATTTCAGATTTATGTACCTGGCGAACTACAGCTGAAGTCAATTCTGAGAAGCTGAGGTCTGGATACGGCATGTCACAGCAATATATCTCCCATAAGCAAATACCAAAACTGTATACATCACATTTCCTATTGTAAGGGCTACCGTTGAGGACCTGCAATATATAGAATAAAGAGATAGTAAGGCCAGCAGATGAAAATGGACATCCTTGATGAAAGGTCAAGTAAATACCTCAGGTGCCATGTAACCAAGGGTTCCAGTCTCGCCAGTCATTTCATTAGGATTTGAAGCCTCGATACGTGCGACCCCAAAATCAGCTATTTTTACTGTTCGATTCTTGTCAAGAAGCATGTTCTCAGTTTTCACATCCCTGTGGACAATCTTTTTGGAGTGAAGATAGCTTAACCTGTAAAACGTGGGCACAAATAGCTCAAGTGAGTAACTTGGACCGGATGCACAGCCAATTTACTAATGATATAATGCACCAACTTACTAAGCACAAATGTCACAACCAGTGTTGGAAAGTTTGTGACAAAGTGAAATGCATAAAATTGAATTCAAAGTTTACCCTCGTGCAAGATCCAAAGCCAGTTGGATAACAACTTTGAAAGCAAGCTTCCTCCTCCGGTTTTTTATGAGGAAATTTTTAAGGGCACCTCCAGGTAGATATTCAACTACAACACAACAAACATTACGTGGCGCGTTGAAATGACCATTATCTTTCTGTATGTTTAACTCTGATGCACCCATCGTGGCCCCTATGAACTGCAAAAGGGTAATTAGCAGGAAGGCACAAAATCAATCATCAGAAATCTTCTTAGTTCCACAACTTTTTGCAAGGACACAGCAACAAGAATGTTGAAATTCCAAAGCAATGTTCAAGGGAGAAGCAGCAGAGTTAATCTTTATAATGGTTCTCTTCTCGTAGAAATATATCTTCATTTTGTTCTTAGCATGTAAGACACAAGAAACTTCATGGAGCAAACAACTATAAGTGTCATGTGAAATCATCCCTACAAACTGAGGAAAAACACACACATACACACCCAATAAACAGTCAACAAATTTGTGCAGTAAAAGATAAAGGACGTATGAGAAAAAGAATGTGTTTAGCAGTAAAAGTTTACCTTGGTTACGTTAGGATGATCAAGCTTGTGCCACACAGAAACTTCTTGGGCAAAAGCTGCTCTAAGTGAAGCTATTTCAGCCTGTGTCCTGTGGCCTTCTTCCCCCCAATCAAGAAGTTTTACTGAAGAGCAAAGTAGAAAAGAATCAACCATTCACGGTGCAAAGTATGAATGTCTATGCATTGAATTCCAAACCTCGATGTCATTTAGCAAACCAAGAAAGTCAGGGATGGATACACAATGGATTGCCAGCTAACATCTCATTTAAATCAAGCAAGGGAAAGAGAATAAAATGCATAAGCAAATCAATATTAGTCTGAACTCTATGATCCACACGCTATGAAAGTGCTACAGAATGATCATGTGGACGAATTGGTGCGGAGACAACTTGTATCAACTTGGAGGTGCAACTCTTGAATGGAACAGGAAAAGAAACATTCTCAGTATGACCACCTTATATCGTAAATTACGAAACATATAACAAACAACAAATGGTCGCATAGATCAATTTCGTGACCTCAAAGAACGCACATTCGGCCATATGCTGATTACCCAAATAAATGTCTAGCTCAAGTATTTGCTACACCTACGTGGGAGCATCCACCATCTAGAATGTAAGCCAAGCACCATATCTCGCAACAAAAACATCTTTCCCATAACAAAGAAAACCCCAAACAGCTCAATCCAATTCACATACAGATAGAAATTATTAGCAACATCCAGAAATTTTATTCCTCTCTCTCTCTCTCTCTCTCTCTCAGAAAAGATAAAAAAACAAACGCTGTTTTTCTAATTAACAAAGAAAGCTGTTAATAAACTCAATAATTTTAATGAAAAAAATGTCGAAATCTGGAAAATACCTGCAACATCTTGTCCATCATAAATGCCGCGATGAACGGTTCCAAAAGTACCACGTGCAATGACGGATTTGATAACAAGCTTGGAAGGGTCGATTTCCCATTCATGCCTCACCGGAATCTCTCTCACCTCTGCTTCTTCCTGTTTTTTCTTCTCCAAAGTCAAAGCTCTGGTGAGATGGCGGTTGAGTTGTTCATCGAGGCTCTTCAGATCTATTTGATCCGCCCTCACAAACCCACCGTCTCCGCCGCGAATGTCTTCCGCCATTTCTGGTCACGCGCCACCGCCAATGTTGGGGTCAGGAAACAGGTAGCAACTGTCAGTCTCCTTGGGAAGTTTTATCAGTTGGGATTTGGACTCATTTTATCAGAGGACTTTGTCAGTCAGATTAATAGTTACGTGTGAGGTCTTGTGACTCACTACATTTATCATTTATCATCCCCCACTTTTACTTTACTTTTTATTATTATTATTTTAAAAAAAAATTATGAAAGAAATTTAATTAAAACTATTAATCAGGTCACACTGTACATATTTTAATTTTTTATTATATTTATTAATTTAATAAAAGATAAGAAATAAGAAATTATTGATTATCCAATTTCAAATTTTATGGAAAATAATATTTGATCATATTTTAATTTAAAAAATTATATCAATTAAATAGTTATTATAAAAATCTCCCTTTAATAAATACGACAGATAAGATATTAATTCCCAGAGAGACATAGGGAACCACTGCCGACCAGTTGACCAAAGTTCGTAGAGCTAATTTGCACGGAGGTGTCCGAACCGTAGGACAAGCATAAACTCATTTATTCTTTCATTATTTACTATAAGAAACTAAATAGATGACACGTATGCCTTAGTGCACATTTTTCCTTTACAAATTTCTTGGTTGAAACTTTTCTATAATTCCAATTATAGCATTTTCTTAAATACATTTAATGTTAATTTTGTAATGTCATCCTTGGATAGAAGGATTCAATTTATTTTTTTTAAAAAAAAAGGGTAAAATCAAATGATTCAGTATTAAAAGGATATGAAACATTGCTACAATTTCATAAAATATAATTTAAAATAAGAGATTAAGAATTTAAATTTTTTTTATAATATAAAATTAGCCAAATAAGGTCAAAGATTTCTTATTGAAGATTAAATTCCTATTGTTTAATCCAAATACAACTTAAAAAGTATTTCATCTAGAATGTAGTGCCAATAAACAAAAGAAACTCAACGTCTAAAATTAAAAAATTGGGTAAATTACAGCTACACTCCCTGAGATTAGACTCAATTATACAAACATCCCATGTTTTTTACAAAATTACAACTACACCCAATGAGGTATAGTTGGACAAAGACAGGAATTGTTTATGTAATTGAACAAGCCTCAAAGGATGTCAATATAATTTACCCTAAAATATTTCAATCCAAATACAACTTTAAAGTATTTGTCCTAAAAGTTAGTGCCAGTAAATAAAAGAAATTCAGAGTGTGATAGTATTATCATATATATTTTCCCAAACAAATTACAGATATGATGAACTTTGACCAAATTTACAGTCACAAGAATTTCCAAATAAAACTAATATTTTGACCATTTAACCTAGTCATGGGAACTTACTTATAGGGGCCTCAATATTTTAAGACCATCTCCAATTAAGTCTATCTGAGGAAGGCCATATCCCTGCAATTTAATGATACAAATGACTTTTTTCAATAGCAAATTATGCTCTACCCACTATCTTTTATTTCCCCCCAATTTTGCTGGGACCTTAGCTGTCGGTTGCAAAAATGAATATAATCTATTTATTATTTTATTCAACTTAAAAATTGTGTGTTGCTTTCGTTCTTCATACCACAATCCCCATCCACAAGAAGAGAAAAAGAAAAAGGAAAAGAATCATGGACGCAGAAACTATACATCGATAATATTTTTACTAGGCAATTTTAACATATAAAGTATAACCCTCCAAGGTACTCGTTTCCCGTTAATTTCCTTAGGGCATGTTTATTTTAAAGATCAACCTAAACTAATAATATAGGTTAGTTCATTATATTGAAGCCGTGATTGTTCATTCGATCACAACTCTTCGCACTATTGTTATGATTATGAAAAACTCATACCAAGATATGGGTCTAACATATAACCCTTTTCTTCATTTGAATCACATTTTCAATACATTGAAAAAACAAAAAAAATATATATATATATATAATTATTAAATATTCATATCACACAACCATAATTATATCTTTCATTAATCACACATCTGAAGTAAACATGCCCGTGTAAAACTCTATACATGATTTTCTCTCTAGTTTAATTATTTAATTTTCTTATAACAACTCAGAAATTGATATCTTAACATAGTTAGTACCGGGTGGTTTCACTAGCTAAAAATGGCAAACACTATTACAATGAATTTATTCCAGCCCCATATAATATATTCCAGAACTATTTGTCATATCAAAGATGTGTTGTATCGGCCGCACAACTACCTAGATTCCCGGAAACTGCACTATTGATATTGATAACAAGTAATATTAATTTTAAATAAACCAATCAGATTCCTCAATCAAGGTATTTGCCCTACTGGCGAATCCAATAAACACTATTCATCATTGCAATCTGTTGCTGTACGCAAGGAAATGATAATCATGACAAAGAACAAATGGGGGAGGCTGTTTCAGAAGGCAGTCTGGCTAGACTCGAACCAAGCACCACTTTTTCCACAATGATTCCAATTTGCCTCTAAACTCATAATTCTTATATAATGATTCCATTACTAATATAGTACACAAATTGCATATAGAAAAGTACAATCTATCTAGATGCTCATCTCCCGGATTCAAAGGTCCAGATATTTCCAGTATATTACCATACAATGTAGGAACAAATTTAATCCTGTCCACTCTTTTTGAATTGCCTAAATATATTATAGAATAATTCCACTACACTGGAGATGGAAATGGACAACAATTTCAAGGTCATCCCTATCATAAACTAGGACTGATCCCACTGGCAATCCTGCATTAAATTCTATACTATTTTTTTCATAAGAAAGAGGCATAATTTTCATCTATTCACATGCGGATAAAGCAAATAATCAGGAGAAAGTAACAAGACAATAACTATCGAATTTACAGGACTTTCTCGTAAAACTCAAAGGATTTTGATGTTTAAGGACACCATACCAATCTACAGTCCTCAAATAACTTCAAACCAAGTCAAGCTGTCTATGTAATTAAAAGAAGTAGGCGAGACAAAAAATAATGTCCAACTGCTACAGAACATAAAGAAATGATTAAAACAGATGATGGTTGACGTGTCATGTAACCTACCAAGTAATTAGATCTTAATGTGAACTTCAACTGATCCTTCACTGACACCCTGTACTCTAGAATTGTGAGCTCTTAACAGTTATATGGAATCAAGGCTTCAAAAGCCCATTTTATTACACAATGATCATATACTCCTGTTAAGCAAATAAAGTAAATTGTAACACAATATACATTGATGCATTCATGTGATACAAAGGCCATATATGGATGTATGTCTAGAATCAAAGTCTTTAAACATGTCAATTGTGGTTTTCAGAAAATAATGCAATCAAAAGCGTGTGATGTGATATATGCATATATCTAAAGTCAAGCCCTTTACATGGTTCCCAGCTAAAATGCAATTGCCAGTGTTTATATGCAATACAAGTAGTATATATGTTAATAATGGGAAGTTAAAATGAACATGTGTATATATAGTGCATAGCTCTTCATTTTGTACGAGGAAGGCACCAAATATAATGAGCATACTGGAAGCGTTACATCCGTCGCTTTTTCTTCTCTGGTGTTGCATGTACTTGTGCTTTGATGCCATAAGTCTTCAACTGAAAATTCTCAAAGGCCTCAGAAATTACTCCTACCTGCAAAAGGAGTTCAAAGATAGCATTTATATGTGCAACCAGATAAAGATAGGAATTTAAATATTCGACAGCTGATTCCAGAGACCAGTTCAGGCTTTTTGGAGTAAACTCGCACAATCATGTCTTGGTAAGATGTTGGAAGCAAGTGGCTGATGCGATCATCAGAAATTGAGAACTTCTCCTCACTATCATAATCCTGAGAAAGGAGAGCTATCAGAAGTTGAAGAAGTAAAGTAAAATAAGACAGAGAAACCTGAGAAGTGTCAAAATCCCGAGCACTTAAATTAGGACATAGGATTCATTCATACCTTGAAAAACTTGATGCTGGAAGAAGGAATGCATGCAAACAATGGAGATATGTTAATACAGCAGCGCAAAATATATTGCAAACTTTGTGACCATGGAAACAGTGAGTAAGTTTCATCAGTTATGGAGATAAGCACCTTTCAAGAGGATTATGCTTCCCACGAGTCAAATCAATCCGGACATTGCTAACCACAACATCCTCTTCTCTCAGGTTGGCTCCACCATTTTTCTACATAACCATTATCTATTTATCTCTCATACAGTAAGCAGAACCTTCTTCGGGCAAAGAAGCTTACAAACACAAATGTTATGTTCCGAACTGCGGACGGCATACCTGGGAACAAATAATATCTTGTGCAGTAACTTTCTTAAAATTCTCCAGCTTGTCCTTCGGAACAGCATACTCATTACAAAACTGCAAAAGAAAATTAGCATGTGAGCACATCATCTTACATGAAAACGCATTATGAATAGGAAATAATAAATACAAAGCAGTAGTACTATTAAATGATCATTGAGCACTTATTTCTCAAACTTATGAAACCTGATATAAATCTCTCCGGCGAATGCGAAGGATCAAATCCCTAGATTCCTTTAGTTCTTGGTCCGGAGCTGTCTCAATGGTCTTGATGATAGTATCATCTAACTACACCGCAAAGGAATACCTGAGCAGTGTACTGAGCAGTTAAACATAACATAAATAGAAGAATTCCCTAACCTTCCAATATTCTGAAGGATCCTGTATGTCAGATGCTATCTGTAGATAATCATTCGCGCTCACTAAGGCATCTACAACCATTAGCTCTATAGCCTGAAAAATAACCAATCAGCTTCATAAGACTACAACAGACATAATATCACAATCAGAACTGTACATTATATCGACCAATACCTTTACTTTTGCATGAGTATAAACAGTTCTATACAAATCAGCCCGTGTGGCAAACAACTTGTGGATCGTCAGGTCTGAAATTTACAGTCAGTAACATTTGAAGATAACAAAAGAAAAGCATACACTCCAGCTGAGTCATTTAGATACTTACAATCTTTGGCCCGATAGCATATCTCATCTCCCATAACTCTCATACTCTCCATCAACCTGAGAGTCCAAAAGAAATTGTTCAGCAAATCCATTGCCCAAGTACAACGTGCATGTGAACTGATCATCACAAAGATTTGACCATAACCTTTGAAACTGAAAGTTGCATCCTAAACCACATGCTCTGCTGTCGCGGACAATGTAATCAAATCTGCAGCAAAGCTTTTATGTCCTTGTAAGTATATCAATATTGTAATCAAACAGCGTAAGATAACAAAATACAAAAAATAACATAGGAATGATGACATTGGAAAAGAAATTTGGCTCATAAGGTTGAAGTTACTAACTTGTCAACATCAATGCCATTTCGACCATTCGCCACAATGTCGTATAGAAATCGCTTTTCCCTTGTGCTCTAGAGATTAGAAAAAATCAAGGATTCAAGCTGAACATGTGATTCAACAGACAATAGGGCTGCACTATACCGTAAAAGAGAAATCATTATGATGTTACAAACAAGACTTACTTTGGTTGTAGCATATTTAGAACTTGCAAGTATCATTTCCTGCCATGAGGTAAAGGTTGAAAGAAATGAATTCAGACCTCGGGAGCATAAGAGTTACTCAACAAAGGATCTCACACCTATCCCAAAGGAAACCTTTATTCTACGACAAGCTCAGCAAAGACTTTTAAGAAGCCTCCAGAATTGAAAGAAAGAATAACATGGAAGAAATTTGTATGAATAGCATAAAAATTACATTGCCAACCATCAGTTATAATAAAAATATGATATTAACATAAAAATTACAATGTCTATCAAACAGAACGTATCAAAGAATTGCTATACCAAAAGGGAGAATTCTTGCCATAAGGCAAATGCTGTCTAGATTTCTTATTAGACTGAAAAATCCATACCAGCCATTGCAAAAAAGAGAATACTATTAATGCAGATATAGCTAACAAGCACTTCATCAGTAGCACAAAATAATATCCAACGAAGAGAGTGATGACATCAGTTCTCTTTATCACAGTCTGAAAACCAAAGATGTTGTCTTAAAAGCTTCATATAACAGGGGAAAAAGCAAGCAGGCACAAACTAAAGCCTGGGGACAGCCAAGTATCAACTAACCTTGACTCTTTTCATGGACTCAGCATCTATGTCGATTTGATGTTCATCGACAATATAATCCACCATCTCCACAGACATTTGTTCATGAGACCTATAACCATCTTTAACACATTAAGCAGGTCTCTCACGACAAAAGTAAGATCTACTAAGAAGCACAAATCAGAATATTGACAAGAAAAAAAAAATAAAAAAAAGACTTTCAAGACCTAAAAGTAGAGAATATGATGTTAGAATCTCTTAATGGCCGAAGGTTACCTCCAAGGGGCAAAAAGCAGAATTAGCAAACATAATCTATTCATGCATATATCTGACTGCATGTGTATGTTTGTGAGGCTAAGTGACTTATTGTTAGGGATGACACAAGATCCGAATGTTTATTACTCCTAGACACAAGCCTCCTCAAGTACTTCATGCATTAACTAAGTCCCAGAAAGCAGGAGTTGGGGCAACAGTAGCCGTGGGAGTTGAGAATGTGAATGATAAAATAAAAAATAAATATTCTAAAGAACAACTGAAGTTCTCATGTAGCAAATAATACAGTTGTTTATTAAAACAAGAAAGTAACTTATGAAAAGGAACATGCATTCATCAACTGGACAACCATTGTCCTATAAAAAAACAGTCAGTTCAACGTAATTACCATTCAGACCCCTTAAGAACCTCGGGAAGAAACTCGCGTTCAAACAAATGACTAAAAGGCCCGTGACCTATGTCATGCAAAAGCCCTGTCAATTAATCCAAAGTAGATGGTCAACATCAACAGGAGTGCAAATAAATATTCTTAATTCATTATAATATAAATTTATACAACCTGCAAGTTTTAAAGTTTGCATATCAAAGCGATCAATGCCAAGCTCTAATCCCTGGAAAAGGCATTATGTTCAGAAAAGAAAACCCTATAGCGTCACGTTATACTTTTGGATGAACATAAATCATGCAGATCTCATACTTGTTGGATCTTAAGTTTGTGAACCGCTTCACCAGCAAGCCAGTAAACTCCAAGAGAATGTTCAAATCTAGAATGTACTGCTCCTGGATACACCATGTGTGCCATTCCTGACAATTGGAAAAGGTAAAATAAATTATTCGATGCAAGTTGAGGCATAAAAAATGAAGGTAAGCTACCCCACTGGTTACTCGAAACCATAATGCTCTCTTCGTGAACCTAAAATAAGGCTTCTGAAATTAGTACTAAATCAATGGTGATTCTGAGCAGTTGCAATTGCCTAAGCTGAATACTGTGATGGCAACCATGGCTCTCTATATGCAACAGGAATGTCCTAATTCAAGTAATCGAAAAATATGTGAATCAAGTCCTAAGATGTGGCACTCTATCCCTGTTATGTTAATTTACAAGAACAAAGATGTCCAGATAATGCAGATTATCATAATTTCAGACAGACGTTCAGGAGTAAGTCAAATGCTTCCCTCATCAGGAGCCTAATCAAAATAATTATGATACCATGACAGCAGAGAAAACAAACAAGCAGCTTTATGGGAAAATATGAAAAATGAGGACAGATATTTACATGTGGCATTAAGAAGAAAGGAAAAGTTATGCATCAGTTACAACTGATTTTCTAATTAACATCTGTTTCTGCACAAGTGTGAGGAAGAATACCAAAACCACATGTGCAATTTCCTCAAACTTAGCAATCAAATAAAGTGTAAGACAATAACCATTTGTCACTCTGTTCATGGCATTCATCAACACAAACAGAGCTACTGCCTCATGAATAACCAAAAAGATACAAATATCTGAAAAATCAAGCATAGCTATTGGTGAAAGGATTATTGGGAAACAAAACAAAAACATGTGCGCTCACCTAGTTGCTTAAGATCACGCAGCCTGTCAACAGACAAGTATCATATTAGAAACTCAATAATCAAAACTACATCAAAAGAGATACAGAAAGCACCTAACAAGAGACAGAAATGAGAGTTAAAATAGTCAGATGCCGTATTAAATGATGAAGGCGGTATAAGTTTAGTTTACCTCTGAAACTGCTCGGTGTCTATGAATTTCAAAGAGAGCTGCAAATAATAAAAAACAGTTTAATTGATTTGCATCTAAACAGATTTTTTGGATGCATTTCTAAGCATGCAAGCAAAGGTACCAGCACAGAGAAATAAGAAAGATACAGAGATTCTTTCGTGAGGTAGTGCTGAAAGCCTGAAACATCTAAATTTGTGTCACTGGTGAAAACTAATAACACTTACATTCATCAATTCATTTAACTAGTGCCACTGACTTAGGGAAAACAAATTCTAACCAGTTGTGTCGATTATGTGCACCTACTTTGTGAAAACAAATTCAAACAACCAAAAATAGAAAATTAAGAAAACAACAAGAAAGAAAAAGAAGAGCACGAAAACACACACATACACAGAAAACGAAAAAGTGCATGTGAGAACGTTTTTACCGGATCAAGATAAATGTTTCCATGGACATTGTCGTGGACGTGTTTGGAGAATCTCAGATCTTGAGAGCAAGCGAAACTGTAATTTGATGAGAATGTGAAGTCGCCGTCGCAAAACGCTCCCATTCTCCGTCTTCTGCTTTGCACCCCGACTCCCAAGGCTACAAATGAAAGCAAAGGAGCATAGAATTCATAAACAACTGCAATTTTACACTAATCTAGTAGCTTTTGCATAAATATTCATGGAAATTGATGCTTTGCGGAATGAAGAGATGATCAAATGGACGTTACTCACCGTTTGCTCTGGGTAGGGGGAGGGTTCTACTGTTGCAACTCTAGAGGATTATTTAATGTGGAGTTACAGGAATACTGGAAAGGCAAGGAATGTAGAGATAGTGGTGGTGAAGTAGTGCCGCCAAAAGAGTGTAGGTTCGGCAAATGGAGGGGTTTTCGCTTTTCTCCGTGATGACTGCTTCTGCAACGGTCACAAGTCCAACGGAAATCAAGCTTTGATTGAAAAGGATGGTGGGCCTTACTTTTGGGATTTTCTTTGTAACCCATACTTTTTGGGCCTAGCCATGAGCAAGGTTTTGGGCTGGACTTTGGGCTTCTACATGGTACACATCACTGTGGGCCGCCGCCATGTCATCCAATTTGAAAGACGGCAGTCTATTCTCTTTTTGAAAAATTTTAATTAACGAATGAATTTATTTGTTTGACAAACACAGACCTTTTTTTTAACATATTCGGAATACTTGGTTAGTTTGTGAGTTATGTATACAATTAGTTTAATAATATTGTCATACATAATTAAATTATTCATAAGTACGCTCAAGGAGTATCTTTCAACAATTATAGATAAAATCAATCTAATGAACCAACTTCTTAGTTTAATTTGTAACATTTGAGGGTTTATTTCAGCTCTTGTGAGGATTCCGGCATTGAAGGAACCACATCATTCTTCCAAAAACTGCTATTCGGGCAGGACCCAAATTATCCATCTAGCTGAAAAGATGTGAATCCGAAGTGTCTGCAGTACAAAAACCTAAGATCGGCAGTGCCTGCCTTCCTCTAAACAAACCCATTTCTTCCAGAGAATCACATCTATAGTATACCTGGAATCTTGAATTATCAATAGTAATATGCCTCAAGAAGACGTAAAGCGACAAACCAGTTTGAATATAGCAAAGAGAACTGTGTGCAACAAACAACAAAAACGATCAGCGAGTTTTGCGCTCCTTAAATGTAACATAAACAGGCACATAATGTTTTAAATTAAGGAGCAAGTACAGAACAAGATCATATTCTACCAACAATACAAAACAATTTTAATGTTACATTTATTCTTATGTCAAAAGGATGGAATTATCTCTGCTGATCTTTCCCAGCATCTCGATTGAAGGTCCTGGAATTATCTCTGCTGGTTCTTCCCAGCAACTCCTATAAAGGTCCTGTTATAGCGGCGTTGCAAAGCCTGATAGCAAAACACAGAAAGAAGAGCATGCTTCAATGTCCAAACCAACACAACGACATATAGTCATACATATTATTCTTTATGCATTGATTTCATTGCAATTTGTAAGACACATCATCATGCGAAGAAAACCATCAACAACGGGTTCATTGTTATGGTGTTCGTTCAATTCTCCCCTTCTTTGCTATAAAAACTGTCTATACCCTTTTGGATCAGAACTCAGACAAGAACATAATAACAAAGCAAGCATTAAGAGGTACTTTAGTAAAACCTCAAATCTCCTTTCTTAAATTCCTCAAACTTCTAAAGGAGAGACTATGTGTATTCACTAGCAGTTTCCCACATGCCCAAATGAGAAGTTCCAAGGTTGTATAACAGGAGATTAGCTACCATCAAGATGTTCTCAATTCTCAAAGATTACTGGTAATAAAATTTTGACATTAACTAGTGTTATCAAATCAGCAATGATGGAAACGCAAAGAACGGAAAGGGGTATGCATCAACAAATTACAGGCGTAAATCCCAAACCGGCCACACAACAACATCGTCCCAAATTCAGGACTCTTCGATCACATCAATATGCAATTTTTCACGTATATCAGTTGCAAATCAAATACACAATCAAAAAGTTATACAAATTCCATTTGAAGAATTCAAAACTGAACCATCATTGTAAACAGAACACAGCAAAATCACAATGAAATAAAAAAAATAGAAAGCTGAAAACTGAAATTGGGAACAAATAAATACCTTCAGAAAGAGAACACCACTGCCCAACCTTGGAAGACAGCATTGACTTGAGCAACGCAGACGCAGTCACCGAATGCAGTGGCATCAGCGACTCTCCACACCCTAGCTCAACTGGTAGCCTAAAATTGACAGAATTCCTAGTTTATTTAACTGTAATAACACGAATAACGATCGATCAGGCAATAAATAAGAAATGATAAGCATTTTCAAGTGAACCTGGAAGAAAGAAAGGGACGATGACGAGGTGACGGACGAGGGATGGTGGGTGTGAGTCCACTGAGCTTCGATGGTCCAGCGGCAGCTGAATGCGACGATGATTGCCCACGGAACAACAAGGTTCTTGCAGTGTTAGAAGATCGTTGGACGAGATTTCTAGTGCAATAGGACGCCATATTTTTACAGTTGATTCAAAACCTCTGGTTCTTAAACCCTAGGATAGTTCAGTTGCGAGATTCAGAAAGTCGGATTGGCTAGCCGGGTCGGGCATCAGTGGTCCAGCCCAGTATGTTTGAATGAGTTCAATTTTGCGTATAGTCTGATTAAGTTAGCCGGGTCGGGCATCAGTGGTCCAGCCCAATTTGAATGAATTCAATTTTGCATATAATCTGATTGTTGGGCCGTACTACAGTTGTCGGGTTGGTTCTTTTTACAGTCTGTTTGAATCAATTTGATTTTGCATATAATCTCTAACAGAGTTTGAATTAAAATCCAATTTAATTAGATTAGTATCTAAGCATAACTTAAATAAACATTTATGATTAATATATATTTCTTTTAAAATATGAGATTGCATTGTGAATAAGACTAATTCTTACACAATAGTATAGTTACGAATAATTGCCCGAATACAAATATCCATTTAAACTCTGGATTTATTATCGGATTCATTTTCAAATAAAATTTGGGATATGTTGGATTCAGGATTTGAATTGGATGAGAAGAATATTTTGTATACCAAGCATATTTTTTCCGTTTATTGTCGGATTGAATTTTCTGTTGCAAATCATATTCTATCTTTTATTCCATTCAACATACACACACCACGTGTATAAATTGATATCATGTATTTTATTTTAGAAGATGTTATATACACAAGATGTGTGTATGTTGAATCAAGTAAATGTTATATACACAAGATGTTATATACACACATATCTAATAAGCTTATTAGAAACAAAATATATATAAAAAATAGATGACTAGAGAAGATTTCTAAAGTCGGCAAGCGCTTTAGAGAAATGACATAGCACTTTATATATCTATGTTTATCTCCTCCAACATACCTGCAAAAAATACAATATGTTAAACTTGATGTTTGAATATGTCCTATCACGCCACAAAATCATTCAAAGTATCAATATAGACTGAGCATGAATAAGATGTATAACATACTTAAAAAGACACAAATATAATATGGGTTATATAATTTGAACATTATGAATAGTAATAAAGAAATGAATGGAATGATAAGAAGCAAATTAGAAACAAAATAGATATATAAAGTAGATGACAAGAAAATATTTGTAAAGTCAGCAAGCGCTTTAGAGAAAGGAATTTCACTTAATCTTCGTTCATCTCCTTCGCGGTACCTACAAAAGAATGCAATATGTTAAATTGGATGTTTAAATATGTTCCATCAAGCCACGCAATCACTCACCTATTAGCATACAATGAGCACGAATAAGATGTATAGCATACTTAAAAAGATACAAACATAATATGGGCTATATAATTTGAGCATTATGAATAGTAAGAACGAAAGGAATGAAAATTATAAGAAGCAAGTCAGAAACAAGCTAGATATATAAAATAGATGAATAGTAAATAATTGTAAAGTCGGCAAGCGCTTTAGAGAAAGGCATTGCACTTTATTTCCGTTTATTTCCGCCGTGTTACCTGCAAAAAAATTTAATATGTTAAACTGGATGTTTAAATAGACAATGAAGCCACACAACCACTCAAACTATTAACATACAATGATCACGAATAAGATGTAAAGCATACTTAAAAGGACACAAATATAATATGTGGTATATAATTTGAAAAATACGAATAATAAGAAAGAAAGGAATGAAGTGATAAAAGGCTTATTAGAAACCAAATAGATATATAAAATAGATGACAAGAGAATATTTCTTAAGTCGGCAAGCGCTTTAGAGAAAAACCATAACATTTTATATATTTCCGTTTATCTCCTCCGACATACCTGCAAAAAATTCAATATGTTAAACTTGATGTTTGAATATGTACTATCACGCCACAAAATCATGCAAAGTATCAACATAGAATGAGCACGAATAAGATGTATAACATACTTAATAAGACACAAATATAATATGGAGTATATAATTTGAACATTATGAATAGTAATAAAGAAATGAATGAAATGATAAGAAACAAATTAAAAACAAAATAGATATACAAAATAGATGACAAGCAAATATTTGTAAAGTCGACAAGCGCTTTAGAGAAAGGCATTGCACTTAATCTCCGTTTATCTTCTTTGCGGTACCTACAAAAGAATTCAATATGTTAAACTGGATGTGTAAATATGTACTACCAAGCCACACAATCACTCAAACTATTAACATACAATGAGCATGAAAAAAATGTATAGCATACTTAAAAAGATACAAACATAATATGGGCTATATAATTTGAGCATTATGAATAGTAAGAATGAAAGGAATCAAATTATCAGAAGCAAGTTAGAAACAACCTAGAAATATAAAATAGATTACAAGAAAATATTTGTAAAGTAGGCAAACGCTTTAGAGAAAGGCATTGCACTTTAGCTTTGTTTATCTCCTCCGAGATACCTGCAAAAAAATAAATATGCTAAACTGGATGTTTAAATATGTACTATCACGCCACAGAATCACTCAAAATATCAACATAGAATGAGCACAAATAAAATGTGTAGCATACTTAAAAAGACAAAAATATAACATAGGGTAATATATTTTGAACATTATGAATAGTAAGAAGCAAGTTAGAAATAAAATAAATATATAAATAGATGACAAAAAAATATTTGTAAAGTCGGCAAGCGCTTTATCTTCATATATCTCCTCCGACATACCTGCAAAAAAATTTAATATGTTAAATTTGATGTTTAAATATGTATTATCACGGCACAAAATCACTCAAAGTATCAACATAGAATGAGTACGAACAAGATTTATAACATACTTAAAAAGACACAAATATAATATGGGGCATATAATTTGAACATTATGAATAGTAATAAGAAAGGAAATGGTAAAAAGCTTATTAAAAACAAAACATATATATAAAATAGATGACAAGAGAAGATTTTTAAAATCTGCAATCGCTTTAGAGAAAAGGTATAGCACTTTATCTCTGTTTATCTCCTCCGACAAACCTGCAAAAAAATTCAATATGTTAAACTGAATGTTGTACTATCACACTACAAAATCACTAAAAGTGTCAACATGGAATGAGCACGAATAAGATGTATAAAATACTTAAAAAGACACAAATATAATATGGGGTACATAATTTGAACATTATGAATAGCAATGAAGAAATGAAATAAATTATAACAAGCTTATGGGAAACAAAATAAATATATAAAATAGATGACAAGAGAATATTTGTAAAGTTGGGAAGCACTTTATCTCTGTTTATCTCCTCCACGGTACCTGTAAAAAAATTCAATATGTTAAACTGGATGTTTAAATATGTACAATCAAGCCACAGAATCACTCAAACTCTTAAAATACAATGGGCACGAATAAGATGTATAGCATACTTAAAAAGACACAAATATAATATAGGGTAATATATTTTGAAAATTGTGAATAGTAAGAACTAAAGGAATGAAATGATAAGAAGCAAATTAGGGGAAAAAAAAAACAGTTATATAAAATAGATGACAAGAAAATATTTGTAAAGTCGGCAAGCGTTTTAGACGAAGGCGTTGCACTTTATCTCTGTTTATCTCCTCCGAAAGAAAATTCTTGCCATAAAAAAAAAAAAAGAGAAAAAGAAAGAAAAAAAAAATCTCTCTCAAAAGAAACGAAAAGGCATAGTTTAAGAAGTTGTCAAAAATTGGTTTGGGGAATTGAATTGAGATCTTTGAATTATTGTTCACTTAATTTTTTGGTGCTCTAATCTCTTGGAACTTAACTTCATTATCCATAAATTCCTACCCCCAAACCAAAGCCCCATTACAACCAAAATTGAAGACTTTTTTTATCCTTGTGTATGCATGTTTTTAAAGTGGTGGAGATGTGGTGTATAAGCAAGCTTATGGTGAAACATTGTTGTAGCAATGCATCGAGGGATACACTTAAGCCATATACACTTGAGGGTTTGGAAAGCGGTGAACAAAAGTCCACTAGTTTTGTGTGATTGATTTTTTATGATGGGCATTGAGTGTGAACTTGTTTGAAGGTATGTTGAATTATCTTTTCATGTGATATGTCATTCTCATTGCACATGTTGCAACCTAACTTAAGTGTGTTCAATTATGAAAAGGATTCTAATTGCCAATATTTTGCTCGAGAACTAGCAAAAAGATAAGTGTGGGGGTATTTGATAAGTGTATAATCTGTCATGATTTAATGTCTGTAAATGTCTTATTGTAAGGATTAAATACTCCTAATCATATGGATTTATTATATTTTCAGAAAATACACCTTAAGGAGTAAAGGTTGGTGAATTGAAGCCAAGAATGGCATTTGGAGGCATTCAAGGGAACAAGTAGAAAAGAGAGACAGATTCAAAGTTTCCACTAAGCGTGCCTACGCTTAACGCTGCAGTCAATTTAGGAGAAAAAGGAAAGTTGCGGATTTTGTTAAAAGAATAAGGAATGAATGTTGAACACACTCTTGAAGATCCGAAATTTATCCTTTAGATTGCTAGGAATTAGGTTGTTAACATGTTTATTAGCAATCATGTATCTATCCCTTTTCTTGTCTAGGTTCGTGAGGTGCTAATAGTATAAATAGGAGGCACCTCACAACTTAAAAAACGATCTCTTGTTTTACATTGAATCTTAGAGTTTAATCTATTATTCTACTTCTTCTATCTTCTTCTACTTTTATTTACGTTGCCCAATTGCTAATGGAATTCCACTTTCTAGTGTGTTCTTCCATTAGAATGTTAGGCTAAGTTCTTAATTTTGCGGTTAAAGTACGGTGAATGCTTGATTCCTAAAATGTTGTGAGATCTAATAGTGCTTAATTCTTTTATTAAAATTCGTATTCATGTTATTCTCTGCGCTCTTTTTACAAACTTCTGATTTTTGAATAATATGATCAGTTGTTCATTATCAAGATGGTTTGTTTAGCTATTTGAACTTACAAATCCGTAATTGTTTGTTTAGTTCAATAATTAGTAGCAACATTTCATGATTAATTGTGTCAAAGTGGTTAATTATGTTTTGGTGAATGCATGATCTGATTTAAATGAATCCTCGTAGGAATTTATTGGTTAGGATCAGGCCCTTCTAATTTTTAATGCTGTTAATAAATTAAATCTCGTGGACGTTCCCGGGGTTATTTATTGATTAGAGATCTAGCAAACGGACGTTCCTTGGCTAACGAAAAGGTAAGGAAGGGTGAGGTTGTTAGGTACTACCAACAACCATAACTGATCTACGTATTTTAGTAATTGTTGTATTTGCATCAATGATCAACGGGAAGAATCAAGCATGAACCTACTTTAACCGAAAAGCCTTCTCATCTATCAAACTTCCCATTTAATTTATACTTTGTTATTTTCTTTTAAAAAACTTAAAATCTGAATTCCCCTCTCCCCCCCTTTTTATTCCTTTTAAGAAATCAACTTATCGCCGATCCCTGCGGATTCGACCCTACTTACCGCTTTCGCAAGAAAGTAATTGTAGGAATTATTTTTTTTGGTTTCGACACCCACCAGTGACAGATGAGTCGAGCCAGCTCGCGAGCTCAGCGAGTTGGCTCGACTAAAGCTCAACTCGAGCTCGAATATTTTTGTGCTCGAGCTCGAGCTCCTTGATGAGCCGAGTTCGAGCCAACATATTTTTGTTCGAAAGCTCGCGGCCGGCTCGCGAGCTCTTTTGTATTTTTTAGTATTTTTTATTTTTCAAAATTTTTGTATATTTAACTACACAATAGTATATCAAGTTAATAAACCAAATATTATGTGCTCGAGCTCAAGCCAAAAAATTTGGAGCTCGTCGAGCTCGTGCTCGAGCCTGAATTTTTGCCGAGCTCGGCTCGTTTACACCCCTAGCTATGATGATGAACAACATGCATGAGATGGCGCCGCCGCCATGGCTGCAAAACCCGATTGCATATAATCCCTAATGGGAGATGCCATCCTGGTTCGCCCCGCCAAGATACGGGCCACATCTATTACATGCCCGACTCAACTCGGATAAATTCATCATTACACCCTTCACACAGTGTAAAAGAAAAGGAAAATTCATAGGTGAAGGGGACGGAGTGAGAAGATGCATAAAATTGAAGCACGCAAAAATGACATTCTCTATATGAATTTGGATTAGGATTTTCTATTCCGTAGTACTCGCTACTTGCAATCTAGATCAAACAAGAATCGATGCAAGTGTTGACGGATTTAGGGGTTTACTAATAGTACAAATTGCATACAGAAAAGTACAATCTATCTGGATGCTCATCTCTCGGATCCAAAGGTCCACATATTTCCAGTATATTACCATGCAATGTAGGAACAAATGTATCAACTAACCTTGACTCTTTTCACGGATGATTTGATTTGCATTTAAACAATTTTTTTTTGGATGAATTTCTAAGCATGTAAGCAAAGGTACGTAGCAGCACAAAGAAATAAGAAAGATACAAACATCTTGATGTATATTATAGTAATAATAATTTAATAATAATTTACTTACAAGGGTATGATGGTAATTTTCATACGTATACCACATGGTAAATATATGCACCCTATCTTACCATAAAATAATCAAAATTACTATAAATACAAGATATATTATTTTTTAATACTAAGCTACTATTCATTGATTGGACCTCTCATACAATATTTCTCTCACTAAAGACTTGGGGTGCAATTGTATCGAGGCAATTTTTTCCAATTAATCCTCCACTAAAAACCACTACCACATCACATCTAAAAATATTGTGCAATGTTTATGAGAAGATTATAGTAATATGAAGACTGTGTCACTGGTGAAAACTAATAACACTTGAATTCATCATCAATTCATTAATTATAGCTAGTGATCGATTATGCACACACATACACACAAAAAGAAAAAGTGCATGTGAAAGAAGGTCAGAAAAGATCTTGCAACGGTTATATTAAAAATAAATAAATAAATCAGAAGAGAGGGTTTTGGCAACTAACGGTAAAAAGAGCGCCGTCTGTGGGAATCGAACCCACGACCACGTGGTTAAAAGCCACGCGCTCTACCGGCTGAGCTAAGACGGCACGTTGTTACACCTCGGCAACGATAAACATAACAACACTGTTGGGCCGTACTACGACTGTTCGGTTTGGTTCTTGCCCCCACTCTGTTTGAATCAATCAAGTTTTGCATATAATCTCTGATAGAGTGAGTATGAATTAAATCCAATTCAATTATATTAGTATCTGAGCCCAATTTAAATAAATATTTATGATTAATATATTTTTCTTTTAAAATATGAGATTGCAATGTGATTAAGACTAATTTTTACACAATACCATAGTTATGAAATAATTATCCGAATACAAATATCCAATTAGAATCAAGAACTTTAAAAGATTCATTTTCAAATTAAATTTGGAATATGTTGGATTCAGATGTTGAATTGGATGAGAAGAATATTTCAGAGTATGAAGTGTAATTTTACCGTTCCTTGTCGGATTGAAATTTTTGTTACAAACTATATTTCATTTTATACTATATTCAACATACACATAATACGTGCGTAAGATGATATTATGTGTTTCATTTTAAAAAATGTTATACACACACGGCGTGTACATATTAAAAAGAATCAAAACTAGAATAGACTTTACAACAAAAAATGTAAGCAGATGATAAAGGTTGCAGCATCATATACAAAGTAATTATTTTTCGTGAAAGGAAAAGTCCACATAACCTTTGAGATACTTGTAAAAATGACTCAGGTTAGGACCAAACAGAGATTCCAACAAAGTATTCTGGCTTATACCCCCCAAAACCAACAGCTGAACTAGCAATCAAAGGATTAATCTTACTCATAAGCACAAAGACGAGAAGAGAACACCAATAAGAGATATAACAAACCCTTCACTCATCAGTACTTATAAGATCCGGGGCAAGAACTGCCCACTTGCCATACTTGTATTATACATAGGAAATTACAAGAAGAAGGTTGATCGGTTTATTAAAGTAGCATCAAACTACAAACGACAACCGGCATAGGAGCCGAAATCCACACTTGGTGAAGCAACGTCTAGCGATACTGGCTTGCCAGCACTCCATCCTTGACGATGTAGTTTTGTGGAGGGAAATCTTCGCCCTTGAAATACCTCTCCAGCATGTCCTTCACTCCAGCCGCATAACGCAACTACAATGGCAGTATGTTTGCACTTGTTTTCAATTGACAATGGAACAAGAAGCAGCAGCAGCAAGATGAATAGATGTCAAAAGCAAATAATCGTTACCTGTGCATCGATGGTAGTTCCGGATATATGAGGGGTCATAGCCTGGTTCGGCATGTAGCGCCAAGGGTGATCCTTTGGAGCTGGTTGTGGATTCCAAACATCTCCACTGTAACCTAAATCAACAATGGAAGCAATTTCAAAGGAGAGAAAGATATTAGATGAAAATTAAAGACAGCAGTCCCTTCAGGGACATCCGATAAAATTGTAACAAAAGAGAGAAGATAGCATGACCCCTGTGCAAGGATGACACGCATAAATCGAGAGATGATCCAAAAAATTAAAGACAGCAATGATATCATTAGTCTTGCAAAGACAAGTAATGATGCCCACTTTAACTGTCATTTGACGGCATACCTGCAATATGGCCACTGGAACAAGCGTCGACAACTGCTTGTGTGTCCATGATTGCACCTCTAGCATTGTTCACAATTAGAACTCCCTTTTTCAGCTTAGCTATCCTCTCTTTGTCAAACATTCCTCTGACAAAAAACACAGGACAATTACTCATCAGGGGTGTTTTTCTCTTTGAAAACAGATCAAGAATTTGGAATTTAAACCATTAACAAACTTTGTTTTCTCGGTAAGAGGCATGTTGATGACGATTACGTCACATTTAGGAAGCATTGCATCTAGATCTTCCTCAAACTTGGCTCCTATTTCACTCTCCAGCTGCGGATCCATCTTAAGGCGATCATGGTAGAGCAAATTGCAGTTGAAAGGCTTCAACCTCTGGAGCAACAGTCGGCCAATACGTCCAGCTCCCACTGTCCCAACTGTCTTGCCTTCAAGATCGTAAGCTCGATAAGCAATAGCTGCGACATCCCATTCCCCATTAACGACCTGATGGTGACCAGGCAAGAAGTTGCGAACAAGAATGAGAATCCTCATAAGTTCATCTTCAGCAACTGAGACAACGTTGCTCCCTGTGACCTCTGCCACTGTTAGTCCAGCCTCAGCTGCAGCCTTGAGATCCACGTGATCCGAACCAATTCCAGCAGTGAGCAAAAGTTGCAAGTTTTTCGCCTTCTTGATCCTTTCGGCGGTCACGTACGCCGGGTGGAAAGGGGTCGTTATCAGCACGTGGAGATCGGGTATGTGTTTCTCAAGCTCTGCATACAAAAGCCATCATTAAACAGAGAATTGGTCATTTGCGGCTAATGTAATTCTGATGCTTACCACAATGTGGCCCGTCTTTGTCTGAAGTGACGATGTACTGATGACCCTGGGATTCCAACCATTGGCGTATGCCTAATGCATTCTCAGCACAGCCGAGGAAATTAGGGTTCATGGAAGCATACTCATTTGCCTTGTAGAAGACGCCCACAATCTTCTTGCTGCCAGGCGAAGCCTATGCACGTACAGTTACAAAACCCCATGTAAAAATCAAAATTCTCGACACAATTCAAACTGAATAATATATTTCTTTCTTTTCCGATACGATCATCGTTCGCTCTATACAAAACTTTTCTTCAACACAAAACAATCGATTATACATCGGGCCTCAAAATAATAGAAAATCAACATGTTACTGCAAATCAAAGGAAATCATAGTTTCATCAGCAGAAGTTGTTCGCTGTCAGACTTTCACCGCAGTCATTTAACGCCCAAAACATTTTGAAAAATAGAAAGGAACTATGTGATCGGAGAAATGATCAGACAAACAAAATCCGAAAGGGACAAAATAATTGTAAAAAGTAAAGCAAGGAAGGCTTACGTGAAGGCCCCTCGCTGGGTTCCCTGAAGAAATAAAAGCGCGAAACGCAGAAGCAGCAGCACGCTTCATCGCCATTGGAAGTTGTTCAAAGAAACGCGATTTGGTACAAAGATGAGACTGAAGAGAACCGTGTCTAAGTTCAGTTGTGCTGGAGAAGAGACAAGTGTAGCAACTGAACACCGCTCTGCTGCCTTTATATAGATGAATCTATACCTTATACTTAAAAAACTTATTATTAAGAGAGAGTATAATTTGATTTGTCTCAATTTTAATTTGTTGAATTTATTTTTATTTTTAATTTTATTTGTTTATTTTATTTTATTACTTTTCAGAGTAACTATTCCTCCCCCACTTATTTTACTCATTTATATTTTTCTTTATACATAAATTTTCTTTTTTTATTTATTTCTCTATTTTATTTTATTCGATTCAATTTTGGTTATAAATTATTAATTTAATAAAAATATTATTATATTTGTACACGTATCGAGCGTGCGTTTTCGACTAGTGAAAAAAATTAAGAGTTCGTTTTTCAAATGAGATGAAAGGAGAAGTGAAAGGGGGAGGGGGACGGAAAGAATAATAGTTTTTATTGAAATTGTTTGGTATGATTAGAAGTGGAGTAAATCTCAAATACTTTCCTTGTTTGGTACGAGAAAAACTGATTGAAAAGAAAACACTAATTTTTGTAATTTTAATGTTTAACTCTTTCTCTTCATTTTGTATTAGAAAATAAACAAGTTAATATTATACTAATATAATTTTAGTATATCAAGTATTTAAAAACCTTGTTAGTATAAATATTTATCAAACAAGAACAATCATAATTTTTATTAATAAAAATATTTATCAAAATGAATATTGTTAATTTATTCTAAACTATTTAATTTAAATAAAATAAAAATTACTACCAACGCCCTCAAACAAAGAATTTGAGGAAAATATATATATACATGCAATAAAGTAAAAAAAAATAAATATATGTTTTTTTGTCTTTTTTATTGCCTTATACTTACCAATCTTGCCAAGGATGTACAGAATGTTTCTTCTAAATGCATGTTCTCTGTGTTGTGTCAATGGACTCCCCCACCCCCGCATTGGTTTAAGCTTAACATTGACGGTTCGTCGTTGGGGAACCCTAGACCAGCAGGATGTGGGGGTATCATTCGTGATTCTAGGGGGGAATTTGTAGCTGTTTTCTCTACCTTTATTGGTTTTACTACTAATAATATGACGGAGTGCAGGGCATTGCGTGAGGGTTTACGTGTGGCTCATATTTTTCAAATTAAAAACTTGATTATTAAAACAGATTCTAAAACTTTACTTATGATCTTACACAGGGCGGACCTTCAACCGACGGCCTTAATCCCTTTGCTCCGGGATATCCGACAGGATATTTCTAAACTTGATGCAGCTACTGCTGTTTTTTGCTATCGGGAGAGAAATGGAGCTGCGAATTTTTTGGCACGACATGCAGCGACTACTAGGTTACCTTTGCAGATCTACAACGAAGTACCATCTTTTGCTTTTAAGTGCATCCATTCGGATGTAACTACTGTTTGTACAAGGAAAACCTCCTCCCCTTTTGTAATGTCTTTTACACTGTGTTAATGAAATGATGACTATCTTCTGTTCAAAAAAAAAAAAACTTGTGAAGAAAATTACTGCTTTAAAATTAAATATTATTATAATATCAAAGTCTTGAAAATTTGATTTTCACAGTGACTGTTCCACTTCGTCCTGATTAAAAACGGGATAAATGCAATTTACCCCCTTATGATATAAAAATGAACAAAAACTCATATGTGCAAAAATAATTTGCAAATTAATTCCCCGTGTTTTGAGAAATGAAGCAAATTGCTCCCCTATCAAAGGAAAAACACGGGGGGTAATTTGCTTCATTTTAAGATCATAGAGTGTAATTTGCTAATTATTTTTTCACAAGGGGATTTTTATTTATTTCTTATATTACATGGGTAAATTGCACTTATCCCAATTAAAAACTTTGAGTTCTTAAAGCTTTGAATTTGTTGTGTATTTTTTAAATTGAAATGTGATGATAATTCGCAAGTAAAAATACAAAATTATGTAGTCATAATGCTCGTTGGATACAATATTTGGAATAAAGTATATTAGAAAACTGCATAATTAATTAAAAAATCTGAAGTTAGTCCATTTAGAATATTTTTTTATTTTATTACTCAAAATTTTTAAAAATAAAATGATTGGTGAGTAGAATTGTGGTAGTAAGAGTCCAAAATATCTAACACAGTAAAGTAAAAGACATCACGTGGAGACGAAGCTGCAATAATTTGCCGAGGGGGTGGCCCCAAGGATTTAACATGATTTATGAGAACCGGTAGCTGTCGGTTTCTTTTTTCTTCGGACAAATGTCTCAATGTACCTATATGATCCTTATAAAAAGAATTAAATACAATTTGCCTTCTGAATTATTTTTATGTAATATTCCTCTTAAATTATTAAATATAATACTTATTTTTTTTAGTTGAATAAAATTGTACCTTATGTCTTAAATAATTATATTATTATGAATATATTTTACTATTTTATACATTAAATCATCACGAAATTATTTTTTTGACTAATTTTTTTAATAAGTGAAGAATTTAAATTAAAAGTGATGTAATAAATTAATATACATAATAGATACACAACAAATATAATATTTCAAAATACTTTTGAAAAGAAATTATATATATATGTTAACCAAAATTTAAACGCTTTTAGGAAAATGTTAAAAAATATATTTGTTATATTTTTAAAGAAAAAATATTTAGTAAACGGATATGAAACTATTCATTCTTATCCAAAAGAATTAAATAGTTAATAACTTAATTTTATTATCAAATTAATAAAAAAAAAATTATATGAAAGTTTTTTGTGTATTTATTGTACTCATACTTACTTAATTTTGAACCTGTAAAATAGTTCAAATTGTAAATAAATACAGAAAAAAAACCTTAAGTAATGAATGGTACAAGAAGTCACAAACTTTCATGTAAAATATTTTTTTTGTTGGGATATTATATTTATTGTGAATCTCTTATATATATATATATATTAACTTATTACATTATTTTTTATTTAAATTCTTCACTTATTAAAAAAATAATTAAAAAATAATTTGGTGATGATTTAATGTGCAAAATATTAAAATATATTGATAATAATATAATTATCTAAGGTATGGTGGGCAATTTTGTCCAACTAGGAGTAAGTGTTACATTTGATAGTTTAGGGGGTAAATATTACATAAAAAATAGTTCAGTGGGACAAAGTGTATTTAGCCCTTATAAAAATGATTCAAAATTTAATTTATATGTGAAAGACTTTTGCTATTTCAAAAAATCACTTTACTGAAAATATTAAAATCAGAGCAATTTTCATACCCTCTTTTATTTTTGTATTGTTTATATATAAAAATGATAGAAAACACTTATTACTGAAGTGTGATGTGATGATATTTACAGTTTTTTTTTTCGTATTTTTAAATAATAATATCAAATGTATTTTCACCTTATTCACTTCACGTTTTAATCTCTCTTCAAAATCCGTCAAAAAGGCGTTTTCAAACTTGCTTACGAGTTTTAGAAAATCTCCATCACAGTAAATTAGGTGGAGCCTCCACCATATATGTTTGAGATTTTTGCCTCAAAAGATGTCAATCTAGGGCAGTGGCGTGCCAAAATTGATAACATCTTTAGGGTTTGATTGTGCTGCCAATTATCAAGTGATGATCATTAACAGTTAGTTGTCACGAGCCACATTCAAATCATAAAAACTGAATACTAATGAGGAACGTACGCTCGATACTAGTATAAATATAATAATATTTTTATTAAATTACTAATTATTATCGAAATGTAATTGAGTAAAATGAATTAAAGAGAATAAACAGATCAAAAAAATATGGACTAATGGGATAATAAGTGGAGAAGAAATAGTTACTTAAACATGAAAGTGCAAAAACAAAATAAATCATAAATATTAGAATAAAAATTAAATTAGCAGACCAAAAATTGTGAGATACCAAAATGGTGTTCTCCCTTAATAATAAAGTATAGTTATAAGCATAGTATGATTTCGTTTTTTAGTCAATGTGGCATGGGGTATTGTTGTATTATTACTTTCTTGTGTACTGAATCGACACACATGGATACTTATTTTGTGCATTAGTATAATCTTATTTTGATACCACTTTTTTGTCACAAGTTGACATTCATTTATAGAAAATTGATCATTTAGACTTTGTTTATTTGTGGGATGATTGAATATCATGATATCCAACCCAATTTTTTATTTATTTGTATTTAGGCCTGCAATGATATCGATCAAACCCGTGATTAATCATTATTAAAAGACGATTTAAATCTCATCAAGCTTGGTAGGATTTATTATCCCATCAGGCCCACTTGAAGGGGATTACACGTGATTTTACACATTTGTCTCTAGATATGAACATATTTGGTCCGAAATAACATTAGTCTTCCGAGTATCTACAAAATTACCTGATTTCTTTCTCTCATTTGCCTCTCAATTTTACTTTTATCCCAAATTTTATCAATACAAATTAACAAAATATTAGTAAGACAAATTAATCTCATTTCATATTTTATCCATCATTAATTTATCTCAAACTTAATCACATCATTTGGGAGAGACATGGGCTTAATGAAAATATATCCTACCGGATAAACACAATAAGAATTACTAAAATAAGGAAGAATTGATTTTGGTGTCAACTACTAAAGTGCGACGGCGGAATCAAACGTCGGCTACTGACGCAGTAGCCATCTGGTGCGGGGTTGTCCCGTCAATTACCGAATCATGCAGCCTCTTTGAGCGCGCAGACCAATCATAATTATTTGGACTTGGTGAAATAAACCGTATCCTCGTGTACGTTTTACTACTCTTAACACTACTGTAATTCAAGCATAACTTACATTGATACGTATAAATAGTAATAAATAGTGATATATATAATTTTATTTATTTATGTTTGGAATTTCTTAAAGTAAACCACCATGTTCATTTTCCGTCGCTTGGGGTCAAGTCAGAATCTCACGCTCAATATAAAAATCGATTTTTGATTTCCAGTCTATTTAATAGAGGTGTTTTTTTACTGTATTTTTTATTTCCTGTCTGTTTTAAGTCAGAATCTCGTGCTCATTTTTCGTGTTTATTGTATTTTTGATTTGCAGTCTATTAAATATTTCTTTCCTCTCCCAGTAACTAAGATTTTATCGTATGTAAAGTTTCCAGAAAAAAGGCCTTCAATATCTTATTAACATGCTTACCATGGTTTGGACATCCAATACCCATATTAGTTTACGATCAAAGCATTAACCGTAGAACAAAGAAAAGACGAGAACAATAAGAGATATAACAAAGGAAACACTCGTTGGTACTTTCAGATCCTGGGCAAGAACTGCCCATTTGGCACACTTATGGAACTGCATAAACATGGGAAATTACAAAAGGAAGGTCAGTTTATTTAGGTAGCATTGCACTACACATGACAACAACCCTCATGGAAGCCGAAATCTCAACGCTTAGTGAAGCATGTTTAGCGGTACTGGCTCGCGAGCTCTCCATCCTTGACAATGTAATTCTGTTGAGGAAAATCCTCACCCTTGAAATACCTGTCCAGCATGTCCTTCACTCCAGCCGCGTAACGCAACTACAACATCAATATCAAAGTCTTTAATTTGTTGGAAAATAAACCTGTTTTCGTGTGATGATGGACGAGAAGCAGCAACAAGATGAGTAGACGTAAAAGGCGAATGGGTCGTTACCTGAGCATCAATCGTGGTTCCAGAAACGTGCGGGGTCATGGCTTGGTTTGGCATGTAGCGCCAGGGGTGATCCTTTGGAGCTGGTTGTGGGTACCAAACATCTCCACTGTAACCTAAATTAATAATAGAAGCACGTCCATCATTCATAAATCGAGCTCATATGGCAGTGGAATTGGATTTCAAATGCATTTGATGAGATACCTGCAATATGCCCACTGGAACAAGCATCAGCAACTGCTTGTGTGTCCATGATTGCACCTCTAGCATTGTTCACGATTAAAACTCCCTTTTTCAGCTTAGCTATCCTCTCTTTGTCAAACATCCCTCTGACAAAAAGACAGGACAAGAATCATATGTAAGCCGTGTGCTATTTTTGAACGTTTTGAGTTGGAAAATAAAGCCCTTATTCTCACAATATGTCATCCATGCAAAAGCCCTTGTAAAACGGATCGGGGATTTGGAAATTAGGTAATAAATGAGTAAACTTACTTTGTTTTCTCAGTAAGAGGTGTGTTGATGACAATTATGTCACACTTAGAAAGCATTTCATCTAGATCTTCCTCAAACTTTGCTCCTGTTTGATTCTCTAGCTCCGGATCCATCTTAATGCGATCATGGTATAGCAGATTACAGTTGAAAGGCTTCAATCTCTGGAGTAACAGTCGGCCAATACGCCCAGCTCCAACTGTTCCAACAGTCTTACCTTCAAGATCATAAGCTCTATGAGAAACAGCTGCAACGTTCCAGTCCCCGTTAATAACCTGATGGTGTCCAGGCAAAAAGTTCCGAACAAGAATGAGGATCCTCATGAGTTCATCTTCAGCAACTGAGACAACATTGCTTCCAGTGACCTCGGCTACTGTTAATCCAGCATCAGCCGCAGCCTTTAGATCAATATGATCAGAGCCAACTCCAGCAGTGAGCAAAAGTTTCAAGTTCTTTGCTTTCTTGATCCTTTCGGCTGTCACATATGCCGGGTGGAAAGGGGTCGTTATCAGCACGTGGAGGTCAGGTATGTGTTTCTCAAGCTCTGCAAATGATCATTGAATTAGACGACGCAACAGCCATCAATTCAAACAAGTAAGGAGGGGAACACATAATTGACACAAAATATTCCCTTTTGTTTGTCCCCTCACCTCTGAATTAGAGAATAAAAGCACAGTCTCCCTTAAATGTTCCTGACACTGTTTTCCAATTTTCATGACAGCTAACTAAAGAAGCGAACCTCATAAACAATTATGTTTATGTATACCAGAAAATACAATAATTTTCTTGAAGTGAAGCGAGATTAAGAAGTTCTTCTAGCTATATAAATGCAAAATTGCCCATTCGCCAACTCAAATTGTTTAATTCTATCCTTCAACAAAAACGCTTTCTCTTCTTCACTGCCCTGCATTACCTAGCAACAGAACTCATGTAATTCTTTATCAATACGTATATCTATGACCATTAGAAATAACCCCAAGTTGGAACTTATGTGAAAAAAGCGCCATTTAGGCCTATATTATGTTTCAACAAACGGTAATGTAATCTGACGACACTTTGATGCTCCTTACCACAATCTGGACCTTCTTTGTCTGAAGTGACTATATACTGGTGACCATTGGATTCCAACCATTCGCGCATGCCCAATGCATTCTCAACACAGCCCACAAAATTGGGATTCATGGAAGCATACTCGTTTGCCGTGTAGGTCACAGCCACAATCTTCTTGGTGTCAGATGAAGCCTATGCACGTACAGTAAAAATGGTCACAAGGTATCATAAAACACCATGCGGAGATCAGAGTTCTCGGCACAATTCACACTGGAATAATACATAACTGCATTGTAAAAGTCCTGAAATTTTAAAGTCTTCCCGCAAACCCCCCCCCCCCCCCCCCCCCCGCCCCCGCCCCCAACCCAACAAAATTTCTAGTCTTCCCAATTGCGAGGCCAATGATATTCTTGGGTAGTCCAGCCACTTGGGCCTGGGCCGTGGGGATTAAACATTAGTGTTTTATAGGGCTTGGGCCGTAAGCTAATGGGCCTCAGCCCAAGTAACTTTCTATTTACAAATTTGGGCACAAGCTGCCACGTGATATGTCGTTGTAGAACTCTTCACACACTTGGCGTGATGAATTCAGTTTCTCTCTCTTCTCCGGTACAATCATCGTTACGCTCTATACAGACTTTTCTTCAACACAAACAAACAATTCTACTTGTGAGCTTCAAAAAATTAAAACATCGACATGTTACTGCAAATCAAAGGAAATCATAGCTTCATCAGCAGAAGTTCTTCGCTGCCTAACTTAATTAAACCGCAGTCATTTAAAGGCAAAAACATTTCAAAAATAAAAGAGGAACTATGTGATCACAGAAATGATCAGACGTATGAAATTGAACAAAAACAAAAACAAAAAAAAACAAAATTAACCTAAAACTTGAACAGAGGGCTTCGGTTTTCCGAAAAGGAGAGAAACGCTTACGTGAAGGCCTCTGGCTAGAACCGAAGAGGGAGCTGAAGAAGTAAAAGCACGAACTGCAGAGGCAGCAGCACTCTTCATCGCCATCTTAAGTCACCAAACTTGAGAAACCAGAGAAGATTTGGAGCAAATACGGAGATGAGATGGAAGAGAACTGTATAGTGTACTTGCGCTGGAGAAGAAGTGTAGGAACTGAACGCAACTCTGCTGCTGTTATATAGATGAGAAAAACCGAAGGCGAGTTTTCATCTTCAATTTTACTAGATTGTCCTAATATATTTTATTTTATTTTTCCATCAAAACAAAATAGAAATTGAACTTTAATTTGAAGTATCGGATAATTTTTTTTTGATTTTTTATATTGTATAACCATTTATCTAAATAAAATTATTGTACTATGTTGACCTCAGCTTTTGTACAAAATAAAATTATTGAACGAATCCGACATGAATGTGATTATACCTAGTACGTGCAAAGAGTTTTAGACTTCCGTGGTGCATAATTTTCGTTGTGTACAACAACGATGTCTTAATCTAGTAATTAAAATTGAGATATCATAAATAATTTAGAGGTTATAAGTTTAAATTTAATCGAAGTGTGGACATTTATTTTATTTTATGAGTTTATTGTATTTATTTCATAATTTTTAATTATATTGATGCATCAATCAAATTAATATATATTTAATTGTTCAGTTCATATTGATATAATCATATAATTATTGCTTTTATAAAAAATAATATTCATTGAATATTGATATTTGGAATTAATTAAATATATTAGAAATTACTTTGATTAATTAAAAACAATGAACATGGTAAGGGTGCTTAGTGGGGTTGGCCTCCAAGAATTTAACACGAGAATAAGTTTGAGGTTATGAATTTAAATTTCATCAGATATATATTATTTTGTTATACGTGAAATTTATCATAATTTATTTGTTGATCTTAGTATATTGTTGTATTTATTGATGTATTTTTATATCATTTGTACACATGAGATTATAAAAACACTCGCTATCAAAGTATCATTTAATATGTATAATTTCCTGTGTCTTAAAAAAAGGTAAAATACCTAGTATATTTTTAGCCATTTTCAGCTTTTTATACTACTATTAAGACATAGTTTGTTACTTAAATGACTTTTATTTTCACAAAAACTTATACTAATAATATTTCTCAATCATTTAAAATAATTATGTTCTTTAATTCCACTTTGAAAATAATTTAATATTTAGAAATATTTTTTTTTTCAAATCATTCAAATTGTACTAATTATCTTTTAAATATCTCTATCATAATACATTTGGTGGAGCCGTACACTATATATCAAATGAGATAATTTGTCTTGTCACAAGAATGCCAATCCATTGCAGCAGCGTCCCAAAATTAATATCTTAGGGTTTGATTAAGGTGCCAATTATCAACTGGTATAATTAACTCAATTAGTGAAGTTGAGACCCATGACATTAAGGTTATGAATTCAAATCCCGTCAGCATGGAATGTTGTTCTATTTAATAACATGTGTAGTTTTACTTTATAGAAGGTGCTTAGCATATAATTTGTTATAGTTATTGGTAAATTATTTAATATGAATTATTATAATTAATTTATTTAAAATAAATAATAATTCATTGCTTAACTTTAAAAAATATATATATGAAAAATAATTGGACACACATAGGATTTGATTATCAAATATGAAGTGATGAAAGTGTCTAGGTACCATGAAAGGGGAATTATTTATGTGATATCAGTTAAGAAGTGAGAAAAGCAGGCACTAAGGGCAGTAGCTATCGGGAGAGTGGGGGTTGTCCTATCAACACACGCAATCATGTAACATCTGTGAGTTCGTAGCCCAATCACAAATAATTATCTGAAATTGAGGTTTGGGTGAAATACAATGTATCATCTCCAAATCCAACTTATATAATACATGGCCTACGTTTTATATATCACTCTAAAGGATGATGCAATCATAAATAAAAATAATTAATGATGCAATTTAAATAAGAAATTCGATATAAAGGAGCCAGCTTAATTATCAATATTCATAACAGAGCATTTTTTTCAACACGTGAATACGATTACGAAACCTCTTTTCTATTTTTCTCACTTCTCTCTCGTTTTTCTCATAATAAGTCCTAACTCTGTTCTTGAGAGGGAGTTTATATACCAGGGGACGCATTTACTATCTTTGAGGTATAATATCACTTTCATCCTCGTTTTTCATGTTCTTGGCCATGAGATTGGATCCTTTTCATGATTATTGAATCTAGACTGCTTGTTGTATTCTGTTTTGGATCTAATTATGTATTTACTTATGAAGAATATAATATCTCTTTCTTTTTTTTAAAAAAAAAAAGAATTTGCTATATCACTACTATACGATAGTTTCGGGGTAACTTAGATTGATATGTTTAAATAACAGAAGTGGTACATATAATTTGAAATATAACAGTAGTATAAGTTTAATTAATACGTGTTATCTAAGAATCAAGTAGAGTATTTTGCTTAAAAATGGATGTACCTCAAGCATAAGATTGGAAAATAGTATAGCACAATTTTTTAATGCACGATAACTTCAAACAACAAAATGCAAATTAATCAATTTAACACTTAAAGTGAGGGAAGGACTGTTATATTAGTTTTTTGATATCCTATAATAATGATCTAATAATATTTCTAGAAACATATTTACTTAAAGTATATAAAAAATGGTCTAGAGTTTTGTGTATTTGTAAGTCAAATTTTGTAGGTTATATGTATTTTCAAAATAGTTGGTCATGATTAATATTGGGTAAATTTCATTTACCCCTTTTGAGATTAGGTTCAAATATAAAAATATTATATTTGTTTTTTGTACAATTACAAATAGCAACCCTTGAGTTTGGAGTTGTAATTATAAGTCTATCTTTGTTCATTGGCAAAATTTACACAAATACTCCATAAAATGATAAAATATATTACACTAACACAGTAACACCTTCTGTGAAGGTGTACCTATAATTTTACAAAAGATAATAGCTATTTATATATTTAGATATAACCTCAATGAGTGTCATATAATTTACCCTTAATATTTTTCATCAAGCGAAAATGCAGTTGAATATGTAAAAATTAGTGACAAATAACTTAAAGGGTAGCTTCTTTTCCTTTTTTTTCCTTTTTCTTGTTCATAAATTTCAAATTACCCCCAATACTCTGACATAATTTTACTATACCTATATACCTGATATAGTATAAGTACACATCTATACTAATATAAAAAAAATATATATATTTTTCACTCATAAATGACGGTTTATGATACCGCAACACCAACTTTTTTGTTGTGCTAGTAATAACCGTAAGTTATTTTTTTTTTTATTTTCTTTGTTTTTTTTTAAATGTAATGTATTGATTTATATGTTTTTTTTTCTCATTTATAATAACTTTAAAACATATCATATTATTTTATATGGACGTATAAACGACATGCCACAACGACTGGTAGAATAAAAAGAGAACAAAACTTTTTTTGTGGGCCAACCTACAACACAAACAATACAGTCTCAAGTTTGGTAATTAGTTACTGTTAATCTCACATCACACGGGGGATATCTACATGCATTGAGACCTCCGTTTATGGTAATAACTAATAAGTGCAAATTTACTACATGGTCCATGTTCTCATTTTTTCTTTATATGTCTACAAATATCTAGTAAGGGCACATTGGTAATGTTGCATTCATCCATATTAATATAAAAAAAAAATGCATTTCTCACTCACAAATTGCGGTTTATAACACAACGACACCATTTTTTTGGTTATGCCAATAATACTCTTGAGTTAATTTTATTTTCTTTATTTTTTTAAAATGTAATGTGTTGGTTTATATATATATATATATTTTATTTATAATAATATTAAAGCGGACAATATTATTTTATATGCACGTCGGGATGACGTGTCACGACAGTTAGTATAATATAAAATAGCTCTCTTTCCATGTTCATTGAGAGAGAAATCTCTTTATCACTTCTCGAATAATATTTTTAATTGTATCCTTTTATCTCTCACGTCGTTAAAAAACATATTTTTGTTGCATTACATCTTAAATGTTAGGGTAACTTACAACCATCCCTAAAGAGATTTGACATAATTATAAATGTCCCATCGTTATTTAAAAAATGATAAATACCCCCTTAATTTACGTTCGTTTAACAACGAATCCATTTCATTTGCCTTTGTTAGATTTCCATCCAATTTTTTTAGATGAACTGTCTAAAATGTGCATCTGGATTATTAACTATAATTTTATATACTTTTTAAATTTTTATTTTTTTTTTGAACTAATATTATTTATAGATTATTTACTTTACATATCCTTATATATATATATATATTTCAAATGTTTCTTTTTTTTTTTATAAACCAGCAAAGGTAAAGTAGTAGTTTTTACGTCACAATCTAAAAACTACATTTTTTTTTCCCATTTGAGTGGTATTTGTAATTTTTCAAATAAAAAGAGGTATTTATAAATATGCCAAACCTCACTAGTGATAGTTGTAATTTATCATAAATGTTAAGTAAATTTGGTAAAAAGTTATTATAGGAGTAAATATTAATGATAAGATTATGAATTTCTCTTTACTTCTAACAAATATATGTCATTACATTAAAATATAACCAATTAAATAGTAAAATCAACTTAGATAATATAACGGATATTACCCTAATTTTCACACCGGAAAATGTCTTAGTTATTGTATTATTAATCTAGACTTACCTAATGCCCCGCAGCCTAAATCGACAAATTTAGATTTACTGTTCATTTAAAATTATTAGTTACTGAAGTTTACTTTTACCGCGCCTTTCATTTTCTGCCGCTCCGGGTGAAAATCAGAATCGCGCTCACTTGACGTCCCAGTCACAAACCTTAGGTAAAGTAGAGTCGCTATTGTCATTCCTTTCTGCCCAAAGCAAAGTGTCGCGCTTCCAGTATCGGAGAAGCAGCGTCCGCCACCGCAAAAGGCTGTAGTCACCGGCGGCGATTGAAATGGAGAATATTAGGGCCACCAAAACTCAGGAAGATCAGTGGATGGTTCAGAATCACGTATTCCGAATTTACGATCTTGTCTTCCGCCTCCCTCCTCATGCTCAATCCGTCAAGTTAGCTTCCTGCCTTCCCACTGCAATTAGGGTTTTATCTCTCACAATCAGTTTATTGGTTGTTTTTATTGTTGGAAACTCCGTAAACTTCAAATTAACTGATTCTGTTTCCCTTTTGTTTTGGTATGTTTTGGAATGTGGAACTTATAGCTTTGAGATTCGACGTGATAACCACATTGAGTATCTCACCAAAAGTCTCAAACAGCTCGGACCGAATTTTACGGTTTTGGATGCTAAGTACTCTCTCTCTCCATATCTATTTATATACGAAGTTACAAATAGAGGAACATATATACTAGCACTTCCTTTTGGGTTTTTTTTTGTAGTCTCTGTGTGTGTTTCCCCGTGAATTTGATGTAATACTAGTTGGTGATCATTTGAAACAAATCAATGACTAGGCATGAAAAACCCATAATGACTTGTTCGTTACATGTATCAAAACACTCGTGCAGCAAGAAATTGTGAGATATAAACGTTTACTTATATGCAATGGGTATTATCAGTAATAAACTATCATTCATTGTAAGGATGTTTTGAGAAGTTCCTGTTTCCTGTTTTAGTACATGCTTCTAAGACCTTATTGGTTTGCTGATTCACAGCCGACCTTGGCTCTGCTATTGGATCATACACTCAATTGCATTATTGGGGGATTGTCTTGATGACAAACTGGAAAATGACGTTGTTGATTTTCTCCAACGGTGCCAGGTCTGATTTGGTTCTAGTTACTTCATGTTCATGCAATGCTATTTCCACAAACTTTGTTTATGAAAATTATTTCTATATTCGGGCATACTCTTATGAAGTATGAGCAACCTGCTGAAGTCAGCTAGAATTTGCTGTTTGTATTGGTGATATTCTTTCCAGCCAGCTGCTTTTCTTGTCGCATCTGTAAATTTAGCGTTATGTTACCATGACAGATGGTCATTCTTCTCTGTTTCTATGCTTACATATTCTGAAGTCTGACCCTACCACACCTCAAATGCACTGGTGGAATAGCTTGGTGTAATTTGCAAAACAACAAGATTTTCAGCATCGGTATATGAAAGATTTCCGAAGCTAAACACATGACTTACTTTGATTCAGAAATCAGAATTAGAAAATGATTGTACTTAACTGCACAACAAAACAAAGAAGCAAAATATGCATTCTACTATGTCCTGGACAATCTTAGTTATAAAGCTGTGCAGCTGGTGGCTGTTTTAAGAACTCAGCTGTATTCTCCTAGTTGCTTGTGGTAACTAACTACCGCTCCAGTGCATGATGGACCCTGACATATAATGTTCTAATTTGCTATTGAGTGTTGTGGTTGGTATTGAGCCAATACTTTCAAGATTATTTTGGCGACCTTAGAAAGTTCTCTGATACTTCTATATCTGCTTATTTTATTCTTAAAGCGTCTGCTGAATCTGTTCTGATTCTAGTTTGGTCTACTGTTACTGACAGGACCTAAATGGTGGCTATGGTGGTGGACCAGGCCAGGTAAGATTATTTTGTCAAATTTGAATCATTTTTTAACTGCTTATTAAGATGGACCAATATCTTTTGAAGTCATTAGTTTATCTCTGTCTGTTGCATTTGTTGTTTCTTTGATCTCTTCTCCCTCGTTTTCCCACTCCTTTTCCACCTCTCTTGCCTTTAGCATGTTAGAGTTGCATTGTTTAAACTTTGATCAGAAATTGTCTGGAGATGAAATAAAAACATGAAGGAATTTGGAGAAAACATGAAATAAGAAGGAATTTCACTCAGCATCACACTCAATGTTCATCTTGAACCATGTACAGGATACAAAGTTAGATGAAAAAAAATTCACGATGCTATAAAGTTACATGGATATGTTTAGAATAGTATTGAGTCAACTGTAAACTTATCTTGAAGCTATATATTATCTCCAGTACTCGCTGATAAATCACATGTACTAAATGAAATAGGAAACTATGTGAAAGAATAAACCACTGACATGCTATTTAAATGTTTTGGATCTTTAGCTGAATTATCATTACTTCTAGCTGCCAGGTAATCTTCTAAGCGAACAGAGATTACAGGTGGAAGCATAGATTCAATTTAAACAAAACACAGATTTGGTATAATTGGTGACAGTAATCATGTGATAGAGTTACATTCCTTAAATTATTCATGTCTTTGTTCCCTGATTTTCTGATCCAGTACTTGAGTATTGGAAATTGTTAATTTTATACATGAGTTGTTTGAAATGAAAATACCAGAAAGAGTTCTTGAAAAATAAATTGAATTTACTGTCTTTTATTCTTCTAAATTTCTCAAATTGACAGATAACTAACTCGTTGTTTCCTACTACTGTTAGATGCCTCATCTGGCAACAACTTATGCTGCAGTTAATACACTTATTACTGTGGGTAGTCAGAGATCTTTGTCATCAATAGATAGGTGGACAATCCATTCTTTTTTATGGCGTTTTCGCTATGTAAAGTATAATTCTTATACTATATTTACGTTTAAACCTCCTTTATTTCAGGAAAAAGTTATATGTCTTTTTGCTTCGAATGAAAGATGCAAGTGGTGGCTTCAGGTATACAGAACATTCTTGCTTGAATTGCATGATAGTAGTCCCTCTGGAGAATTTTGTCGTCATATTTTAAGTTGTTTCATATTAAAACCTTATCACGGGGTTACTGGTATTGGCTAACCAATGATCAGCTGGATGGAGATTCACTTCTTGTTCAATGAATTGAGTCTGATGTGTATGTTTTTGTTTGTATAATTCAATCCCCTCTCAATTATAATTCCTTCCAGGATGCATGGTGGCGGAGAAGTTGATGTCCGTGCTTGCTACACTGCTATATCTGTAAGTTGAAGTTCCTTTCAATGTGAATAGTATTCATTAACAGAAGTTGCATGATTGTATTGTCTCAGGCTATTTGTATCTTCTTTTAGAAACGGTGGGCTCCAACAGTTTGTTGGCAAAATCGCGTGCATGGCATGCCAAATTTCTGAAGCCTTAAGTTTATTTGTTCAGAAATATCCTAAATATGTAACTTTCACGAATGTGAAAATCAATTATGCACACTTTCTATATATTTTGGCTGGCCACGCAAAGAATTGAAGCAGAGACATCATTAACAAATTACTCATGGAAACAAGTCTAATTGTTGAAAACTAAAATATTTTCAAGCATGATCTGATGGTAGCTAGAGTTGGGTGCTTAGCTTTATATTAACAACATCTCAAGTCTTGGGACTACATAGAGGCCTTAGCTGATGTTTCTTTGGCTTTCTTATATGGAAAATAGAGACAGAAAATTGGCCACAGGATCTGAAAATAAGATAGGTCTCTCTTGTCTTTAAGGCTTCTGTTAAACTTCATTTCTACTGAACTTTCATAGTTGGGCTTAAGCTCGTTGTTGATTAGGCGAAGAGCTGGGGTAGTCCCTTTTCAACTGGCCTTTGTATGGTGTTGTTTTCTTCCTTAGTCTTCCCATTAAACTTCTTCAATCCTGTTTTGTTGGGCATCATACTATAAGGTTTTATTTATTACGTTCTTATTCATTCTAGCACGTTTTCTTACACTTTGGAGTATCTTGCTTCATTTAGGTGGCCAGTGTTCTTAATATCTTGGATGATAGGCTGATTCAAAATGTTGGAGATTACATTGTAAGGTTCGTTCTGATTTTTTACTTGATATTTTCTCTGACCTTTCGTGTTTTTTGTGAATTCTTATGTTCTATGATATGAGAAATGGACTTCATATTCTTGCTGTACAAGTTGTATTTATGTGATCTTAATCATTACTGAGGGTATAGACATTGCTGCCTTTCACAGTTGCCAGACTTATGAAGGAGGAATTGCTGGTGAGCCGGGCTCAGAAGCTCATGGTGGGTAAGTACTTTACCATATTACTTATATTCATCCAGTTCTGGTTTATTTACGTGAAGTAGCTTGCTTTTTAGGTTTAATTTGATGAAGAGCCCTCTGTTCTGGCCATGTTTTGTTAGGTACACATTTTGTGGTTTGGCTGCAATGGTTCTGATCAACGAGGTTAATCGTTTGGACTTGCCTGGACTGATTGTAAGCATCCCTTTTTCCATTTAGAATGGAGGTCTTGTACAAGCTTCCTTCTCTCTGCTTGTCTCTTTGGACTTAATCAATAGTGTGTTGTGCCTGAATGATTAACGTAAACACTGTGAAGTAATTTTTATCTATAAGTAAATAAGAATTATTTTTGTATAAGGTGTTTCATATTTTCTTGATATTTACATCTGAAGATCCATTTCATTGGGCATTGTAAAATATCGATATTTAGACAGTATCATTCTGGGTGGACACCTTGACTGGCAATATGTTAGGAGCACGAAGCAAGTCTGGAGATTCTGTATTTCTTTCAAAATTTGCACTTTTATCCATAGTGTGGGTGCTACCTACCCAAATTATAGACTATCTTTAGGATGTGAATTGGCCATTTTTTATGTTATTGGTACTTTTTCCTAAGGGATGTAATCAACAATTTCTCCAATACTGAATGAGCATCTCCCTTCTATGTTTGGATTGCCTTATACATTATTATAGTTGATTTATTGGGCGAGTTAGTGGTGGGTTTGGAGTTGGTTGGAGCTATGGATTGGACCTATGGATCTTCTCATACAGACACCTAATATATCAATACATGTCCAGAATATTTATGTTGCTCTGGTTGTCTCAGATACTGCTGTGTTATTATGCTGCTCCAATGTATATTTATTAAAAAAAATAAAAATGATGAAATTTATCAGCATTATCCTGTTCAACATGCTTATGGTGTTATTTCTCTTTCTATATTTTTTATTTTCTCCAGAATAGGAAAATTAGAATAAATTTGATGGAACAACCCTCCTTCGTCAGGGTGCAGTTGCCAATGTGATAGGAACTTGTATATCTTCAACTAATTTTTAGCTCTAATTCTTTCTTATCAATTATATTCCAGAATTGGGTGGTATTCAGGCAAGGAGTAGAATGTGGATTTCAAGGCAGAACGAATAAGTTGGTTGATGGCTGCTACTCTTTTTGGCAGGTGATTGGAGATCCATACTATTTTACATTTAGTTGTTTGCCGCGGAGATTCTCAAGTATTTTGAATTTATCAGATGTCATTTAGATATTAGATATAGTTAGTGACACATACCTGCCACCAGGGAGGAGTTGCTGCAATTATTCAACGACTACATTTGTTGGTTAATGAGCAACTGGGCCTACCAAATACCTTCAAATATGACTACAGAACAGAAAGTGACAATGATTCTTCAGACTCTGATGGAGAACCATACTCCGATGGGGCGGCTTCCCCAGAAAATGATGTCTGCCAGCCCATGCAAGAAGGTAAGGAAAAGTTTACTCGCATACTATTTCTACAATGTTCGTTTTCCTTAGTTGCAAACTATGGTATTGGTGGTGGTCAGCTGCCTCTCAATCCTTTTGTGTACTTCCTATATTTATTTAAAAACCATCTTGCTTTTCCTTATGTGTCTGTCTAAGGTCCTCTTTCATGTAGTTGCAGTTCATTTCTCGTAGACATGTCTATCTATCTTGTCTCTTCATTCCTGTTGATGCAGGAAAATCTAATGCTTTTGCTGCAGTAGGGGTGAATGATAATGGTTACAAGTTTATCAAAGGGCCCATAAGCATGGCACCTCTTTTCAACAGCATGGCCTTGCAGCAATATATTCTCCTTTGCTCACAGGTATTTTCAATCTTGTAGTACATAGGATTTCCTCGATTTTTTGCTCCCTCTCCTGGTGTCTGTCCGAGGATTGTCGAAAGGGAAATCCAATCTTCTCCAGTCAAGTGATTGTTAATATATTTGAACTAATCAAATGGTGAAAATGATATCTGGGACTCTGATGGATGATGCCCAGAAAGCCAATTAGAATGTCTGAAGTTCTAGTTCAAGTTCGCCAAGTTACGGCTGTCTTAATTTTTAAACTGGTCGAACTTGCAATTCTTATCTTGCAGCAGAAACTTCTTGTTCTACTCACACTTCCATAAATGAATGCTACAATCACAGATACTATCCTGCAGACGCACACTATCAATTTTGTGGAGATGGTTTCTTATAAGATGTGGTTGATGCAGGAGGAGGCAGGTTTCAGAGACAAGCCGGGGAAACGTAGAGACCACTATCACACATGTTATGTCCTAAGCGGATTGTCCATAAGCCAGCATAGCAACACAAAAGAAGCCGATTCTCCACCTTTGCCAAGGGATATAATGGGCCCTTACTCTAATTTATTAGAACCTCTTCACCCTCTATATAATATTGTATTAGACAAATATTATGAAGCACACGAATTCTTCGCTAGATCTTAGGCAAATACCATCGTTTACAGATTTTAGCTGTAGCATCACAGTTTTCTGTATCAGTTTCAGTTAACATATGAAATTGTCTTTTAGAATCTGATTATCACAATCTTATCTTTGGCAATGAAGAAAGTTGGCTGTTATTCCGACCTTTCTTCACAAAACGGTACGTCCGTACAAATTTCAGAATCCAATATATAGTTCTTTTTTAGGTATGTTGTGTTTCGCATATAAATTTAGGTTTGATCAAATTAAATAAGTCATAAAATAAGTATAATATATATAATTGATTTTTTTTAAGTATACATTAATTATATAATAATTATATATAATTATCATATAATTAATTTAAATTCGAACACATTTGATTTGGAATAAAATATTCATTTCATGTTATCACATTAATTAAACAATAAATTAGTTGAAAGAACAAAGGCGGTAACTTTTTGGCAGCAGTATTGAAATCAGTGTATACACCTTGGACGAGATCCACGCAAGCATTCACTATTGCACCCAATAGAAAAGTTACCTTTAAATACCACCTGATACTGATAGCGTGACGAAGCAGTCAACAGTCAGTTTTATTACCGTGAGCTCCTGTTGGTCTGTCCTAAAAACAAACCTCCCAGACCGTCAGCATAGGTGCCCGCCGCCCCCCTCCCAAAAGCTAGAAAGAGAAAATAATAATTAAATAAAATAATAATAGAAAAAACTCACCATCTGATATCATTCATTCCCAACGCCTTCACCAAAAGTTCCACACCGGAAATAGGTTGAAAAAAGATTATGGAAAACCAAAATAAACAACAGACTTCCCCCGCCCCTGATGTTACAGTTACTGACTCCAAACAAGATAGTGGAGAACACATCTCTCTCTCGCCGCCGCTGGGTTCGCCGGGAAAGTCGCCGTCGGACTGTTCTTCCTCTTCACTTCACTCCAAACAAGACAGTGGAGAACACATCTCGCTCTCTCCGCCGGTGGGCTCGCCGGGAAAATTACCGTCACACTCTTACTCCTCTCCACTTCACTCCAAACACAGCAGTGGAGAACATATCTCGCTCTCGCCGCCGGTGGGCTCACCGGGAAGCTCGCTTGGTAGTCCTTCACTTTCCTCCCATCATACGCCGGTCAACAGTAGTCATGGGTCCTTACCGGAAGATGGAAAACCTCAGTCGCCGGAAAATAAGCCTCCGCCGGCGGTGGTGAGCAGGGATGTGTTTAAGGAGCCTATGGAGCACAAGGTTGTGATCGAGGAGCCCATGGCGGTGGTGAGCAGGGTAGTATTAGAGGAGCCTAAGGCCGTGGCGAACAGGGCAGTAGCGGAGGAGCCTAAGACAGTGGCGCCGAAGACCGATCCAGCTGGAGTAGTGGTGGAGGATCGCGGCGGTGACGGAAGTGAGAGGCGGAGGTTCAGACCATCCCTGTCGATATTGAGGAGAGCTAAACGAGAGAAAACGGTGAAAAGAGCTGCCCTGGGGTTCAGAGTTTTTGGGTTCTTGTTTTGCTTGGTCTCTTTTTCAGTGATGGCAGCTGACAGAAATCAAGGCTGGGCTCTTGATTCATTTGATCGTTACAAAGAATTCCGGTACAATTGATTTCATATATTTGAATTCTTAGAATCACGTTCGTGGGATATAAATTGATGAAAAGTAAATTGGGATTTTAATCGACGTATTTCTGATACCAATAAGCTTCAATTCTTCTGTTCTCAATCCCTATTCTCTTCTTCAATTCTATGGATACTGTTTCAGCCTATTACATTCGAATTTCGGATCTCGCAGGTACTGTATGTCTGTGAATGTTCTCGGATTTGTGTACTCAGCAGCTCAGGCGTTCGATTTATCATATAACTTAGTCACCGGAAAGTATATTGTCCAGCACCAACAGAGACTCCGTTATTACTTCGATTTTGCAGTTGATCAGGCAAGTTTTTAACGTTGTATTATGCTTATGTATTGGTATTCCTATTGGATTAGTCAAGTATTTCAGCAAATATTTGCACTTTCCGGAGAAATGCAACTCTTTCTTGAATTGAATCCTTAACCTGCTTCGTTCTTGTATTAACTGGTGAAGGGCAATTGATTACAGGGGACCGCACGTTAATGATTGTATTAACATCAAGAATTGTGATTCATTATTACATGAACAAAAACAAGCAACAAGGTCAATAGTGTTGTTGATTATTACAGTTGCACTGTATATTCTTACACTAGTGGGGAAAAAGAACATCACCAAGAATGTCTTAATGGATAGTTCAATGAAGTAATGGAATGAAGGCATTAATTCTGTACTGTTGACAGTCGTATCTGCTGAGGTTAGAACAACATAAGTGGTTGTTTTCCAATTGAATTCATCTGCTTGTCTTGCCTAAAAAGGTCTTCTGAGGGTATTGTGGGCCTCACTTTGGTGAGTGTTCCACGGAATATAAGCTATGGAGGGGGAATGAGCAAAAGGGGGACCATCTGTTTCTCGAACCACTTTGCCAGTCTATCGATAAACATTTACAGTTTGGCGAATAACACTGGAAGTTTTAGTACTAGTGCTGTAAAGAAAAGTGTTTCTGTTTTCTTGTGATGTAATGGAGAATTTCTTAACGTGAGAAAGACGAAATGAGAAAAGAGAGAAAAAGTAGAGAATCCATTCACCGTCCTGTTCTGTAGAGAATCCATTCACCGTCCCGTTCTGTCCTCTTCAATGCCTACATATGGTTAATCTCTTACATCGTAGGACTTGGATTTAATGCTTAATGTGAGTTCGTTTTAACGCTTTCTCTTTGTTTCAATGCAAGTGGCTGGACAGTAGCCATGTTCATATCTTGCCGTACTTGGGAGTCTGTATAGAGAACAACGAAAATTCCAACAACGAGTATTTGATAGGCTGATCTATCGATTTTAACTATATATCGGAAAGTTTTACCATATTGCCTGTAACCTCTTGTTTGGTTTCTGCCTATTACTCAGTGTGATTCAATGCAAATTATTACTAAATTGACTGTGGATTTTCTTTTGTGGTACAGACAATTGCTTATCTTCTGATATCAGCATCTTCATCGGCCACTATTCGGATTGATGACTGGCAATTGAATTGGGGAAAAGACAAGTTCCCAGATATGGCAACGGCTTCCATATCGATGTCGTTCCTGGCGTTTGTGGCACTGGCCTCTAGTTCTCTCATTTCTGGCTATGCTCTTTGCACCTCCAAAACGCTCTAGTTTCAACTTCGCATATGAATACCATTGGCGTCTTGCCTCCAAGAAATGATATAGTAAATTTTGTCTGCAGCAGAGAACTTATTCATCTGAATTCTCCTTGTGTTCTGTATATACATATTCAATGTGTTGAGATTTCGTTTGGATAATAGCAGCCAGCGAAGCATAGGATTTTCAGTGAACAGACTGTAATATGACTCCATGCTTTTAAGTATTGGTGTTGTAACCTTCAAAAATGTGAAAAAGACCTGCTGTGCATTTCACGGCCCAAGTTCCACTCATTGGCATCTTACTAAATTTTATAGCTTACATCGGGGTTGGCCAGTTCTGAATTAATTGCATGATAGTATAATATATATGTCGTGAGATTGGGGTACAGTTCAAGAAAAAGTGATTAATTACATAACAGGTGTAGCGCACTTATTGTGCAATTGGTTCGGGTAAAAAAAAATTCCTTCTTCTCGTATTGTTTAAATAGAAGGAGATACTTGGAAAATACCGTAACCACTTTTACGTTTAAGTTAATTACGAGTTCTATATTTCAAGAAGAAAAATATGGTGGAAGCATAATAAGAGTTAAATATGATTGAAAAATAAATCAAACTACTCGATATACTAATTGATCGATATAAATGTGTTTGAATTCGATTTGTTAAACTTTACGATTCAAATTTAAACAAAAAATTTTTGTGCAAGAAGCTTTTGAGCTAAAATAATAAAATATATTTAAAATATTAAATTACTCGAGCACGATTTATATTTAATGTAGTTATAGCTCGTTTGAGCTTAATTAAATTAATAATCAAATCAAATTCAAATGAAAATTTCAAATTCGCTAATAATTCAAAAAATTATATGTTGGGTTCGAATTGAATTATTTACGACCCTAGTGCTAAAGACAAAGAGAGAATTCTCCACTTATCAAAAAATTAATAAAAAATAAATTATGGGAGATTTATGATGGTTGTTCGGATAAGCCCACCTGTAGCGAAGTAAGAATGATAATATGGCTCACTTTTCTTGGATCATCGACTAGAATTTTACTTTTGGGGGCCTGCAACTTTCCTGGTCCTTCTGAATTTGATTTCTGGGCCTGAGCTCGGCTACAATTGGGTCCAATACTGGGCGACTGGTTCAGTGGGTCTGACAACTTGGTCCAATTAGTCGCATAACACACTGATTGAGATCTTTTTATTATTTATTAATCATCATGATAAGTCGTTCTTGTGTACCTATAATAAATTATTTTTATATTTTAAAATATAATATATAAATTAATTAATCACATTTAAAAAACAAAAAAAAAAAGAAAATTAATTTAAAGTATTATTGACACGACAAAAAGATTAATGTAGTGATGATAAAAAGACGTGAAATTACTTTCGTAATTATAATTAAATTTTAAAATTATTTAATTAGAAATATAATTATTATATCTAAAAATTGGTATAGGTATCATTAATTGTCGTTTGTGAGTGTAGATTTTTTTTTTTTTTTTAATATTGGTATATACATTGAAAGCAGAAAATGTTTTTCAGCCCAAATCCAAGAACTGAGCTAAACCCTGAGCCCAAGATTTCGGGCCCAATTGCAAGGAATCAGCCCAATAATCGATCACGTTATCGGTTCCGTGCAGAGAATTAAAACAGGGAATCTTCCACGTTTTCGACTTTCAAAAAAGAGTGCACAAATCGCGCGCCAGATGATCAGCCAAAAGCTCCGTTCTCACCAAACCCTCGACTCATCTTTTTCTTTCTTTATGGTTTTTCCTTCATGATATCGTACGAATCGCGCCAGTAATTCCAGAGCTGAAACACTCTGTTTTTGTGTCTGTTTTTTCTTCACTCGTGGTGCTCCGATTGCATATTAAGCTGTAATTAGTGCGAAATTTCAATATGCGCGCAAAAGACAGAGATCGCCGGCACTGGTCTTGCAGATGGCATGGTCGCTTATTCCAAAGATTAGCAGGTTTCTCGTTGATGGTAAAGTTATAGAGTTGTGTGTTTGTTTTGTTTAAATAATAATACGTATCTTAATACAAATACGAGTAGTTCAGTTGATTTCCTACAATTTTCAATTATTCATGGGTTAATTTAGTGATTTTATCGAGTGTACAATTAGAGTCGAGTAATACTGTTGTGGTCTCGCTTCACTTCCTTTTGTTGTTCGTTATCCCCGTGTAAGCCAATATTTACGTGTAGCAGCTGCATATGACTTGTTATTGATGTAAATAGTTGGCAGGGATGGGATCGTGATGATTGCACGAATTTGATATATCCATGTATTATGTATTTCATCTATGCATGTACTATGTAACCTTCTGTGCATAGGTTTAGATGTAATTTTCCTTATGCATGCATATATGCATATGGAAGGAAATGTGCCTCTATCTGTTTCGTTGTACTTGTGGAAATTATATACCTATTGGCGTTTTGTAAGAGGACTCGTGCTCAGAAATTAGAAAGGAAGGGAGATTTGCTATATTATTGAGGTGGAACTCTTGGTGGTTTGCTGCATCAGGCTTTGTAGATTAGAATTTCTTTGCAAAGTTAACATGTTATAAACTAGAATAATAAATTATTATTATCACGAAGTATATTAGCAGCAAATTTTGTCACATTTAGGATGTAATAGTTTTCTTGCTACTGAAAAGGCATACAATAAACAATTGGCAAAGGCCAACGACAAAATAAGTGCTGCAGTTTATCTATAGTGCCCCACTTTGGTATAAGCAATATGGTGCAACTATACAAGCTTCAAGGTGCAAATATAAGCGAAAAGATTCAAAACAACAAAAAATCATTTATTTCTAACATACGCTTCAGTTTTTCAATTTAATTATGGATAATAAATATTCTTGCATTCAGAGGAAGTACATAGAAAAATACCAACCACATCGTATCTCCAAATTGTTTACTTCTTATTTTGGGGTTATTGCTGTTAGTGAAATCGGGTCATCAAATAGGGATAGTAATGGCATTATTGTAACTTATGATACTACTACACATAAATGCCTCGAGTGAAACTAATTCAAAATGCATTAGTACGTAACAGTAAGCATATTCCACAAGCGGCATAAATTTCCATCTTTGTTGTCATGCTAGTACTGCGCTGGAAGTGTAGGAAATCTCCCTCCATAAGTATGTCTTCGCCTCTTTGAATAACTTCTTCCTCATTTAGTTGCCTCATTTGGAGTCTAAGCACCAGCAATAATAATCAGACCTTGAGATCTCCAACATTTTTTCTGGAGTCATTCTCTCAAGCTCGCTTTGCCTCCACGATGCAAAATTGTTGCGATTTTGTGGATCTGAAGCCATAGGATAGTCTTCAACCTTATGAGCTTGTGATCTCATTCTCATATACAGCCTCATTGTCGCAACACAGTCTTCATAGGGATCTTGTATACCAGTTTGAATGTCATATCTATATGCATAGAACATTGACTATCTCAGGATTATTGAAGTTAAATGACAAAATAGGAGAGTAAGCTACTTATACCTTTAAATGTCATATCTATATGTATAAAACATTGACTCAGAATATTTAAGTGACAAAATATTAGTTAGAGCTACTTACCCAAGGTATGCTTTTGTTAAATATTTCAGTGAGTTGCTGAGCTTGCTTGTCTTCATCAATGGAGGATATTTTGCTGTATCCCTGTCGAAAAAAAAATAAAATTGAAGATTAATGAGACTGTAAGAAAACTTATTTATTGGCAATAGCATTTGAAAATATTTTCCTTGGAAACAGAATTATTAACAGCTTAATCTTAATTCAGAAAACCTCAAATAAATATTATGTAAACCAAATTGTGATGAAAGCCTTCAAGGCCGTGCTGTTTCAGCTGAAAGAGCTTACCTGATCAGTATTGCTGGATATTCCACTTCCAAGCATTTCAAATCATGATCTAATCCATGGCCTACAAGGATCCTAGCTTTTCCGCCTCTAGAACGGATCTGCCATATTGGTTCACCATTGCATAAGTAGTCTTGAATCTTTCGCTGAACTTGCCTGAGTGGCATTGCATCCCTCAAAAATTCTGGTCGTATACCTGTTGTTTCATACCTGAAAACATTTTTAAATATTTTAGTTCTAGTTGGAATCTATAGATTGACATAATACTATGTATTGCAAGCAGAAACTCATTACCTATAGTTTGTGACTGGAAGGTGTGGCTTGACGTATGTCTGAAAGATTATCCTTTCATGCTCATCAATGAGGCAGACCCTTGCACAAAGATCCAAGGAGCCATCACTGCCGCCGCCTACCATTTTGCAAGCAAGTGAAACCACTTTTCCTCTGCTATTATCAATCCTCATCTCATCTTGAATGCCCAGGTTAGCCATCCGGTATAGCATACCCTAATTCAGTCAAGAAAAAATTATATATAGACACAAACAGGAGAATGTGCAGTGAGGTATTCTCATTCAAAATTTGATTGTTTTTACATTGTTTCCACGTGAAAATTGGCATTTCTCTCTGTGATGCTGAAGAGCGTATCGGCTACCAAGGATAGTTAAACAAAGGTCGCATCCTCGTTCCTTGAATATCTTTTCACATTCTGCCTTTGGCAGAGGTCCTGGTAGGGAAATCACCATGTATTAGATCTCAATCTTATATGATGCATAGTATAATATAGTTCTGAGGAGATTGAAGAATACCTATGAGATGCTCCCTTAGAGATTCAAATGAGCGACAATGCTTTCGACAAATTCCGCACTTGGGTTCATGATTTGAATGATATGATACCCTCATATGTTCAACGAGATGCTCCATTTTGTTAAACTGCCTGTAGCATGCAGCACACTTGTTCCTGAGCATCAAAACGATTAGCGTTAACATGTCATCACTGGTATTTATGTCCATTAAGGCAAGTATTTGATGTATCAGTGCATATTTGATGATGGGTTGTCATTGCATGAAATAAAAAGTTACCTCATATTCTCTGAGGACTCGTATCTGCTGTCCATGTTGACTGATTGTAGTCCTACTGAACTGGAGTTTAATTCCAGAGTTTGGAGCGCTTGGAAGGAATGAAAATGTGAAGGTATTTATATTTGCAGTTTTGATTTTTTGGGCCTACTTAGGTTTGAAAGATTCCTCAAGGTCATTACATGCCTGAGTGTCAGTGTCATCTTCTCTAAAATTCACCTGCTTGTACCACCCCACAACAGGCTCACACAAAACATTCGTGGCAATCCAAATGCTTTCGGTCCCACATCTGGGCTGCTAGAATATTTCCGTGCTGTCGCATCCCACCATCTCTTCCCTCTCTCACACACGTTTGCAGTTTGACAACTTGCCCCTTACTGTATATGCAAATATGAAGTCTGCATGCCACTTTTTATCTTTGCTCTTATGGAAAAATTTGTTCGAATGGCTGTAAGTAATTAGAAAAGCCAGTAATTATAATCATTCTGCTACTTAATTTGTTTATTGTGAGGCAGAAAAACAGTTAACAATTCATGCCTTTTGTTGATTATACCCTGTTCTTTGGATGTGGATGTTTAAGTTCATGTGTTTTGGTGTCATGTCCAGGTTTTAAAAGTGTACAGATGGATTACAAAATGATAATCATGCTTGCCAATCCAACTTTATCAGTATACTAAATGGTTTCAACTTTCATGCAAGTGTGGTGTTCAATGCCTTATGACTGTTCAATGCATGTACATGAGACTGTGCACTGTGCACTGTGCCCTTGGAATCTTGATGCAACTCGTCATGCTGCACATACCCCGTTATGGGCATGTCTTGAACAGGTATTGAGTCTATTGTCTCAAGAATTGATAAAATAATGCACGTGGAGAAGTGTATACAAGATAAAAGCAATGTCTTTCCTTTGCAGAGAGGTTTTTTCTATATTCTTTGGGCAAAAGCAATGGAGTCAGGAGATAAGGCATTCAAGCAGCTGATGGCAGGTAATCTTTCCTTTCTACTTTACATTTGTTGTTTTTACAGTGTCTATTCCTTAAGCGAAGCAAATTGCTGAGAAATCGAGTGTGAGAGTTTGACCCGGGAAGAATGGTAGCATTATCTTTGACTGAAGTAGGGCCAACATATTTAGATACCGTATGGAAAAGACATCATTAGAATATAAGGATTCTGGTCCACCGCCATTTCACTGTTCTTGCTATCTTCCTCTTTAGAATGTCAAACGGCAATGTCTCATCTTAGGGATCTACCTTAGCTATCCCGGCGTCCTTCCTTTCAGTCTTGATCTCAACCAAGGCACAAAACTGTCATGCTGAACGTAATAGTTGTGCTTTCATAACAACATGATTGTGGTTAGTAATAGTATTACCGGAGAAGGCGAGAATCATATATATATATATATATATATTTATTCTGATCAGGTTTGATTGAATTCAAACGATAATACAATATATTTAATATGTGATTGATTATTTACTGTTATGTGATTGATTATTTACTATACACCAATCATATAATAAGTGTATTAAATTTATAATGTAATCAATTCAGGATTAGTCAGCCTCAATTTGGGCTAAAATTTCCCAAATCGAAGAATCCATTTTCGCAAGGCAAGACCTTGATCATTGGGCCTCAATGTTTCTTGTGTTCATTTGAAGACAATCGAATTAACTTATGTCCTCTCACAAATTTGATCTGTGATTATTCACTACTATCATAAATAGGCAATAGGCATGTGTCTCACTTTTCACATTTTATTTCTTAAATTATAATCTCTACAATATATCATGTATTAAAATGAACCCATAAAATAAATGAAAAATCTTACTAATAAAAAAGTAATAATCATTTGGTTTGTTATAAAAAATTAATAATTTATTTTAATATATTTAAGCTCAGTTTGGCCCGATAGTTGCATAACTGATTATAAATAATTGAGTCACTATGAAATAATTAATTATAGAAATGCGGTTATTATGTTTGGATTCATAAGTATAATTGATTATGCAAATAGAGGTTGTATTATTCAATGTTAACCTCATTATTAAAGTTAATAAATGAATTAAACAGATTATTTAATAAGCATAATGGGTAATCAGAAAAAAAGTTCTAGTAGGATTATAAGTTACAAATTATAATGTTTATCAAAATATGATTTTAATTTTCATAATTCAATTTGAAAAATAATTATTGAAAGGGAGAATCAACAATACGAAGAATTACTTTTATACTTGAAACGCAAGTAATTGACTTGAAGGAAAAGTTTACATTATAAAAAACACTCATTAACGATTTTACTCTAAGAAGTTGAGGACAATTTAATTAAATTGTAAATTACAATGCTCCTTTGAGATTTGACATAGTTAAATTTGTACCTATTGCATTTTTTTTCTTTTTTATTTGAAAAAAGAAAAAAAAATGTAAAAAAATCGGACTGGTTGGATGGAAAACTTTGAAAAATTATAAAAAAATTATCCACTTAATTCATAAAAAAAATTAGAAAATTTTAAAAAAATAAATAAAATTATAACTCACAATCAACAAAGGGATTTTAATTAGTTCACTACTAAAAGTAGTTGGAAATCTAAAGAAGACTAATGAATTGGATAAGCTGTTAGACGATCGTTAAAATCAGGGATATTGGTAATTTCTGAAAAAATAAGAAAATATTTGTAATTATATCAAAACTAGAGATATTGGTAATTTTTGACAAAAAGGAAAAAATATTTATAATTATATCAAATCTTGTGGGAATTGGCTGTAAATTACGCTTAATTAAAAGAGTAACTATTAGGTTAATTATTGGGATGAAAGTTAATGGAATGCGTTTCTTGAATTAAAATTATTTTAACGATCTTTAGAAATAAAAAAGAAGTATTTGAAGGACTTTTTAGTACTTTTTGCTTAAATAATAGATCAACCAATTAAACGAATTAGTGGTATGAGTTGTATATATGTTTTATCGACACGTGCATACATGAGGAAACCTCGTCTTGCTTCGGGGAACATTGTGAAATGACTGTATTTGCATTGAATCGTCTGAATATGCGAAGAACAAGAGAGAGTGGGGGCTCAAATACATAGGTGACAAAAACCTGCATACGCATCTTCTCCTCTTCTCTCTTTCCCAACACTTAGAAAAGAGAGGACACCCCAAAAGAAAAGCATAGGATTCTTCAAACGTCAAAATGGTCAAAAGATAGGTTTGCACGTGTGTGTGGACAACTACGTGCATTCGTGGGGACCTGAATTTAGGGAAAGTTATTTCATTTTTTCTTAATCATGGTCTGGATATTCCATGTATTGCTTTTATGATTTTCTTGGTTTCATTTAATTTCTTGTCAAGATTATGCTTCTGTTAAGACTAATCCGTGTCTTATGACCATCATATGAGAATTGAATCGCGTATATGTGTAGTATTTCGTAATCATTTTGAGTCCCATAAAAGTCTGAACTCTAAAGTGGGTTGGTGCTTGGTGGTCGTAGCTTTTTTAGCAAGGCTGCACTTGGATTGTAAAAACTTGAATTTAAGGAAGAATTTGAAATTAATAATCTCAAATTCTCCTGCATTTGGAACTATAGTTCAATAGTTGCTGCAATTTGAAATCTTTAGTAATTAAAAAAATGGGTAAATTACAACCGATTTTTATTAGGTTTGTTATAATTACAAATACCTATTCATTGTTTGAAGAATTACAAATGCCCTTGAAATTAATGGTAGTCTATCAAATACTCCCTCATGACAACCCATTATAGGGGGTATTTGTTAGACGCTTGTTAATTTCAGGGTATTTATAATTTTCAAATAACAAGAAATATTATGTAATTATGATAAACCTAAAAAGTGTCCAGTTGTAATTTATCATTAAAAAGTTGTGGCTCGCATTCGGACATATATATGTAGGTCTTTAACACTTCAATTCAAACACAACCGATTAGAACTTAGTAAGATTGTGTGCAAGTGATTTTCTTGAACTTGTACCTAAACCCAATATCAACTTTGGTCCATTATAAGAACGATTCTTGTTTTGTGGCCAAAGAAAGTATGGGACCATATTTAGTGTCTTCCAGATCTTTTGCCGGAAAAATTGGCCTCGCCTTCTTATTATTGCTTGAAATTTCTCATCGTTCTTGTCCTTTCTTCCTTTATGAAAAAATAAATAATCAACCTTGTTTGATGAGGTAATGTGAATATAGAGTGGGGAGATGATCCAATAAAATGGGCGGTCCACGCAAAGGATTGTTCTTTCATCCAATTTTGTTTGTTCATACTTTGGCAAAGGCGCACGAGAAAGCAACCGAACATTAATGATCAATTGGTCATGGAGGGGGACATGATCAAGAAATCATTGTGGTCAAACTTTTGACCATGTTGCTTTTCCAGTACTATATCCACTCGATTTTTCCCCTACGAGCCACAAGTGAAGTCAAACTAAATAAAAAAAGCTATCCCTTTTGTAAATGGAGAAGATGCTCGTTAGAAAAAGATGACAAAAAGAAAATAATGACAGATGAGCATACTTTCCTTTAGTTTTCCTTCTTTTCTTGTTTCTCAACCTGAAAATCGCACTAGTTTTATTTACATGCCCTGGAGATTTTAGGAATGCTAGTCTAATCCAGGGTTTAGTACTTCTAAAACTCTGGACTTATGACAAGAAATCTATCCTGTTCATTGGCTTCTTAGTAACTCTTTCTGGAGATATCTATGGTGTAACTATTAGCCTTTTTTGTTTTTTTTCTCTTTTTGAGTGAAATGAAATGCATGCTGTTATGCAAATTATAGGGTTTGGATGTTAGGTATAGAGCAATTATGTTGCATATGCTTTGAAGAGCTATATGCACTTTTACATGCATTAATCCAAGCATAAATGTACGGTACCAGGAACCTATATTATGAATTATATAGGTTTTAGTAGAAATCAAGAAAACAAACCTGGATAATAGCACTCTAATATCCAAGTATGTGAATCTATGTGAAGATAAGATTTAAGAACAAATTATTTTAGAAAAAATTGCTGAGTTTTAGTGTATGCAAAATATGAATTGGAGTGACTCCATAAGTCTTACTTGGAGCTCCTTACGTAGGCAATTTAACAGGTGGTTAAGTTTGTTATACTAAGAGAGGTTTTAGCTAAATTTATTTTAAACATCTTTATAAGTTCATACATCTTATAAGATGTATTTAAAACTTATAAAATGTTGAGTCTTATTAAAAATAAATTTTTAAAGTTTTTGCAATTTTTAAATGTTAGTAAATAACATAATCAAAATTGGATCTTACAAGCTTTAAACATCTTATTTTTTAATTTTAGAAGTTCCTTTGTTAAAAACTTTACCATTTAGCGTCTTATGAGATGTTTTGAATAGCTTATCAGCGAACTCAAACACCCTCTCTAAACCATCCATTTCTCAAAATAGTGGGTGGTCGACACTTGTATTGTTTTGCATAGATGAATGAATTCCTATAGAGTTATGCATAGTATATATGCATTACTAAGTTTTATGATATGTTTGTAGTTTCAGTTGATATATTCACTGAAACTATTTCTCATACTTTCTGCTTGTTAATTTCCTCTAGTTTCCCTCTGACATGATCTTTTCTGTGTGTTTGGGTGTTTCATTTCATAATTTGCGGGTTGTGTCTTTGAAGAGGGAGTAAGCTCGTTTCTGATTGGAGTAGATTTTTTATTGCAAATTCTGTTGCATCTTCTACTCTATTTAACATACACATGACACGTGTATAAAATCTCTCCCTAAATAAAATGCATGATACTATCTTCATACACGTGGCGGGGGTATATTAAAAGGAATAGAAGATGCAAGAGGATTTAGAATAGAGAATCCCATCTGCATTTATGAGGCCTTGGTAATTAGTTTCTCCTATGTGAAGTGTGAATATAATAATTTCCGGAATTTGTTTCCGATGGTCGTGGGTTAAGCCGTTAAGGGTTAAATGAAATCTTACTAACGCAAAACTTTATCATATCTTTTTTAACTTTGTAATTCAATTGATTCAATGAGGGACTGGAGATGGGAAGAAGAAAGCCTTGTATGGTTTTATTTTTCAAAGACAGTAAAAGAACGATAGAGATAAGCATGTGTTTTCGAAAGTTTTTAATAGAGTTTAATGCAATTTACTTTCTCGTGATATTGCGAATGTGTAAATTACACCCCTACGAAAAGAAATAGTAATTTACCCCTCTATGTTTTAAAAAAAGAAGCAATTTATTCCCCTAGCCAAGAAGGTAAATTATTTCATTCTGAAAAACACAGGGGGTAAATGATTTTATTTTAAAAAATACAGAGGGGTAAATTGCTATTTCTTTTTCCATAGGGGGTAATTTGCTCATTTACAATATCACAAGGGAGTTGCTTGCATTTTTCCCGTTTTTAATATGTTTAATTCTATATTTTGTATTGGTGTAAGATAAACAAAGATAGGTTGAAACACAGTGAACCATGTGTCTTGTAAGGATATAGCAAACATTTAGAACGTTTTTAACTATGCTTGGGATAATGAGAAAATGAAAAGAAACAAATCCTTCAGGTTATGATAAACGCCCGACTTGTTTGGTATAGCGAGAGGCAGGAAATTAGTAGGTCTTGTTTGGTTATGATTATAAATAATAATTCCGAGCAATAATTTATGCTGTTTCTGCTTGTTTTTGCTTTTGTTCTGTGTGGAGTACGGCGGTGTGCTTCCAACGCTGGGTCAAAAATTAAAATATGAACTCTGAGTTCTTCCATCTCCAACCAACTTATATTTTATGAGAATTGGAACTTTTCTATTAATTCTTTAATTGTCCGCACTTACCACCAGCCTGATTGAGATAGTAGGAATTATCAAGAATAATGACAAATAGTCGGGAGTATTAGTTATCATAAAAATATTAACCCCAACAAACAACACGTAGGAAAAGCACCCTGAAAGTGTAGCCATCATTATCTATACTATTATATACAATAATTTTATTTTTTTTTACTCACACGTGTCGTTTAATGACACATTGTACCACTTTTTTATAATGCCAAAAATAATCCTCAGCTGGTATGATAACTACTTTATTCAACTTTTCAAATTTTATATTAAATTGATAAATTAGTTTTTTTTTTCCTTTTTTTTAATGTGATGTGTTAGTTTATATATTTTATCTTATTTATAATATATTTTAAAGCGTAAAAAATTATTTATTATATGTATGCAGGAGTGGCGTGACACGACGGCTAGTATTTTTTAAAACAGGAAAGCGTATTATATCTTTGGTTAATTATACTTAATTACAAGTTCTTAGGATTACACTAAAATGAACCGGAGTGCACAACTTTTGGCTACCGAAGTTACCTGTTAGGAAATTAATTATTAATATAATTGTTTAGTGGTTAAATTATTATGTTTATTTAAACCTCATGAGTTCTATAGCTATTTGAAAACTTAGAAATTGCCACTCTATATTGGTAATTTATCGCACGGCAGTGGCCAATTAATTATATTTGACTCAATAATATTTTAGGTTTAATTTTAGGGCCGTAGATGGATCTGTGGTATTCTAATATGTGAATGAATTTTATGAAAAAAAAGTATTTTATAATGATCAAATTATTTTAGTTGGCATAGCCATAACATATTTAATTTCACCCAGTTTCTGAAATCACCAAAAAATAGAAAGGACACGAGGCTTTTCTAATTTGATTAATGTATTTTTTTTAGATAGAAGTGTTAATTACATGATTATATTAATATTTTAATAAATTGAGCAATCAAATAATACATTGATTCAGTTAATACATTAATACGATTAAAATTATAAATTAAATTATAATAAATTCACGCAAAGTGAAACAAATGCCCAAAGATTTAGTAGAACTTGAATCCATAATGTACCTTGAAAAGGAAAAAATAGGGGGGGGGGGAAAAAATCTCTTATTAGGGGTGGTAAAATATCTACATCTTTTATTGAACCACCAAACTGATTTTTATTCAAACTTTCGGCAGTCACACCAACTTTTTGTGTCCCTTATCACCAATATTGGCTTAAATCTATCATCACAAATTCGAGTTTGGAGGCCGAGTAAGTTTAGTATTTGGACAAGGCGGGCGCGGATTCGATTTAATATCTTGGCTGCTATATATGTTAGGAAGATTTTGTCACGTAATGTCTCTTACATATTCTTCTTCTTCTTTGCATATTAAATTCAGCATAATGATAGTTGAGGATATGAATGATCATGATTGCCTAGCTTTTTGTGCCCCACGCATTAGGAATTATCAATTCCGTGTCTCACGGGTGGGTCAAAAACGCGCACCCATCCATAATATTCCGAGCCTAGGGACCCAACCACCGAGCAGGAGGTTGCACCCTCAGAATATGCTGTGATTATCATGATTATAAAATACTTTTTACTAGTTAGTATTTGGTGGCATAATTAATTCCGAGTTACAACAGAAAGTAATATTGATTGAATAAGGTGTTGGCGGACTTGCTACTTTGTTCTCATGCGGACTTATATACTTTTCTGATTAGATTAATGTTTTATCAAACGGAGTTAAATATATTTTTTTCGGCTTGTTTCTCTAAAATGATTTAGAGATATGGTCTCTGCACGGGCATAAGCGCAACCCTCTTTAGTCAAGTAGGATTGTGGTGTGTTATGTCTACTTTTCCATTTTTATAACAAAAAATAGAAAATTGATGATATGCTTGAAAAAAATAGTCAAATCGTTTATTTTTATTTTTATTTTTGTTATTTCGTTCATGAATTTTGTTTGGACCTTTAATATTCTTTACAATATATAGAAAAATACCTCAAAAACTATGGTTGCTATGTAGTTCGAGGGTAAATTATATTTTTGGTCCCAAAAGTGGACATGTTTTTAATTTTGGTCCCATATTGTACACAATTAAAATATTGCATTCTATATGTGCATTTTTGTTTTCAATTTCAGGACACAAATGAGATTTTTGTTAAATACGTAATGGTTGATGCTAATTCCATTAAGTGCATGTAAACTTGGAGGGAAAAAATTGGTGGGAAAGGCTTGTTCCTTCTTTTTTTCGTATAAATAGCTTATTATTTGTAATGTATTATAATGTAATGGATTTTAATGTAATGTACATTATATATGTTATTTGTTAATAGTGCTTAAATTTTTAGTAAAACTAAAAATAAAAACTGTAATAATTGGAACCAAATTCAGAATTTTAAAAAACATAAAGTGCGGCATTAAAAAAGGTTGGATTTTCATCAACATTTACAAAATCTACATTTGGACATTCCAATATTTTTTAATTGTTGATCAATATCCAACTTTTTGTAATGCAGTCTATGTTTTCGAAAATTCTGAAAGTAGTTCCAATTATTGCAGTTCTTATTTCTGAATTTAATGAAAATTTATGCATTATTAATATAACAACACATGTAATATACATTACATTAAAATTCATTATATTATAACCCATTACAAACAATAAGCTATTTATATGAACAAAAAGAACAAATAAGTCTTTCCCACTAAATTTACAGCCACTTAACGGAATTAGCATCAACCATTAAGTATTTAACGAAAATTCCATTTGTGTCCTGAAATTTTTAAAAAAAAATGCATATACGGAATGCAATGCGTTAATTGTGTACAGTATGAGACCAAAATTGAAAATAAGTCCAATTATGGGACAAAAATATAATTTACCCGTAATTCGATGGTGAATTTGTATTCACAACTTTAATTGAAGCATTCAAAATGTGAAAGAAATACAAGTAAAATATCAGGGCCGTTTTTATGAAAATGATCGATTATGCAATTCAGTATATAATATTAACATTTTCTTTGGAAATGGACAAATATCTTAAATTCCGTAATAAAATGCAACCTGAAAAGTTGGTTGATACTTGGAAAGTTTCAACTATCTAATTAAGTAGAGAGTCCAATAAAACATCGGCCATGACATGTACAGTCTGATCATGAAAACTACTCTCCATCCAAGTCCTTACGTATACACCTTCATAGTCTAGAAAGTGAAGGGGAAAAAATAATTATAAATAGACGTGTGAACGAAAGATTGTAACATCACAATCGCTAATAATTAAGTAGCCTAGCGGTCATAGCGTCATGTGATGCCTTTGTGAACAATTATTCCCTTTGCTTAGGATGAGAATTAGCATAGTTGTAAATGTATGACAAAGTTGCTTAACACATAAATCAAAGATTGTTCCCTTCTCATTGACAAGTAAAGGGCTATCAATTGATGGGGCTAAATGAGTGAAAATTTATTTCTCTTTTCAATTCTAATTTTGTTCAAGATATGATACAATATAAACGCAAAGTTAATGTTGGACGTAAGTATGGAAGGGATGGTGTTATGATTAGATCGTTGTAAAGTTTTTACCCACTCTCAGATTTTTTAAAATTTTTTCAGATATTTTTTTTATAAAAATAAAAAATTTAGCGAGGGTAAATAGTACATTTCACATCTTTGGCTAAGGACTATACATTTATTTTCAACTTGAGAGGGGTGTTTGTAATTTTTCAAACAATGAGGGAGTATTTGTAATTATGCTAAATTTTAGGGGTGGTACATGTAATTTATCTTTTACTTTAACAATAATTAGTTAATCAAACATATATTGCATTAGTATTTGACAAATATTGGTGGTTGTTAATTTAAATTTATAGAGTAATTGTAATCGATTGGTCAAAAATATATAGGGTTTAATGCAATTTACCTTCATGTGATATATATATTTTTTTTATAATGAGCGATAAACTATTAATTTGAAAGTACAACAATGTTTCTAAAGTGACCAATTGCTATTACAATATTCAGTGCACAGTTTAACATCTATTCACTCCACGGTAATAACGAATCCATATTTACCAACATCGATCAAAAGAACAATACACACATCCCTGTAATATTGAAAATGAACAAATTATCTCTCTATGAAATTTTTTTTAGCAATTTACCTCCCTGTTTCGGAAAGTAAATTGCTCCATTTTAGAAAATATGGGGAAATTAATTGATTCATTTTAAAAATTACATGAAGGTAAATCGATATTTTATTTTTCATAAATAGATAATTTGTTCATTCACAACATTAAGCGTTGCATTTTTCCAACATATATATATATATATATGTTCAAGCTACAAATTTTATTTAAATATTGGTCTTCCAGAGTATGAGAGCTGTCCATAACAGCTTGTTTCTGAGAAGCAGAACACCCCTTCCCCAACCCAACCCCACCCCACCAATCATTATCCAGATCCAGTTCCCAAAGTCCAACTATTCATTCACAATCATCAAAATAACCGCCCCCACAGGAATAAAAATCCTGGTCACCAAGCAATAAATGACTGCCACGTCAGGTTAAATATTACGTGGCAGAATATAAGTGGACGGTATCCCTGAGCAAACCAGCAAAGTCGTCTTACGAGCCTCTCACTCATTGAGAAGCCATTAATTGCGAGCCCACTCCCCGTGTGCTTTTTTTGTGGGAGTTTCTAAATCTTGACCAATCACAATTCTTTGTGTTTGATGTTCTTAAATATAAAACTATATTATATAAATAATTACGTTTATTTGAATTAATGAATTAATGAATATCAAAAGTTTAAAACATTAAATTTGTTAAAAATAGCATAACATAAATTAACTGAAATTCATAATTGGACTATTTAAACAGTTTTGTAAAAGTGTCTTTTAATTATAATTTCAATATATAATAATAATAATAATAATATTAATATTAATATAATAGCGAGAATTACATAGTTGCATGAGTTGGTTGGTTCCTATGCCGGATCAGATTTTTTATTATAAAGTTTATTTCATCTTATACTCCATCCAACATACACACTTCATGTTTATAAAAGGGAAAAATGCAAGCAACTCATGTGATATAGCAAATAAACAAATTACCCTTGTAGAAAAAATAAAATAGTAATTTACCTCTCTGTGTTTTTTAAAATGAATCAATTTATCTCTTTTATTTTTTAAAATGAAACAATTTACCTTCCTACATAAGGAGGTAAACTGATCAATTTTAAAGAGTACAGGGAGGTAAACTGTTATTTTTCTTTTATAGGGAGTAATTTACTTATTTGTAATATCACAAAGAGATAAATTACATTAAACCCATTTATAAAATTTTTTGTTAATTAAAATACATTATGTCATCTTTATACATGTGACGTACGTAGATTGCACGAAGCCGACGATGAAATTGGATTTGAACGAAAAATCCAATCCGGTCTTGTGCAAACAAAAATAAAGAAAGGAAAAGACAAATAAAAAATGAAGGCAGAAAGAAAACGCGAAATTTCGGCGGTTGCGGACGGTGGTGGTGACATTGGAGGAAGATGATAAGTCTCCTTCATGCTTCACAGCATTCCAACTTCTCCTCACCCCACCTATACATACATTACGCCTAAATTTATATATATATATATATACATATATGTAAATAATTTTAATATTTATTTTACATTATTATCTACCTACATTTGTCGAGATTTCCAATCATTTGATCCTCAATCGTCAGTATACATATTCTATATTTGATTCTTGATTATCCAATTCTGCCCCTACCTTCTTCTTCAAACCAACCACCCTCTCCATTTCTCTTCATCTTTCTCTGCCCATCAATCTATATATAAATATATATATATATATAGCATGTGGATGTACATGAACTAGAGAAATAAAGGGTGGAGATTCAAATAAAGAGATACATTTTACGTGGAAGCAGTATTTGCTCGAAGATTGTCAAGGTATGATCATGTTTTTCTTCTTTCTTGTGATATTATGAAATTCTGGGATTATTTTGATGCATTGTTTTCATGTGATGCATTCAGGATTTCGGTAATCAAACTTTGGTTGTTCTTGCTTCTTACTTGTTGATAGAGTTTCACAAAAATGTTTATATATATGTATATATGTATGATTACCGCCTCTTTGATTTCTTGCCTTGTTGAGTTTTTTCAAAGTTATGTTTTCTGCAATCTCTGATGACAATCTGAAACAGAAAATGGACGGAAACCATGTTTGTTTGATTTTGGATATTCGGGAAAAATGCAAGCACTAACTTGTTTTATTTTAAAAAATTCAAGGGGTAATTTGCTCTTTTGCAATATCAAGGGGCTAAATTGCATTAAACCCTGGATATTCTGATGATCCTATGGCTCTCTTCCATCATAGTTCCGCAAAAAATTGATACTTGATTTATTGAGATAACAGGGGAAATGGGATGTTGTTGCTGTTGTGTTGTGAAAATTGTTGGAGGAGAAATGCGTCATCACTTGAATGTGTTGAGTATCATGAAGTTTTTGTTTTTATGCATTCTCTTTGTAATGCAATTCATGGATTGGAATTTGTCGGTTTAAGTTCTTTTTTTTTTTTTTCTGTTCACTTAGGGGCTGTAGTTTTCTAATGGAAGGTTCTAAATGCACTATAATGTTTTTCACATGTACAGACTGTAGCAAGAAATCGAAGCTTGGGTTGATTCTTGACTCGTGTTTCCAATGCCTGAATACGTCGTGGATGGATCAAACGGTGAGCATCTTGCCAAGGAACATGGGGGACATTACATCCCTCGCAAAGCTTTCATTGAGAGGTCCCCAAGAAGTCCGTTGACCGCACACAGTCCGCCCTTGAGCATGAGTTCCGAGAGCGACTCTCTTGATCTAGCCATTGATGGGGGCGCTGACACATCGATCGAACAACTATATCACAATGTATGTGAGATGCAGAGCTCGGATCAGTCACCATCAAGGCGTAGTTTCTTATCGTATGGTGAAGAGTCAAGAATTGATTCTGAGTTGCGGTTCCTTGCTGGAGGAGATTATGGTGTGGCCGAGATGAAAAAGGAGGTCGCGACTGAGCATAATGGAGGAGATAGCTCTCCTGAGGGAAACAAAGTGTATACACATGACAGTCCTAGAGATAAAAATAAGGTCCAGTCTCCCAATATTAAGTCGGAAACCCCCCGAAAGGTTACATTGAGAAGCAAAACTTTAAATGGGAGGCCTCCAAATGGGAAGCAGAGTGTCAGGGGTTTGAAAAAATTGGGTACTGTTTCTTCCATGAAAATCGAGAAGAGCCCTCCTAAATTGCAGAATGGAACAGAGGAACATGGTGAATCAGGATATCTTGGACCGTATTTACTCAAGCAGGCAAGGGACATGATAGCATCGGGGGATAATATACAGAAGGCCCTTAGCTTGGCTCTTCGAGCGATGAAATCTTTTGAGATTTCGGCAAGTGCAAAGCCGAATTTAGATTATGTTATGTGTCTACATGTTGTGTCGGCATTATACTGCAGGCTGGGGCGGTACACTGAGGCAATTCCCGTTCTTGAGAGATCGATAGACATTCCTGATATTGATTTAGGCCACAATCATGCTCTTGCTAAATTTGCAGGGTGCATGCAGCTCGGTGATACTTATGCAATGCTTGGCCAGATTGAGAATTCCATACTGTTTTACACTGCAGGTTTAGAGATTCAACGGCAAGTCCTTGGAGAAAAAGACCCTCGATATGGTGAGACTTGCAGGTATCTGGCTGAAGCCCATGTTCAAGCTATACAATTTGATGAGGCTGAGAAGCTTTGTCTGAAGGCTCTTGACACCCATAAAGCTAATGGGTCATCAGCTTCTCCGGAGGAAGCGGCAGATAGGAGACTTCTTGGGCTTATTTGTGATTCCAAAGGAGACTATGAAAGAGCACTTGAGCATTATGTTCTTGCTAGCATGGCTATGGCTGCTACTGGCCAAAATGAGGAGGTGGCTGCCATAGATTGCAACGTCGGGGATGCATATTTAGCTATGGCACGATACGATGAGGCTATTTTTGCTTATCAGAAAGCTCTCAATATGTTTAAGTCAAGTAAAAGAGAGAATCATCCATTAGTGGCTTCAGTCTTTGTTCGTTTGGCTGATCTCTACAACAAAATTGGAAAATTCAGTGAGTCCAAATCCTACTGTGAAAATGCTCTTCGAATTTATGCTAAGCCGACACCCGGAAGCCCCCCAGAAGAGATCGCCAGCGGTTTAGTGGATATTTCTGCTATATACGAGACCATGAACGAGCCTGATCGCGCTCTACAGTTACTACAGAAGGCCATCAAGGTATACGGCAGTATGCCAGGCCACCAGAGCATAATTGCAGGAATTGAAGCTCAAATGGGAGTCTTGTACTATATGCTGGGGAGTTATTCTGAGTCCTACAACGCTCTCAAGAATGCCACACAAAAGTTTCGTTCCGCGGGAGAGAAGAAATCTGCCCTGTTTGGCATTGCTCTCAACCAAATGGGCCTTGCCTGTGTGCACCTTCTTTCGATAAATGAGGCTGCTGATCTCTTTGAAGAAGCTAGGACTATTCTGGAGGCCGAATGCGGACCGTATCATGCAGACACCTTAGGAGTTTACAGCAATCTTGCCGGAACCTATGACGCAATGGGCAGGTAACAACTGCTGATGCTCTAGTAATTAATTGGTTTCTACCTTTCAGTTTTACATTGTTATTTTTAGCCTTGATCTAATTACAGTATTCATTCATACTTTTGATCGAATCCATCTTCGCGAACCAATATGTATAGGACTGCTGATGCAATTGAAATCTTGGACTATGTTGTTGAGATGAGAGAGGAGAGGCTTGGAACGGCAAATCCTGATGGTGAAGACGAGAAACGAAGATTGGCCGAGTTGTTAAAAGAAGCAGGAATGGTCAGGACCAGAAAATCAAGATCACTGGAAACATTACTCGTCAAGAACTCTCACACCATTACACCTTACGACGTTGAGGTGTCGTGAAAATACTCAAATCTCTCTTCTTTTTTTCTAAATGTACAAGTTGATTACACAGGTTTTAGTTGTTGGGTTGTGGCCTTACATGTTCTGTTTACAGCTTTGAGGAGTGAAATGTAAGAGAAAATAATAAAAGACCAATGTTGTAAGAGACTATGTGGTGGTCTGTCAATTTGTGCTGTAGCTTTCCCTCCCCATTGTCTGAAGGGGTTCATGAATCCCTTTGTCACTGTCCTGTCCTGTCCTGTATACCTTCTGGTTTATTGAATTAAAGATGGGATTTCTTTTTCCTTTGCTGTTACAACAACAACTGATTACAGTCACTCAACTGCAAACTTTCAACACAACACACAAATTGCGTGCTCTACTACATGTCATCATAAGATGTGACATAGGACTTGTATTAGTTAAGGTGACAGGAAGACTAGCATCCATCTATACTTTATCATTATTGAATACGGAAATTTTAGGCTATAAAACAGTTGGTTCGAATTAAAATTACTTTTTTACTTGAAAAAAAGAGTTTTTGGTTCAAACTCAAGTTGTCACCGAGACACCCCAACTATTGTATTAAACTAAACCAAAGAGTAAGAGACTTTTGGCGTTGCCCACTCATTCTTTTGAACGTCCACTAACTTTATTTTTTATAATCTTTTTTAGGCAAAATTATATTTTTGGTCATGTAACTATAGATCATTAACATTTTTAATCCTGTAACTTACTCCATTTACACATTTAATTCTTTTTTTTTACGAATTTGGTTCTAAACATTTCACGTTAAGTCTTTTTTTGACAAATTTAGTCATGTGTTGACAATTTTGGTTCTATTCTTAGTCGACTAGATCTCATTTTTGGTCATGTAATTATATGTCACCAGAACTAAATTTGTCAACACATAACTAAATTTGTCAAAAAAAGGACCAAAACTAATATGTGTTGGATTAAATTTGTCAAAAAATGACTAAATGTGTAAACGAAGTAAGTTATAAGACCAAAAGTACTAACAACCTAAAGTTACAGGACTGAAAATATAGTTTTGTCCTTTTTTTAGTAATTTTACATTTTTAATTTCTTCAATTAAAATAACATCTTTAAAAATAATATTAATTTTAAAAAAATTATTTAATCATGGACACTCACTTGAATATACCACACGCACACACCAGTAATTACTGTCAGCAGAAACTGTAGTTGTCTGGAGGCCTACATATCTGATAACGATCACAAGACTTGTATGGACCGAAACTAAATGGACATTAGTTATTCAAGCCCAGAAACTTCCATTATTACAAAAGGTTGCTGTAAGGATTTTGGACCATAGAATCAGATGGTCAAACAATACTTGGTAGCAAAATACAAGTGTAGTTTTTCCAATATGCAACCACCCACCTCAAGTTCCGTGGGGGCAAGAATGTGACAAAAATGAAGTTTACTCCATCCTAACATATTTGTTGCCTGTGAAGTTGCCGTGAACTCCAAGTGCTATTTACAGGTGAACATGGAAAGATAACAGTCGGCAACCTCATGCTCTCCTCCACATGTGGGAAATCAATAGTGTAATGAAGGCCACGGCTCTCATGCCTTGCAAGAGCACTGCTCACCACCAGTTTGGAGCAGCAAAACAAGTTTCTCATCTCACAAGCCTCGATCCCCACCATCGTCGCCTCCCACCCCTGCTGGAATAAATACGTCTCCCAGTCCAATTCCAACTCCCCGATCCTCTTCTCAGCCATCTGCAGCCTAGTCGTTGATCTAACGATCCCGACGTACTCCCACATTATCGATTGCAGCTCTTTCCTCACTTCCCTCGTCCGACGGACGATGTCGTTCAGAACAGTGTTCCCCAGTGACTTAGGCATTGTTGGCCGGGACCAGGAATGGGAAGCACCCCGATCCGTTCGAGAACTCCTCATATGATCAATTGAGGGCTGCACGGCCCGTCTTGCAAATACAAGTGCCTCCAGCAACGAGTTGCTAGCGAGGCGGTTAGCCCCATGCAAGCCGGTACATGCAACTTCACCAGCCACATAGAGACCTCTGACATTTGTTTCACCTTGGAGGCCGGCACGCACTCCACCGCACATGTAATGAGCTGCAGGGACCACAGGGATTGGCTGTCGGGTTATGTCTAAACCGTGCCTGAGACACTCGGCAGCGATATTGGGGAAATGAGAGAGAATTTTCTCTTTGGGCTTGTGACTGATATCAAGAAGCACATACTTCTCGTTACGCTTCTTAAGCTGATCATCAATACTTCTTGCTACGACATCCCGTGGGGCGAGCTCTGCCCTCTCGTCGTAAGAGGGCATGAATCTCTCCATGCTTAAGTTGTAAAGTATGCCTCCGTCTCCCCTCACAGCTTCAGTTATCAAAAAGGCGTTTTCTCGGGCCTCTCTCGGTTTAATTGGAAGCCCTACATCAGCCAAGGCAGTTGGGTGGAACTGCACAAACCTGATAGCATAATAATCCATCAATATAAAGATTAATGAAAATGCTGGCAAATAAATACATGAGTCCAGCTAGATCAGAGAAAATTCTGGCAAATAAATACATAGAGGAAATTAAGCAAGACTCCAGGAATGTAAGAAAATGGTTAAAAGAAGTAATTGTTACATACATGTCTATTTGCTAGCTTATGACACTACCCAAACACATCTGTTGACAATTTTGCATGAACAAAGCGAAACATTCGATCTCTATACAAAACAGTCTGCAGATGTTATCTATTACAGAAGCAACTGACTGTTTCATGATCTCGTACTGGATTCAGTAAAGAATGATCACACAGACAAGAAGAGGAAGATGCATTTAGAAAAGCGAGCACATCTCAAATAGCTTACTCCATATTAGAAATTAGAGCTTGAGCCCGGTGAGCCATAGCCATTCCATCTCCAGTTGCCACCTACAAGATACATCAGCAACAGTTTGAATAATACTGTATTCCTGTCATGATGAATCACATTTCAACTTTTTGAGGCGGATACAACTAATTATGAAGCTTACGTTATAGTAAATTAGGATGAAACATAGCAGCAAGACTAGCTTTTCAAATATCCAAATAGTTAGAGAATATTGTAATCTCCATGGATTGTTTATCTAGCTTACAAAAAGTTAGATTCTCTACCTTGAATATTTCATATAGACAAACAGTAATCCGTGAAAATTCAAAGGATTTTTACCGGAGGATTGGTAGTGCTTGGATAGATATGTCCAGCCCCGCCTGATGCAAGTAAAGTTACTTTTGAGATGAATCTCACCACCTAAAAGTTTCAAAAGGCCAAAAGCAAGAGCATCAATATTATGCCCTTTAGTTAGTGTATTGGGAGCATCTTCAAAGAAAAAGTACACAAGCAACATTTACAAGATCCACTTTCTTAATCTTACCTCTTGTGTCTCTGTGTTCAAAGTGTCCACACCGTGACAAACAGTGTCAGAACCATCCTGCAAGCCAGCAGGTATAACCATGTTAGACAATTATAATGGAGTTTCATGCAATAGTAAAATTTGATATTTCACATCAATGTTAGCAGAGATTTAACACTTTTTTCCTGTTTTCTGTGCTAAGTCGAACATGTCCGATCCCTAATCATTTCTATAATGGAATCTCGGCTAGTTTCAGACCAATTAGAAGCAGCCCACTCATATAGTGCCATTAACATTTATTACCACAAACACAAATGCAAACAAAAGGACCAAAGTCAACCTGAGAAGTCAGCAAATCTATTGCAAAATGGTGCTCAAAGACGAAAATATTAGGATCCTTTTGAACTGCCTCCAATAATGCCCTCTCTATTTCCCGGCCGGTCATATCAGCAGCATGCACAATTCTACGATGAGAATGCCCCCCTTCCCTGGCCAGGTGCAAATTCCCATCCTCCCCATGATCAAATGAAGCCCCCATTGCGATCAATTCTCTGATTCTGTCAGGCCCTTCAGTACACACTACCTGGTAAACATGATAAAGAATGCAAAAGATATCGACCAATTAATTTACCATAAGCAGCCTCCACACTGGAGCAAATAACATAGAGTCTAAATGTGCAAACAGAAACTTCAAGTGGTTCTATTTCTGTCTCTGGATGATATATGCCATGTGCCTACATCCTTAAAGGCAGAAAGAATACTCATTTGAGATTATCTTTCATGTAAAATGTGTCATGGAGAAAGGGAAAAAGGGAGGAGTAGGGAATTGAATCATTTCCCGTAACATACTCTAACAGTCTCCTCGTCACATAGATAAGCGCCTGCAATAATTGTATCCTGAACGTGATTCTCAACCGAATCGGACGGGCACAACACAGCACTCACACCACCCTGCGCATAGTTGGTGTTGCTCTCATGGGGCTCAGCCTTAGTTATTACAGCTACAGTTCCGTGCTTAGCAACCTCAAGTGCATATCGAAGGCCAGCGATTCCACTTCCAATTACAGCAAAATCGAAATACTTATTGTAGCCCTCTCCCAAGCATGATTTGATCTCTACTCTGCCTTGCTTGCAATCCTCCGTAATTTGAGGATGGAAATAATTATGTTTCTTGGTCAGAAAGCGTTTTGTGACCCCACGAGACCTGAGGAATGCATCATCAGTTAATCAGGGACCAGAAATAAGCTAAAACACCCTATTTGATACATTTAGCTTCTTGGTTTTATCATCAAGATCACAGAAATGATTAGCATCTAGATCGACGAAACCAGTGTATACCCCCAGACATATACCAAAACAGCACAGAATTAATCGTACGTTTTACGGTCATTATTACATACCAAGAAAGCTTTTTCTGCATGCATCTCGGGACCACTATATTTTGAACCCAATGAGTCTGTCTGCAGCCCTGTCCCCTGTAAACAGTGTCTATAAAATGCAGCCGGCCGCTTCCAGAAGCTACACTGGCAGCCATTAAGCAATCTGCTAAAAACAAAGGTGTAAAATCATTTGATCTCTGATCAGCCACTTCCACAACTAAATTTACTTAAACAATTCTTCTCACAAGAATTTAAATAAACAATTCAGGGAGAGTACATAGGAAATTCGTTTCACTAAGCATACTAAAAAACACTATTCAGACATTCATGTAATTCTTTGGCTCCCAAGAAAAGAAAAACAGAAAATTGACAGATTTTGCTCCAAATTTTTACTAACCATCGATTTATCAACATGAAGGAACTAAAATATAACAGGGAAGCTGATTTCAAAGTTTGTTCTCCTTTCTTCATTACCTCCAATGTTGTCAGATCCCCATACAGACCATAAGTGGAAATCACAGAAAAAAACTAGCAGGAAAAATTGGAAACCATAGACAAAGATACAGCACACTCGTTTTCCAGGCAGCAACCCACTTAATCATCAACACAAATCACCAAAATTCCAGAAAAAGTAAACAAGAAAACAAAGCCCAGAAAAAACTACCCTTTAGTTGAAACACGAAATTCAAACCAACAACATGCAGAATTTTAGACAAAAACTCCCTCAAAACAAAGCCCAGAAAAAGTAAACAAGAAAAACCCGCAGAGGAGTCAAGGATGGAAGACATACCACTGATCTTTTATGCCTGTGAAGAGAAAATTTCTCTTGAGAAGGTAGGAATTCGAAGAATATGTGTGTTCTTCACACGGTTCGTACACAGTCGTAAAGAACGAAGGAAGAGGGAAATGTAGGCAGAAAGAGAAAAGAGAGGGAAATGGAGGAGGAGGGGCCACAGTTCCGAGGCGCCACAGCTTGAGAGGATATGATGAGTCAAGATTCACGAAACATCATTGAAGTTCGCGCCACGCCCACGCCCCCACCGCCGCTCGTTTCTTTTTCTATCTTCTCTTTTTCTTCTTCTTCTTCTTCTCTCTCTCTCTCTCTCTCTCTCTCTCTCTCTCTCTCTGTTTTCGCTTGTTTCTAACTACCAACGTTTTTGTGTTTCTGACATTTATGAGTCATGGCTTTTTTAGGGATTCTGATAGCTGTGTTCTTTACTGCCTTCACATGTCCAAATCTGACCCTAATTAACTATATTTGGTTTTCTCCGACCAATTAATAAATACATCACTTTTAATACATAGACGCCTCATTTAATCTTCAAAATAATACTAAAAATTGTGTCACGCAGTATTAGCTTGTTCATAATTTTTTGAGGGTATTTTATATTTTTGGACCTTTAAGTGAACTCGTTTTTAATTTTGATCTCATACGGTGGAAAATCCACACATTAAATCTCATATGTCTATTTTATTTTCTAATTTCAAAACTAAAAGGGGTTTTTCATTAATTGTTAACAGTAGAATCACGTGACTCGCACGTCTCCGTTAAATTGTTCAGGGTAAATTATATTTTTTGTTCCATAAGTAGACCCGTTTCCAATTTTGGTCTCATATTGTGGGAATTTACACATTACATCCTATATATCCATTTCTTTTTTCAATTTCAGAACCAAAATGGACTTTCTGTTAATTGTTAATGGCAAAATGAAAATTACATTTGCAGTAAAATTCCATTAACAAGAAACATATATTATTTGTATTACGAATGATTTGATTATGGCCATTTTGATTTGCAATCTGCAGAACTGAAGTTACTTGCCAAACAATGACAACGAATTATATAATACATAAAACATAGATAAAATAGAAAATTCATGAAATACAATCTAATCCACAACCACAAAAAGTTTTAGACACGTGTGTCATTATATACATATTTATTTTCCAACAAAGGGTCACGTATGTCATTTTCATAAGATTAATAAATTATCATGTCACGACAAATTTACCACCACCAAGAAATGTACTATATTAATATACACTATTAAGATCCGAAAAGTATATGAGGTGGATTTGATGATAGATAGAAACTATCATAAAATTCGCCACTTTTAGTAATAGCTTAATTAAGCATAATTTATTTTTAATACATTAAAAAAAAGTACTAAAGCTAAAATATAGAAAAAATAATGCAATAATACAAAATAATTAATTTAAATTAGACCAATCATAATCCCAATAAATGAGTTTTACGCCTAATGAATATAAGTAAATTATACCGACAACTCATGAGATTAGATAAAATTATACAAACACCCCCATATTTTGCATAATTATAATTACACTCTTTGAGGGTATCAGTATAAGGTTTTTTAGGAATGTTTGTGTAAATTTTGTTTTTAAATAAAGAGTGTGGTGTGATTTTCTAAAAGACAAAGAATATTTATGTATTTTAATTTAATTTTAATAAGTGTAAATGTAATTTATCTTAAATATAATCCAACCTCCCTATTTAAATCATTACATACATTGCACAAGACGAAACATCAATAAGACTAATAATAAAAAAGCGTTATTCGGTATGATTAAAGTATAGAGTGGTGCCGGAAAAAGTGCTATTAGTTTATTTCATTGTGATGCAAAATCGCAGATCCTCTGGCCCACAGACGGCCCATAAAGAATTAAAGCCACAACTGAAAAAAAAAAAAAAAAAGCACACGTGGAAAATGGAGTCCACTAATAGAGATGAATTGAGGTCACTATTTCATCTTGTGGTTGGTTCTTTTACGCATAAATCATATTAATAATAATTCACAAAAAACAAAAAAAAAAAGAGAAAAAAGAAAAACATAGTGCTAATTTGTTCTTTTCTTCTCCCCACCACATACGCCAACGAATATTCGGTTTATTTATTTAATATTTATGTTTGCTGCCTTCAACAAAGAATTAAAAAATATATATATATATATGTATATCCAAGAAAAATATATTTTTGAAGCAAATATAATTTGAGAGGTTAGGATTCCCCATATTATTTTGAGTTTTCCATGTATTGGTTAAAAATAATAAACTTTGACATTTTAAGTTTAAATAAGTTAGCCCTGTTTAATATATACAACATACTTGAGGATTCCAACGAAATTTATGAATTTTTCTTTTTTTTTTTTTTATTGTGATGAACTTGAAGATGATAGTTTTCATATATAATAACCAATATATTTTTTTTTTCATAAAAAGTAAGTTCGTTAAATGTTGACTTAGATATCATAGGACAAATTGCACTTCTCTTCCCGGTCAAAGTTTGTCTTTAGACACGTTTGAAACTCAGCTTTCTCCTCGTCAGCCACTTGGTCCACAATAACTTCTAATATTTAAAGACTTACATGTCTTATGATAACGACCATAAATTAGAGAAAGTGTTCCCCAATTCGAGCAGGGAAGGAGCTCCATAAATTTAGAAGAAGAAGATATCATTTTCTATTAAATTTTTCTCTGTCATTTTCATTCATTCTTTTCACTAGATACATGACATATTTGCTAGTACAAGCATATTTTCTTATAAGGGGGATATTGAGCCACTTGGCTTAATCCTAAATACTAAAAAATAATATATTCTAACAACCTAGCAAAATATATTTTTCTTATTATCTATATATCTATAGCATAATATACATAATAATACTAATGGATAGAATATACCAAATTAGGCTTATGTTTAATTGCTGTTAGGGTCCACAGTTCAGCCAATTTATTTAATAACTCTTTTGGGTTAGCTGGTAAAGAGCTCACTCTTTCCTTGTACCTATCATCTCATCGTCCAATCCAATTATAACCTGAATAAAACTTACTTAAAAAGCACACACAAATATTCGGATTAAATTTGACCACATCATGTTACTTCCATCTTGGTTTCGATTAAAATTTTACAATTTCTAGAAGATACAGACCAATCAATATAATTATATATTTATTTTTATTTATAATAATTTTAATGTGTAAAAATTTACTTTATATATACACACGTACTATAACGGCTAGTATAAAAAAAAAAAAAAAAAAAAAAAAAAACCTTGTTGAACTCCATTGGATCCCGAGCTTCACTGTATTCGAAGTGAAGGTGGGTCAGTCAATAAGTTCAGGCCCAACTTCACATTCTCTTATGGATCAGCCCAATTCACAACCTACTGTCTCAGTCCAAAGATAGGGCCTGTGTGAAGGAACTGGAGCGATCGCATGCAAGGAACAGGAGAGAAGGCAGAAAAGGGTCGGATTATTCGTGCCGGGTCCACATACGACACGTGATGCGGAGCCGCTTTCTTCCGACGCCACGTCACCGGGTCGTACCTTCACTTCACTAGAAAGTAGAAAGTAGAAACGGTCCTTACGAGCGTTGAGGAATTTCCGGTCCGAGACTAACAAATCCCCGCCATTTCTCTCCATACTTGCCTCAGTCATCAGTCATAGTTTGCTTTCTTCAACCTAATTCTACAGGAAAATCGTAGTAAGCCGGAGATGGGGAACTGGTGGTCCTCCGGGGAGCCGCCGCCACCGCCGCCCATGGTGTTGGTTCCGCCGCTCTTCGATTTCCCTCCTCTCGCCGCCCGTACTAGGTTCAAACTATTTTTCGCACTTACCAGCATAACATTTCCTTTGTTTTTGTTTTTGTGTGTGTGTGTGTGTGTGTTTTTTTTTTTCAATTTGGGAAATGGACTGTTGGTTAAGGCTTAACAGTTGTTGATGGCAATGTAGAATGCTGGAATCATCGTACGACTTGTTGTTTGGCAAGCTGGCTTTGAGGTGCCTCTTCGAGGACTACTTTGAAGAAGCTAAGCATTTCAGCACAAGAATTATGCTTAAGCCGATTGATGATCCACATGTTGATTTGATTGCCACTGTATCCCTTCCATTGTTTTGATTATGTGATTTCTCTTGCTATGTTCATATATAATTATGATTTTTAAAATGATTCCGTATGATATGTTTGAGTATGAAACACTAGGTGAAACCACAGCTGCAATCTAGATAAAAGGCTGTTTTGAATCTCATGACGTACAACAATCTAAAATTAAAGCTTCAAAAATAGCTGCAGGTCTTATACATTATAATCAATCTGTAAGTGAGTTGTGTATTACTCTCTCTCTCTCTCGTTTACATTTTGAAGTCCTCGGAAGGGTGAAAGACAAATAACTACAAAACTGGGATAGGTCATTGATTTGGTCGTTATAAATCAGTAATGTATTTGATGATGGTCCAATCAGTTCATTGATTCGTAGAGAATCAAATGCTATTTTGGCTTCTCTCCATCACAGTGCTGTGCATTTCCTTATTGAGTGGAAGGTGTGATTTTGAAGCATTAGCCATCTTGAGTTTTTAATTTCCTTTTTCTATTTTAATTTTGCGGTGGACAAGGCAGTATGCAATCTTAGGTGGATACATGTTGAAGTTAGTTAACTACCTGACATAAAGGTGACGAGATTTCAGTGTTCCTTAGCATGTCCAGGTTGCTGGTCCAATCAACCACAACCCAGAGGAGACAATTGTAGGAAATGCACAGTTCCGCTGGCAAAGGTTTGATATCCATTTAGATACATATTATTTCGTCGGCATTTCAGTTCTTTCTTGATGATATTCAAATAAAAATCCATTGTTCTTTTGTAGTGACGTTGATGATCCTCACACATTTGTTGATCTCTTTGTTTCAAACACTGAACCGTAAGAACCTATTTTTTATGAACCTTTGTTTATCTGCTCTTGTGGTAACAAACAGCTAAATGTTTTCCGTGAGTGTCCTGTCTAGGATTTTACTGATGAGATCCTGTGCGTACTACCCCAAGTTTGGGTTTGGAGCATTTGGCATATTCCCTGTGCTTTTGAAGCAAAGGTTACTTCCAATTTTTTAATACAGATAATGATGTACCCACTAGCAAGTTGGTACTTGTCCACTTGTCCTATGTTTATGACATCTTTGAGCATTCAGAGTATCTTCTGAAGATTACGGCGTCATGGGTTTAAGATATGGTTCTTCAAATTTGTCAGTTGGAGCTACAATTATTCCTTTCTCTGGTATGTCACTTAAGCTGATATCTCATTTTAACATGCAAAACGAGGTAGTTCTTGACTTTATTCTTTCCTCACAGCCGGAGATGAATTCCCAAGAAATGCATGGTTAGTGAGCAAGATGGGAAGGTTAACTGCTGGAGTGCAATATGAACCAAAATGTAAGTATTTTGGCTCCTACATTTATTTGATCTCTTTCACCAGAATTTTCTTATAGCCATTTATTACAAACTACACCACCCTGCTATTCTCCAATTGTAACCTCAAAGGGCATCATTCCTCCAGAGACAACACAGAGGATTTTGGTACATCTGATTTTGCCGACACTTTATTGTACACTTGAATTACTTAAAAGATTATTTTGTGTCCCTCAAATGTCTTGTTTGGTACCTATATTTGTTTAATTTAGTTTTTTCAAAATTTTCTTAAAAAATTGATGACAAGTTAAACTACCCTGTTTGTGACGTCAAAAGAACTTCACATAATTATGTTAGAGAGAATGCTAAATTTTCTTTTCCTACGGTACTGCTAGTTTCCACAGTACTTTGAGTTTCATGACATTTGTAGATGTCCTCATTGCAATTCTTTTTGGTCTGGTGCAGTTTTGGTTGCAGTATATCTTTTCCAAGTTAAATTACTTGAAAACAAAAGAAATGACAACTGTGCAAAATTATGAAAGTTAAACACAGTGGTCTGCATTTTTCGGTTTTTCTTTCAAATTATACTGGATATATTATCATGTTTATTCTTTGCGATATTGTGTAGTTGGATGCAAAGACGAAGCAAGATACAAAAACTTAGCCAATTGGAGCTGCGCAATCGGTTATGGGTTAGGATCTGGCAGTCCATTGAGCCCATCATTCAATTTTGGACTTGAACTTGCTAAAAATTCACAGGTTTATATTTTTTAAAGTTTCAGCACATTCATCTATCAGTTTCCATTTTGCAGTCAAAGTTTTTCTTCTAAATCAACTTCTTAAGCAATCTTCAGGTAGAAATTACTAAAAATCCGGTAACATAAGTGTTCTTATATAAAAGTTCATGAATTTTCAATCCAAGAAACCTATTCCATGAACTTTTCATTTGAATGTGCTTACTCTTTGGAAAACCTTAAAAGGAATGAAAACTAATGGCTCTCTATGTGAGGGAGTAAGGTTGTTTCCCCTTTTATTTTCTGTCCTCTTGCAACTTGTAAGTAACAGCAATCTAGTACATCAAGATGAATTCTCAAGGTGAGGACTACACCAGAAATCTGAGCACAATAAATCTAAAGTGAAATCTTTAGGTGGTAAATCTTGCATTAGTGAATTCTAACCAGGCCTTGTCCATATGCCCATGTCATGTTTCTTATGGTTTTCAGTTTCACATGACATGTCAATTTAGTTGGCCAAAAAAATAGCAGTACTATAGTGTAGGTAACTTCCCTTTGAGGTGTATGTACTTATTATTTGGTTTCTAGTTAGCTTTTTTTCTGAAAGTCTGAAAGTATGGGGGGAATAATGGATAGTTGTGACACTCTTGCTTAGCATTGTAAAGGGCATACCAAAAGTTTCTCTTGCTTATGTTGTTGTATGTGTCCAACTTACAACTTTTTATTTGTGCATCTGCAGTTCATTGCTTCTTTCTATCAACATATGGTGGTCCAAAGACGGGTCTCGCCCTCCCTCCCTCCCTCTCTCTCTCTCTCTATCTGCTATCTGTGTGTGCGCTCTTGTGTGCAGTCATGTGCTTTTGAATGTGTTCAGATTCACATATGCACCTACTGTACAGGCATCTAGGCATGCAACAAAAAAGTAGTTAGATAATATAAGTTGCTTGATTTAAATAATGCGCATCATTTAAACAGTGGGTGTTGGTGAGTTCTTGCAGTTTCACTGCCTTTATGAATATACTCCTCAAGTTGCCGCAAGCATTGCTTTTTATACAACAGGTCCTGAATTGATTATTAATTTCAGATTTTGTAAAATTGTGTCTTTTCTTAAACTCTTACTATAAACAGCAAAAGATTGTATTTGGGCCATCAGTTGATAAATAAGACTTCAATCTAGATGAAGAACGCGTATGCAATTTCAATATATGAAACTTCATTGATTCTTCTAATTTTTTTATGCTTCGCAACACATAGCATGGACATTTTATACAAAAAATTACTTCTCTGGCTTAGGAATTATTTTTCAGAAAGGTTACTTTGTGAAAAATGCATATATACTGTCGTAAAATTTCTGCAAAAACTTATTTGTTGATCTATTTTACACTAGACTATTTTCTTGCTGCAATCTTTTTAGGACCCATGAAGGAGATATGACTGACAAAAACTAATTTCTGCCATGACATAGGTCAAAAATCCACTCGAGGAAGATGAAATAGTTGGAATCACTAATTACGTCGACTTCGGTTTTGAGTTGCAGACAAGGTATTTCTACCTATTAGCTACACAATTTAATTGGACCCATCTTTTCTTAAAGTCTGTTTTGAGTTCATGTGAATATGTGGCAAGGAAATAAATAATGAAGGTTTTCAATTTTTTCTAAGCGTCGACGATGACATGTCATCAAACAATATTCCCGATTCCACTTTTCAAATTGCTGCATCTTGGCAAGCGAATAAGAATTTCTTAGTCAAGGTAACAACTAAAGCTAAACATTTGCGTCGATATGTGTTTGTTGACAAATTTGGTTCAAGACATGTATCTCTTCATTTCCTCAGGGAAAGGTGGGGCCTCTCAGCTCGTCAATCGCATTAGCTTTCAAATCATGGTGGAAACCTTCTTTCACATTAAGCATGTCAGGTATATCTACCGTAATTTCCCAACTGGCGTATAAAGCTATTCTTTTCTAGAGATGTCTCCGTGAAATTCAGTCCATTTGAATTTGTACACACATGCTTGCCTACGTATTACACGTATGTGCTGATGCTACTATTTGAACATTAACAAATTGTTGGTTTACAGCTACTAGAGATCGCACCAAGGGAGAAACAGCCTATGGATTTGGTATAAATGTTGACAATATTCGGGAAGCAAGGTAAGATCCATTCCCTATTGTCATCGTCTGCATGCTTTTGAAAGTTCAATTAGAGCTTGATATTTGATCACAAAAATGCTTCACTTATCTGATGTCCATCCCATTGTTGTTTTACGGTGGTGAGCAGTTATCAAAGAGCAGATCCCAATTTTGTGATGCTGACGCCAAACAAAGAGCATCTAGCTGAGGGCATCCACTGGAAAAGTGGGAAAAGACCAGTGCTTCAATCAGATGTTAATTCTGGAAATTTCGATGGCGTGCCCAAGGAATTGAGACCCTTGAATAAAATTTTGTAGTCTGTAGTAATTTCTCTTTACACATGAAATATTATACGATTTCAGGTTATGTTCTTTTCACATGGCGTTTCAGTATCGAGAAAACCGTTTTCACCACTTTCCACCTTTATTCTTTTCACTTTTCAGTATAAGCAATCCTGGAAAAGCATGCGTTGCCGGAAGTCAACGGCTATTTGTTTGCCCGTAGTACTTGTAATAGAAAGCGCGGTTTCTTCGTCTAAAATGGAACCGGATGTACTTGGTGACTAGTCGGTCGTCTCCAAGGTCTTGATTGGGAATAAGCTGGGAATCACCACAAAGCAAGGAGTGGTCGGATTTGATTCTGATGTTAGCACTTCAATAATTAAATACGGTATACAAAGATCGAAAAGTTTACACTTTACGGGACAGGTCTAAAAGACCATAAACAAGATGGTTAGATACTTAAAATCTTCATGAACCAGAAGTTTTATACTCTCTCCCTCAATGCACGAACGCCACATGGTGACTCTTGGGATTGCGCCACGTGTTGCCCATCCCCATTTCCATGGAATTCTACTGAATCTGGGCCTTGTTCTTTTGGGCCTGCTCCCAGTGGGTTCCTTGGGTCAAGCATGGGATAAAAATATAATTTACCGAAGGGCCATTAAGCCCACATCAGAACCTTTAAGCGTGGCTCGAGTGCAACTATCCAGCCAATGGCCCAAAACTTTATAGGACTATGCATATGGGCCGTATAAATGCGTTAGGCCCAATTAAAATTAATTAACCTTACACGGAGAACTCATTCACCTCATCTAAAACGTGCGTCCATATATGAAAAAGATTATAATTCCGAATACTTTTTTATTAAAATACTCCGATGATGACCAATTAGAGAAGTTTGACTCTTTCTCCCTAGCTGACAGACAGTAAAAATGGCTGCTTTAGCTTCTAGTACGTTCTTGTTTTCCCCTCCAAAACTCGCACACTCTTCTTCGTCTTCAAATCTGATCTCCAAATGTTGGCCGTCAAAATCTCTGTCGCCTGAAAATCGCCGTAACTTAGTCTGTCCTATCGTGGCTTCCGCTCTGTGCAAGAAACGTACTGTCACTTCGGAGCTCTCGGGTGAAGATTCTTCGCATAATAGCTTCAAGAAGCTCGTGGATTCAGTGTTCGTGCTCTGCGCTTCGGTCGCTTTATCCGCGTCGTTGTTCGCTGGTGATGTTGATTCGGCGTCGGCTTTTGTAGTTACGACGCCGAGGAAATTGCAGCCAGATGAGCTGGCTACAGTTCGACTTTTCAAAGAGAACACTCCATCTGTTGTCTACGTTACTAATCTCGCCTCCAGGTAAGAATTTGTGACTTGAATCTTAGCATGCTGTTTGTTATTCTTTTTCTTTAAACAAAAAAAAAAAGAGGAAATTTGTTATGTAGTTTGAGTTTTGACTTTGGGGTTGATGCTGTGTGTTTTAGGCAGGACGCGTTTACATTGGATTTGCTGGAGGTACCTCAGGGATCAGGATCAGGATTTGTATGGGATACGCAGGGCCACATTGTCACGAATTATCATGTGATTCGGGGTGCATCTGATGTCAAGTATTGAATCTTGTTTTTTGTTGTTTTGATGCACTTGTTACTTACCGTTTGTCCTGCAAATAGTCGAAGAGTGTCGGGAAGATTTTCTCCATCTACCAATTTAGAACAACTGAAATCCGGATTGGCACTGTGTATTACATCCTTTTGCTGCATAAGTATTTATTTATTAGTAATCATACTCATAAAGCTGACATAGATAGTATCCTTTCTCTCCTATAGGTGCTCTGATATTCTTATGTGCAAAATTGTGATAATATAATTTGCTTATAGTAAGTTTCTAAAAATAAAAATTGATAAAGCCATATTTGTTGTACTTTGGGTTGATCATATACTGTGTGTGTAGGGTTACTCTCGCAGACGAGAGCACATATGACGCAAAAGTTGTTGGTTTTGATGCGGATAAAGATGTTGCCGTTCTCAAAATCGATGCGCCTAAAGACAAGTTGAAACCAATACCAATTGGTGTATCAGCGGACTTGCTTGTTGGTCAGAAAGTATATGCAATAGGAAATCCTGTAAGCACAGGGAAACTCTCCATCCATTTTCGAGCTTTTTATGCATGTGTTTTACATTTAGTCGACATACCCCAGGAATGGAACTGAAAATAGTTGTACTGTGATCAAATGCATAAGTTTCATATGTGCTGTGGATAACATCAGCAGCATTTGATTAACATTGTTGTTTATTCAATTACATTTCTCACAGTTTGGGCTTGACCACACACTTACAACCGGTGTCATCAGGTATTGTATTTATGCATTATACTTAATCGTTAGAAAATAATATTGTTTATTCTATTTCTTGGTTTTAATGTTGCTAGATGTATAAGTGGTATATTCTGCTGGACTTTCTTGGTTTGGAAAGGTAAAATTCTGTGGACAGTAACCTAATTGTTCAAGCTATATTCACTCCTTTGATATTGATATAACAAGCGCTTTTGGCATTTATGATACCACAAAAGAGTTGATCCATACATTTTGCAGAGAAGGCCCTAGATCACCTCCCTTTCTTTTCTCGTTTATCATGTTTATAAATTGTACGGGCACATGATTGAGTTACTTATAATCACTTCACATGAATCAGTGGTTTTTCCAACTCTAGAACACAAACTTTCTTACAACATGCCCTCTATTATTGGTTCGTTAAGCATAAAGATGGCTGAGTTAGTACTCCAAACTAGTATTGCATATGAATTCATATGCCGTGATGTTATACATCATTGATTCGAGTTTGTTGTAGTGGACTTCGGAGAGAGATCTCAGGGGCAACTGGTCGTCCAATCCAGGATGTCATCCAGACTGATGCTGCAATTAATCCTGGCAACAGTGGGGGGCCTCTTCTTGATAGTTCGGGGAACCTTATTGGCATAAATACGGCCATATATTCTCCTTCCGGTGCATCATCTGGTGTTGGATTCTCAATTCCAGTGGATACTGTGAGTGGCATAGTTGATCAACTGGTAAAGTTTGGGAAAGTAACTAGACCAATTTTGGGAATTAAGTTTGCACCTGATCAGATGGTGGAGAAACTTGGAGTCAGTGGGGTTCTTGTCTTGGACGCTCCTCCAGATGGGCCAGCAGGCAAAGCAGTATGTCTGTTGTGAACTTGTTCACCTTCAAATGGTTCAACACCCGTTTGCTTCAAATTGAAATGAAATATCATTTTGCTTCAAGCATCAGAGGTTGAATGTCCATGTTCATATAGCCATGTGCGGATATTAACTCATTAATCTTGTTCCTGCAGGGTCTTCAACCTTCTAAGCGTGATGCCTTTGGCAGACTTATTTTGGGTGACATAATTACATCTATTAACGGAAAGAAGGTCTCCAACGGCAGTGATTTGTACAGAATCCTCGACCAATGCAAAGTAGGCGATAAGGTAAGTAACAACTTCAAATGCTAATTTACTTAACTTTCTTAAATATAAATCCTTCCAGCGAGAGGACAAATATGAACTTGCTGCCTGTTATTGTTTGCCACTTCTTGTAGATAAATGATTAGTTCTGCATATTATTGAACAAAAAATTTATTAAACAAAATCTGAGGAAATCACCGCAAGAGTGCTTATGCTAAAAGATCTCAGTTTAACTAAGGCTTTTGGCAAGTGAAACTAGTTAAAACAGTTGAATGATAGTGGAAAACAATACGAATTGAGAATACAATTGCTCTGCTGCACAGGTGATTGTCGAGGTGCTTCGTGATGATCATGTGGAAAAAATACCAGTAACCCTCGAACCAAAGCCTGACGAGACCTGATGTACCAACTCTTGATTGTTGTAATTCTAATATTACATCAAGGAAATTCCTATAGTATTAACATAATATATAGTCCACGAATGAAAATACTGTGTGATAAAAACTTCCCGTGTTATTATACAGCTACTCTTATTATATGTTAAGTTTCTATGTACGCTGCAGCAGGGCAATGCAAGTAAAACATTTTTCATGTCACTTTTGCTCGTGTTAATGAGAAAAAGATGGAGATTAGATGATCTTTTATTTAATTATTAGTTAATATGCTCGATACGATCTAGTTAAAAGCCAAATCATTTTAAGCCATGACTTTTTTTCTGAGCCATAGTAGAAAACCATATCAGTGTTTCAGTGGTTGAATTTCACTGGCTGTATACAGTGGTATGTATTTGTAATCCATTCACAGGGAAAGAGAAAGGAGGGAGGAGCAGTTGATTGTCAAAGACTTAAAATCTAGCTCATGCAGTTGGTGGAAGCTTTTCATACACAAAAAGAAGTAGGTTTTTATTATTTTGTGAGATAATTATGAATACAGAGAACCCCATATCTCTGCAGAAAAGAAATGCCCTCTTTCTTAACCATGTCCCTACATGAGCTTCCAGTGCAGTATTGTGGCCACATCTTTTACCTATCAAAAGCCAACCAAAATAGACAAAAACGCCCACAATGAATACTTAACTTGAAATCTGAAACTCTTTCTTGATAAACAAAAAGGTTTCTTTGTTATTGTACAACAAAAGGAGTCCTCCTCCTCATTTATTAATAATCATATTCTCATATAAAGGAAAAATACAACACAGTTTGTCGGATCAGAAAGGGGTTAAATAAAGGAACAGAGAAAGGGAGGGTCATCACTTATAACACAGGTTTCAGGTTCATACAGAGAGTGATGGCGAAAGCCCGAATTCGAGCCCCCACAGCTCGAAACTTCCCTTCACAAAATCATAGTAACCACCCTTGAGTGCAAGAGTCTTGTTCACCAGCCCTTCTCGCACAAACGGATATGACAGCAGGTTTCCAAGCGAAACGTTCACTGCTTCCTGTTCCAGTTACCCCCAAACAGTAATTATTTAGCAAGAATCACCACACGGACACGGACACGGTCTATGATTTAAAAAGAGTGATGATCAAGATTCTTAACCTTTTCACATTGTGCGCATTGGTCGCCAAAAGGCTTGTCTCCATGATCAGCCAACACCTTGGCCTTGGCAGGTAAGCAGATTTTCACCCAGTCCTCAATAAAGTCACTGAAGGCCATAAACAACAACATGCCATAATTATTAACTCAAAATTACTGCAGTAAAAAGGTTTGAGTCATTGCAACAAAGCAGAAGGCTTACGTAGAGGAGGGTCCCTCGAATGGGAAGGACATGAGCCCTTTGATTCCTCCACAGGCACTGTGCCCAATCACCACAATTTCCTTCACCTGTAAAAATATATTCCATTTACCATCTCAATTTACCCTTTCCCATTTACCAACCTCAGAATTTTACAGTCACCAAAGCAAGAAATCTTGTCTAAGCTTCACCTTGAGGTGCAGAACAGCATACTCAATGGCAGCCCCAACTCCAGAGTATTTGGTCTGTTGCAGCAAAAAGTAATATTTTTGACATCACAAAAATGAAGACCGATGTCGAAAAGGATTAACGGAAAATTGGTAATAATTAACAAGACCTTGTCGTATGGAGGAACCATGTTAGCAATGTTCCGGACCATAAATGCCTCCCCTGGTTGCAAATCCAACACATGTGACGGACACACGCGCGAGTCTGAGCAAGCAAACACCATGTACTGTCCACGTACAATTGCTCATATCAACGTCAAGTAAACGTAAACGACCCAAATATAAACATATATCTATCTCTCACTACTTATAAGGTAGGTAGAAGAAAAAGTCATCGACGATACCGTGGGGCTCTGGCCTCTTGCAAGCTCACTGTACAAACCTGGTTTTTTCCTGAATTGTGCAGACAACTAATAGATGTTAGAACTTCAATATCTTTATTTTTCTTCTTCTTCTTGCTTTTATAAATGTGGACTTACTCATATTTCTCTCTTTTGAAGTGGATGAATCCGTTCTTCAACTTCTCAACAGACTCTGAAGTGAGTGTGGCGCTCCCATCAGCTGTTTGCAACTCAGCTCTGATTTCATCAATTTTCGCGGCAGCCACCGGCCCTAGTTCTCCTTTCTCACTGCATGCACACACCCGATTTTACGTCTATAAGCTACATAAACTACGATAGAGTTATAGACTTTGTACATACACACGTGTATTAGTTTCTTTAACAAACCTCAGAAGCTTCTGGAGGGCAGCAATGGCTTCCTCGTACGAGTCCTTTCCCATGTCTTCTCTCTGCAATTTTTCAATGCATGAGAACTTTACGAATATGAATCAAGAAAAAGAAAATAAAAAAGAAATGATAGAAATAATTAAAGAATAACCTTCTCAAAAGCTTATAGTAATATTTGTTAGTATAATGTGACCACATATATATATGTGTGTGTGGTTTCTAACCTCAAATTAAGGTTGTTATACCAAAAAAAGCCACGTACACATTATCATTGTGCATGCCATGTCATCAAAGTCTTGTAATTGAACAATTTATCATGTGAACATATCACCTAACAATGGTGCAAGTGGCATAACCCCGTGCATTAACTTAGAAAGACCCCCCAACTTGCAAGAAACATGTGCAACAACATTTTATTACAATAATGTCGTCCAATCTATCAAAAAAAGGCAACAAAAATTCTTATTCAGATCAGACTGGCAGACAGGCAGTCGACTAATCAACATTCATATAAAGCGAATGTCTTAGAGATGGAGATACCAAAAGGGGGTGGATGATGGGGGCGGGAGCGGCAAAAACGGGCTCGTTGCGGATGAGAGAGGGCGGAGTGGGGTTGGAGGAGTTGAGGCGGGCGGAGGCGACGGGCCGGAGTGCAACCCGAGAGTGGGCGGAGGTGGGGGTGATGAGTTGAGAGACGAGGCAGCTGTTAATGGTCGACATTGCGCAATGAGACATACAATTTTTCTCACTTTATATCGAGAAATTTAAAGTGTTCATCGCCGGTCTCAGCATGCATGCATGTAAAAATATTGGATAATGAAAGGGAGAGGTGAGTGAACCATAGCTCTACACTTGGAGATCAGGTTCGGATGTTGCAATTTCAATTTTCGGCCTCTCATGTTTTTTTCCTGCAAAAAAATCAGGCTAAGTAGACAAATTGAATTAATGGAGAAATTTTTAATTATTAATTTAAGTGCTTTTATAGTATGGTCATACGTAACACCCCACCAGCTTAATTAGATTGAATTCTCTTTTTAAATTGATGTTTTATTTATATATAAGCGTAACATTTATTAAATAATTTTTTGAAATATCCAATTAACGTGAATTTTATTATACCATTTTAAAATAATAATAAGACGACCACAGTACGTTGCATTCCAGAACTTCTTTATGTGAATGATCATCATGAAGGGGCCATTTTGCAATATATTATTACTCTTAATGTATTTCTTTTTTAGTTTTGTCTCCTTTTCTCGACACAAAATTTGGTTAAAATATCAGTCACATAATAAATACAAGTTTTACTATTATAAGCCCAGAGTTAATTTGATTGTATATTTTCTCTCAATATAATTTAATTCCCCAATTTTAGACGATACTAATAAAAGTGTTTTTAGTTTATTTGAAATCAAGAAGATGTGATTTTCTTGATATAATAAAATTTTAACGAACACAATATAATTTAAAAATAAAAATGGAGGGAAAAGTTACTAATATTCAAGTGTTTTTAGTTTATTTCAAATTAAAATGTGATTTTCTTGATATAATAAAATTTTAACGAACACAATATAATTTGAAAATAAAAATGGAGGGAAAAATATCTGGGGACGAAAACCCATATCATATGTATATATATATATTTTCCAAAGAATAATGGTGGAAGCAAATGCAGGAGTGACACATATCAAAATATATATATATATATATATAACTCTTTCATGACAGAAGAATAATAATTCATTTTACAGTATGATGAGGTGTAGAAAATCATAAAATATTAATAAGAAGAAGAAAATGTATATATGCGGTGCAGAGGATATGAAGGATAAAAAGATAAGGCCCTATCTCTAAAACTTGGCTCCAATCCTCTACTTTATCTTGTTATAATCTCCATTGCTTTTTCCCCATCTCTCAACTCTGCGTTCTTTTTCCAATTTTCAATTTCCCACAACAAAAATTTTAAGCCAAAGAAATTTTATTATTTAATTTTCTCGATCGATCATGTGTTCCTGAAACTGCATGCACCATGACTACTACTCACTATGAGCAGCTACCACCAATGCACGTTGAGGCGATTCAAGAACTTATGAAAATCTGTAGCTGAATCAATCACACAGTAAATGAAAATCAAACTATCATTGGAATGTTATTCGAGATAAATAATTAGCATAGCATGTAGAATTTCGTCGAGCAATATTGATACAAGAATAAGAATTATAATGAAAAAAGAATGACAATAATGGACTAATTTATATACTAACCCTTGATTTCTTTTTCAATATCGATGAAGATCGGACGATGGTGGAAATTAGATGGACCCAAAATTGCAGTAAATTGGGCAGAACACATACTAGTTCTTGAGCATTAGGGGGGGTTTTGAAATTAATAATAGGGCAATAATGATGATATTTTTTCATATTGTAGAATTATGAGAGTTGAAAGAGGAAGTGAATAGTGGGAGTTAGGAGAATTAAAAGAGGGTGGAATGAAGGTGGAATATAATAGTTGGCCTTGTATGTATGTATGTATGTATGTATGTATTTCAAGGGGCTCATGCAAGCAGTTCAAGTTATGTGAACATTGTTGTGACATGCTTTCGACATTCTTGTGCATGTTACAAGTTGATGACTGCCCAAACTTACCAAACTGTCCCCAGTCCCCGGGACTAACTCACCGTTTTATAGTTTTATGGCGCCATCCGATGGCTATTATTGTATGTTTGCGTACGACACTAGCTGCACTAGTTGCGTACGCTAAGAGATAGTAGTTGCACGTACACTAAGAGACAAGTTGACTACATCGACATAGTGTATAGTATGCTAAGAGACAAGTCGACTACATTGACATACCGTATAGTTTAAAGACTAACCATCGAAAAACTACACATTTTGCTTGAGTGGAAATCTGCACCGTACGATGTTCATACCGTCGTGGAAAATAGGTGCAACGGGAGCATCCCGTTGTTAATTAATCCACATCTAAGAGTTTCATATTGTTTGATACTTCGTTTTCTTATGTACTGAAATCCGAGGTACAAACATGGAGTGCATTTGGTGTATCACTAACTTTGAAAAATTTCAAATAAATTCCATTCAATCAACAACAACAATATTTAATAAAAAAAACACACAAAGTAAACAACAATTTATAAAATGAATACAGTTAATAACAATAATATATAAAATATTAAAATTTATTTTTCATAATTTATAGAATTGATAATTTAAAATTCAACTCTATTAAAAAATAACACCCAACTTGATTGAAAATTAAATATAAAAAATTAATAGAAATTAAAATTAAAAACTGACAAATTTAACAATTCATAATAATTAATCAAATTAATTAACAACCACAAAGGAATCAAATTAAGTAAATAACAACAATAAAGGAATCAAATTAAGAAAATAACAATAATAAATAAATCAAATAAAGAAAATAACAATAATAAATGAATTAAATTAAGAAAATATGCTAGGTTCAAGTTCCCATAAATGCATGTTCTTTTTCTTCTTTTTTGACTCTTCTTCTTCCTCATTTTAAACCACCATTAAAATGATAGATAGAGAATGTGAGAGAGAGCACAAGAGAGAGAGGGATAGAAAAAAAATTGTTTTGTTGTGCCGCTGGTGAAGCCGACGATTCCGCCGTCACCGTCGCTGGAGAAGACGCCTCCGCCGCAGTCGCTGGAGAGAAAGCCCTCGCCCATTTCTGTTTTTCTTTTTTCTTTTTTAACCAAAACCGGGTTGATGGTTCTGGTTTTTTGGCCGGTTTTTACCAGTTTTTCCGGGTTTTGACCGGTCTGCTCCGGGTTTGACCTTCCCGGTTATTCCACCATTATTCGGACCGGACACAGGTCCGGTTCCCGATCGAACCGGTCGGTCCGGTCCGGGTTTAAAAACATTGACATCAGCCTATGTCAACTGGAAGGAAATTGAGAAAAAGAAAAAGATACATTGCATTTTTGTTATGGCAATAATCCCACCAGTAGTGACTTGCAAGTGTTCTTTATATATAGAATATAAATTCTCTTCGTTCTGATACATCAAATAGGAGTAGTTGTTTTGCTATTGAAGTTGATGAACTTCGTGGAACTATAAGAATTATACATGGACTAGAAAAAATTCTGCAGCAGAGCTATTTTTCAGTTGAATCAAACAGGTCAGCTCATTTTCTTCAAAAGCTGACGTAGAGCCACTGTGCTATATATGTTCATTCTTGGGATAGAAGGATGTCTGAAAGGTCAGACCTGGAAAATAATGAAGTAGGTCGATGATAAACTACCCTTGATCAAATCCCAGATGTCGCAAAGGACTGTCACTTGGGAGCCAGCCTTATTGGACAGACAGAGAAAGCAACACATCGAGCTGCTTTTGCCAACATAAAGCGCTCATTTTCAGTCAATGGCCTCTCGATGACCTTCACAATGTTTGCATCCTAATACGTAGCAGAGTCCAAGAACCATCAGCATTCATGACAGAATTAATACAAAACCAATAAATTTGTTATGTCCGAATCACTATCAATTTGGATACCAAATAAACCATTGAGAGTGGGATAACTTTTCTTTTCGTCAGATAATAATTGAAGTAGTAGATGAATTATTAATTATCAGTCATGGTCTAGATTTATGGGTTATATTTACATTCTTTCACAGTATCCTTTATACTTATCATACCTTCTTTTGTTGTTGAACAGAAGGTTTCACGCTGGCAGTGTCGCCAATGATAATCACATTGTTAATGTTCCCTCTGTCATCCCTTTCAGTCGGTGAAGCTGTTGAATGCCTCCACTCCCCATTGGTTATGTATTTGTAGTAGTACCTGCCACAAATAAATACTCTTCCGGATTACAGAACTCTACTCCAATATATAACTAAATCAGAGGTTCACAAGTAAAAATTACATAAAACAGAGGTTCCAGCGTTAAGTACGGTTTAAAAAAAATATATACAGTTTTGTTTTGAAAGAATTATTAATACAATAAAAGCATTTGAGCTAGAAATGACAACTCAAATGTTCTCATGACAAGAACAAAATAAATTCATTGACGCTCTGGCAGTAAACATATTTGGTCCTCTTTTGGAGTTCAATAAAGTGGAGATTTAAGTCTTTACCAAATATTTGCAAGAAAAGAACACATTCCAATGTCTAATAACAGAATTAGGTATACTTACTTCCCCTGGGGAAGTCTAATTTCAACTTCATATCTTGGGCCACCCTTATGGACTGCCTTGATTGGTTCTTTCCAGTTTCCAGTAAAATCTCCTACCAGACATACATCTTCTCCCTGAAATCCGAAGACAGTGAGAAATAAGAAGAGTAAGAATGATGACCTATACTTCATTGATAAGATGATGTATTGGCGTATGGGTGCATTGCCAGTTCATAGATTCCAATTAATAGAACACCTCTGTTCTTAAGAGTGTTAGCAATAATCTTCTCACCTCATGTCCATTCCAGACGAAGGTCACTGCATGGGTTGAAGGTCCATCATGTGTGCCACTTTCAACCATGGCTATGAGATCCCATGTTGCCCACGCAATTGCTGGTCTGCATTTAAAATCTTTATTTAAGCAAGCTACACAGTTAGGTACCTAGTATAGGCTGAATGGAGATTCTCCATTTGTTTTGTTTAACATCCTTACTAGTAGAGCACCCATCCCACAAATTCCGCTTGATGATTTGACCTGTTAGGTGAAATGCGTATATAACAAATTTGACCATAAGAGGTAGAGTACCTATCAGGCCTGCATGAATGCAACCCAGTAACGAAATTGTAAGCTGCATGAAGGGAAGTGTCTGTCATCCAGTGGAGGTATGCAATTACACAAGCAGGTGACCGATCAAACCCATTTGTGCAAGTAACATAAACACGATAATTCTTCTTAAGCAAACGTAGCAAAAGACCCACACAGAACGGCAGTTTCTTTCTCATGTCAAAAGAATCTGCATCCCTGAAATGAAAATGATAAATAAAACATTCTAGAAAATCACAGCCAGAGATGGGGAAATTATTTCAGTAACTAACCATATCTCATAAACGTAAAGAAAATGAATTTTCTCTAACCATTAGTTATTGATTGAGTTACTTGCTTATTGACACAGCTAAATGAGATGTAGGAAGCACTATTTAAACAACAGGCGGAGAAAGGCAATACTATTTTATACGGATTTTGGGAAAAAGAAAAACTGTGGTTACCTTATTGGATAATTAATCATAAGGATGTTGAACTTTTGGCATGACTCGTTGATCAAATTTGAATCAATTCCCCAATTCGCAGCTTCAACGGTACTCTGAAAATTCAGCACAGCTGTGACTCCCTGATACAGGTATGGTAGGTAAGCATTCGAACAAGGACGATCACATATACAAGAATTCCTGAAGGACAATGCCCCAGAAAGAAAATCTCAGTAGTACTTTTCCCATGTTTTTGATAGGTGGAGATAAATTTTGTTGAAAGAAACTTTAGCCAAAACATTCTGATGATGGTGGTAGGGAACATGTTAGAAGTCTGAAGGAACTTTGCTGATAGGAGTAAAAGTTTCAAAACCAAGCCGCTGGAAATAAGATAAAGACATGATAGCACCTACTGCAGTGGTAGATAAGGTCTCTACATCTTCTTCTGTTTGAATACATGAACCCACATAAATTTGCTCCGTGATCTATCAGAATTAAGTAAACACATTAGTAGGAAGAAAGTTGCACATTTCTCCAGAATCCATGAAAAAATAACACTGATTAGGAAATGAATTATCATAGAACTCAGAAAGACGGAGAGACTGAAAACACGAGCAGATGTTTGAATTAGCCAAAAGCACACCTTACTATAGCGCATACCAAGAGAATGATTATAATAGAGGTCCCCCTTTGAACGCTCCAATGCCTTCACATACTCTTCCAGTGGGAAGCTTCCATGTGCCCATTCAGCATCTTCAGACACTTCCTCTGTGAAAATAGCTATGAGAGGACTAAATGGTAGAGCAGGGGTGTTCTTAACTGTTTGTGGTTGGTTGTTCATGTTCTGATCATTTAAATACTTCCACCCTTGGGAAGTTAAAAACTTTGGGGAAAACACAACAAACCCAGAGTTTCCACTGCTCTCACTGGACGCCCGCAAATTTGATGAACGTATATTTTTGTTCCAAGTGGCAATAGGAACACGACCTCGATTAAATAAAATATCAAGATCATTCATAAGATACAGTTGATGGATGGGAAAAGGGGAGAAGGGTCTCTCAAGTACAAGGCTACAAGAACCCGATTTCTCTTTTGTGAGACTCCTGCATATAATTGTAATAAATGAAGTAATTAGATATGTAGGACGAATTATTCTCGGAACACGAAAATCTTTCTATGGTAGCAGAATTTCTGCATATAAGAAGAGTGGTATTCACACGTCTAACATCCTTTCTATTTTTTCTTTGTTTTTTCAGCCAAACAAAAATATGCGTTCATACTCTGTATCACCGAAGTCCTTAATCTCAATAAGCCTCGCACCAGATGATTCACTTGCCTTCTTCAAAGTATCACCCACCATAATTATTCTGGATTTCTCAGCATTACCCTACATTGTCACTTTTTCAAATTAATTGAATGATAATTACCACCAACTTAACGATATCAGAATCCTTTAAACAACAAAAAGAATACTCCATTCGAGCACCAATGAAAGCACAAAATATCAACATCGAACTTTTTTTTACTACCTCAGTACAGTCATTCATTCTTTATCAATAAAAAAAAATTAAGTAATACACTTAGAAAATTAGTCAAGTTTCACACGGCATCAAAAGGTATTACGTACCATCAATTATAAGAAATATATTAAAGCATTTAAAAGCCAGAACATGAATCATAAATAGAAACTTTGGACAAAATACCCCTTTCTGAAGCGCATGCACGAAAACTTTTCCATCAAGCGAGAGAGCGAAACGGATGCCGAGTGGTTTATCCAGCGTCACCATATACTCATTCAAATTCATCTTGAATTCGGTGGAGGACATCGCGTAAACCCTAGAATTCCCTCCACTCGACCGCTGCTTCTTCCCTTTCGCATTCCCATCGATCAAATTCAAGCATCCGCCCCAAAAGGAGGAATTAATCACAACTCTGCTCTTCCGCAGCTTCTTCTCGATCGAAGAGAAGCTATCGGGGAATGCCGACTGGTCAAAGCCTCTGCAATTCGAGAACTGCAGAGAGCACATTTTGAGAGAGCCTGCTGTAAAACAGTGAGCTCTGATCCAAAAATCTCTCTCCAATCAAAGGATCAACAAGTTTATCAACAAGCAAACACGAAGCTGAAAAAGATTATGTATTGGAAGGGTACGTATACGTATGTGTATAATCAATTGTGCAGTGGGATCCGAGCGGAGCGTATTGTGAGGAAAGAATTGAAGAAGGATGGCGAAGGTGAGTGGTGAGTGATGGGATAAATGAGGAAGAGGCGCCACACAGCGGGGAAACTCCACGTGACAACCCAACAGATCTTTCTTTTCTTCTCACATGGATTTTTTGTTTACTTTATTTGGATTTATTGCCACATCACTACCCAAAAATATCTCTCTCCAACCTCTAAAAATAAAAATAAATAAACCAGCACATTCAGATTTTGATATTTTGGGCCGGAGGCCCATTATATTATGTCATTGTATTGGGCTATAGCCTAAATAAGTGGTAATAATCAAATTCTTTGTGTTTTAAAAAATTACACGTACAATTTTAAAAAATATCAATATTCTTTACATAAATTATTTATATTTTTTAAAAAGTTATATATGAATTCCTCAAAAATATTAACATCATAACATAAACTATCATATTTTTTTATTGTCAACAGATAATTTTTATAATTACAATGATTTGTGTAAATAAACTATAAACCCAAAATATGTAAATGTAATTATCGTAACATGTATGCAAAAATATTTCTTCTAGTAATAAACAAATTCAATTCAACTTCCCGTGGGTGCACGTTGGTCTCTCTGTTTGAAGACAATTAGTTGTTGATTTCGATCATAGACTTTCGAATTTGGGAGAGAAAAGAGGGGCGGACATAAATTGTAAGGTCAAGTGGTGGTGCTGGGCTGGGTGGGTTATTTACAGATCCGCCGACATCAATTCATGAACCAGAGAAGAAAGTACACAGCAACTTCCTTAAAATTGTGTGAGAAATGAGAATGAAGATCAATATTTTCATGTTGAGTGAAGAATGAATCCACTTGATTTCAGAATGAAGTTAGGCATCCCACGTTGTCAACGTTGCTTGCCTTGTAGATTATTCCACCGCTCCCACCCATTTCAACTCCTAATTAATACTCCAATTCCATATTTAAGCCACAACTAATAAGTGGTTAAAATTCATTGTTTTAAAGACTAAACATCATATTAAATTAAATGCAGGAATTACTTTCTCAACTTAGGTTAGGCAAGGATCTCCCCGATAAAATGTTTTCAGATGACTCCATATTTTAATTTTGTTTAAAAGAAAAAGGAAATATTATACTGTTCAGTCGGATATTGTTTTAATAATATCATTAATTAAACTATGAGTAATCGTTAAGGTACAGTCCAGTGAATTGGGCTCAAAATCTCCTACTGATCAGTCTTAAGATTGAACTTGTCGTAAAAGCACCGACCACCATTATTTTTTGAGGTAGTTGGCAAATATTTTCAGTTCTATAAATAAATGAAGAATCAATCAAATCAAACATCATAGCTAAGCAATAATTAAAACTAGCCAAATTTATATATCAGAAAAAATCAAATTGCGTGTGTCAATGCATGTATTCCATAAAAGGTGAAGCATCAAGCATCACCATCACCATCAACCACCTAAATAATTTGCCCAACTAAAATGAAGTTCGACATAACACAATGCCTTTGTTGCTCTTAGCCACGAACTCCCAACTATCTATTCGGCCCATCTCTATAATTAATTGTCTGTAGTAAGACTTTTAACTTCGGGCAGACACTTGTTACCAAATCCCAAATTTTGTGTCATAATGTCATTGAATTGAATAAAGTTGTACTCTCACCATCTCACCACCAGCACCCACCCAGTCCCATACGCCACTATTAATGACTGCACACCAATTGTTTGTTGCTTTAAAAACTTGAAATTACAGTTCGACACTGATAAAAACAGGGCTAGAATTACTATTTTATTTATGTATTTATCTTGGGGTTGGTGGTGGGTTGTTGTTATTATTCCCCTTTCATCTGTATCTCCCGGAATACAAGTGATGAAAGGGATGATACACTGAAGTTGTGTTTGAATTAGAAGATTTGGAAGGTAGAAAAGCATCTAGAACTGAGTATGATATTCTAAATAATAATTAGTAAAAAATTCAAAGATTTGAATATCTAATTACCTATAATCATCCAAGATTTCCCATGATTGAAATATTTTAACTGCCGAGTTCCCCAGAAAAGTTCTAAAATAAGTGAAAAGGATGCACATGTACAATTGATATTAGAAAGAAATATTACATAATTAGAATTAGAATTATATATGTAATAATATACTAATTGTAAAATGAAACTCTCACTGTGTACCAGTTTATGAACAGGAGAGTGTTATAACACAACCATCCAGACTTCAGTTCTAGAAATGCGGGATACTTTTACCCAGGCCGTTGACATTAACGAAAAACCCTACGAGGTCTCGCCTGTAGGGTAGATACGATTTCTTCTTATCCCCTTCCTTCATCGCTCTGTTACGTACATACAGGGCTTCGTGCGGCGAAGGCGATCCTGGCGCACCTGCGGAGGAGGAGCCGCCGCCTACTCCCTTTCCCTTTGCTTTCTTAGGAGTTTCGTTTGAGGATTTTTCTTCCCGGTTTTTTGGAGTCAAAAAGACAAAACTGTCCTTCCCATCACTATTGCTCCGCCTCAGTAAATCCCGGATCTTCCACCGCTTGGAGCCAGATCCGGTGGACTTGCTCTTGTTACATCGGCTCGGAGACGGCTGTTCAGCCGCTTTCGGCCGCCAAACGCAGTACGTACCAGCAGGAATATTGTCCATCTCATCGGCTTCAGATGACGAGCACGACGGAGGATTATCAGGCTCGTGATCCTCGCGGTCCTCAATAAAAAGTTGACTCAACGGAACCGCAATACTCGATTCCACTCGCTCGTTTTCGCTGCTCGTTCTCAATCCGCCGTCGTTATTTCGCAGAAGATCACGGTTGAATACAGGGAAAATGGGGCCGATTTGGCCGTCATAGGAGAATTCCTCAGCTGAAACTTCCCTATCTTGCCGCACCAAAGCGAACTCAAAATCTTCGTCGCCGTTGTCATTTGAGTTCTCGGCAGCCACTTTCACGGCGATTTCCGCCATTCTATCGGAGGAATAGCTGCTAAAACTAGGGCACATACACGCTTCTTCTTGGCTATTTTCCATTGTATAGATCTCAAACGCGTTGCGCTTTCCGTGTATAATGTGTATATCTATGAGGTTGTATATATGCTGTGAAAGAGACAAAGAACAGAGTAAATGAAACGGGTGAGGAGGGGCCGAGAGGGCTCACTTGAGCCGTATCTTATATATACGCGGGTTTTGGACTGTGTGGAAACGAAACTGGGATATATATATATATATATATATATATATAATATTTAAATTAGTATATGGGAAGTAATGCTAGTTGGAAACTTCCTATAATAAAAATCTATCTTACATATGCACTCTTTTCATCTGATGAGTTTTAAATATTTTACCTTTTTCCCTTTTAGAAATATAATTCTTGAAAAAGTTATCATATCGTATTATTACTTTTATGACTCAACTTACTGTAATAAAATTACATATCATTAATGGTAGTATAAAATTTTATTTTATTGAAATCATTTATGTTACATTGGACTTGTAACTGAAAACTTTAGGGGTTTTATGCTATTACAAAGGTTACAAACTTCTTCCTGTATTCAAATATTTATGCGATAAAGAATAGTATAATAAATTAATAGTAATGTTTTTATCATTATTTGATAATTTAACATGTCAAAGATCCATGAATTTCATCTTAATTCAAGCGTAACTTGAATAATTTTATCAAAACATTATTTACTATAGATACTTTTTCATACACAAGTTGATAATAATTAACAAACATAGTGAATCATTTAAGGCAAAATTGAAAATTAATCCCACGGTATAGAGTCAAATCACCCCATGCTTTATGAAATTTTTAATTTAACCCAATATTTAGCTAAAAGTTGCAAAGAAAAGCCAAAAACGTCACGAGAAAAAGCTCCAACACTAACAAACATGAAAATTAACGGTAAAAAATCCATATCAAAGTCATGTGCACATGGGTCAAAAAAATGGCAAGTCATTACACGTAAATTTTCTGTGATTTGAAAAATTATATTTAGTACCCCTGAGGTTTGATTCTGTCTAACAAATAGGTCCCTTCGTTAGTTAAAATTCACCGAATTTGTTGATATTAACAAAAAAAATTGAATGAAAACTGAGTAGTTATCCTCGATTGACTTATTCATGACTTAATGCATACCAAACAAATCATTTATGACTAAATTACTCTTATAATGGTGAAAATATACCTCCTCTCATGAATTAACGTGTGACGATATATCAGGGTAGTTTAGTTATAAAAAAATTCGTTTGACTTTCAATAAGTCAGTAATAAGTCAATCGATGGCAAATCTCACACTTAATTCATTTTTTGTTGCTAATATTAACAAATTCGGTGAATTTTGACTAACGACGGACCTATTTATTAGACAGAAACAAACCTTATGGGTAGTATATATAATTTCTCAAACCACAAAAGAGTCTATGTGTAATTACACCAAACCTCAAGGGAGGGGAGTGTAATTATCCCTTAATTTTAAGGTTATTAGTGGTAGGTGACTTCTTTCTCAACATTTTGACATCTTTTTTTGCATTTTCTAAACGAAACATAAAATTAAATTTAAAATCACATAAAAGCGTGAAATCAAGTTTGAAATGACTTCCAACTTCTCATTTAATGTAATATGACTTTTATTTAAAGAATATTTTTTTCAGAGAAAAAAAGAAAAAGAAAAAAAATAGGAAAAAGGTTAAATTTATTTTGACCCCCTATGATATGACAAAATATCAAAATCCCCCTATGAAAAATTAAATATAAAAAATACTCTCATGTTATAAACAATGACTTATACCGCCTCCTGGTCAATCTAGACTTAGTTTTTTTGAGACAATGACTAAAATACCCCTTTAATATAAATAAATTACCTATAATATACATATTATTATAATTTATAATTAAAAAATTATTATTTAAAAAATTAATAATAAAATCCCCTTGCCCCCGCCCCCCCCCCCCCCTTTTTAAATTTAATTTAATTTAATTCAATTTACATATATAATAATTATCAATATATTATATAGATTAGATTAGGCTGGAGAACAGAAGGGCAAAAATGTCAAAAAATGCGTATTTCAGACCTTCAACCGCAGTCAACGCACGTGTGCCACCAACATCGGCTTCAGGAGGTTTTTTAAATTTTATTTTATATCAGAGGGGTGTAATTGATATTTTAATATTTATAGAGAATTTTTTGAACATTCTCAATATCACAAGGGGTCCTTGTATTTTTTCCTGATAGGAAAAATGAAGAGGAAGAAAGGGGTGGGAGTAGGCGGGGAGTGGTGGTGGTCACACGGCTGAGGCGGCCAATTACACGTGCGTTTCGAGAACGAGTGATGGGCCCCGGGCCCCCGCCTATGCCACTTGGGAGTTGGATAGATATTAGATAATCATCTCACACTTAACCTGTTGAGAGCCACTCGCCAACTAACACACACCGTTTACCTTAGTATTCTAATATTAATCTCTCTTTATAATCTGCTCGTTTTACTTGCCCCAGAGCATTATATCACACTCCATTTTGATATAGTTCCTAAATATTTATTTCCGTATTCAATTTGAACTAAATATTAAAAAACTAGAATTGACAGTTTCTTTTTAATAGACAGATTGTGATGCACGGGAATCACAAGTGTATGGGGGGGTTTATTTTGTTGTGTTGGGATTAGAAATTGAGGCAAAGTAGTAAATGTTGATTACTACGTTTCAAATGTTTAAGCATAACCAAGTCACGAAAAAAGTGTTTATCATTCAATACACCTTCGTGTAAAACTGTTTGTAAAGACTTGTGTACCTTTTTTTTTTTTAATAAAAATAAATATTGTAATAAGTGTAAAAAATTAAATTATATTGCTTGGTAAAAAAGAGGGCATAAAATATTATTCATTGAAATACCACAATTTCGCCTATTTTCAATTTCTGCTTTCTATAGGGAACCGAAAATAGAGTTCAATTTGCACATAGTGTGAAATAATTGAATTTCTATTAAATTTTGCATAAAATGCTTAATTTTAGTATTTATGGACACATTCATATATCTATACTAATATAAAAAGAAAATCATATTCGTAGTCACAAAAAATGGTTACTTACATCGCGAATCAATTTTTTATTATGTCAATAATACCCTTAAATTGATTTTTTTTCTTCCTTTCTTTTTTTTTCTATACTAATATATATACTAATATAAAAAAAATCTTGTTTTTACTCATAAAGAGTGGTTACTTATATCGTGCCACTAATTTTTTATTATGTCAATAATACCTTTAAGTTGGTTTCTTTTATTTATTTCTTTCTTTATTTTTGTAAGATGTAATGTATTGATTTATATTTTTTTGTATTTATTAAATATTTTAAAATATAAAATATTATTTATTATATACACATATAATCGATGTGGCACGTAAACTAATTATTAAAAAAAATAGCCCTAATATTGCAATTGTGAAGGTGAGGGTCAGTCATTCAATCCAAATTGACCATCGCTATGCTAAAGCCGCCGCCTTTGAGGAAAAAGTTGGAGTAATCCTAATAACGTCGTGAAACTCCATTAACAACTCTCACTATCAGCCGAACCCAAATATTCTGTTTCAAGGGCAACCTATGCAATGTATGTGGTTATATATAGAGTGGTTCCGGAATAACTGAAAAAACAATAATAATAATATTTAAAACATGGAAGTTTTGAAAAATATTTTTTTAAAAAAATTCATAATACCACATGAAGTTTTTAATAGTAGATAAACATCGTTCTATATTTTAACCGATGTGTCCCATGGTGGACAGTCCAATGGTATGAATTTAAGATTTTTTATGAGAGGTTTTGAGTTCAAACTTATGTGTGTGTAATAATATATATTTTAATTGATGTAATATAATTTAGATATTTATAAATATAAGAATTAAAATATATACATTTACATATATAGTAACAATTATATATTTTTTTGAAGAAAATTAAAGTAAAAAAATATTTAAATTTATTTTTGAGAAAAGAACAAAATTAGTTTAGGAATGAAACCAAAAAGAAGTTGAATATTTCTTAAACAATTGAAAAGACGGTACAGTTTCTAGAAGGTAATCTCAATTTGCAGAGATAAACAAAAGAGAGGGAAGATTACAAGAGCAACATCACGCTCATGACGCTGCACAAATGCAACAATGAAAGTTACATATATATGATTTTTAAAGCTTCTTCCCCATAAATAAATTAATTTTAGGGATAATTACACTCTCCTCTCCTAAAGTTTGATGTAATTACATATAGGCTCTCTGTAATTTGTTAGTACCCCTGAATTTGCTTCTGTCTAACAAATAGGTTCCTCCATTAGTTAAATTTACCGAATTTGTTGATATTAACAAAAAAATCGAATGAAAATCGATATTTACTCTCGATTGACTTATTGGTGACTTAATGCATGCCAAACAAATCTCTTATGACTAAATTACCCTTATAACGGTGAAAATATACCCCCTCATGCATTAACATGTGATGATATATAAGGGTAGTTTAGTTATAAAAAAATTTATTTGACCTATAATAAGTCAATCGACATCAAATATCACCTTTAATTCTTTTTTTTGTTAATATCAACAAATTCGATGAAATTTTGACTAACGGATGGACCTATTTGTTAGACAGAAGCAAACATCAGATGTACGAGATATAACTTTTTAAACTATAGGATGTCTACATGTAATTACATCAAACTTCAGGGGATGAAAGTATAATTATCCCTTAATTTAATATTAAATCTTGTAACTATCCTGATTACGATTTCTCAACAGTTTGTTATCATTGTTAATTCAGTGTCAATTCACCACTCTCATTCTTTTTTCTCTACTTGCATACAATTATTATTATTCTTTATATTGTGTAGTATAATGATATAATTATTATTTAAAAAAACAAAAGAAAGAAAGAAAAAATAACAGAGATACGCTTAACTACTACAAAGAGGAAAAGAGGGGTGTGTCGACATCTGGCAGACGAAAGGAGAAACATGCCTAGGCATAGGTACTTACAATTCCTAACCCCTTTTATTTTCATTTTTTTTATTTATAATTTAGGAGTTATAATTGCAAACTTGTTTGACCTTCATTGCAATGAAATAAATCAAATAAATAATTAATAAAAAAAGAAATAAATCAAATAAATAACATATAATTAAATATTTTGGTTTTGGTAGATGGAGAATAAAAGGAGGATACAATCCTGGATCTCGCCACCAACTGGTAAGGCAAAAGCCGGCAAATTAAATCATTATTTTTATTATTTTAGGCGAATCTTTAATAAATATACATATTTACTAGTGTTGTTTGATATCTGTCTCCAATCCTTGGACACTAATCCACCTCGTAGGTAATATTATATATGTGATATTTAAATCAAAATTATTTATTTCTAGAAAGTATTGGTCCGTCATTTCAACAGATACATCGCACCATTTTAATTCTTGATTTGTGAATAGATGGACTTTTATGAGCACTTAAAGGAATAGAAAAGAGTGGCAAACTCTCACTTTAAACTTTTTCCCATTACCTAATGATTATACAGAGAAAATTTGGTTTTCTTTTCTTTTGTTGACAAAAATTTGAGTGGTTTTCGCTCTAATTATTAGTATAAATAGGAATAATTACACTCCTCTCTTCTGAAGTTTAGTGTAATTATACGTAGATCTCAATGATTTGTAAAATTACATCTAGTATTCTTGAGGTTTGCTTCTGTCTAACAAATAGATCTCCTCATTAGTTAAAATTCACCGAATTTGTTGATATTAGCAAAAGAACTCAATGAAAATTAATATTTACTCTCGATTGACTTATTAATGACTTAATGCAAGCCAAACAAATCTTTTATGACTAAAATACCCTAAAGATATACCTCATCTCATGCATTAACGTATGACGATATATAAGGTTAGTTCGGTCATAAAAATATTTGCTTAACTTACAATAAGTTAATAATAAGACAATCGATAGCAAATATCATTCAATTTTTTTTAGAATATCAACAACTCCGATGAATTTGACTAACGGATGGACCTATTTGTTAGACAGAAGCAAATTTTAAGAGTATTAAACGTAATTTTTAAAACCACATGGGGTCTACGTGTAATTACACCAAATCTTAGGAAAAGAAAATGTAATTGTCCCATATAAATAAAAGCATGCCTTTTAAACTATAAGTTACAGATGTACTTATAAATTAGGGATAATTACATTTACACCCCCTAACCTATGGTCTATTTACACAAACTACCCCTACCATTTGAATAATTACACATACACCCATTAGAATGTAAGCATCATTTACACAAACCATCCCTATTTTTTTAGAAAATTACACTTACTCCCCTCAAACATATCGAAATTATTACACAAGCTATGCCTATTTTTTCGTTATCAAGAATAATTTCTGTAATTATGCAAAAAGTAGAATTGGTTTGTATAAATAAATTATAGATCAGGAAAGGTAAATGTAACTATCCCTACAAATTATCCACCAATATAACAATCGTGTCTGAGAATCAAATTTTCGAACTGATCTAATTATTCATGTAAATAAAAGCATGTCTTTTAAATTATAAGTTGCATACAAATGTAATTATAAATCATCCACCAATATAGCAATCGTCTCGTATAATCAAATTGACCAACTGAGCCAATAAGTCGCGACGAACGATTGGTTTTCTGACGATAAACAAACAGAAAACAGACTTTTAGACGACTGGTAGAGGTACTAATTAATTTCTAAGGAAAGTGACAGTCTATTATTGCAGAATAATGCAGGAAAAAAATCATAAACAAATAATGACCCCTTTTTTTCTGTACAACAAATCTGCATTATTATCAGTTGTTACTGTGCATAGGCTTCATCACTTTGAGCCCCATCAAATTTCTCAAAAGAGCGAGTCTACGTACATACACACAAACATTATGCTTTACTATTTACTTAGCAATGTCTCTTCCTCTCTTAATTTGTCCTTTACACTACCTATTCTTTCCTTCTGTTGGAAGAACAACTCCACGGAAGCTTCTTCTTCCTCTGGGCTTTCCAGCCGTAGTCTTTGAATAACGTCGTGGATCATAGGATTGAACTCTGTTTGAAAGGCCCTGTACATGAAGTATGGCAACAGAGTCGACACGACGATAAGAAGTGTTGCCAGCCAATAGAAAGGACTGGGGGCGCAGGCTTCAACCAGGACCTGGTAGGCCGTCGTGGATATTATAGGCGAGATGGCGCCGTACATCACTAAAAATGCATACCAGAAGGCAATGCTACCCCAGATGAAGAAGTGCTGGATCCAAGTAAAGTAGTTTATGGATATTGCCATTTGGCAGTTCACTGTCCACACGACGCAAGTATACATCATAACCCCGAGAACTTCGAAATCGAGCACTTGGCCATCCTGACGGAAGGCTTGGTGTATTACTGAGCTGGTTGTGAAGAAGAAGATGATCATGGAACTAAGAACCCCGTTTAACATCCAACCGAGGATGCGTGGCCAACTGAAGAGAATGTCGTGGACTCCCTCTTGATACAACATGGGATACTGTAAAGTGATGACAAAATTGAATCATTTATTCCGTTATTTGATTTGAGGCAGGATGTAGGAGGTTTACTGTGGTGAAATGGGTAAATAAAGGGTGTTACCTTCAAACAAAGCCGTGCGGAAACATCTTGATCGAAAACTCCAAGAGCAATGACGGGAAGTGAAGTAAAGAACACGTTGTAGAATGACATGTACCAGTCATTATAAGCAGGTTGGCCGGAGAAGGAAGCATGAGTCTCATACCAGAACAGAGTGAACCCAAATGCAATGTTCTTGTAAAAGAAATAGCATATCTGCATTCATAGCATGACAGAAACTATCAACTGACAAAATGATTATGCTCCAGTTTTATTTCAGTCGCAACAGATGCTGAGACGCACTTGAATTAAGAGGCAAAGATGCATTAGACAATACCATCAAAGCTATTCGTCTGTAGCACCAGTGGCCATGAACCAACAAAAGGCGTTCTAGAAACCGAAACTGTGCAATAGCAAAGTCACTCGACATTGCAGCCTAAATAACAAAATTCCAGAACATCCCAAATTGATCAATATTCAAATTTTGCCATACGAAAAAAAAAAGATGTATATATATATATATATATATTGACTTAAACAGAAGCCACGATTCACCTGCATGCCCTCGACACCACTGATGCCAACCCCAATATCAGCTTCTTGAAGCATGCCGACATCATTTGCCCCATCGCCAATTGCTAGTGTTGTCCTGCCCGTACCCTTTTTAACCAATCTTGTAACCTGAATATCTTCAGCAGTGCCATTGCATTAATTTGCTTCTAAATAATTTTCAAACTTAACAAGACTAGAAGAAATAAAGTCTGTAAAATATACATAAAGATGACACGTACCAGAGCTTTCTGTTTAGGTGTGGACCGACAGCATATAACAGATGCACAATTAATCGCAAGATCCAAGAATGAATTCTCCAGATTCTTGTTCAGAGCAAAGGACAATGACTTGCCATCAATTATCAAGCCACATGAAACAGAGCTTCCCTCAGATGAGCTCAGTTGACGTTTTCCTTCTTTGATTTGATTTGTAATGCTTGCACTTGAAGCCTAAACTGGCCAGAACCATTAAAACGTTTAACTTCAAAATTGATAATCACGGAGATATGTCGAACACTTACCCTTGCCACAGCCTCCTTGTCTCCTTTCTTTTCTAGGTCATTAATTTCTGGAGAGTCTAAAGTAATCACAATTTGCTGCATGTCCTCTCTCAGTAAGCTACAAGCATACCTACAGAAAATATGATAATATAATGATTGTACTACATTGTCCCATTATGGTGTAGAACGAAAAAATGCAGCTGTCAGGAGAGCAGCAGAAAATGTTAAAATCAACCAAGGCAGTTTCTCGTACCCAATATTTATCGCTGTCTCCATCTTGTCACCTGTAATAACCCAGACTTTGATTCCGGCATTTGCAAGCTTGTCAATGCATTCAGGAACCTGTAGAGTACATACAAGAAATGATCAATAGTGGAGACAGTTGAGAAATGAGCATTTACATCATTCTAAATGAGATGCAAAGACTAAAAAGTGCAGGTTTTAGATTGACCCCTCTTTGCAGTTTGTCCTCAACAGCTGTAGCACCAAGGAGAATTAAATCCCGTTCGATCTTATCAGCAGCAGCATCCACCAATGCATCTCTATCAGCACTTACGGATGTCTGGGCCTCCAGAAACTCCTCTTCCCATGACTTAAACTCTTCTTCGCTAAGCTCACGGTATGCAACTACTAAAGTTCGTAAACCTGCTTCAGCATATCTTTTTATATGATCCATGGTTGTAGATACAAAATCTGGCACATCCTCTGAAAGCCTTTCAAACATTACACTGCATGAAAATACGCAACATACAAGCAAAGAGAGATTGTGAAGATTCATATCATCTCTCAATAATAAACAAGACATTTCTAGCATATCAGTGTCCTCGGAGAGTAAAACCTGTCTGCGCCCTTGCAGAGTAGCAGCAACTGGTTGTCAGCATTCTTTACAATCACAGACATTCTTTTCCGAGCACTACTGAACTCCAAGATATGAAGTAGCGTATATGATCTGGAAAAGTAAACATCGCACACAGTTTAGGCAAACAAAATATCTGCTTCACTTTTTTACAATGAGAAAGAATTTCCCAAACAAATAATACATGAGATTCCAAAGAGATTGCACCTGTCAATTTTCCTGTCACTCGTATGATCTAGTTCGTGCAAAGAGATGCTAGTTTGTGTTCTTTCAAAAAATTCAAAGCCAAGTTCTCTTGCAGCAATGACAAACGCAGCTTCATCAGGTGACTCAGCTTCATATGTGATTTCACCTGTTTCTTGATTGACCTCAGGAATGGCTGTATGGCAGAGAGCTAGCACTCTAAAGAACTTCTGAATCATATCCGCATGAGGTTCATTTACCCATTGACCATTCATAATACGTTCATCACTGAAGTTGAAACCTTTAATTGATTTTCCTGAGGCCACGGAGTTATCACTAGACCTTTGTATATCAGACGAAGTAATTCCAGAATCACTCACATCCCCTTTTCTCTTCGCTAATGCTCTCTCAACTTCTGTCATACCACGGCCATAAGCCACTCCAGCTATCGAGCATTTGACGAAATCCATGGAGTTGCATGTCAAAGTACCAGTTTTATCAGAAAGAACAGTATCCACCTGACCAAGCTCCTCGTTCAAATTGGAAGTCCTTGCATGTGCTGGCTTATCCATTTCCTCATAATACATATCCTGATCTTGATTAATGAATATACTTTGTAAAACTTTTACTATCTCAATGGATACATAAAGGGATATAGGTATAAGATATCCATACAACATAAGCCCAGTCAAGAAATGAAAAAACGCAGCGAGTGCTGATCTTTTCGGGTCGTAAAACACAGTTGTATCGTCTGGTCGGAGATACCACCTCTTTAACTTTCCGTCGACAATGTCGTTCTTGGTGGTGATTCCAAAAAAGAAAGACCCGACAAAAGATACCAAGATTAGCATACTAAAGAGAAGATATATTATTTTATCCATCTTTCTCTCAATCTTACTCCTCTTAGAAGGTGGATCTGTAGCATTCTGCATAACTTTAGTTTCATGACCAGTGAAAACAACCACACCGTACACATACTCGGTGTTTCGCAATTTAGAATCTCTTAAGAGAAGCTGTTGAAGAGAAAGGGCATACTGCTGACCATCATAGTAAAGAGTTCCGACAAAAGTGTAAAGATCATCGTTCGGATCCTCGCACTTGATGACAGCCTTAAATTGCTGAAAGGAATTTTCCTCCTGCAGAGAGGCCGTAACATCTAAAGCATGCTTCACCTTTAGATTAGTTTCTCCATCTAGATTCGTAGTTTCGACATAGCAAATCCCATCCTCATAGCTTGACGAAAGAAGAAGCAGATCTGCAGGAAAATATTCATCCTTGTAAACTTTTACAAGATCGCCAACTCTTAGTTTCTTCCATCTGGTATCTTGAAAATTATGATTTCTATCATAAACTTGAACCTTTCGATTGTTCGCCTCTATATCCTGAAATGATTTTCTTAATCAGAATCCAGTACTTGGAATAAGCTAAACCTACAGGCAGGGCAAAACTATGTAGCAACCAATGCCGTGGCAATTTCCATCAGAAAACAGGAAACAACAAATGGAAAGTTCCAAGAACTTCTGTTTCTAAACAATAGCATATTTTGGAAGAAAATAACTATGATACAACTTGTTGTGTTTCTTGATGTCTGAAATTCTTCTTCTGATACACAACTCATGCATTCCTAAAACAGACATGATAACTTAAGAGAATAAAGCAATTTGAATAACATATGTGCAGTAAAATATAATTATCAAACAGAAAGAATGCCTAAGAAATAAACAAAACCAAATGCAACAATGTGCTGAAAGAACTCAAGAAAGCAATAAAATACAAAACCTGTTTCCTACGCCTCCAATCTTCGACTGCTTCCTTAGCCATTGTCGCTCCAATCACAGCAATCAAAGGTGCAAGAATGCTAGAAGCAGTGTATGGTGCCAACGGACTAAACGATACACAAGCTACCACAAGAAAATATATATTTGCAACCCTCCTAAACTGCTCGAACAACGATTTGGGAATAAAATTAAAGGCGTTGTACTTGGTAGTCGAAACGTAATTACTGCAATACCTAAGCACAAGCTGGTCCGGATTATCAGGGTCGTTACAGTACACAACCCTCGAATAACCCTTCTGCCCAATTTGACCATGTTGATCTCTAAAAGAAGATTTAAAACAAGAAAATGAATACAACCTACTAAACCGGATCCCTTTCCTCCTGGGACCAGTCATTTCCCCTGTAACACACTTTCTACAATTTCATCCCTTTCTCCACCCCCACAACCAATTCTTGAATGAACTAAAAATTTCACTGTTCAAATCAATCAATACAACAACAACACTAATTTCACAGCAGGGAGATCACTTAGTCTACATCAATACACAGTAAACAACAAGATAACTCCTCCATCAATGAGCGGCAACAAATACTTGCAGAATGCATATATAGCAAGGCATCAAAACCACAAGGAACAAGCTCCCATTCTTGATCCAAAGGGGATAATAAATTAATCAAACATAAAGCCAAGCTGAGCCGCGAAGAAAACCTCAAAAGAACCCTAAAACCTCAACGTTTCCCCCAGAAAATTCTTTACTTTGATACCAAGTTCCAGAGATTTCTTCCTTCAGCCATTGGCGTATACATACACAAGTATACACTTACAACTGTCTGTATATACGTTTCTGCCTGTGAGAGAGAAGTATAAATAAAACCCCGTGTGCGCTTTCTTTCTTTCTTTTTCTTTAAGAGAGAGAGAGAGGAGAGAGAGAGAGAGTGTGTGTGGAGAATGGAGTAGTTAGTTCAGCTACTCGGGGAGTACTTATGACTTTTAGCTTTGCCGCAGCTATAAGCAGAAAGCGATAAGCGGAGGGGTGGGGGTGGGGGTGAGGGTGAGGGTGAGGGGAACAATTTGTTCGGTGTAATCAATAATTCTATCATCAGTTGGCATGAAAACATATACATTGCTGATGCAGTAGAAGTAGGGACTCGGTCTCATGTTTTGCTTTGCTGTTGGATTTGATTCCTACCTCGTATTTATCTATGTTTGTGTTACAACTTCTCAGTGCCCACTTTTACGGACCTTTCAACTCTTGTATTCATTATGATATTGTATTTACCGGTTCAGATATTAATAAAAAAAATTATTTCAAAGACACTGATCTTATTAATCACCATTTAATGAAAAGGTCATACACATTTATTAGATATTGCGTGGTATATTTTCTAAATATTTGTTGTAGTTTCGCTATTGAGGTTACGTATTGATGTGATTTGTAACTCAATTAATGTCGAGTTATTGTTTGTTATGATTTGATCTATGTTTTACAATTTTATTTTGAAAATACGTTTCAATAAGCTTCTCATCTATAACTGATATGGATATTTACTTATATCATCAACTTCTCAAACGAGAGCTTGGGACGGATACGTGAGGGCGTTTTCATAAATAGCGTCAACTAATATATTTGTTACTCGATCAATACTCTATTCACGAGATATTGTCTATTGTGCTTTTGTACGATCCCCCTGTCCTCGAAAAGCAAATCGCTAGGAAGAGAATCTTCAGGCTTATAAATCACCAAACTCTTCGCTTTCAATTAATATGGGAAGTTTGCGTGCATTACTTATCTCAATTCATGCAATAAAAGCATTTTTGTGTAAAATTGTGAATTCAACCTTTTTATTATAAAACTGATTAATACCTTTTTTATGGTATGCTATTCTTTAATAAAATATTTTACCATTTTTTTTTTACTTTTCAATCTCTTCTCAACTTCCACCATTATTTTCTTCTCCATTCTTTTCTATCTTCCTCTTTTTATAAATATATATATATATACATTTCACCAACTTTTGTTTCTCTCCCTTCTAATTTTTTCTCTCTTCTCAGATATGTACATTCTATTTCTTATCTAATTATTTTTCTCAACAGTTTTCTCTCAATTTTCTTAATATTTTTACTTTCAGTTAAAATATATACTTTTAAAATAATAATTTAAGTTGAATAAATACTCCCAGTTTTCTTGTATATATATACTTGGTTTATGGTACAAAAGTAGGAGTACAGGCATTAATAGTAGGCCAACCCTTCTATCATAAAAATCCAATCGGCCACAACTACCATGTGAGTGCGTGGCGCAATCTGGACCGTCCAGCACGATAGATGAAAGTTAAGACAGGGAGAGGAAAATGAAGTTCAAGAGTGAACCAAGCAGTGGAGTGCGGGTGATGGTACAGTCGTACTCGTACGTTGACTGATCTTCGGTATATGGGTGTACGGCGGAGGCGTGCACCCAGTGTGCGTTAGAAACTATGGACCAACCACTGGGTAATACAGTAGTGGTACTTCAGCATATCATTTGTTTGGTTTTTCTATTTTTTCGGTAAAATGTAACTATCATCTCAATATTTAGATTTAGGAATTTCATTTTTTCTTATTTTATTTTTCTACTACTTGCGACTTAATTGGTGCCCTGTTGTCTGAGACCTTGTCCCCTTTTACTTTGTAGTAATTTCACAGGTTTGTTTTGAGAAAACTCCTTGCTGGAAAAATGAGGCATTGTGTTTATAAACCGCTCAATTTTCTCGTATGCAACTGATGTGGGATGCTTGCGTACATTATTAACCCATAAAGACCAAAGGTTTGAAACCTATAAACGATGCTAGATGATGCGACTCGTGACGGGAAGGGTACCCCATTGTACAAAGTATCATCTGCTCTGATTTCATAAGAGCGCTTGCCTACATCAATTTCCTTTGTATATTTACAGTTGTTATAGATTGTTTAGAACTTATTTTCAAATAATTTCTCGGGTTAAATTCGTTTATTTTTTCTGTTAGCATAGTTGATTTTCAATTCTTTTAATTTTAAATTAAATTTTAAAAAATTAACTCCAAGATCTTCGAAGCATTTGAAGTTTTAATTCACTTATTACTAATGGTGTGGTTTTGGGCAATTACTAAAAATATGACAACGTCACAAATTAAATTTCCAAGCAATGTGACGTGATATAGAAATCAACAATCTTAATCTTATTGAAATTACACACGCAATGAATGACAATTAAAGATGACATGAGTTGTTCAGCGATCATAGTCATTCTACAAACAAGTTATAAGATAAATTATATTATTAATGATACTAAAAGTTGGGAGATATACAAAATAACAACATAAAAATGTCAATAGAGACAACAAAAAATATCATAATAATAATAAATTGTAATAATAAAATTGACTAACAATACTTATATAATCTTAATATTTTCTGGCGTGGAACATTTCTTTCCGTGAATGGTTTCGAAAATTGTTTGATACTCATATTCATCTCATTGACAACACATTCGAGTCTGCGTTAATTCTGTCTTGATTTGGAGCAAAAGAACCATTATACTTTTTAGGGTTTAATGTAATTTGCCTCCCTATGATATTGCAAATGAACAAATTATCCCCTTATGAAAAAGAAATAGCAATTTACTTTCCTGTATTATTTGAAATGGAGCAATCTACCTCCCTGTCTAGGGAGGTGAATTCCTCCATTTTAATAAACACATACAGGAAGATAGATTGCTCCATTTTAATAAATACAGAGAGATAAATTTACATATTTACAATGTTATAGGAAAGTGAATTGTTATTTCATTTTTCATAAAGGATAATTTACATATTTACAATATTATAGAGGAGTTGTTTGCCTTTTTTCCATACCCTTTATACGGATCAAGAAAAAATTAGCACAAACTCATCCATATTGACAGCAAAACTCAAGCTTGACTATCTGACAACTTTTAAAATTTCTTACGAATTCAAATATTCCGCCCCATTTTTTTTCCTATTTAAATATTTAAGGCCTATTCAAGAAACAATAACATCGTGCACTTTTGTGGGTGCTGACATGAAAAGAATGAGAATATTAACAAGTATTTGTTAAATAATATAATGAAGTGAAGTATTTTGAGAAATTGAGTTCTCACAGTCACGCACCTAAACCCGGCCGCCGCACCATCGCTCTCACTCTGTGTGTTGTCTCGGGCCGTGAGTCACAAGCGACAACCGTGGCAGAATAGAAGGGTCGGTGGTGCTGGCCCGGTGGATTAAAGTTTTGTTTAGTGAACAACATACTCCACGTGCTAAATGGGCCCAACCTGTTGTAGTCATTTGGCCCATTTCAGAAAATAGCAATGCACGAGCACGACTGCTTCACATCATTTCAATCACGGAAATAAAGCACTCAATTCTCTTTCTATTCTTCCTTTCCTTTTTCTTTTATTCTCTTTTTGTAGAATCTTCAAAGTTCAAACTTTTGCTTCTGGAGTTGTTAATTATTGATTTATACTGATATGAAGTCTAAATTTAAGTTAAATACGGGACGTCTTATAAATCACGTGTCGGGTATAAAATTCCTACATAACTACATGTTAGGTTGTGAATAAAATAAAAATGTATTTTCTTATAGGCTCACAAAACTTAAATTAATAAGACAGTTTAGAGATGAAACTCGAGAAAATAGCAAATATGAGAAACTGCACTTCCCATCTTGAGCTGTGTTTATATAAACATTATCGAGTAATGTAATTTATCATAAAAATATTAATTCGATTTTAATCAGATTATTAATAAAATCATGTAAATCGCTATTTTCAAACAAAAATAAGTTAAAATCAGTATGCCTGATTGATAGAGACATAAATCCAAAACCATTTATATATTATTATTAAAAATATATTTGAAAGCTTTTTAGTCATTCACAATAATCCATATATGACCCACACATCATTGTAGACCAAAATTCGAAAAATTTCAAAAAACTCGTAATTGTACTCTTAGTTAGGAGTTAGGACATCACTTAAGGGTCTGAAATGATTATAAATTAGGCCAAGTCTAAGTGCAATATCTTTGACACGACTAAAATATCCAAAAAATGAAAAGATATATATTCTTTTGACATGACTAGAAAGGAATAAATTCAGGCTTCTTGATTCAGGTATATGATGAAATATCCCCTAGAACTAGAAAAGGCCCAAATATCACTGTCTTGGGTCAGTGTCCAATATCCTTTCCATATTGGGCCTTCCTATGGTTCAGAACAATAGCCCAACTAATATTACAATTAATAAGCATCTAAATCAATAAACATTTGCAAAAACCATTTGACTCTATAATATTATTATTTTAAATAAGACGATACACACAAAAATAATAATAATAAATGCATTAAGTATTTATCCAAACAGACTTAGCAATAGATGAGAACATGACAAGTTGCTTAATTATCAGGAAAAAAAATATAACATTACAACATTAGAAGTAATACAAAATATTATAATCATATTTTTAATAAATAACAGAAAATGGACAACCAATACAACCAGCCTTCTTCGATCTACTATAAGTCTTTACCGCTATTAAAACCATTATATTTATATATTTTTTTTTCAAAAAAAATTATGAAATGATATTGATAGTTGACTAATAATAGTTCCGATTCATGTGACTCAATCATCTCTCTTTACCTGTCCTCCCCCAGATTCCCACTGCTTAAGTCGCCGATTAGATCGACGGCTCAAATCACCTCAACCCCGTCCCCGGTCCAACTTCTCGGTCCCACACCAATGTGCTTCTCTCACTTATACAGTTGTACTCTCATTTCTATATACTTAATTTTTTAATTAATTTCCTTTCACAAATGGAGTCATAGAATTTCCGGTTCGGCTGTATCTATCTTTATTACTCCACAAATATATCTCCTGCCAAATTATTCCAAAATACTAGTATAAACTTTATCTCTGTAAATATAATTACTCAGAGATACTGGAAATTGTAAAATTTCATCTGCTTTTACTTTTTTTATAAAAAAATTTCTGAAAAACAAAAGTAAATTTGGAAGCTCTATTTTTTTTTTTTTTTGGTTTCCTTATATTGGAAAGCCTCACTCAATCATAAAGTTATTAGTTTAGTGAGTCCGTAGGCGGAAGAGCTTGTATCTGATTGATGATTCTATTGACATCGTCTACGGCGGATTAGTCCAAACGAGAGGATTTTATCACCGCGGGGGGAGGTGTTCGCTCGGCTTGCACTTCGTTGACGGTTAATCAGAGGCTGTTTTCTGTTTTGTTTACTGTCCAGGAATCTCCAGCGCCGAAACCCTAGGTTCGTTTGGAACACTATCAGAACTGCTGCTGAATTGATGAGTGTTTATCGGTTTGCGGTCTAGTTTCTATCGTGATTGTTACTTTTGCTGCGTTCTTCAATTTTCTGCTGCCTGGTGTTGGTGGAGAGCTGAACTTTTGTTAAAAGCTTTTTTAAGATTCTTTTGAGTTGGTCATGTTGCCATTTGGAGATCGTGTTGGTTATGCGTTTTCGATTGATGCTCCAGGGGTATTGGAGATCTTGTTATTCGAAATTTTAGCTTGAGCGCAACCTTGCATTGGAGTAGCACTTGAGTAATTTGGTTGAAGCTCTCTTCTATAGGACAAGCGGAACTGTTTGTTCTTTTGGTCAATGTTTAGTTGTTTAGCATTACACAATTTGCTTTACTTAGTATCGTTCTTAGCTTTTCCTTGATCTCACTCTATCACATAGCCATTGGACTTAGTCTATGAATCTGCAGTTCCTTTGATGTAAATATGGCATTGTTGTAAATTGAGGCTTCAGTTGTGCTTGCTAAATTCATGGTGCATTTTACTGGTGGAAACGAATGCAACCAACTGCCTTTCTATTTCTGTTAGACTGTGTCTAATCTTTTAGTCACTTCAGATTATGTGATTTGAGATGATTGAGTAATGATTATATATCCCTATAGACATTTTCTTTGTAGCCACAGCACCTTGAGCCACCTCGATTTAGGCAAAATGGAAGAATATAAAACAGCAGCACAGTGCAACTTCTTCTCCGGTTATGAATATTTAAAGTGATTAGGTGATAGATTTTAAAATTTCATAGATCCATAATTAGGTGATGAAGCTTCCTAAAGAAAGCAAGCTGTTTTGTTTACCTGAGTTGAGGTATGTGAACTTTGTTGGTTTGTATACTTTCACATGATCCTGTGACTTCATCTGGGATAGTATTTCAATGTCTTTAAGCGACATATGACAAAGACAAAATTGGAGAATTTGTCAACTTCTAGAATTTGACAATCTCAAGTAGTGAGTTAGGGTTTCTAAATGGGTGAGTTAAGTTTCAAATTGCATGTACTGATATTAGATTCAAAGAAATTCAGCTTGAATTCTGAGATATGTTACCCACTCAAGTTACATATTTTCAACTCATTATTCCTAGTTTTGCTTTTGGAAGACCCAGTGAGGAGATGGGGTATATCCTGCAAAGATTAAAGTGTGCTATTATCACTAGAGTAATTTATCTTGCCTTTCGTTAGACCTGTCTGTTCACAGAATGTGATAAGCTGATAAGTATCACTGGTTTGAATAGTATTTTTATTCCTGTGATTATGCACTCAAGATTGACGCATTTCTACCCCCCTGGTTATCTGATTCCATAATGTTATCTTTGATTGAAATTTTTTATTTTATTTAGGCAGATAAATATAACATCAGCTTTTTCTGAACAGGTGAATTTGGCTCTTTACATTTAGCTGAACTTCTGGAATTTCACAAGACAAGAAATTCTCGGAGAAGTATGAAGCATGGGCCTGATTGACCTCTCTCATCATATATAGAACTGGATAGTAATCTCTTCTATAGGTGTTGAAATACAGTTCTACTAGTTATCTTCAGGCATCCCGGGAGGCTTTGATTGTTAGTGTGTGAATTTCAGTGGCTGTTTTGTTCTTTCTGTTTGTTCTGTCGGAAGGTTCATGATTGGATATTGACCTGGGATGGAATCCACAGCAAAATATTGGGGCTTGGAATATATAATTTTGAGGCTGCGGCAACCTTTTGTAGATGAGGACAATGTTAAATTATTGGCATCGTCATGACATTGCTTGGCATCCTGCCACCTTTGTCTGTAGCCAGTTGATGTTTAATAGGGCATCAAGTTGTAAAAGAGTAACATTGTAACATAAGCAAAATCATGGAACAGGCTTCTGAGAAAAAATATCCCCTTACTGCGAAAGATTACAAGTTGTATGAGGAAGTTGGAGAAGGTGTCAGTGCTACTGTTTATAGAGCTCTTTGTGTTCCACTTAATGAGATAGTTGCAATCAAGGTTCTTGATCTTGAGAAGTGCAACAATGACTTGGTATGTAATCCTATTCTCAATGTTCTATTTAAATGAATGTGTCCTTTATACAGTTTTACAGTGTGGGGAGCAATCTAACTTCTTCTGCTGCTCTTTTGCTGTGACGTCTTTTGAACCCATCCTCATGTTTCTGACTTTATGTTTCCATATTTTCCTAAGATCTGAATCATTTCCATTTTTTAGTTGCTTTCATGCCTTGATGCCACCATTATATTTTCTTTTCTGTGGTAATGTATGTCCTATTTGGTTTTTCTGTCAATAACATGAAATTTTATTTCATGTAATTAGTATCTGCGGAACTCATTTTAAGAGCCGGAATTTCAGCCAATTTGAACTTGTGTGTGTGCCACAATTTCATATAGAAAGCTTGAGTTCACGAGTAATATGCTCTGCACACCAAAACGTCATTTAACACGGCATTATTCAACTTCTGACATGAAATGAAATTTCTAAATATGTGTTTCTGAATGAGAAGAAATTGGTTGTAAAGGCAAAGCTAGCGGATGGAGTGAGAATTTTGAAGTAATGATTTTGTACTTGGAGCAAGAATCAGGAAGGCACTAAGCTGTCAATATGTGCAAGGCAGAAAAATATTGTCTTAACTGTTAAATCCTTATTAAGTATTAATAATTTCTAGTTGCAATTGCGACAACTTTTTTCCTCTCTCTCACTCTCACTATTGGGTTGTCAAATCAATAGGATGGCATTCGGCGTGAGGTACAGACAATGATTTTGATTGACCATCCGAATGTCTTGCGAGCTCACTGCTCCTTCACCACCGGCCATAACCTATGGGTTGTGATGCCATACATGTCTGGTGGATCTTGTCTTCATATTATGAAATCAGCTTTCCCAGAAGGTTTTGAGGAGCCTGTTATTGCTACATTATTACGCGAGGTTCTGAAAGCTCTTGTTTATCTTCATGCTCATGGACATATCCACAGAGATGTGAAGGTATCAGTTTTGCACTTTGTTTTCTATTTAATGTTCTTTACCTTTTCCTTCAGACTTTTGTATGCTATTCGATTTGTTGACTTGAGTCCTTTTTGCATTTACCAATATAGATTCATCTTGTATTCTGGTTCTCTGACCTTCTTCTCAATCTTTTAGCTTCTCTGGTAATATTAGACATCTTGGCCTCGGCCATCTTTGTTATTTCACACCATTTATGGTCATTTGCCTCATGTGGTACATGATTGATGTGCTTTTGTCCCTCCAACCAATTGTTTCTGCCCTTCCTGCTTTAATATTTTCAACAGCCATATCTATTTACTTCTCTTTCTTTGTTACACACTGCAGGCTGGGAACATACTTATTGATTCTAATGGTGCTGTTAAATTAGCAGACTTTGGAGTTGCTGCATGTATGTTTGATACTGGTGATCGTCAGCGTTCAAGGAATACTTTTGTTGGGACGCCATGCTGGTAAACTATCTTGCATGAGTGGCAATTTTATGTGTTATTAGGTACCTATTGTTTTCCACATGGACAATTATATTGACTTTGAACCTTCTTTTTTTGGCTTAAATGTATATGTTACACCAGGATGGCTCCTGAAGTCATGCAACAATTACATGGATATGATTTCAAGTGAGCATCTTGTGAACAAATTTATTCTATCAATTTCTTTAACTTAGTTATGTTTCTATTCTTATGCAAAAATTTTGCTTTGACAGAGCAGATATCTGGTCATTTGGAATAACAGCACTTGAACTTGCTCATGGTCATGCACCATTCTCCAAGTACCCACCAATGAAGGTTGTTATAGTATCATTTATCTGAATCTTACTTTTCAATCATAATTTGCAGGAACATTATTGATCTGAACCGTTTTCTGTTAACTGAATGCAGGTTCTGCTGATGACTCTACAAAATGCGCCACCTGGGCTGGATTATGAAAGAGACAAAAGATTCTCTAAGGTTTGCCTTGTTTAAGGAAAATTGTACTGCCGAATTTTGTGTATTGTTGCTGAAATACCGCATTTTGCAGTCTTTCAAGGATCTGGTTGCTGCTTGCTTGGTGAAGGATCCCAAAAAACGTCCCAGCTCTGAAAAACTTTTGAAGCACCCTTTCTTTAAACATGCTCGCTCAACTGATTATTTGGCGCGTACGATCCTTGATGGTCTGTCTCCGCTAGGTGAACGTTTTAGGAATCTTAAGGTCTCGTGCTAATCTCATTCTTTTGCCTTTCTAATGGCAATTTCCTCATTACTCTAATTTTTGCCTTCTCAGAATTTCTCTATAACCAAATTGCATTTCAGGATAAAGAAGCAGATATTCTTTTACAAAATAAGGCACTATATGAGGACAAGGAACAGTTATCACAGGTAAGCAGCCAAAGCAAATCAAATTTACAAAATTCGTTTAAAGAAGAAACACGCTTAGAAATGTTATACTTTAAAACTGCAAATTGGATTTGCATGATTTTGAGTCTTATTTTGAAGTTGATTGAGCATATCTCACTTACTCTGAAACTCTATTTCAAATAAACCACCAAATATTTCAACAATCCTGCAAATGGACTTCCTGGTCAAAAACTCCATTCAGGGTAGGCAAACACCTCCATAATTCTATGCATTTGGATCAGCTTTCCCTCTCTATCCGCCTTATTTTCTTCTGTGTGCTTGGCTTTGCTTACCAAGTCCAACGTGGACAAGACTTCATATATGCAAATATTCAGGAACCAAAACTGTGTCAGAGACCATAATTTTCATAATTAATTGAAAGAGAAACCTCCATTCAGCAACCAGAAGGAAGTCAAAGTGCCAACTCTCTTGTGCTTAAGCAACTTCTATTATACTTGTCTTAAAATGATGAGGCAGTTAAGCTTGCTGGTACCTTGTGCTGAGGCTCCGTATATCTTTTACCTTAAACCTTCAAGCAATTAGAATGACTGATCTGATGTTAAGTAGTTATTTAATGCACCTATACTAGTCAATTTCTTGTGCATCGAAACTGATGAGGCAGTTGGGCACCTTCAGCGAGCATTTGGTAAGGCTGTAGTAGATGGATCATTTGTGTGCATTAACCTTCAATAATAATTAGAATTACCAGACCTGAGGTTGAGTATATATTTAACACTTATATTTTATCTTTCTGAAAAAAAATATTTCAGCTGGATGCCTAAGACGAGACAATTTAAACCTGTATTTCTGAAACTTAAAGAAATTAACGATGGAGCGTATGCCAATGGGAATGCCATAATTGGGTGAATAAGACTGAGAAGATCAGAGAGCATGTGATAAACCTTAGGAAACAGTATTAGTGAAGAAATAGGCAATTCATTGTTTATAAATATATTGTGGATTTATTTTCATTTATTCATGCTCTTATCATGCTTTGGCCTTATGTGTAATTACTGTAATGGTAAGATTGGGTCTTCCAGTGGCTGCATGTGATTTCTTCTTTTCCCCTTAAACTAAAGATAAATGGTTAAGATACGATCATCCAATACTAGCCCAATAAAATTACAAACTTTTTTCCCAAACACATTATGTACAGCAGTTGAGATTCTACCCTTACCATGACCTGTTGTTATCTGCAGCAAGAGTACATTCGAGGAATCAGTGCATGGAATTTCAATCTCGAGGATCTGAAGAATCAAGCTGCCCTCGTACGCCATAAATCCACTGATAAGTTGGTGAATGATTCGCTTCCTAAATGCCAGCTTTATAAGGTCTATCTGTTGCTTGCAGATTCAAGATGATCCTGTTTTAAGTTCAGAAGAATCAAGTGTGAGTGAGAAGCACACAGATGGCCATGATGATGTTGTTTCCCCTGTGGATAGGGTGTGCTCCGAGCGGGCTAATCACTCAAATGCTGCATCTCAATTGGAAGTAAGAGTTATGACTGGAGATATCACATGGTTCTCCCGCCTTTGTTTATCCACACACACACACACCCTTTTAATACTTTATAGTTTCTTTGCATTACCTTATTCTCCTTTTGTTTTTCTGTAGTTTGTTTATTATTTTCTAGGATGAGCTCAATGACATTGATGGTTCTTAATGGCATTGCCGACTTTATAGCTTCTGCACATTGCCTTATTATCTGTTTGGTTTTCTTTCCTGACATGTATAGCTCTTAATTATCGTAGGAGGAACTCAACAATATTGATGATTTGGAGAATTCACTTGCTGCATTTCCTATAAAACCTCTTCAGGCTCTCAAGTATGCCATCAATATCTATTTGACTTGTTAGCTTCTGCTCTTGGTTTCCAGCTAAGATAATGTTTCGTCTTTATTTGTGTCAATTTGCTTGCTAGCTGCTACTACAGTGCTATGTCAAGCTTAATTGGGTGTAGTGTAGTTTTCTGATGCATATATTCTGATAAGAGAATACTTCTCCCAACATGATGTCAAAAGAAGAAATGAAATGGTCAATAAGTTCTTTACTGTCTTATGTCAAACCTGCTTGTTTTTTTCTCTCTTCTAAAGAATTTAGTGATTCCTTGCCTATCTTACTCTGTAATGTTCATTGTTGAATTTGAACTCTTCTTTTGTGTGAGATCAACATGTTCGAACCAACTTATAGAATAGAAGATCTTTTGAGTTACTCTTTGCATGCTCTTAGCACTTGAACACATGAAAGAAGCTTCGTGTGTGCGCCTACTTCGTGGCCAAATATGCAAGCCACCAGCGTTTGGACTTTTTTCCTTTTCAGTTTCTCAATTAGAAAAGACTCAACCGTCGTCTTTATGCTCATAAAAGAGGAAAATGTTGAATGTTTGCTGGTGTTACTGGAATCAAGCATAGGTATTATAAATGCTGTAAATACGCATCCTTAGGCTTCTTGTGATTCCCAACCCATGACTGGATTGATGAGTCAATTTGAGGATTTCATCAGCCACCACAGTGTGATTTTAGATGTTCACTGTGCAAATGCACCTGTAAGGACTGAAGTTATTGAACTTATGGAAGTCTTCTATTAAACACAGAGGTTGTTTTGATGTATGCGATGATGACATGGGTGCTGGTAGTCCAAATTCGAGAGATTCTGCCCATTCAGATTCTGAACAGCAAAGTCAACAACAGTCATTGATGGGTGATGTGGATCGAGAATCAGGAAGAGACGATGCTGGAGATTCTCGTCAAAGCTCTTTGTCATACTCTGTCACTGCAGCGAGAAAAAAGTTTCCCAGTGGTTCGCTGCTGCAGGATAATGTTCTCTCCCATAAAAAATTAACTGGTGATGGTGACAGGTACATTCATCTCTTTAAGGTTTAGAATCCATATTCTATATTGAGAAGGTAAACACATGTTTGTGTTGATAGTCATATGGCTGGATTGAACACTGGTTGCCTCTAGAGTCTAGATTATAACTACTGACTTTCCTCTTGGGCAAGTAATTTTTGCTGAGTTTTCTTTTAACTCTATGGATGTATGTTCTTTACAGATACAGATGTTAAATCTATTCAATTTTCATCTTCAGACTTGCCTGCTTATTTTTCTTTCTCGTTTCCTGTGTCACGGGGAGGGTTTGTTTTGGTAGCTGAGAGGATTTGTGGGTGAAAATGCTCCAAGTTTCCTTTAGACTACGAAATAGGTTTACTAGTAACGAAAGAAATATCCAAGTTGCTAAAAGGTTTTGTGGGGACTTAAACCTGATCTGCATCCAAGATTTGTTCGTAAGTATACATAATGAGAGATATTGCTGAAACTCAGATGATCACATTTGCACATTCTGAGTATCATGTGGTATACAAGTCAACATGCTGGTTGAGGAGTTTTGTGTTCCTACACTATAAATGTGATACTTGTTACGAGTATTCTATACTATTTCTTGCTTCTGCTTCCTTGCATTTCGTGTAAACTTGTTTCTGACTTTGTAATCTCGTTTTAATTTATATGAAGAGAATATCACCAACCAAAATACCCGGCTGAGCGGAATTATAGTGGCCCACTGCAGTATCGTCAGAAGAAAGATTTTAGTAACTCTACAGCTGGTAATTCATTTAGACCAAAAATTGTGCATTATTTTCTCAGATAAACCAACCTAAGCTATCATATTAATTATTTTACTTGATACTTTCTTGTTTCATCTTACTTTATAATGTGCATTTTAGGGGAGGATCCGTCGGAAGGTGCTCTCATTGAACGGAGAGGACGTTTTAAAGTCACCTCAGCAGATTTGAGTCCAAAGGTATCAGTTAGGTCATATCTTATATGTTGGTTGCAGCTACCACCTTATGTTTTTATTTTATATTGTTAAGAAATTGAAATGAGAAGTTATAAATTTAGGGTTAGTACGAATGCTGCAACTAACAATCAAGTAAATTTAGTGTTGATGTTGTACCTAGCAAACTTTTCTTGGATATACATTGTTCTTTTTCCACTGTGATTAGTTGGTGATGTTTACTCATTCCTTGTCTCCTTAATGGCAAGTGCCACCATTAGTGGATAAGATTTTTCCATGTAGTGTACAATTAAAAGTCGTAATCATTTGTGTTTTTACTTCCAATATTCTTTCTGCTATGAGTACATGCCCTAATGATGCTCAGCTCAAAACAGTGAGCTAAACATGGCTCTACTTTTAGGCAATGGCATTGTAACCATTGCCTTTTTTTTAATCTTATCCAGGGTCCAGTCAACTACTTTAACTCAATTGCTGGTGGTTCCACAAGCCCAACAATTCCAAGCGTCTCGGCTGCTTCCATTCTCCCATCGTTACATTGCATTTTGCAGCAGAACGCCATCCAAAGAGTAAGCTGTGCTCAACTCGCCCCTACCTTATTTCGTTGACATGTTTCTTACTTGTGACTACTCATCTTATCAGGAAGAGTTACTTAAATTGATGAAGTTTGTGGAACAAGCCTCAGGTAATGCCATATATCTTAATCTCTTGCATGCCCATTTTGCTTTTTGCCTCAACTTAGTATGACAGATTCTGATTTTTCTTGTGTGCAGGCAATGCTGGTGAGTTGACGGAGGCAGGAATAAATGATTTTGTGCAGGTAGAGTTGCTTATGTTCAAAAGAATCCAGTGATTTTTTCCAATTTGGCTCTGCGCTGATAAGATTATCAATTCTTCTGTGGTTTACATTTTGGAATGATTTTCACGATGCTGTACTGTACAAATTTGCTGCTCATTCACAAGGAACTGAGTATAATAATCTGTTTGGTAATTATAGCAGATGAGCCCTAGTTCTGTGAGGGAGCGAGAGTTGCAAGCTCAGGTGATTCAAATGCAACAGAGGTATGAAGCAAAACCCTTGATTGTGCTGTGGGCTTGCTTTGATTTAATGTCCTACCATGCTTAAACGAGTTTAACATTTCAGCATTGGAAGTCTGGTTGAAGAATTACAGAGACTAAAGACGAGAAATAGTCAGGTTTGTATTCGGTTGGTAACCCAGTAAACGGCTTAGTTTCAAATATTTGGGGTTTCACATTTCTTTTTAATTTACATGGATGACAATCTGTTTGCTATCCGATATTGTCAATATTTCTGCTGTCTTTATGTTTTATTTTTTGGTGGAGAACATAATTTTGCCTTCAAAATGATTTTTCACAAAACTTGGATTACTTCATGGGTCGCTTTGTTTGTTGCCATAATAACACAAGGCAATCATATTCTTAGGGTTTGCAGTTAGGTCATTCACATCATATTTGACAAAAAAAAACAATCTTTTCTTACTTTTTTGCAGTTAGAGAGAAAATTGAATGCCATGCTCAAGAAAGATGACAGAATACCAGAATAATGTCTCTCTAGAAAAAAAAAAAAAAGGAAAGACGGGTGATTCCATGGTATCAGATTATCCTGCCCCCTCATTCTTCATTTGTGATTTGTTTTTTGGTTGCCAATTGTTCCTACAATCTCCTATATATGAGTTTCTAGCTGGGTTGGGTTTTGGTGTATCACCTAAATGTACATGTTCAAGGTACATAATATCTGGGATGGGATATAAGTGGGTTAAGTTTGTGTATTATGTGTAAAGGTTAGAGTGCTCGTAGTTTCGAGTTGCCATTCCCATGGTTAATGTGTATTTTTATTTCCATTCCGAGTTGCTTTTCCTGTTTTCTATGTGTATTCTAGTTTGCGTTTCCATGTTGTAATTAATGTATTCTATATGCTAGTTTCAACTCTTCAAGAGCAATCTTTGAGCTGATACGGAACACTTTTCCGTCAGTTGTTAGTCTTCTTTCCAGACTGCTCGATCAGTTGGGAATGTGGATGCCTTTCTGTTCACACATCTGGCCTGTTTGTTCCTCTTGTTATAGCTGCTCTTCGTCAAGTCATAAGTCAAAAGACTAATTTGTTTCTGAAACATGTTCCCTATCAGCATGGATTAAAGTTTCGTTTCCAACAAATGTTTCGAGTTTATAAATATTAGAAATTTTTCAGAAATATTTCAAAAACACTATAGAAAAATCGTAAAATTAAAGAAACATACATAATAGTCATAAAAAAATTTAAAATATTACCTTTATTTTTTAAATTTAAATATATGTAGTTTAATTTTGCATCATTTAGGCAATTAATATTATTTTTATGTAGTATAATTATGTCTTTGGAGTTATTACTTGATGTAGTTGATATAAAAATTAAATAATAATATAATATTTATGTATATGTTTAACTATGTGTCATAAAATATCTATATTACGTTGATACTTATATATATAATATTACTAATTCAGCTTAATATTAAATTTGTTATCATTAAATGAAATACTTATGTATAACACAAGAATTTATATATTTGTAACTAGAAGTATGAAATAAATGTAGAAGTATGAAATAAATGTTTCGTTGGAAAATTAAGAAAAATAAAAAACTTCTTAGGAAACTCAAAGATTTCTAAGGAAAATTAAGAAAAATAAAATATTTCGAAGGAAACTAGATAATTTCAAAGCTATCATGTATTATTGTTTTCATATCATTAAAAAGGGAAACGTTTTCATAATTTCGATGGAAACGCATGAAAATTTTAAACCATGCCTACCAGTTTAGTGTGGGTGATCCGAATCATTAGCATAAAATAACATATTTGCAAAATGCATGTGGTATATTTTCTTTTTGATCAAAACTCACATGGTGTTCATCACTGTTATAGGATGAAATTCCCTTGCATCTCTACCATGAAAATTCTTGAAATCCCCCGGATCTGCACGGCAACATTCTTCAGAGCCCACAGCACATTCCAATAAAATGGCTTTGCGGATCAAACTCCGCAAAACTTTACCATCCTATTCATCATCTATGCAGTAATTTTGCGAATCATGTATGAAAAATTTTCTACGTTCAACATACCAATCTAGCAAGTCCGTTCACTTGTAGCCAAAGAAAAAAAGGGTAGTCAATTATCAGACATGGAATTAACTCTTGGTCTCCTCGAAAAGAAAAAGTAAGGAAACACCTGAGATTAGATCCGCACACAAAACTTTCAGGGCAAAAGAAGACAGAAAGAAGTATCAAAGTTAGCTCAATATATGCTACTTCAAGTACGGATGTCGAGCGGTGAGTGTAATCAGTCTATGTCACAGGCAAAAAAAACAAGGACAAAAGCGAATAAGTTTTGCATCCCGGCAATTCTACATGTGTACATTACAAGACAAGACTTACTAATCAGAACAGCCGCTGTAATCACATTAAGTTACCTCGGCGAATTTCTCAATTACAGCAGTAACTATGCCCTTGAGTGTCTCCTGCATGGGGGGGTTGGGGATGGTGGGCAAAAATAATGTTAAATGGTGACCCAGTTGCCCTAACTTTATAGTTGAGATAGAAAATTATGACTGTACCGTAGAATGGTCTCTGAGACCAAGAGACAGCACTAATGCTTTTGACAATCCAGAGTTGCTGTAGACCATAGAAGGATGAAAGGTTTGTGAAGTAGTTAATATTGCGAAACAAATAAGGATGCAGTGAAATGGTATTGGTAAATACCTTATGTGTTCAATTAATTGCCGAGCACAAGCGACTAGCATGGGCTGCACATAGTCATCTGGTACGTCAATATCTTTTATTGATGTGGGCATCAACATGCTCTAATAAGAAGGTACAAAGATCGATAGACATTGAATTTCAGTTCCAAATATTACCTCATCTCTTTTACCAAATACCACACTGACACTGAAAGTTGGATCAACTGAAACACCTTCCTCTTTCCTGAAAATCAACGAACATAATTAAAAGTTTCATCATGCACATCTGCAGGTTTAAAACATAGCACAAGACATGCAATTTCAATTACCAATAACTGATCACAACATCTAAGTTCAGTTCAATCTCAATTGGCAAGATAATACTTCTCAAGCACATCATTAGATGGCAAACCACCATCTTATACTCGTATATCATGTCATAGCATCAGTTATTTTTTTCCTTATCAAGTAGAACTAATACAGAAAAAAAAAAAAAAAAAAAAAGAAAAAGAAAGAAAGAAATTATTTAATGGATTTTATCCTAATAGGATAGAAAACTCAAACAGACTTTGCATAAAGCACCCAGAATCACACCAAGATCTAATATAACATTAGGGAATCCGAATTCAGCACTGGTTTTCTAGAAGTAATACCATCAACTTGGTTTACGCTAAGGATAGTAGTTTATCTGTATGCTACTTGGACAAGAATAAGAAAAACATCCCCTCTCTTTATTTTTTTCACGGAGGGAGTTGGGAGGAGGAGCAGTGAAGGTAGGTTGTGTTACTGAGAAGACTAGTCTGGAATCACAACATCACTAACTAATGATTAACCTTGGGTGATTATCACATGGTTCAAAACCTTTGAGTCAGAGTATAATGCAAGCTATGCTACAGTATTTCTTCATACTTTGGAATCAGTAGAAACTCAAGCTATTATGAGTTGCCCTTGCATCCTGGAGATCAACTACTCTGAACCACCTTAAGACTTTCTATATCTTCCAAAGTGTTGCGGAAAGTATCTTAACTCAGAACCAATAAAACTATGAATGATGACCCCAGATACATATTTATCTACTACTGAAATGGTCTTGCTCCGATAGTCCAACCATAGAACTATGTGTGTTGCCAATCATGGTTTCTTCAATTCACACAGTCAATTATTCAGATTCACCCCCTTGAATTCAAAGTAAGCACAAAAACCAAATCCTTTGGAGAAGCACTCTAACTCTTCATCCATTGAATGGTACCAGTAAAAGCTCAATACACAGAATAGACGAATCAAATGCCTACACCTTCATGTAACCAAATTAGGAAATGACAAAATTACTCCAAACAATTCACCATGGCACAGATCTAGAGCAGAACAAACTCGCCTCCTCCAAAAGAAACAAGTATTGTGCTCTTCCTTCAGATTAACAATCCGTAAAAGTCATAGGTTCCAAATACCAAAAATTACACAATATAACCAAATATTCGATGATTAGCGCACACCTAGCATGCAATATTGTTCCCATGCTCCCAATCTGAGTTGCAATTACCTGAAATATATCAAAATATTGAGATGACTAAGATATCAAACCTGCAAAACTAAAAGCGAGAGGGAATAGAAGAACTCACAAGAAAATGATCTTCGTAGCTGCTTATTACAATATCCGTCTTGTGCTCCTGGAGAAAAAAAAGCGAGAAAACAACTGAAATCACGACTTTCATGGAGGAAATAGAAAAGAGGATTTAAACGCGCGGAAACTTTGCTCTGAATTTGTCAAAATTATAAGCTCAACAAATTCGCGAAAAGCGGCGGAGTAGTTTGAGCATCACACACCAAAATTAGCAAAACATTCGTCAGAAATTACATAATCAGTAAACGCGAAGCAGAAGAAGCAGAACTCGCCTTGATATTCAAACTGAGCATCGTGTTGCGTATGGGAAAAACAGGATCTGATACTTCCATTTCCGTATAATCTCGAATTTTGGAGGTTTTTAGTTTTTTCTTTTCCTCGACAAACCCCCAGACCTAATGTATACTGTATTGTGAGTGTGGACTGTTGAGTGCAAATTCAAACCAGCGCCGGGATTCCCATCTCCGCCTTTTATATTGGCTCGGCTCCGAACATGAAAATGCTCCGTCATCATGCTTGACCCTACATCCATATTTTTACAGACCCGACTCTCTTACTTGGATAGTCCGGATCGTTAACGGAACTTCACCATACGGGTACCCATATGGGCTCTAGGCCCACGGATTAAGGATACGAAACTAGCCCAATTTGATACAAATAGTGGGCCAGTTGGGTTGGGATGTTGATTTGGGCTCTATATGGAGAATATATTGCTTATCTTTATATTTACCAAAAGCTAGTACGAAAGTGTCCGGAAGCTCTTTTTCTTTTTCTTTGAAGGTAACATGTCAATTCTCATCAATATATCTAAATGATGCGAACAAGAATAGCTCGTTTAATAGATTTTTGGACTTTTGGGACCGAATTTCTTGAAGTTTGAAAAAGAGAACCTGCAAAAGAAATATTATCAATTCGACGCCAAAGTTATTAAATAGTTGTAGAAAATAAACGCACTCCCCATAATCGAGGTAAAAAACTTTGTTTTATAGTTGCAGCCCCCTACCTAGTGAAGAAGTATGATCCCTTAGGACTCGGATTGTTGGTTACTGTAGATAGGTCCTCCCAAATCCGCAAGTGGCTGGCGACGATCTTGAGGAATCAGGTTTACTAAGGAGTCCTACTGGATGAGGGAATCGTTGGTGGATAAGCCTTCGAGTGGATAAGTCCTGCCTTCCCTGGGGTTGTTAGGAGACATGGATTACGCGGTCATCCTCCTTTGTTGGGTGAACTCCTGGGGGCGATCCAACTGGCCGCCAAGCTGGCTTATGGGCTCGTCTCTCCGTAGGCTAGTGGGCTTTTACTTGACCCACACATCCTTGATTATGCAAAGTAGATGCATGGACTGGGGGTTTACTCCTTAGCCTCGTGCACCCAGGGGGCTCTTGCCAAACTTTTGTGTAGATTAGGTCCCAGAGTATGTTAAGGTTGCTTTTGGACCAAGTGCATTATTTAGGTAAGTGAAATAATAAACATAATAAACTGAAGTAAACATCTGCACGTCAAATCAAACTTGAACCCATAACATTAAATTTATTTATTAAAACTCAATTTAAACTACCAGACTAAAACATTATTAATCAGACGCTCGATTTTGCTTCTTGTTAGTTGGAAATTAATCAATAAGAATGTTACATTTTTCCAGAAAGTAAAGAACGTGCACGTACTTTGGCCAACTATTTCCAACAAATAAGGGAGTTTGGTCCTACTATTTTCCTATATGAGATCATTATTCCAAGCCTAGCATACACTACTAATAAAAAATACCCATCACATGGCTCATTTTGATCCACACGCACGCCGCACACATATATATTAAAGATCTCAACGCACATAATGCGTGTATATATTTTAATCAATCTTTCATTATATTTATTTAATTTAAATTTTAAAAGATAAGACAATAACTACTCAAAATTAATAAAACAAATTAATTTTAAAGGTACATGAATAATTTATTATCAAGACAATTAATTAAAAATTACTTTTTTTGTAAAAGGAATAATATATTTTCATGAACACTTTAGCTCATGAATGTTTTTCTAACTAAAATAATTAATCTGGCATATTTTTCCTTAATAAATAGCATATATATATATATATATATCGTTTTTGGGTAATTTCTTACATTGGTAGTATTATAGATCCGTGATTTTATTAAAATCATTTATGTTATATCCGATAATTAGAAAATTTAATAAAACTTAAAAGTTAATCAAAATTTAGTTTTATTGGACGTATAATCTTTATTCTTATTTTGGTAATAGTAAACTTTTACAAAATCCTATTGATATTGATACGGTGTAATTTGGAGAAAAATAATTTTATATTATTAATCTCATATAATTATTTTTAACTAATTTACAAAGTTTTATAAAATATAATTTTAATTATAATTAAATTAAATTTAAATATAACACGGGACACACACTAGTACACATATAAATGAGCGAGCGAATAATTAACCCGAACGGGTTCTTCTCATCTACCGCTGCTCCTCACATACACTCCATGCGCATCGCACCTGCCGTTCAACGCTTGAGGCAGCTAGCCTATCAGATCAAGTCACTTTCACCCGCTGACGAATTAAGCAAGCCAGCCGCCCAAAATTGCTTAGCCAAGCCGGTAGCGCTGGATGGTCGGCTTATTGTGAAATAATTAAATAGACTGCAGCTCTCGAATCGCGTGTGAGAACATATTGTCCAATCATTTTCAAATTTATGTTTACTTAAAAAAGTATGAGTCCTTGATTTGAATCAGAGGCCGTTATAATCAAACCATTTAAAAATTGGGTCAAGTTATAATTTGTGCATTGATCAATATAATCCTTCTATTAAATATTATATTTACTTTAATATCCTTAAGTGTAGAAAAAATTATAATTTTTCCCTGGAGTAGGTTTATATTAACCTACAATCCTACAACATATCATAGTAAGTAAATAAAATATTATATTACCCTACAACCATTCCTATCCAAATTAGTAAACATGCCCTATATATGAAATACTTATCATTCAACGTACTAAATATTGAGAAACGATCGTTTTATTTTTATGATTTAAATAAATTATACAAAAAGTTATAGATCAAGTAATAGTATAAATTGATAGTATTTAAAAATAAAAGTTAAACACAAATAAAAAATTGAAGGTTGAAGTAGAATATGTGATAAACAACTCAGTATTTATAATTTTGCGAATAATTGCTTAAATTAGCAAGGAGCGTATATAATTTTTGGAATAAATTAATTTAATTTAAATAATTAAAAAATATAAGTTATAAAATAAAAATACTTTTTTTGTAATTTATTTTTCAGTTATAAGTTGATAATGACTTATTTTGACCATTTTGCAAATCGCCAGCTAAAAGAAATACGTGCATGATAAAATTCATACAAACTTAAGGAAAGTTTTCAATCAACTTTTTGAATCCATTGCGTAAACTTGGCTACCTCTGTCTTATTAAGAGGTTCACGAGTTATTCTTTTTGCCATGTCTTACACGATTTGTCCATGTATATATATATATATATATACTAGTCGTCGGCACGTCGTTTTTGTGTATATATAATAAATAATTTTATCCGCTTTAAAATATATTATAAATAAAAATAAAATATATAAACTAATACATCACATTAAAAAAAAGGAGGAAAAAAAGAAAAAACTAATTTATCAATTAATATAAATTTTGAAAAGTTGAATAAAATAATTATCATACAAGTTGCGGGTATTTTTGGCATTACAAAAAAGTGGTGCGGCAGTGTCATTAATCGCCATTTGTGAGTAAAAAATGAGTTTTTTTATATAATAATGTAGATATATAAAAAAAGCAAAAACAAATTTTAATATTTTTTAAGCAAATTTGAGAAAAAATAATTTTAAATACATGACGTTGAAATTGAAATTTTTTGTACTTGATTCACCTGGGAAATTTGTGGTATGAATTTCATTATTTACTTAAGTAAGTTGTATTCAAGTGATTTAATTTATTTATTGCTGAATAATTTTGTGATCTTCTGAAATTTTAAATTGTTGTATTTAGTTGCATATAAGTTGGTTGATATGTCCTTGTATTTATATTTTAAAACTAGCAAACAAATAAATTTTTGTAAAGGTTAAGAATAGGATGTTTGGCTAAACTTATTTAGAATATAAACCATACAACACGATAGATATTTACTTTAAAAATAAATTGTTGGAGTGTTTGGAGAAAATAAAATTATGTAGATTATAAAATATTAGTAACGACAAGTTCATAATTAAAATTTCAAAAAATAAATTAAGAATTTCTTAGTATTTTTAAAGAACTTATAAGGCCGGACATTTTATTTTTTGAGCATATAAACTTCCTTCTCTTACCAAACAATTTGTATAATCTTATTAATTTTTATAAAGTATTTTTTAACAACTTACAAGCTTGTCCAATTTGAATTAGAATCAACGTATTGATTAACTAAACTATCCTTACAAGTTTATTTTCCTTTTGATAAAATTTTATCATCTCTAATAAAAAAAGTACAGACCTAATACCAAGGAAATCCTAATCCAAAGAGGTTTGGCCCAGAATAGGGTAACACCAGTGGATGACAACCAGATGAACAACACGTGGCGTCATCTGAAGCCCTACAACTGACATATATACATTGGAGGTAATGTATAAAAACTCCGCATTCATGAGACCACTGGTATTTATTTATTAAATATATATTATTGTTTAATTTCGATATTTCGATCAAAAGATTATTGTTTCCTAAATTGTTCGTCAAGGTAATTATATTGGGTCAAGTTCGATACCTTTATTATTTGTATAGAATTTCAACTTATTTTTCTTACTCACCGACCCTATCTATACGACCCTCAATCTCGCGATCAAAAACAGATTATTTAAAAAATTTATTTTATTTTAATATAATAATATGTAGCAATTCAAAGATAAATGGAGCAAAAATATTGAAAACATGCATGCCACGTGCCTTTAAAACATCGCACGTTTTCGTGTTGCTTTGTGCCATAACTTTGAGACTTTTAAGTCATTTAATTCGAGCCAGCTTATTCCAAGAGCCGAGCGTGGGTGGGACTCTTCGCCATTTCACGACTAAATAACGAGCGGAAAAGCCGACGCGCTTCATAGATGATGACCGCTTATTTCTCCAACTAAAACTTTTATTATTATTATTATTTTTTTCTTGGCTTTCTTGATATATCTCCAACTAAAACCTTGTGCATCTGTTTATTTCCAGTTCAGTTACAAGTATTTCTGCAGAAGCTCATTAAGCTAATAGCTGATTGTGGTTTGACTGAGTAAGAAGCTGCAATGGGGATTGTGAGGTTAGAGGAGACCCAGAAGGCGGAGCTGGAGGAGTTCCGCCGGATGCTGCTGTCTTGCGCGGCTGTGCACCGACGGAAGGACGACGACGGGTTCAGGGGCCAAGAGAATGTGGCGCCAGCGGGAAACGGCGACGTGCTGGACAGACTGGTTTGTGTCACCAGCGGCGTGTCCTACCTCGGCATCGCTATTGTGAACCAGCTCCTTGTCAACGGCTACTCGATCCGTATCATCGTTGATAATGAAGGTGCTTTTTTCTCTAATTTCTCCTTTAATCTACGGTTAAAACAGTTAGTTTCATAAATGAGATGTACAGTATCATGCCAAATTTGGTTTGGTTTCAACTTTGCAGTACTTATTTGATTGTTCTGCTTATTATTTTTGGTAACCTTTAGAACTCTGCTAAGATTTGTTATTTCAACTACTGTTAGAACTCTGCTAAGAATTGTTCTGCTTATCATGTATTCATCGGATTTTGGTACTTGTTCCCAGTTGATTAAGCTTTTGTCATTGAAAGACTTCTTTCCTCCTTTTTTAGGGCAACTGTATCTAGCGGTAAATGCAAAATTTTGGAAAAAATGATTGATTGATCGAATACTTAAGAGTAACTATTGCAGTTCTTGTTCAGATTCCAATTATCAGATTTCTTTTCATATGCTTTGATAGGATCATGTGAAATTTTGGATTTTCAATCTTTCTTCCCTGGTAATCTTCAAGAAGAAGTTGTTTATGTTTTTCTAATATAGCTGTCACTGATGGTGGATAGTTATTTATTCGTATTTCCGCTAGTGGTTCCCACTTGCATTGCCGCCTTAATGTATTCCTTTTTCCATGTGTCATAATCAACTTTCTCAGGATGTCAACTCTTCATTTCAATCTTGCTTGAATGTAGTCTAGTCCCTTTTTGAATTTTATGTATTGGGGTTGGTATGAAAATAATAGCAGTAAATTGGAAATTGCAGAGGATGTGGAAAAGCTGAGGGAAATGGGAAATTCTGGTGAAATGAGACTTAACAACAGCGTTGTCGAAGTGGTCATGGCCAAGCTCACTGAAGTTGAAAGCCTGACTGAGGCATTTGATGGTTGCCGTGGCGTCTTTCACACCGCTGCCTTTGTGGACCCTGCTGGACTATCCGGTTACTCTGTGAGTGCTTTTCGTTTTTCCATGCTTCATATTTGGGTAAAAAAAGAGTTGAAGTTTCTCATTAGTTTATCCAAACTCAACTAGTATGCAGCAAATGTAATTACTGTTGGGTGGAATTTCTTCATAAATGTCTAAACCTGATCAGTAAGTCAACTAATCTATTGTGATGGTTGAGAAAGTCCTAATTTTCAATATCATTACTGAATGATATGTTGAAATAGACCTCTGTTGGGTTCCACTACAGATGTAAGACCCAAAAGTCATGGAGGTTGGTGTAAGATGATAATTGCACTTGAACTAGAACCCGATGTACTATTTAAAACCAAAATCTGGCTAATCACTTTACTGAAATATGCAGCATTAATGAAATTGGTGTCAGCCAATTACGTATGACCTTTTTTTTTTTTTATTTAGGCCTACATAGGCCCAATGGAGAGCTTTGTTAATGACAATATGATGAAGGAAATAGTTCTACATAATGTATATATCTTATGCTATTATAATTAGATGACCAATTGATCGTGTTAGTTTTATATGGCTTCATCATGTAAGTTTACTGTAAAGTAGCATTACAACAGTAGAGAATTTGACAGGTTATCATTGTTCTAACACGTAAGTGTTCATAGTTAGGATGCCAAATTCTGTACATGATAACTTATGAAGTTAGTTAGAATGCCCAACTTCTTACCATGACAATCTGCTATGTCACTGCTTAGTTCCAAGTAGCAACACCATCTTTGTGGAAAATGATTATTGTGGAAATGCTTATTCGCCATATGATTGGCCATAGTTAGCGATTTCAAAGAATCTTTACAAATCTTAGCCCCTTGAGATATTGTCTTTTTTCTTATTGCTGCTGGAACTTCATCTAAGGCCCTTCTTTGCTGCTGCAACTGATTGATTTACCTTTCTGTAGAAAGCCATGGCTGATATCGAAGTGAACGCAAGCAAGAACGTCATAAAGGCATGTGGCATATCACCTTCCGTCAGACACTGCGTGCTCACCTCGTCTCTTTTGACCTGTATTTGGCGAGACAACCCACTTGATGAAACTTCACGCCTAATCGACCACAAGTGCTGGAGTGACGAATCTGTCTGCCTAAACAAAAAGGTATAACCCGTGGAAACAAAATCTAAAATCTGAGTACACTCCAGTACAAAGAAATTGTGTTAGCTTAACAGTGTTCCTCAAATTGACAGCTCTGGTATGCATTGGGAAAGCTGAGGGCAGAAAAAGCTGCATGGGATATTGCCAAACAGAGCGGTTTGAAGCTGGCTACTATCTGCCCAGGACTCATCACCGGCTCAAAGTTCTACCAGAGAAATCCAACATCTACTATTGCTTATCTTAAAGGAGCTCAAGAGATGTATACATATGGATTGCTGGCAACTGTTGACATAGACAAATTAGCAAAGGCCCATGTTCGCGTATTTGAGGACATGAAGAAGACGGCCTCTGGAAGGTACCTTTGCTTTGATCAAGTAATAGCGAGGGAAGACGAGGTTGAAGAGCTCGCTCGCGATACAGGCATAAACGCAAGCTCAATAACAGGAGGCGCCTCATGCAGTAACAGGCCTCGATTTGAGTTGTCAAACGCAAAGCTTGCTCGACTAATGTTGCGAACACCAAGGTGTCATATTGAATGATGGCGCAGTGGTCGTGAAAATCAAATTTTGTCATGTGATCTGCGTTAGAATTTTGAGCTTTGTGAGCGTGAAGTTCGGGGAGGGTTGGAGTTTACACGTATGGTACACCTTCTGTACAAGCTCACAATCCTTCATGTGGTTCTGTTGTATAGTGTATTGTGAATGTGGCAGTGAAATCTAAATCAGTATGGAGTTCTTTATTGAGCTTTTTATGTTGGTTCCAGACATGAAAATCGCCCTCCACTTTAGCCCAATGGGCCATCACTTGGGCTTTGGCTGGAGAAACAACAACCAAACATTCAAACTCTATTTTGAAATTTTTTTATTCAAATCAGATCCGATCAGATCAAACTAAACTACACAACATATCTATTACATTCATCATGCTGTTGTTTCAAATTTGATACGATCATTCATCATACGATTGGTTCAAATCTGATCATATCTCAAATTCAAATTTCCTTTCATCAACTCTAGCGCGAAAGCTTACATCAACTCCTTTTCTTTCGAGTTAATTTTAGAATTAAGTAAATGAAGAACTAGTTTAAGTTAAAATCTCATTAGACATAACAAATCAAAAATACCACACCATCAACCTTTACCAGCTTGTTAATCTAACCACTTTTTCACACGACATGTATTGGCTATTGGCTGAAAACCTTGCAACTTCTTTTTCCTCCAAAAGGGTAACTTTCACCCCCAACAACAATCTCAACAGTCAACAATTTCTCGTCCATGGCTGCATTATCAGCTACCACAAGAATGGTAAAGAGACAATAAAAAATAAATAAAAAAGAATTAAAAATAGAACTAGCTATCCGTCTTACTCAAGCTCACGTTCGTGACTCCACCACCACGCAGAAAGAAAAAAAACAAGTATTATTCTACTCCTGAAATAATCCTCCCTTTTCATATAGCCATGAACCATAGTCTAAACTCTATAATTAATATATATTTTCACTCATGTCTGTCTCCGGATAAACATATATATACATATTAAATTATCATGAAATAATAATTAAAAAAAAAAAAAAGATGCTTTGCTGTAGTCAAGATTCACAAATTATTAGAATATGATTTTCAGAAGAAAGTCAGGACGAGGATGATGCATACACATATACATACACAAGGGGCATAAATACCAGAGATCTCTCTCAGTCTCAGAGCTGTTAATTCTTAATTGCAAACATCTTAACATCAGATTATGATGATGATGATGATGATGATAAGAAGTTGTTTATTTCTTCTCATTCTCGTAATCTCATTCACCTCTTAACGTACATCATTCGAAACTCTTGGAGTTCTTCTCTGAATCGGCGAGCTTCTAGAGGCGGCCAACATTGAAACTAGCGACGATCTTCGATGATTCTGATCAGGTACGATTCCCTTCCTGTGACAAATATCCTTGTATAGAGTGAGCACATTGTCGAAGGAACAATCATTTTAGGTTAATTTGTAATTAGGGGATGATTATCAGTAATTCAGGAATTGAGAATGTGATTAGATAGATATATGGAGACAGTGTACGAATGAGTAACAGTGGTTGACAATGAAAAAGGGCAGGCAGTGAGGAGAGTCGTTTCTGTTTCGTCTTCCTCTTTTCCCTATTTTGAGCGTTCGAGTACATGTAAAGTAGTTTATATGCCATCAAACTTTACAATGTTTCGAGTGCTTTAGAATTGACATTCAACAATTATTTCTGCATTCAAACTTTTTTTCTTTTTTTTTTTCTGTTTGGTGCGTGTGTGTGGTGGGGGTGGGGTGGGGTGGGGTGGCATAGAAAAGGATTGAAAGTCTCTGAAGTTTGAACAGAGAGTACTCTCACTTTCAGTTCGAACTTCGAAGAATGAATGATTGAATGCTCTCTTTTTGTTCTAAAGTCTATTTCATTCTAGATTTTATTTATCGTGCATATGACACACGGTTAAAAAAAATTAAAATAAAATATATGATATCATCTTTATACACGAAATATGTGCATATTGAATGTAGTAGAAGATCCAGTCCGTCTTCTCTTACCGTGCGTCAACGACTTCTTTTTACACACAAGAAAATTAATATCCCAATAATAGGAAGAATTTTGGGAAGCTTAACATTACTAAAAACCTTCAAACATCTTAATTTGATTGATAAATCACTTTTACTGGATTTAGTATTTGCTTAATAAATTCCCTGATTTACTTAACTGAAGTAATAATTTCTGAGGAGAGTGCTTTGAACTGACATATTATTACCTTAGAAATTTCATCCTATACATATATGGGAAAAGTACTTGTGATGAGGACTTTTGTTTCTTCCACTATTGTAACTGAAGCTTTTTTTACGAGGACGGGTGGTTGAACACTGTAAATAAGCAGATTAAAAGCTGCTTTTAGATTTAGACTTTTAGACCCCTCTCCACCTGAAAAAATCTCCACAAGTCAACATAAAAAAACAAGTAAATATTCGCACCGTCAAAGATGAACAAAGTGATATTTGTACAAAGTTCCCAGTTCGCAGTAATTGCATGTTTTTTACTGTGAATATTGATAGTTGAATGTTAGTCACATCACATAAAATTCGAGAAATCAGACATACTGTTCGATGTAAAAAAAAAATATATGTATGTATGTATAGTTTGAGATAGGAAGAGTAGTCTTAATTGAATAGAGGGGGTGATTTGATTTGTAATTAATTAAATTGATAATTAATTTAGTCCTAATGTCAGGTTATTGGTGGAGCTGAAGAATTAAAAAATTCGATTGTCAAGAACTGGCCAGCCCAGAATGGAGCATAAAACTACAAAGCAAGATTAACTCTAGGTAACACTCCATGTGCAATCTCCATGCTTGTTTTGCTTCTTCTTGTCTTTTATTCGCTATTCTGTTTGAGTTTTGTCGTGTTAAAATTATAAATTGAATGCTTTATTTTAAATTTAATTGTATCTTTTATTCTAATTTACATATACAAATCCTGTATATAAATATTTTATTTTGAGCAACGTAATAGGCATATATTCACCCTTAAATTCGAATGTCATTTTTAAGCTTAATTTGGTGTGAACTAGTCATAGTTGAAGCTTGGGGATGACGTGGGAATGATATCTTTGATTAACTCAAGATCTCATGGATTTCCGTGTGACTAACAATTTAAAACTCCTGCTCTCCCTCGGGAAAAGGTACAAAATTAAAGAAGTAGCTAAAATTCACTGGAAAAAATTAATCTTAGGCTTAATTTATTTTCTATTATTAAATTGAATAAGTTGTTCAATATATTTTTTATAAGGTATTTACTAAGGGCTCAATTTTTATCCTTCGATACAAATTACTATTTCTCTTGAATGACCACATTTTATTATAATTGGTAAATTTAGTAGTGTAAGATGGTAAAAAAAATATGGAGGAGGAGGGAGGGGTAAACGGTAAATTATGATTGATGAGAAATGATGGGTGGTAAGGAGTACAGAGAGGGGAAGAGCGTTTTTCGGCGAAGACAAAGTAAGAAACTGTTGAAAAGGTTGTATTGGCAGAAGAAATGAAGGGAACTGACATTCCAAAAGGAGGCAAAGTTTTCATGAGTTAAGGGTGGTGAGTGGTGCCTGCTCTGTCTCTATCTTACTCCGCCCCATCACATTCCCCTTGAAAGCTCTTCTTTCGTATTTTTGGCCAATATATAACTACCCCACTTTCGTGAATCACCTCTCTACCATGTCATTTCCACTCAACCCCCCCCTCTCTCTCTCACGTTTTGCCTAAAATTATTTAATTTATTCAATCATCATTTTTCTCTTTATATTTTCTATATTATTAAATTTGATGGGAAAGTTGGATTTCGTAATATATCCCCCAATTAAGTTTCATTTTCTGGAAATTATAAAGTACATCGAGTGTAGTTTGGATCCGCTGGTCGAGCTTTTGGACTCAATTTGGTTCGATGAGTGCATAATTTATTATGAGGGAATTCATTTTAAAATAATTAATTTAGAAAAGACAATGATTATTCAGCTAATTCTTAAGATTAATGAAGAAAAATAAAATTTGTTTAATGAGTATTAATGGATAATTAGGTAAAGAATAGTTACACTGGGGTATTGTAGCTTTTACCACAACCTTGTTGGAATGGAATTTGATTTCAAAATTGATTATTAAAAGAAAAAGGAAATTGGGATTATTGCATTTACATACCTTGTATGTTTACCCAAATTATCCATATTTTGAACAATTACTTATACACTTATCGAAATCGACAACATATTTCCATAAATCAACCCAATTTTTTTAAAGAATTACACATACACTCCTTCCGATATGTTAAAATCATTATACAAATAACTCCTATTTTTTTGTTTTCTGAGGAATAATTTATATAATTATGCAAAAGACGAGAATAATTTTGTGTAAACAGATTATGAATCAGATGTGTAGATATAGTTATCACAAAAGAAATCAAACAATATAAGAAAAAACGACTGATCAAAATACAGATTTAAAATACTTAACCACCAAAACAAATTGGATTGAATCCATATTTTTGTTTAAATTTTCAAGAAATGCACAATAATTTGAAATCATGATTCCATTCTTTCTCAGGTTTGTTTTCCCTCCACTAGCTGCAGCCACCTTCCTGGCTTCCCCCTTATAACTGTCATCCAAAATATCTCTTCTTCTCTCCTCCTCCCCATCCCTCTTTTCTTGGTCCATTAACCCTCCTCCTTCTTTACCCCCTCACCTGTCAGCCTATTTTTTAAGGAAAGTTATGATGATAAAAATAATAATAACAATAAGAAAGAAAGGAAAACATGAAGGACCTCTTTGATGGAGTTCAATTTTCTATTTCAAAATTTATTGTATTTCTATTCCAACTAATAAATACATGCTATGTGTATTTAATTAAAATAAATGACGTAATACTTGTATGTGACATACATATAATAATCAAAATGCATTAAAATTGAAATAGATAATCCTATCTGACCCATCTATTTTAATTCATGCATATGAGCTCGCCTTAGAAATATGGCATTTCATAAATAAATGTTCCACGAGAAATAACAAAATAGTATTTAAAATTAAATCTCATTTGAAATGGAAGTAGATAAAATAATTAAAAGCCCAAAAGATTAAGTGAGTTGAAGAAAATAGGAGTAATGCATATTTTTTTCGGGAAAAATGCAAGCAGCTCGTGATATTGCAAATATGCAAATTACCCCTATATGAAAAATAAAATAACAATTTATCTTCCTGTGTTTATTAAAATAAATCAATTTATCTTCCCGTATATTTTAAAATAGAGAAATTTATCTCCCTAGATAGGGGGTAAATTGCTTCATTTTAAATAACACAAAAAGATAAATTGCTATTTTTTCATAGGGGATAATTTGCTCATTTGTATTATTATAGGGAGGTCAATTGCATTAAACCCTATTTTTTCGCTAATTGACATATTATATATACTACTAGTAGTACTATACTTACTAGTGGTATGATACCAAAATGAATACTTAGTTGAAAAAGAACAATTATCCTGAATTAACAGTGTAGTTACCGTTTAGAAAATACCAAGATGTCGTATTCTTATTTCTCTGTTTTCCAATCATAACGCGGGTAAATCTTATCCTCAGATATTTTTGTTGCTGCCAAATTGTCAATTAGCCAAAATAGGAATATGGTGCAGTAGTATTACACACCCAAAATACCTTTTTTCTTTTTACAATCTTTATTTTGTGTATGTATATGTAATTCTCTTTTTAAAATCAAAATACAATAATATTTATACTATGATGAAATTAAAATAACTATAAAGGTAGGTACAAAACACGCGTATGAGTGCGGGTGGTGATGTTGGTTCCCCCGTTTCTTTTTTCAGCAAAACTTTCAACCCTCGCTACACTAAATACATGGACCTCTGCACCTCTTTGGAATTACAAGAATAAGTGCATGGAAAAACACCATATCTTGTACGTTAAAGCAATTAATATTTTACGAAACCTCTCTCCCCCAACCCGCCCCCCCTCCCCCTCCCCCCCCCCCCCCCCCCCCACCAACTCCACCCTTTAAATCTCGCTACTTACACATTTCTACATACACCTTGTTCTCATATGTGCAGAAATGGAGATTTTTCTGTATGATTTGTGAGAGAAAATTTTATGTCTGCCCATTGTCTGTCTACTGGGCTGATAAAAGAAAACTCCAGTTCTTGTATGGGCACCCCTCATTGTACCAGCAGCAGAGCTTCTGTTTGCAGAGAGAAAGCGTGTTTTCTCGCAGGTGTTTTTGCCGCATTGTAGGAGCGAGAAAATCTCATCAAATGGACGATAAGTATCCATCTTCAACTACTTCATCGACGTCGAGCACTGCTGTTGTGAAACCATGCCGACGACGCCACGCGGTCGAGGAGGACGGCGGAGATCCGGTGTCGTGCACGGGGAAGTCGTGTCAGTCCTGCACGGCGGGGGTGATCGCCGACTGCGTAGCAGTGTGCTGCTGCCCTTGCGCGGTAGTGAACATTTTAGCGCTGGCGTTTTTTAAGCTGCCGTGGGCGGTGGCGCGTAAATGCCTCGCAGGGCGGAAGAAGAAGAGCCGGCGCCGGCGTATGCTTGAAGGAAAGAAGGAATGCAGTAGGGAGGACAGAGTTGGGATTCCGGAAAAGGGAAGGGTGGAAAATGGTACATCGGAAATTGCATCATCATCCCCGGGAGGTAGGATTTGCGAAGACGAGCAAAATGACAATTTTAGTGCTGAGTTTAGCGCCGAGGAGGTGTGGTTAGAGCTGTATGAGGTTGGCCATTTGGGTTTTGGTAGGGTTTCTTTTACTGGAGTTCCTTTCCACGACAAGGGCAATTAAGGGAATTCATTTTTCTTTTTCTTTTTTTTTTCGCTTTCTTGTCAAGGTAAAAGAATCTGGATATATTAGATATTTCTTCCTTGGGATCGGAGAGTGCTAAGTCTATTTTTTTTTCTATTTTCAGTTTTTTTTTTGGGCGTAAAGGGTTTATTAATAACTCATTATTAAGTACCTATTTTACCCTTTGGCTGAGAGATCAAGATGTACGTGTCATTATGAAGAAATTGCACCTCCTCCTCCTGCTATAATTGCCCTAGCGCTCATTCTCTATAAATTGTACATTTCAATTGTATTTCTGCAGATCTCCTCTAATTAATCATCCCTCTTTAACTTCTTCCTGTGCATCCGTACATGGAGTATTTAAATATTCCATTAAGTAGCCTTATTTATTAACATTTACTGATTAAACTACATCTTATTCTTAATTACTCTTCGTCAGTGTGCATGGGAAGAAGAGCCAAAGCTGTCACACACAACGTCAAAGAGCATCCTGATTATTATTTAATATTCACACATCATTAGTTATAATTAATTAATTATGAAGCAAATTTTTTGTGCCCTTTTGGGATCATCAACTCAAAACTTCCTTGGATTTTATTCACTTCTTTTTTCTTTGGTAAATTATCTATAACTCCCATGATAATCGAAATTATTATAAATATTTACTTATTATTTGAAAAATTATTAATATCCTAATAATAACATTCGTCCATCAATTAACCTTTTCTTTAGCTTCTGTTAGTATTTCATCCAAATATTAGTGAATTGTTCAAAATGCTCTTTTAGAACCTGTATTAAAATTTTTACATATTCTTTTGATATATAGATATAATAACATATGCATCCAACTTTTTTAATATTTTTTTTTAAAAAAAATCAATAATGGCAAAGTTGATTATGTACTTACCGTGTAAGGTTTGCATAATTACATCACATGTCAGGCAATATAATTAATTTTTCGAATAATGAGAAGATATTTATAATTTAATCCAATCTCATAAAGTTGGACGTAACTCACTCTTTTCTTCCTTTTGTTATTTAAGGGAAAAATGCAAGCAACCCCCATTTGATATTGTAAATGAGTAAATTACACTCCTATGAACAATAATATAGCGATTTACCTCCTTATATTTTTTAAAATAAATCTATTTACCTCCCCATGTTTTTTAAAATGAAATAATTTACCTCTCTGTCTAGGGTTTAGGGTCTAGGGAGGTAAATTGTTAAATTTTAAAGAACAGATGAATATAAATTGTTATTTTCTTTAATAAAGGATAATTTGCTCTTTTGTAATATCACAGGAAGGTAAAATTGCATTGAACCCATTTTCTAAAACTAGAGATATTTACATGGTAGGTAAGATTTGCCATATATATATATATATATATCGGATCCACACAATTGGTTTGGTCCAATTGAAATTAAATCAAACATATGCTTTTAATCTAATGTAAGGCTTCAGATTGACGAATAAAATCAGTTTTTTTTTTTTTTTTCACATAATTAGTTCATATATAAAATCTTCCCTAACTGATCTGTTGGACTGGCATATATAGCAACGCTTGTAAGCCGACCATTTTTCTTAAAATATTGGCCCTTAATTAATTAATTTATTTATTTTCTTAGTAATACATGCATTAGATAATCTTACATTTTTTTTTATTGAAAAGTCACCTAATTCATAATATATCAAGATATATATCTTATCACGGCATTTATAATCTTCTTGTGATCACGAAAAGCCACATTGAACCATATAATTAGGTTCAGTTAGTTGACATCTTCGTTAATTTATTTTATAGCATTAAAATTAAATATCCCAAGAAGCATATATGCCATATATTCCTCCCAACAGTTCCTTTCAATTAAATACTTTTTCATATTTAATTGTGTATGTGATATAATGCTTAGTCGTGTCTCACAATATCTTCTTGTCTTTTTTTTTTTTTTTGGCTAATCATGATTTTTTTTATACATACAGAAACAATAATTATATAATTAAATATTTTAATAAACTCGACAATTGAACAATACGTTCCATCAATACATCAATATAACTAAAAACTATTAAATACATTACGAAAAACTCACATAAAGTGAAACAACATAACCACACTTCTGGTGTTTACGCCTATAAATTAAATTTAATATTCTAATATACATCAGAACCCAAATACGCATCAATATGTTATAACATTGCAAAGTTTAATTATTGTAAACAAAAATTCAGAACAATATAATAGGCAATATTTGAATTTTTCATTTAAAATAAATAAATAAAACGTGGAAGCCAGCACTCTAAGTTGATGGCGTTAAGCAAGAGTTTGTGATGGAGACATAAAAAAGTCGATCACCCACGTAACAAGAAATAAAACATCAAACTTTAAAAGACAAAGCCTTATACGATTAATTAGAACATATTTTTCACATTTATTTGAATTTTTATTGAGTCTAAGAAATGTATTATTTCGGATTACATATCCTTCTTATTCATAAAATTTAATTTTTATTGAGTCTAAGAAATGCATTTCGGATTATATATCCTTCTTATATATTTCTATTCATAAAATTTGAACTATTATTGAGTCTAAGAAATGTATTTCGGATTACATATCCTTCTTATATACTTTCTATTACTTTTTTATGAATTGATCTAATTTGAAATTTTCACACGTCAACTTTAAATCAGACATCAAATAATTCAATTTATTTTGGATCCTATTTATACGTGGAAACCTCAAATTATTAGGACGAATTCCAAATCCGTTACACTTCAAGTATCATTATTTATTATTTTTTTTAGGCTTTATTTATTTTGAGAGATGGGATTAAATTTTGATGTTTAACCCAATCATCACAAGTAAATAAGACCTAGTGAATAGTCAAGAGAAATCCCCCTTATGAAAACTCCATTGGATTACCGTTTATAGTTCAACCTTGAAAAGGAGCCCACTAAGTAATTTTGCATCCAGTAAAAAAAAATATATAAAGACGCTATAATCTCTCATTTTTAAATGAATTTATTGAAATATGTAAGTTGCAAAACTCTAAGAAATTAGAGAAAATTACTCATACAATCCTTTCTTACACCATCATTTCTTAAAATTTAGTATAATTACACGTACAATCTCTGTAGTTTGGAGATTACATCTTGCACTCTTATGTTTTGTTTCCGTCAAATAAATAGATTCCTCCGTTAGTTAAATTTTACCGATTTGTTGATATTAGAAAAAAAAATGATAAAAAATTCATATTTACTTCGATTAACTTTTAATAACTTACTGCAGGTAAAACAAACTATTTTTTTATTAAAAAATTAAACTACCCTATCTTCACATGCTAATGCATGTGAGGATGTACATCTAGTTTAGTCGAAAAAATATTTATTTAACTTGCAATAAGTCGGTTGAGGGAGGGTGGTGTAATGCCAAATCTCAGATGTTAGATTGAAGGCGGTTGAGGGATAATGTCATATTTTTACCCCACTTCCTTTACTATAAATAGGGGGTGAAATTTTTTGTAAAATCATCTCATTCTTTTTTTGGAAATATACTTTTGGGAGAAGTTTTGAAATTATTTGTCTTGCGACGTTGTTTTGAGTTAACGTATTTAGATCAACGATCTCTCGAATCACACGCCATCAAATTATATGGTGCAAATATTATCCGGGTACATGCACGTGCACTGGCATAAAGGTTTTTAACCATATATTGACAGTGAGATGCTCATAAATTTTTTGTAGCTAGTTTTACTTGGGAGGGTTGAAGCATGCTTAGAAATTCTGTCCCTTGACATTCCAAATTTGAGCATCGCACATTGGCTACGCATAGAAAGCAACTCATGTGAGCTTAAGGAGTTAAGACTAGAGTTTGAAGTTTGTAGGAAGTACTCCTGATGCGTGCACCCCACTCGCACCACTTTCGATTTTGCTCAGAAAGAATGGTTACTTACATTACGTTACTAATTTTTTGTTATGCCAATAATATTGTTAAATTACTTCTCGTCATGCTTTATTTCTTTCTATTTAAAAAAAGAAAATGATGTGTTGGTTTTGTATATATTTTTTCTGGATTATAGTATATTTTAAATATAAAATATTATTTATTATATATACGCAGGGACGATGTGCCATGTCGATTATTTATTCATGGTCACTGCATATGGTGTCCTTGTCTCCTTTGCTCTACCATTCATTTTATCTTTTTCATTTCACCATTCGACTTCTGTTTCTACTATCTTCAGTTAAAAAATTAAAGTTTTAATTAATTATTTATATTTATTTAGCTTTTACCTTTTTTTTTTTTTCCACTCTTCGATGTTATTCCTTTTTAAATAATTTTTAAATTATGTATAGTATCTCCAATATTATTTTTTTCTATTATATTTCTTTATTTATAGAAGAACTAATCATTATACAATAAGATTTTTTTTGTAAAAAAAATATTTATTATTTTAAAATATTTTTACCCGATCATCGAATGTGGTAAGTTACCACTAGCTAGTTTCAAGAATTGTATAATCAAGTGATACTGTTGCGTGAATCTAGTTTGCACTTTGCACATGCACTTGTTCTGATGCCTTCTCGTACTACTTTTTATTGACTTAAGTTAAAATCCTATGAATACGAGGTTATATATTATATTAATATGTGAGTATTAGTTTATTTTACTGGTAATTGTTTGTCTATTATGAATCTTAATAAATAATGATAATTGATATAATTATTTATATTGATATTTATAAAGTTAAATTACTTTTTTCGTCCCACAAAGGACTTTTTTAATTCGGTCTCACGTTTTATGGGATTTTCGATTTAGTCTCATTTTTAGGCTAAAAATTGTCAATTTAGTCGCAAACCCCATTTTTCACCAAATTTTAACGGGATGGAGACGCAATTAAGTACAGTTGGGTTAAATTACCTTTTGCTCCCATAAAGAAGGAACTTTTTCAATTCAGTCTCACACTTTACGGAATTTTTGATTTGGTCCCATTTTTAGATGAAAAGTTGCCAACTTAATTAGTCCCAGACCCTATTTTTCGTCAATTTTTAAAGGAAGAACGGGGACCCCGTAAAATGGCTGTTAACATTGGAGGAAAATTACATACGTGATTCTCATGTGATTTGTCTGCTCATTCCACCTCTAAATCGAACATCAAGTCATCCGCCTCCCCTCCCCCCAACCCTAAAAATCTCTCAGCCATTCTTTTTCAAATTGATTGCAATTACTGATTTGATTTCAAGAAAATCACAAGATCTCAAGTGAAGATAGTGAAAATTGACAGTTTGTGACGATGCCCTTGCGGCCCAACCATCTTTAAATTGCTCTATTTTAAAAAACACGGAAAGATAAATTGCTATTATTTTTTTCATAGGAAAGTAATTTGCTAATTTGCATATCCATCCTGAGTTTATGAGTCCCAATTGGCACAGTTTAGAGTTTTCAATAATCAATTATGATAACTGAAAATTGTGAATATTTTTACATTTTAACATTGCTAAATTGTTCTTACAAGTAATATTTGATAATTAGTGAAGAAGCATCATCATTACTTTAACTAAGTTGATACTTTTGGGAAAATACTTTTTATTTTGTTTTGCACTTATGTGATTTGATCCTTTATTCCACGAGTTCACGGTCATTCTCATATGTACTAATGAACTTCAACCCTTGATTATTAGTATTTATTTCCCAAAACGAGACACATTGCTTTTGGTCTGATAATTAAGCAGCAATATGAATATTCAAGTTCCAAAGAAATTCTCGAGCTTGAGTTGTTTAAGCCTATTTATTAGCAAATGAAGAAGGATTTCCGAGATTCAGAATTTCAAGACCCTGAAGAAAGGAATGAGCCGAAACCAAAATGGACTCAGCCCATTGGGCCTATTTTATGTTTCATATAACATGTTTTTAGAAGCCCAAGCCCACTAATAACCCCGGCAGTTCTCTCTTTAGAAGTGGTGACACGTCGTCGTCTTTATAAAATGACATGTTTTATGGGTCACATCATGCCACAGGGAAACATGGCCTGAGCTGTTTGATCTATAATTATATTAATATATTAAAAATAATGAAATAAAGTATGATAATTTTATATATATAAAAAAAGAAAAATTTTACATAATTAATGAGACACGAATGCATTATCTCAAATTTATATATGTACGTCAGCCTTCACCGTTGGATTATGACAGGACATAATCAGAGGGTGGAGCTGAAATAATTTACTCAAGGCACCTTTTTCTTTTTGAGTGAACCAAACACAGCTTTAGCTCAGTGAATTATTAAAATTTAAAACTGAAAAATATTCCGAAGTTTGTACTTTACACGCTTCAGTTCAGACTGGTGAGAGGCTTGTTGCGGTGGAAGAGGGGCGTGGCTCGGGGTTTGACTCGGTGAGTGGCGATGGCAGCAGAGGGCGCCGATCCGACTAGGATATTGGTGGCGGTGAACGAGTCAACGATCAAGGGGTATCCGCACGCGTCGATAAGCAGTAAAGGAGCGTTCGACTGGACAGTGAAGAAAATCATACGCTCTAATACTTCTGGTTTCAAACTCCTATTCCTTCATGTTCAAGTACCTGATGAAGACGGTATAACTGCTGAAATCATGCCTCGATTTCTATTAATTTATTTAGGATTTTGTTTTTATGTACTCGTCCTCGCAGCTTTGGTTAATGTTTAAGTGTTGCTTATTTTGCATGATAATGTGTCGAATGATTTTGCTTAGATTTTTAGTATGTCTCGATTTTCTGTTTTTTCTTTTTCCCTTTTCTGAGTATGTTTTTGGAGCAGATGATGGCATTGAAGAATGTTTTGTTTGGCGTGTGGAAATTTGCGAATTGATTTTATTTGGATTACCGAGTAGTGAGTTTGCCGGAGTCTGGCTAAATTGATCGAGTCGTGTTATGTTTAATGTGTTAGCATGAGCTCTTTCGCGGTAGTCTATGTTCTGTTTGTCGGAGGATTATCTGTCTTCTTTGAGATTATACTTTGTGTATTATAATTTAACATTCACTACAGCTTTGAGATAATTCCGTGGTGAATTGCACTTGGATTGTGGTATATCTGGTGCACTATGATCATGTTGGCGGATATGTGCAAATTCTATTTTTACTTTTTCTTGTGTAAGATCATCACTAATTTTAATGGATCTTTTGGATAAAACTGGAGAAGATATTTAATCTGTTTAGTTTATGACACTACTTTCTGTCTCTCCTTTGTTGGTGTCTGAGGCAGTTTTTTCTACTACATTTTTAAGTTTTCAACTTATGAAAAACTATTTGTGCATTAACAGCATTTCCTTTTCATGTTAAGATTGCGTACCTAAGATCACGTGCCTTTTTATAGACCTCTATAGAATGATCAGTGTTTTGTGGACAGACCAATTAGTCCATGAGCTTAACAGCAGCTCTTGATGCCTTTGTCGAATGCTATCAATCATTCTTGATTGTCTTTAGCAATGAATGAATGTACCATTAAACGGACGCTTTGGTTTCTTTGGCTTTATCAATGTTAGATCATAGTTTAGGTGCGTGTAGGGTATGTTCATGCTTCAGTAAAAATATAGGGGTTTCTATTCAAGACACCACTATATTTCCAGGTATTTGTGGATCAAGAAATCTCACTTGCAAAATATGGCGCTTGAGATTTGCAAACACCTGAAAAACTTGTGTATCTATGCTTTTTACAGTTCCACGACTGGGCAGTGCTTGCCCGCGAATTGTGACTGTGAAATCATTTCTAGTTTCTCTTTAGTTTCATAAGATGATTTTTAAGCACATGAGGACCTTCCGATTTTTCTTAAGCTGTTCATGGTGCCAGAAGGTTTATGATTCTTTGGCCTCGCAAGCAAATATTACAGAAGGTGATTTCAATATGACAGGCTCCCTCCAGGGAAGAACCTTGAAACAATACAAGTTTGTAATGTGTTTTTGATGCTTGAATAGCCGTAGCCTCAGATGCAAGATTGCTGGACATAGCCTTTTTTCTCCATGCTGAGACAAGTCTACAACTTAAGCAATTTATTTCTCATATGCCTTATTATAAAATACAATGTAATAAGGATCCATATATCAGGTTATGTGGATGTTTTTTAAGTGCTTTCAGTTATGTCCAAAGGACAAAATCTTATAACTTACATACTATTGCGCCCATGTCAGATTGTTCTCTGCATTGTGTAATTCATTTATCCTGTTTAAACAGTTAGGTATTTTATCTCTATAGAGATATGTCCAAAATGCTGAATTCCTCTATTTGACTAGGCTTTGACGACATGGATAGCATATATGCTTCTCCTGCGGATTTCAAGATTATGAAGAACAGAGACCGGATAAGGGGACTTCATCTTTTGGAGTACTTTGTGAAGCAATGCAATGAAATTGGGGTAAGAATGGACTCATCTAGTGGATCTTGCAATCTCCCCTCTTTGAGATCAATTTGCCTGCATGTGTCTGTACCATGCAACTTTGTTCGATGTCCTTAGAAGTTAATCGGCCCAAGTCAGCATGTTCCAATACTTTTTTCTTTTCTGGATCACCTTTAATGAAGGAAAAATTATGATTGTAGATTGCCTGTGAAGCATGGGTTAAGAAAGGTGATCCTAAAGAAATCATCTGCCATGAGGTACAACGGGTCCAACCAGATTTTCTTGTTCTTGGAAGCAGGGCCCTTGGTCCTTTTCAGAAGTAAGTATACATTAGGGATCCATTTTACAAAACGACTGTTGAAAAATTATGGAACAATAGGCTACCTGTTAAGAGTTTGAGCTGCTATTAATGTTTTCATCAAGCGGGCATTCAATTCACTTTGTAGGGTTTTTGTCGGGACTGTCAGCGAATTCTGTACAAAGCATGCCGATTGCCCCGTCATTGCAATCAAGCGCAATGCAGCTGAGACTCCTCAAGACCCTGTTGATGACTGAGAGATTCTATGATATGGTGCGGTACCATTCATCGGTCATTTGTAACTGGAACCTCTGTGTTTTCATGTAAATGGAGCGGCATTGATTTCTCGTTTCTCTCACTTTATTAAGTTTCAAATAGTTTTTATCCGCATATTGAATGTAATTCCTTGTTAAACCCAACTCCTGTAGCATTATATTACGAATGTGCCTGCATGGTGATGTTTTTCTTGCCTCTTGTCCACTTGTTCTTGGAAATGGATTTTTATCCCTTCACGTATGTATTGCACAGTACTGCATGAGTTTATGGCCCTGCTTCTTGATTTCAAACCCAACCTTTGGATTTGAGCTCCACTTAATTTGGAATTATAGACGACTTAGCTTGGAAATTATCAAACTAAATAGCGAGCTTTAGACCAACTTGGACGCATTTACAATCTCAATCAAAACTGTCATCATGCAGAACAAGCAAATTCAACTTCTAAGCATTGATGCCATCAGAGGATGGCAAGGGAAACTGAACATACCGAAGAGAAACGGAATGCAAGTAATTTAAACATCCGCAAATAAGAAGATACTCTATTTTCAGTTTAACATTTCCAGAAAGCCAGATCCCACAGCCTAAGACCCAGCTTCTACAAAGGTCAGGCGACTGTTAACGAGGTTTAAGAGTTGAACAGTGCAGCCAGTCAGTCAAGGAATATAAAGAACAAAATAGGCTGATCCAATAGTGTCAGAACTACTATAACACGAGCGATTGATTGTTGTCCTATTACTATCATACAGGAGTCCTAAAGTAAGCAAAAGGAATTAGCAATTGTCCTGATAAGAGTCGGCTACAAAGAACCTTCAGCAGAATGAATCAGTAGAATACTCACACAGCCAATAGTCCATAAAATACTCAATTTTCTTCAACGATCACGTACTCTCGGCCATGACTCGTACCTTCTCACTAGCTGTTTCTACATTCTCCATGAGACGCTTCATCTCATCCTTCAAGCTGGACTTCTCCTCGGGTGAGAATTTGGAATGGTAATTTTCAAGGATAGCCGTCATTATCTCCAGTTTTCGCATGATGACTTGAACATCTAACATAACATCATCCGTTGGCGTGGACTTTCTTTTCCTACCTCTTTTGCATTTCTGATATATTTTGTAGTCTGGTCCGCGTAAATAGGTTGAGCTTCTGAGTGCAGAAACAAATGCCCAAACCGTATCAAGAGAACCCTCCTTACTCAAGTAAAGAGGATCAACAGCTGCAAACTGGACCTCTGATAGCAATTCATTCACAGGGACATCAACATCAGTTACGGGAAAAGTCATCTTACTATCATTCTTCACTTTCGGATGACTATTATTAGCAGATGAGCTGAGCCCATTAATCTCATTGTCAGGCAATTCTCCTTCAGATGCATTATCAACAGATATGGCAACAGGTGGCGACCTACAATGGTCTCCAGAAGCCTTTACTGTGTGCTCTCCCAATCGATCTGTCTTGGTAACTTTATTAGTTTCTCTTTCCTTCTTGGAGCTCAAATTTTCAATTGTTGACCAACTAGGATTTGTATAAGGAGGAGATAAGTACTTACTTTTCTTCCTTTCCCTAGGTGTAGATACCTCATCCGTTTCCTCTTTGGTTCCAGAAGTATTTGCAATAACATCAACTTCAATTTCCTTTGGTTTGCCTTTCTTTACACAATTGACAGCCCCAGCTCCACTGTTTTCTGCATCAATTAGAACAGTATCATCATCTTCTAGTTTGGGAGATTCAGAAACTTCAGCCTGTCTCTTCTTACCCATCTTCCCTGTTAAAGAAGAAGGCTCGCCCCCGCCACCTTCCTTTTCATTATTCTTCTTCCTCTTCAGGGAGGATGTGGGCTTTCTGGCATCTTTTTCCTCTTTTAGTGTAGCTTTCTTCCGACTTTTGGACTTGACGGTTGTTTTTTCTCCCATAAGCTCAGCAACACTTTTCTGCTTCCGTCTATGATATATCTTATCATCTGATGAGGGCTGGGATTTTGCAGTGTGATTAACTGTCGGTGAAGTTAAGTCATCCTCCATAGGTCTCAAGATAGGGACTTCAATTGGAACACTAAAATCATCAGCTAAAGCAGCCACATTTTTATTCTTGTCTTCCATGCCTTCAATCGGAAGCGGTTCCAGGTATACTGGCAACTTATAACCACCTTTGGCGCGATAGAATGCACAGAGCCAGCTTCTCAAGACTGCAACCTCAAACACACTGTCAGAGCAGACACCTCTCGAAAGGCGAACCAATTCAGCGAGTATGTCAGCAGCCTCATATTGAGGGATAGAAAGCCGATGAATATCTACCTCCGGCACAAGTACTCCTGCTTTTACTCCGGCATTTGCTGCCACAGGCCTAGCAAGGCCATCTCTCATCTCCACCGGTATACACTTGCATGTCATCTCGGACTCGAGAAGCCTACCAATCTCATTGACGGCACGCTGTACAGCATTGAGAGAGCTCTTAGAAGTACTATCCACTGACATCTCCTGGAAATTCTCCACAAACGGTACCAGCTGTGACGGTAAGCACCACGAGCAAGAACCATCACCGAAAAATGCCACAAGAAGACGGCCCTCCTGGCTATGCTTCACAGCAAAATCTGAGGCATCTTTTGGATCATAAATCTGTCCAGGATACCATGGATGACACTTAATTTTACCCCACACAAAATCCCCTACACGAAACCCATGGTCGCAATCCTCCGACTTCTCACCATTCCCATATCCTTTCTCATCTCCGTTCACACCCGCATATGAACAGTTTCTCCCACTTGCACTAAATTTCTCATCACCATTTCCACCATTATCCTTGCAAGACCCGCTCCCATGTTTACCCTTTTCCTCCTTCTCAAGCACATCATCTGAAGCCGCCCCGCTCATTAGCTTGTCAGAATTCTCCGCAAGAACTTTCGTCGCCGCTACAATATCTTCAAGACTGGCCATTTATATAAAGAAAACAAAATCCCCGAAATCTTCTCTTCAACTTTAGAATATCTAAACCTGTAAAACATCAAATAAAAAAAGGATAACTGCAAGAAGTTAGTTTATCAACTAAACAATAAAATAAAAAAAATTAAACAAAGATCAAACACAAACTGCTTTAGGGTTTTTCGCTTAAACCTCTGTACACGCCAACAACCAAAGCGGCAAACATTTGAAATAAAAAAAAAAAACAAAAAGTAGAAAACATAAACAATAGTTTCTCCAGTGATCTTCTCTCAAAGCGAATAAAAAATAGTTTCCAACGCGATTACAACGAAAATAAAAAAGATTACGAACCTCAACAACAACAAAAGGAAAAATATTTCTTCCAACTAATATCTTCCAAGAAGAGTGTTCTTCAAAACTACATGCGCAGGAGAGCTCATGTGAGGGAGAGAAAGAATCTTTTCAAAATTAGGGTTTGATTTAATGCTGCAATGGAGAGTGTATTTTTTCTCCCCAAAAAATGAAAATAGATAATAATAATAATTATTACCAAAAATAAATGTTGAGCTGAGAATGAGAGGAGCTTTTTTCCGGGCGGTGACGTTTCGTACTCTGCGATTTGAAATGGTTAAAAGTGTGGTATTATACTCTCCAGAGTCCGAGATTTACGCATACTCGCCCCCTCTCGCGTGGCTTTGCAACAATAGGGCATCTAGTGATGGAGGCGGGCGAGTGGGATGGGCGTTCCGGACATGGCGAGTGAATGAGAGATTGGAAAGTTGAAAGGTGCAGGCCGGTTGTCGGTTCGCGTTTTGGTGTATGAAGCTGCGTGAGCGGGTAAGAAAAGCAGGCTCTCAATGAGGGACTTTATCCTATTATTATTTTTAATTTTTGTTTCTTAATTTTCTTTTATTAAATGTTATTACTTATATATTATTATATAAAATATGCATTAGTGGAAAACGGTGAAAGTCATGCTGTTATATATATTCTTAGGTATTAAAAAAAGAAAAAAAAAAATGTAGCTGCTTAATATGTGATCAAATTTGAAAAGTCCATTAAAATCTAATAAAAAAATCTTGTAACGTGTACTGCAATGCAATATATCATAAGAATCATTCTAAAAATATTTTATTTATAATCCTCCAATACTTAATAATAAAATCATAAAAAATAAAATAAAAAAATTATCAGAGTATTTCAAGTTTCAAAAGTTGTACATACGATATGGATGACTATTATTTGTAAATGTTAATGTGAACGATTAATTTAAAAACGATCAAGCAATCACAAGAGTCCGTATGTACTCGAATTGAAGTTGGGTTGGACCCGATACGGCTTGAACAAAAAAAAGTTTAAATCTTGACGTATTCCATAATTAATCAAAATAGTGTGGGTCGTTGTATAAATTTCAAAGACTTTAAATAGCACACATCACTGCTGAAATAAACATTAGTGCACTTAAACGAATTATTTAAAGGATTAATTACACTGACCTCTTTTACTATTATGTGAATATACAAATTCCCCCTCTTAGTATGAAAATTATATAAACGTCTCTTTCAAATATACCCATCTTACAAATTGCCCCTTCCATTAGTCAATTTAATGGATTTCGTTGATGTCATAAAAAAAATTGGTCTAAACTTCCTATAATACCCTTGATCTGAATAACTTTATTTTCTTACTTTTAAGGGATAATTTGTTATTTTTAAAGTTAATAAGGGTGTATACTCGTAACTTTTAGTAAATTATTTTATAATATTTTTTTAATCAAATATTGTGTATGTGTAGATTGCGACATTAATTTTTACCCCTAACAATCATCAAAACTTGCAAATTTTGTTAAAATTATATTATTTTATAACAAGTAATAAAATAAAGTTTATATTACTCAAATGTTAAAAATATTGAGGCAAATTTCATTATTTTAGCCAATTTTATTATGTTGAATTAAAATTTAAACAAGTCAATTTTAGTGTATTTTAATTCTTAAAGTTCTATACGTTACAATTTCTAGAAAAATGAACACATGCGTATGTTTTCAAATTATTTGAAGAAAAACTTTTCTTTCTTCTTTTCATTTCAAATAAAGAAAATAAAAAAATACTTCAATTATTAATTTTATTGAATTATTTTCAAATTTATAAATGAGGGCAAAATGATCATTTAAGCACTTATATTAAATTTGACTAACATTTGTTAGCTAGATGGTGCAATTTATAATTTTCATAGCAAAAGGGGATACAAATTACCAAAATATTAGTGGAGGTGAGTGTAATTAACCCTTATGTAAATAGGTCAAATTCGTTTTGATTGACGTTACCGATTCACATTAAATGCAATTTACTTTTGACATTCATTTTATTTAAGTCTTGCCGTTACCTAATCTGGAATAGCTTAAAAACTAGTTGAAGGTGTACAAGTTTAAGATAATCTCGCTTTTGATGATTCTTGCAATAAAGTTTGTAATTAGTTTTGATTTTGGGTTAGGAATGAGATTAAAGCCTTCAACCAACTTCTATTTTGATTAGATAATGGTTAGATTCATTTTGCCCATGTAATTTATGGTAACTAGTAAACCAACGCACATTTGATGTGTGTGTAAATATAATAATATTTTTATAAAATTAATAATTTATTATTAAAATACGATTGAGTAGAAGAAAATAGAAAAAATGAATGAATGAAAAAAAATTCATATATAAAAAAAATATGAATTACTAGATAAGAAATGGAAAGAAGTAGTAACTTAAACACAAAAGTAAAAAAACGAAATAAATAAATAAATTTAAAAATAAAAGATAAATTGGCAAATTAAAAATTATGAGATACTAAAATGATGCTTTCTCTTAGTAATGAAGTATAGATTATATCAAATTCTCCTTGGGCGATTAAAACTTTCAAGTGTCCTCCTAGTTTTGAAATTTATTAATTCGAACAAAATATCTTTATGCTTAATAAAAAAAAATTAAATGCATTTTACTCCTTTATTAAGATTTATAAAATTGGTATTATATAAATATGATATGATTAAAAAAATAAAGATTAAGTATAATTATAATTAATTTGGTATACTTAAATGTAATTAAAATAAGAATTTCTCGATGTTGGATTTTTTTTTTTTTTGATAAATTAAAATTTCATTAAGCAATCACAATCAATGTTGGATTTATAGTTATGCAATTGGAAATGGAAGAGAAATTGATTAGAAAATCCACAATGACTGCATCTACATATATTTTAACTCAAATAAAAATAAATCGACAAACATACATCCAAATCCAATTCCTTTCTCATCACACAAAATTACTCAATTGTTTTTCATTAAACAATAGCGATCTTGGCGCCGGCCTCTTCCAGCTGCTTCTTCGCCTCCTCAGCTTCCTCTTTCGACACTGCCTCCTTGAATTTCTTCGGCAATCCTTCAATCAATTCCTTGGCTTCCTTCAAAGCTAAGTTGGTCAAAGCCCTAACCACCTTAATGGTGGCGATTCTAGCATTGCTAGGAACATCCTCGATCACAACATCGAACTCCGTCTTCTCCTCAACGGCTGCGGGCGCCTCGCCTGCCGCAGGCGCCGCAGCTACGGCAGCAACGGGGGCGAAGGACGCGGCGGAGACGCCGAGCTTGTCTTGGAGGTACTCAACGAGCTTCTGAGCATCAGCAAGGGTTAGGTTTGAGATCTGGTCGCCAAGCTCGACGACTTTTTCAGGGGCGTCGACGGCAGCAAGAGGGCGGATGGACGTGGCGCGGCGGCGAAGGAGTGTGGTGGTGGTTTTGAAGAGGAAATCGACGGATTGTTTGGGAAATGTGACGGAGGGGTGGCCAGAATAAGCGGTTGAGGGTGTAAGGAAAGAGGTAGAGCGTAGAGCGACGGAGGACAATGCTGAAGCCATTGCCGATTAGAGAGAGAGAGATGAGAGCAGTGATGATGAAGAAGAAGAAGATAGGATAAGGGTTGAGGGATGAATACTTGAGGCACTGTTTGAAGCGTTGCTTGTCCATTGACTCAAATGCCCTCGAAAGTTTGATAAAAAATGAAAAGGAATTGGGCCTGAAAATCTGGGCTGGATTGAGTCTCTAAGCCCATTATTGTTGTGCGCTGGGCCCAAAATCGAACAAAATGAAATAGATTAATGATGTAGTTTGGTAATATTACGTAGGAGATATAACCATAAGGAAAAGAATAGACGAAAAAGGGGCATTCCGAGAATCGAACTCGGGACCTCTCGCACCCAAAGCGAGAATCATACCACTAGACCAAATGCCCTGGTCGGTGCTAGTAGTTAAATAGATAAAAATAGCCTATAGATCCAGTCATGTTATGCTTACAACAGTGCAGTGCAACAGTGGATGTTGGGGCTGATTGAGAAGAGCCTCTGACAACCATTGATGTGTCAAACGAGTAATATGTATGTTGACCCTTGGACTTGGAACGTGATTTTATTTGAAGATAATTGAACTTGGGAGTGGAGGACTTTAGTATATACAGCATGAATTGTGTTAACGGACAAGTTTAAATCCGAGAACCATAAATACTCGGGAGTCTATTTCTGCCTTAAAGAGTATATTATTGTGTTATGGAAAGAGTTTAAAGTGCTCATTACCCTAAAATGCATGCTACAACATGGGGGGTATTGCATCGTACAATCATAAAAATATGAAGAAGCTTCCTTCAAGGCATGCCATAACATTTCACCACCTTCTACGTCTTCTGCCATACCAGTAGGCAAAGGCTGCTACTGATGCAGCAACAATCACTCCAGCAGTTGCATGCCAGGCATACAATGGTTTCTCCACTATCACGCCAGAACCACCACCAACATCAGTCGGCCGCGGAGACGGAGCTTTCTCGCTTACTGACAAGGCAAATTCCAAGCCCTGCGTCTCAACCACAGCCAAATCTTCGACTTTTGGTTTAAGCCTTGTAGCCTGGGCTATGGCCTCATACTGTTCTTTAGTTCCACCCTCAAGGAAAGACCCAACAAGATGGCCCTTGTGTATCCAGTAAGCTCCAAAAGTATTTCCAGAGAAATCGCCAAAATGGACGACTTCCCCGGCATTGTCCCCATAGAACTGCCAAGACAATGTGAAGACTCGGGAGTAAAAGAAGGGCAGGTAGTCAAATTCACCAGTCTTTTCAGGTTCCTTGATTGCAGCAACTGCATGTCTTGCTGCCTTTCGTGCAGAATCAACATGCTCAAGCCTGCGTGTTTCTCCAACGACCTTGACTGGAAAAGCGGCAACATCACCAATTGCATAGACAAAACTGTTGCTTGATTGCATTTTGCCGTTAACTTTGATTCCTCCCTTCTCCATGGTTAGTTGACCTTCAAACAGACTTGTGTTAGGACGAATCCCAATCCCAATCACAACCATATCAGCTGGAAGCTTGTTCCCATCTCTAAGATTTACAGCAGTCACCTGTACGAAAAGTTGGTCAATCTAAATGATTGCAGCGTGTGCAGGCCAAATATTAGCAAAAGAATAATAAAGTTCAACAATAATAATTAGAAACAAATATCAGCATGGATTGCGTTTCAGTCTGAACGGTATTAGTTGTTTCAAATGGAAGGTATGGATATCTTTGAGATTGTTTCTAAAGTTGCACTAACCAGCTCATAGTGGTAGCTTAAGTGGTGAAGTGTTTATAATTGGGTTCAAAACCTTTTGGTAAGTGCTTATACTCTTTAGCAATAACCTTCATTCATTAACCGCCAGTGCAGCAACATGAAGGAAATTCACTAACAATTCCCTGGAATATATGAGAAATAAACTTTCTAAAACAGTCAAAGAGATGAAAATGTTTACCTTCCCATCAGCGTTAAAATCAAATGATGCCAGCACAGTTCCTTTGATAAACTTCACTCCTTTGGACTGATAAAAGTCTTCATAATAACTAGCAATCTTGGGGGTAAATAATCGGGCCACTGCAGAAACCAAAAGGACTATAGGACTTGGGAAGGAAGGTTACATAAAATAGCATGCTAACTAATCAAGACAAGTGTTTTCCTTGAAAATGGTGAGTGCAAGTGGAAAGACAAACAAAGGGCCGGAGGAATAACAACAAAACCATAATACTCTTTAGAGTTTTTAGACAAATCTATTTCTATCATATCATACTTCAAACAGTTTGATCATTTAATAAAAGTAAGCCTTAGGAATGGAAATTTAGGCATATAAGAAATTACTTACTGCATTGTGCCTCTGGGAATACCATGGTAACATTTAATTTGTTTATGACCAAAGATGCTGCACATTCCATTCCTATGTAGCCGCCACCAATCACAATGGCATTTCCACCACTACAAGATTGCATCACATTCACAAGTCTGTCTGCATCGGCCAAATCTCGTAAATAACACACATTAGCTGCATCTGATCCATTTACTCCAAACTCTTCAAGCTTCAAGGCCTATAATGATGTGACACAAAATCAATCATAAACTTGGCTACTTTGGTCTTTTGATTATGTCAACTTGGCCAGGGCCTTGTGCAATCAAACTTGGACTTCAAAGTTGAACTTGGTCCATGGCAACCACACCACGAACCCAAGAATGACTTTTGCATTTTCATACATTAAAGAGTGACTCAAATTGCATGGTAGACAACACTACAAGAACACACTAATTCCAATCACTTCTTCAGAATCTATAAAGTATAAAGGATATGTATGCTATTCTCATGGACTCTTGGACCATCCCAAAGACCACTTGACCACGGGGAGGGGGGGGGGGGGGGGAGTTTGCTACTTCCCTCACAGGAAAACTAAAATTCACCGATTCTTGGCTCGGTATCAAGGGTGTTATGCTGAGAAAATGAGGCTCAAAAAGCAAAATACGCCAAAGAGTTTTTGTTTGTGTTTTTTTGGTTTTTAGAGGGAAAATCAACTCCAGAAATTATTTGCCAAGTCAAAATAAGATAAACAGCTTAACAAGCACAAGAATATCAGAACATGGAAAAAGATGAGCTTCAGTACCCGAGCTCCGGTGGCAACAATGAGATATTTGTAGCTTATGGTTTCTCCTGTTGCAGTTAGCAATGTCTTCCGTCTCACATCTGCAGACTTAACTCGAGTTCCGAGAATCAATTCGATTCCTGAAGAAATCAAATGTATGTGTAACTAATACTGAATTCTAAATATGATATCCTGGCCAATTAAAACAATCTCTAATGTACATCAGAAGCGAAACAAGAGATTAGTAATGGAAGGAAATAGTTTCTGTATCAGTTTATTGAAAATTGACATAAGATAGTATTGCATATCAGCACGTCCCAAGTAATTTATAGAAAAACACATGTCCTGGGAAAAGGAGGGGAACCCAGTTCATCTACTGGATAAGTATTTTTTTCATTCATTGAAGTAACACGCTTAAAACAAGATCTTCCTTCAACAGATGCTTGTTTCCTATCAAGTTTTGAATTATTTCCATTGACTTAAATAGGAAACCAATCCAATTAATACAAGAATCTGAAAGCCGAAAATAACCCAACAAAAACCAAACTCATCTTATTTCAAATAGTATCTTGCTTAAATAACTTATGAGTGCCTTCTTCAATAACCAGGTTATACACTTACTATCCAATATGCTAATTTGTCTAAGAAGCTGCTAATTATCCAAATAAAAAATCCTATAAGAATTGCTATTTTGCTAACAGATAATTACCATGTTCTTTGTACCACTTTGGAGCCAACCTTTCCTCATTGGTACCCACACAACAGTGAAATGAAGGGAGGCGCGCAGGAGCTGCATGGAATAAAATACAAAAAGTAAATCAAATAGAACAGAATAGCCTCATTCTCACTCAAACAGTAAGTGAGGGATCAATAAACACCGTTCAAATTCTTAAAACTGAAATATGCTTAAATGCAATGTCAATGTATCAATAGGCTATATAAGTTCAAAATTTGTAGGGGCATACATAATGATTCTACATGTCAGGTATCATTTATGATTCTTGTGCGTGCACAAAATTGGCATGAAGTCATTCATTTTTACAAGTATTACGCACGCAATTTACATTCTGTGCATGGAACAAGGTAAACATAAATAATAGCACATGTATTAGTGGTCACTACAATATCTTTCAATTAATAACGGCAATACAAATCTAAGAAAACAGTAAAGTGAATCTTAGAGACAACTGCCCAAACTCAAGGAGGCATGATAATTGTACTATAGATGCCAATACAAAGGGTGTTAAGAAGCATGTGCACATGAAATAAGTTTGCAAACACTGCTGATCTAGGAAAGCTGGGGGATAATACCTTCCGGAAGTAAATAACCTTTGCTTAATGCAGGCCTTTCATAAGGTGCAACCTGCAGAAGGCATGCCATTATGAACATTGTACCAAACTATTTAGAATAACAAACCCGTACAGACCATTTAACATGTACAAAATAACATTGTATCATTAGCCAAACCCTTGTCTAACCTCAAAATAAAACTACACCAGTATCTGAAAAGCATACCAAAGTGTTTCAAATCGAGAACCATAAGCGATAATATAATATATCTCCACATCTCTGTAAACTTAATTAAGGAAGTAACTAAAAATGGTTCTCAAAATCACAAGGGGTTGAACTGGATCATCCAAACCACAACAGTAACTTTCAGCAATTGAAACAAAAGGCTGAAAAATTCCTCCAAAACATAAAAACCCTGAAAAAAATTACACTACTCTCTGTTATTCTGCACTCATCTAGGCTTTTCCAAAGCTGGAATCAAATGACATCAGACTCAAATTCAAATTGTATCTCCAAATTCCAGTTGATACGAGCCCCGAATTCTATGCGCGTAAATAGGACTATCGCAGCCCATAATTAAAGCCGAAATTTACAAACAAAAAGTCCAACCAGTAAACCGTTCGAGGAAAGGAAACAATTAACTAATAGCGACTCCAAGAGGCTCAAACTACACAGATACAACATCACATAATTATATGTGCACATAAATAACAAATACACACACACACATACACATTCATATATATATATATATATATATAAGAGAGAGAGAGAGAGAGAGAGAGAGTTACAGGCTCTTCGGAGATGATGCAAAGTTCACCCTGAGAAACGCCTCTCTTGACAAATTCATGGGCGGCGTAGCCAGCTGCGACTCCTCCTCCAACAATCACATAAACAAACGCTCTCCCCATTTGCCGCTGCAACCCACCCCTCACCCACTCCCTCCCCCTTTTTGTATATACAAGTAGTAATTACGAGATGATGAATGAATATGTGCTGAGTTTCTCTTTCTCCCTCCAGAGAAAAAAAACACTATAGAATTTCTACCTTCCTTGAGAGTTGAGCCACCTTCGCAGACTTCACCCTCTGACCAAATAACTACCACTTTCATTTTTATTCTCCTTTTTTTTTTTGTTTTATTTACATATTTTTTCAAGGATATATAAATTAAAATAGGGACCATTAATCCTCAATCCTCTACTATTTTGTCCTCCCCCCAAACTTCCAGAAATTGTCAATGTTATTAATTTTGAGTTATGTCAATAACATTATACATCTAAACCTTATTATTAAGAAATAACAACCTCTCGGTTTCTCTAAGTTTTTAGTATGTCAATTTTAATTATACTTTAATATTTATTTATTTATTTTTTGGCAAATTCTTATTCAAGTAATTATTTCACCCTCACTTATTATCCCACTAATCCATATTTTTTTTTATATAAGAATTTTCTTTCATCCATTTACTCTCTTTATTTTATTTTACTCAATTGTATTTGATAATAAATCATTAATTTAATCAAAATATTATTATATTTGTACACACGTTGAGTGTAACTTTCTGACTAGTACTAATAATTGAACCTCTTGTAGCATATATATTTTTTCTATAATAATATGAGATTCAAAGGCTGATTCAATATATTAATAATTCAAATCAGCAAATACGTGTAAATAAGACAAAAAAAACAACACATACACCCACATTTATAAGACTCAAACTCACGAACATTTAATTCTAAGAGCTCAATTTTATCAATCGAGCAAAACGTTGTTGACAACTTCTTACATCATATCAGGGTTCTTTTTTAGCCCAATTATAATTAACATAAGTGCACTATTGGAATTAAACTTTGAATTATGGATATAATTAAATAAGTGTGTATTGGGCTTTAGGAAGGGTATGGGGTGGGACCGGATGATTGGGGTGGGGTTTGTGGAGTATTTGGATAAAGGTGGGTTGGAAGATTTGTATTGAAGAGTGTGGCGGATGGGATGGGGTGAGATATATACGTGCATGCAGGCTGCGGCTAAAATTTGGATTAGGCTTTTCATATCTACCACCCACACCTTTTTCATTTGGATATTATCTTTTTTCTAATTTCATAAATTATTTTATATTTTTCCCATTTTTATTTGTTGGGGTCCAATATGAGCTTTTACGTATTTTTCATATTATATATCAGCATTTTTCACTTTAGTAAATAAAAAAGTTAAATATCCCACTGCTTCAATTAAATACAAATATTTTATGCTGGGATGCTGCACTTTTAATCCTATTTTTGTATACATTTAATCATTTAAATTTAATAAAACTAATACATTTAGTCTTGTAATTACGCAATGAACTAATTTAATTTAATACGGTAGTTCAATATCAAAATACATTTAATCCTCTACTTTTTTTTTAACATGCACTATTTTTTCAGCCAGATTCTTTAATCGTCGGCCAACTTAGAACTCACAATGTTGTGGGCCCAAGAAGAAGCCCAAAACATTATAGCTGGCCCATTATTCTGTGGGCCTGAACTAGAATTTAATATCGTTAGGAACTCTGTCCTTTATTTTATTTATTTATTTTTTTTAAATAAATTTTATAAACCTATTTTGATGGGCAATTTGCAATAGAGAGTGAGTGTTTTACATGCAGGCATTGCCGACCCGCCATGTGATTTATGTTTATCCTTCACGTTCTATCCCTTTGTCATCACCACGAATTTTCCACTTGAAACATGTGAGCAAAGAAAAACTAGTGGCTCTAATATCTCTTGAGTTTTTGTTTTTTTTTTAATTATTATTAGAAGAATAATTTGAGAGAATATTTTGTCGAGCAATGATTCGTTATAGTTTAAAAATATTAAAAATTTAACATAATAAAGACTTTCACTATTTAGACCACGCACGAGTCTTTTAAAAAGCTTATAAAATGCTACAAAATGATTGATAATTTTTTTTTAAAAAAATATCTTAACAAATTTCGTAATCTTATTTTATTCGAATATTTTATAAATTTATTTTTAAAATAAAATCTGATGTAAATAAGATAAAATAATAATAGTAATTATATATTCTTAGGAAAGTGGTGAAGGATTCCGAATGGGGGAGTTAGGAGTTAGGCACGAGTCCAACTTCAAATTGGCATGGCCATTCACAATTGTAGACTTGTATTTAGAAAGCAAATATTCAATTTTGCCAAAAATAGCTATACAACCTTTCCACGTGTCTATTCATCATCGCCTCAGTTGGGTATTTGTTTGCTGCATCTATCTTAATTAGTTGCCTCCACTTCACCCATATGCAATATCATTCCATATATCATTAATCATTCCATGTTACATGCATGCACATATATGTATGCATTTATGTGCATGTGCAAATCTTGGCTACATATATGTGCATGATGCAGTACTCCATGCATGTATGTATCATGTTGGATGTGCATGAGTTGCGTATGTATGTATACATACATACCCATTAATCGTGTGGGAGAAGAAAACCCTAGAAAATAGCAAAATTTTAATTTTCTGTTGCAAATTATATTTCATTCAGTATATCCACGTTACATGTACGAAGATGGCATTATGTGATTTATTTAGGGAAAGATTTTATACACGTACTGTGTATATATTAGATTGAGCAGAAGATGAAATAGATTTTGTAACAGAATATTCGATATGAGAATATAGGGTAGGGTGGGGCATATTATAATTATAGCCTTTTCGTTCTTTCAATTCTGAAAACCTTGATGAATGATCTGTGTGTGAAAGACAGGAAAGACGACGACGTCTTTCAAGGGTTGAGATTAAGACAGTAGTTTTAAGTCGGCTGATGATCATAAAGTCTCTGTCACATGAACAACTTCCTTAATTAGCAAGCCAGGTTGAGATGTCGTCTTGATCGATCGAGTCAAAACATATGATTAATTAGCAATGAATTATTAGATTTAGACCATCAACTAATCATTTTTTCTTTCCCTATATGTGTAACTAATTATCTAAAGTTCAATGGACCATATATATATATGGTGTAACTAATATAATTTTTTATATAAATGAGCTGTTGTGACACGTCGTTTCTACGTGCATATAATAAATATATAAAATTTAAAAAGTTGAATAAAGTAGTTACAATATCAATTGAGGGTTATTTTTAACATTAATTATAAAAAAATGGTGTGGCGATATCATTAACCACCATTTGTGAATAAAAAAGGAATTTTTTTTATATAATAATATAGATATATAAATACGCTCCCCCGTTTTAAATTAAAGTATCCATTTTGATTGGACACGAAGTTTTAGATAAAATTTGAAAAAAAAAAAAATTCAATATAACTTTACACTATTAAAAATCGTGGTGAAGTTAATACTTTTTTCACATAAAATAAAATTATAGCGGTCGACATGCATTTCGAGATATTAATATCACAAGATCGATAATTGTAAGTTTAGTATATATATAAACATAAGCCACCATATTACAATATGTGAATTAATACTTAATTGAAGGTCGACTAGAAATTGAAGGAGTAGTAGTAGCTAGAGATATATAATTAAACTAATTAATTAATTCATATAATATATATATATATAAATATATATTATGGATCGATGTGTTGTCCATAATTAATAATTAATTGAGTAACTGCATGGACCAAAGGTCCTCCATGCTCCAAAAGTTGTCATTTGATTCAGTGGGATAAGGGCCTTGAAAAGCTTCGATATTGGGATTAAAGGAGGATGGGGGAGAGTAAGATTCAACTGCATGATCCGCAGGGCCGCAACTGGAGAGTTGGCTGGTGCTAGCTTGATCATTGCTGTGATGATGATGATCGACAGTAGTTTGAGCTGTGAAGTTTTGATCAGCTTGCTTTATGTGCTTTTGGATTCGAGTCCTCCAGTAATTCTTTATCTCATTGTCTGTTCTTCCAGGCAGATGCTTCGCGATTTTCGACCACCTGCACCATTAATTAATTAATTAATTCACATATCAAATAATATTTGGATTAATTTTTTCTAATAATTATACTAATTATATTAGAATAATTAAGCATATATATGGTTGTAATTAAAATTATATATTGAGCTCAATATAATTAGGTGTATCATCATCAAAGTGGTATGAATAGTTGAGTCACGTTTATTTTGTGGTGGAAAAAAACGTGGGAGCGAATGCATGTTCAACGGTTGAAATTTAAAGTAGTCGTTACTCCCAAAATTTATTTAAAGGAAACACGAGTTCTTATTGAAAGCCTCTCTCAGCACTGACAACTACTATATGCACCCCCTCACTATCACTTGATACTTACACAAATCCCACACATACCCATCCAACAAAATCCAGTCTTAATTTTTTGGATCCATACTTTTTTTGGAAGAGGAGAAGATATATGGCATCTCTCCATCAATATGGCTTCTCTCCGTCGTCCTCGTCTACGTGCTCTCAATCAAAAATGTATCGAGGTTTGGTAAATTTCCCGAAACAAAAAACAAGAACATAATAATTATTTAAAATATTTAAGTTCTTCATATGATCAAGAAATTATTAAGTTAAAATGATTTACATTTTTGCCATGTGTTACTTTGTTAATTAATTAAATACATATATACTTATAAACTTTTGAAATGAAAGGGTCGATTTTCAAAATATATATATATGCATGTGGTTATTTATATCTTGATCTTCGATCGTCTCTATTAAAAAGGAATTATTAATTAATTAATATATCCTTGGAGGGCTATATATATATATGAATTAAAATAATTTGTTCATCCTAATTGTGATTTTTCTATAAGATTAATTATGAAGATGACTAACTAATTAATCTACCCATAATATTAATTATTTATGTTTTATTTAAACGTACTTAATTTGTTTTTATTGTTTGTATATAGTTAATAATTAGATGGATGACATGAAATTGAATTAGGGTTTAATGTATTGAAATTGAAAGGTGAAAAGAATATGGGCAGCTGTCAATTTCAAGACTTAATAAGTAGCCAGCAGTTTCAAAGTGATGCATGATGCATAGATGGGTCTTAACATGTGACCTATTGCAAAAGGGTTCTCCCAAATATGGAAAAATTCTATCCCTCCAATCCTTTTGGTCCTCGTTCACAACGTGTTCTTGTTTCACCCTTTTTTTATTTATTTATATGTATATATATATATATATATATATATTCTTTTTCAATTTTCTTTCTACAGACCTTAATTAACACTTATACACTAGTAATTAAGAACCATAGATCTACAAAAAATGAAAAGAAGAGGAAGAAGAAACTCTCCGACGACGTCGATGTATAGTTTTGTTGAAAAAAATTAACTATATATGTGTGTGTGCATGTCTTATATTTTTTTTAATTAGCTAGAATATGAAATTAATTAATAATTGGTTTTATAAAAAATAAACTTATATATATAAATCTATTTTTTTTAATTTTTGGTGTAAGACATGTTTTAATAAATACTGAAATCAAGAAGAAACAAATTGATGGGGGAATTTATGTATGCCATGAGCTACAAATGAAATCACATCTTGAATCATTTGTAGCCAATGGTTTGAATTCCCCACGTTTGAAATTTGAGGGTTCGTACAGGTGAATAGACTTTATCGATCTCTCTCCAAATCTAGCTAGTACGAACTCCTATATGCATCAAGAACACGATACCCACGAGGCTCAAATGAGAAGGATCAATTGCTCTTGGATGAGAACAAAGCTTGGGCTTTTTCATGGGTTTTCTCTTTTTTGCTGTTTTTGTTACTTTTTGGCATCAAATGGATCGATGCAAGAATCAAAACCCTACCCACACATGAAAACACGTACCTGTTACCCCACTTAGCATGCAGCTCCATGATCAAAAGTTGCTCCTCCGCCGTGATGTTTCCCCTCCTGACGTCCGGCCGGAGGTAATTCAGCCACCGTAGACGGCAGCTTTTTCCAGTGCGTTTCAGCCCTAGTACAACAAATTACACACAAAGTTATAAGGTGTTGATAAAATTAGGGTTTTCTTTTTCTTTCACTAGGGTTTTCTGTCTATGTATATATGAGGTAAGAAGTACCGGCAGATCGAGCTAGAGAATTCCAGACGCCTTCGCCATGATTGGCAATGTAGTTCATGAGAATCAGATCTTCTTCCATAGTCCATGGCCCTTTCCTCACTTCAACTTCTTGAGATTTGCATGGTTTCTTATCCATCTTGCTAGAGAGAGAAAGAGTGTGTGTGAGTGAGAGGGAGAGAGAGAGAAGAGTTATGGTAGATATTCGAAGAAAATAATGGAGTTTGGTGCCCAATTTATAGATAGATTGTGTAAAAGTTTTTATTTTTTCTTTTACCAGTTAAATGAGATAGAGATAGATACTAATTGAGGTTTTCACCTAACTTTGTCTTGTCATTTTTAATTAGGGTCTTAATCTAATACTTAATTACCACAATTATATTAATGTATGCATGCATACATGGCAAACACGGTTTGTGAACCCTAGTGAGTCTAGAGTAATATACTTTGTGAGTTAATCAAATCACTTGATAATTGATTAAGATCAGTTGATAAAAGTTCATTTGAACTTGACGACTCGTTAAACTTACATACCAAATTTGAACATCTTTTTGTTCTTTTTTGGTTTTGATAAGCTTTTAAATTCAGTTCGAACGCGATTCAATTTATGTATGAATAATAAAATATATTTAAAATTTTCAATTTATTCAAGCTCGGCTCATTTTTGGTTACCTTGAAACTTGTTTCAATTCAACTTAATCATTAATATTCGAACGAAGTTCAAAAATAATTTTTCTAGCACGATAATAATTCAAACAAATTTGAGCTGTGATGTGTTCAGCTCGATTTATTCATAGCCAATAAGGAAGCGATGGAATTTGAATTTTTTTTCTTCTGATAAACAACACTAAAAGAAAATTTACTATTGACTACAATTTTATTGGTTATGGATTAAAACTATGGTAAATAATTATTATTAATTATGATTAAACAAAAATCGATGTAAAAACTTAAATTGTCCGCCATGAAAACTATTCTTAACATGGGAATGAGTCATAGCCATATTTTTTCCATGACAAATGTTTCAGCCACACTAGCAAAAACCATGGATAAAAACCGTTGCATGACTTGATCAATAACTACTTACTATAGTATTTATTATGATAATTAATCATGATTAAATATTAAGTTTCTTCTAATGCAAGAGATGATAAACCATAGTTTTGCCCCACCTTAAACAATATGGGATGACAAACAAAGATGAAAATTTGAAGAAAAAAAAGGGCACATATATGTATATAAATAATTAAATGAATACGTATTTATATATACTAACTACGTACTATCTTTTTTTCTTTTTTGATGGGATATGATGGATGTTAATTATAATCATATTATTGCATAAAATAGATAAGTAAATATATTGGTCAAGATATTGTTTTATACACTAATTATTGCTATATCACAAGTCGATCTATAACTACAAATACGTGCTTTCATGTGCCTTTTCACGTAATATATAATTTATACACAGACATATATAATATCAAATTAAATTTAATGATGGGAATCGACATAAGAAGAAAAACAGCAGATATTTTCATATGGTGACCAATGTAATTTGGAACAAAATGAGGCTGGTGGATACATGTAAGTGTATTACCAGCCAATAAAGCGCATTGCTATAAATAACAATTAGAGTGATAATTACCACACTAATTAATTATGGAATATCCATTAATGTCAAATCGAAGAACAACGTACGACTTGACTGAATTAAATGCCTGAATCTTGACACTGCGGTAAACCACCCTCCCGCTTCCGCTTCTCCAATTAATAATACAAAAAATTTTAGTCCGGATCGGGTTCGTCTAAACCTGAACCAATTATTGGTGTACAGTATAGAGAAAGTGACCAGTCATATAATAAGTGTATGACGCTTGTTCTATGATTGGTTTGATTCGGTCAAAATCTGGTGCGAGTAAGAATTTTTCAATAATACTAAAAACTGTGGCACGCAGTAACTGCTCGCATAATTTTAATAATATTTTTATTTTATTAAAACTTATAATTTATTTCTGTATCTTAAATTTTATCATTACCTTACACTCACATATAAAATCTCTTTGATATTTTTTTCTAATACATTAATTATTAATACAATGTTTTACTCAAATTAAGTTAAAAATTAAAACTTTGTAGAATATTTGTTATATTGATAATGTCAACACGCAACACAAATGCTAATATGTTATTTTTATTTCAATTAATAATAAATTTAAACAAAATGGGAGCAAATTTAATTTTTGAGTAGATGTAATTGCATGAAATTAATTTTTTAAAGCAACTTAATTGAATAGTTAAATCAATTAGATGAGTTGGGAAGTTGAAGGTCATTTTTTATATTATAAGAATTTGATGTAGTAACTACCATTTTGTTTCTAAAAGACCCGTTCTCTTTATAAATATTAATGCCTAAATTCCGTTTCTTCGTAACAAACTTAGCCAAAATTTGATCATATAGTGTAACTATATTTGATTTACATATACTTAGGCTCAATTTCATTTATTTTTTTAAAATGAGGACTCAATTTTATTTCATTATAATTTGGAGTCAAGATATAATAAAAAAATCATGTGATCATATTATATAAATTTTATGTAATATTTTTTATTTTTTCGTACAAAATGTAATATTATTAGGTCAATATTAATTAATTTAATAATAAATTTTTTAATATTAATCAATTTGATATATATTAATTATTAAAAAAATTAATAATATAGCTATTAATCATAGTTTAATAAATGAATGAGTCAATATAACTGATAAGTGAGAAAAAAAAGTATCTAGACACCACTGCCAACGTTATACTCGTGCGACTTGTGGTCATTATTATAATTTATAATTATTTCTATTTATGTAATATTTTTTATTTTTCGTACAGAACGTAATATTATTATGTCAATATTTATTAATTTAATAATATAATTATTAATATTGATTAATTTGATATATATTGAATATTAAAAATTTAATAATATAATTATTAATCATAGTTTAAAAAATAAATGAGTCGATAGAACTAATAGGCGAGGAAAAAAAACCTCGACACTACTGTCAACGCCATACTTATGGGATTCATCGTTATTATTATAATTTATAATTATTACTAATTATATAATATTTTTTATTTTTCGTGCATAATGTAATATTATTAGGTCATACTAAATTAATAAATTTATTTATTAATTTTTAAATATTAATAATATTAAGCATTAATACTAACCATTTATTTTTAATTAATTTTAATTATTAACTGTATTTAATTAAATATTAATAATTATTATTTAAAATCTTAATTAATAATTAATAAATAATTAAAAAAGATAAAAAAATAAAAAATAAAAAAAGGAAAATGAGAGGGCTGGATTGCTCCAGCCCAATTCATTAAAAAAGTGTCTGCAGTCCCCGTCTTTTCAGAATTTGTTTTTTTTTTTTTTAAATTTTTGCTAGAGTCGGGGTTTGAAACTCCGACTCTATCTATTTTTTAAGATGTTTCAAAACAACACCAATTTGATAATTTTTTTTATTTTGTATTATTTAAATAATTTTACCCAAAATCGCACCCTTGTAAACCCTGTAAGGCTAAATACTCTGATTCATAATCCATAATAACATATCATTCAGACACATTTTATAAATTTAACAAATAAATTACTCAAATTATTTTATGTCAAAATAATGTATAGGGGCAAAATATTTTTTTGGTCCTGTAAAATTAGAACATTATTTATTTTGGTACCACAACTTAGTATGTGGCTGTTTCAGTCCTATAAAACACGTTTTTAAGTTTTTTTGGCCTTGCACATGGGACTTGACATTTTGAGACCAAAAAAATTGAAAAACGTGTTTTATGGAACTAAAACAGTCACCTACCCAAATTGTGGTATCAAAACAAATAATATCATAGTCTTACAGGACCAAGAAAGCATTTTGACCTAATATATAGCACCATGGATTACAAAAAAAAACATTAAAAAGGGTCAAGTAAGAGTGTGGACTAATTGTTATTATTATTACTAAAGTAAGCAAAAGGTTTGACTGAAATCGAAACACGGCGTACCAAATTGAAGTTTTATTGAGTAGTGACAAGACGTGGTAAGTAAACATGCCCAGACAAACCAGTTTCTATATATGGAAAGTGCTGACCAGTTAAACGTTTTCTGCGTTGAATTTCTCTTCATTTCTTGCAAAATAAACTAAGTACATTGAATTCAATTTGAACCACCACTGCCGCATACTATAATTACTATATATATATATATATATAGCCTCTTTACATATTTTCTCTCCAACCAAGCTTAACAATTTCACACAAATATATCCACAATTTTTTTTCGATCTAATTTTTCTAATAATAATCTGCATCTGTAGGATTATCCTTTTGACATTAGCAAAATTGTTAGGATAATTTGGTATTAATTTAATAAAGGTAGTATCTGAATCCGCAGTCTTCTCATTATTATGCCATCAAAGATACTGAAAAATTTCAGTGAAAATTATTCAATACTTAAATTAGACAGAATATTATAGAAAGTTTGGGGCTACAAATTCCTAGGGAATTATAACTCGAATCAAGTTTAATCAGATATGAATAAATTTAAATTAAAGAATTTCAAATTCTACAACTCTAAGCTCGAATTATGTTTTGTCCTTGAGGAGATAGTCGAGTGGTTTGTGAGTGAGGGAAAAAAATAAAAACTTGAATTATATTTTGTTAAATAGTGATGAATTTTGAATTTTTCTAATTTATTAAGTCATCTCAAATTCGTTTTTAAATAATTTATTTAAATTCAAATCCTTCAATTCAAGTATAAATGACAGTAAACGTGAATCACGTACCTCAGTGATTGTTGTGGATGTAAGTAGTGATAGTGATTTTTCATAGGAATCAGACTGTAGAGTGATGAGGTGGAAATGACAACCGATATTAAAAAATAAATAAATAATCAGGAATAGTAATCATGGTTTAAGCACGTAAATTGATTTGTGTGGATGAGCATGAGGAAAGGATATTAGCTGTAGATGAAATTAAGAGCAGTTTGAAGAAGTAGATGATGATTAAACAAAGAAAACAGCACATCGATGATGTTAGGTTTAAGCACTACGTGACTTGTTATGAGCTCTTATCCACACAATAAAGTCTACATAGGAAAGACAGGAAGGGACAAAATCACTTGTACTAGATTATCATCTCTTGTCTAGGCTTAACCAATTAAGATTTAATCAACCGTTGGATGACTGATTCCTAACTTGGATAAATCATCCATCTATCCACCACTCATCATCTCAATCTCTCTGTATTTCACCAAGCTACTGAGCTGGACACTTGCCACAAAAGTTTCATGGAGAGAATTCTATTCTAGGATAAATTCAAAGAATTTTATTTCTTACCTAATTATTTAGGTTAATTTTAATCTGGACTGCTGTTTTAAAGTACCTCTGTCGTATATACCGTAATACGGACATTTTCTTGATTGATGATATATGACATTGACAGTAGGCAAGTCAGGAAACATTCGGTGTCGCACATGTAAATTTGTATCCACATAAGTTGTGTGTCGTTGTATTGATACATGATGATGATATTTTATATGTGTGGATACAAATTCACATGGGCGATATCACCAAAGTCAGTAGTCTTCATCAAACCTTTTTTCATTCAAACATTGTTGCGATTACTACGCAATTATTGTGTCAATATATATATGATTAGTATTATCATTAGAGTTGTTATTATATGCGTATTGGGAAAAATTGTAATTTACGTCCCACAATTTACTGTCATTACGCATTGGGAAAAATTTATGATTTTAATCTCAACCATAAATTTTGTTAAATATTTAATGGAGGGAGCATGTGATTTGCACGTGCCCCGTTAAATATTGAACGAAATTTGTGGTTTGAACTAAAATTATAAGTTTTTGTGATTTACGGGACTAATATAGTGAGTGTTAAAACAATGTGATCAAAATCGCTAAGAGGGTAAATTGTGAGACGTAAATTGCAATTTTTCCATACGTAATTACTTAACTCAGCTTAAAATGTATGAAAATTAATGTAATAGAATATAAATTTAAAGATTATCACTTAAAATAATGAGTGATATATGATAATCAAACCAATGATCTCTTGGCCTAACGGTTAAAGTTGAGGTCCCATGACTTTAAACGTCATGGGTTCAAATCCCACCAATGCGTGGGATGATAGTCTACTGTATAGTTAGATTGCTTGTATACTTAATAGCTAGTAAGAAGTTGCTTAGATTTAATTTATATTATATTGTATTATTGATTGTCTCTATTAGAGATTGATAGTTGACAGAGCTAATTGTAATTGATCGATTTAGTTTAATTAATAATATTCATCGTTTTCACTTAAAAAAATACATATATATATATATATATGTAATAATCCAAAGAACAACTCAGAAAAGGTGGGATTATAACGACTAATATAATAACATTGAAAAAAGAAAAGAAAAGAATTCAAGTAGGAAAAAGGTTGCTTGAGATAGAAGTGTCATTAGCGAAGCACCACTTGTTTATTGTTAGGCACATGTAATGTAGTGGAGCAAGAAGAGCACACAGTATTATGAGCTTAATTGACTAATTAGTCTCCTTTTCCAAATGTAGAAATCGCTTTTACGACTAATCCCATTCACACGCTTTCCATAAATGGATGTAAGAACCTAAAGGCTAAAGCTACATTACGGTTACGGAATTTTAAGCTGTGCTTAGTTGTGATTGTCTGAAGGGCCTGTTTAGTAATTTGTGACCACAAGCCCAATTTGTGGCCTTAATTAAGTGGGCCTGGACCATTTAGGGGAATTATGACCACCAGCTTTAGCTGCCTAATCAGCAATTAATGAGGGGTTTGAGTTGTTGTGTAAGTTAATTATTCATCACTAATTTATATAGTAAGCTTTTCACGAGGTTTTCCATCTGATATGGACTTGTTAAATAATTAAAGGGTATTTTGCATGTTATGGACAACTGTGTATATGGATTATTAATTATTAATTATCGATAAATCACTCTGTTTTAATAAGTTAATTATTATTATTTTTTCAATGGGTTTTCAAGAAACTGAAGACGTGTGAAATATTTAGGTTCTTTTGAGCAATGAAGAAATTGTAATGGAACTGCTTCCAGATATAGTAGATTGGAAGACATGGATTTTTGTATAAAAAAGTGAATGAACTTTTCTTGAAATCATAAGGGCATGGGCCTGATCATAGATGAAGAATGTTTGAGGATAGGAGCCCATCTGGCCCAGATCAAAGCCCATTTAACCTTATCTCGACATAAAAATAGATTTGGTAGGAATGCCAATACGACAGATTTGGATTGATTCGAGAGCCGTCCCGCCAATTCCGAAAAAGACTTAGGGCCATTTACCTGCCCGTTTCCAATTTTTTGGACTTGCATCCGCCCATAATGAGGCGAGTTCTGCTGGGTATGAGTCCAATGGCCAGCCCTAAGCTTTATATTTGAAGGCCCGGGTTCAATTTACCAATACAATATTGTTTAATTGTGGTTTGATTAGAATGGCCAGTGGGTCCGGAGTCCTGAGTCCACTAGTTCGTGGGAAATTCTAATTTAAAACGAATTTAGTCGAATTCGAACCATTTATATGATAAATACAAAATACTTATTGCGTGACTGGTGTACAATTTAAGAAAAGTGACCAATACACTTGCTCGTTAACTGATTTAATTCGACCAAACTTAATTTGACCGAACCTAATTTGGGTAAAAAAATTCTAAACCGCGCTCTTAACTAACCTCCAAGTTGCCCGAAATTTTATTAGAACGAGACAATATTTATTAGTACCATTATATGAGTGAGAGAAAGAGAAACATACAACTCTTATTGTAGTAATTTTTGCAGTGTGATGCTCTCTCTTGCTCTAATATCCTCTCTCATTTTCTCACCGTCTTTGCCCTAAAACATACAGTGGGACTGCTTCGGGCAACAGACAATCCTGTAATGGAGGAGTAGTATTTGTAAGCACTCTCCCGTAAGCATTCTCGCAGCATGGTCCACCCTCCTTGTCTCCTCCCATGCTCCCTTCTGAGGGTACGATGTCGATGGTCGCCACCGTCAAGTTCCGACACGGCTCATACTCGCTGCAAATAAGAGACACAGATCTAAACGTGTACGTCCCTGTAATGTTCTCATACACCACGCTCCTTATAGCCACCGCATTCGTATCGTTTCTATAACTGCAATTCTTGGGACCTCCGCAGTAGTTCTGGTCTATGGTTATTGGGGTTTTAACGTCCGTCATTGTGATGTTTGAGAATCTAACGTCGTGCACCGATCCATAACCGCCCTGCATGTAGTTTTCGGAACATAAGACGGTTAAATATATATATACTTGTCTGTGTGATCGTCAGTTTTCTTGAACTGTGAGTGACTTACCCGCCAAGTTTTTATCCTCACTCCCGTCAACGAGTCTTGCACCGTAGAGTTAAAAACAGCAATGTCTGAAACATGAGCTTCGGTGTTGTTTGGACCTAGTCCTCCAATGCTGTAGCCATGTCCAGGTCCACAATTTACATTGTATATTCTTACATCAGAGCATCCGGTTTGTATTGAGACACAATCATCTCCTGCGGAAGTATAGGGGAGTTGTGATGAAAGTGTTTCATATGTACATATATACGATAATGTTTTGGATAATTATATTTACTCCCACTGAGCTATGATTTATTTGCACAAATCATTTATGTTTTTTGTATAATTATAGAAACCATTCCAGATAGAAAAAAAATACGAATAATTTGTGTAAATGATGTTGATGTTTTTGATAGATGCACATGTAATTAACCAAAAGATAGGGATGATTTGTACTAATAGACCATAGACCATGGATGTAAATATAAGGGTAAATTACAGCTATCTTTCCTGAGGTTTGACATAATTATAAATACCCCCTCGTTGTTTGAAAAATTACAAATATCCCTTGAGGTTTGTAACCGTCTAACAAATAACTCATTTTCATCCATTTTTATGGGTGAACTGATTAAAATGCCCTTATGCAAACTAAATTATTTTTGAAGTCTTTTGATCTTTTTTGGATAACAATGAGCAGGGTGAGGTTTCGTAAGTTTTTTACACATGGGGGCAATAATGCAATTTACCTCGGTTGATTTTTCTATAATTTTAACTAAAAATTTAAGGGCAAAATGGTTAATTTTAGATTTTTGGTTAAAAATACAAACCTCAAGGAAGTATTTATAATTTTTCAAAGAATGAGGGAGATATTCGTAATTATGCCAAATTTCATGAGATATAGTTGTAATTTACCCTAAATATAATTATCCCTAATTATGGTTAAGAAATTACCACAAGCAAGATTCGAGTTATGAATTTTGACGTGCTGAACATTTGAAATGTGAATGCCGTCAGTGTTAGGGCTGTCGTCGGGCGATGATGTGCTGAAGTTAAAAATACGAAGGTATTGGGTATTGACGATAAAAATATGGAACTTGGGGCTATTTTTTATCTGTATTCCAGTTACTGTCACATTGAAACTTCTCGCTATCTTGATTGCCTGTAATCACGTACGAAAAGAAAATAAAATTAAAATGTGACAATGAATATGAATGAATAAAAAATATAAAGTTTTATATACAAAATTTTGTAACACTTACTTTTTATAAAATTTCAATCATTTTCTTACACACATTATATAAAAAATTGTGAAAATTTTAATAGGTGTTATAATTTACATGTGGCCTGTGCGTTGGTCCGTCTAAATCCTTGGCGGTCCACCAGGACTCCCCACGCCCGTCGATTACTCCGTTACCTTTTATTGTTATTCCGTTACGAACCCCGTAAAATAGAATCCATTGAAAACCAACTTTCTCCCACTCCGACTTACGGAATGGTGCGACGATTTCCCCATCCACCTGGAACAAAATAAAGTTGTCAAATCAGAGATTTAAATTGATGAGTTTATTTCGATTTACCTCCATGTGATATTGTAAATGAGTAAATTACCCTTTATAAAAAAGAATAGCAATTTATCTCCTTGTATTCTTTAAAATGGAGTAATTTACCTTTCTGTCTAGGGAGGTAAATTGCTCCATTTTTAAAAATATGAGGAAGTAAATTGATTCATTTAAAAAAAATACAGGAGAGTAAATCGTTATTTTATTTTTATAAGGGAACAATTTGCTTATTTACAATATTAGAGGAGGTTCGCATGCGTTTTTCTCTTTCATTAATGAGATAAACTAATTATCAGTTGTTTTAGACAAATACAATCATTATTTTCTTTCCTAGTGGTATAATAATTTTAAGAAAATATTAATTAGTACTTAATTAAACATACTTGGACAACAAGGTGGGATTGGCAATAAGTTCCATTAAAATGTAGTGGTTGGAGTAGAAAGGTGTATCCCCAGGGAACTAGCATTACACCTCCTTCCGCTTCGCATGCTGCATCCCATGTTGTCCTAAATGCCTGCCACCAAACAAAACAAAAGAAAAAAGGAAAAAGCAATTTTTTTTCAAGCGTTACTATTATATTATTATTGTTATTATTATTATTATTATTATTATTATTATTATTATTATTATTGAACAAAATATATATTTTCAGTCGTGTAATTTATTCAATTGACACATTTAATTTTTTTTTTACATTTGGTCCTTTTTAAAAAATATTTAGTCATAACAATCTATATTTACAGGACCAAAAATCTGATCTATTCCTGTGTGAATGAGACCAAAATTAACAACACATGATCAAATTTATAAAGAAAAAACCAAAAATGAGATGTTCGGGATGAAATTTGTAAAAGAAAAAAATGGCTAAATTTGCAAGAATGCTGCTAACGTAAACTAAAAACAAGAATTGAGGTTTTTTTGTCTTTTTTTTTTTGGGGGGGGGGGAGGGCTTAAGTAGAATAAATAATTATAATTAATAAAATAAATAATACTCCTAGATAAGTTTAGAGATTTTTATTTATTTATTTTATTTTTTTTGGTTACCTCGGCGTCGTTGGTGGTTCCATCACCTGTAGCACCATAGTCAAGTACATTAAAAATGAATTTACAGTGATTATTGTTATTATTGGGGCGATGATGACTTTCTTGTGCAATAAAATGTTTATTTCCTCCAAATAATGATATCATCGTAGGGCTCAAATACTCAGCTTCTCCAGCAGACCATAATGTAAAATACAAGACTATGTAAGTGAAAAACATAAGATATGTCTGGAAAAACATTTTCATTGTGTGTTGTGTGTGTGTGTGTGATTTTGTTGTACTAAGGTTTTGGAATTTCATATATATAGGGGAAAGAAACTGGACATATTTCACGCAAATGAGATTTATATATTTGGATTTGGGGCATAATCAGATGTTGGAATTCTATAAGGTCATAATTAATAATTTTCTATGATTATTACTAATTAATTATAAAGGTAAAGTACTAAAGCCTAGTGCAAACAATCCCAACATATTACAACAAATTCTATGGTGTTATAATCTTGAATTGATTGAACAGCTTTTTGATTTGCATATGCTTTTATTTTCCCTTTTGTTTATTTTTTTTAAATGATGGAATTAAGGTTGTTAAATCATTCGTGTGTACGTTATATCAAAAATTAATTACATATAATAAATATAATTGTGTTTTAAAAAAATGGAACGAACTTCAGGTTTTTGAACATATGGTTCTTAATTTATTTTATTACAAAAAGAAAAGGCCCAGCCCTCATGACGGCCCAAGCCCAAATCAGGTTAAGGCCTGTTTAGGATTGCTGTGTAACTGTACAGTTTTATTATATTTACAATGATAAGAAATATTGTGGTTTTTTATGTTTACACTTAAAAATTATACACGCGACGACCGTGTGCGTCAATTAGTAAAAGTATTAATGTCGAGGAGCATAAAATAACTATTTTTGTGTGCATTATGTGTATGGAGTAAGGTACCCTTAAAAAATAAGTCTCTCTCTTTCTTTCTTTATTTCTTTTTTTTTTTTTTTCCCTATTTCTTCTTCATTGTATTGTACTCTTTATCTGGTAAATTACTCAACACTATTCGTGGATACGTTAATCAAATTCATGATAATTACCATATTTATTTATTTTATTTTGAAAAAAAACACAAAATAACATTTATAATCATAAATTACATTTAAAGAAATCAGATATCACATATGTAATATGGTACTAAATTACTAATACTAATATTCTATTATTTTCAACTTTTTAATCTACAAATACATCTCATACATACCACTCAAGATTCCTGGCCTTTCCTGAGCTAGTGGTTTTGTTTTGTTTTTTTTTTTTTAAATCACACGCTTAAATTCGAATATAGGACCTTCTGTAGAAAATATTGAGCCTAAATCGTTGGGTTGTCCCTCGTACCACTCAAGATTTTTAATCTACAACGTTGATATGCTTCTTTATAATAAAATTCTATCGAGACCACATTAATATATATTCATCATCGATTCTAATATATATAAAAAAACTATCATTTTCTCATGATTCAACACGACGCCGCATTGTTATATGGTTGTTTACGAGAAGGACCACCTGTCTGCAAACAACTAATAGGAGGAGTGGTGGCTGTTTGCAGTTCCCCAAAGGCCTTCCAGCAAAAGGGATTATCATTCTTCGCCTCTGCCAAGGGGCTCAACACTATACTCGACAACGTTATCCCAGCACACGGCGTCGAGTCGCTGCACGCAAAATGCACAGGATTAACCGTGTAAGTTCCCTTTATGGACTGATAAGACACGCCTGAAACGGCTACGGCTGATGTCTTGTTCGGGCACGTGTGCCCGTTGCAATAGAATTGATCGATGATTATAGGAGTTTCCACTTCCGAAACTTGAATGTTGGAGAACATCACTCCTTGCACTGATCCTGACCCGCCCTGCAGTTCGGTCTAATTAGAAAAAAAAATAATAATAACTGTGTGTTGCAGTTATACATGTGGAATAGGGGAAATAACATTTTTCGTTCTGTAATTTAGAATTTTTTTATTTTTTTAGTCTTATTGATTATGATATTCTCATTTTGGTCCTATAACTTTCAAAATGCGTATTTTCATTAGATACTATATCAAAAAATCCAATTGCTTAGCACATTGCTATTAGGGTCTTAACACTTTTGGTCCATTGGTTACGGGTTTCTCATTTTTTATTTCATAACTTTGAAAAAATATCATTTTTTGTCCCATGTGCTTAACGGCCACGTAACAATATTTTTCGTTAAATCTCCGACGGAAAGTTGTCAGGGGACCGAAAATACTACTTTTTAAAAGTTAAAAAATCAAAATTAATTAGAATCTCATAATCAATGAGATTAAAAGTGGAAAGGTTATAAGTTACGAGACGAAAAATGTTATTTTCCTGCGGAATACAAAATGAAACAATAAATTATACCTGCCAAGTCTTTATTCTTACACCATTCAACGTATTTTGTATGGTAGAGTCGCGAACGGTAATATTGGAGACACAAGCTTTAGTACCATCCTTCCCTAGTCCACCGATGCTTATACCGTGCCCCGGTCCGCAGTTCACATTGTGCACGTACACCCCTGAGCATCCTGTCTGTATTGAAATGCAATCATCTCCTGGAAAATAGTACAGCATCCATCTCAAATTAATTAAGTCGTACGAGGTGATTAAAATGTCTTATTACAAGGGGATTGTTTCAATTATTACCACAGGCAAGAGAGGCGGTGTGGATGACCACATCCTGGGAGTTTTGGAGGTGGATTCCGTCCGTGTTGGGACTGTCTCCAGGGGACGAGACGCTTATACCGAAGACCTGAACCCCAATGCAATCGTCGAATTTTAAGTGTGTTTGTGGGCTGTTTTGAATTGTTATCCCTGTAACCGTAACATCGGTGCTTCCGTAGAATCTAAGTGCCTGGAATTCAGAATCAGGGCGATTTATTCATAATACAACTCAGTTAATCAGCACGAAATTTTTCCAGGGAAATTAGTCTGTACTCACTGTCGGCCTGGTGCTTGGCATTCCTCCTTTAGCCTCAGCGCTTGTCTGCCAAGAGAATTGGAAACGAAATTTATAGACTGATTTTGATTGAATATGAATAATTTTGCCAGGACCAGGTTTGGCCAAACCAAACCAATCATAAAGCAAGTGCTACGTGATTGATTAATTTCCCTAAAATGTACTCCATTCACAATCAAAAGTATTGCGCTTGCCATATGAGTGGTTCAGTTTCGGCTGAGCCTAGAATTTCGCAAATATAAGCTTGTGATTACCCAATCTGGAGAAGCTGCAGTGTCTGCTTCGTCGTCGGTTGGATTTGCTGTCGAGTAATCATTCCACCAGACAGACCCTTGGCCGTCTATACTTCCCTTACCTCGTATTGTTATTCCTGTCAGCTTCGTGAATTCCAGCCACTGTAATAGCCCTGATCCCCACGCTCCCGAACTCCTTGGAGCAATTATTTTACCATCCAACTACACCAAAACAAGACTACATCAGTTGATAACCTGTCGGGTAACAACTTCTTGCTTAAATCGCATGCTAAAATTAATTACCTGGAAGACAATGCCGGACATGCAATTCGGGCCTGAAAAGGAGATGGGCTTGACGAGGAACACTGACCCTGTCGGGACCAGCATCACCGATCCTTGCTCTTGGCACGCATCTTTCCATGCTGCCTCAAATGCCTGCCAAGAATTACTACAAATTATAAGACGAACACGACATATACGATCAAAGAGAAATTAAGTACATATGCTTACACTTGTGTCGTCGGCAATGCCATCGCCTTTGGCACCATAGTTCAATACATTAAAGGTGGCGGAACTACCGTCAGCGTCATTTTCCGATACCCGACCACCACCATATGCATTACCTACCTTCCTGTGCTTGTGGATTTTCGCACTACTAATGAACAAGAAATGGTTGGACGAAAGGCAGACAAGAAATGTAACATGTATAAGAAACTTAACCATGTTCTTCATTCTGAAACCTTAACTACAACACTCTTGTCTGTATGTATGTATGTAGTAATTGGTAATAATTATAGTGATGATTGAGATGAATGGTTGAGAGCCCTATTTATACTTGGTGAAGATATGGCAAGAATCACTGTGAAACCATGGGCGCAACAGTAGAATATTGACAATTTAATTTTCTTTCTTGTGTGTATACATAACGCATAATCCACTAGAAACTACCAAGCCGTCTTAACAGAGAAGCCTGTTAACACACATTTTAATATACTTCAAAAACCCATCCATCTTTAAATATGAGGAGTTAATTAAAAAATGAGTAGCATATATATTTTATTGAATTATCACGAACTCTTCAAAAGTAGAATAAAATAAAATATTGTGCTTATTAGTTTGCGTTTCACAATTCATTTAACTATCAGTAATCTCTTGGCTGAGTGGTGAGATTGAGATCTCACAATCAAAATATTGGGAATTTAAGTCGTACGAATCTACTTTTCAAATGGTGGTTCGTAGTTTATTTTGAATTTGTTGGTTGATTTAGAAACATTAATATATTATGTACTAATAAGGGGAAATAGCATTTTTGGTCCTATAACTTAGATCCTTTTCACTTTTGGTACCATTCGTTACGGGATTAGCAGTTTTGGTCCCGTAACTTACAAAAATTAGTATTTTTAGTCACACCCCGTTTTTCCGTTAATTTTTTTAACGGAGGTTGAGTTTTTGCTATTAAGTTTTTGAAATTGAAGGTAAAATTGGCGCCATTTGTGCTTGGGATGATTTTTGGCGGGAAAATAACTACTATTGAGAGCAAACATAAAAAAATCAAGAAAATTAGGGCAAATAAAGGTGATTTATATCCTCTTTCACAAAAATAATCTTTCATTCTTTAATTTTATTTGTGTTGCAATTTATCATTTTGTATGAATTCTATAAATATTAAAACAAGTAATGACCCACAACAAATTCAAGTAATACAATGTAAGCACACTTGACAAAAAGGTAATTTCATTAGTTGTGTTCATAACAATTTATTTGCACTAATTTTCTTGATTTTTTTATATTAGCTCTCAATAGTAGTTATTTTCCCGCCAAAAATCATCCCAAGCACAAATGACGCCAATTTTACCTTCAATTTCAAAAACATAACGGCAAAAACTCAACCTCCGTTAAAAATTAACGGAACAATGGAATGGGACTAAAAATGCTAATTTTTGTAAGTTATGGGACCAAAACTGCTAATCCCGTAATGAATGGTACCAAAAGTGAAAAGGATCTAAATTATGAGATAAAAGTGCTATTTTCCCTACTAATAACAGTATGTATATATATAACAAAAAAAAGGTTTCATTTAGCTTATCCACTTTAATTTATTGAGAGGAAAAAAAAAAGGTGTCATCAATCATGATTTGAGGGATTTTGTGCATTCCACTCCTAGGAATGGGGGGGAAGAAAAAAATAAAAGGAGTGCGTAGCATGTTGAATTCCAGTGTCTCCCAAGTCTAAATATCATATTAATAATTAATATTATCGTAGAACTTAACCAATTGAATAAATTATGTCAATTTATCAAAAACAAAAATTAAATTAGTGGAACTTAGACCAACTGATACGCCAGCAATTCTTGACAAGGGCCAAAAGGTTTGGCTAGGTTGGTGCACATGATGATGCTGGTTTTAATTTTCAATTTCCAGTGAAAAAGATCTGGGAGAATTAAATACATGCATATTAATTGTTTAATTATCATGTTATAATTAAGATATTAATTACGAAGAAGTGTGGACTTTGAGATTTTAAAGATGAGTGAATGGTGTGAAATAAAAAAACATTTAAAATAGAGAATACATCACTTGTTTGGTTAGTATGATTAAGAGAAATGTAAAATAAACTCCAAAATTCATTTTCTTTTTTCTAAATTCAATTTCAATCCAAAACAGAGCAAATTTACATAATAGAAATTGTTTTCTACCAAAATGGTTCATTAGAAATTTAGTTTCTTTCTTGAATCAGACTAAATAACTTCAAATTAAGAATGTGTTTGACTCAACTTAATTATTTAGTACATCTTATAAGTTCATATACGTTCAATATGGCATGCGATGGAATTGGTGTCCCGTGCTTCGTATAATTCTCATAATTTTGTCCTAATAAAATTTAACTACGGAGATGAGGATTTGGGACTTACAAATCATTTAAACTCCTCATTTGCAATCGATTTGAGACGCTTGCCTGCGTCATCAATAAATATATAAATTAGTGAACTCTCCTTTTTCATTTTTCTTCTCCCTGGTTGAAACCAAGCATAGGTTTAAGTTCATTTTTTTCTTGGAAAAAAGCCACAAAAGGCGGCATGGGACATGGTAGATTAATGTTGACTAGAGGTAACATGTAAAAGAAAAAATTAATAAACCTATAGTCGTGAGAATGGAATAGCAACTTCTTCATGCATGTGATGCGATGATTACAGTTAACATGTGAATGTCGTTTTCATTGTTTGTGATAAACCGTTACAATTAGTATTTCATCATCCAGAAATCATGCATTGCCTTTTGGGATTCGCTTTTTCCTTAAGAAAATGTTGATAAATTTAATTAGGGAAAAATGCAAACAACTCCTATGATATTCAAAATGAGTAAATTATTCATTTATGAAAAAATAAATAGCAATTTGTCCCCTTATATTTTTTAAAATAAAGCAATTTAGCTCCTATATTTTTTAAAATGAAATAATTTACCTCTATAGGCAGGGAGGTAAATTGCTTTATTTTAAAGAACATATGGGGGTAAATTATTATTATTTTTTCATATGGGGATAATTTGTTCATTTGTAATATCACGTGGGGTTAAATTGCATTAAACCCAATTTAATTATATAACATTTATGGAGACTTGAATTATATGTATATATGTGAATTGAAATTTTCACTTGGAAGCAAATTTGACCACACTCACTCAATTATATGATGATAAATATTATTATATTTTGTTATGTGATTGGTTATTTTTTTTAATCAAATTATCTGGCAACCGTGTAATAAGTACAATTTATTTGTTATGTAATTTATTAATTTGGATATGATTGAACCCAATTCATATTTTAAAATGTTGAGCATGGGCATGATAATTAATATTATCAATAAGGCCTAAGTCATATTTATTCTATAACTAAAAATTGTAGTAGTAGTTGTATATAAAAAAAAAATTATACACAAACAATTAATATGAACAAGTTTGAAGTCAGGATGTTGTGGGTGTTTGTCTCACTTTATGTGAATTGTTGTAATTTGTTTATTGTTTTTAGTGAAAAAATTACATTTTACGTCCCATAACTTACATCGTTTGCGATTTTGGTCCCATTAATTCTTGACGTAGCAATTTTGGTCCCATAAGTCCACAAATATTGCAATTTTAGTCCCATTGACAAAACCGTTAAAACTCTAACGGTTTGATGCACGTACTCCGTTAAGTCCATAAGTTACATCTAATGAAACTTTACAATTTTAGTCCCATAAGTCCACAAACATTGCAATTTTAGTCCCATGCACGTGCTCCTTCCGTTAAAATTTTAACGAATTTCGTCAATGGGACTAAAATTGCAATGGGTGTGGACTTATGGGACTAAAATTGCTACGTCAAAAATTAATGGGACCAAAATCACAAACGGTGTAAGTTATGGGATGTAAAATGCAGTTTTTCCATTTTTAGTCACATTGATATATTGATTGAATTGATGTACTGCTCAATTTATCGAGATGTTGAAGTAATTATTTATGTAATTATCGTTTCAAAAAAGAAAGGAAAAACACAAAATTGATATCTTTTTGGCGTGTGGTATGAATCCAAAATCTAATGATTGGCAGTTATCAACATAAAGAAATTCATGTGATTAATTAAAGGGCACCATCAAAGGACAAAAATTATTGTCAAAAAATATACATTTTTAATACAATATGACAAATACTACAATTCTACCTTATAGTGGACATGTGAACCATAGGCGTAATTTATGATAAGTCGATTTAGACATGCAGCAGTCTTATCATGCCCAAAAACAAAATTGCAACATTTGGAATTATATATAAACTTTTATTAAATTATTTCGTAATCCACTTGTCAGCCGATTGTTAACTCTGATGATCCCACATCTTCTTATTTATTCATGTAATCATAATAAGATGTCAAAGGAAGGATTTATTGATGTTGAAGCATCTCTTGACTTCTACAATGCATACAAAAATTCAAATATAATTAGAAAACAACAAATTGATTATATGCAAGCTAGCGTCATGTGCTTGGAATTAATTTATATGTACATGGGATTATGAAATTATCCACTATGTAGCATGTCACGGGCGCACATGTGAATGAACACCATACTATTTGTGGTTTGACTATAAGTAAAAAGAATGCCATGTAAAACATAGAAACTAGCAAAATGTACCATTATGGACTTGGAATATTTCGTGAACATGGATAAGATAAATAAATTCGGATAATACGAAGTATTAAAATACTCAAAGAAATACGAGGAGGCGAGCAAAAAAAATATGAGGTGAAGAGATACTAAGAGGCCAACAGACAAGGCATAGGAAGGACAAATTGACATATATGGGGAGAAAAAACTAAAGAAATGCGAGGGGGCGATCAGAAAAGGTACGAGGTGAAAAGATAATGAATGGACTATCAGAAAAAGCACAAGACAAGCAATCGGAGAGATATCGGGAGGCTGGTAATAGAAATTCGAGAAGGTTAAAATGGACCTATAGCGCGCGCGCGGGGGGGGGGGGGGAGGCAGTTGAAAGAATAAAATTCTAAGTTAAGATCCTTCCCAGTAGGATTAAAAATGTCACAACAAATCCATCCAAGAGATTTCTCTACGATTGCGAGTACCAAAATAGATTTCATGAACATATTCACGAGATTTCCCCAAAATAAGTCTATAAATAGTTGAATCTGACAGCAGGAGAAACACATAACAAAAATGAGAGGAAAGCATAACTACATAAGAACAACCGTCTTTTCATCCCTCTATCCCATATAAAGTGTCATATTTTCTACAATATCAATATATATATGCATTTAAAATTAGATTTAAATGTATTTTTAGTCTCGTAACTTAAGTCATTTGGTATTTTTGTCATTTAATTTTCTTATGTAGCATTTTAGTCCAGTGCCTTTTTAATTTATGTGATTTTAGTCTTTTTTTTGTCGGAGTTCACCTTTCTCGCCGGAGAAATGCATGTACCTCTCAAGTGACATTTAGAAATTGGGCATTTGTTCCTATTGGCCCATTTCTGTTAGCATTTTTGTCCTTTAACTTTCTACAGTAGCATTTTGGTCCTGTATTTTTTTAATTTTTGCAATTTTAGTCCTTTTTTGCCTGAGTCACCATTCTCGCTAGTGGAGATGAACTCCGGCGAACAAAAAGACTAGAATTGTGAAAATTAAAAAGATGAATGACCAAAATGCTACCCTATAAATTTAAATGACGAAAATGCCAAATGACCTGAGCTACAGGACCAAAAATGCATTTAATCCTTAATTTTATTCAAAAGAGTTGATAATTTTGCTGACATATTGTTTACACAAATTTCAAATATGTAAGAATAGATTACAACAAAACTATTAAAAAAATATGATCAAATTATTTTTATAAATTTAAAGTTAAAGTGTTATACTCTCAAATTATGTTAATCCCCTTATTCTTTGCTCCGATTTCAATCTTAGGGATCGAAACATATTCTTGAATGCGGATACGTAATTCCCTCTAGACTTGCGATAGAAAATCATGTGTCATCCTAAAATATCGTATCAAAACTCTTATATAGTTTGGGCTCAATTGAACATACACCATGGCTTTGATGTTAATTAATCTCTTAATAGGCCAAACTTGAATATATTTCGGCCCATTTTGTCAATTCAAAATAAAAAATTAACCTTGTATTTATATTGGATAAATACATCATAAATGCATAAAGCTTAGATTTTGTAGGAGCTTACTGCAAATTTATTATCTTAAAAATATGCAAAGCAAAAAATTGTTATGGACCGTAATTTGATATTGGCCAATTTATTTTGACTTTTAATTGACAATTTATTCTAGCATTTTGATGTCAGCACATACACGTTTATTTTTATTGCATAATTAAATTAGTATTTTTTTATAATTAATAAATAACTTAAATTTTAATTAAAGAGATAAAATATTTAAATCATGTAAATTCATATATTGTAAAGACAATTTTGTCCAAATATTTAGTTCTGAGAATCTTCCATCCGCAGCTCGTCAATCTATTGGTAGCCCAAAATGTCTTGGGCTTCTTAATAATCCATGGCCCAATTTAGGCCCATTACCTCTGAATACCTAACAATTATCCGAATATCGGCCCATGTATCAACATAGGGTCAGACGTATTCCTAGCAGTCAACACGAGGCATGCTTGCCCCGGCATCACACAGTTGATGCCTGCAGTGGTTCAAGATCACGCTTATTGTGTTACTAATACTGTTATTCTTTTGGGTAATTTAATCTACACCCTTAATCTATTCTCTATTTACATAAAGTATTCTTATTTTTTAAAAAATTACACATACATCTACTAAAAACGCTAATACTATTTGCACAAATTATCCCTAAAATTTTAAAAAATTATGCATACACCCCCAAAATATTAACATCGATATACAAAATACCCTTATGTTTTGACTGTCAGGGCTGGTTTTAGTAATTACCTAAAAGATATGAATGGGTTGTGTAGATAGATCATAAATCAATGAGTGTAAATATAAGGATTAAATACACTTTGACTCTTGAACTATTCGTGATAACATCTACTCCTTAAACTAACAAATGTAACACTTACTCCCCTAGTCGGATGAAATTAACCCCCATGCCTTGAAAAATTAAATTATTCACAGTATATTTTAGTATTTTGCATATTTAATGTTCACCAAATAATTTTATAACTCAAAGAATTTTTAATAAGTGGAAATTTTAAATTAAAAGTTGAGTAATAAGTTAATATATACAATAGATACACAACAAATCTAATATCCCAACAACTCATATATACTTTTGAACAAAATTGACAATATATACGCTTAACCAAAAATTAAACACTTTTAGGGAAAAAATGAATAAATTCAATTTTATCATATATTTTTAATGAAAATATATTTCAAAAATCGATATGTAATTACTCATTTTTATAAAATTGAATAGTTAATAACTTAATTTTATTACCAAATTAATAAAATCTTTTACATGAATATTTTTTGTGTATTTATTGTACTCATTCATCAGTTAACATTGAGCCTATAAAATGTAATAAAAATTGAACTTTTAGCTTATTAATTATATTTTACTTTATTATAATTAAAATATATTTTTCCAATTTAGAAAATTTTAATTATACCTTAACGCAAATTTGTTAAAAAAAAAAGAAAATCCTTGGAATTCAAAATATACATATATATAATATAACGGCAATATGTCAAAATAATTAATTTTAGGGTGAAAGTGTTACATTATTAGTCCAGGGGAGTAAATGTTGCATAAAAAAACAATTCAGAGGGCAAAGTGTATTTAACCCTAAATGTAATTATTCATATTATTTTTTAGAAAACAGATAAATTATAGTAACGTCTCACCTTTTATTTCTTAAAAAATATAGAAAAAGGATGAGTTATGGGCAATTTTTGGTGCATAATACCAGTCAAGATCCTCGCACTTATGACACTTACTATACTTAGGCGTTAGGTATGATGAATGTTGTACTAATTTTAAGTTGATATTTTAACTCATAGTACGACTTACCAAGTTTTAATTGTATTTTAGGATGGAAATTCATTTTGCAAAAAATGGGTCTAATTGTGTTTAGAGTGAAAAATACAAATTTCTAATAACCGAGACACGTGTTAATTTTTTATTTTGATAATTGATTACGTAAACTCAATGCTTAAATACTCCAATATTTCTTTACTAATGACTAAAATCATAATTAGATGATGTTTTAGTGAGTTTATAAAATTTGAAAAATATTTTATAAGAAATTATATTATTTTTATTAAGTTTTCTTAATGAATTTACAAAATAAAGAAGAATAAAATACTACGAGCTTATAAATTAATTAAAAAGAAAATTGTTCCCAACTCAATTGTTAGTCATCGCGTTATTAATTATTTTTCTTGAATTCGAGTGTGCTCGGCAGCTAGCAAAATAAATAAAAAAGATTCACTATCAAGATATTTTCAAAATACTCTCTAAAAATTAATGAAATGACAAAATACAGGTCGTATTTATATCAGCACAAATATCAAAAAGATGACTTGTCTAGACTCGAGAGTATAGAATTCATGCTACTTGCTCTCCCCTGATCCCACCACTCTCCTTTGGCTCTTCGTGGTGAAGTGAAGTGAACCCACGAAAATCAATTTATATAATTGAAGAATACACTATTAATATTTATCAATTAAAAAATAAAAATAAAATTCAAAAAATATTTGATTTCATCTCCGCTTGGCGCGTAGGTAAAGTTCTCCTAATGACAGTACTACAAAGTCTGCGAATACCCAAGAGGTTATTTCTGCTTAGTGCTTGGAGAGAATCTCTGCCCTTTTTTTTTTCTCTCTTTTTCACTTCCGCTTCAGAAAAAAATAATCTCTCCAGTCAGATTGTTCTTCCTCTAATTTATTTATCTCCTTGAGTGAGATTTTATGTAGGTATGTACCTTTTTCTGCATGTTGACAGTTTTTCATTTTCACTGAATTAATTTTCTTCTGTTGTGAATTTCAACTGTTTGATTATTGTTGAAGCTGATATAATTCTGTTGTTGTTTTGCTCAAATTTTGTTTGGATTTTTGTTTGCAGGAGAAAGTACATTGCCTGTTTTGTTTGAAGTTGGGTAAGAGGAAGGATTGGCGTGGAAAGTTGCTCGTATGGTAGTTTTTTTTTTTGTGAAGATCAAATATTTTTTTGTTCTTTTTTTGTTTTTTTTGAATTTTTTGATTTTTGTTTCTTCATGAGAATTTGCTGGCTTTTACTTTTGATGCATTTGATTTGATAATTGAACGACCATGCAAAAGGCCGGAGTGTTAAGAATTTCATGCGTGGAATGTCTTTCTGGTGGTCGGACTAAAATTGGTTGGGGGAGTGACTTAGGGTTCTGCTAAATTCCGTGGACTTACTGAGGATTTGGTGAAATTGTAGGGGTTATGTTGAAGTTGATTTGACTAATTATGGATGATGTTACCGATATAATTGTACGTGTACTAGCCATTTCTTTAACTAGGTTGGTGAAAGAAGCATTAGAATTAGCAATTGTACTAAGTAGTTCTGTATTATCCTTTCTAGCTCGAAAAGAAGCTGGTCTTCGGTTCTTGTTTGGTCAAAGATCTTTTGCAGCTTTTACCATTGATGGCATGTCCGCATTCAGAAACACGTGTTTGTTATTTTGATGCCCTAGATTTAATGCTTCTTAATGGTTGCATTTTTCTTAAAATAGGTGATTTAGCATGATATTGTGGATCAAAGATATATGTGCCATTTACGACTCACTAAAGATCAAATATTTGGCCCCTTGCTTTAGTCGGATTTTAACCTTGCTTACATGCTTTTTTGAACAGGTTGAGTTGCTCTGCCTGGTGAATCTTCGGGAGAAATGGTAGTTTTTCCTTTTTGTTTTACCGTTATTGCTTGTAACTTCGGATTAGGGTATTTGGCATCTTCTTTAAGTAGTGATGAGATATTGATAGCTTTTGCAATCATTTTTAGCTACATTTGCTTACCCTGTTGTTTGGGCCCAATGATACGCAGGATGGGGATGCCTCCGGAGAGGAAGGCGCCAGCATTGATTGGACTACAGATGATGAACTGGAAGTTCTTGCTGAAACTGGGACATCTTCTCCTCCAATTCTAACAACTGACGGTATAGAAGTTATTGCTGGCAACGAGGAGGTAAAAGCTATATCCTATAGTGATGGTTAATGCTTAAAGGATATATTGATTAGTGGGCCAGTTGGAAAACTGAAATGTTATATGACTGTCTATATTATGTATTTTCAGCCTTTTCAGGCAAGTGACTTTGACAACTGTTTCTCAGGATGCAAGGCATTTCTTTCAGTCATTTTCACTGTTCTCCAAAATCCCATGAAATGGTGCATTAATTTTAGGCAGCTATTTACAGATTAGACCTCTCTACGCATGAAAAACAACCAATAAGAGCTCTGTTCTTTTTAACTGGCAGAAGTGTCTACATAAATTCTCTTTACTGATACGTCTGCAATCCTGTTTGAGAGATTAATGTCTGATGTACTATTGAAAATTGAACAAAGAAAGCCAGCATGGACCCTTTTGTTTCCATCCAATATTTTTCTTATCATTGACTCTCTATGGAAAGTTGGATGAAAAGGAAGTGGGAGTTGGAAGTAGAAGAGAAACTTAGTTTCCTTGTTTAGTTGGAAAGAGGGCCAGAGGCTTAAAAGAAGGCTGAGAGGAAATATCTGATTTAGTGTCATCTAAAATGTGGCCTATCCTTGACCATATGATTATTAAAATTTGAAGTTCTAGGTTTAGTTTCCATCTTACTCTCCTGGTCAACACTGAGCAATCATCTTTATCACCTATAGGCGATGTAACAGAAGGAAATAGACAACACTCGTCTATTAGACCCAATTGTAGCATTGATATGCCTTTTCTTTCTCCCTATGGTTGACCAACAGCTTGATGCATTTGTATAGCAAAATGAAAGAAGCTGATATGCTGTCAAGCACATCTTGTCGTAAATTTTGACTCATCAATTAACACTTTTATTCTGTATGAAGGCAAGCTCGTCAGCAGGTGGCCCCCATTCTAAGTTGGTCAAGCAGTTTGTTGGAATGGGGTTTTCTGAGAAGTTGGTCCTGAAGGCCATTGAGGAAAATGGTAAATACTGCTTCTGTATTGGCCGGAGTCACAGATGACTTGATTAACAGTATTGTCTGATTTATCTGATTGTCATGCAGGGGGAGATACAGACTTAATATTGAACACCCTTTTAACATATTCTGTGAGTAATGGTTGCATATTACTTAGAAGCTTAGTGCTAAATGCATTTTAATGATAATCAACATTTATTTTGCAGAATCTTGAAGACTCTCCTGAGCAGCAATTGAGCCTTGGTTCTGACCCAAGCTCTTCAGATTACAATGAGGCCATTCTAGATGATATTTCTGACATGGATAGCTGGTCTGAAAACGATGTAGCAGTATGTGATGTTTGATCAATCCTCTCATTTCTCACATTTCTTCTCTTAGGTGCATGCTGATTGAGATCATATTTCAAGCAGATTAAAGCTTATTACACACCTTATTGCTTATGTTAAAACACATCTTTCCTTAGTTTATTTCTATTAAATGTGGTTGCAATGTAATAAATAAGACCATAAAATGATTTTTGAGCTGTTAACTCCATCTGGCATGTGGAAGTTTATAGAGTATTACACCTTGCAGGAAGGTATAGATTCCCTGTCTGAGAAGCATAAAATGTTGTTGTCCTTGGCAAATACGGGATCTTTGTCAGATAAGGAGAAAAGTTTGCTAGTCTTAGCCAACATGGGATACACCGTTGAAGAGGCTTCACTAGCTATGGAGAGATGTGGTATGTACACGAGTTGCTACCTATTGTTGCTTACTGGTTGTTGTCCACCATATCTGATAATCATCCTTTAATTTAGATTTCTGTTTACTGTGGTGACCTGTTTGAGTCATATTTTATCTAATTTCTGGAAATCTTTTTATTGTGAGAGGTAATTGTTGCGGATTTGACTCTTCAATTTCCTGCATTTCACAATATTCTCCCTTTAGTTCACAAAGTTCTGATGATATTTCAGGAATATATGTATATGGAGAATTGATCTTCAGATGCTGATATGAAGAATAAATGAAATGGCTTTTTATTAATATGTTAGATACACATATATAGAGTGGGAATGCATAATTGAAGAATATAAGATTTGGTGTAACCTTTGATAGTGCTAAGTAACCTGAAAGATCTCTTTCATCACATTTTCTGCAGGCCCAGAGGCATCAGTTTCTGTTTTAACTGATTTTATATGTGCTGCTCAAGTTGCAAGAGAAGAATCCTATCTGCATGAAGATGACCTCAAGGTTAACTTTCTCTTTATTTATTCAGTTAAGCTTAAATTCAATGAAAAGTTGGCTTATCTTAATATTTCGGTATCAATTAATTACCGTAGAACTGTAACAGAAACTTTTTGCCTTGACTACACAGCAAAATCGTTTTACCAATGGAAATAGCAAAGACAAGAAGAGAAAATTCTACGAGGTGTGTAAAAGGAAAAATGCGATAGAGGAGGAGACAATTCGCCTTCCTAACCCAATGATAGGATACGGTGTGCCTTCTCAGCAGCCTGAACATATCCATCGCTCACTGCCAGAAGAAGTTAGAGGTCCACCTTATTTTTATTATGAAAATGTGGCCCTTGCCCCTAAGGGAGTCTGGGATACCATATCTCGATTTCTCTATGAAATTGAGCCTGAGTTTGTTGATTCGAAGTACTTTTCTGCTACTGCAAGGAAAAGAGGCTATGTTCATAATCTGCCTATTCAAAACAGATTCCCTCTAGTTCCCCTTCCCCCGCAAACCATCAATCAAGCATTTCCACTAACAAGAAAGTGGTGGCCCTCGTGGGATACAAGAGATAAGCTAAACTGCATACAAACTGCTATTGGGAGTGCTAAACTGTCAGAAAGAATTCGCAGCGCTCTTGAGAGGTATGATGGTGATCCTCCTGAATCAGTGCAAAAATTCGTTCTTGAACAGTGTCGCAAATGGAATTTGGTTTGGGTAGGGAGGAACAAGGTTGCCCCTCTTGAGCCTGATGAAGTGGAAATGCTATTAGGTTTCCCAAAGAACCACACAAGGGGAGGTGGGATAAGTAGGACCGACAGATATAAGTCTCTTGGCAACTCCTTTCAGGTTAGCATTCTTCCACTTTTTGTTTTTTCCCCAAGCTTTCATCCTGTTGTCTTCTTTCTTAATTATTTGAAGATACAAACTCAGTCGTGGGTCAGGTACAAGGATTAAAATAAGCTATGTAATTTGTTTGCCTACTGAAGTTCAGTCTATTATATTGCTAGGTTGACACGGTGGCGTACCATCTATCAGTCCTGAAGGAAATTTTCCCAAACGGCCTAAACCTGTTATCCCTCTTCTCTGGAATTGGCGGCGGAGAAGTTGCACTTCATCGACTTGGCATTAAGTTGAAGAATGTGGTTTCAGTTGAAAAGTCTAAAGTGAACAGGGACATAGTCAGGAGTTGGTGGGAACAAACAAACCAGAGGGGGAATTTAATTGACTTTGATGATATCCAACAGGTAGATGGCGAGCGGTTGGAGACGATAATGAATTCTATAGGTCGTTTCGATCTGGTTATTGGTGGAAGCCCTTGCAACAATCTTGCAGGTAGTAACAGGGTTAGCAGGGATGGTCTGGAGGGCAAAGAATCATCTCTCTTCTTTGAATATTTCCGGGTACTGGATTTCATCAGGTGCTATAGCCGGTAGACTAATGTAACTTAAACTGATACCACATTGTTTTGGTACTTCTTGATTATTTCTGGATACTGTCAATAATTGCTTATTTTGTTTCTGGCTCATTGCTTTGAAAGACATGAGGTTTAGCAGTGGGTAATGCTACTGCCATCATCAATGATGCAACTTTCTTTCTTCTCTCCTTTTTCTGTTTTGACTTTGCTTGTTTGTGTTGGTTTGGTTGGGTAGATAGGATTTGACTCCATATTTTTACTTGACATTTAGTTTGCTAGAAACATGGAGTTACTAACTATTAGTCATAAAAATTATTTGTAGGATTTGACCAAATTCTCTTGTTGTGAGCCAAAAAAGCAAGGTCAGATGTAATGGCCGTTAAGTAAAACTGCATGAGAATGAGAGATTCATTTGCTGCATTTCACATATACGACACATTAGTCATTTGTGTATTATATGATCAGTAATATCCACTATCAAAATAAATAATAAATATTTGCAAACATGTAATGAATTGCATTTGAATTGACTTTTAACTTATGGGAAAATAAAGTGCAATTTCAGTCATTTTTCTGTGTCAAATGAAAAAGTAAGGAGGTGTTTCTAAATATTGAAAATTATTACTAGTCAATTTATTGCGAAATCAAGTTGAAAAGAGTATTTTGTTTTATAATTTCTGCTTTTAGCTGCTTAAAGTAATTTTATTTAAGTTCTCTGCTAACTTCTACAACTTAATAGTAAAATTTTAAAATTAAATTATTTTTATAAACGCTTTAATTTAATCTTTCACTCACTTTTAATTCTTTTTTTGAATCTTATAGAAGCACAAAAATAAAAGTTTTTGGAACACTTGCTGAACACCAACACATATAATAAGGTCGTCTAGCTAATGAGCTATTGGAAAACCGTTGAACACCAACCAGATATTAATAACTAATATATGATTATTATAGCTGTTGTTGTTAAATATAAATATTTGATATTAATAGTTATAATCAATTTTTTCAAAACATAAATTGTTCACCGCCTTCGCTTAAAAAAAATTGTCTCTAACAATTTCCACAATTGAAAATTAAAAGCCCTTGAAGAAAAGAACAATTTTAAATTGATAATTAAAAAAGATTGATAAATTCCAAATCATACAGTGGCTTACGTCTTAACTCTCTTTTATGGGGCCCTATAAATACCCCGTGCACCTCTATCACCTAATTTGCCTACGCTTCTGGTTTCTCGGAAGCGTAGATCTCTCTGTTTCTCTCCCTATCTCTTCTATACGCACGCATATCTTATAACTTAGTCCGTAATCACTTCTCAGAGAGAAAGAGAGACTTTCATTACGGAGAGAGCACCGGAGTAAAACGGTTTCTGTTCTCACCTTTTTATTCGGGAAGAAGACCTCCTCTGGTACCTTTCTCGTCCTTGCCCTAAATTTTTGCTATTAATTTTATATATTTTCTGTTTTGGATTGGTAAGGTTTCTAGATCTAGACGTAATAGTTGAGAATTGAGTGTTGTTTCGGTGAGAAAATTCGTAATAATTTTGTTAGGGTTTCAGATCAGGGTTTTTCTGGTGGATATTTAATGCGAATGCGTTTATTTTCTGGTTTCTAGGTTTGGTCCCTATTTTGCTATTTTTTGGTTGATTTACACACTCCTTCGCTATCAATAACAGCATATGAATCGAGTATTATTCTTTCTGATGTATGTAGTACGAATCGATATTATTGCATAAATTGCGCCTGCTTGTATCTACTAATTTCGAAATGGATTGGTAAACGATGACTTTGTGCAAGTTATATGAGTATTTCAGTCTTCACGAATGTTGTTATGCTTTGCTCTCTCTTATTTTAACGCGATAAATATCTCTAATATGAGCAACAGCAGTTGAATTTCACTCATGTTAATCAGAAGCTCTTATTTTGCATAGTCTTCCCCTTTTTGTTTGGCTTAGCTGGATGCACTCCATGTATTTTCTTTTGACGATTGAAATATAGTATTTCTTCACAACCAGTTTGATAAACTGAATTTGGTATGATTTTCTGATATATGTGTCACATTCTTTGGGATTGTTTGCATTTTTTGGTGCCAGGATACTTAATAGGGGAGCTTTGATATGGCAGCTACTGCAACTGGTATACGGTATGCGCCTGAGGATCCCACCCTCCCAAAACCATGGAAAGGACTAGTTGATGATAAGACTGGATATATTTACTTCTGGAACCCAGAAACCAATACAACCCAATATGAGAGGCCTGTTGCCTCCTCCCATGCAAACTCTGCACCATCTCACAAGTTTTTGAGTTCATCTGTGCAAAAGTCCCCCCAAGGATATATCAAAGCTAGCAATGGTGGATCAGAAAAGGTTGCTCCTGGATTAGGAAATTATCAGGTGTCTCAAGTGGTTCTTTAATCAATTTTCTCTATGCCTCTTTTCATTAAATGAATGCAGTTAACTACTATTATTTCTGGACCTGTTAACTCAAGTTAATTACTATTATTTATTTTTTTGGCCTCCTTGGCATGTTTACTGATAAACTCCTTGCCGAGCTAAATCAGGAACTTCACTAGCTAAGTTCTTATCTTATTTTGCTGTACTTTGTGTCAGACTGCCAGGAGCAGATCAGATTATTTGCAGAGTGATGCAGATGTAAAAACCAATTTTGGATATGGATCACATGCTGCCAAAGATGCAGAAAGTGGTTTGTCTGCCGAGTCATATCGTCGACGGCATGAAATTTCTGTTACTGTAAGCATCTATACATTGCGTGCACATGCCTTTTCCTAGTCTCTGTCCCACTCGGTTATTTTGACCTAGATCAGTCTCCAGCATTGCACCATCTTTTGTTAAATTGGCCAATTGGGTAGTAGTGTATTTGGAATCCAATTTGTAGAGTGTTATATTTCAAGGTAAACTTAATGGACTCCTCAGAATGGAAGAATATTATGGTTGCATATACAGTACTAAAATGTAGCTTGGATATTTTTCTAATGTTATTGGCTTTGGTTTGTGGTGTAAACTGGGAATTCCGTTTGACCCGTTTATCGTTGGTAGTTAACATTGTTGAACTAACCTGTTAGGGTTTTGGTGTATAAGTATTTCCGTTTATATTTAGTATTTACATTGATCTTTTCTCCTTTCCTTTCTTCTTCTTCTGTCTGCATGTGTCATGTATTGCTACTTGGTAAATTCTGAATGGTTGGCTTTCCTGCAATTTGCTAGGGAGATAATGTCCCTCAACCTTTCAGCTCATTTGAAGGCAGTGGTTTCCCTACAGAGATTCTAAGGGAGGTATGGAGTCATTTGTTTGTATAGAACTTCAAGTGCTAGAAACGTTTGTACGTCTAAATTGTGAGTCAAATTAGTTTTTCGCAATGTTGAAATACTACTCCAATATGGAGATTAAGAACTCATGCTCAATTTTTCCATCTGTACTTTTTGTCGCAGGTGCGATATTTGCTCCAGGAGGAGCCAAATGTCGTACGCTGTGCCACCCTCCTGTGGGGCTTGCATGTATTTGGAGCGCCCTTATTGGTGGACCAATTTATGTGAGGGGCTTTCCGAATCATCCAAGCTTGACCGGGACTTCTGTTGGTACCGATTCAGTCTGCCCCTTGGTCCGAATAGAAGAAGAGGCGTTCCTACTATTGCTTGCTTCGGCAAGCAGTGCATGATTTCATTGGGGATATGCTTTTTCTTTCCTTGGCCACTTGCTTAAGTCCAAGAGAAACATTCAGAAATTTTGAAGCACCGTCACCACTTATGAGGATGTGGCTTTCTTGTACAGGTACAGCATGCTGGTTTTTCTGCTCCTACCCCGATACAGGCGCAGTCGTGGCCAATTGCTCTTCAAGGTCGTGATATAGTAGCTATTGCCAAGACTGGCTCTGGGAAGACTTTAGGTTACTTAATTCCTGGCTTTCTTCATCTGAAACAAAGGCGTAATAATCCAAGATTGGGTCCAACAGTTTTGGTGCTGGCTCCAACTAGAGAGTTGGCGACTCAAATACAAGATGAAGCTGTGAAGTTTGGAAGATCATCTAAGATATCTTGCACAGTACGGCTTTAAGAATGCATTCTGAAAAATAGTGTTGTTTTTTTTATGCCATCATTTTAAGTCGCTTTTTGCTCTTTCCTGGATGTATTACATAAATACCTTTTTTGGGTGTGTGCTCAAGTATCTTCCCGTCCTGTACCTTTATGGTTAAACAAGTTATACTCATTGGGATTGCATTAGGTCCTCAGGTTTGTTTAAAGTACTGTTTCCACTTTCTAAACAGTTGATGTTGTTGGGGGTGGGTGTCAAGTCAGGTTAGTTTTCATATACCCAAACTTTTGGGTAGCATATAGCTACTGCAAGTAAGTCTGGTACTTGAGTGTCCTCTTTTCTTTCCCAGAAAAGAAAAGTTTGGGGTTCCAAAGTTTGCTTGTTGCACTACCGAAAAAGCTTCCTCTGCCTCCCAACCCTAGAACCAAGCTTAAGTGTGCGCACAAACAGTTTAATTGCATCTCATGAGAGAAATGAGAAGACAAATCTTATAATTTCCTGCTAATTTTGGTTTTAATGTTGTTGATGAAGTGCTTATATGGAGGTGCTCCTAAAGGTCCTCAGTTGAAAGACATAGACAGAGGTGTAGATGTCGTGGTGGCTACTCCTGGTCGATTGAATGATATTCTGGAGATGAGAAGAATTAGCCTTCATCAAGTGTCATATTTGGTGTTGGACGAGGCAGACAGGATGTTAGACATGGGTTTTGAACCCCAGATAAGGAAAATTGTGAAGGAGGTGCCTTCTCGTAGGCAAACCCTGATGTACACAGCAACATGGCCAAAGGAGGTGCGCAGAATTGCTGCTGATTTACTGGTTAACCCTGTCCAGGTTAATATTGGAAATGTTGATGAGCTTGCTGCAAACAAGGCAATAACCCAGGTACTTGTTGGAATGATCTCCCCTGGGTTTTATTTATTTTCTGTAATAAGAAAACAGGCATATTCAGATTTTTCTATTTTGACTTTGAATAACTTGGTATTTCATCTTTTGCCGCAGTATGTTGAAGTATTGTCACCAATGGATAAGCGCAGGCGTCTCGAACAAATATTGAGATCTCAAGAACCAGGGTCAAAGATAATCATTTTCTGCTCTACAAAGAAAATGTGTGACCAACTTGCAGGAAGCTTAACCCGGCAATTTGGAGCTGCTGCTATTCATGGAGACAAATCTCAGGGTGAAAGGGATCATGTGTTGAATCAGTTTCGCACAGGAAGGTCCCCAGTGCTTGTAGCCACTGATGTTGCTGCTCGTGGTCTTGATATTAAAGATATCAGGTTGGTGACTGTTAAATTGATCTCTTGGATAGTATGCAATGGGCACGATATTCATGGTATCTTTGGATCAATCATCTTTCCTTATAATAAGTCTACTATTACATATGCATGTGCATTTTGTGAGAACTCATTGCATTTTGCAAAGAGAAATTGAGGTAGTTTTTTGAGAATTTTAACTGTGATATGACTATTCAGATTTTAACCTCAATAGCAGGAGTTCAATTAATTTTCTAACAAAATCATGATACTTTTATCCCTTTATAAATTCTTATTTTCAACCGCATGACCCTGTAAGCTTCCCCATTAGCCATTCTGTAATAATTATTTTTATTATTTGGATTTTGCAGAAAGCTTTGAAATATCTTCATATGTTGTAACTTGGTTCTTAAGTCATCTCTTGACCATCTTTCTTTGTGATGCATATTTGTACTATTCTATGTTTTCTTTTTTGGTTGCTGGAACTGTGTTTGTTGTCTTCAACTTGTTCTCCCTCAATGCAAATTCCTCTAGAATAACGGATGATTTGATGAGTATTGAGTTTTGCTAATTTGATTTATGTTATCTGATGGTGATGGTTTCTCTGTCAGGGTGGTTATAAATTATGACTTCCCAACAGGAGTAGAGGACTATGTTCACAGAATTGGAAGAACTGGACGAGCAGGTGCCACTGGAGTGGCTTATACTTTTTTCTGTGACCAGGATTCGAAGCATGGTTCAGATCTTGTTAAAGTTTTGGAAGGGGCCAATCAGCATGTTCCTGTTGAACTTCGCGAAATGGCTTCACGTGGTGGTGGAATGGGAAGGGCGAGACGTCAGTGGGGCTCAGGCCCTGGTGGACGTGATGGAGGTCGTGGTGGACGTTATGACTCTTCCTACAGCGGAAGAGATGGGGGGAGGACTGGTTGGGGAATGTCGGCAATTCCAGCTAAGAGTGTCAACCGTGGCTATGATCGTGATCGGTATATATAAAAATATTTTTTTCCTTTGGTTTTGTTTTGCTTTTTTTTTTTTTTAGAAAAAAAATATTATTGGAAGGGTAGGAATGTTTTTGTGATATTTTATTCTTTTCATCTTTTTTATTATTATTTGTGGAATGTCTAGCTTCCTGTATGTCAAACCTCTTGTCTGAGATTGTCTTTCTGTGCTGACAGACATGGTTCTGGAACCTGTGATGGGCCAAACGCAAATGCCAATGGAAGCTTCCATTATAAGAGCTTCCATGAGAGCATGACGGCTACTGCAAAGAACAGAGGTAGAAGTCGCAGCCGTAGCAGAAGCCCCAACAGGAATTCAGGATGGGGTGAAAGACGCGGGAAAACTCGAAGTCGTAGCCGTAGCCCTGAGAGATTTAATGGAGCTGCTTCTGCCCGAAAAAGCTTCCATGAATCTGTGGTGGATGGGGTTCGATCTTCACCATCTAAGCATACACGAGCCTCGTCTAAGGATTATGGTGCTGCTAACCAGAAGGAAAGTGTTAGAGGTTTGAATAACAGTGCTGCGGAGGCATGGAGAAGATCACCACCCCGGCAATCAACGGGTTATGAAGGATTTGCCAATGGATCTAACTCCAAATTCAGAGAGGAGGAAGAGGATGGTATGCTGCCACCAGAAGATAATGGTTTGTTTAGACCTGCAAACTGAGAATCGACATCCTTGTGTTTCTGACCGACTTCCTGAAGAAGAGCATTGTTCCTCTGATGTGCATCAACATCTTACCAAGTTGTGCTCTCTAGTGTTGTAGCTGCTGATGGTGATTTTTTTTCCTTAAACAGTAAAAAGAACATTGAAAGTAATTCTGTGGAACTTTCCCCATTGAAACATGAAAGTAATTCTTCTATTAAAAAATTTTAGGTTGCCCGCATAGTCTGGCATACATGTGTTCTGTACTGGTATACGAGTTTGACATTGTTTATAGGCTGCTGCTGCAATGCTAATGTAATTGGCAGGTGTAGAACAAGGAACATTTCTACATTTATTGATGAGTATTATATCTTATCGTCATCAAACTAGAAATGTATGAAATTGTTTCTACACCCACTCACCTTTTCTATCAAGTAATGACATGACTGCATGGAGAAGTTGGATAGGTAGCAGGTGAAAAGGATAACAATATTTATATTGGTGGTAAGAAAAAAAAACCCTGAAATGCGAACAAAATACAATTCCCAGAGTAATTCTAATTTACTTTTATTTGCTCCAGTTATTATGACGAACTTTTGAGGATCCTTCAACCCAAAATCGATCAATTCCTTCAATTGTTTCTTTTCTTTTTTCCACTCGTTCGGTGATAAAAAGAAAGTTTTTTTTTTTGAAAAAGAAAAGGCCGAAGGCATAAAATTTGTGAGGTGGTGTAGGTACTCATAACTGAACAGAGTGAATTATAATAAATGCTATGATTTCAAGAGTCAAAGCGGGATTTAAGCACTCCATTTGAATTATTATAATAATTTGCAAAGACATAAATAGAATTTATCAGCTGCTTAATTACTAATTAGAGTGCCAACTCACAATTTTAGAGGCTTAATCATGGAATTAAATTTATGTGGTCAAATTTGAAAGCCAACCTTCGTCTCTATACCATGAAAATCATCCTCAAACTACTTATACTTTCAAAAATCTAACTATCATATATTTTCTAATCAATCATAGTTTATATTTCCAATATTAAAATTTATGCATAGTCAAAATAAATTTATATTTTCAAAGAATAACTGTTAAAATAGTGACTAAAGTCTCGGTAATTTATTTGTATAATGACTTCAACTTTTAACCATAAGGAATTTTAATTTAGATTACATAGAAAAGCAGGATTTTTTAATTAGAATAAAAGAAGCTTTGTAACGTATGAAAAAGGAGGAGATGAGAGCTCTGTCACTGTGTCAATTAGCCATCAAATTAAATACAAGCTAAAAAGAAATATAATAATAATCGAACAAATCATAATTTTCCATTTTTATTTTATTTATTAGTATTATTATTATTATCTTTTTACTCGTGAAGCTTAATAGTCACTCTCCACTCTCCAATTCCTCACCGTCAGATTAGCCTCCAACACGGACGGTCATTAAATTTTATTAATCCCAACACTAATGCCCTCATTTCACTAATAAAGCTATTACACACTTCACTCCTCACTCACAGCTTATACTTTCACCAAAACCCCTCTCTCTCACTTTCCTTCTCTCTCTCTCTCTCTCTCTCCAAGTGTGTGTTGTATGTGTTTTTTGCATGGATTTTGATGCAATTCAGAGAGACATTCTTGGTCCATATGCAAAGTTTTTTGTGGAAAGTTCATACATACCACAAATGGATGAGGGTTTCTCTTCTTCATCCAACGGTCCGGGCAGAGTTCTTGATCATCATTTCATGGCGGAGGGCTCTCCTCCAAACCCTAATTGTTCCATTTTCTATGATCCCTTTGATCCATTTCTTCAACCCTCTTTCGGAAAAGTACTGAACCAAGAATTCTCCACTCTGCACACAACGTCCTTCGGACAAGACGGCAGTCATGTCCACATGCATGCTACAAGGGTTTTCGATGTTGGCTCAAGAGCTAAATCGTATCAAACGGTCATGAACAACGACCATCATCAGTATCATCAACTAATGAGTACTTGTGAGGCGTTGGATCTTCAGATGATGAGTATGAGTCCACCAGACGTAAAGTACGTTGAAAACGAATCGTGCTTGATGTCGTTGGACGATGGTGATCATGATCATGATCATGATGATGCAAATCAAAAGAGGAGTCATGATGCAGATGATCATGATCATACCAAGAACAAGAGTACTAGGGATATTGGGGTGATGATGCAGACGAAAAGGAAAAGAATCATCACTAAGAAGTCTGAAATAGTTAAAGGCCAATGGACTCCTGAAGAAGATGGGTACTTTTGTTTTATGATCATTCACTTTTACTTCAGTTTAATTTCAGACATGCAAAAAAACCATGATAATTAGTTAACTAGATTTATGTTGTAATAATTGTACAAATGATCATGATCATGTAGGTTGCTGGTGGAGTTGGTGGAGAAGCATGGATTGAGAAAATGGTCTTCCATTGCTCAAATGCTTCCGGGGAGAATTGGGAAGCAATGTAGGGAAAGATGGCACAACCATTTAAAGCCCAACATTAAGGTTTTTCCCTTTAAATTCTTGAATCATATTATTTTCTTCCATTTGGGTCATTTTTAATTCCATTTTTACTTATTTCCTGCAAATATTACGATGTATATATGATTTAATTTATACGTTCTATGTGCGGATGTGTATTGCACATCGAATGCTATGAATTGATTATGTATGCACCAAAATTTTATATATATATATATATATATGGCTAAGAATCTAATAATTTATGAATTTTCTACTTTAGTCTAATTTATATAAATGAGGGAAGATATCTTCACGAAGTAAATGTTCGACCTTTCGATAAATTTGAAAAGGGTAAGAGAATTTCACGTTTAAAATCGTGACCATATTTGAATAATTGAACCTTATGTTAGTTTGGACCAGTTGTTTCACTTCATCGTTTTAAATAGATATATCATGACTCAATTTCGCACATATGTTATGTTTGAACATGAACTCTCTTGATGCTCCGGCCAAGTCGGACCTCATATATAAGTACCACGTATATAGGTTTAAATGCATCTTTGATCCCGTAATTTAAGTCATTTAGCATTTTCGTCTTGAGTTTCTTAGGGTAGATGGTACTGCAGTTTTTCGCTGTAGTTCACCTTCTCACTGGAAAAATACATATGTATTTCACGTGATGTTTTAAAATTGAGGTTATTGTTCATATTGACTCATTTTTTTGCTAATATTTTTGTCCTTTAACTTTCCGGCGTAGCATTTTGGTCTGGTATCTTTCTAATTTTTGCGATTTTAGTCATTTTTTCTCTAGAGTTCACCATTCTCGTCAGTAGAAGTGAACTTTGGAGAAAAAAGGACTGAAATTGCAAAATTGAAAAAAATACAAAATCAAAATGCTACCGTAAAAAGTTAAAGGACGAAAACATCAAATAAAGTAAGTTACAAGATGAAAAATGCATTTAATCCTAGGTATATATTCCCTTACATCCTGGTCAAAGTCTTTTACTACATAATTTGCTGAAAAAGATATTTATATACCCTATAAAAGGTAACTATTTGACCGGAAATATAATGATTTGACATACTTCAAAAATACATGCACACTAATTAACGAACATAAGGTATATAATAGAATGTAACGTTGCCTGCAGAAAGACCGATGGTCTGAAGAAGAAGATAGGATACTGATTGAAGCCCACAGACAATTAGGAAACAGATGGGCAGAAATTGCACGAAGCTTGCCTGGAAGGAGTGAGAACACTATAAAGAACCACTGGAATGCAACAAAGAGAAGGCAGCTCTCCTCCCGCAAGAACAGCAACTCAGCAAAGTCCAATAGTCCCTTGCAGAACTACATCAAGAGTGTGATTTTGACTAATTCTTCAGACGACAAGGGCTATATGGAGAACTCCTCTTCAGGTTCTGCCTCACCGGCAATTGTGAATTCCAAGCAATTCGGGGAAATGAGCTGCCCGAATTTGAAACCTGAGAACGATCATCAGACTGTTGCAGCAGCCGATGAAAGCTTCAAGTTACAGCTGCAGACTTCACTGGATGCTCAAATGCATATGCAGTTTGATCTGCAGAAAGAGATGGATTTCATGGAAATGCTGTCATATGGTTACATTTGAGTTTTAGTTTTTTTCCCCATGGGTTGATTTGAGACGCGGAAGTAGCCCGTGCCTGCGTTCTTGTCGTATTTATCTCAATTAGAATTTCATGCTACTGTTGGACTTTTAGTCATGACTTCGTGTTTATCTTGTAATGATATGATTTGATCATTTTTGGTGTTCATCTGATCATGTGATGGATAACGAAATTTCCCAATTTCATATGCTTCAGAATTTCAAAGCATATAGCAACTAATCGTCTACAAAAACTAGAGTTGGAGCAAAAAAAGATGACTCGGTGATTCAGCAGAGACAACTGCTGATACAGAACCATTGACCTGTTGAAACCTCAGCCACTTAACTAGAAAAAGTTTACATGCTACACTTGAGTCTGGCGAATGTCAAATAACCCGTATGGCCTCTGGTCTCACCATTGCGTCTTGCCATTATAGTCTTCGGCTTAGAATTTTCCAGCCCGTTTGCAGAACGCTGCCTCTTCTTGCTACTCTTAAGCGAGCCCCCATCACTATCTTGCCAGCTACCTAAATTCCCTTCTCGAACTTCATACGCATGGAGGAGGACTTCGAAAGTTCTTATATCTGCAACACGCAACATAAAAAGCTTAGACGCAGAATTATTGGCTGTCATCAAAACCTCGATTGTCAAAACCTTAGAAGGAAGGCTACCAGTAAAATTGGATTTTAGTGTTTCGCAAGATCTCTGTACTTGCTCGATACATGGTGAGAATGAGCACAAGACACCATCTTGTTGCAGAACTTTTGAAGCAGAAGGAATAGCCAACCAGGGTTGAGGCAGATCGAGGAAAACAGAATCAGCTCGCCCTAAAAATTCATCTGGGAACCCCTCACCCTGTATGTCTCTCACCCCGACAGTCACCAAACTACTTAATCCTGTCCTTTCAAAATCCTCCCTGAAGAAAATAATAAAACATATGTCATCAACACACACAAAAAGAAACCCACTTAGCTGTTTGATGTTTATTGGAGCAACTGAGCAAGCAATATGGTCTAACAGAATTAGCAACACCTTCACCATGACTAAATATTATTGGATTAGGTTACAACTAAACAACGGGCCAAAGTAAGTGAAAAGAAAAGCTAAATAAACATTACTTCTACATAATCCAAGAGTTTCAATTTTCTTCACATTCCCCATATGTTTTTTCTTCAACAAAATAAGTACTAATTCTCAGAACTTCAGAACAACAATCAAGTACAACGACAAAAGATATGACATTGAAACCTAGGAAAATATTTCACAGATATATCTCAAAAATCATAATACCCCATAGCGCATTTCACTCGTACAGAAAATTATCCTTGATGTTCTTCTCAAGACACATATCCAGTAGTTAAATGTACAATCCACGACATTGAACCAATGATTAGATTGAACTCCTCACCTAGCTGATGCAGCCCTCTGTTCATGGAAATCAAATGTATACACATGCCCGTTCGGAGCAACTGCACGTGCAAGAGAAGTAGTCAATGATCCACTTCCAGTCCCCGACTCGAGCACCACACAACCGGGAACTACTTCCAAGTACATAACAACAAAGCTAATATCTGCGATATATAAAATCTGCGTCCTGTGGCTTAAAACCAGCGTCCACAACTCAGGAGTTGGAGCTAGCAAGTAAACAAATCCACCCTTGCTGCTGAACACTTTCGAGCCGAACGATTTTCCAATCCAATCGGAATGCTTGAATACGCCAAAGCGGTTTTGCAGAACCCCATTTTCGGTAACTTTTACGGGCTTCATACTATCATATCTCTCGTATACTACAACCAAATCTCCCTCCGTTATGCGACGATTAAGAGATAATTTGTTGGTGGGATCAATCGGCAACATTTTTATGAGTTCAAATCGACTGTATTTCACCGAAGGAAAATCACAATGAGGAATTATGAGAGTGAAATTTCAAAAGAAAAACACTACAACAAAACTGAAATACAGTAAGGATGACTTGACTTACTTATGAACACAGAGAATCGGCAATGGACGCTAGGGCTTAAGGGGCGGCAGATTTGATGATCAAACTGGGACTGGGCTGAAGAAAGAGTGGAAGTAGCAAATTTGGGTGCGATGAGAAAATGAAATCATGAAATTCAGAATTTGGGTGTTAGGGTTTCCCTCCAACGGCGTCTAAAGTCGCTAAATGAGCAAAGTTGCTTTTACCTCTAAACTGCAAATCGTGCACGCGACGACTTGTACACTAGTGACTAGTCAGTTATTGGATGCTTCATAACATGACGGGCGGGTGTAACATGCTAGAACGATTTGCCGAAAATGATTGAAATCGATTTATTTTAAATAATAATTATAATAATTTATTATTTTATTTTAAAATATTAAATTTAACTTTAAATAAAAATATAATAAATAAATAATCTAAAAATAAAATTAAGAGGATAAAAAGGGACTAGAAATTGAGAAGACCGAAAAAAATAAAAAATTGAGAAAATATAAGAGTGAGAATTGATAAAATATATATATATATATAAGGATTGTGATTTTATAAAGAAAATGTGTGTTTCTTTTTCCTCTTTCTTTTCTTATTAGTATTTGTACATAAATAACGGTTTTAGTAAAGAAAATCACATTTACTTTGTTTCTTTTTTATTTAAATATCTATAAAACATTAAGTAAGATAAAATACTCCTCAAAGTAAAATACTCTATTGAACCGTCGCATCTCCTATAATAAAAGAAAATCTACTCGTTGTAAAATATCACTTATTGAAACTCTTTAAAATTTATTTAATTATCACTGCGATTCATCAACAAGTTATGAAACGAATCATGCAATCAATACGTGTGAATAAATTATGAATCAAAATTCATAATTCAAAGCAGCACATGCGATTTGAATTTCATGAATTCCAATATTCTAACCATAACCTATGTTAGGTATATATAGATATACCAAAATCAGTATTTATTAATGTGAATTCGTGAATAGAATAATAATGTAGTGATGAGCTGGTCGTAAAAAATAAAATTAAGTTTCTTTATAAAATTAGTTCCATGGAATTATATGTACCCAAAAATTAAATTTACTCCCATTTTATTTAAGTTTATTGTTAATTAGAATAGTAATAATATATTAGTATTGATGTTGCATGTATATATAATCATCGTTATCAATATACCGTGTATTGTACAAATTTTAGATTTTGAATTTAATTTGCGTAAAATATGTATTGATAATTAATGCATTAGAAAAAGTTATCAGGCATTTTTTGTATATGAAGTTGTAAATCATCTATACTATTATAAAGAGAAGGGGTCTTATAGACACAAAGTGGTAGTTTTTATACCACTACACCAAATCATTATAATACCAAAAATGCCCTTCAACTTCTCATTTCATGTAATGGAATTACCTATTCAATTAAGTTTCTTTATAAAATTAATTCCATGCAATTATATGTACCCAAAAATTAAATTTACTCCCATTTTATTTAAGTTTATTGTTAATTGGAATAGTAATAACATATTAGTATTTATGTTGCATGTATATATAATCATCGTTATCAATATACCGTATATTGTACAAATTTTAAATTTTGAATTTAATTTGAGTAAAATATGTATTGATAATTAATGCATTAGAAAAAGTTATCAGGCATATTTTTGTATATGAAGTTGTAAAGCATCTATCTATACTATATATATAAAAGAAAGAGGTATTTTACTCACATAATGGCGGTTTTGATACCGCAACACCAAATATTTTAAATACCAATTCTATCCCTAGAAATTTCACTCCCAAAACCCCTTCCATATTTATCTCTCAACTCCTAACTCCCCACGTTCGTTCAACTTCCACGTTCTCCAAACTGCATAATTTTAATTTATAAAGTAACTGTCCAATTTGTTCAATCTCAAATATAAATATTCTCTTGCCAATACTCATATATCATCTTAATTCTAAAAGAATTTTTGCGAACCTGTGGTCCTTCCACTGCTTCGGTCACTGACTTGCCTACCATTTCATCAACTACAAGCCCACAACAAACACTTTTTCTACATTTGATGAATAATTTGTAATTTACAGTAAAGAGTGTATACAAATAGATAACTGATTTGGAGCAACGTGGATTGGCTCATCCTCTCGGTCATTTCCGTTGGTATCTTATGGTTGTGGAGGTTTTTGGAGTTAGTTGTGGGCTTTGAAGGTTCCATCCCGAGTTTGTTTAACTATGTGACAACTTTGTTATGAAGCAGCCCCAACCTTCAAAAATTTGTCTTGGCGGTGGCCTGATATTGATATACAGTGTAGGACGTTTGAATGGATTTCGGGGACTTTGCAAAAGCTAGATATGGAAGCCAAAGTGAGATTTGTCAAACAAGAGCCTTGCCTAATATTGAATGATGCTTGGTCCAAAATTTGTTGTTTAGCTCTGTTTTAATTGTGAATTAGGAGTCTGTTTAGTTTAATTTTTTTGGGTGCAATTTGTTTAGTTTTGTGATTAGAAGAGTTTAGTTTGGAGTTATTGTTTAGTGCAGGTTGTTTGTCTTTTTCGACTCATGACCATCTTTTGTTGGTTGATTGTTGTATATAAAAATCTCATTGCTTTGGATGATAAGGTTTTTACGCGAATAGTCAATAAACCTTTCATACAAGTAGAAGATATGAGTTTAGTACAAGAAAAATAGGTTTGTCAAAAATATGTTTAATTAATGATGAAGTAATATTTTATTCCTCCTGCATTTGAAATTTTTTGTATTCTATATATCATTACTTTTACTTTATTGTATTTAGTTGATTGAAATAGGTTATATTATTGCATTAGTTCATGTTTCGACTATAATAATTTTTTAGTGAAATAATGATCTTGGAAAAATATCATTTGTTTATATATTTTACTTTCTGATTCGTTTTCATTTTACAGGTTATTATCTCACATAGTGAAGCCGCTATTCTTCATACATTTTGACATTGTATGAGAAATTTAAAGTAGAATTAGTACTTGATAGGGCCAAACGAATTTGATGTGGTGTTTATATATATATATTTAATTATAAAAAGACATAAATATGATAGTGGAGAGCACCTGCAGAATATTATTACTTTATTAAATATAAAAAATTGTAATTATTAGTTTTCTTAATCCTATAACATGTGGTGATGAGCCTTATCCTATATTTTGTTTACTAATAAAATCTTTATATTTTGCTTGATATACGTAACTTAGTAAATTTATGTTTAGTTTATCTTTTCAACTTTGCTCACGATTTAAGTTAATTTATGGTACTCTTATTTTAAATGACTTTATGAATTAATATTAAAGAGTTTCTGGGTTAAAAAGCATTGTTGTTGCATGTATATATGGATATTGTTGTCCAGAGATTATGTATTTTACAGAATAATATTTTTATTTCATTAAAGTAAAGCATGTATTTATAATACATTCTATTGAGAAAAATATTATAAGGCCATCTTTACATGTTAGGTTGTCAAGCAATTAAAATTTCTTATATTGGAACGAATTATATGATTTAATATATCACAATATAATAATATTATGTGCGCAGGTACTGCGTGCGACAGTTACTAGTTATTATAAAGAGAAGGGGTTTTATAGACATAAGGTGGAAGTTTTTATACCACTACACCAAATTATTGTAATACCAAAAATGCCCTTCAACTTCCAAACTCTATTCGATGCAATTAATTGCATGTACTCAAAAATTAAATTTACTTCCATTTTGTTTAAGTTTATTGTTAAGTGAAATAAAAATAACATATTAGTATTTGTGTTGTATGTAATTATAGTCGTCATTGTCAATATAACAAATATTCTATAAAGTTTCACCTTTTAATTTAATTTGAGTATAATACTGTATTGATAATTAATGCATTAAATAAATTATCAAACAGTTTTTTTACGTGAGTCGTAAGGCAATGATAAATTTTAAAATACTGGAATAAGTTATGAAATTTAATAAATAATTTTTTTATTAAAAATTATGCGCGCAGATACTGCGTGCTATAGTTTCTAGTCATTTTTAAGTAAAGAGGCAACTGCATGCCAGTGAAGTTGCCTCAACAACACGGCTGAGGCTTCACAATTTTTCATTTAATAGAATATTTTAAATTTGATTATCATGTATGTGAATATTATTTAATTATGTTGAATTGTATGTATGTAGGTGTTTTTCCAATATTACAATGACTTTTTTATACAATTATGAGCTGCTTGCTATATTTCAACGCATCGTTTTTTTATTTATATGTTTCAATGTAATGATAGACTTTTTATTTATTCTTTCAATACATACAAAATAAATATTTCTATGTAAGCAAATCAAGTGGTACAATTAACTTTTTATTTATAGGCGACGATTTGTGATGTTACCAGATCAAGTTTTTATTGTGTCGGTAATATTTTTAATTTAATTTTTTTTAAATATTATGTATTAATTTATATATTTTATTTTTAATATATTATATTTTAAAATATAAAAAAATATTTATTAAAATGACAACATGTCATGATGGCTATTACATAATAAAAAAGGGAAAACTTCCGAGAAGTTAGCACATGTGAATAGAATGGGGAAGTAGCAACAGCACAAGTTTCACCATTGCTATTAAGTAATAACAAAACAGAACAATCATTGTGTTCTCAAAGCAGCCCCACTAGGCGCTAGTCCTCATCTACTCCCATTCCTAATTTATGGCTCATATATTTTTAAAATAAATATTACTTTTTTCAAAGTATTGTAAAACATAAATTAAATTATTTTCCCATTTCAATTTTAATTTTAAATTCAGTATCATGGTTTAAGAAATTTTTATCAAAGAATTTTACGTGCTTATATACGGTATTGACACGGGGTATATTTTATGGATCTCGTATTAAAACCTCACTACAAAGTATTTATAATTTTCAAATAGGTTTTGAATTCGTATTATTAAATTCTATGTTTTTACGTGTGCATTCTGAACTCTAATATGTATGAATTCATGGTGATGATTGATTACTTTGATATTTATGTTTTACATGAAATCGTTCAATTCAAAAAAATTTATAAATAATCGTCTTTTATATATCAGGTACAATTTTTGCTACATAAACTTTATAACCTTCATTATCACTTCTCTTACAATTGCAAAAATATCGTTGGGTTATAATCAGAATATCTTCGATGTAATTGAACGGAGTGTGTTTTATAGCTCATAACTAGGATAATTAAGACGTGTTTTGTTGTTTTGGTAATACTCAAATTCACTAAAAATCTACAAGTTTCGATTTTCCAGCACAAACATATATGATATTTTCGCACGCGATTTGTATATATATACATAGAAAAGAGATATAATTTAAATAACTCATACATGAGGAGAAAATGTTTTATCCCAAGCTATGAGAGAGAGGCACGTGGTTTATCGTGGTAAGCAACTGTTTCAATCGATCAATTGGAAACAATTATAAAAAACTTGCGATTGTCTCGTCAATGGAAATTGAAGCAAGATCCCGAGTCTCTAGAAATTCTCATGTGCGGATGCAGATCAACGTGTGCTTATGGTCCACGTGTTGCCGTCAACTCCATCATATATATATATATATATGATTCTTGTACTATGCAAAGGGACAAACTCAAACCAAGCACTCCTCCTCTTCCAATCTTATCACCGCTCCTCATTCCAATTCCCATTGCCAAAACCGGAAAAAGAGGTTAAACCCAATTTGTTTTTGTCACTCACCTTCACTTATTTGCTGTATTTTGTATCCGGGATTCTCTACTTAGATCCTGGAGAGGTATGTTTCTTTGTTTCTATTGCTTTGCTGTTCAGCGTTTTTACTTGTTTTTGATCTTCTGGCGATGTTTCTGGTGCATTTGATTTGATCCATGCCCATCACCTGTTTGTTAATATGTTTTAATTGTTTGCGTGTGTGTGTGTGTTTATCTGTTTTCTTGGGGTCTGGGTTTTTAGCGCAGGTGATACGTATATCATTGGACGATTAAGTTTGAGAAGTTTTCGGATTCTGACTATGCTATGCTGTTTCTTTGATAATCTTCTGTGCTCGTGTCCCGACTGTGTACATTGATGTGCGTGTATGAATAGCTTGCCGGTTGGCAAAGATTAGGATTCTAACAGCTTGAACCGAGTAAGAACTATGGTTTTACTTCTATTATGCCAATATGAATATGGTTTAGCCTAAGATGGTGCTGGATGGATCAGACGATCGAGAAATTGATCTGTTGTAGCCAGAAGAGCCCATTTGCAGTTGTTGTTGCTGGTGGACTAGAAATGAAACTAAATACATTAAAAAGAAAATTTTGAACACTCATTTTGTTTTACAAAATAGCTGCATGTTGTAGCATTGATATCGGATAATTAACCATTGACTGAAGCCCTGGAGAGGGAGATGGGGAGGGAGTTCTGCTGCACCTTGTGAGTTTCTTGAAATACCAAAAGGTGCGGAATATCCGTTACCATTCTGCCATCTTGCAGTAGAAACGGAATAGTAGCCTCTGGGACGATCTCAGACTCTCTCTTCAAACCATGGTTTGGACACACTCATTCCATGACATTAGTTGTTGAGTAATCACAGACGCACATGAACCTTGATTATCGTTTTACAGTGATATGCATGCTTATTATATGGTATACACTGGACCAGGAAAGGGCGTTAGCTGAAAATGAAAATGATTATTGTAAGTGGACATATAAAGACTGCGAGATTACAAAATAAGTTTCCTTTTATGTCTTCTCCATATTGTCCAGATTATGTAAATGAAAGAACAATATATTTATTGTACTTGGGATTTGATGTTGGCTTTGTGATTATATTAGTGACTTATCAATAATCAGGCAAGTGTTTCTTTTCTCCCCTCTTATGTCATAGTTGTGATGAACCACTATGACAACCTATGACATTGACATTTAGTTTCTGTAACAGGATGCAGCTGCTAGGGATTGATGATCCTACTTCTCTGAGTTATTGGTTGAATTGGAGAGTGGTTCTCTGTGCAACATGGGTGTTGCCACCTATGATTATTGCATCATTTCTAATCTGGAAATATGAACATTCAGACAAAGAATCTGATGGAGAGAGGACACAGCAAGAGCGCTCGCATATTTTGCACAATGATGAATCTTGGAGACCTTGTCTGAAAGAGATTCACCCCATCTTTTTGATGTTCTTTAGGATGGTTGCTTTCTGTCTGCTTCTGATAGCTCTGGGTTTTGATCTTGCTTTTCATGGAGTTGAATTATTTTTCTACTATACTCAGTAAGTCATTCTTCTCCGTGGTTAGTGATTAGGCAATACTTATTAACAACAGATACATATAGGATAAGATGAATTATGCAAAAATGGAATTTAGTTGTTGATAGTTGTACCATCTTCTTGCTAATTTTCTTTTCTACTCTTTACAGTCTTCCTGATTGTCTCTAACTACAATATGTGCTTCTTTACAGGTGGACTTTTACTTTAGTCACCATCTATTTTGGGGTATGGTTTGTGATTTCTGTTCTGACCTAAAGTAGAGATGAAATGGATCCAGAACAGTGGTGTTACTGTTTGGAACCTTTCTGTACTTACCCAACCTTCTGCTGCGCAATACTATTCATTCATCACATTTATCTTGTGATGTCTTATGTTCTCTAGTTCTTCTGGCAGCTTGGGTCGTTGCTTTCTATACATGGATGTTACCACCATTTCAAAATAAGTAGCAGCACGAAGTGCCATTTATCAGAGGATATGGAGCAAGGTTTATACATGCCTCTAGCACATGGAGTGAATGGAAATGGAGTGAAATTATTAGAAAGGTCTGGCCACCATGGGAAATTCGGTGCTTTACTAACTTCAGGCTTCTGGGGTCATCTGTTTCAAATTTTATTCCAGGTGAAGTCCATGTTTGTTCATTCTGAGAGGATGGAGCTGCTAAATTTTGTTGCCCTGGGCCTGGAGTATTATATACATGCAGTAACACAAACCAATTCATTTGTGCATTGATCCTCGTTTCATGGAATCTCCTTGTTGTTTTTTTTTTTTTTTTTGTTTCATGGATTAATATGTTTCTTTTGCAAAGTTATTGGTTGTAGAGGAGTCCTTCTTGGCCTTGCATAAAATCCTATTGTTTGCTATAAAGATGCAATTTTGAGTGAAGTATGATATATAAGCTTCATTGTGGTCAGTTCCTCTTGAGAATTCTTACATCAGTCTATCTTCATCAAACTTTTTTACTGTTCTTTACTTTCCGGATTTAATTTGTATGTGCTCACCATTCTGTAGTTTTGGAAACTATTATCACTTTATTGGGGCATGGTATTGTTCATATAATTGTATACAACATGTTAATACCTGTATAGCATTTACTTAGTTATGCTATTTAAAGCTTCGACAAGTTAAAGATGTTTATACTTTTGCACGAACAGATGACAGCAGGGGCAGTAACTCTCACCGATTTTGTTTACTGGTCTGTGATATTCCCATTTCTGAATCTCAGAGATTACGAGATGAATTTTGTAAGTGATTATCTGCTAATAATCCCTTGTGCTTCTGTTCTTGAGTGTCATTTTTACTGATTATCAACTCATGTGCAGGCTCTATGTCCTCGTATATTTCTGACTAGAGCATAATAATGCATAATTCTATTTTCCCTCTAGCTAGAAACTTTATTTACTTGCTTGTGAACAATCAAGGCTGCTAATCTGATTTGACGAGAATTTGCTACCTTGCTCTTCTACTTTGGTTTTCGATTCAGATGCTGAATATGTATTGGCTCTGTTTCCGAGAACAGTGTCAGTGTATTGTTAGCCCTGGAAGCTTCATGAATTTAACCACGATTGGAAATTTCCAGCATATCCAATCAATTATTTTTGCCTTGTGTCATTATAAATTTTCAGGATACTACTTTCTCTGGGTTTAGTCCATTTCACGAATCTAAATGTTCATTTCATTCCTATCTGCTCCTTATTTTAGTTTTCAGTATCACCTCTGAGATTTAAGAAATACGTCTGCTGCTTTTCTTATTAGTTGACGGTTGTTACGCATTCGCTTAATGCCGTCTTGCTGCTTGGAGATACAACTTTGAATAGTCTGGTGAGCTGCTGCATATTCTCTATTTCTCTCTTTTCTTTTTGGCGAATGGCCTCTATACTAAATTATTTATTTGGTTTTGATACAATATTTGAATCTTCTTGTCAGCAATTCCCATGGTTCCGGATTTCTTACTTCGTTATATTGACGGGTGTTTATGTCATCTTCCAGTGGATTGTTCATGCATCTGTTGCAATTTGGTAATTGTAGTTCCGATTTGGTTATTACCATTGAAAAGATATCTTGCTGACCGTTTTCTGGTGATTGGTTTTTTTAGGTGGCCATATCCTTTTCTTGACTTGTCAATACCTTATGCTCCACTGTGGTAAGTTATTTATCATCACAAAATTTAGATTCAGAATGATAGCAACGCCAGGTTTGAACTTTTTAGTTTTCTAAAGGAATTTAGAATAGCTTGAGTTTTCCCTCATGCATCAACAGCTTTTTATCTGAACGTACTTATTTATTTGGAACTAAATAAAGGGTAAGTCGAGGTTGGAGCGTGCTTACCCATCTGGAGGGTTATGACAATCATAGGAAAACAAAATATAGTTAACAGAAAGAAAAAATAATGTTGAAACAGATACGAAGTTAAACTAAAAGACACTTAAAATATTACTTCCACCTATATTCTTGATTTTGCTATCCTGAGACTATCTAAGCAACTTGTTTTCGCTATTTCCAACATTTAATTGGCAGGTATTTGGTGGTGGCAGTACTGCATGTCCCGTGCTACGCTATCTTTCTATTGGTTGTGAAAGTAAAACATTTGTTATTTTCCAGATGGTTCCCTCAATCCTATCAGTGTTATTCATAAGATTTGGGAGACCAAAAAAGTATTTCATCCAAATTTCACAACCAATCAAGAATTTATCCTTGAGAGTGGTTCACAAGAAATGAGCAGTTCGATTCCTGAAGGTATGGAGGAAAGACCGGGAAAGGTATCATTGTTAACAACTGGAGAAGATAGGGTGAGTTATACTTCCTCTGCAGTATGTTTAATCCAAAGAAGACGAACTGCCTTTGTGTTGTTAGACATTCATCTTTATACTTCATTCCCACACAAACAAAAGACAAAAGAATCCCCCAACATTTACTCGATTCTTGTCTTTGTTTCTATTCATTCAAAAACTTGTACACATAATTCTTTGGCATGTTGCCAGTTCCCTTCTGTAGATGAATGGTTGAGGAAGACAGAACACCCTTGTGATGAATTCATGTATTGCTTTATTTGCTCAATGGTTCATCTCTCTCTCTGTCCGTCTCTGTCTGTGTGTGTGTTTTACTCAGTGTTTTAAAACTCAGTCCGGACTGGCCGATTGAACCGATAAATCCGTGATCCGTCCTTAAAACGGTCCGATCCAACCCTTAAAAAATGAACTGACCTTAAAACCATTCTATTTACTGAAAACCGCTTGAACCGTCGGTTGAACCGGCCTCAAATCAAGTGATACAATTTGAAATTGAACCATGACATTTCATATAAAAATTGAGAAAAAACCAACAAACCAACACCGAAATTTTATTAATCATTTGAATTATATATATATAAATGAACAAACTCATTAAATCCTTAATCTAATTAAATTTTCGTCTTCTATGATTACTTAAGTTTCTAATTAAATAATTAATAGAATAAGATTTATATATTATTTAGTAATAAAATTTAGTTATAACATAATTATAATGATAAATAGTTTGTTATTTATGTAATTCGTCTATTTTTATTTTTGGCCTAAATCTTTAATATACTTATTTTACTATCAAAGTTTAGGATACCTTTAATTCATATATGAACTTAAAAGAAAGATTTTTTATATTTTTGTATTTTTATTTTTTTAAAATAAATTTATATTTTACATAATTATGACATCACTAGTTCGATCGCACGATAAAATTAGTGACCCTTGACCTATTCAATTTCGCGATTCGATCAACTGTCTAAATTTTAAAATATTAGTTTTACTAACTATTGAAGAGAGAATGTTCTCTTATAAGGCCCGATGAAACAAGACAGACATAACACGCAGTGAGAGGGGTTTAGGCCCAATTGATGCATCAAAGAAACACCACAGCCCAAAGGTTGGCATGAAAATTCCTGTTCGTCTCCTTTCCCTCCAACCTCCGACTTAGCTTCCTCTTTAAATTTTAATAACATTTATACTGATTACATATTCACACCACATGCAAGATTAAATGTTCTCACCAAACAAATATTAAATGCACCCGACACAAACCATACGAATTATATTATGTAGCAAATGTTAGCGAGTTAAATGTAATTCTGTATTGAATTAATAATACAGGCTTAATATAGTATTTACTTCATTAAGCCTACTATTATTCACACTATTGTTATAATTACGAAACCATCCTAAAAAAGTGAGTTACATTGGTCTCATAATTTCACTTCAAACATATCTTTCGTTAATCACGAAGTACAATTTATATTCATAATTGCCAAGACATTCAATTTCCAAGCCAGGTGTGAATTTCTGCACTCATTAAAGCAGACAGACTCAGAAAAACTAGAGCAGACTCACTGCACAAAACAATTCGTAGAAAATAAAACAGAGCATAATGCAGTGAGTGATGGCTGTGATTTGGAAAACCGCCATTGTTTCTTCCCCTTCTCCTCCGATATTCAACAACTGCAGTCACTCTTCCCAGTTTCACAAATCTTCTTTCTTCAAACCAAACTCCAGAAATTCATTCCTGAGGAGATCATTTCTCCCTCGCCGCCCCCCACTTCACCTGCCCATTTCTTCTCCCAAAGAGGTTTCTTTTTCCTCTTTTCGTGAAATACAATCATCCTTAGCTGTATTTTTCATTTCTTCTCTTTATAAAGTTCTGGGTTTTTTTTTTCCAGTTAATTGAGTGCCTGCTGAAGAAGGAGGACTTGAGTGAAGAGGAAGCAGAGGGATCACTTGATTTCTTACTAACTGATGGAAGTCAAGCTTTAATTAGTTCTTTTCTTGTTCTCCTAAGAGCCAAAGGCGAAACCTATGAAGAAGTAAGCATCTTTCTCTTCTCTTTTCCTTCCTTTTAAGTTGATGTTTGTTTGATCTTGGTTATTTGGTCGTAACATTGCAAATTTAGATCGTGGGTCTGGCGAGAGCTATGATAAAATGTTGTAAAAAGGTTGAAGGGTTGGAAAATGCGGTGGACATAGTAGGGACCGGCGGTGATGGCGCAAACACAGTGAATATCTCGACAGGTGCTGCAATTCTTGCGGCTGCTTGTGGGGCTAAAGTAGCTAAGGTGAATCTTGATGCTTAGAAAGTAATCTTTTTTTATATCTGTCGAAAGTCCAATATTTGAGAATGGTCTGCGATTTTTTGCTTCTTTCTCTTTGTTACAGCAAGGGAACAGGTCGAGTTCTTCTGCTTGCGGAAGCGCAGACGTCTTGGAAGCTCTGGGAGTGGCCATTGACATCGAGCCCGACGTTAGTCTGTTTTAAGTTTTCATAACTATGATGATGAGGCATCACATTTGATCGTTCCAAAATTTGTTGTTATTTGAAGGATTGAGCCTAATGTTTGGGCTTTATGTGTTAATGGATGTTGGTTGTCTTTTTTGCTCATTTGCATTAAGAAATTAGAAATGATTTATAGATGCATATTGCCTTGATTCAATTTTTAACCTTAAAATTAGGGGGTGAAGACATGTGTGGAAGAAGTGGGAATTGGATTCATGATGTCCCCAAACTATCATCAGGCGATGAAGACGTTTGCTCCTGTAAGGAGGAAGCTCGGAGTGAAGACTGTATTTAACATCCTTGGTCCCATGTTAAATCCAGCTCGTGTGCCTTTTTCTGTTGTTGGAGTTTATAAAGAAGACATGGTACTATGTTCGTTATAACCATTACCTTCTTGATAATACAACACTATTCTGCCAACTAAGACATTATATGTGACTCTCTATAGTTTGTACTGATACCGAAAGGGTTTTAATATGCATGCATGGGGAGGGTACGAAAATCAGTACAATCTGTGAATGGGAAAGTGTCCAATGATATCGTTGTGATAAAGCTTAGTCTAACGAGTTTATCTTAGAATATTATCCCATTAGAATGTTCTCTTACATGCTGCTTATGCAATTAGATTTTCTAGACATAAACGATTTCCTATGACATTTAAGAACCAGATATCTTATTTGTCGTGTGCAAATTAACTCACGTCCTACTTGGATAGGTCAGTAAGATGGCTAAAGCGCTACAACGTTATGGAATGGAGAGAGCATTGGTTGTTCATTCCGAGGGCTTAGATGAAATGAGTCCACTTGGTAGAGGATTTAAATTTTCTTCTCTAGCGACATCTACTTGCTTTCTTCGGTTGTTCTCTTTTCTCATTAAAAATACCTTTTGATTTTATCAGGGCCTGGGGTGGTGGTTGATATTACACCTGAAAAGATTGAGAAGTTCTTGTTTGACCCGTGTAAGAATTTCATCTTTCTTTTTTGGTTGAGCGTACATTGAACTGTTGCAAGTATGCGATTCTGGTTGATCATTGTTCTTTCTTGAATGATATTTGATACGACGAGTTTTTTTCAGAACAGAACTTTTACGTTTAAGATTTTACTATCCATTACCCTTTGGCCACTAAAGCTGCTTCTCCCTCTATGATAATGCTCATATGGAGAATTCCAGTCGAACAGTTTACTCAGCCTGGAGCGGGATTTGTTTTAATTTACTGAACATGGTGACTGGTCATCAAGCATTTTCGTCCACTGATAACTTTATATTGTTCCTCATGAGAATTAGAAGGAGCACTTAGAAGTCATTACTAGACCATAAATACTTAACGATGAGCTCGTTTCTGGAGTGAACCTGAAACTCTTTGTTCTCTGATAACTCTGCTGTACTTGCAGTAGATTTTGGTATTCCTCGCTGCACCTTAGGAGATTTACAAGGGGGAGACCCGAAATATAATGCAGACGTGCTAAGGCTTGTGCTCTCTGGCGAGAAAGGAGCTGTGGCAGATGCATTTGTAAGTTATCTAAAAACGTTTCCTTTCCACTAACTTCTAGATTAATGCCTGGATGAGGTGTCTCAGAGGATGCTATGTTTTAGGTCTTAAATGCAGCTGCAGCATTGTTTGTAAGTGGGCATGTCGGCAATTTTGCTGAAGGGATAGCTCTGGCACGCGAAACACAGAGATCAGGAAAAGCTCTGGATACCCTCGATTGCTGGATTCGTGTCTCAAATGTAAGTTTGGTGTCACTTATGTCCGTGCTGATTTTTCATGAAATGTTTCTGTTCCGTGTTCTATAATCTGTAATTGCTGTAGAAGGTGAAAGGACATAGAGCCATAGCTGCCTGAGTGTAGAAGACGAGAGGACCTACAATCATTCATACAAGCAGCAAAAACTTTGCTTCCTGAGCTTGCCATTTTGGACTCTGGATGTGATAAAGCGGCAAGAGGAGAACGTTTGTTGCCCGATTTCAACTCTCTCTAGTGGAAGTAGTCAAATTAAGCTAAACGTAAACGTTATTTTGTTAAGTTGAGATGACAATAGCTTGCTATTGATATGCAAACATGGTGTTCATGAACATGTAATTCCCTCAATTTATGAAGCCATCTTCAGTTGTTTTATAAGTGACTCGTCGATGAAACCATTCAAAAATACATACATACACAGCATTCAGAATAACTATTATCATATCGAACAAAGTTGCCCAATAACCCAATCGTACAGACATATTAAACCAGGCAAAGTAAGAGTAACCTGACCTTATTATCACAGTAGCATGGAGAATTACTGAGCAGAGTAGTGATTGATGAGCAGTCTAATCAGAAGCTTTGAGAACTACTCCAGCTTCAGTCAGCAGGGGAACAAGCTTTCCTTCATTGTGCAGAGCCATTGCTGCTGCAAAACATGCAAATACTGTCAACTGGGAATGTAATATCGCCTTTTTAGTATGCAAATCCAGTAATGTTAAGTCACAATACCACCACAACCACCAATGTGCTTCCCCACCAATAAATATATTCGGCAATTGGCTGCTAGTCCATTGAATCAGAGCAGATCTATCTCGTGTCCAATCACCTTCAATTTATTTGGAAACACACATGATTAGAATGAATTCACATCAAGAACAGGAATCTTCTAATGAGTGACTTTTCACACAACAAAAAGGACTTAGAGCAGAAGCTGTGATAAACTTTTCAAATCCTGAACCGTTTTTCTAATGCTAGCTTAGTTATGGGATTGATTGACGTTCGCTTTTAATTAGGGTTAGAATTGTGAACTCAGAGTAGATATTTCTAATTTCTTGAGCAATTCATGGATCTGAAAACATTTTCAGTTCAGTATATCAAAATTCACAGAAGAAATCAACAGAATAACGCGAGAGAGACGAAAGAATGAACCTTCTTTATCCAATTCAATCACTTTGAAGGAGACGCCGAGCTTTGTGAGATAGTCCTTGGCGTTATCGCTAGAAATAGCAGCCGGTCTTGCTGCCACCATTGAAAGAAAAACACAGATCCATACATTTCTACCTCAAAACCTTAAATACACAGAACACGACTCTACGCACGAAACTATAATTCCTCCTCCGACGTTTTTCTTTTAATACTTAAAATCAAACAACATTCACATCCATCATAACTCAAAAATCTTATCGTCGCATAAAATTTCAGTTAGTGTACAAAATTCATAGAGAGAGAGAGAGAGAGAGAGAGAGAGAGTTTATAGGACCTGAAGAGGACGACGGGGTGAGTAGAAACGAGCTCCTTAGCCTTGAGAAGCGCCATATCTCTCTCTGTCCTGCCGGAATTGATCTTTGAACCTCAATTGAAATGGAAAAATCACAGTCTCACGACCACCGCGGAGGAGGTAGATTGATTCATATGTATTCTGGAAGATTTTGAGGGAAAGGAGCCAGGACTATCTATATACTATTCCCATGCATGCAAATTCATCACTCGCTTCAATACCATTATCAACATTTGGCCTATAATTAATTAATTATATATATCCTATTTTTTTATTTTTTTTTAACAGCAAATAAGTCACCATTTTATTTATACAGATCATTATATTTGACATTGAAAATGCACATGTTTGTGGTAGTTTTAGTCGTAGGATGTTTGCAAAAACTTAAATTATGTGGATTTTCATATTATAGCTTAAATTAAATAAAAGTGTTTGAAAATACAAATGTTGTTGATGATTCTCTTAAATTGAATTAAAATAAGCTAAAACTGTAAATTGATGAGAAGGTCGTTGCAGATAATTAAGGTATTTTTTGTAAATAAATTTAACTTTTTTGTCTAATTATTTCTTATGTATTTCGAAAATACTCCTTATCAGTAACGTCTAAAATCTACCCATATTTTATGATAGTCCAAGTAGTTTCTCAAATAACCTGGTGAGACACAAATTTTTTTTTTACCAAATACTTCCACGTCATTTTTTTTATACTTATAACTATTACTTTAAAATACCAAACTTTTACATTTTAATCACTTATCCATTTTTATAAATTACGCACTTTTAAAAGAGTACAAATTTTTACAAACACCCGTTTATATTTCGATTGTGTCATCTATACTAATTGAAAAAAAAAGACCCTTTACACTCATAAATGGCAGTTAATGACACCGTCGCGTCAATTTTTTGTGATGTCAACAATGCTCTTCAACTGATAAAATAACTAACTTATTTGCCTTTTCAACTTTTACAATTTAGTTTTCTTTTTTTTTTCTTTTATTTCTTTCTTTTAACGTAATATGTTGGTTTATACATTTTGCTGTTATTTATAATATATTTTAAAATATGAAATATTATTTATTATATGCACGCAGGAATAACGTGCCATAATAGCAAGGACTTTTTAGCTTTTGTTGCTCAGCGGCAACGCCTCTGTTTCTCTAGCATCACAACTGCAGGTGAAGGAAGTAGCTTGCTATAGATTTGCAAAATGCAGTTCATGAACATGTAATTCCCTAAATATGAAGCCATCTGCAGCTATTTGTAAGTGACTCGTAGATGAAACCATTCAAACATATGTGCACCACAGCATTCAGAATAATTATTATCATATCGAACAGAGTTGCCCACGAAGGCACGAATCCAATCGTACAGGCATATTAAACCAGGCAAAGTAAAAGTACGAAGACGTTATTATCACAGTAGCATACAGAATTACTGAACAGAATGGTGATTCATGAGCAGTTTAAGTAGAAGCTTTGGCAACTGCTCCAGCTTCAGTTAGCAGTGGAACGAGCTTTCCTTGGTTGTGGAGAGCAGTTGTTGCTGCAAAAGATGCAAATGCGTCAACTGGGAATATAAATCACCTTTCAGTAGGCAAGCAAATTCACAATCCAGTAATGTTAAGTCACAATACCATCACAACCACCAATGTGCTTCCCACCAATGAACACGTTCGGCACTGTTCGCTGCCCAGTCCATTCAGCCAGAGCAGACTGTATCTCACTTCCATCACCTTCAATTCAATTGGAGCACACATGACTCAGAAAGAATTCACATCAGGAACAGGAATCTAGTAGTAAGTGATTTTTCACACATCAGAAAGGTTAGAGAGGAAGTTGTGGTAACTTTTCAATCCTAAACCTTTTAATGCTAACTAGGTTATCGGATCGATTGAAGTTTGGGTTTAATTAGGATCAGAAATGGTTGTATCAAACTCAGAGTAGATATTTCTAATTTCTTGAGCAATTCATGGATCTGAAAACATTTCCAGTTCAGTTTAAAAGGTGAAATTTTCATCTATGGAGAGGGAAGTTTTTAAAGACGCATAAAATCACTTGTATTTTTCAATCAAAATTCACAGAGTCAACGGAAAAACGTGAGAACGAAGGAACAAACCCTCTTTATCCAATTCAATGGCTTTGAAGGAGGCGCCGAGCTTTGTCAGCAATTCCTTCACGGTCACGCAGAACGGGCAGTAGGTTTTGCTGCCACCATAGAAGAAAAACTCAGATCCATACATTTCTACGTCAAACTCTAAAATTCACAGAACACAACTCTAAGCAAAAAAATCTAATCCTCCACCAACAGCTTTCTTTTGATTCTTAAAATCAAACAACATTCACATCCATCATGATTCAACAAATTTCTCATCACACAATTTTTCAGTTAATATACAAAATACATAGAGAGTTTGTAGGACCTGAAGACGACGACGGAGTTAGTAGAAACGAGCTCCTTAGCCTTGGGAAGCGCCATATCTCTCTCTGTTCTGCTGGAATTGATCTTTGAACCTCAATTGAAACGGAAAAATCAGTGACACGACCACCGCGGAAGAGGTAGATTTAAATGTATTCCGGAAGATTTTGAGGGATGTGAATTAAAAGGACGGAAACTGCTCGGGCCAAGGTAAAAGAAGGCCCGGTCCACTATTTGTAATAGTGGTCCAGGGAGGGCGATAAGTCGGCCGGCCCGCGACTCACACATTGCCAATTGCACAAAGTCAACAACTTTATTAAAGTTGAGATTCGTTGAATCAAACAAATCGGAGTGAATTACGTGGCGCCCTAGTCCACAATATCGTAAATATGAACTGGAACTGCATGCTTTTTCTGACATGGGATGGGGACTCATGTTGTCAAATTAAATTTGCAAGAATCAAATTAATTCAGGACAAGTATGATACATTTATTATATAATATTATTATTTTTTAATTGTATATCAATCACACAATAAATGTATTATATTTATTATATAATTAGTTTAGATTCGATCATATCCTATTCAAGTTAAATTTTCCTATTTTCTTGTGTAGCAGATCATAAACTGTAAACGTATCTTATTTTATCTTCTACAATTTTGTATGTTAATAATGTATTCTCCTTTGCAAGAGTTAAATTTGCTAGTAATTCTTTGAACTTGTACAATATATATTAATACATTCATTAATAAAATATTTTACGATCCGTGTATATATTGTTATAATAAAAATCTATAAGTTAAATACTTTTCAAATAAGTCAAAATCATTTTGACATTTACCGGCTTACACCTTGGACTCTTATCTTCATGATAATTGTCACAATAATCTAACAAAATCAATATTTAACAACATGCCGTGATTTTATGTGTACCCGACCATTATGAATTTATGATCATAAGCTTTTGTGTGAGGTAATGTTTACTTTGAATTGAATCTTGAATCATAGGATTTTGTTTTAAGTAGAATGCATTATAAAAAATAGGTTTTGGGCAGCATGCAATTGTACAAGTCTCTCGTTATTATTGGGAAGAGAGTCAAGATTGTATAATATCATAATGGGGAAAAATGCAAACAACCCCTTGTAATATTGCAAATGTGTAAATTACCCCTTATAAAAAAAATAAATAGCAATTTATCTTCTTGTATTTTCTAAAATAAAGCAATTTACCCCCTTGTATTTTTCAAAATTAAGCAATTTACCTCCATAGGCAAACACATGGGGGTAAATTACTACATTTTTTTCATAGGGGAGTAATTTGCTCATTTGTAATATCACAGAGGGATAAATTGCATTAAACCCTATCATAATGCATGCAAATTGACTTTAAGAACAATCGATTCAGTATGAATATCAAGATTTATAGCATATAACTATATCCCAAAAACTATATTTGATAGTGAAATGCATTTCAAATAGTAAACCCGTTGTGGTAGTTTTAGTCATTGGGGGTGTTTGCAAAAACTAAAATTAAGTGTTTTTATATTATTAACTTAACTTGAATTAAATAAAAGTGTTTGAATATATGATTTTGTTTATATTTTTGTTAATTTAAGTTAATACCTGTAAGTTGGTAAGAAGGTGTTTATTGTAACTTAATACATTTTTGTAAATAAGTTTAATTATTTATTTATTTTATTTTTTATTTTAACTCAAAAAATACTCCATCTCATTAATAACTAAAATATAGCCACATATCATGGTAGTTAGGTAATTTTGCAAAATAAGTTGATAACCACTTTTTTCAACAAATATTCCCATATTTTATTTTTTTATACTTATGAAGTTATGATTATTAATTTCAGATATTCCCAACTTCTATATTCTAATTATTTATCTTTTTTAAATAAAATAAAAGGGCAAAATGCATCCCGCCCCCTGTGTTATTCTAAAATTGCAAGTTACCCCCTTATGTTAAAAAAATGAGCAATTTACCCCCTCGTATTTTAAAAAAATAAGCAAAATACCCCCTCACGCGAGTGGTGTGATACACGCGGCCATTTTGCTCTTCTTTTTAAAAAAAAATATTTGTATCTTTATTTACAACCATCAGATGTCATTTTAAAAAATCAACGGTCCAGATTTAATTTACATATATAAATTTATATATAAAAATTCAAAATATATTTTGAAATATATGTATTTATTGTCCACCCCCTCCCCCTCCCCAGCCGCCGGCCCTTTCCCCTTACCCAACAACCGCCCCCTCCCCTTCTCGTCGCCCCTTCCCCTCCCCTAGCAAGCCGGCGAGACCCTTCCCCTCCCCTTTTTTTAGTTTATTTTATATTTTTTAATCAATATTATATATATTGTATATATATGTATGTATATTATAATTTATAATTTATGTTTATAACTTGTATAAATTTGAACCATCGATCTAATTCAAATAGATATGAGCCATTGATTTCATATAAATATGAACCATTGATCTAAATAAGAAAAGATCTAAGTCGTTGATTTGTTTATCAAATCTCCACCATTAATATATATATATATATATATATAAAATGACATCTAACGGTTCAAATTTAGGGGTATAAACGTCATTTATAAGCAAAATTTAATCCAAATCGCGAATAAGGCGCGTGTGTTGCACCCCTCCCATGAGGGATGTATTTTGTTTTTTTTCAAAAAATACAGGAGAATAAATTACTTTTTTTTTAATATAAAAAGGTAAATTGCTATTTTTAAATAACACATGGGGCAGAATGCATTTTACCCTAAAATAAAATATACACTTTTGAGATATTGTTCACCGACTTTTGGAGTGTGGCTTGCGGTGTAGCGCGAATATTTCCAGCGCGATGCACACGATCCAAACCTCACTAGTCACTAGTAAAGACCCCAACGTTCTCATGCTCAAAACCCCTTAAACCCTAAACCCCAACGTCTCTCTTTCCCCATGGCACCGGTGGCGAGTAAAGCCAATCCTCTGCTCTCAAAAGTACCATGGCGGCGAATCATACTCCGCAGAATCTCCGGTGGCCGTGTTGCACACGCACCATCCTCATCAACCGCCGCCGAGTCCGAAACTGTAATAGCCGGAACGAAAATTCTGGAGGCGTTCTCCGAGGAGTTCGAAATCGGATCGCGAAAAATTACTTTGGAAACTGGTAAAATTGCGCGATTTGCGAACGGCGCCGTTGTTTTGGCTATGGAAGAGACCAAAGTGCTGTCCACAGTTGCCTCAGCTAAGAGTGACGGCACTCGTGACTTCTTGCCCCTCACTGTAGGCGCTTTTACATAATAAAGCACTCACTTTCATAGAATTTTGTGTTGCCTTCTGCTCAGTTGAAATAACTTCCGCGACATTTTTGCTGTTGTTATTTGTTGAAGTCGGGAAAGTTTATTGGAGTAATGCTTTAAGAATGTATGACGAAATGGGTGAGCAAATAGCTTGCTAAAGTTAATCGGAACGCATTGCTTGTTGGATATATCCCATGCATCTGACCTCATCTCATAAACTATTTCATATGAAATGTATACATTTTTAAAACCTATCTCAACTCATTTACTTGAACTAAAAAACATGACAGATTACATCAACTATAGTCCTCTCAGTTTCAATCAAATTATTTTTATTGAGCTTTTTCTCCGTGAGATGAGATGGATGTCAAACAATTACAACCTTATAGTTTATATTTTATCAGCTTCTTTGGATTGTAAAAGTTTGTGATGAAACTTAAATTTAGGTCATACAAATTGAGGGGGAAAATGATGATTCCAATATTCTTTGAGAGTAATTAAGTCTATCGATTTTTCATGTTAATTACTTTTGGATTATTGTTTAATTCAATTCAGTTGTATTACATTGTTGATGTTTTTTGTCAATTAAGATTGTCAGTGCTCGTACTGACAATAGTTTTGAGGTTTATAATGCTGAAATTCTAAAATATGGACATATTGTCGGCATAGACAAAATAAAGGCCATTGTGTATATATCATTAATGAAGAATTTATTTAATTGGTTGGATCTTATTAGCTTGAGGGAAGTTCTCTGTGTGTGTATTAGGTATTGGAAATGAAAAGTAAACTAGGAGAAAGCAGAAATTCAAACCAGGAAATAGAAAATTGTTAGTTTTACTAACAACTGCATGTTAAGAGGTTTATTCAGTTTGAAACTTGCGTTTCTTGATTAAGATAGATTAAATTGGTACATAATCTCTTCTTTTGTCGGCGATAAGTATTCTGCGGGACAATTATTGGTGGCCTGTAATTATTTAAGGTGGGAATTGAGAAATGGAGGGGCATGTTTTGTTTCTTGCTATAGTGAATAGATTAATTTTGTGTTTTTGCCAGGTTGACTATCAGGAGAAACAGTTTGCTCAGGGTATGATTCCAAGCACATTTATGCGGAGGGAGGGTGCTCCAAAAGAACGCGAACTATTATGTGGTCGTCTCATTGATCGACCTATAAGACCCCTCTTTCCACCTGGATTTTACCATGATGTCCAGGTATGTCAGTACTGCGTAAAATCTATCTACTAAATCTTTTATGTTAAACCCTGCTTCACTGCTCGTCCTGAGCTTAGTTCCTTCTCTCCAGGTCATGTCAAGTGTTCTTTCTTCTGACGGGAAACAAGATCCAGATGTCATGGCAGCCAATGCTACATCCGCTGCTCTGATGTTATCAGATATTCCATGGGGTGGCCCCATTGGAGTAATACGTATAGGGAGGATTTCTGGTCAGTTTATTGTTAATCCCAGCATGGATGAGGTATTTCATCTGATTCTTCTGTTAATGGAAGATTTCTTTTTGTTCTTCATATTGTTTGGGCAGATATGATTTCTTTGTCAATTGGTATTTTCGGTAAGCAGCATTTGGTAGAAATTTAAGGTGCTCTCCCATTTTTCATTGGTCTTATTGCCTGCTCAACTTGTACGAGTTCCATGGCATTTTCTGAGTACTAATGAACATTGTTGAGTTTTATGAAATTGGTATCTTGGAACATGACTAATCACTGATTTATTTTTGCTTTTGATAGCACTTTGATGTCCTAAAATGACTTAATACAGTTATTTGGTTTTCAAATTATTAATAAAAACTAAACAACATTACTAGATGAAAGAAAAATTGTTTTATCAGTAAATCTGCCATTAGTAGTGCTGGAATTTGGTAATTGTTGAGTGATAAGTAGAGCAGAAACAAGAAACTACTAAAGGACAGATAAGGATGAGGACAATTAAGTTGGCCATTGTCATATCAGTCATCGTGGCCTTTTTGTCTCCACCTGATTATAGTCCTAATTGATATGTTTTTATGATAGTGGGCTGATGACTGGGTGGAAGGCCTTATATATGCAATATGACGTTCAATAAAATAACTCATGATGCTATTAACATGATCTGTATCTATTTGTCATTGATGTTTTGCAGCTTAGTCTGAGCGATCTTAACTTGGTATATGCATGCACGAGAGACAAAACTTTGATGATAGATGTCCAAGCACGTGAGATATCAGAGAAGGACTTAGAGGCTGCCCTAAGATTGGCTCATCCTGAAGTGAGTTTTACTCTCTGTGTTGGTGAATACTCTACTTATTTTAGGATGCTTATCTTTGATTCTTCAGGCAGTTAAATATCTTGAGCCTCAAATAAGGCTGGCAGCCAAAGCTGGTAAACAGAAAAAGGAGTATAAATTATCCATGGTGTCCGAGGAAACATATGAAAAAATTAGGAGTTTGGCTGAAGCTCCCATTGAAGCTGTATTTACAGACCCTGCATATGGCAAGGTTCACTACCTCCCCAAATGCTGATTGCTATAGAGTATACACAGAATCGTATTGTCATGTCATTATAAATATTATTGCCATGTGGATTGTTTCATGTTTCCTAGATATGCTTTTTATGTGTATGTGCAGTTTGAAAGGGGAGAAGCCTTGGATAATATTACACAGGATGTCAAAAAGAAACTTGAAGAAGAATGCAATGAGGAAGGCCTGAAAGTTCTATCCAAAACAGTAGATACTGTGCGGAAAAAGGTATTTACATCAATAGGTGATCTTTAGCCGCAGAAAAAGGAGTCATCTATTTATATCAAGACCCACAAATGTCTTTCTCCACCTCTCTCTATGTAGGGAAAGGAAGGAAGCCTTGTAGAAAGCCCATGAATATAAGGTATTTACATCAATAGGTGATCTTTAGCCGCAGTAAAAGGAGTCATCTATTTATATCAAGACACACGAATGTCTTTCTCCACCTCTCTCTATGTAGGGAAAGGAAGGAAGCATTGTAGAATGCCCATGAATATCCATATGTCGTGTGAATCTTTCAAGATATAAGCATTAACCCCTTTTGTATATATCTCTATTTGGTTGCTTAAATTGCAAATGCGTGTAGAAGAGAAGAGATTTATGCTCTTGAAGATGATAAGCCAGCTCCCAATGAAGTTTACATGAGGAGAAATGTTAACTGTTAAGTTTTAGGTCAATGAATCCATGGTCCTCAGCGGTCCTTTATTTTAAATAATTAGATTCCACTCCTTACATTTGTTTTAGACATCTTGTGAAGGTAGTGACTTGTTAAGGTTCTGACCATGTCAGGTTGTTCGCAGAAGGATAATTGGTGAAGGACTTAGGGTTGATGGAAGACGTCTTGATGAGGTCAGGCCCGTGTACTGTGAAGCTGGTAATTTGCCTGTACTACATGGTTCCTCAATCTTTTCTCGTGGAGATACTCAGGTCAGTAACTATGCTGCCCTAAGAATTGCCCAAAGTGTCTATTGATAATAAGGTGAATGGATACATCTGATGCTTGGACACTTTCTCCTGAGATGCCTAATCCTTTGTGGTATTAAATGTGTTGGTTCAGGTTCTTTGTACTGTAACCCTTGGAGCACCTGGTGAAGCTCAGCGTCTAGATTCTTTGGTTGGTCCTCCATCCAAGAGATTCATGCTTCACTACAGTTTTCCGCCATTCTGCATTAATGAAGTCGGTAAACGAGTTGGCCTCAATAGACGAGAAGTTGGACATGGTAAGCTACTAGTATTTCCATGATAGTCATGATAGTCCATTCTTATGATTCACTGCTATTCTTGACTTGGCGTGATATTTTTTCCTATCATCTCCATCCACTGATAATTTTTGGATTTTTCTTTTTTCTGTATGTGTCTGTTCCAAAAAGGAGGGGGGAAAACAAAAAAACATATGTTAGCGACATTTGACTTTATGCATGTGACATGGTGAAAAAGATGTATCTATCTTGTACATGTTATTGGTGTTGTGCTAGTTATTTGATTGTCTATTTAGTCCTTGTTATGTTATTTGAAAAGAATAATTTTCTGTGTGTAAGGAGTTTTGGCTGTTAACTATTTTTCTTTAACTGGAGTTGATTTACCAATTGGTTGTCTTTTAATCATCACTTATCAAATTCTACTGACTAAATTTTTGTTCACATTGTTTTGTATTGGATTTTCATTTTACAGGTACTCTTGCTGAGAAAGCTCTACTTGCTGTATTACCTCCTGAAGATGATTGTCCATACACTGTTCGTGTCAATGCAGAAGTCATGGCATCTGATGGATCAACATCAATGGCGTCTGTTTGTGCAGGTAATCATCTCGGAGTTATACTCTTGCCATATAAGCTCCATTATCTTCTACACCAGTGAGACTGTCGTCCAGAGCTTTAATTCCCGGGTGATGAAGTGCCCTCTTACCGGGCATTTCTTCAAGCAGCCTTTCTTGTGATAATTTCATTGATGTATTTATGCAGAATGTCATGAAAGTGCATTCAATCTTTGTAGGCAGCATGGCGTTGATGGATGCTGGCATTCCATTGGGAGAGCATGTAGCAGGTCTGTCAGTGGGCCTTGTCAGTGAAACTGATCCCTCAACTGGTGAAATCACAGACTACAGAATATTAACTGATATCCTGGTAAGCAATGCCCTTGGACAGTGTGAGTATTTTTCTTATTGTGAAAACAGCCTCTTATTTAGTTTAGCTTCTGGTGTAAAATTTTGAATCATGGAGGTTGTTAAGTTTGAGAAAAAAAAAATATTCTGGATCTCTTAAGCAAATCAACGATACTCTAGGTTAGTTACTGCTGGAGAGTTTGGCTTGACTCTGTTGCCCACTTTTATTGTTTGAGAGAAAAATTATTGTATGTATGTGTCGTTACTTGGGCAATCTTGAGGACTTTGAGTGGCAGTTGGTATCTGGTCTGTCTGATTTTAAGGTTTACGTTGCATCTCTTGGTATAGAACCCCATGAAATTTCGTACCAGTTTCTGTGGTCTTTGAAATGATTTCAAATTCCTGAATGAGCTATTTTGATATGTAAATATTTTGATTGTTTATTTGTGAGTGTTAATTTGTATATATTATTTACAGGGTTTGGAAGATCATCTAGGGGATATGGACTTCAAAATTGCTGGAACCCGAAATGGAGTTACAGCAATTCAGTTGGACATAAAGCCTGCGGGAATCCCTTTAGATATCATATGCGAGTGTTTGGAGCCCGCACGTAAAGGTCGGCTTCAAATCCTTCATCATATGGAGCGAGAGATAAATGTACCACGTACTCAGGATGGCAGAAACTCCCCCCGGATATGTAAGATTATCATTTATGTATCTATCTCTTTTATGAGGAAGATGAGTTATCGTAAAGCTTTAGCTTCAAACGGCTCTTCATCTTGGTGTTGACATTCAACCTGTTCTTTTAAGTATGACACCATCAATGTCACAATTCATGTTGTGATTGAATCTCACCCATCTCACTGTTGTGACCACTGATGCAGTGACCTTAAAGTATAGCAATGATGCGATCCGCCGGTTAATTGGTCCTCTTGGTGCCTTGAAGATAAAAATTGAAGAAGAAACAGGTTTGCTCTAGTCTGCTAGCATTGCTAAAGGTTTCTACATTCCCATTCAATTAGACTTGCTATAATTTTGATAACCTTGTAATATTTTTTTGTTGTTTAATGCATACTTTAGACTTTAGAGTTAAAATTCTTTAGTCCTTGTGCAGCCCATGAATTTGCCAAAATCAATTTGCAAGTCCTATTCAATCTTTGTTTTGAGAACGATTTAAGCTTTTTTTTTTTTTTTTTTCCCTTTTGTTTGTTAACTTTTGTTATCTTTCTCAATCTTGTTATCCTTGCTGGTCTCTGGTGAAAACTGTGATGCATGGTTTAACTCGAAATAATCTTCTATGTATTCTGAGCCCATATTTATGCGACAGGTGGAAGGATTTCAGTGAGTGATGGTTTTCTTACCGTTGTTGCTAAAAATCAATCAGTGTTGGATAAAGTGATGGAAAAGGTAACCATTTTTGTGCTCTTTCCATGCATTTCTTTGTCAATTAAATGTGAAAGATAGACTACTTCAGCATATGAATGAATAACAGTCTCTGAATGAATACTCAGTTTTCTAACTTTTGTTTCCTGGCATATGTTGTATGCTATGGCATGAAAAGAATCATCAATATTTTAAATTCCCATGCAGGCGATATTCCATATGTATTTGTTCTTATATTCTTATTATATCTGTGTTTTTCAGCTCGCATATTTGCTTTCTGGACTTTACACTGTAGACTTGCCTTTAAACTTGTTTATTTCAGATTGAGTTCATAGTGGGTCGTGAGGTTGTAAAGGGAGGCATATATAAAGGCGTCATAACTTCAATTAAGGAATATGGTGCCTTTGTGGAGTTCAATGGAGGCCAGCAAGGTCTCCTGCATATTTCTGAGTTGTCCCATGAACCGGTTTGTGAAATTTATTATATGTTCGGTTTTCTTGTCGTAGGCTTCTACTGTAGTTTGCGATTCTTACAAGATATGTTGATTTCTATCAGGTGTCCCGAGTTTCTGATGTGGTTTCAGTAGGCCAAGTACTGAATGTAATGTGCATTGGTTTGGATGTGCGTGGTAATATTAACTTATCTCTCAAAGCGACTCTACCTAAACTGGGATCAAACACAAACCCTGCAGTAGGAGAATCTGTTGCTCCTGTGCCACAAGCACCTAAAGTCTGGAAGCCTGTTAACAATGTGCAAAAGGAGCAAGAAAGTAAAGATGATCCGCCAATGGGTGTTGGGGAGAGCTTGTCATCAATTGTGATCCGAAGTGCTGCTGAGTGTGACGAGGATGAAAAATCTGCTGGTCTGAATCGGAGTTGTAAAGGTAGCAGTTGATTCCTCTTTTTGTGTCAAGAATCTTGCTGAAATTGACAATCTCAACCTTAATATGTGATGGATTAACAATATCAAATGTCTAGGATTTGGTATACATTATTTGGTATTCTGAACAAATGTGAATCTACAGGTGGGGTTCCTATGGATGCGAAAAAATTGAAGCTTGGGATGGCAGTGACAGCTAAAGTTCATCAAATTCGTGCACATGGGCTGGTCCTTGATTTGGGTGGTGGTGTCCGTGGGATGTTTCGGTTTGAGGTAAATGACCTTATCTTTATGAACCTGATTGGTCCTTAAGTTAGGAGTTTCTGATGGATCTTATGATATCAAGTCCTCAATCCTCTTCTTTATCATCACATTCATCTACTTTTTAAGTTATTTTACCCTTATCTCTGAGTTAAAAGTTGAATATAGCTTATGCTAGGGATAACTGCTGAGACCTTATCAAGTTATTTCCACTTTTCTGAAATGAAATTTCTTAAAGTTCTCATGTGAGATTAGGGATAGGCCTTGACTTATTCTTTTATCATATTAGAAGTCAAATTAGGCCATATGAATGTCTTAGAGCGTTATGCACTTATGCTCGAAGACTTCAGCCTCTGGGTATGAGTTTTAAAGTGGTGAATGTTCTGTGATGGAGTATTACATTCTGGTATATTGTTACGTGATTCGTTTTACGTTGGATATCATACAACTTTCTCCATTATCAGAACATTCCTTCTCACTCTTTGTTCTGGAATCTTGTGGGTGGGGGAAAAAAGGAAGACTTTTTTTGGTCTATGTTTTGATATTTCTTGCACTTTCTTAAGAGTCCAAAGAGGACAGATCTTCTGTTGAAGAAATCCACATTGACAGTAGAACACTGTATCTGCCTTCTGTTTTACCACTAGCACAATTTTCATGAATTCTCTGTACCTTGTAGACTGGTTCCAGGAGAGACTTCGAGGTTGGTGAGGAGATGCGAGTAAAGTGCTCTAGTTTCTCCAGCAAGGGGATCCCTATAATGACTTTGGTGCGGAAGTAGAAGTCTTCTCTTGATCATATTACTTGCAAAGTACAATGCTTTGCAAGTAGCTCGGATTTTGACACAAACTCGAGACCCTTGCAGTAATTGGAAGCTTCTACGTTAGCAAAACATGTACAACGTTCTTGGACCTGATTGCATGAAAGACAGTATACCAGGTAACTTCCATGCTTTCTGAGGGAAAGGTTATATATCAAAACATAATCTGCTGATGATCACATTGAGATGAGTCACAATATATAGCAACCCCTACTTTGATTATTTAGATATTCTTCCGACCATGTAGGAGTAGTGTAAAATTTTTCCCCCTTATATTCTTTTAATGTATATTTAACTGCCTTTTCTCCGGAGGAACAAGAATTATGTAATGATGAGAGTGGATTACCTGTCGGAATTTCTCAAGAATGATGTTTTTCGAACTCTTTGTGGGTGAAATTTTGCAGTCTGTTCCTCGAATATGGAAACTAGATGGTTTTTACTTATTAGCAATCTTGTACTCAATGCAATCCAGGGTTCAATAGTGTAACATGTTGATATTTCTGGCTAGGTCTTTGTATAAAGCAAAGAAACGTAGACTTGAAACATGCGAGGTTCAAATCATGAACATCTAGTCTTCACGTACATGACAAGCGACATTCCACTTGATCTTAATTATTATTCAATGTCAAAGGAAATAAATGTCTCCCCCGTGCATGGAATAATGCCCTTTCAATATCTTTTGTTTCTGAAAGTGAATGATTCTAGATTATGCACAGAGGACACGAAACTCATTTGTCTTCAACTTCACTGCTTCTTTCCTTCGTTTCAATTCTCCACTCCCAACTGATTTTGGTCTTCGAAGAAGAATAAAAGCCGTTGATCAAGTCTTCCACTTTCTATTTGACTTGAGAGTTTGACAACAAGATTTTAGATATAGCAGAATCATTATTACCATGTGTAGCCGTTTCCTTTGAATTTCCCTTGCTCTCTACTGTGGTGTCGTAAGAGTTGTCATCTTCACCAACCCACCGAAAGCACCCTTTCTTTATTCTATAGGGTTCATTACCAAATCCAGCTTCATAATACTAATAGCATATGAAAATTACTCTTTTGCTCCTGTCTCGAATATGATTAGTTTCATTTTTAATATGGGATCTGGACATCTGTGGTAAACGATAATAAAAAGAAACTTATAACAATCCATAATATTTGTGATTAAAAATACTCTAGAATCAGACGTGGCGCCAAACATTATAAATATATTTAGAAGTGTGTACCAAATTATATTTGATTTCTGGTAAATAAATCTGCAGACAAACTCACCGGGGATTACATGGAATTGACGGAAGTACCATATATATATATATGTATGTTGGACTTTGTTCATCAAAATTTGTCCGTCTTTGCCTCTTCTTATTATACAATTGGGAATTCAGCATTGGGGGTAAGAAGTCCAATTTAACGGCTGCCAAAACCAATAAGAAGTCTGCATCAAGATCATCAACCCACCCATAATATTATAATTATTAACATAAATATTTCTTTTTCTCTTTTATCAATGATGATTTTGATGTTTCTAACTTTTGTAAATCATGGTAAAATCTGTTTACCCTTAAATAATTAAGAAAAACAAATAAAATCTTAGCAAAACCTACAAGACATGATAGTGCTTGATTTTGTTGGGGTGACAAATTTGACAGTATTTTACCACTTTATTCTCATAGTTTTGACTATACAACCCAACAATCTTTTAATTCCATTTTTTGTTTTTTTAATGGTAGTCGAAAAAAGGGGCAATTATTTCAATATTTACAGCTCTTCTAGAGTTTCTTGAGTTGACCATAGCAACGATGCAATCAATTTGGGTATCTTCTTCTATGTGTATGTATGTGCCTCTCTATCTACATTTAATAAAACAAAAAATTTGACGAGCTTCTTTTAAGTCATATTAACTCAATTAATCAAAATTGATTATTTATCATCTACAAATTGTGAGTTTAATTTACTTTTTTATATCTGTATGGTGTCATGTTGATGGATAATCTGTAAATATTATATAATTTATAATAATGATGGCTTCTAAGCCACTTAAGAACTAAATAATATGAATTAGCAAAAAGTAGGACGTTGCAGAGAAACAAAAGGCCTGCTTGGTGCTGGCACTAGAAGATATATTCCTACAATAAAACCTTTATAAAATTAATAATGTTGGGACTATGTAATTTTATTAATTTAAAGAGATATTAATTAATTGATAAATTAATAGTTTATTAGTTTGAAGATTTTTTTTTTCGAATCGATGAACCTATATTATTTTTCATGAATAATATATATATATATATTTTATGTAGCCATACGCGGAAGGAAGTACTCATAGAGGCGACAATATCACAATTTTTTGATAACGCAAAACTGGAGCTTTTGGATGCAGTAAGGAAGGTTAGAAATGTGATACAACTAGATTTAAGTTTTAAGAAGAAGCAAACAACAATATAATCATATTTTACTAAGTTGTATTAGTTATATTTGTAATTTTGTAGAATTATTAATTTATAATATTGAAGGGGCCGTAAATTTATATAAGGGTATTTCGAAAAATTATTATCTTATTAATTTAGACCTTGGGCCCAAGTTGGAATCGAGAAAAAAATATTATATTTTACTGTATTACCTACAATTTTATTGGTTATGGACTAAAATTGTGATAAATAACTATTACTAACTATGGTAAATAAAGTTTGATTAAAAAAACTTAGTTTATCCACCATATAAATTATTTTTGCAATGACTTTTAGCCATGTTAATATTTAACTTATACTCACAAAAATCACGACCAACAGTCGTTGCTTGGTTATGACCAATGACTATTTACTATAATTATTTATTTTTAATTATAATTAAATATTATATTTCTTTCGGTGGAATGGAGTGCATGAGAAATGAGGAAGTTGAAAGGTTTTAGAAAATTGGAGGTGAAAAGGGGAGTTTGAAAATGAGGGGGGAAGAAAGCATATGATATGATGACAACTAATTCCATTGCCATTTATTTTCAAGATTTATATTCTTTTTGGAGTTTCAACAACAAAAAAAAAGAAAAAAAAAACGAAGAGGGAACGACATAAGGTGGTTTTGGACACCCACCCTTTGACATTGTTGCATCAATTATTGGCACCGTCCTATTTATTTCTCTATTATGTGCACACAAATTATATATTTTCTTATAGCATAATACAATTTTATTTCTCATTAGAGAATTAAATAACTTTTTGGTGATTTACTCTTCAAGTTTGGGAAATTTGATTAAATGAAGTACTTCAACTCTTTTGTGTGGAGTCAAATGGTTTTTTTCTCATTTTTGTTTCTTTTAACTGCTGTTGGGTTAATAATTCCATGTCGATCTTCTATTAATCGTTCAATTTTACATATTAGTATCATACCAATAAGTAATTAACTCAATTATTGTTCATATTAAAAAATATAATTAAATTATTTTATAATTTAAAATGAGGTGCATGCAATTCACACATGTGATAACGTGTATAACATATAAGTTATAGTAAAAGATAATTCACCCTTATAATCTATTACCTTTTTTTTTTAAAAAAAATAGTGAATTACAATTACCTCTTCTGAGGTTTGGCATAATTACGAATACTCTCTTATTGTTTCAAAAATTATAAATATCTCCTAAAATTTATAATTATCTAACAAATAACCCATTTCTATCTATTTTTATGGGTGAACTGACCCGAATACCCTTATGCATATTGAATTATTTTTTAAAATTTTCTAATTTTTTTTGAAAAAAACTACGCAGGAAGAGATTTTCTACACAAATGAACAATAGTGTAATTTGACTTGATTGATTGCAAATTCTGACGAGTTGGATCAAATCGCAATAAATTATTTGATAAGTGTAATACACTTGTCATTTGATTCAAACAAATGGGACCCATGGTAGGTGAGAGACAAATATTAACATATTTCATGTATATATATATATATATATATTGATTATTGTTATTTGCAGTAGTGCAATGCAATGGATTCATCATAACATAACATTGAGAAGTGAGAACACAAAGAAGTAAAAGACTGCTCCGAATAGCAATTCACAGCCACTGCTTCTGCCACCCTTCTCAAGAACCAGCCGCTGCACATAAAACTGCCGCTTTTTCTCCTTTCAATCTTCTCCATCTGCTGCTTCTTTCTTCCTCAAAAGCATATAATCAATCACATCCCAGAAAAAAGCAGAGAAAAACTTCCGTACATGCATTTATCAACCTCCAACTTCCCCCACCTACCATGCTTCTTCCTTCTCCTCCTCTTCGTCGCCGCTTTCTTGCCTTTTTCTCTCTCCGACCCTCGAATTTCCGAAGCAGGGTTGTTCTGCGGCCACTCCCGCCCGCCGCCCAATGTCAGCTACATCCCGTTGTTTGTGAAAGGAATGGAAGTTCTTTCCCAGCACGTCACGGCCAACGACTGGGGCAAATATGCTGTAAACGCAACTAATATTTCGATATACACTTTGGCTCAATGCTACGGCGATTTGTCCCACAACGATTGCCTCCAGTGCTATGCTGCCAGCCGCACGCGCCTCCCTCGCTGCCTCCCCGCGGTCTCCGGCCGCATTTTTCTAGACGGATGCTTCCTCCGCTACGATAGTTACGGCTTTTTCAACGAAAGCGTGGATCCCGCTTGGGATGGGGTGAATTGCAATAGCTCGGTGGGGGCGGGGAGTGGGGTCGGCCTGGAATTCGAGAAGGATGTTGGGGAGCTGATTGATAACGTGACGGCGAGCGCGGTGGTGAATGGCCGGTACGCGGTGAGGGGGAGTAAGGGCGTGTTTGGATTGGCGGAGTGTTGGAATACTGTTAGCAGGGAAGGGTGTAGGGAGTGTTTGGCTAAGGCGAGTAGAGAGATTAGAGGGTGTTTGCCGAGCAGGGAAGGTAGAGCGTTGAATACTGGTTGCTATTTGAGGTATTCTACTGAGAAGTTCTTCTCTAATCAGTCTCAGCAAACAGACCGCAATTCTGGTGAGTTAGTTGCTTTTTCCTTTCAATTCTTTAAGCTTCATCACAATCATACTTGAATTCTTTTAAAGATTTGCAACACATTGTTTGGAGATCAGTGATTATGGGTTCTGATTTAATTCATTTCCAGATGATTATCTCTTCCCTTTTCCTGTTTTCAGTTCTTCTCCCCCTGCAATTTTTTGAGATGTTTGTCGTTTGCAGCTCTTGATTGCTCAATAAATTAATGACAACCCTCTTTTCTACCATTCTTGATTATTCTATTAATGGTGATGATCTGGGCTGTTTTAGTGATTTTCACTTGTCAACTTTTGATTGCTGAGTACATCAATGGCTGGCCCCTTTTCCTTTTTCTTGCCCCACTTTTCGAATCTTTATTAATTGTGATGATCTGGACTCTATTACATGCGTGATGATCAAGCATGGTGGCTTGTCTGGAAGTTTGATTTCCTTGACTTTTTGTTGTTACTTTTTAATTTACTGATGAGGCCAATGTTGATTTTCACTGTCATCACACCATCACTCATTGTTTAGTTTGGTTTGTTTCTGATTTTTTTTTTTTCTTGTCAGGAGCGTCTAGAAGAGGGGCAATCGTGGCAATTGTTTTGTCCGTGGTGGCCTTCTGTATGCTCTGTCTCTTTGCTGCTTATGCAGCCTATGGCAGATGGAAGAAACGAAAGCAAGGTATTAACTTCTAGAAGTCCTTGGGCAGTAATTATTCTACCTATAACATAATACTAGTAATAGGCAAAATTCTTACCCAGACCATCTTTAGTCGAATCGAACCACTCACGTAGCAAAACACTTGTTATACAATTGGTTCAGGTCTAGGCAAAGCCGGTCTGGGCTAGAATTTCCGCTAATAATAGAGCTTCGATATCATTCGTTAATTTGGACTCCATGCAGAACGTAATAATCTTGGGCGGATTTCGTATTCTTACAACAAGTCGAATTTGAACTTCAAATATGAAACTCTGGAGAAGGCAACAAATTACTTTGATCCTTCAAGAAAACTAGGACAAGGAGGAGCAGGTTCTGTGTACAGAGGAAGCCTACCTAATGGGAAAACTGTGGCTGTGAAAAGGTTGTTCTTCAGCACCAGGCAATGGGTGGATGAGTTCTTCAATGAGGTGAATCTCATCAGTGGGATTGAGCACAAGAACCTTGTCAAGCTTCTGGGCTGCAGCATTGAGGGCCCTGAAAGCCTCCTCGTTTATGAATTTGTGCCTAACAACAGTCTTGAGCAGTACCTCTTAGGTCAGTCTCTCTTTTTCAACTTAACACTTTGAGATAATGAGTCTATTTTCAGATGAATTCATTTTTTCCATTCTCATTGCAGATAAAAACAAGATTAAGATTCTGAATTGGAAGGAGAGGTATAATATTATTGTCGGGACGGCTGAAGGGATTGCGTTCCTTCATGGAGGTTCTGAGTTCAGAATCATCCACAGGGACATCAAGAGCAGCAACATTCTTCTTGATGAGAATCTTGATCCCAAGATTGCTGATTTTGGTCTCGCCCGGAATTTTGCAGCTGATAAGACTCATCTCAGCACTGGAATTGCAGGCACATTGTAAGATAAATTTCTTCGAATATCCCCTTAAGACACACACACACACACATCTGAAGATTCTGATAAATCATGGTTGTTGGTGTGCAGAGGATACATGGCTCCCGAGTACCTAGTGAAAGGGCAGCTTACAGAGAAGGCTGATGTTTATAGTTACGGTGTGCTGGTTCTTGAAATTGTGTGCGGTAGGAAGAACAATGCCTTTGTGGACGACTCTGGATCTCTTCTACAAACAGTAATTTCCCAGACTGTTTTCACATTGAGTTTATGTAAAGTCACAATTTTTTAGTTGTACGCTTGTAGCTTAATGATCTTGCCGTTCTGGCTTCAGGTTTGGAAGCTCTACAAGACGGATAGATTGGCGGAAGCAGTTGATCCTTGTTTAAAAGATGATTTTCCAGCAAGGGAGGCGGTGAAAGTGTTGAAGGTCGGGCTTTTATGCGCACAGGCATCTGTAGCTCAGAGACCATCAATGGCAGAAGCTGTTAGAATGCTTACAGACGAAAATTATGAAATCCCAGAGCCGAATCAGCCTCCATTTTTAAACACTAGCGCCCTCTCGGCCAGCTCTACCAGATCATCTTACAGCATTAACAGTGTAGCATCAAATACAGTGACAAGACTCGGAACAACATCGTATCCCTCCACTGAGTCTTTCAGTATTCAGAGCTCTGATGGACAGTCCAGAAGTGAAGAGGTAAGGTTGAGGTAGAAAACTCAACTTTCCTATGATCAAATATTTTCATAACAAAAACAGAGATGCTTCAGGCGAAGAGATCCTATGGAAAAGATAGGAAAACACAAGTCCAAAATTCATGCACAATCCGTCAAGTACAAGAGCTGAAGTCAGTGAAAGGTTTTTTGCCAGATTTTGTAGAATTTGGTTGTGTGATGGTATACAGTTCAGAAAAAACGACCAATCACATAACAAGTGTATTATACTTGTTTTTGAGTAAGAATTTTCCATGTAGCAATGTGCAGGTAAATGTCATTGTCTTAGCAGAGTGAGTTTGAACCATAGGCCAAAATGGTCTATTTTAGATAGAGATTGCTCTTCAAATTTAAATATTTTGGGCAGGTAACGTGGGCGGTTGCCGGGACCCCATTTGCTTTATACAAACACACATTCTTTTCATGAGCTTTTGTATTCTTCTACTTGGCAATATAATTGTGAACAGCTCATCCCTCTCTTAACTTTTCAACACTCAACTGACACTGTTTCAATTAATAAGTTCAATCATATGGCTACGGATGCAAGTCTAATTAATGATGGGACAAGCAAAAAGCTATGGAGGATTACTCACCAGAATTCAGACAAGCGTTTGAGCCAAATAATGATGTACCATAATGAGATTGGTAATAATTCCTTTCTTTATGCATATGAACTGGAGGAAACAAACTGCTCACAAGCACAAAAAGTTGGCTCTCATCAATAGTACCTAAATTCGACAAGGCAAAACACATTGATATAACATGTCTTATGAGTTGAGTTCATTTAGCAATCAAACAGAATAGGTAACCATCAAAACATCCAACGCAGACAGACCAAATTTCAAGTCGAACACTTGTTTATGCTCGTCTTGAGTGATTGTGCTGCAACACAATTACTGCAGAATTTAATCATGGAACAAAGACGGATAACTTGTGGACAAGAGACCGGGGGATTATTGAGGCATGCAATAGGGACCTCAGGTTCAGGCCAACGTCCAACCAACTACAGATTATTGAGGTAGACGGTCGGGACCATATTGGCTGTGTCTACTAATAGCCTAGTCATTTCTGCAATGAATTTAATAGACTTTCTTCGAACCTAAGTGCCACATTGTATATCATTCAGTTGACAGTAAAATGCCTGTCAATTTCCAGGTTTGAATAATTGACGCAATAGCCGCAGCAAATGAACGCAATAAATCTAAAAAGTTCAAAGAGAGACCTGGACCACATGTAATAACAGCAACACTTTGGCTAGCCACATTAATTAGGTTCTTATCTGATAAGCAAATCTCCACGTACCAGTTCACCTACACAAAACACAAGTTTTCTTACACCTAGCAATCATGCCAAGCCGCCGAATAACTCAAGCAATTAAGCCGCCCATGATTCATATAGGACACCATATACTACACCTACCTAGAGATGGTGCATTCATAGACAACCATAATTTATACTATCACAATACACCGGCATATTCTGATCTCTTTCAAGATTCATCAAATATATAACATACCGGTTGTGCACCGCAATGGCATGTTGTAAAGAGTACAGACAATAAACACATGTCAACCCGTCTTCAAAGAGCACATCATATTCATACTTAAGAAGAAACATAACTTGTTACCAGGGCATGTAAACAAGAAAAGGAAGCAAAAGCGTAACGCAGATGAGCAAATTGCAAGGCTTGAACATGAGATAAGGATGAGCACGGATTGAAGCTATCATCTGATTCCCGGTGTTAAAACTCTCATCAAACAAATTCCACCAAATTATTAAGATGAAGGAACAAAGATTATGTATTCAAGTTCCTAACTAAGAAAGTGTGCATAGGGTCAAGCCCAAGAACTTCCGTATGCTAGATATGCATAACAGCACATAAGCAAGGATCCAGGAATTCACTCTACTCATCCTCTCTAACAACGCTGATTTCACCTTTGTCGAGTAGATCGTAAAATTCCTTGGTTCTTTTCTGGTTGCTCCAATGGTGCATCTTCCAAAAGCCTCCGGCCACTAGACCAAGACCAATGCCAATGAGAATCTCCTTCAAAACACTTGGGCCCTTGTAAACTACATGCGCGGCAGCCATCCTCTCCTGAAAAACCAAAACCGGATACAATGATTAATCATTTAGAGTAAACAAGGATACAAGTCACAACTGTAAACAAACTAAGTGATGTGCAAATAAGTTGTTGTTTACTATTTTGCTTCTAAGGCAAGGCTCAACTTGATTTGTGTCGATTAAGACATTCAGTTAGCTCGCTCAAACTTAGTTACAAAAGAAAAAAAGAAAATCATAGAAAACTAAACAAACTAAACCAAAAAAAAAGAAAACAAATCATAGAAAATCATCCCTCTCTCTCTCTACACCTACACTACACTACTCCCTTTCTTTGTTTCCTTCCCCCACCCCACCCCCCTGCGTGTATGTATATGTGTGTATATATATGATGATAGAGAGAGAAACAAAGAGAAGAGTCAAATATCAGAGGATGTAAGTACCCCACAACACAAAAAGTCTCAAACTCTTAGTTTAGGTCTCTGCTGCAATCCCTCTCTCCCTCTCTTGAAATTTTTCTTGGTTTCTAGAGAGAGAAAAGAGAAGAGCAAATGAGGTTGGGTTAATGAATTGTACTTGGACAATATAACATGAAATATAGCTTGGTATAAATAAAAACACAGTGAATCAGTTTAAGCAGCAATCAAATTCATACAGTTACTACTTTTTCCTACCAAAAGAAAAGAAGAAGAATGAACAATCCGTAAACTTCCAATTTCTTAACTTCTGAAGCAAAAACAGAAAAAGAAATCCAACTTCGTGTTCTTATGCGGAAATACTAAATACAGAAGAACATCAAAAAGAATATAATACAGAAACCACGAAATAGATAGGGTAAGTAAAATTACTGAATCAGACGGTAGAAATTGTTGAAACAAAAGAGATGTTCCTCTCGATTGCAAAATTTCGAGCTAAGCAGAATTCGAAGCTCCAAGCACCCGAAAACTTTTGCGAAGAGTCGCGAAGCAAGACAAGATTCTATGTCGACAAGCCTACAATTCAAAGGTACTCCATCGGTGCGGAACCTAGATTTCATCATAGGAAATTGGATCCTGCAGTCCTGACGTGGAAACACGCACGTGAATACACGTGTGTGCAACAAGAGGACTCCACGTGGAATCAGGCCGGAGAAATCGCGAGCATTATTTTGGCGCCACCGCTTTATAGCGCTCAATTTGGCGGCTTTTTGTCCGCTTCCTTTCCTTTTTTTCCCCCGAATTATAGTAACTAGAAGCGTTACTTGCATAAACTAAGTCGCGTCAGCGCCTTTACCATTTAGACAACAACGCCTCAAGTTGAACTTGGTAGCAGAAAGAAAAGCGACACTGCAGAAATATCTTGCAACCATTCTCAAGTATCTGAGGTTGGATTTTTCTTGACCAACAAGCTCCAAGAATCTCGGGAAGAAGAGATAACCAAAAATGCTTTCCTCCTTTTCATTTCATCAGCAATTCTTTAGGCCAAACCCTTTCCAAACTCATCCACCCTTCAATCTAAATAAGCCCATCTGGTGGAGGTAAGATGAACTCAACCCTGTTGCTAATGAATAATCAGTTAACTTATCTTAGTGTTCGGATCTTCCTAGGTTTTCCTCAAGTTCTTGTTTATGTAGCAGGAGGCAGAACTCTGTCCTGGTGGTCAGATGTGGTCGGGACAAAGTTGAAGAAAGCAAGAATTACTATGAACTGCTAGGTGTTTGTGTTGATGCGAGTGCCCAAGAAATCAAGGATGCTTACAGGAAACTGCAAAAGAAATATCATCCCGACATTGCGGGGGAAAAGGTCGTTTCTTTTCATGTTGCTTTCAATCTCCAGAATTAGTGTTAACAGCTTGATGTGATGAGTTTCAGGGCCACGAGAGTGCATTGATGTTGAACAAAGCATACAAGGTTTTAATGAAGGATGATCTCAGGAAACAGTACGATGCATCAATTGGCAGGATCAGTGACAATCTTAGGGTGGGCAGCATTTGGGAAGGACCCTTGAGACCTCAAGCTCTGTTTGTCGATGAAAACGCTTGTATAGGTAAACAACGATTAGCCCATTTACTTCTGCAGGATGCCGAATTCACTTCAATTAAGCAACAATGTTAAGTTTCAGGTTGCAGAGAATGCGTGCACCACGCAGGTAACACGTTCATGATGGATGAAGTTTTTGGGACGGCGCGTGTCAAGGTTCAATATGGCGATGATGAGGAAAGAATAGAGGTATTGTTTGTGGTTACCAGGAACAATTTTAACGACGTTTTTCTGCTTTAGAAGAAGTAATCAGAAATTCTACCATTTCATCACTCCAACAGATATCGGTTGATTCATGCCCTGTAAACTGCATCCACTGGGTTGATAGAGAGGAGTTGGAAGTGCTTGAGTACTTAATTCAGCCTCAACCTAAGGAGGGCTATGGCATATACGGGCAAGGCTGGGATAGACCTGCAAATGTGTTCATGGCAGCCAAATCCTTCAATAAACAAGTGAAGCAACAGGAAGAAAACCAACAGAGATACAGTAAGTACACTCTTAATGTGCTGAGTTGTTTAGATGCTTCATGGCAAGAATCTATCTATGTTCTGAAGTTAGATATATGACTTAAAGTGCTGTAATTGCAGCAAAATCAACTGATGAGGAAGAAACTCCAGCTCAGGCACAGGCACGTGAAAGTGCGTATAGGGAGCTGAAGGTTGGAAGGTTTGCTAGAATTTGGAGCTGGATGAAGAGAAGCACTAGCCAATGAACAAGTAGTTGCAGATGATTAAAGTAATTATACCATGTCAATAAAATTACTGACCATAAGGATTCGAAGGAACCAAACTGTATATATATATATCAGAAGCTTATATTTCAGCATTCTCTTGTAGTTCAAATTTTAACATGGTGCAGGAAACCTGAGAAACAAAAACAAGAAGGTATATATCACACTCTTCCGACCCAGGAAAACATATTAGAATGCACGAGCTTTGGTATATCAGAGTACACAAAAGTGAATATTTTTAAAGCAGACTTCCAATTTCCGAACAGCAAAAACTACACACTTCTTAGCTCGAGCTAAGATATTGCCTTGAGTTCAAGCTCATGTGGTGGAACAGTGTGGTTTAGATAGCAATTGCTGATTCTTCAACTCCAGCTGAAAGTTTTCAGTTTGCAACAAAGACCCACAAAACAAGCTATTCTGCTAATTATAAAGCCGGCATTTTCCTGTTCCAGCACATACTGAGCACTCATCTTCCTCGCCAGCGACATGGCTTAAGCAATACTTGATTCTGTCATTCACCACATCCTGTCACATTGATCAAATTTATCTAGTAAGTCTATTATACCGTCAGCAGCATTACAAATCCGCTTTCTAATCATTTGATTGTGTGAGTAAAACCTCCAAAATGCCCCATATAAAAGCAAGGTAAGAGTAAATAAAATTAGATGACGATGATTGTTATAGAAACTATGGAATTAATGGAGAGATGACGTGCTGACAGTATTCCGTATACGGAAAAGAATGATAACTATTATGATATCCTATTTAAAGAATTTCCAAGACATTAGCATTACAAAACGAGAAGGGCAGACTACTTATAGTTTAAGAATGTCTAACTGCAACATAACTGCTATAAAGGTCAAACAATTTTATCCACCCCAAATAGCTTCAATTTACTTTGTAAAATTTCAGATGAGAACAAACAGAGCAGTACAACAAGAAAAGGGATACAGTCCTACCACAAGCAGCTCATGCAGACCAAGAGGGGCAGTAATGACATACGACACCCCTGGATGATCCTTTGCAGCTTCAGCTGTTAGAGAAGGAATATCCTGTAAAATGCGACGCTAAATATCAGCTTCAATTGACCTTCAGTTGACATAAACATCAGGTGTCAAATATTATGAATATCTAAGCATCAAGTTCATTATATTTAAATTTCTCTGGTATATAGGTACCTGGTGCCAATGTCTTCCAGGAAACAAGAAAAATGGGCTTACTATAACACGTTCTGCCCCTTGTTGAACGCAGGAACTGAAAGCATCCTTGATGGACGGTTCAGCCAGTTCCTAAGTGCAATCGATAAAATGGGAAGAATTAGCTTTCCAATTCAGAAGAAAATAGTTTTCTCAAGTACAGAAACCCAGTAACGGCAAAAGTCTCCGTTTTCATTATACAATAAACTTGAAAAAGGAAAGTTGAAATTTTGCATCAGTATGTTTGCTCATATTTGTAATTGATACCATGTGAGCAGGCTCCACGATCGGATATTTGGTTTTCTCTCTGAACATAACGACAAACTCATCTGAACAAACAACATAAAAACAAAGCTTTACAGACAAAAGATTGGGTGTATACCATATCAAGCTAGCTATAGCAATTAACACAATAGTAGGGTAAACTACACCGTTCCAGAAGCAGTCTACTGAAATTCAGGCTTTGTGAACTGTCTCTATACACAGGATGACAGGAAGTGTAAAAAACTATTTATTTAATCAAAACAATGATTGACTGACAATGGCTGATGAATCCTAAATAGCAGAAACAACTAAAATTCCACCAAGTTCTTTTCACTTCAGAGACTAATCTGACTTGAGAATGAATAAGTACAAAACACAAGAAGAAAAGCTTACTTAGCATAAGATTGGACTCCTTGCGACGCGAACCATGGTCAACAATAATGACACCATCACCTCCACCAACCCCTTTAAGCTCCTTCCTGAAGCCACCACCATTTGCAGTGGCCAAACACAACCTTGAGGGTAAATATTTGCTTTTCAAGGGGCCTCCACACAATTTCACAAAATCAGGAATCGCCCAACCAGGGCCCCTCCCAAATTCTCTTCTACTCGTGGGGTTTAATTCAGAAAAAAAAAAAAAAAGGAAAAATTTGAAGTATTGCCATTAGATTCTGTAAGCAAGCACCATGAAGTGAAATTCAAAAAAAGAAAAAAAAAAAAAAAGGTCTTGTAATTTATAATTGAAATGAAAAAAATAGTAAAAATACCTGGTGAAAGTGAGGGAAGAAGAAGAAGATGATGCCTCCATTGGTTTCTCCTCCAGTTCCAGAACAGAGTTCTGCTTTGATATAAGTCCCTTTCTTTCTTTTTCCTTTTCTATTATTATCTATATTGCTTGAGAAAGGAAGTTGGAGCCCAATATCCAGCTGAAGTAGCTTCGGCCCATTTTAGAAAAGCCCAATACCCAAAGGAATGTTAAGCTTGGGCCCAGTCCAGAAATGCAATTGAACCATCCTCCGGGGCCAAGTTGTACAACATTAAATGATCTGACCAGTTTAAGGATACATATAATATTATTATTAAATTGTCAAATGACAGAGAATACCAACTGTAATATATAATTTCAAGCTTTGACATTCTTTCTAATTATTTAAACTTTAAGGAATCTATTTTGTACATAATTTAAGAGTGATCAATTAATATACGGGATAACGATTCAACGATCTGAGCTTAAAATTTCTTATGAATATATTCAAATTCATATGTGTATGTTACAAAAAACCAAAAAGAAAGCGCACGCACATGCTGATGCTGATGCTGCTGTGGCTGTGCAAAACAAATCTAACCCAAAGTCAACAAGTAATTAAAATGAAAAGTGGGTTGTAAGTTTGTTTATGAATAGGGGAGGTATTATGTTAAAAGCTTTATTAAACAAATGATTTGGTTGCATTACCCAACCATGTGCTTTTCTTTTAAAAACAAAATTAATAATAATAATTGTAATTAGGAAACAGTAGTGTGGGATTTGATGGAACTCCTCACCTCACCTCACCTCCCCATTTATTTATCAACTAATAAGAAGGTGTGTAAGTGTAACTGCTACATAAATAGATAGGTATGCTAATTTAGAAAAGGACAAGGAGAAAACAGGTACATACATGCTGTTGCATAAAATAGATATTTTTTTTTTATATTTTAAAATACATTAAATTGGACAATTAAATTAATATAATTTTTTTTAATTTATAATAGTCTGTTATATATGAAGTAATATTATATTGGGTTGATCATTCGTACTGATGACTCTTATAAATTATTATATTTTTGTTTGGTTTGTGAATGTGAAAGTGGTGGATGAGTTAATTGCAGTTGAAGTGAGAATAAATAGATAGATTATTGAAAAGGGGAGTTTGAGTTTGAGATGTTCTTGTAAATGAAGCATTCAGCAAACACACGCAAAGAACCTGCACTCACTGCTATATATGCTCACTTTCAAAGCCAAGTCCTCTTCACTCTTTCACTCTCTCTCTCTCTCTCTCTCCTTTTCTGTTTGGCTTCAGTTCCAACACCTCGAATTCTAGCGGAGTTTTCACGGGATTCTCACTCGAGATTCCCCAATTTTTTGGCAATCTTATTTTCTCGTACCTCGTGAATCTGCTACTCCTCCACCAGTCCGTGACAATTTCGCGGAATTCTATAATATATGCTGAATCTTAAAAGTTTTTTTTCTTTTTTTCCTGTCTTCGGATCTGTTGGTTTGCTTGCGAGTAATGGAATCCAAATTGAACCGGAGTTTATGCATACAGAAAAATACTAGTATGTGATTGCACTCGATGAACTGAAAAATGAAGTTTGAATGCGGAGAGTTTATTTATGTAGTGAATGCAGTAGGATTTTCTAAAGCTTGGAGTTCTTGAAATACATAAAGCCCTAACCTTGGAGCGCATTTAGCACGGATGAAGCGGAAGACGAATTCTCATAAATTTCATCACAGATGGAAGAGGAAGCTTTTGGTTGTGCTTTTACTAGTATTTTGTTTCGCGACCTTCTTAGTGATGGAATCGCAGTACAGTAGCATCAAAATGCTGACACTAATGTCCATGCCTTTACAAAAGCCGAAAATTGCTTTCCTTTTTATTGCTCGGAATCGGATTCCACTTGACATGGTTTGGGATGTATTTTTCCAGGTTATTTCACTTCTCTTACTATATTTTGGTTTTAATACATTTATTGAAACTGATCATATTCATTTGCATTTACAGTTCGGTTGTACAGTGACGCAAAGAAATGAATTCGTTTCCTCACTTAGAATTCGTACTGGAAGTGTGAAGATTAGGAGAAGTTAATGTTTACTTCTGTAAAACTATCTTTAAGTAGGTTCTAGATTTGTCTGATTTTCGGAGAATGAAAACTCCTCGATTTTTGTTATCTCCGAATTCTAACAACTTTGTGGAACAAGAAGTTCATATGCAGTGTTCTATCAACTTATTAGTTATGGTTGATTGTTCATCACCTTCAGCTGTATCATCAAATGTAATTTAAATGTGATCATGCATCATTCTGCATTCATGGTTGATTCCTGTGAAGTGTGAACAATATATAGAGATTGGCATTTATATCTACAAAACTTTTGTGTCGATTTGCAGGGTGATGCTGAGAATAGATTTTCTGTCTACGTTCATTCAAGGCCTGGATTCTTGTTGAACTCGGCAACAACTAGATCAACATTCTTCTTAAATCGTCAAATTAATGATAGCATACAGGTTAAATTTTGTGTAAAGATTGTATCTTCTTACCCTAACAATTTCCATTATCTACATGATGCACTTCAAACTTCTTTCTGCAATACTTGGGCTTAATTATATTATTAATTCAAATGAAAATGTGACCATATATCCATCCTTTTACTATATTGGTTGCTTTGACCTATATGTTGGTTAACTTTATTAGGTAGATTGGGGAGAAGCAAGCATGATCCAGGCAGAGCGTCTTTTGCTTCAAAATGCACTAACGGATCCTTTTAATGAGCGGTTTCTTTTCCTCTCAGACAGGTAAAAATTGGATGTCAGCTGTGAGAGTTCTAGTATGCCTCTTGATCACTTTTCTTGTATACCTTTGACTTTCTGGAATTCATAATAGATTTTACTATTAGTCCCCTGCATTTTCCATTCATCAGAACTTGTGTAATTGATTTTTCCTTTTTTCCTTGTTACAGCTGCATACCTCTATATAATTTCAGCTACATATACGACTATATAATGTCTGCCTCAACTAGTTTTGTGGACAGGTATTTGGGAATGCAATTAATATTTCTCAGTCTTTCTCCTTCTTGCCTCCTAATTTCATTTCTCTATTTCTTTCCATATTTGTACTGTGTTCATCGAGTTGTGAGGATTTTCTTTTTGTCAAATTTTGGAGCAGTTTTGCTGATAAGAAAGAAAGTCGTTACAATCCAAGAATGCATCCAGTGATTCCTGTTGACAACTGGAGGAAAGGATCTCAGGTAAAATCTAATTTTGTTTTAAGATGTGTTTCCAGAGTTAAACTAGTTTGAAAGCTACCATCACCAAAGGAAGAGAATATGAAAATGAAAACAGAAAAAATAAACGCTATCAGTATCTTTTCCATTGTCTAGCTTGTTAGCTTCTCCTGTTTGTTCTTGCAGTGGGTTGTTCTGACCAGAAAGCATGCCAGAATTGTAGTTGAAGATGAAACTGTATTTCCTATCTTTCAGTTGCATTGCAAGGCAAGTGTCTTTGTCATTCTGTTTTGCACCTTTTTGTCATTGAGGTTGGATGTATTTGTCAGGGACATAACGAATCTTCTTTTTGTTTTCTCCACAAACAGAAAAGGTCTTTACCTGAATTTTGGCGAGACCGCCCTCAAGTAAGTTTCTCTCTGTTTATTTCCTTTCATGTCTCTTTCTGCAGCATATGGTATTTGCACTAAATGATAGATTGCTAAATATTTAGTCATGATTAGTAGAAGGAGACTGATAATTATGTCTCTTGCAGCCTGTGGATGCATCTAAAGAGCATAACTGTGTACCTGATGAACACTATGTTCAGACCTTGCTCGCTGTATGTTGATCCACTCTTTAGTAAACCTGCGCTAAGCATTCAGCAAGTGTAACTTGTAATATTGTCGGTATCCACTGATATCTTTGCATATTCAGCAAAAAGGCCTGGAGGGAGAAATTACTAGGAGGTCACTCACTCACAGTTCTTGGGATCTTTCTTCTTCCAAGGATCCTAAAAGGCGAGGATGGCATCCCGTGTCTTACAAGTTGGCTGATGCTACTCCCACGCTGATCGAATCTATAAAGGTACTTTTTCTACCAGATGGACTTCCGGATCTTCCAATATTCCAACTTATATGTTGTTGTAAAGCTAGAACCTGCAAATAGTATTGGACAACCTGAACCTGAAGCCTGCAAAAGAATTTTCATAATGTGAAAAACCTTGTGAATATCCTGCCATTTGATGGTCAAACCGATTTGATTCCATAGAGGAATCAGTACCTTAGAGTGAAACTATTGGGTGTGCACCAGGACTGCTATAATACTACAATAATTAATACACTAGAAAATACTACTCTTATTGTGCCAAAATATTACACTTGTACACTCTTGACAGTGAAAGTAATAGGAAATTCATGTTGTCAAAAAATGATGTTTGAGGCTGTATATATTTGATGACTGCTCCAGGGCATAGATAACATCTACTACGAGACTGAGTACAGAAGAGAATGGTGCACTAGCAAGGGGAAACCCTCTAAGTGCTTCCTTTTCGCAAGGAAATTTACACGGCCTGCTGCCCTGCGGCTTCTTAATATGGTGAGTTAATTCTATTTTCAGTTTCTGTTCCTTTAAGACGAAAACTAGAGATGACAGGCTATAGTGGGATAACAAGAAGCCTTGGATGACTAAAGATTTACTATGAAAACTTCCATTTCCTCAAGAAAATGCATTGGTCGTTTCTGCAGTCTACTTTGGGAGTTTCCAGGGAAGCAACAAGTAGAGCCTATTCTAGTGGGGAGTAGAGGTTCAACTAGAACGGATTTTGTAACACATTGTGGATAAGCCAGAAAGTTGTATAGTATTTAGCAAGATGAATATGGAAAATGAGTTGTATCTTGGTATTGTTGTTGCAATAAAGGTGATCGATCAATGGTATTAATATGTTACTCTTTATATATTCGAGATGCAAATGTTACGCATTAAGGCTGGTCGCTAAGCACTTGTTAGATAGCTATAGCTGGAGAGTATGTGTTACCAGATTAGCTTTATTCCCTTCAACAGTGTAGGGCCTGAAGTTGGGCGAGGATTCTGGATTGAATGTTCCGGTTGATGGAATCATTCACTTTCGTTTCATGTATGTAGATAAAACAAGTGTAATTTTCGCTCAACATATACAAGTCCTGATATCTTTGGGACAAATGAAGACCCAACATTTCAGCCCCATATTATAGTCCACTAGCAAATGCAAGTGTGTCGTGAAAGAATAAGGAATCGCTGCAACTAATCCAAGAAAAAATACGGCCCTGTAAGTCTGTAACAGATCCTTCTTCTCCCACCTTCATTTTTTTCAGAAAATAATTGTTTTGGGTTAACTTTAGTTATTGCTCGTGAAGAATATATCTTTAGCCCCCCGGCCCATGAAATGAGTGGTTATGCAGCAGAATTCAAGAATGTTGAGAAATCGCAGCCACAAGTTTTCCATCTACCCATTCTAGCGTTTGGCCAAGTCATTAGTTGCGACTACCGACTAAATAACAATATCTATAAGCATTTAGCACCTAAAAGACGAGTTGATAACTGTGTAGTAAATTGGGTGGCGTTCAAGGATGAACATGGACGTTGTTTATTGGCGGGAGACCAGAACCTGTGTGGTTTGTGTGGTCTATTTCAGAAGTTGGCGGACTGTAGAAAAAGATAACCAGATCAAAAGGATACGTCTACATCACAAATGAAATTGATATTAATAAATTCATAGAAATTCCTTCACTAGCTAATGCCACCTATAATTTCGGGACTGATTCTGGATTGTTCAATATTTATTATTGAAAGGGAAAATGAACAGCAATCACAAGATTTCTCTAATCAAAACCTCAACCATAGCAAGTGCAGGTTCTCATTTAATTGAGATAATTGCAGGTGGGGGACACCAGATTTTATGGGGGCAAAAAAATGATAATGCTTTTTTTTTTTTGTTTTTATGAGTTCGAATAAGATAATATTCACCGATTAATAAGTCTATTATGATGTAAATCCATCAATGTAGTAGATGCCATGGAGAACATTCACAAAAATATTTTCATTTAATTCTTTTTTACTTACATATGAATATTTTATATGTGGCATAATGATTAAGGAAAATAAAGATCAAATTCAAAATATAAAAAAAAACACTGGTCGCCATCTTTTGTATATTTATGGATGCTCCTCACAATTCCAACCGACACCAACGGTATGACCGTTGAATCAAAACGGCATTCGCCCACGTAGTTAATTAATGTCGCTTTTCTCTCCATTAATTTCTCCCAATTGACCTTTCTCATTTTATTATACAACCAATTTTCCAATTTCATGTTTTGTATGATATAAAAAAATAAATAAATCTTAAATCAAGAAATTCACGTACTTACATTTTCCAAAACATGTATATGTTCTTAGCTTGATTTAATATCCAGATAAAGTTTCTCCTAAATAAATTATAAATATAACTAATAATATACCAATAATCTCTTGCATGAGCGATGATGTCAAGGTCTCTTGCATGATGTCAAGGTCTCATAATTACGAAGTCTTGAGTTCAAGTTTTATACGGTATTTAATATAATTTTAATAATAGTATGCTGTTTATTTGTTTGCTTTGATGTTATTAGTTGATTTAGATATTAATTTTTTTTAAAGGAAAATCAATGTACTTCAAAATTAAATAAAAATATGACTAGTAATAATTAACTTCAAATTCCAAGTTTAACAGTAAAGCGATACCCAATTAATTTAAGTTGAGATTAACCTGAGAAAATCTCTTATCCATATTCCTATTTCAACTACCCTACCAAGTCAACTAAGTGTGTCTGCTTAACCAAATCCCAAATCCACGGAAAACTGCACCACCAGTCCGAAACACGTGCAGGGCACGTGTGTGGAGTCCATTGGCACATCTGTACCGTAGACCAGAGACATGAAAAACATCGTGGGTGTAGGGGTAGTAGTTGAGGGCCAACGGTCACTGGACCTCTAGCAGAGCAGTTATAATTAGTTAGTTTTTCGTTTGAATGAGTCGCACCAAATCTTCATTACTTGTCTCATAAGCCTTCCTCGTGGCACCACTCTCAATCCCCCACGTGTCCACTTTTCAATTTCTTGTGGGCAACAATGCATAGCCGTGGTCGGTGGCCGTGGGGGCCAGAGGGACACCATCCACCGCCCCTACCACCCGGGTAGAGGGCCGCAAATTTCTGTTACTTTTTCTTATTTTGGGCCCCACGCCGATCTAAAAGCTCACTCGCTTTTGATTAAATAAATTGAGAAGATGGCCTTTATTATCTATACAAAATGAATCTACTGATTTTTGTAAAGTCCTAATTATAGAACTATCAGATATTTGATATTTTTGGATATGGGATGTGTAATATCATGTTTGAATTATAATTTAATATTTTTCATAAGTATAATTACTATGAAATTCTTTTCCGTTCTGACTGAAAATAACTAGTGTTTTGGCTTATTTATTTTGTTCGATATCTAGTTTTATTATATAATGTCAATTTTTTATTATTGATATTCTTCTTGAAGTGAATATAAAAATAAAAAATTATTAATAATAAAATGCTTTTAGACGTATATTCTCAAATGATATGCATGCATGCAACGGCCAAAAAGTGTAAAAGTATTATCACTTTTTCAAAATTCTAGAGGACCACTGAAGAGTTTATTTATTTATTGTGTAGAAAAGAAAAGAGGAAAATGCAAGCAACACTCATCTGATATTATAAATGAGCAAATAAACACCCTATAAAAAATAAAATAATAATTTATCTCTATGTAATTTTTAAAATGAATTAATTAACCTCCCCGTATTTTCTAAAATGGGGCAATTTACCTCCATAGACAGGGAGGTAAATTGCCCTATTTTAAAGAACAAGTGGAGGTAAATTGCTATTTTATTTTCATAAAGGGGTAATTTACTCATTTGCAATATTATAGGGAGGTAAGTTGCATTAAACCCAAAATTGAAAATTTTATATTTTCATGGTTGCGATTGAACAGACACACTCTACATATGTTGATTTTCCTCTCACGAGAAATAAAAAATATATGAAAGATGAATTTATATGTAATTGAAATTGTTGTAAAGAGAGAAGGATGGCTTTATTCCTATTTTATTTGGATTTTGTGGAAATGATAAGTGAAGGGTAAGGTCTTTGAGGGCCTGGGTAGGCTGATGCCCTCTCTTTTTCCACAAGAGTATCATATCAGTCAGAAAAATAAAAATTTGATGCTGATATATAATCATACTATTTTTATTTTTATTTTTTGTTTAAAGAAGCGATAATTATATGATTATATTAATATTATAATAAATTGAGCAATTAAACAATACATCGGTTCGATTAATACATCAATATAACTAAATACTATGAAACAAATTACAATTAACTTATAAAGTGAGACAAATACCTACATGAAAAATGTGGTAGTAGTAGTAGTACTCTTAAGCTTTTCAAATTAATGCTTTCGTAATTTGTGAGCAGAAAAAGAAATTGAAATGTAATTACGGTAATTAAATTCTACTAATTAATAGGAAAAATGACTTTATTTTTTGGATGTAATTATTTTATTAAGAAAATAGAAAGTAACAAGATTACTAACTATAGACTTAATTAATATAGGGGAATGTTTTACAAGAGAATGAATTTAATATGCTGAATCTTTTTCACAAAATTGCTTCTGTATATATATAGATTATTATTTTGCATTATTCTTTTTCTTTTAGGATTATTTTCCAATATTCTTTTTTTAACTTTTAAAAGGTTGCTGTACAGGTGGGGAGTATATATACACATAATGTCGTGACTGCCCTCATGATGTCTTCCTTACTGGTGAAGGCATGCCCAAAGATCAGGAGTTGATCAAATTGATTTGGCAAATTCTATTTTTAAAGTGAAAGCGATGAAATATTATTAAATATTAAAATAAATTTATTATAATTCGTCCTGTTGAATATCAATATTTGACAAAGACGATGATAACAATTATACTCTGATTAACAATCTAAACAACACATACTGATTATAGTAGAAAGACCTACACCTACTATACAGTAGAATAACATCTCATGCAGTTGATGGAGTTCGAACCCACATGAGGCCTCAACTTCGCCCACTGAGTTAGGCGTTAAATCAAAGAATGTTGTGGACAATACATTTAGTGATAAGGAATATAATCATGATATTATCATAATTTGCCAAAGTTATTTTTCGCCACATTAATAATCGTTTTATAAAACCTTAAAATAGTTTAATTAAAATTTCATAAAATATCACACTTTTTCAAGAACTATATATATTAGAAAACCATAATATTCAACATAAATTATATTTTTCCTTTAAAAAAAACATAATTATGTTTTTGGTAAACAGTCATGATCAGAATCTATTTAGTAAAACAAATCAAATAAAGACATGATGTAAAAAAACAAAATGAAATAAGAGTAATGGGCAAGTAGCCGAAGAAAAGAGAGATTCTTGCTAAGGTATCATGCATGTTGTCACTGAATTAGATACAAAAAAGGGTACGACACCGTATAATTCTTTTGTGATGGTAATTTTACTTATTCGAGTTCTTAATTAGGTCTTGAGAAGATGCCATCCTTTCTTAATTTATGCTTAAAATATCCAATTTCTTATTATTAACTATATAATATCTAATTTCAATCTCAAATTCCATTATTGCCTAATATACTATAATATAATTATAATGTATTCGCTACTATTTTAACTATAATGAAATTAAATTTGGACTCATATATTAATTTTTCATTTTAAAACTAAAATAATTTTATAATATTTTTTTCCTGATAAAGAAAATATGATCGATGAAATAATCTAGTTCTATCAAGTTGTCATGAAATTGACAACATGGGGAATTTATTTCCTTAACAAATGAGTTTTTGTCTAGCAAATGAATATTAGGAAAAAGAAAGAAAAAAAGGAATCTGAAGAATGAAGGAGATAGACTGCATGGGCAGAATAGATGCAAAAAAGTTGGCTTTCTGTAAAGAAATTAAAATACCTTTGTTCCTTCGATACTAAATATATATATATAAATAAAAGAGACCATCTATACTCACAAACGACGATTAGTAACACTATTGCATCAATTTTTAAATATAACAATTATACCATTAATTTGATAATTTTTAAATTAATTGTAATTGCTTTTCTTCTTTTTACAAAAGTGATTGCACGTTATCTTTTACACCGATTTTTTTTATTGTGTTTTCTTTTGTTTTTTTCTTTAGCTTTTTGAAATATAATTTGATGATTTATATATTTTAAAATGTGATATATAAATATATATATATATATATATATATATATATATATAGACAAGACGACATGCCACGACCACTAGTATATATATATATTTACAGCTCCTTTGAAATGTGATTGACAGTAGACGGAACAAATTGGGTGAGTGCATTATAGTGACCCCTGATTCTTTACCGTTTCAATATCGATCGGCCTGGTGCATCCCTGGACCAAACAGTAAAGTCTTGTAACTTTTCTCATAATAAACCCATCAATTTTAATTTATTATACATATATCAATTGGACCCTACACAAATATATATATATAATTGATTTATTATTAGTATTGTTATATATACATAGTCGCCAATACTTATTTACAGCCAGTAAATATTATTTCTGATCAATCTTTAGTATGTAGTAATAAAATTATAATTAGCTAACATTAATTTGGCATAATATACATTAATTACCTTGATTAATACAGCTTCATATATTTAATTTCGTTGTTAAAATCAAATAATGTTTCATAATTATATGGTTGGTACTAGTTCTTGGTTAAGATTAATTTAGAGAGATTCATAGATATATAGTATAGTCGGCGGGTAATTTAGTCTCCAATCCACACTTGTCAACACATAATCTTCAACCCATTAATACGGAAAAAAAGAGATTAAAAAAGAAGAAAGAAATTTTGTGGAGGAAAATGACATTTTGGATAATATTATTAATTAACATAATCCCCAACTTAGGGTCCCACCCTCTCTCAGTCACCTTCCTTTGAAGCTTCTCCGTTTGATCATCCATCGCCTATAAATCCATCTCCATTTCCCCCTTATTACAACTCATTCAAACACAAATATTACTTCATTCTCCATTAACTCTACATACTAGTATTTCAGACCACATTCATCATATTCCCCTTACAACTCTTTCTAATATATATAGATTCCATCCATTATTCCAAATTCTCAAGCTTTTTGCTCCTCTCAACCTCTATATAAACTTCCTTCTCTTCTCCTTTTTTCTTCACCAATCCCCTCACAGTTTTCTCTCTGATTTTTTCTGCTAATTTTGCAGCATTTCTTTCTTGATTTCGCCTATAGCAATGGCTCCAAGTTTGAGCAAAGGTGGTTCAAACGCCACTGTTCTTGTTGATGGAGTCACCAACTCTTTGATATCTCTGGATGACTCTAATTTCACTGTTAATGATCATGTCTTTCTCACTGAAGTTCCTCCCAATATCACTGCCATGCCCTCCCCCTACTTCGCCGGGGACAAGGCTGCGTCGCCCACCTCCCCCGGCTGCTTTGTGGGCTTCGACACCGAAGAGCCCGGGAACCACCATGTTGTCCCAATTGGGAAGCTTAAGAACATCAAATTCATGTCTATTTTCAGGTTCAAAGTCTGGTGGACCACCCACTGGATCGGGAACAAGGGTTCGGACCTCGAGCGCGAAACTCAGATCGTCCTTCTTGACAAATCCGACGGACCTGGGAACACTAACAGACCCTACGTTGTGCTGCTTCCGCTCATCGAGGGTCCGTTTCGGGCCTCCCTCCAGCCCGGGACCGATGACTACATAGACATTTGCGTCGAGAGTGGGTCAACAAAGGTGAATGGATCCTCATTCCGGGCATCTCTCTACATGCACGCTGGTGACGACCCATTTACCCTCGTCAAGGACGCCATCAAGGTGGCGCGCCACCACCTCGGAACTTTCAAGCTGTTGGAGGAGAAAACTCCGCCTGGAATCGTCGACAAATTCGGGTGGTGCACATGGGACGCCTTCTACCTGACCGTCCAACCCCACGGCGTTTGGGAGGGGGTGAAAGGGCTTGTCGACGGTGGATGTCCGCCGGGGCTGGTGTTGATTGACGACGGCTGGCAGTCCATCTGCCACGACGAGGACCCGATCACCTCCGAGGGGATGAACCGGACCTCCGCCGGTGAGCAAATGCCCTGCAGGCTCATCCAGTTCCAGGAGAACTACAAGTTCCGAGAGTACGAGAGCCCGAACAAATCCCGGCCGGGCCCGAACACGGGGATGGGGGCCTTCATTCGGGACCTCAAGGAGACTTTTAACACTGTGGACTACGTGTACGTCTGGCATGCTTTGTGTGGGTATTGGGGTGGTCTTAGGCCCAATGTCCCCGGCCTCCCCGACGCAAAGGTGATCCAGCCCAAACTCACACCTGGGCTCGAGACCACCATGGAAGATTTGGCTGTCGACAAGATTGTCAACAACGGTGTCGGGCTGGTCCCGCCTGAGATGGCTGACCGTATGTACGAAGGACTACACTCCCATCTGGAGAAAGTCGGGATTGATGGAGTCAAAGTCGACGTCATCCATGTAAGTTTCTCTTTACTTCAAGATCATTACAATTTCCTTTTCAATTTTCTATTGCTTTAACACTCCGATGTTTTGAACATATGTACAGTTGTTGGAGATGCTCTGTGAAGACTATGGTGGAAGAGTGGAGTTAGCAAAAGCTTACTACGACGCATTGACATCGTCAGTGAGGAACCATTTCAAAGGAAATGGTGTGATTGCAAGCATGGAGCACTGTAATGACTTCATGTTCCTCGGCACTGAGGCCATTTCTCTCGGCCGTGTCGGTACGACGTTGCTGCAGAAATTTGATTCTGATGATTCATCATCCATACCCTGTTGTCTTTCTTGCTAATAGAATTCTGTATGTGAATGAATTAAACAGGAGATGACTTCTGGTGCACTGATCCATCCGGCGATCCCAACGGCACATTCTGGCTGCAGGGATGCCACATGGTGCACTGCGCCTACAACAGCTTGTGGATGGGCAACTTCATCCACCCCGACTGGGACATGTTCCAGTCCACCCACCCTTGTGCTGAGTTCCACGCCGCCTCACGAGCCATCTCCGGCGGACCTATTTACGTCAGTGATTCAGTCGGGAAGCACAACTTCGACCTGCTCAAGAGCCTCGTCCTCCCCGACGGCTCACTCCTCCGCTGCGACTACTATGCTCTGCCCACTCGCGATTGCCTCTTTGAAGATCCACTCCACAACGGCAAGACTATGTTGAAGATTTGGAACCTCAACAAGGTAAGACTAAGTTAATTCCAATTGAAAATTTATCTAACCCTAGCTTATTTTGATCGAATCGGCGTTTCTTATCAATTGATCAATTTGGTTTCACCAGTTCACCGGAGTGGTGGGGGCGTTCAACTGCCAAGGCGGCGGGTGGAGCCGCGAAGAGCGCCGCAACAAGTGCGCCTCCGAGTACTCCCACGTCGTCTCCTCCGTGGCCGGTCCCAGCGACATAGAGTGGAAGCAGGGGAACAATCCGATCTCCGTCGACGGAGTTCAAACATTCGCCATGTACTTGTTCCACGAGAAGAAGCTGGTGCTCTCCAAGCCATCAGGCACCATCGACGTATCGCTGGAGCCATTCGAATTCGAGCTCATCACAGTCTCCCCTGTCAAGGTTCTGCCTAAGAGCTCCGTCCAGTTTGCTCCGATCGGTCTGGTTAACATGCTCAACACCGGCGGTGCGATTCAGTCGTTGGTGTACAATGATCGGGCGAATTCAGTTCAAATTGGAGTGAAGGGAAGTGGAGAAATGAGGGCGTTTGCTTCTCAGAGACCAGTGGTGTGCAAAGTGAACGGTGAGAGCGTGAGGTTTGCGTATGAGAATTACATGGTCGTAACTCAAGTGCCATGGCCGAACTCTTCCGGGCTGTCTGAGATCGAATACTTGTTCTGATCATCTCAAAATTAAAACAAGAGATGCCCAAATCAAGATATTGTTAAGGGCATTTGGTTTTTTTACTGATTATGAGTTATCAATCAATGTATTTCTTTGAAGCAAGAACATGTATTTCCAATTAATGAAATATGAATAAGTTGAAGTTTTTGTATCCATCCCTCTTATGCTTTACTTTGTGTGTGTGTGTGTTTTCGGGATATATAATAAAACACACAATATATAAGATTGTAACAAGTGATACAAGAGTCTTAGCACTCTAAGATATTATTGAAATAAAAATCCGTAGTTAAATCAATTCGATTGTATAATTATTTTATTTATGGATGTTAGTAGATGTATGTGGTTAAATTTGGCGAAAAGATATATTTTTATTTATTAAGAAAACATAAATATTTGTAGATGACAATATTATCACTAAGGGCCTGAATCAATTATTCTCACTTATTAGGGCTCAAAAGTATCCAAATTGGGCTAACCCAAGCGGACAGGCCCAACAGATTTAAGGGCCCAAACAACTGACAAGAGTGATGATATACGCAACATTCTCTTCAGTTTCATCCGCTTCAATTTCCTCCAGTTTTAGCTGAATTCATCCTCGGGAAATGCGACTAAACCAATTTCTGTGTGCCCATTCCTTTTAGGTCTCCCTCTAGCGACTTTAGTCCAAAAATATGTATCGGAACGGAATAGAATTCTCGATCCCCACCAAGTAAAAGAGACGACGACTCCGAATTTCAGTTGTCTTCTTCTTCGTTTCGTTTTCTCTGAAAAATTCCCCACCAAATATCCAAAAACAAGCATCGATTTTTCATTATATATATACACACAGAGGTGCATATATATACGACGCCGTGATTTGCTTGTGATCGCTTGAGTACTCAGATGAATAACAATTCGACGTCGCAGTACATGGACAAGCAGATCATGGATCTATCCAATTCCCAGGGCCCTGCCGCTACTAACAACAACAGTAGCAGCAGTAACAATGACTTCATCGATTTCATGAACCGTCCGCCGGAGAAGAAAGAAGACATCGTTCCCAGCTATGATTTCATGCCGATTCGACCCGCAGTCGGACCGTCGTCTCCGACGGCCGCCCGATCGTCGAATTTTGAGTCCGGTGACGATGATGCTCCCCACAGGACATGGAATTCTTTTGATTCCAAACCAAATGCTTCTTCAATCAGGGTATTTCGCTAAACCCTCGTTTTCTTTGATCTCTGACCTTTTTTTTGGTGTATGCGTCTGTGTTTGAATCTAGGAAGGATTATCGGTGGTTTGATTCCATGTTTGGCTGAGAATTGTTTGTTCTATGATTTTGGGTTGGATGAATGATAGTAGTGGTTTATAGGGAAGGGCAATTGTTAATTTTGGTATAGAATTTGTGTTGGGAGTTTTGAACGTTTCAAAGTTTTTCTTCTTTGTTTGCTGGGAGCTATTTCTCAGGTTTGCTTTCACTCTTTGATTGTTACTACTATGCTTAATTGTTTTTTCAGCGAATGGTACTTTATTCTCTTAGGGGGAGCGTATAAGTATGTTGCTCTTTCCGGGATTGGAGCTGCTGTTCTATAGATTATGGTGCAATCTTACAGGGGATTTTCTTGGTGCATTGTTCATTTTTTTTTTTTTTTTTTTGTTTTTTTTTTCAGAATTACAGTTCTCATGATGCTGATGAACCTGCCAAATTTATTTTGGGGAAGAATCACAAACCTAGCAATGTGCCTTTCGATGTGTCTTTGGTTTCCGAAATTGATAAGACAATGAAAAAGTATATGGAGAATCTTATGCATGAAGTCGATAAGATGAGTGCACGGTTATCACAATTGGAGACAAGAACTCGCAGCCTGGAAAATTCCATTGATGATCTAAAGGTGTCTGTTGGGAGCAACTGCGGCAATGCTGATGGAAAAATGAGACTCTTGGAGAATATTCTGAGAGAGGTATCTTCAACATCTATACCTATTTGTATATACTTCTAAGGAGCATTAGATATGTGTGATTGTGTGGTTGACATGGGTTGGCAGTCTGCATGTTGGAGACAGTTTATTGAGTTCCTTTTACTTGCCTTTATAATCGTATCTTGATTAACTCTTTTTTTGCAGCTTGCCTGATCTGAAACTTAATTCGGCCTATTCAGTGTTTCAGCCCATACTCTTAGAGCTTGTTATATTAGATTGAACCATTAACCTCTGAGCTTGTTAATTAGAGAAAACTAGTAGTTCTTATGACGATATTGTGCATCCCGTTCAATCCTTTTGATTCTAAAGTTTTCAGGAGCGATGAAAAATTGTAACAGCTTCACTTTATATGCCTAATCAAATTACGGTTATGTGGATGCTAGTTGGAAGTTTAACATAAACTATTACCTGAAAATTACAATATTTTGCAGGTCGTCCATAACCTATTTACTTTACATAAATCAATCTAATTGTTCATGTTCTTTTAGAGAATCGAGGGAAGGCATCAGCAGTACCAGAATTGCATCTTAAGTTAGCTGGTCCAGAATGTGAGCTAGTCTAGCTTATGCAGGCTTTTAGTTGCTGCATTGTGCCTTATGATTAAGCTTTGTATTCTTATTCCTGTTCTAATATCTAGAAATCCTAAAAGTTGGAAGCATTATATTAATGGGACACTTTTACTACCTAGGCTCTAGCCCACTTCACTTCTACCTTTTCCATAACATAATTAAATTTGTGACTACAATAGAATGATTGAGTACTGTCCAGATTGTGTCTGTATTTTAAATCCACATTGCTGTTGGTTTGATGATCCTTGATTTAATGGTGTAATATTTAAGCTTCAGCTACGCTTGTCATTTATAGCATGTTTGAGCTGCTTCACTAATCTTCTTGCACCTTCTTGGTTATCATAATATTGTCTGCAGGTGCAAACGGGCGTACAGGTTATAAGGGATAAACAAGAAATAGTAGAAGCTCAATTGCAGATTGCTAAGCTGCAGGTTTCAAAGGTGGAACAGGTTGAGAGCAAGAACACTGCACACACTGATTCTTCACATACAGGAGTACCTGCTCACCAGCAGTTCTCTACTGTTTCTGTGACTCCGCCACCTCCAACTCCGCCTCCATCTAATGCTCCTCCACCCCCTCCACAGCAGAACTTACAGCCTCAGGTTCAGCTTCCAAACCAGTTCCCACAAAACCAAGTTCCTCCTGTCTCTCAACGTGAGTCTTACTTCCCCCCACCCAGCCAACCTCCAGAAAACCCAAATCAGCCTTACCAAGTACATCCACCACAGCAGCTGCTGCACCCTGCCCCACCTCCACCCCAGCACCAATATCCGTTACCTCCTCAGCCACAGTACTCTCAGCTGCCGCCACCTTCTCAACCACACCCTTCATTCTCAGCTGTTAACCCCTCTCTACCTCAGCCACCGTTAGGTCATCATCCTGAAGAAACACCATATATGCCTGCCCAAACTTACTCAGCAGGTATTCGCCCACCTTCCTCTCATCCATCCACTGGAGTTCCTTCCCCTACCTCTCAACAATACTATGGTCCTACTCCCAATGTGTATGAGCCTCCATCCAGCAGGCCTGGTCCAGGATATTCTGGTTCCTTTGGTCCATCATCGACTCACGGGGAACCATATCCTTACAGCAGCTCTCCATCACAGTATGGTAGTGGTTCCCCTATGAAGCCCCAGCATCTTTCTTCTCCTGTTATGGGCCATAGTGGTGGAAGTGGTCATCCACAGCTACCTACTGCTCGAATATTACCTCAGGCACTGCCAACAGCCTCTGCAGTAGGTGGTGGGTCTGGATCTGGGTCTGGTTCCAGTGGTGGTGGTTCTGGGAACAGGGTTCCTATCGATGATGTGGTTGACCGGGTGACAAACATGGGATTTCCAAGAGAACAAGTGAGGGCAACAGTTCGCAAGTTAACAGAAAATGGTCAAGCGGTTGATTTGAATGTAGTCCTGGACAAGTTGATGAATGATGGGGATGGACAAGCTCCAAGAGGTTGGTTTGGCCGGTGATAGGGTTTTTTGCTTCATGCTTCCTGTAATTTGCTTCTACATTATTTGCATTTTTTTTTGTTAATAGAGGTGTTTATGAAACCCTTATTCTTGTCAAGTGTCATTGTGACTTGTTGCTGTGGTTTCCTCACTGATTTCTTTTTCTAATACTCTTTCTTGTGTGGTATTTCCAGTATATATTCCTAACTTGTAGACGTTGTCTGAACATATTACTTTTGGAGTATAATGACAAGGCCTTACAACTCCTGTTCTAGAATTTTCCAGAGCTCATCAATTTAAACAAATTGCTGCCATTTTCACTTTTCTGTTGTGAATCATTGTTTTTCTTTTTTCTGGAATTACATTAAAAAGCAGAGCGATTGGGGGTGTCAAAGCTGTGGTGCAGGACGGACATTTCTTTCTGGGTACAAGATACAGCTGTCCAAACATATAATTATGTAAAGGCACATCTTGTACTACATGTACAAAACAACCCTCAACAACAACAGAAACTCATGGCTTTCGCATTTGAATTGAGCCTCATAAAATTTCATTGATTTTTTTTTTCAAGGAATAAAAAAATGAATCTTGTTTTACATCAATTAATCCTATTAACCTGCCATAATTTGGAAAAGGAATGAGTTAAGGGTTGTTATCGATTAACTAGCAGTCATAAATATGTATGTATGTATTTATTTATACATGAAAAAAACACGATTTTGAGCAATGTTTTTTACTTTTGTCACAATAAAAATACATCAATAATTTTCAAGGACAAAAATGTAAATTCATCTCCTCAACTCAACTGGGAAGTACTAGGGCTGTAGAAGCCCTGTCCTCAACATAACAAAAACCAAAATAGAGGGGGGTAATCTACAATAACACAAAAGATCAAACACCAAACTGTAAACGCTATATAATTTTCCAGGTCCCAAACGCAGACACCGCTTTATATTTTTCCACCCAAATCCCAAAGGCAAACAGTGCAGTAAAACGAAGAGCGAATACGCTTCGCACATTTCTTCAAAAATCAAAATATATAGAGGGCCGGGGTCGGGGTTCTTCTTTAATTTTTGTTTTTGTTTTTGTTTTTGTTTTTGTCCTATCCAATCCCTAAACCCCCCTTTCAGCTTTTTCCTCTCCTCCATTCTAGAGAGAGAAAACTCAGAAATATACATACATACATACATACATAACAACACACACAGCTCAACATATACACACCCGCGAGATTATGAAAAATATTAGAAGAAAAGGGCAGTAGAAGAATTTCTCGGTCTTCTATTAATTGAATCTCCAACCAATGAAATATATTTATAGCCGATACGTATTTACGAATACAAGAAACGAGGAATCAAAACCCTAGGCAAAATCCCGTTTATCAGGTTTGCTTTAGCTACCTCTCCATTGTTATTTTTCTATTAATTTCTATGTACGAACGACTGCGTTCAATATGAGCTTTATTATGCTGTCGATTTTGTTTTGTTATTGTGTGATTGATTCCTGTTCGATTTTTTTTTTCCAAGGAAAAAATATCTTTCTCCCTGTAGTTTATTTTTTATTTTTTTTCTTGATTTTGGTATGTAGGTCTGAGAATGTGCGTTGTTTCAGTGAGTACCGATAATTAGAAATATTTTTCTACTTTTCATTGAAGATAGGGGTTGACTGAAGCTCTGGATGAGTGTGTTTTCGAGTGGGATATTGATTCTGGATGCCTCTTCATTGTATCTGTCATTATATATGGATTGCAGGGAACTGATACAGATAGGTTTTGTTTCAAAATCCTTGCCTGTAAAAAGCACTGCCATTCCCTATTTAAAAAAATCCAACTGGGAGTTTTGTATTATAGTACCCAATGTCCGCGAGGAAAGTTAAGTTAGTTTTCTTAGCAATGTATATGTAGGTTAGGAAATGCATTTTTAAGAGATTGTTGGACACGCATTAGCTGATGGTCTATGCTTCCTCTGTGGTTTGACATCCTTATTTGAATATGAAGGTCCTGCAAGTTGGGGAAGTTAGCAGCTGCTGTAAGTTTGTTTACCCCAAAATTAGTTAAACCAGCAATCTGACTGCCTACACGACAGGAATTAGAATAATGTTTAAGCTTCAGATCCTTACATGTTTCTTGGGAGCAAAAATGTCTGTTTCATGAACTCGTGATATATGGCATGATGACCATGCATGACTACAAAGTAGCAGACAGGTATTTGACCGAAATCTGCTTCAAATATCTCCTTCACTCAATCCATTCTATATGAATACTCATCTAGTTGACAACCCAAGTTGTCTGCAGATTCCAGTCCTGCCACTTAATAATTCCTTGGTGGGTTAGTCCCTTTTAATTTATCCTTCTCCATTTTCCGATATCATCTTTAACAGCTTATCTCCTTTCTGTAGGACCCGCTTTACCTAGTTAAAATTTTAACAGGAGGGAAAAGAAGATCTGTTTTGACATTTTAATACTCCTCCTACACTCTCATCTTCTTGATGTAACATAGGAAAGAGGGAAAGAATTATAATGCATTATGGCAATATATATTAACTTTAACATTATGAACTGAGAACCCCATGTTTTTGGTAGATAACTGGTTTAACTTTTTTAAGTGGTTTGATCTAGTTGCTGTGATCTTATAATTTTTGTTTCAGTTGGAAGTTGTGCTTTACTATTTTGCACCAGATGATTTAGCCATATAAACCCTATTTTTCCTTCTTGATATGGCCTTTTCCCTTTTCAGGTCCTGGAGGTATCATAGATTGATTTTATGTGACTTTGGTTAACTCCAACGCATCTGCTAGAAGAATAGAACTTTTGGCAGGGCATAATTAACCTGATATATTTCATCCGTTTACACACATCCCATGGAGCTAAAGGTTTCCTCTGAAAAGCCTGGCTTTTCATCGTCTGATTGCGGCAGTGATCCTGATGAGAAAGAAATCAGTGAAGGTGAAGATGAGGATGATGATCGTAACCATAAGCATCGTCGACGTGAAGCACGTTCTCAATCTCTGGAGGGGAACTCTATTGATCAAGGTTTGGCAAGACCATATAGAAAAAGGAACAGGCCTTTTGAAAATGGGTACTCTTACAGGGAAGGGGACCCTCAATCAGGTGAAACCTGGAAAAATTATAATATTGCTTCGGAGAGAGACTTCTCCTCAAGGTTTGAGAAGAGACGTTCATACCAGGCCTCATATTCTAGAGCTCCCCTGGAATTGAACCAAAGAATCAGGGGAAACCAAACACTGTCAGGTGAAGTTGGCCCTGTTAGGGGTAGGGGAAGGGATCCTATTTCCTGGGGCATTCGTGACTCCAGGCTTGGCTTGGTTGATGTTGCATCTCAAATTGCTCAACCTGGACCTGTTCCTTCTGCCCTGTTCAGGAGAGGCTTGCCAAATATGTCTAATGCACCGAGCACATCCTGGAATGCATTTGGACTGGTTCCAGGAGTACCTAATGGTGGACTTGAAGCACTTCACCCCCTAGGTCTGCAAGGGGCACTAAGACCAGCTATTAGTCCACCAATGAACATTGGGATTCCACGACAAAGGTGTAGAGACTTTGAGGAACGTGGTTTTTGCCTTAGAGGAGACATGTGCCCAATGGAACATGGTGTTAATCGTATTGTTATCGAAGATGTTCAGGTGTGTGAACTATATAACTGATAAGTCCTCTTTATGATAGTATAATCACTCGTGTGTTTGGAATTCCTTTACTGGTTGTTCAAAATTGAAAAAGTATTTGATTCAGATGTTTCACATATCTATGTTCTGGAACAATTAGCTGGCTGTGCGTGCAAATGCATTTAAGAGAATGATTTTGTGGTAAGAAATTAGTTTGTATATGTTTTTTATGTGTGATCAGAATTATGTACTCCAATGAATAGCCTGATGAAACATGTAAGCTGTCTTAAGTTCCATATTTTGCAGACTAGCTTCTTTAGCTGATTATGTTGGGTACTTTTATACTGGTATTGTTGTCCATGCATCAGAAGGTCATTGCGAATATAGTGTAGCCGTAGTTCTTCCCCATCTTTTAAGGATTCCTGTTGTTTGGATTCCTCATGTCTAACTGAACTCATGACTAATATTAAATAACTTAATCAAGAAAATATGTTGTTTTGGTTTGTTCTTTATTATTTGGAAAAATAGAAATAGGAAATTCTAGTTACACAAATTTAAAATGTTTCCATGCTAGTGTCATTGTCTGCCTATGTACATGGATAATGTGTCATGTGTAGCCAAGAAAGAACCAAGTCACCTGCTGTTATTCAATTTTCACCTTTCTGATAATCGAATAGAATCAATAGATTAGCATTTCTGCTTTACAATCTCGTAGGATGAGAAATAAATTTTTTAATACATATTTTATGGTCATGTTTGCCCGAAATTCATTCATTAGTTTTCCATTCAGATTTTGATTGGTTGTACTTATCACAACCACTTGATTAACTATTGTGTCTAAAATTTGCAGAGCCTTTCACAGTTCAATCTCCCTGTTTCACTTCCTGGCTCACAGCTTATGGGGACATCTTCTGGACAAGGAGCTTTACCTGTAGTGAATAGCAAAGCTTTTCATGCAAAAAGTAGCAAACCTGGAATGACTGAGGATGGTTTTGCCCTGAATGGTGGTGTCATGGGAGGTTCTATGGTGGGGGCATCTGATGTGTATGATCCAGATCAACCTTTATGGACAAACAATAACCCCGAAACATCAGCAGCACTCCTAGCACTTAATCAATCGAATGCTGATGAAACAGAGGCTTTCCTGGATATGGACCCATCTGATCGGCAGAACATTGAATCATATGAAGGATTTAATGATGAACGTCCACTCAGAAATGCCTCGACTGCTGGATCTCAGAGTTCATCTGTGTGGGGTCGAATAGGTGGTTCAAAACGTGGTTCTGGAGTAAAGGAGAAAATTGATTCTGTTGAAACACCCTCTAGTTATCTTGAAAGGAACATCAACGGCGAGGAGGCTCGAAAGACAAGTCTTCCCAATGTTCCAGATCAAGGAAAGTGGACTAATGCAGACGGAAATGGTCCATTACTTAAGGAATCATCTCTGAAGCCACATGGTGATTCTGTTCGAAAAATTCGAAAACCATCTCAAAAGGCACTTCGTACTCTATTTGTCAATGGCATTCCTCTGAAAGACAACAAAAGGGAAGCTCTTCTTTCACATTTTCAGAAATTTGGTGAGGTCATCGACATTTATATTCCCATGCACAGTGAACGGGCTTTTGTTCAATTTTCAAAAAGGGAAGAAGCGGAAGCCGCATTAAGGGCACCTGATGCAGTAATGGGCAATCGATTTATCAAGCTTTGGTGGGCAAATCGCGATAATATTCCTGATGATGGGATAAGTGGCACAAGTAATGTCCCAATTACTCCTCGTGGAATGACAATTAAGCCTGCTCTTCCCCAATCATTTGTCCTTGATAAAGGAAAAGAAACTCCTCATTCGTTAGGTGGCAAAGATGGTAATGCTCATGGCTCTGGTACACAAGTTCCAGTCTATGAACATCCGAAGCCTCTGGTGGCTAATGGACCCAAAGGCCCTCCACCACAACAACAAAAGAAATTGGAGAGCTTAGAGCTTTTAAAGGAAGAACTTCGTAAGAAGCAGGAGATGCTTGAACAGAAACGAAATGAGTTTCGCCGCCAGTTAGACAAACTCGAAAAACAAGTAATTCTCGAATTTCTTCTTTTAGACTAATGCCAGAAGAAAGTTGTTAAATTTTTCTGATCCTCATGCCAGTTTTGCAAATTTTCTTTCTCCTTTCCACATTGAGTTTCTGACATTTTATTCCCTGGAGTGGCATATGTTTCTCATTTTCGGTGTTTATCTGGCACGGCAGCTCCTGTTTTGGAGCTTGTAAACAACCAGGTGTGTTGCTATAGGATAATGAGATAGGTGCTGGTGCAAAGTTGAGCCTACTTAGTTTTTGTGGGTTGGTGTGGATTTGGATGTAGTTGCCACCTGAATTAGTGGGGTGCATGCTGATAAGGGGAAAAGTGATTGTTTTCAGGAATGAAGTGTTATACCTATGCAAGTCTCCTTTTTTCTTTTTAATTAAATGAAATGCTTTGAATTATGGAGTTACTGTTGTCTCTTCTATAAGTGGTAAAATGACAAAAAACACCAAGTCCGATTCAACTTCTAGTATTGGTCGAAGAATCTTTTGCCTGCTTGCTTCCATGGTTTGCCACACTCAAGTTTCATCCTTTTGCAGGCTGTGGGCTCCAAGGACGTGACTGTATCAGATCCAACCGCTAGAAAATCTAAAGGTGAAATACCGCCTGATCATGCAAAAGCGGAAACTTCTAAGTCATCACCAAGAGACGCCATAATGACTGGGAACGACACTTCTGCTGAGCATACTGTGCCACATGCTTCCACTTCAAATCCAAGTGCGCCTGTGCGGGAACCTTTGAAACCTTCACTTCGTCCGCTAGCATCCCCAGTTCCACCTTTTACAGTAAACAGATTCAAACTGGATAATCGGCCCACAGCATTCAGAATTCTTTCACCATTGCCTGAAGGCCTTGCAAATGTAATTTCTTACTTTCTTTCATATATACCGTCATACCTATTTTTCTCTTTGGATGAAATTGACATTGTCCCTGTGTGCATGCACCTCCATTGGCCTCTTATATCATGCATTACATACTTTCGACTACTGAGGCTATCATTCTTCTGTTGGAAGTATTGGTATAGTGGTGTAGGACATCTCGGGATTCCTGATTATATCACTCTGGTTTTTTAGTGTCTTATGAGTTCGGCGAACTGAGTATTTTTTGCTTGCCTTTAGTATATGACATTACCCAGTTTATACTATGATTATGTAAACAATTGAGTCTCTGTTTATTAGGTTGCTGCTTTGGAGGAGCACTTCTCTACCTACGGCGATCTTTCTTCTGTGGAAATTGAAGAGTCAAAATTTCAAGAGTCTAATGATGCTTCAGTGCCATCTGATATTTCAGCTCGTGTTTCCTTTACAACACGACGGTTTGCTGAGAAAGCATTCTTGCATGGCAAATGCTGGCAAGGTCACAAGTTGCAGTTTACGTGGCTGACATCTACTATTTCTGGGAAAGAAGGTCCTGCCGCCGGAAATCTTTCATCTTCGCCTAATATGACATCAGATGCTAAGGTTCAGCCTACTGGAGAGGATTCATCCGCACATTCTCAGAAAATTTCTGGAAAAGGTTCTAGTTCTGGAAATCTTTCGTCGTCTTCTAATGTGATATTAGATTCTAATGTTCAGCCTGGCGGAGAAGATGTATCCACCCATCCTCAGGAGATTGCCGCCTCAGAAACTGATGAACGCGAGCACCCAGCGACAGGAGTTGATGCAAATTCCACTGAACAGGACAAAGATGCCAAATCTACTTCAACCCCATAAATTCTCAGGTGAAAAACAGCTTTCTTGAAGCTCTTGGACCCTCCACGATGCTTGTGTTGAGTTGTACAGTGAGGTAAAAATGATTTCAAAATTAAATACAATTCATATGGTCTAGCTATAGCTAAATTCTGGTTTCAGTCTTATATTTCCCATTTTTGCGATATGTAAAAAGGAATCTCTAATTTTCAACTCTTTCCCGTTAGTAACTTCAACTTGTAATGCTTCGTGTTTCTTTTTCTATTGATATTTCTAGGAACAAGGATTAGAATTGGAAAATTTCGTTCCATATGACATACTTGGGAACACTGAGCCTCCAGTCTGATGTTTTTACGTTGTGGTATTATTTAAACAACTTGCTTTCACATGTTAAGATGACAGTCTTCGCTTCAATATTTACTTTTGCTTTTGGGATGATATGCTCATTATAGAAAATTGAGGACTTAAAAAGTTCATAAAATATGTATGCTTTTGTCTGTTTGGAATCAAACATATTATGGTAAAATGAAATCTAACAACACATCCATCTTGTCTTACTTTTTCATATTTGTACCCTTATATAAATTTCATCGGAAGTTCCTTGTGGGAACTCGAAGCCTACCCCAAATGTTTCTTTCCTCGCGGTTCATTTAGAGGGCGTTTGGCTAAGCTTATAAGCTCTTTAAAACATCTTATAAGATATTTGAGAGCGTATAAATTCTAAAAAATCGTTTGGCAAATTTTTATTTAAAGAGTTTATAAGATTTCAAAATAAGATGTTTTGAATATTTTATAAGCTCGTTAGAAAAAAGTTATCCTAAGATTTTATAAGCTCTATAAGATTAATGTGTATTAAACAAAAATACCCCCATTCACACAAATCCACACATGCACACACTCTCACTCTCACTCTCTCTCTCTCTAGCTCCACACACATACCCTCTCACACACATACACTTTCTCTCTCTTAAGATTTTAAAGTATTTTATTGGTATTTAATTTTTCTTTCAATTGAAAAGGAGAAATTGTTTCATTACTTAATAAATTATTATTTATGAAACAAAAATAAGATTGCTATTGATTATATTTACTGAAAAAAATATAAATTAACAACATTAAAAATTATACGACAAGAAAATAGTTATATCGTTAACAAAGAGAATATTAATTATATGTTAATATTAATATTCGACTAACATTAATGTACATATATTATTTTTATTCAAAATATAAGGAAATAATTATCATCATTTTTTTATTTTTTTAAAAATATTATCTATTTTATTTTTATTAAAAGTTAAACTAATGTGTGCTACTTATGAAAGTATTTTTAAAATATTAAAATACAAAATATAACAAGAAATGACAACTTATTTAATTTTAATAGTAACATGTCCTTTTTTGTTATTTTATAATAAAAAGACCTTATTATGTCAAACACCCTAACATCTTATAAGATGCAAAAACATCTTATAAGTTATAACATCTTATTTTATCCAAATACTTTAGAACTTATTTTTAAAATAAAATCCAACATCTTATAAGATGTAAGAGCTTATAAAATATTTTAAAAAAGCTTAGCCAAACACCCTCCTAGTTTGGATTTGCTAGCAGAATCTCCAGGCATGGCTGACAAAAATTAGACTATATGAATTAGAATTTCTTTCAAAGCAAAACATGCATTTTGCAAAATTTGTTTACCACGTGTCTCGTATTGACTTAAATGAACAGTTTCCGGAATGTATCCGAATCTTGAAAAGGCAAATCACATTAACCAAGGTCATTTCAAACCTCAACTAACTTTTTCTATATTTTATTAAAAATGGCATACCTCGTCGAAGAGGCAGTTGTAATGTTTCTCATTGATGTTAATTACTCCGTGACTTGACACTTTGGATAACAAATGAAACAATATGAAAGAGAAGAACAAGTTGTAATAATTTGATAATCTTGCAAATCGTTGCCAAGATCATGTTCTCCTTTGTATCGATATTTAAAACCCTGGAGAAGGAATGGAAAGATCACAAATATCATGCACGTCCATTAGGACTAGTTCAGGATTGAGTGATTTCATGTCAACTCAGCCCTAAATTTAATTAATTGCAGATAGCGGCTTGCAGATGGTTACCCAAATAGGACCAGGGGATAATTTTATAACACTTTAACGTCAGTATCCCAAGGGAACCCTGGTTGGTAGTATGCACCACTACACATTTAAATTGGAAGATATCAAGAAGCCTTGGCTTGATCCCAATTGTGATGGCCACCAGCATACCTGATCAATTTTTCGATGCCTCCTGGGTAATAGTAATAAGCCTTTCGACATTCAAGTGACTGTACTATTGTCCATGGCTTCATCAGAATGTATAAGTCTGCAATCTCATGACCGGTTGCCATCGTTTCTGCCCGACATAGAAGAAAATGCCATCTCTTAACATAAAAGCCAGGAAAGGCATTCAAGTTTATCATAGAATTCCATGAAGAGTTCCATTACAGGAGTTGGGCCATCTTCTTGCTCGCTGCAAATGAGTTGAAACAACAAATTATTTGTTCTGCAGTTTCCCTCAATTGACATCTAGCTTTCCGCACATTCATCTGACAACCATGTTAGCAAGTCCCAGCTGTTTCTCCACAGGCAAATATTGTTTCAGAGAAACACAGCTATTGTGCATCACTTGCAACAAGAAATCAGCCATGTGATTCTCAGTCGTGTCAATAGGTTGTGAGCCAGGCACATACACATCATGCTTTACATGTCTGGCCCATTCATGAATTCGTTCTGTTGATTTCCAAACATATGATGCTACAGAATCAGCAACTATACCCCACCCAGCGCTCAAGAGGAGAGATGAAAGAGTGGCAGGGAGGTCAGTCAAGACATTATTCATGTCAGCAACCAAAACAGGCATATATTTGCAGCAGCTGCCACTTAACAGACCAAGAAACCGCAGAGCCTGCATAAAAAGAAATCATAAAGTATCAGTTAACAATGCATTAAAGATTGGGCTAAGCATCCTGAAATCCGGTGTAAGATACGAAGTAGTGGACGGAAACAGGCACTACCAGAAGTAGTTTGGCATTTCTAAGAAAAGATTAGCACTTTGTTACACCCAGTTTTTAGCCAAGGGATAATGCAGCATGTTTCCAAAAGAATTTTGGATTTCTATTTAATCAACTTATACGTGCAAAATGCCCACATTCAGAGCCACGTCTGCTGTTTTAGATAGAGTCCAGTAGTCCACTTATGGACCACGGATCTGACGGAGCCAAAAGAAACATATTACCCCAAGAATGGATTTTTCGGGGTTGACCCTGCAATCTGAATGTTCATTACAACCATCCAGCCTGCCACGGGTGTCAACCTTGATCAATGTTGATCTTAAATAAAAACAGGAACCTAAAGATGATAGCCACATTAAAGACAACAAAGTTTACACCCTACATGAGCATAACTCACAGTATCCAGATAAGTAGCAGAAGGGAAAGACCAAGAAACCACAATAGTTGACTAGATTGTTAATGAACATTGAAAGTCTTCGGTTCATACCGTTGAAGGGTAACTGGTCACACAGAGAATTTCCGCTGTATCAACAAGCCATTGTCTTCGAGTACTTTCATCACTTTTTTGCAAAGTTAGAGCAACTTCTACCAGGATGTTCCAGATAACTGCAGGTTGAGACATTGGGTATCTATTAGTATGGACTGGAAAGTCTCAATGTCATTCACTTAAAAAATCTCTTAGTATGGCTCAGGAGATTTGAATGCCATTGACGTCAAATTTTGGAGGCTAACCTTCTGAATTAGTGTCCAACATATATGCTTTCAACTTTGCAAGTTCCAACAGCGGGATGGAGCCAATTCGAACTAGTGCAGCTTTAACTTGAACCTTTTTTAAAGGTTTGAAGATTTGGTCATTTTCCTCTTTGAAATCTGTATCTGAAACCTGAGCAGTAAGATAAAACAAGCTACTCAGTTATTCCGATCTAACATCATCGGCATTTCCATAATTGGAAAGACAATACTCTCTAAAAATTTCAAGGGCATTCACACAGGATATTAACACAACAGAACCACCTTTCATTAGCACAATTCCAGGTGATGTTTGTCACGCTCTAAGTAAACTTAGGTACATAAAAAGGTTTACACATGTTTGATACTATATCCTGTCACTTTGCAACTCAAGTTGAACATTTGCTGCTGAGAGAGATTTAAGAGTAATGAATAAAATAATAAGTGTATTTTGCGATGGAGGCCATGTGCATGGTTCAAAACTTTACATCACCATGGACATATTAATACGATCCAGCAGTCTTATGCACCTAGTTTGACTGCATAAGGAGTTTAACATGAGTTCCAAAAAATGGTCTTGGCGCATATCTTCTCAAAATGACCCTCAAAAGCAATGGCATCACATTAGTACTTTATGTGAAAGGGTATTTATTGGAACAAATTCGCACTTTAGGAAATGGATTATTTTGGGACTTCCAAAAGGAAGCACAGGTTATAAATCTGGGACAGAAAGGATATAAAGTAAGGATCCAACAAACTCCACATAAGACGAAATCATTGAATTTCAGAAGGCACATGGAGTTAGGAATGAGTTACTTGTCCATAGCTACCTTGACTTCCACACTCTAAGGTGGTAAGCTTTTATGTAATCTCAGAGCTTGAACATGCAAAACCCAGTTGAAATAAAATATTACCAGCAGAAGATCTGATAGCCAGCCTTGCCGAGCCTTCCCAAGACATCCAATTGCTTCAGTCCATTCCAATTTGGATATTTTTTGATATGATTCAAGAGTAACACCTGAATGAGACCATGGCAACATTCTAAACAGAACTTCCATGCAATGCTCCAAATTATATGCATAATCTTGTGTCTCAAGTGCAGAATCATTCAAACAAATCAGCAGACCCTTCCAGCATGAAACTCGTAAGGAGATTTTTTTCTTCTTGGTTGTATTGATCAGAAGAAACAGACCAATGTAAGAAGTCAGCCACATCACCAAAAAGCTTCACAACTCTCGAATTGGAGAATATCTTCAACAGGTCTGCCAGGTGCAAGAGCATTAGTGATTGCAGATTTGACTCAAGTGACTTGAACCTTGCTAGATCAGATAGCTCATCAAGGAAGCCAAGAAGTGAATCAAATTGGTTTGCATGAGATAACAAGAATAGAAAACAATCCTCCCTCAGAGTTCCTCTTCTGGGGGCTATATTTTGGGAAGGCATCTCAGCAAATTGACCACTGTACTTCATGCATCGTCTGATGACTGCTTCCCAATCAAAGGATGGCAATCTTGGAGCGTGTGACAGGCATCGCAAAGCAACAGCAGCTGTTCTGATGTTTATAGTGGTACCAAGCTGAAATTATAAAAACCAAAAGGCCGGCTGATCAGATTTAACATAGTTGTACCATAAAGAGTTGGGATTTTAGCCACAGTGGAACAAGACTACTTGCTACAGAGTACAACACTGTCAAAGAAAGTCGGATGATCTCAAGATAGCAACATAAACTTGCAAGGATGCTACAAAAACCTGATTTAACTTTAAGAGAAAAATGTGATTTTGAATCTACAACCTTTTATAATCAAACTAAGCAGGGTTACCTCAGAATAATTCATCTCCACGAGCCACACAGAGAGTTTCATGACAATACTGTCTTCAGCAAATCCCTGAGGAACTGACTTAGGGATACCAGAGTCATTATGTACAGCACTCTCCTCATTTGCGTGTCCTATAGAGAAAACAAAATGCCTTAGAAATGAAACTGCCCAAGCTGCATAATGCTGTAATTGAGGATCTTCAGAGTTTTGTGCCACAAGGAATATCTCTTGAATCAATGACGTTGCTTCGGCCTCCAGATCATGATTAGAAAGTAGAGGACCCAGAACATGAGAGAGTTCCTGCCAAGAAATATCTTATATCAACCCACTGACAAATAAAAACGCAAGTAAATTTATTTTTTTTGCCTCTATAGATTTCACACCTTTTGCCCTGTTTCAGGCTTGCTCATCCTCTAAATAGTAAACTGCTTATTTATTCTGTTGACAAACTAGCAAAAGTATCTTTGAATTGAAACCCACAGAATTTTCTTTCATTCCATTGGTACACAACAAAACTCTTCCTTTTCACATCAAGCATCAAATACAATTAAAAAAGAAAAAAACATTTTCATCTCATTATGTTCTTATTCTTCACTTTATTATAGCTTTCCAGTTATATTATCAAAACTTACATTTCTGCATTTTTTTATTATAGTTGGGAAGAGGAAAAGGACAACGCCTTGTCCTAACAGAGGATACAAGCACCAAAAGTGACTTGAGAGTAACAACCTTTTTGATTGACTGTACTGGCATTAGGGGGTAAAGGTAAGTGTTGTATCAGTGTCCCTGCACCAGCCCCCATCACATTTATAATACCAAGCATCCCTCCTAGATGTGTAAGTGGCGGGTTAGGACTCGAGTAAGTTCTTCTAAATAATGCCAGCAAACCTTTAACATACTCGACTTCTAGAGAATGCAACCCTGCATTGAGAACAATAGAAAGGAGGCTGCCAGATGCAGCACAAGATGCCATCAACAAGCTGCGGTGGAAGGTATCAGACGGTCCAACAGACAACAGTTCAGAGATGAGATCCATGAAGATGCTCACAAGATGGGCCAACTCAAGATCATCAATCAGTTCAACCTTAATGCAGAAAGACGTTATGGCGGGTAGCGCGAGGCATGCTCCCAGAGACAAGATTGGCAAACATGTTTCGCCTACAACAGACTTTGAGGACAAGATATTTGCACTAGGAATCCATGAAATAATAAGGGCTTTTAAATAAAGAACTGCATCATGAGCCCCAGCTCTGTATATTGCCCCAAGTGAATTCCCTAAACCAATGATGGGTCCAGCAACACTCCATCCATCCTCCTCTAGATGATTAATATCCTCCCTCAGAATTTCAACTTCAGATGAGGAGAAATCATCCGTTCCTAATGGAAAATATGTTGCCAGCTTCTCCAGAATACCAGATGAAGATCCACTGAACTGATATATCATCTGGACTAAGGTCCTCAGGATTTTTCTTAATAGTTCAGTTTCCTGCATCCTGTATGTTTCTTTTTCAAATTTAATATCAGCTCCAGAATCAACTCTGGTTAGAAGATCTTGACATGAAAAGCCCAATCCAATTCCACAAGCTCCTTTAACAAGGGTGCTCTTGCTAATAGATGCAACCTGTAAAATTACAAACTCAACATAATTGTAGCAAATATCAATTCAACACAGCTAAGCAAGCTATGATACAATTAGGATACAATTTCACAAATCCATGTCTCAACAAATAATAAACTAACTCTAAAACATAAATCCATATACAAGGCAAGTAATACAGACACAATTTTAAGTAATCCTTCCAATTCAGGCATCAAGTATATCGCAACCGCACTCCAGCTCCAGAAAGCAGATTAAACGGTTCAGCCAACAACACAAACAAATAAGAGACCTAGAAAACCTTTTCCACACCACTTGCAGTAACTGAGCCTTTAATTTGTTTAATATCTGAAAATAATTGCAATAACAAACCCCATACCTCAAGGAGTCCATTTATATTCTTAAACTTCTGCTTGTGATCCGTCACGTGCAGGCAACTTGAGATTAACCCAAGAGAAATGGCTGCTGACCACTGGCGATATTCATGCTCGTATTGAGACAACCAATTTAGCAAGAAATTTGAAGCCACCGACTTGACCATATGTGAAGATGCAGGCAGTACCTACAATAAGGAATATCATCGAGCAACCCATAAAAGGTACTTTATAACGAATAGGTACACATAACTTTCACTCACTTTTAATTCAAAACTTCTGTCCCCATTCAAAATCTAATATTCATATCAGGATGGCGGGAGGTTTTTTTTTTAACAATGGCTAGTTACTTTTTGGTTATAGCTTAAAGAACATGATACGAGGGATACATAATTCTAACCATTAGATTTTATTAATTAGCCCAGAAAATTAAGTGTCACGCGCTATAATTTCTCTTACTAATTCTATTTGCTTCTGAAACTCGTTTCATTATGTCATTTGGAGCCAAATAGATGGACTATATGAATGTGAACTTTGTCAGAACGATAAGTTCCAGGACCAAATATGCATTTCATGAGCAAAGCAGCACCAGCAAAGAACAGAGGAGATCCGAAAATGTTTCTGATCATGTTAATACTCCGAAATTTAGTTCCACTATTATCGGACACAATGAGTGGATATCTGCATGGTAGAAGAAAGCATCAAATATTCCCTTCAAATGGTCAAAAGCATTCGTTCAGTTGATTACCAGACAAAAGGCCCCAAGTGCTAGAGCGACATTCTCTGCAGCTCGAGGAACTGCTGCTTCTGCTAACCTTGTTAAAATCTGCAAGATTATATGCAACTCCATAAGTAAAATCTTTCAAATAACATCATAACAAAGGAATGCACAAACTCAGAAGAACAGAAGTCCACTGAACCTTCAGAATATCATTAGCAGCCTTCGAAGTTTTGTCTAACAAAGCACGATCCGCCTTTGCCTCAACTACCATGGCGCAAGACCTCAACCATCTTTGCATGAAAGGTTTCCATGATTGCACAGAGAAAAGGGCAAGCAAACTATTTCTTGATAGCTGAAGAGAGGCACATATTTCGACAACCGCATCCTCATATTTAGTGTGCACATCCTGTAATCCCTGCAAAATGATGATAAAAACTCAACCCCAGGAAATGATTTGACAAAATACAGAAATTAGTTCTCACTTTTGACAGTCCTTGATTCTTGATATCTTTATGAGTAGGAAGACAGAGTAAAGCTGCACCAGGTAATTCTTTAATCCTGGTACTTCCTGCAAAGGAAATGTTCATACCATCAAGGACTGAAACTAAAGAACGCGGCCAACTGGCCAGCTAGCTAGGAATAAAGTTTTATTGATGATACAGTACATATTTATTTTCATGGTTACAGAAAATAATTGACTGATTCATGGTTCTATCAGCTTTTCAATGAAAACTAACCCATTCATGTCATGATTACAGTATATAATGAACTAATCCTGGTGCTACTAGCTTTGTCAAAAGCTTTATAATTTATTACAAACTAAGGTTCTCATTTGGCTTAACACCTTTCTTTCAATATAAGCCAAAGCCGTTCCCTTGGGAATCAAAAGGTGTCGTCCCAAAAGTTTATGAAGACCCTCGCAGATCCTATGAGTGGCCACTAAATGTGCACGCAAGTAAAGGATTTCATTTTAAGTTAATATGTCAAGCAATTACTAGGAAGGATAAACACACCACTTCTCTGTTAATTACTCGTACTAGGACTTATAGAACCAGCTGGTTTGCACCTGAACTAAAAAGAACCTCTGGGACAACATCTAACAACTTGACAATCTTGCTTCCAGATCCAGAGACCCTTTTCTGCTTTACAAATCTGCGCCTTGTACTGCAAAAACAATCAAGGATCATTAGTAATGACATTTTGCCATAGTTTCATTCGAAGTAACATATAGATGAGAAAAGAAATTCTTCTTAACATGTGTTCATAATTTATAATTCTGATTTCAAATTCTTCCAATGCTGTCAGTAAATCAGGGTTAGCCCCAGAAATGAGAAATTCCATGTTCCTGGTGCTGAAATCCGGAATGCTTCTCTGAATATGCCCCACCTGAGAAGAAGTGAAAACTTAGATGCAATGAGAAAACCATTCAAACAGTGAAGAAAACAGAATGGCGGAAAAGGATATCATAATGCAGAAAGGAATTTGAATGAAGTTATAAGAAAGTGGCGACTTATATTAACATGGTGGGTTCAAAACTAAGTTATATCTCCATGTCCCATCAATACATGATTCACTATCATATATTTCGGCAAGGTCAAATACAAATATACAGAATAAAACACCCAAAGAAGCAATAAAGGCATCCAACCAAAACACCAACCTCGTATTGCCTTAAAGCTGTGAAGGCTGCTTCTCGAGCTCTTGTCCATAAAGAACTCTGAATAACTTCTCTACTTGTTCCAATATTCCACAATATATTCAAAACATTTTTAGCAGCTTCTGGGTATGCTTCAGCATCCATTGCCCCCCATCTCAAAAGAAGAGACAGCCTAGTGAGCAAAAAAAGTCATAAAATGTCAATGGCACCACTGGGCAAGAGAAGAGAGAATACTCAAAAGGAACGCACCTTATATTAGTGAACTATAGAAGCAAAAGATAAATCTCAGGGAAACAGAGATGTAGTTAGAAGCTCACTAGAAAAAGATCTACATAATTGCACCTTTCTAAGAAATCTTGACCACCCCACAATTTGAAGACAGCAGTAAATAATCGACCGACAACCAAAAAGCAGAAACGAAAAAGGAACAATAAATGAAATATGAGAGCAAATTATTCGGATTATTGTTTCAAAAGTATAAGGCATCAATATAGAACCTCAAGTTAGCTAAGAAAAAATCCAGTCAGCTACACGAATCATCTTCATAAATAAACCACCAAGGACCCTTAAGTGATTGCCTTTTTTTTCTCTTAAGTTCACCATTAATAAGAGTCTTATATCTTTTCCCAACTAGTTTTTGCATCTATTTCAGAATAAATCAGGGAGGAAAAAATTAGATTAGCATCTTTTTCAAGAATCCTTTATCTATATAACTTATTAAGGGAAAGACCCATAGAGTAACTAACTTTAGTTGTCATATATTGACTGATTAATATACCCAGAAATATACTATTTTTTTGTTATTCACAAGACAACTATCAATTAATTATATCAATAATAATTTTCTATTCATGCACATTTCAAGTTATTTCATTTCATCTTTCTTCTCCTTCATTTAATTTAGTATAACAAAAAAATTTAGGTTAGACACAAGATCAATTGTACTTTGGCAGCCATTTTTTTTTTATATACGTGTGGAAAACAAATTAAAATAAACATATAAACGCCCCAGCATACAGCCACACATGAACATTGTAGCCAAAAAGACGCAAGCAATAACCCACTGTGCCAAGTAGGATCATTCGCGGTCTTATGAATCTAAGTTCATTTCATCACCAGAACAATGACAAGCATGGAAGGCAACCCATCATTTGGAAATAAAAACTGCTAAGACGTGCTCTGAATCAAGAACGCTAATAAAAACAAATCATCAACGTATTGTGTACTGCATCAAAAACTTAAAAAGCATGGCAAGAAACCATTAGTTTTTAAGAATACTAATCTGTACGATGTACCACAGAACTATATAAAGAAATGCAATGAAGTAATTTGTCTAGAAAGCTTAAACTGTTGTCCTTTATAACCTGTTAGAAGCAACCCATTGCGTTACATCTAGAAAAGGCATGAAATACATGATTATTAAAATATTCATTATATAACAGCATCCTAAGCACATGCTCAATACATCAATCCAATTGTAATTATTTGCGTCTGGATGGATATACATCTTAGATCATGTCGAAGTGGGAGGAAGAAGTAACAAAGAATAGCAAGTGAATAGATACCCATAAGCAACAACGGCATTTCCGAGGTAGTTCTGGATATGCTTTGCAATCACATCCCAGGCAGTATAAAAATCTGGATGAAGAGGACGACAAGATCAATCAATTTGATAACACCAAAAGAGACTATGACAAACTTGTTTTCATATTACAAGAAAAATACGTGTCGCAATAGGAAATGGTTATCAACATGAATCTCTTGATTTGTCTTGATGAGACATTACTTTTAGCTAAGAACAATCCTCCCCTTATGCATGTCATTGTGAGGAAAACATTTTAATGCCAGTTGATGGCCAAGTCGAGTTTTATGTAGGTTAACATGAAGAATACTAGGTGGGTTGCCTTGAATTTTAGAAGACTTATACAGCCTTAAGAGGCAGTTCGATCCTGTGTGGCTTCATTTGATCTTGCGTGGGTTTTCACTAAATCGTGTGGGTTAGTTGGGTGTAGAAGTCAGCTCTTACAGGTTCCTTCATTAGATTGGAGAAGAAAAGATATAGAAGGACCACTCCACCTTCAAACTACCATAAATGTTCATATGTTACGTACTGCACATTTACTTTACAGTGTTTTATGTATTTATAATGCACATTAATCATCTGCCACATTCTCATCCCTGCACAATCAGAATAGTCTTTCAACTAACTACCCCAGCTACTGGCATTACATCTACTGCTAAGGCTTCCACCATGCGTCACTTAGTTCTTACTAAGGCAGCCGAAGTTACCCGTTAACTAAGCTGACACGGTAAAAACTTACATAAACACTTACGTTGTAGAACAATTATGAAAAATCAACAGCTGATTAAGAGAAATCTGTTCAAATTAAATGAAAGTTTTAAAAGGTCAATTCGCCTTCTGAAGCTTCCCGTGCTAATTGGGACCAACCGCAATCAATCCAGATATATAAAAGATATAAGTTAAAAAAAATTAAACGGACATTAGGGCAATAGAAGAAAAAACAAAAAACCATACCTAACCTATATATTAATAATAGTTTTGCAACTTGTTTAAGTAGCTGAGAAGTATTTTTGTTTTTGCGAGGCATGGAAAACTGAAGTTACAGTCAATTGTTTCCTACATAAGTAACTCAAAGTTTAAAGTACTGAAAGCATCAAACTCAAATTACCAATCACATCAGCTTCACAAAGATGGGCAAGGCTTTGTAACCCAAGGGACTGAACCAAAGGATCATGGTTTTCTATGCAAGCCTGATAATTCAATAGAGTAATTAGAGACGGTCACAATGCAACCATAAGAAATACCAAACAAAATTAGTAGAGCATACCGCAACAGACAAAATAATGTCCACACCCCTATCAGGATTTCTTTTGCAAACATCTCGAATAGAAACTGCAATACTGATACAGATATCTCTTTCAGCATCGTATTGTACTATTCCGCTTGGATGCAGCATCCCCTAAAACCCGTAAGGAAATCATTAGGCAAGCTATTGAAAAACTAGATAAAAGGAAAAAAAGGAACATTTTCTTTCTGCCTTTCAACTAGATTCTTTCCTCTTTTATCCTTTGCAGATGTATAACAATGGCAGGGTTACCCAACAATGTTATTCTAACTTGGCAGTTTTTAAGAAATTAACTCTAGGTTAATGACCAAGCAATACAAATACACCATATGCGATATGAATAAACAACATAACAAATTCATGCCTGCAAGCTCCCAAAGACACGATCATTGATCTCCCAGGTCTTACATATCAAGCGGATGGCAGTAGCTTTTATAGCACTGAAAGATGAAACAATAAAACAGAAGCAGGATAAATATATGAACAAAGCATCAATGTAGTATACTGTAAAAGAACATTTGTTTCTATATTTTACTCCAACTCTCTAAATAAGAATTAAGGAAACAAGGAGCTCCAGAAAAAGAGACAATTTCGACAGCAGAAATGAATCTTGGCCTTGGTACTTCTAATTTGTCAAAATCCATAATCTCAGCATTTTGGGAGATGCTTTTTGTGAACATTATACTGCTTCCTAACCAAAGAATTGATTATTGAAATTTCGTATTGTGCTGTGTGGATATGAATCTCCTCTCTCTTGTTCTTCTTAAATCTGTTCCTGGTTACCGTCCTCAGTAATCCCAAATAACCCAAATTTGATAATTCTCAGCCTATTTTACCTTAACCTTCATCACTCCAATACCATCCTTGTTTTTGTAACAACCAAATAATTCCTCATTGGCAACACCTCTACCTCTAAAATTGGTAAAATCATGCACATGTTCTTCTCGCTCTTACTTAGGCCCCTTTCATATGGCACTTTGCATTATAGGTCAGCCTAAACCATGAAAATCATTGGACAAATGTGGAAATACAAACAAACTTCAACACATGCAGTAAGCCACCACCATCATGAAAAGCTGGAAATTTGGAGATTGAAGAGTCACCATGTACTGTCACCCACACTCTCACACTCAATATCATCATGTGCCATGCAGTCTATGCATACAGAGAAATAGGACACATATACATAAATAACTGCAGATGACATACGGATTTACATCCTTTTGAAGCATTGGCAGAAGAATCTGAAGTGTCAGCGGTATCATTGCAGAATGTGAAGCAACTGATGGAAGCAAACCCAAGACTTTAAGCTGCATATGGGAAATAAAACAAAACTTCCCTTATGGAGGATCAAGCTTTGTCAGTATAAACATACACAGTATATGAATTTCAGGTCCAAGGCAATATCTAATATCTCACCTGCCTATCACGAAAATCATTATATTTTTCTTTAGTTGATAATAGATGATTGTAGAAGAGAATCATAAGCAACAACGGAACACCAAGCTTAGGTTCAATGTTATTGCCAATAGCCAACAGATCGATAGCAGAGTTTCCCATTTGATGCAAGAGACAGACACTAGCAACTGCACAAAGTATTACAGGCATCTCTGCAAGGACAAACAGAATAGAGGATATGAAATTCCAGAAATGACTTCATATTGGATTGGGTCTATTCTAAGAACACAATCCAATACCCAATTTGTATGATTAGGGGAATTGTTGCATTTTAAGGCCTTCTGATTTTCTAGGTAATGACACTTAATTAGAGATATATTACAAAATAACCCCTTCAATTACAGAAAACTTATAACCGCACCCCCCCCTTCCCCCCAAAAGAAATTTAGAAACGTATACTCTCAGCCTTAGGGGATAATGTTCATGCAATAAACCGATAATATGACCATTTCTTTTAATTTTTTAAATCAAGGGCAAAATGGTCAATTCTACCATTTGGGCTTTTTAACATAGTACACTTAAAGGAGAAGTCTTTGTAATCATGAAAGCGGAAGATGAGAAGTTCGTAATTCAGCTTATTCAGAAGTGATTCAAGTGTAAATAAACATAGGAGGCCTTTACCTGTAAGATATATTTCTTCTGACTGAGCGATGGTTGATGTGGATTTGTGCTTTCCAATAATTCCTAAATAATACTCCCTTACAGAGGAAGCCCAAACTTTTAGTTCACAATGCTTTTCACTCCCATAGACACCACCATCAGAAAAAAAGATTAACATAAACCAAACCATGCAACGACAATTGATCCTGCAAAAGACAGTTATCCACAGCAAAAAGTAGGATTGTTTTAAAGCCTTAATAAGATGCTGCAATGGAAGAATTATTTTAAGTTGATCTCCCAACTCCTGGAAATTATGTAGTTATATATCAATAGTGTTAAATTTATAAGGGAACTAAATAAGAAGAGAAGCATGCAACCCTTGTTTAGGACATTGCATATACCATGGCAACAGCATATATGCCAGTTGCCATTAGTTTAAATCAAAAGGACAGAAAACATAAGATAAGAAAATAAGTTTTTTCCAGATTAAAGTTGGCAAAATCTTGGTCAGAACAATATATCTAATGTTGAACTCATACTTTTTGCATGTTACTATTTATTATATTTTATTTTAAATCAAAATGGAACTTGCAACATGATAGAGTAAATGAAGACTTTCACCCTAGGGAGCTCATGTTTATCTTCATTTATAATAATCCGAATCTTTTATTACTTAAAGATTTCTTGAAATGAACAATGTATTGGTTTTCTGGCCTAATTAATGGCAAGGTGACAGGTTAGTCAGCCAACACAGAGCACTCAAAGCACTATTTTCTGTGTGGAAGATAATCGCTATACCTCAAACCAAAGATTCCTTAAAAACCTAAACGTGATGCGTCCAGGAGTAGTGATTGAAATATGCTTCCCCTCTGTAACTCCTTTCTCCTTTGGTGCAATCATTAAATTAGCAGCAATCTTTCCCAGAATAGAAAGTAAATCAGTGGCAGTTTGTTTGACAAATCTCGATGGCGAGGAAACAAGTGCAAGCACGGGAAAAATAAACAGAAGCTCTTCACTCAATTGACTTGGAAAAGCACCGACTCCATGTTCTGCAAAAGCAAGCAAATTATGACATTGAGAAAACATAATATACACTAATCAGGAAAAAGAAAAGAAAACAAAGTACCAAGGCATTCAATCACATAAGCATGCAAGTATGAAAAATATTCCATATAACATACTCATGAAACTGACATCGTCCTAGATGATAGAAGATTATCAACCAATTGCAACGAGACTGTAATTCATCTGGGAATAGTTGACTAAGAGTGAGAGAAAATAAAATTTTGATGCAGCAGTAATTGGTAAGGATGTATATTGTGGCAGAAATGTAGCATCACAATAAGGTGGAACCAGAAAGGACCGCAAATGTGGTGCATGTAGGCCTATGATTATCGAGCCATTGGTGGCTTGGCTTTTCATTTTCAAGTGTACTTTTTCCACATCAGAACCACTGAATGCAAAAAATGATCAGAGATTAATAATGGCAGAATATAACTGTACCATTCTCATTCTTCCATCTTAAGAGAAACAAAACCAGTTTCAATATAGAATACTGTTCATGTTCAAGCTCCGACTGAACGAGAATTGGGAACAAGGATAACAATAGTGACGAAAGTTCAGTCACATAATTAAGGCCAAGCTCTTTCTGGGCGACCAATAAATGCCTTGTGACATCTAAAATTTTCTCAACCCCACCCGAGCACTTGGAAAAATCTCTGTGTTGCAATAAAACTGCGTCCAGCAGTTCCAAGCCACATAACTGAGCTTCATGAACAAGCTGATTACAAAATCAAATGAGTAAACAGGAAGCATAATTGTTCATAAATAAAACGTAGGAGATCCAGAGATTGGCATCAAAAGAAATGTGACATTTTTTATAACTAACTTACCGATCCCATCCCAACCAACTGCCTCAAAACCACCAGATATGCATCCACCAAGCACTCAAAGATATAAGAAACATTTGTAACCTCCTGCAAAATGGATGTAGCAGCAAGGAAGAACTTCAGAAACTTTAAGGATAATCTAATCTAGTTCATAAGCTATGTTTCCACAGCCATATGTTGCTTACTCCAAATGAAAACCAAGAGAAGACGAATTAAAATTGCACTATTTCGAGCAACATTTAAGCTTACTTCGGCATTATTACTTGGGAAATATTTGAGACGCCCTGTCAACAGCCTAATAATGGGAACGGCCTCCAGGGGAAATGAGCAGCAGAATGCAGCCATTGTGGACATCAAGTTCCTCACAAACGCGGAACCGGGACTTGAAGTAGGAACTTTTATAATGGAATAATTCAAGAAAGGGCCCAAGAAATCACAGACAGCCTCCATTCCTAGATGTTTACACTTGGTCATAAATATAATTACTTGTCTCACAAGCTCGCCTTGAACTTCAGAACCGCAAGAAAGTATCTGCCACCCCAATATAAATGCATCACATTTTGATCAAGTAAACTAACTCCTACCGAAGAAACGTAGGGTTTCAGATAAGTATATAGGATATAGATTGACTGCAAATAGTGCAGTATCATTGGTGTGATGGCAATAATACAAAAAACGACCAAAAAAAAAAACTTGCCTATCCACTAAGATAAATACTTTTTCCATTTCACACTCCATTAATATCCAGAAATCCATAAAGGAAACGGGAGAAGTAAAACAGAAATCCATGACAACTGAATTTACATGCATTTCATACTCAACTCCAAAGTAGTTTTCCAATATAATGGAGTATCATGAAAAGAAAACGAAATCCAATAATATAAAACTGGTATGTCTAGGTTGCATAATCGCTTTTTTTCTTTAGGGTTGATTATATGGACATCCTTCCAGAGTCACGTTTTCATGTTTTTCCTTAGGGTTGATGGACCTCCTTCGGGAGTTACTGTAATTACGAAATATATTTGTCTAACATTTGAAATTATCGAAATCTTTCAAATTTAAGGTGTGTACATTCTTCCGGTAATCCTAACAAATAGGCATAAGGACATGGATGTATAGAGATGTTCTTTTGGAACCACGGGAATATATGAGGGTTGCATTAACATTCTCTGTCTACTTGTTCTATTTGTTGAATTACTCTCAAGAGTATGTTTGTTTTCATAATGGATAGCAGAATTGATTCAACCATGAAATCAACAAAAAAGGGCATTGCTAACTTCAAAGTAAATGAGGTTTCCTTCAGATCAATTGGTGAAAATCTTTACAATTTGGAACAATATTTAAAGAGCTAATATTACAAAATTTAGAGCGAATAAATTGTAAACTAGGTATATAATACAAATAGTACCACCTTACAATTGAATCTCTTGCGAATTCTGGTTCATTCCAAAAACACCATCCAACAACTTTTCCGTAATGTTTATAACTCTCGACTACTAGGTCTAAACAATACCCTTACCTTGACGAATGGGTGATTCTCCGACGAGTCAAACCGGAATGAAGATGGCTTTTGTTCGAAACCAAGTCTAGTGAGCAACCCAATCGCTTTGACGAAAACACCAGTGAATTGCGGAGTAGAGGACTCCTCGAGAGCGGACTGCAGTTCCAGCAACCCAGTGGAGATATCCAATTTGGTGTCCTTAACGAGGCGGCAGAGTTCCCGGGTTGACTGATCGACAACAGCCGGGGAGGCGGAGCGGAGACAGCGGGTGACGGCATCCCAACCGTGATTGGAGGGCGGGGCGGAACGGAACTTGTCGAAGATTGAGATGACGGCTAGTTTCTGGAGTGAAGGTTGGGGTATTCGAATTTTCTCTAGGAGTGGAGCGTATGAATCCATTCTGAGTTAAAGTCGGAAAGAGAGGCAAATCGCCCTACGTCGGGGTTAAATACTTTACCCAGGGTCCACCGGTAGTAGGAGGAAACGATACAGCGGGGATGAAAATCAACTGTGGCTATTTTTACTAGAATTAAATTCATTTTGACCTCATTTGATATGAAAAACTATCAAAAATATCTTTGTGAAAATTTAAATATTAAAAATCATCTTTCAGACACGAATAAATATTTATACTATATACTGATCAATTTAGAAGTATTTTTTTAAATGTACAAGACTAAAATACCCCTCATATATCTATAAATTACCTATAATATATTTATTATTATATTTAAATAATATATTAATACTAAAATACAATTAATAATATATATATATATATAAAAAAAAATGCAGCATCGGCTTCGCAGAAAGGGACCCTTGGGTGACGGTCACCCAGGGTCGGAGGGCGACGCCGTCGCCCTAGAGGGCGATGGGCGTCACCCATCTCCCAAATCTAGGAGGGCGACGCCCAGAGACGGCCATCGCCCAGAGTATCCGCCTGTGGGTGACGTCGTCGCAACGTTGCCTAGACGGGGTGGAGTTGGCGTCGCTGTCCCCCTCTACGGGAGCGATGGGGGGGAGGGCGAAGGGGGGAGGGGGATGGGGTGTGTGTTATTTTTTTTAAATAATAATTTGATGAATATAAATAATAATAATTATTAATTTTTATATATAATTTAATTTAATTATATTGTATTATTAATAAAAATGTTTATATATTATTTTAAGATTTATCAATATAATATACATAATATTATATATTATATATAATATTTAATATTAGGTTGAGAGAGAGAAGGGCAAAAATGTCAAAAAAAAATGCACTTTTTAGATGCCCAAACGCAGACAACGTGTGTGCATAATAAAACTTCGCCTCATGGGGTATTTTAAACTTCGTTTTATATCACAAGCGGTGTAATTGATATTTTAATTTTCATAGGGGTCTTTTTGAATATTTTCCATATCGTTGGGGGGTTTTTGTATTTTTCCCATTTTTACTAGGTTGGATTGGATTCGGCATCCAATTTAATCCAAGCTTAGTTCGATGTTTTATACTAAAGCATTCAAGTTTTCGGGACAATTTACAAATTACAGCATAAAATATTACTTGACTTGGAATGAAACGATGGGAAAATTATCCCATCTTTATCTCGTTTTGGGCCAAGTGGGGAAAGTAAGGAGAATTATAATCTAGATTGAGTTGTTTGAAACTGAACTAATTATATGCTAAGTATGCTTGTTGTTTTGTCTGGTTCAATAATACCGCTTATCCTAGCGAGTTTTACGGACCTACTGGACCAGAAGCTTCTCAGGCCCATATATTGATTATATGATTGACGTATAGTTTAATAAAAATGACGAATCATATGATAAGTGTATCACATTTACTTTATAATTTATTTGGTTCAACTAAATCTAGTTCGAGTTAGAATTTACCTAATTTAGGAAAAAAATTCCAAAAGTCATATTAGATATTTTGCATGGTTAATTACACGTAAACCACTCATCTCTCGGGCAATAGGTAAATAAAATTTTCAGGTTGTGCTTACTTGTAATTGACCTAAAAAATGAAAATTATCGAAAAAGAAGGTGTTGAATAAGAAAATAAGTTAAAAAGAAAACAAAAAAGGGAGAAGGGGAGGTGGAAGCGACTGGTTTTGAGGAGGGGGGAGGGGGCGGCGACGCGTCTAGTTTGAAGGGGGGAGGCAAGGCAATTGGTTGAAGGGACGACAACGCATCTGGTTTGGGGAGGTGGGCAGCGGCGACGAGACGAAAGTTGAGAAGAGAGCGACGACGAGGGGCGACGATTAGGGTTGGGGATGGTGTGGTGGCGTAGGCAATGTCGGCGACGATGTGGAGGGTTGGGAGGGAGGCGACAGTGGTGGAGCAGAGGATGATGGATTGGACGGGGGAAGGGGATGGGGTGCGATAGCCAGTTGCTGGGTGTTTATGTAAATGAAAAAGTATATTTATTAAGATATTATACATAAAATAATATTTTTACTTGTTAATATGATTTGTATATATTACAAATATTAATAAATTATATATATAACATATTAAATAAAAAAATAATTTTTTTTTCTTAAAAATTATGCATTGTTGCAAGTGAGACGCGTGCACCACAGCATTCCCACTAAGAGGGTAAATCGCTTCAATTTTAAAAATACATGAAAATAATTTGATTTCATGTATTTGGTTTTTTTTTTTTTCCACATGGTATATTTGCACATCATTTACTCATATAAGAAGGATAGCTTGCATTTTTCCAAACAAAAAAAGGAAAAATAATTGACATTATCCGAAAAAAATGCTGTAAAAAGAAAGAAAAATAACAATGCGAATGTTGCAAATAACTGAAATGATAATTGATCAAAGTCATTTCATAGGGGTAAGTAAGCGATAAAAATTACAGTAGGGGTAAGTAAGCCATAAAAATTACAGTAGCATAAATACCTGAGGAAGAAAAAAAAACTATATTACATTGCATCGTGATTGTGCTAAATTACAACTTGACTAATAAAAAAAGTTGAGTGAATCTCATTTTGGTACCATCAGTAATATAACTTTCGTCTACTCTCAATCTCTCATCCAACATATTTTGAATATTAAATCAATTATCATGATTAATCACATATTTCTCATTTCAATCATCAAACCCAATTTCATTTTAATTTTTCCACTGAGATAAAATAAAATAAGATAAAAATATGAAAGGAGGACGGTTTAGATATCCTCCTAACATGAGGATGGTAAAATCTGATCTCCTTGGCTAAAAAGCTAAATGCAAGAACAGAACAGCAAGTAGATATACGTACGTTACAGAGAACGAGAAGAGAAGATGATGAACGGGAACAGCCATCCACCTATTTTCATTGATTTCAAAGTGTTTTACATTATATTCTCTGATGGACCGGTCCATCACATTCTACGTACAGAAAACCAACAAAACTTAAAACTCCCATTACACCAGCACACTCACACACACGTACAAAACTTAAAAGAGAGAAAATAAATAACAATTCTGCATCATTATTGATATTTCCGGCCATGGATGCCGCAGCTTCACCGGCCGCTCTTCAAGTCCGCCCGGCAGTACCTTCTCGTCCTCCTTCCTTGGCCGTGCTCTTAATCGCTTCGCCCGCTTGCTTCGTCTTCTCGCCCACATACATAGTCCCCTCCTGCACGCGTCGCTTCGCGTAGTCCAACGGCTCCTGCCCCGTCGCCCGCCTGAATGAATTCAGAACCCAAGAAAGCGACGAAAGCCCCGTCAGCCCAAAAGCCCCGGACGTCAAGAACGCAGTGACTGCGCCGGCGATGAGGATGGCTGCGGGAACCAGAACAGGGCTGAAGATCACGAAGACTGGGGTGGCGACTGCAAGTCCGATAAGGGTCCCGACGAGCGTAATCCCAGCTAGACAAAGGAGGGTGCCGCTGATGGGAAGGAGGGTGATTATGGCGAGAATCTGAGCGGTAGAGGGCCCCTTTTGAGGGAGGAGAGACTTGACGCCGCCTTCATAGCGGTGCGGCTGCTGGGGGTGGACTTGGATTTGGTGGGGGTATGGACGGTCACGGTCGCGGTCTGCCATGGAAAGGGTGGCGCGTCGTCAGAGAATATGAGAAAGAGATTTGAAATTAAGAAGAGGATGATGATGATGATGATGATAAGTGAGGTGGAGGTATAAAAAGAGAGGGGGAAGTGCAACGTGTTGGAGTGCATGTGTGAGGTGAAGAGGAGAGTGCTTGCATGAGATACAAGTTTCATGTCGGTCTCGCCACATTTTTTTCTTTGTTTTTTCGTCCCTTTTAGTTTTCCTCCTGTGGGCGGTATTCTATGGGATGGGCTCGGTTCAGGCCCATTTGATTTCCAAGAATCTGTTTTGAGCTGTTTACGATTTGGGCCAATTTTAATAAGAATATACTATGTTATCATTTTGGGCTGGGTGGGTTCTTATATGTGCAGTTTTAGGCCCATTATAATGAGCATATATTGTGTTGTCATGCTATTTGATGCGAGCAAAAAATGTGGTGTTCGATCCAGTTAGAGTGTAAATTAATGAAGTAAAATGCAAGAAAATAAAAAAGTAAAGATGAGAGTGGTATTCCTCGTTTTGTGTGTATAAATGAGAGATTGATGTTGAAATCAAGTTGTAAGTATGAATTATAAGTGTTCCTTCAAACTTAAGTGGTAGCATGAAGGTGAAAATGGATAATATAGGCTCAAGTTGTAGTGTCGAGGTACAAGTTGTCATAGGAGGGTAAAAACTTGTCTTCTTCTGCTAGGGGATCTCTATTTATAGACAATATTTAGTTGGTTGGAGAAGATTACGGATTTGGGGGAGCATGACCTCAAAGTTATTAGATAAGACTGCATCCCCCTCAGATTCGGTGGAGAGTCCTAAGCGGGTGGAGGATCCCCCCCGAATTTGGGGGAGGGCAGTTGGAGGCCCGCGATTCTCTGGGTGTAGTTAGAGTAGATGAGAGTATTTTGGATGTCTTCCCGAATTTTCAGGAGGCGGTTGAAAAGATGCCTTCTTCCAGCTTGAGTCCAATTTTTTAGGGTTTATAGTACTTCTCTGGAGGCGTCGCGTGTCCCTGAGGGAGTTATTGGTCCCTCTCCGATTCTGTGAGGAGTGCCTCTAAAGATCCTACGTGGATGTCACCTAGGTGAACCGTGGACGCCATGTGAGAGGATCTTTGACTTTGACTGGGGGATTTTAAGTTTATAAACTTCCTTGTGGGCCTGTGAGGGCTTTTTGGATTGGAGCCCTCTCAGAATTGGACCATTTGGCCCTCTTTGAATCAACTCATTTTTATGTACATCACTATTCTTGCTACCTATTACCTTCAATTAATTGTTTTATTTTTTTTTCTTTACTCCAAATTATTTAAAACTGGATAATTTTCAGCCAAATATGAAAATTATTGATACTGTTTGGGAACAGAAATTCGGAGCTTGATGCAACATGTGAAGTTGCTTGGTGTTGCTGCAATTTTGCATCCAAAAGTTTCTAATACAAACAAAACATTGCTGAAAGGAAATCTTGATATTTTCTATCTGTACTAGTATAAAAAGAAAAATCTTTTTTATTCATAAATCGTGATTAATGATACTGTGATACTAAATTTTTGGTTGTATCGATAATACTCCTAATTTAATTTTCTTTTCTTTCTATTTTTATGAAATATCACAATGTGTTGATTTATATATATATATTTTTTTTCTTTATTTATAATAATTTTAATATATTTAATATTATTTTATATATACACAGAAACGACGTGCCACACTCACTAGTTGTAAAAAAGAAAAGAAAGATTATTAGGTTCATGTGAGGCTTTTTTAGGCTTTCAAATCAATCAAATCGCAGGTAATTGAGAGATTGCTAAAATTTGGTTAAACGTTGGAGTTGGAGTTGGGGGGGGCCTTAATGGTGGAGACTGGACTTGGGGATTCCTGGGCGGTTGGGAGGGCCCGATCCTCTGAGATTGACTGACGAGACTCTTTACTTTGATGAATCCCACCCCCAAATTAATGCCCAACTGCAAATATTTTTATTTAACTCAAATTTCATGTGATTGAATTAGCCAGGTAACAAGCGTAGTTAATTTATAATGTAATTGGTCATTTTTGTAAAATTATATATTAATTATATAGTCATTATATTACAATTATTACATAACTAGTTCAAATTTAATTAAATTCGACTCGAACGAGAATTTTCTATCGAGATCACACGCTTGATCTTTTGATATATGTCTATAAACAAGATGTGATATCTATACTTTATCTATACTATTATATAAAGAAAATCCCCTCTATCTATACTATTATATAAAGAAAATCCCCTCTATACTCACAAGTGGCGGTTACTTACACCGCTGCACCATTTTTTGCAAGGTCAAATATGCCCTTCAACCGATACTATAACCAACTTATTTAACTTCCAAAGTTTCATTAATTAATAAATTAATTTATATTTATATTTTGCTCTTATTTATAATAATAATAATATATTTTAAAGTGTAAAATAATATTTATTATATTCACGCAGGGATGGCGTACCACAACAGTTAGTTATTATTGAAAAGCACCTCTTTGGTGTCTCAAAATTTTTTGTCTGCTATTTTTTTTTATTTTTTAAATTATTTATATATTTTTTTCTTTTCTCAACCTACAAATCTCTCTCTCTTTCTCTCTCTCCCACTCTTCTCTTAATAACTTCCCACAATTTTTATCTTTTTACTATTTTTTATTTATTTAACTCACATGAATATTGTAAAAAATTAACAATTATATTATTTATATTTTGAATTAATTGCACACACATTTGAGTGTGTCATACACACTAGTGTTTAAAATTCACCAGTCTGATTATTAATTTTTTGTAAGTTCAAATTATATTAATAGGAGAATTAATCGACTAGTGTTTGATTTGTTTATGTTACAAATATATAGTATAATAATTTGTACTTACATTTAATATTTGATATATAATAGGAGAATTTGATATATAATAAGTTAGAAAATGTGTAGCCTTCAATATAAGTGTACATTAAAAAGATTAGTAACCAACTTACTCCAATACTTGACCTTTTTTCCTTTGAACTTTTGCTTTTTTTTTTTTCTCATCAAATGTTATTTTCAAATGAATTTAAATCACCAAAAGGAAATGTAAAGTTTTTTATATTTATTTGATAGCACGCGTGATTTACTTTATATGAGAAAAAAGAGATAGACAATATATTTTGATGTTGAAAGTGTTCTGCTAATAATTTATTCCTACATCAAATTAAGTGAGTTCCCCCCCCCCCCCACCCCCCACCCAAACCCCTGCACCACCCTACTACCCTAGCCCTAGGGGGACCCCTAATTAGTTGACATCCATATGTTTTTTCCAATACCAAACATTTAAAAAAATAATAATAAAATATGTTGTTCTAAAAAGCGCTTTTTCTTGTAGGCCAGTGGGGACGAGGGTTATTGTTGTGCTACTATTGATAAACTACGATATGGTCGTGTTTGCTTTTTAACATAAATCGCTATTTTGTTTCTTAGATGGTTAAGTTGTAAAAGTAATAAAAATGGGTAGGTGTTGTACCTTTTGCTTCATAATAACAAAATATTAATCCTATTGAGTTTCGATTTTTCTTCCTTATTAATTTATAACTATTAAATGATAATGTTAGACACTCATCTGAACAAAGCATTTATAGTTTATATCTTACGATTCATGAATGATTAATTAAAAAATATCTCATATATATATTTTTTTTAAAAATTACTATCTATTTCTTATAAGATTGATATTTTTAAATGAACCAACGTACAATGATTACAATATTTCGTACACAATATATCAATAATTCTAAATCAATCAACAAATTCAAACTAAATAAAAAAGCTATATACTTTTTTTAAAAGTAGACTAAATAGCTATATCTACACCTTGACTTGTGAGACCTCAATATCACTACTCATAATTTTGAGGACTCAATTTTTCATTAGAATATGCTTATTCATTATTTTCAATACTGTAAGAATATCGTAACACCATGGAAATAAGGTGCAAAATTGCACCCATCAATTATATATGTAAATTTAGTAATGATGTCCTATTTCGGTAGTTCAAGTTGTGATCCTATGAAAAAATTTGATATTATGGATTTGAGTTTCACTAAATATGCGAATACTTGTCTTATTTAATGTGAGTTTATAATAATTTATTTCATTATTTTATATTATATAGATGTATTGTCGACCCGATGATCGTTGAATTTATTGAAGTATTCATAAAATAATATAATTACCACTTTTATTAAATATTATATATATATATATATATATATATGTTACCTGTGCGTATGCATGCAAGTGCTGTTGGTTCACGTTGGTTCACATGGGAGAAAAATCTTTTCTGGATTTTTTGACTGTTGGTAGACAATGACAATCATATTAGGGGAGGGGAGATGCTCGGAATTCAAGCATAAAAGAGATTGAGTTATTTTTAAATAATCGTGTGGAAAACTCAGGAGTTATAAAGTCAATTTATTCTAGTGTTAGTTTTCGTCCTTCTTGACTACAAAGTAGAGAGACCAAGGAACAAAAGCTGAAACATGTTTGAATTTCTGATCCCCTAATCTGCGACCATAATTTTTGGTATATTTTCATTGATTCGTAGCTTGGTGGATCTATAGTTATAGGCTAGGTATATATATAGCAATACTATTGATGCCAGAGAAAAATGTGGTGTTGGATCTAATTAAGGTATAAAATAATAAAGCAAAATACGAGGAAATAAAATAGTGTAAATGTGTGAATCGAAAGTATAATTTCTCATTGTTTGCGTGAACAAATGATTGATTGATATTGAAATCAAGCTCTAAGTACGAATTACAAGTGTTCTTTCTAGCTAAAGTAGTAGGATCAAGGTGAAAGCTGTAGAATATATGCTCAAGTTGTAGTATCAAGGTACAAGTTGTCATTGGAGGGGAAAAAAACTTATTTTCTCCTACTAGGGGAGGTCTTTATTTATAGGCAATCTTCAGTTGGTTGAAGAAGATTATGGATTTGAGGGAGTATGACCTGAAAGTTGTTAGATAATGTTGCATCCCCCACAAATTTGGTAGAGTGTCCCTAGTAGTTGGGGCATCCACCCTCCCTTGAATTCATCAGGGGAGAGCGGTTGAAAACCCATGATTCTCTAGGGGCAGTTGGAGTCTGCTACAGATGAGGTATTTTGGATGTCTTCTCAAATTTTCATGGAGGCGGTTGAGGGTCCCCCGAATTCTGAGGAAGTGGTTGAGGAGATGCCTTCTCCCAATTGGAGTCCATTCTTTTAGGGTTTATAGTACTTCTCTCTAGAGACACCACATGTCTTCAAGAAGGCTGTTGGTTCTTATCTGATTCTATAAGGAATGCCTCTAAAGATTTTACGTGAATGTCACCTAGGTTACCCGTGGATGCCATGTGATAGGAGCTTTGATTTTGGTTAGGGAATTTCAAGTCCCTAAGCTGCCTGTGGGCTGTGAGATCTCTGGGATCGTGGCCCTCTCATATTTGGGCGGATTGCTCTTCCTTTTGGCCAATATATTTATTTATTGATGGGGGAGGGGGGACAGACTCCGTAAGTACTCTACTTGGATTGGGCTTCCTGGGGACACGAATTGGGTCCCCTTGGGAGCACTTTGAATCTAATCTCTTTCTTTCTTTTGTATCGTTTCGATCAACCCATTTTTATGTACATCAACTATTATATTATGTTTTTCATAATTTCATTAGATTAATATAACTTTAATTTTGTAAATTTTGTATTACGAAATAAAAAATTGCTCATGACATGTTATAATTCCCATTCTATAGAAAAATAAATAATTATAACTTAAGAAAAATGAAAAATCAATATTATCTACCACAACCAAACAAAACGAATAAAAAATATGTTTTGATCACGATTAATTAAAGTGTACCATAATTTTAGTTATAGTCAAAATATTTACTATGAATTTTAGCTACAACTAATGATTTGATCTAGTTTGTAGAATGGTCGTTGTATGGACGTGGTTAACTAATATTTATTGTTATTTTTAATTTTTAACCACAATAATTAATATAAAAGAAAAACTCATATTTGTCGTAAATATATATCGTATTATCTCTTGGAATCCCAACAGTACATAAAGCTTCTCCTCACAGTTTATTTTATCTATATATATATGTGATCATATATATAACTATAGAGAAGATAAGAAGTGTGAACACTGATTCTTTGAATCATTCCATAATCTTTCTTCCTTTGATTTATATATATTTTTTTCATTGATTAGACATAAATTTATACATGGCTTTTACATTATTTATGTTTCTTCTCTTTGTCGGGAACTGAGACTTCCAATCAAGCCAGAATTTGAAGGACTGTTTAACTAATTTACAACAAATAATATTAATAAGATCATCCAATAGAGTTGAAGAATAAGTGAAGCAGTAGATTTGATTGTACAATCTGTCCCACAAACCGATAAGATGTATTGTCCGTATTCTTGCATTCATTTTTCTTATCTGATTAGGTTGGATTAACTTAATTACATGTATTCTCTTGAAACTAGGGTTGTAAATAAATCTAGTTAAGTTGAGCACACTTGAGTTAAGCTCAAGCGAACATTAATTTGAGTCGAATACGAATTGAGCTCGAACAATGAAATTTTTTAGCATATTCTATGATCCTTTTATTAATCGAAAACATTTGTTCAAGTTAAATTTAACCAATTTTAAACAAGCTTTTGTCAATCAATTTCAATTGAGCATCGATCGAGTAGCTTGTTTTATTTATGAATCGATGCTCAACTGTCAAAGTGACTAAAACCCTTAAGAGACCAGATGAAACCTGACAAGTGGAAAAAATTTCCCCTACAGTTTTTATGGGAAAATGTTTTTTTGATCCCGTAAAATTAGGGTATTATTTATTTTGGTATCACTACTTAGGTAGGTAGTTATTTTAGTCTCATGAAAAATGTTTTTCAGTCTTTTTTATTCCAAAATGTCATGTGCCTTGCACATGGGATATGACATTTTTGGACAAAAAAATTGAAAAACGTGACATTTTGAGACCAAGAAAATTGAAAAACGTGTTTTATGGGACTAAAATAATCACCTACCTAAGTTGTGGTACCAAAACAAATAATGCCCTAGTATTACGGAATAAAAAAATATATATATATTTTGCCCCAGTTTCCATATTGAAACCCATGGTCTGAACATAACGTGAACAACATTGCATAAAGCATATCCAAAACCCAAATCTTTAGAAGAACTAAAACAGTTAATTTTTTATATATATATATATATATATTGTCGATGATCCATCACCATATATTTCTTTATAGTAAAATATATCATTTATATATATAAAACATTATCTAAATAATTATACATCACGACAACGATGTCTCATATATATGTCTAATTAAGTACACACGAAATATATACTATGGCCCGAACAACAATATCTAGTAAGTAGTTGTTCTACAATTAATATTATCCCATAATTCGTATCGATAGTGATCAAATCACATCGAAATTATGGCTTAGCATTTGAAGGAAATTGGTCGATCGATCGACTTCCCAATATATGTACATGATGAACTTAATATTTAATTGATATATACTTAGCTGCTGCTGCTATCTCCACCTGCATCAGGCCCGGGACGAGCAGTACTATTCCATGGGCAAGAATATGGAGAAAACCCTGAATTCGGGTCGAACGAACCCGATCCATAATCCACCGATCTCCTCCCAAAACCATGTCCATAATTATTATTATTACTCCTCTGCTGATTGTTGTTCATCATAATTGGCGGGTTGATAGAAACAAGATCAGGATCATGATAGGGATGGTTTTGATCATTGCCGACGTAACGCATTAAATCGGCGTTGGTGGCGTCGAGTTCTTTCTGAAGGTTAAGGACTTGTCTTTGGAGGACAGAAATGGCTCCAACACAGCCGTAAACAGGATCTTTGAGGCGGGCGTCGGCTTCGTATGCAAGAGAATTGACAGCGTCTTCTCTTTGATGAGGGGGGATGTCGTTGAGCAGCTTGCTCACGTTGCTGGCGCCGAAGATTTTGTGTACATTGATGAACTTAGTGGGCTCCTCTGGCGGAAAGTAGGGTGCAAAAATGCAGCCGGGCAGGCATTTTCGCCGCAGGAACTTGCAGGCAGCGCAGGGAGGGTTTGAATAGCTGCTGCTGCTGGAAGAAGCCATATATATTGATCTGCTACAATATATGTGTAATTCAATTTCATCAACCGCATGAACTACAAGGATCAATCATCACATTTTTGCTAGTTTTTGATCTCACAAACAAATATATATAATGGTGCAAATAATTCTTGATTCATGTTTGATCATACCTCAAAAAGACCACTGATTAACAAGAATTAATCAAGAAAATAAGAGGAGAAAAACAAGTTTGAGGTATGCAAACCTTTCTTTCTCCCCCTCAACGTACACAGATCATATATGTATATATATAGGCAAAATCATGATGATTTACCCTTCTAAGACTAAAGGGTTTTTGATCGACCATGAAAATTTAAGCAGGAAGCGAAACAATTAGAGCTGATTTTTGGTTTTCATCTTGAGGAACTAATACCCCTGAACCTCTATACACACAAATCAAAGTGAATGCTTCATACTTGTGTATATTTCTCAGGGAATTCACTGCAGTTTTTGTGGTAATTATACACAGAAAGTGTGTGCTCGTTTTGTCCTTTTTTGTGCTGGAAATACACAATTAATATGTGTGTGTTGAATTAAGTAGATATCTGACTTTTTTTTTTTTTTTTTGCTTAAATTACAAAATTAAGAGAAAGTCACAGAACCTAATTGTTCCTGCTTTGGTTCATCTAAAATGTCCTGCAAAAGAGATTAAGGCAAAAAAGAAACATAAGGATTTTGATCTGTATTTAAAGTTCAAATTAGTAAAGAAAACTGGGCGCAACATACCTCATTAACTGGATCTCTATATCTTGATTTGCAATTCCCAGCAATTAATCCAACTGCAAGAAGAAAACCTTAATTTCCCCTTTTGTAGAAAATATATATATGCCTGGAATAATTAAGTTGAGAAGAAACAACAATTAATAAGGGTTTTCTTTCTTCAGAAGAAAAGGAAGGCAGTACTGTGTTTAATTATCTGGATATAGATATACATAAATATCCTCTCCTTTCTTCTTCTTGTTTATAGAGCTGCTCATGTTTCCACCCATGAATGATTCTTCTCTCTCAGTCGTAGTCGTCGCCCAGATCAATATTTATATATACAAGTGTTTGATTTGTTGTTGCTACATATGAAAAGAGTAGAAAAAAGGAAAACCCTAAAAGCAAGAGAGTAGAGAGACAGTAAATGAGCTGCAGTAGCAGGGAATGTAAAGCAAAAGTCTCTTTCCTCTCTCAGGGTATAATTAATAAAGCTGCACACTAGTTAAAACATTAATTCAGCCACTCACCCTCACCCCAATACCAACATATAAATTGGAAATTTTTTGCCCCAACTAGAATTAATCGAACCAAATCAATTACAAAACAAATGTGGTAAACTTGCTATGTGATTGATTACTTTCCCTAATAAATTAATCATATAACAATTATATTGCACTTATCATATGACTGATTCAAGTTTGGTAGAGCTGAATTCGAACTAGAATTTCCCCCATAAATGTACATTAATGATATACAGACTTAATTTCCTACTGTTTCCAGGTCTACTTATCCATATTGCTTCCCCAATATTTCCAGTTACATCCATCATTATGTTTCACACATTATTTCCGATATTTTTTTTTTTACATTATTTAAATTAGTATAGACGAACCATTTTCCAAATTAATTACAAAAATTCCTCGTCCTTTGGGTCATTTATTTGTTGAAAAAATTGATCATATTGTCAAAAGCAATATGAAAGTAACTCCTTTTCATGTACGATCGACATATCTATTGATTTTCAACAGGTTTTTATATTGAGAAAAGTTGGACTAGTGGGGAGAATTAATTAGGCCACTGCATTATGCCTAACTAACCTTAATTTGACAGTACCAGATTATCATCCCTAACCCTTAATTTACCCCTAAGGTAATTACACAGAATAAACCATCTTCTTTCTTCATATATAAACGTCTGTCCTTTCTAATTACATTTAATCTAATTAATTTCTACGATTAATTCAAAGTCATTAATTAAGCCAAATTTTGTGTAGCTAGCAGGTACAATGTCTTAGGAGGTCGTGTCATAAACTGTCTTTAATAAATAAGCCTTTAACAATGAGTTGTTTTATTTGAACAAGCCTCTGATGTTTGTGTCAAAACCTGCAGATTTGCAGTGCATATAAGTCAATGATGGATTGAGAAGAGAAGATTTTGTATGAGAGGAGGAATGATGAGAATTGAGGTAGCTGTTGCTCGCCGACATGCCCCATGTCGACATGTTGCGGGTAATGAGTATTTGTCAGAAAATAATAATGCAATTTAAAGACAAATCCTGTGCTCAAATAGCTTTGGGTCATGGGAGCCCGAAAGAGACAAGCAGATAAAGCTAGCCGATATTCAAAGGTTACCACAAAATATTATCGTCTTCTATTATATATGATTAATTACTATTTTCAAAAATTAAAAATAAATAAATACATAAAGTGCATAGCAGTAATTCAATTACGTAACAATTATAGATCATTGTCATTAGAAACGAGATCAAAACAATAGTTATAATATTTAAAAATCATTCCAATGATACCATTTCGTTACAGAAGCAAAGTATTAGACGTAATTATTAAAAATCATGATAAATCTTTTTTTTTTTTACATAAACATATATATATATATATTATATATTAAGAAACTTTACATAGTTGCTACAGAGATACCTAATTAATACTAACCGACCCAACACACGTATCTATTATAGGTACATTTTTTATCGCCAATAAGAAAATTGTCCAAAAAGTTTGGACAACCCGAGCAAACTGGAATTTAGTCAATTTCCATCTGCATGCTTGAAGAAGCTTCTTCAAATCTGTTTGATGATGATGCTCCAAGACGTTCAAGCTGTTGTTGATAAACATAGAATCAGTTTCAATAAGTAACTTTGCAATTTTCATTTCTTCAGCAAGTGATATTCCAATCCACAGTGTCCAAAGTTCTGCCATATTATATCTGAAAATCATGACAAATATTTAATTTCATGAAAAGTCTAGATTAATCATAGTTAAATTTATGCACGTTAGTTTTTTTTATCGTGGTTGATGGTATTGATTTGTAAACTCTACTCATTCATAATGCAAGAGAAGAAATAGTCCATTTTTCAATTACAGTGATGAAATTCGGAATATTGATGGAGAATCTTCTCTGTTAGATTCTATCAAAATTCAAATTAATCACATGATCGGTGTGATATACTATCTGAAAAAAATGAATTTTAGTGTCACATGCTCTTCCGACATTTGGTTAGTAGCTAGCCTTTCCTTTATATGAACGCGTGTTATATGAGTTTCTTACGTATAGAATAGTGATCCGCCCATTTTTGGACCATATAAAGCGTTTAATTAATACAAAAATTAATTAATGGAGAATAGTGGGTGTACGTATGTTAATGAGTAATGGAAATTAATATTCAAGAATTTGGGTAGATACAAATGCATGTATCTGCCTGCCTTTATATACAATCATGCAATATTAATGTATAAAAATGCGATATATATATATATATATAATTCAATCATATTGAATCATTAGCCCACTGCTTTTCTATAACACCAGCTGAATCATCTTTAACTATAATATGGAATACGATTCTTACATACATGATTCAAAATTAAAAACTAATCAAATATATGGACAATTCCAAATATTTGTCATTGGAATGTGAGTTAGAGCTAATAATATACATATGTAGTGACCGGCCTAGCTAGAGTTTGGCCTAAATATTTAATTTGGTAGGTAGCCTTAAGAAAGATTAAGTATTAAACAAACTTAGTTCCATAATTGGCTCCCCGAACTCATATTTGGATGCAGAACTAATGAAAGTGGCGAATAGGGAGAGTCGAATGCAAGTGCTAACTTATATTATTAAATTTAGTGAAGTATATATTACATAAAGAAAATATTAAATACTGACTTTTCCCGTCCCCTTCAAATTAAAATAAGTTGAAGTTTGGCCACTAATTAAGCAAGAATGAAGAATCTATTGGCGGCATGCTTTCAAGAATACTTTTACATAGATATATATTGTTTGAGTTTAATTGCAATAAGAAAGATGCGGATATGGATGAATAATGCAGGTCGTCCAATCAAGTGTGGTGCTAATGATTAGGGATCCTCGGCCCTCGCCCTCTATTTTGTTCACATTCAATATTTCTTTTTTTAAAGTAAATAAATGGATGAATTATATACATATATATATATAGGACAAGTATATATTAATGTGATTTGAAAGCAATTAACATTAAAAATAGATGAACACGCGTAAGAATTGAGTGCTAGAAGAATGTTAATTAAGGTCTGAATTATTGTGATTTGATCAGTTGGTTGGGTCCCATGAGTAATTGCTGCATTTTGCAGGGGCTCTAATTCTAAATGGGACAGATCTAATAATATGTCATGGCTACTAATTTGCTAACATATCTTCGTAGGAACAGCAATTTTGGCTTTTTAATTCTTACTTCTACAGGAAAAAAGAAGAGTTGCTGGGGCATCATTGTGTAATGATGAAGGCCACAAATATGAAACTATTCCATTCGCTTTATTTGGAATGATAGAACTGATCAATGCTGGGACACCCCATTATTCACAATTAGTTTTATTATTATGTCTTACATAAAAGGCAAACAAAATGAAGTTGCCTGAAGATAAAATGCAATGAAACCATCCTGTTTGCAGTACCAATGCCACCATGCTAACATATTATTATATCGAGCAGCTCTTTTGAAAATACAATGATCAATTCAATTGCTTTGGTTACAGAACTAGCTAGGATGATTTGAATAGCTCTTAGTACCCTCTCTAATACAAGTTTTGCTCTCATCCCTGCATCAAAAAATTTGTTTGTAGGCATAAACATTGACTTAGATATATTCATCGATCAACTGTACAGCGGGCATAATTTACTGCAAGTATTAAAGCTTTTATCAGGAAACTGGAAAGTAGTCCCGGATTGTCTTTCTCTTTAATGAGGAAGGAGGATTTAGAACTGAAGAAGGGCTTTTCATTTCTGCTTCTGGAGTTCTCTCTAAATTTTCTTTCACTTCAAAACTAATTGAAAACTTTTTCTTCTGAGATTCTGGGGTACTGACTTCTACGATTCTGGTGGGAGGGGGTGAGTTAACATTGCACACGACACTATGAGGCATGCTTTCTGCATCACTTTTTGTGTGCAAGGGTTCATCCAAGAGGAGTTTTCTCCTTTCCATTCTTGGAAGGGCCCTTACTCTCTTCCGCATTGACGATGGGGATCGTGTATTTGAATAACAACTGCTCTGGATGTTCCAAAGGCGAACCTAAAAAAGTTTAATAAAAATGAGAATCCCCTCATTCATACAAAATGTGGAGATTCCTAAGAATGTGGCAATAGAAATATAATGCTTACTGTGAAATCATCTGAGCAAGTGGCCACCTTCCCCATCTCTGATGGACACCTGGAGTAAATAAATTACCAGAAACTTGGTTAAAATGTGTCATGGCAACTCGAAATATTCAAAAAATAATATGTTCTTGAAGCCTTACCAATCTACTGCTGTGACTTCCCCATCATGGCTTTTCAGAGTGATAGGATCCAGCTGAGGTTTGTTCACCTGCTTTAACAAGGCTGGCTTAAGTTTACTGTGATTGAGCCAGAAAACAAGGGGATAGGGAAAGAGATGAACCTGCCATATGTAGGCACTTCCATCACTGGAACCACTCAGTATGTGAGCCGCATCAGGACTGATTGCTGACTGTAATTAGAGCAAAACATTAGATTTGAGAGCATGCAAAGCTGACAATAGCTATGTCTTAAGGACCACAATATATTGTAAAACTGTATACCTTCACAAAGAAAGAATCAGTCCGACCTCCAGAGAAAGTTCTCATCGGCCCCTTTTCCAGCTGAAGTACATTATATAGATATATTCTGAAAGAACAAAATTATCGAAATTCAGGCTGTGTATCAAAATTCATGTAAGTTGTATTCAACCGCATTTTGGTTATAAAAACAGAATGTGAGCCCCTACATTACAAATGAATCATAAAACCACAAGACTTAGTTGCTTGGGGATACCAGATGTCCTGAGAGTATGAAATTGTTTACTTGCTTCAACAAATTTGCGTATCCTACAGTGAATTCAACTCAGAGTACAAAATTTACCTGTGATCCATGCATGAGGCCGCAATAAAGACTCCATTTAAATCTTGCGACAAACTAGATATGCCATGCAATCTTTTTTCCTATAAAAGAATCATTGAATCCAGTCAATATTTTTAGTGTTATGAATGAATCTCAATACATGGGCAAGGGACTTTACATCATGCCTTTCACATTCAAAGAAATTCAATATGATTAAACAAATGTTTATTTGTAAATCAAGAATTTTACATTATTAGCTCAAGCATCAGAAATTCCACAGATATAGACAGATTTCCATTTAAAGGTAACTCATTCCTTAAGTTATGTGGCGTTAGTGCATACAGAAAAGATAATAAAAAGGAAACTTAATCTCCCTATCCTGAAGAGTAATTAAGACTGACCTCGCTTGATTCTGAATTTGGACATGCATGAGTAACTGGAGCTTTTAGATGCCTTGAGTCCCATAACTTAATAACACTGAGTAGTTAAGGAAAATTGAAAAAGAAAAAAAGAGACCCCGAGTCAATTGAAGTCTCAAGACAAGCATCAACAAGATAATAGTAGATCGGAATCATATAGAATTTATAGGGCTTGTAAGGCACCTATCAACTGCTCCTGCAGTAGCAATAGAAACTTCATCCTTGAGATAGAGCACTGATGTAATACTCCTGGATTCAGCCTAGAAATACTGGAAGTCACTTGGAGAACAAATGTTGAATATTTGGATAAATAAAATTGAAAAGGAAAAACGAGACATACCTTTCCACGCCTAGGCCGTCTTCGACCTGGAGGAGTATGGGCCTCATGGATTACTGACAAAGGCCTAAAATATTCAGAATCACGATGGATACATTAGGATAACTAGTCAGAGCAATAACATATAGAACTAGAATATGATCTTTTGTTAACAATGCATATTTTCTAAGTCAATAAGCAAGCAAACATTTATTCAGGTAAACAAAAGATCAAAGAACATGCTGGTGCTTTTACTGTAAGCAACTGACAGGAGAATGTGAGAACTTACGGTACACAAAACTTCTGATGGGTGTTTCTGGAGCACCTGGTGTCCCATACAGCAAATGACCCATCTCTGGAGCCAGACACAACTAGCTCTGCGAAACAGCATAAAATGAACCCAAAATGAAGCAAATGGAGATCTATGTTCTCAAACTGTTGGGGTAGGAAGCAACATAAGAAAGGGATCTCTTGATGAAACCACCTTGACAAACAATAAATTAACAAAGGCACTGCTGGGGAACCTACCCTGATTAGTAGGATGGCAACTGATGGACTTGATGCTTCCAGTGTGCCCCATCAATGCTCTTATGCATTTCTTTTGTTCTGTATCCCAAACTTTAATCTACTCAAAATTCAGAATGGTGTATGATCAGCCTACAAGTCGAATAATTGAATAAAGGAACTTATTTAGCTCCTTTGTACTCCATCTAAATGAAAATTTTGGATTGAATTAATATATGTTTCTCAAAGTTATCAAATATATTCTCAAAAGATCCTCTTGTTTGAGTATAATATGTGATACTGGCAGAGAAGGGAACTGTCTTTCTTAGAAACAAGGTGACTTACACTTTGATCTCCCGAAGCAGTTAATATAAGTGCATCATCCTGCAGAAGATCATTCCAGTCAGTTTTAGTCTAAGCAAAAGTTGCCAAAAAAGAAAAGATATATGCATATCAAAAATACAAAACCAGTGTCTTTTGGAAACAAGTGCATAATTAGAGTGCAGATATAAATATAAAACCTTGATCCAGCATAGGTCAAATATGGCATTTGCGTGAGCCATCCACTCAGATACCTTAGCCTTTTCTGCAAAACCAAAAAAAAAAAGAAAGAAAACATCAGAGCAAGGAAAGAAAAAAAAAAAAACATAATTCCCAAATAGAAAGATCTCTGAATACCAAAAGTTGAATTCACCTGCGTTTTCTCGGTAAGAAGAGAAATCAATAAATTTCTGCCTGGTATTAAACAAAGTAACATAACCCCCCTCGTCGGTGAGAGCAAGAATATGGGCCTTTTTATTTGTCTATACAGCACAAGAAAGTACATCAATTAGACAGTCCTTATATGAAAATTAAACTTGTGCATATGACAAAACTAAATTAACCTTGCAGAACGACAAAGCCATCGGAGGAGAAGGTTCTCCATCGTGCTCAACTGCCACGGCTCCGATTGGATCGAAATCTTGCGTATCATTGCCCATATACGGCCGTTTCCTCACTGAGCATGCCAACAAATTAATCGTATTGCAACTATATTACTGCAAAATCTTTCAAATAGATAGACAAAAAACAAAAAGAGGAATCAAAGCTTACCTCGGAAACCATTGACTTCTCTTAATCTTAAGTCTTGGAAAAACGATCGAGGTTTCGAGGTTTCCATTTTCTCCTTTTCCTGTTGTTTGCTAGTCTCTCTCACACTCACCCGCAGCAGGTGAAGAAGAATAGAGAGAGAGAGAGAGAGAGAGAGAGAGAGATGGGGGCGGGCGAGAGATCGAACATTGGGTATTTTGGTAAGAGGGTTGATTTAGCGCGGGATGGCGGGAGCGCGATTTTTTTGAAATTTCGGGTTCTCCATTGGCGCCAAACTGTTTTGGGGGGTAAAATTGGAATTCTGTTGTTTAAGAATTTTTCCACTGAGATGATTCAATAAAAAAATGTATTTTGGTTTTTTATCCAACTCTAAAATAGAGTAATAGTTTTTTATAAATAGATTTAAAATTTATGATTACTTTCTGAAAATATTTCTATTTTCTTAAAGTTTCATAATTGAAAATGCGCAAACAATTTCAAGTGATTTTTCATGAAAAATCATTAAGAATAAATTCATGGACTAATTTGAACATATCAATCAATTAGTCATGAATATATTGTTCAAGACCCCTAACCGTACCTTCCAATAAATATAATTATAGAGTCACCAATATATTTGGTTATTTATGATGATACAAAAATTATAAAGAATCAAGTCAATCTGTATCTTACGGTATAAAATTTTGTTGAACGTTTTTCTCCATTAAATTCCTTTGATTTCAAGTAAGAGGCCCTTGCACCCTTGTTGCAAGTCAAAGTCAAAATTAATATTACGAGAGCACCCAATCAAATATTTCTCATAATCAAATAATTTATAAAGCTTTATATCATTACGAAAAATCCACTTAAAAGTTGCACAATTTTTGTTATTTCATTTGCCATCCTTTAAATTTATATACTTCCTTTATAAATGTACTTAATTTAGCCTTATTTACAAGGATGATAATTGGGCCCAAAAATTAAAGTCTTGGCCTAGTGTCACGGGCGGACTATATTGTTGTAGCGAAATATTATTTTTTCGCCTGTGATACCTTTCGGATTGCGCACAACCTTTGACCAGCCTTTGTCATTCGAGTTCTCACGATTTTCCGCCCATGTGTCTTCGGTACTCGCAGCTCACTAGCGCGACATCCGTACGCATCCCTGTGCGGCACCCCATGCCCATGCACTCGCCTATCCGGAATGCCCATATTCGCATAGGGTCACGGCTCTCATGCATTGTGTGTCCTCATTTCCGGCCCCGACTAGCTAGCTTGCCATCATGCATCTCGCCCACAATCTCGAGTCCTTTCGATACATCTCGCAATGGCTCAGAGCATCCTCACTCCGTCTCGGCACTGTGGACCATACTTACGTCCACAACGCCCAACGTTCACTCGGGCATGTCTTCACTATGTCCGAGTAGGGCCGCATCCTAAGTCTGTGGCCCCATCAATGTGCCAACATCTCGCATTTGTCACACACGGCATGCCTAACATGACTTTTTGCCTTTCGGCGTGGCTTCATAATTTGCCCACAGCGCAGCGTCGCCCCACGACCGCGTATCTTAGCCAACGGACCGTTGTGCATGGCTAGAACCTAATATCACATGTCACAAGTAGCTCACGAGGTCTTTGAGTGCTTTGCCTCGATCGCTCATTCGGCCTAAGAGGTGTTGCCCGCGTTTTCCCACAACTCTCGGGGCATCCTCGCAATCACATGGAACCTCTTGGCGCTTTGCTTGCCCAGCGTGTGCCATCCTGGCCCCACGCCGCTTGTCCGACACCCATATCATGTGGGGACTCTAGCCCTCCATTTGAGGTGCCTAGAGCCGGCCCTTGAGACCCCCACATGCCCCAAGAGATTGCTCATTTAGTGCCTTGCTGCATGGGGAGGACTAACTGGAGCTCACCATTATTGTCCCCCTTATAATATGCTTTAAAACATTTTCCCTTATTCCAACAGTAGATATTCAAAGTCCTTGAAATGGCCGAGGAGTGCACCTTTTCACAACTTCCTCGTCCGACGTCTGAATCGCGTACCGCTTGGACTGTTGTGCACTCGCGTGCGGGGCCGACATCCCCTTGTGTCCCGCCCGTCCTCCGCAAGTCACTGCCGACACTCTTGGTTAAGGGGCGGCATGTGAAACCCGGGCTGTCCTGGTTGGGGTGGGTGTTGGAAGTCTTTTGGTAGGGCGGCCTGGCCCTGGGCCCACTAAGTTGTGGCTGGGTCTGAGGTGGGTTACGAGCTTTGTCCCAAACCCGTCCCACCTCATTTTTTAGTTATTTTTTGTATTATGTGTAATACATTATTAATACAAAATATTGTATTACATGTAAATTTTTAAATAATTTTGCATATATCCTACTCTATATAAGAAATAAAAAAATAAAAAATTAGTTGATATATTATTTGAAGAAAAGAAACTATCTAAATTAGCCTAAATCTACGATGATATTTAGACTTTAGTATTGCTTATAGGAAAAATAGTTGAATGTATTATATAAATTATATAATTCATTTTAAATCAAAACTTATGTTAAAGTACATAAATTTAAAATGACATGACTTAATAAAAAAGAAAAATATTTTAGTTCAGTATATACTTTATCTTATACAATTTATTTTATATTGAAAATTAAACTGATATTACTTATTAGAAAAATAAATATTAATTGAATGTATCTTTTGGTTTTTGACTTACTGATGAATTATGTTTTACTATTATACGATTTTCATTTTAAAGGTGGCGACGACAAGGGTAGACCTACCCAGGACGGGTCTTGGGTCTGGACAAACCCGACCCAGATCCATCAAATTGCCATCTCTAATCATTTGTATTGTAATCATCCTTAAAAAAAATTATGTAGATAGGGACCCATATATTAAAATTTGAAAATGTTATCCTACCATCTTAAAATTCCAATACCACACTTTGTACAATAATAATAAAAATTCAAATCGACATGGTTCAATATTCATCTGAAGATTCTGAACGATCTTAAAACTTCGAGTTTGTTGAATGATCTTTATACAATACAATTGAATGAATGAAAAAAAATCTGGCACCACACTCTCGAAATCAATCACATATCTAAATTACAGAACTAATATAGACTCACAAACCCCATGCACAAGCTAGAGCAAATTTGAAAAAATCACAAGTGATGTACAAATAATTGACAAAAAGCAAGCCAAATAGTTGAAAAACCGTAAGAAACTTGAAGCGGTAATTTGACTGAAAGCTGTTTTTGAGATTGATCAGCTCATTTTGGGGATGGCGGTTTTGGGTGAGAGTGAGAGGATTTGCCGGTGATGGCTTTCTTCACCTTGGCAATTGAATGCTTCATTTTGGATCCGACGCCGGAGAGTATGTTGTGTGATTTCTTGTGAGCAACTTTGGCATCTGCATCTCTGGCATCCACCATTACCGGAGCTTCAGAGCACACGTCTGCTCTTTTCTGCTCACTCGATTCCTCTTCATCATCTTTTTCTTCATCAGTTTTTGTGTCTTCATGCTCAGCCTCATCAGTTTTTTCTGCCTGCAGGTCATCCTTGTGGCGAGTTGGCTCTTTATCGATGGCGGAATGATCTGCCATTTTTGAGGTTTCTTTTATGGATACCTGGAGAAGGTCGGCCAGTGACTGCTTATCTATCTCTTTTGATTCAGAGTTGTCCCTGGATTTTGGCATTTCCTCATGTCCGCAATTTGCTGCGTCTTGCTCAAGTTCAGAAGGTTTTAACGTTTCACCTTCACCCTGAGAACGTTCTGCAGAGTCTCCATGTTCAGTTACCGAGGTATCCTTGTTACCAATTGAAGTCTCAGGATTCACATTCTTTGTATGATCTGCTTCCAGTACTACATGTTTGTCTTTAGCTGGCAGAGGGGTTACCTCTAGCTCCTTCTCATCAGTGCCACACCGTCCTGCAAAATTCACTGGGAGATCTTTTTCAGCTGTTTCAGTGTCTGAACATGTGGTATGTGGTAAAACAGGACGAACGTCAATTTGCATTTGACCTTCGTGATTTTTGTCAGTTTGAGCTGTATCACCCGCAGAACTGTGATGAATGATGGATTCTGAGACCGTTTCTATCACTGCACTAGAGGAATTTTCTAGCATGTCATTGCATTCATGAGCTATTGTTTTTGTTTCTCTACAATCCAGCCTTTCTGCTTTTGAGACACCCTCAGAAGTCCTTCCTGGTTGTTGTTCGGCTATCTCTTTCGTGAGAGTTTCCAACACTTGGGCTTTCTGAATTGAATCTGCTTCTTTTCCTTCATCTGAGCGCCTGATTTCTATGTTTTCATTTGGATCTGCCTCCATTGGCTTCTCCTTATTTATCATTGCAATGGAGGCTTCATTTAACTCCTGCACATCCTGATCAGTTATATCTCTGACAATTTGCAGATCAATTGAACCATCTTTCTGTGCCATTTTCACTTCAGAATCCATGACATGTGATTCTTGGGGGAAGTCATGAAGTTTGGCGAGGTTATCTTCGGACTCCAATGAGGTTTCCACTGTGTATTCCTGAATTATTTTTGATGTGGAAATCTCAGTAGGTTCTACTGACATGGAGGTCTCTGCCATCCCTTTGCATTTGTGACTTCCTTCTTCCACTTGTTGACTATCCACCCCTGTTGCTTCTGGTTCAGCATCGGAATCACTTGCCGTTCTTGTTCCCTGCATTTCCAAAGTGATCTTTGTAGCTTTTGAGACTTGTTCTATTAGTTCAATGTCGTTGCTGACTGCGGACATTTGGGATTCCACACTTTTATTTGGATATTTCTCTTCAGAATACTCATTTTTGGTTGTGGAGTTTCCATTGTCTTCTGGAATATCCTGGTCACCATCACTGCGTGAAACTTCTGATGTATCCTTGGAATCAGATGAAAAACCAAGCCTCCCAACCTCGATACAGGTTTGTGATTCCTCCTTGCTTTCTCTTGCTGAAAGCATCATGTTTTCCTGTAGAACCACTATCAACTTTAAAATGGTTGTTTACTCAATTGTCAAAACTTTTGTGTTTGCAGAGAAAATACTTGCTATTTAGCACCCCACTTGATAGATAGTCAAGGCCATTAAAATGGTAGAGGATGAAAGGTACGATTAATATTTGTAACTCCCACATATCTGCCACACTTGGATGATGTATATGCTAGAAAGTAAGCTCTAAAGCACCTACCTCTTTTCTTGAATCCTCAGTTCCTTTCTTTATATATATATGGTCTATCCCATCAGCCTCTTCAGAATCTAATATTGTTGCCACCTCCTCAATGCTCTTTCCCAGCAGGCTTCTATCAATTGATTCGTTTGCCACTATTTTTTCTTTTGGCTTTTCAATGGCTTTGTCGTCGGGCTCTTCAAGAACTTTAGACACCTGTATGATAAATGAGATTTCAACATTATGAATGGACAGATTCATGAAGTAAAGAAAATACTGTTCACATTTTTTCTTTTGAATCTTTTCTTTCCCTGACCTTTTCTGTTTCATTTGTTTTCCTTATAACGTCAAATGTTTCTTCAGTGTTTATCTCATCTTGTAAGTGACTTTCGGTGATCACCTCTTCCTTAAGAGAACCAAGAGAATCTTCTACATCTTCATCATCTTCCTTGATCTGTGTTTTCATTCCGTGGTTAGTATGTATTAGTGATAATTCAACAGATAGAGGATGGACGAAATGTAAGAATACACTAGATGTAGAAGTTAAGTGTTTATATAGCACCTTTTTGCTTGAAATGTCAATGTTGATGGTTTCTTTTGATTCAAATCTATCCTCTGCCACAACTTTGTCGGACCTTTTTATTTCTGTGGCTTCACGATTCTCTTCACATGTTCTTGTCTCTTCTGCTTTTGAGACTATGTCACAATTTTGAACTTGGGCAATAGACTCAAGCACCTCATGTTTCGGCTCATATCCACCTCTGTTCTCTCCATGCCCAAGTTCAACTTCATTTGAGTCCAACTTTTCCTCAGTCACACTGCCACTGGGTGCATGCTCATATTCACCTCCTTCACCTTGAGATATCAAGTTAGAGATCTCTCCAACAGTAGTGCTCTCAAGTTCTTGACCTTCTGTAGTGGTTGGAGCACTGCCACTGGGTGCATGCTCATATTCACCTCCTTCACTTTGAGATATCAAGTTAGAGATTTCTCCAATAGTTGTGCTCTCAAGTTCTTGACCTCCTGTAGTGGTTGGAGTCATCTCTATTGTTTTGGGAGCTTCATCATCTGATTTCTCTTTAAGGTCCCCAATAGACCTATTATTGACAAGAATGTCCTCCACCGTGCTTTGTGTAGTATTGGTTGTATCGTAAAAGATATTGGCTTCCCCCAAAATTTTCCCAGTGGATGTTTCCTCTGGAGCTGCAGAACTGAAGTCTGATACTTTGTGCTTGCTTGCTTCCTCCTCTTCGTTGATTGTGTCAGTTTTTGTCTCTTCATTGTCATCTGATGCTGCTTTTCCTACGTGCGATCCTTCTGTATCCACCATTGTCAGCTCTCTTTCAGTGGTGGAATGATCTACTTCTGAGGTTTCTTCTTCATTCTCAGCCTCTTGCTGTATTTCTCTTCTGGATTCCTGGAAAGGGTTGTATGTTGAGATTTCCTCTGATGCCACATTGGATGATGAGACATCTTCTAATGCCACATCGGTGGTACTGCCTGATATCTCTTTGCAGTTATCTGAATTTCTTTTCTCTTCTTCAGCATTCACCTCATTTGGTTCTGAGACATCCTGGGAAGCCTTGGTCGGAAGATCTTCTTCTATGTCCTGCTGGTCAGTTCTTGCAGCTGGGTCTTCTTGTATTAATTCTGCTTCTTCTTCTCCTTTTGCAGCCTGGGTCTCTGTGTCTGTGCTTTCTTTTTTATCTGTTTCTTCTGGATTCTCATTTGTTGTTATTATGATGGAGCCATCATATAGCTCTCCTGCTTTCTCTGTATCTGTCTTGTCATCGCAACTATATGCCTCTGCAGCAACTTCGCAATCACCAATCAGCTTTGGCGCTTCAGATACCAAGCCGGTCACATTTGTAACATTCTCATGGCTTATCAGCAGATGTTCGTCTATCTTTTTTGTGATGGATGATTCCTCTTGTTTGTAATTGGGATCTTCAGCAATATCCACCACCATTACTTCATTAGCATCAAAACTTTTTGTACAAGGAGTCTTTACAGCTATTGAATCTGAGTCCACTTCCTGTTTGACATAGAACTTTGAAGTTTCAAGAACAGAAGCAAACTCGAGGACAGCTACTTGAAAATTCTCTTCCCATTAGGATACCTACCTCATGAGCTGCTATATTGACTGCAGTTGCCTTCTGAAGATCCTTCAGATAGCCTTCTTCCTCATTGAACTCTATAGTTTTTGCTTTGATGTCAGCATTTTCAGTCTCTTTCGGCAACTGGAGATTCCATAAAAGATGAATCAGTGATGCAAATAATTTATCGTTTTCCCTTTCTTTTGAGGCCTAACTAGGTGGTTAACGAGGAAGATTTACACAAGCTAGGTTTATGTGTTGGCTTATCTGTTCAGACAGATACCATCTTTGGTTACTTGGTTAAAGAACTATTAATTAGTAGCACATCATCCTCCTAAAATATATGATTTTACCCCGTACTTGGTTCTCTTTGACATTCCTTCAGATATGTGTTTTCAACATCATCTTTTTCCAACTCAAAAGAGCACGTTAACATTGAGTGATTTTGAAATATGAACGTGTCTGATACTGGTGAAAAGGTCCATAGTTGTTCTGAGGTTTATATTTACTTCTAAATGAGGTCTGAGTCAGTTGTAGTATCGGTTTTGAACTACGAGAGTCCTTGACTTTTAGTCCGCGACTTTTTGAGTCTTTGCGCATTCATTCTTGAGCTACACCGTTTTTTCATGGTAAATTGAGAATAAAAGACTACTTGACTTTTACTGGGAAATGAAGTTAACTCTGTGTATACGTGGCACAGTTACTAAACTTAACATTGTCCTATCTATTGATTTAAGAACAGTTTTTCATAAACTGACCTCTGTGTCAGGTTCCAGCTCTTTGTCTTTGACTTCACTTGAAGCCCCGGCTTCTTTTGACTCATCATCATTGGCATTCCCCGTTGAAGCTTCTCCTATAGATGGCTTCTGTGAGCCATCTACTTCGATTGTTGAGTTAACTTTGCTGTCTCCCCCTGGAACATTTGTTGCTAGGTCCTGCCGCAAGAATTAAAAACTTACAAACTCTATTCAGTTTAATGAATTTGTTCTTCTTTTCTTTCCTTAACTAGCATCATGTACGGTCTTAATAAGCTAACAACAATAGAGTTCAACTGATAGTGTGATTTTCACCTGAATCTTAAGAACTTCCTCATTCATTGCAGTTGCATCTATAGATTTTTCCTCCGTTTTGTAACCTGAAATTTCTTGTGGATCCTCAGTTAGGATTTGCTCTTTGATAGAACTTATTTCTGCGTCTTGATTGGATGCAGATGCTTTAATATTCTTGCTAACTACTTCCAGAGAGTCAATAAGCTTCTCCTCCTCTGCTTCATTCACCGAACCACTTTCCTCCGTGTCCTTTTCCAGAGCTTCTGTCAAAGATGGATTTTCACTTTCCTTTACCAAATGTTCCTCACTTTCCATTTCTGAGTAGTCCACCTGAATTTGTGAGCTGTCTCCAGTGTCCTTTTTTGGAATAGTGGCTGCAATATTCTGCAGTGAGAATAAAACACTTATTAAGTATGTTCATTTTCTAGAAGAAAGACTGTCAGCAACTTCTTTTTCCTCAGAACATAGCAATTCATTCATCAACAATGTGTAAGCTAAGTTTGTGATAATAAAGTCAATTTACTACCATGATTCTCACCATATCCTCAGGAGTTTCTTCCTTCAGGTCAGTTGCATCAATTGTTTTGCCCTCTTTTTGATCACCTATGATTCCTTGAGGATTTGGAGTTAGGTTTTGCTCCTCTAGTGAACTTGTTTCTCTATCTTGAACCAAAGCAGATGCTTTAATATCCTCTGGCAGCACTGCCACTCGAATGGACTCTGTATGTACTTCTTTATTTACTGAACTGTCTGTATTTTTCTCGTGCTCGGAAAGGACTTCATCCTCAAATTTGGCCTCCTGCAGAATTGTTGACTCATCACCATTGGCGTTGCTCCTTGAAGCTTCTTTTGGAAAGGGCTTCTGAGGGCCATCTGTTTCGGTTGGTGAGTTTTCATCAGTTTCTCCACTTGGAGCATTTGTTGCAATATCCTGGAGTAAAAATTTCAAACACTCTGTTCAGTTTAAAGAAAACATACTGTCCTTCATTTTCTGCTCTTTCAGAACCTAGCCATTTTATATTCATGCATATCCCAAATAAGCCAACTATGATTGAGTTCAGTTGATAGTAGGAATTTCACCTGTACCTCGAGAGTTTCTTCATTTCTGTAAGCTGCATCAATAGTTTTTTCCTCTATTTTGTCATTTGAGGTTTCTTGTTGGTCTGTAGTTAGGATTTGCTCCCCAGTTGAACTTGTTTCTATATCTTGACCTGAACCAGATGCTTTGATTTCTTGAGTTGCTGCTTGTAAGGAGTCAATGCACTTCTCACCCAGTTCTTCCTCTACCAAAGGGCTTCCTGTGGTGTCAGCTGTTGAGGCTTGTTCCCCAGATGGGTCATCACTTTTCTTTTCCAAATGTTCAGTTTGTTCCTTTTGTGAGCAATCCGCTTGAATTAGTGAGCTCTTTTCAATGTCCTCATATGGAAGTGTTGATGCTACAGTCTGCAACAAGGACAGAACACTTTTTAAGTTGGTTGACTTAATAGAAATAAGATTGTTTAAGACTTGTTTCCTGCAGCACATAGCATTCATTCTTTAACAATGTGTAAACTTAGTTTGTGATATCAAAGTCAAATAGTAGCTTGATTTCTCACCTTATCCTCAGGAGTTTCTTCCTTCATGCCAATTACATGGTTTATTTCATCTTCTTTGTAGTCACCCATGATTTCTTGAGGATTTGCAGTCAGACTTTGTTCCTCTAGAGAACTTGTTTCTCTTTCTTGACTTGAAGCAGATGCTTTAATCTCCTCAGCTGCTTGCGAGGACTCACTAGATATTTCTTCCTTTGCCAAAGTAAAATCTAGATTCTGCTCATTTTTGGACAAGTCGGTTTTTATCGAGCTTTCATCCTCAAACTTGGTTTCATGGATGATGATAGAGTCATCATCATCATTGAGGTTTCCCATAGACTCTTCTTTCAAAAATGGTTTTTGTGAGCCAGTGTCTTTAATTGGTGAGTCCTCTTCATTGTCTCCATTTGGAAAATTTGATGCAATATCCTGTAGCAAGAATAAACAACTTATATGATCTGTTCAGTTCGATGAAGAACCCTCCTCTCCGTTTTCTTTCTTTTCCGGACTTGTCATTTATTATTCACTTATTTGGCTAATAATCTAACAATAGTAGAGTTCAATCGATAGTATGATTTTCACCTGTACCTCAGTTGTTTCCTCCTCTGTGTCAGCTGCATTAGTAGTTTTTTCCTCTGTTTTGTCACCTGACATTTCCTGTGGATCTGCAGTTCGGATTTGTTCCTTGGTAGAATCTATCTCAATGTCTTGACCTAAATCAGTTGCTTCAATATCTTTAGTAGTTACTTGCAAGGAGTCAAGAGGCTTCTCTATGTTTGCTTCTTCCTTCACTGATGTACTTACTGTATCTTTCTCTGATAATTCGCATTTTATTTGGTCTTCATCATGTATATTCTTTGACTTGTATTCATCCGTTTCCTGGGTTGGAACTTCTACCAAAGGTGGGATTTCACTTGCTCTTTCCAAATGTTCCTCATGTTCCATATCTGGGCAATCCATTTGCACAGTTGAGTTCTCTTCAGCTTGCTCATATGATAATGGTTTTGCAACATTCTGCAGCAAGAATGAAACAATTACTGTGTTGGGTGTAAAGGGAAATTATTGCTTGTCTTATACTAGATAACCGATCTATGTATGCTTTCCTATACCTCAAGAGTTACCTCCTCCGCATCCGTTGCATCAATTTCTTTGTTGCTTGTGATTGCTTGAAGATTTGTAGTTAAGCTTTGCTCCTCCAGATAACAAGTTGTTTCTATAGTTTCACTTGAAGCAGATGCTTTACAAACCTCAGAAGCATCCTGCACGTCTTCTTTCTCCTCGATGAAACCTGTTTTTTCTGTATGTTGACCCACCTCTGACACTTGAATTTCCTCTATGGCAGCATTGGAGGATTCTGCAGGCTTCTCTATCTGCACTTCTTCCCTAAGCAAAGCGTTTTCTATATTTTTCTCCTTTTCAGACAATTCTGGTCTTGGGTTTTCATCCTCAATCTTGACATCATCCATTACAGTTAACTCATCATCATTGGCATTCCCTGTGAAATCTGTTATCGAGGATGGCTTTTCACCTTCCTTTTCCAGATGCTCCTCTTCTTCCTTTTGTGAGCCATCATCTTGGATCAATTTGCTCTCGTAGGTCTTCTCATTTGAGACAATTGATGCAAAATTCTGCAACAAGAGTAATAAGTTCACTAACTTTTTAAGTTTGAAAAATGTATATTATTCTTCATATCTCTTTTTTCTTTGGAAGAATGGCTCTGAAACTTGATGCATGTGTAATAACCAGTTATAATAGAAGTCAAATAGTGTAATATTTCTGACCTGTACCTCAGGAGTTTCCTCCTTTATTTCAGCTGCACCAACTTTTTCTTTGTCTGTATTCTCATCCAGGATCCCTTGTGGATTTGCTGCTAGGCTTTCCTCCTCAACAGAAACTGTTGTTTCTATTTCTTGACCCGAATCAGATGCTTTTATATTCTCGGAAGTTACATCCGAGGAATTTTCTGGCTTCTGTATTTTGGATTCTATCCTCATAGTTTCTGTACTTGTCTCATTTCCACATAAGTCAGCTTTCTCTCCATCCTCAATTTGAGTCTCTTGCTCAACACTTGACCCATCGTTGCTGGCTTCCCATGCCACATGTATTGGTGAAGATGTTTTTATGCTTTCCTTCTCCAAATGGTCTTCATTTTTCATTTCGGAGTGATCCACTTCGACAATCATGTTTTCCTTAATATCCTCATCTGAAACAATTGTTGAAAAATTCTGCAACAAGAATGAATATTGATAAACTGTCAAGTTTAAACTTTAGAGAAAAGAACCTTTTTCTTTTCTGAATGAAGCTATTTATTTCTCAAATACATCAACCAAGATAATAACAAAAAGGGTTCAGTTCTTGAGGTATCAGTTCTTAGCATGACTCTTATCCGTACCTCAAGAACTTCCTTTTGTTTGTCGAGGTCATCAGTCATTTTTTCAGCCGTACTGTCACTCGTGGCTTTTTGTAAATTTGCATCTATGCTTCCCTCCTCTGAAGGAGTTGATACAATAGTTGAAAAACTCTGCAACAAGAATAAACATTTATTAACTCCATTGAACTGATTAACTCTTTTTATAATTAAACTATTATTCATGAAGTATGTGTAATTAAACCAGTTATAATAGGGGTGAAATAGTGTAAATAGGGACCAAATACCGTAGCATTCCTGACATGTACCTCAGGAGTTTCCTCCTTTATTTCAGCTGCACCAACTATTTCCTTGTCTGTTTTCTCATCCAGGATCCCTTGTGTATTTGCTGCTAGGCCATCCTCCTCGGCAGAAACTCTTGTTTCTACTTCTAGACCCAAGTCAGATGCTTTTGTATTCTCAGAAGTTACATCCAAGGAGTTTTGTGGTTTCTCTATTTTGAGTTCTATCTTCATACTTTCTGTACTTGTCTCATTTTCACATAATTCAGCCTTTTCTCCATCCTCAATTGGAGTCTCTTGCTCAACAGTTGGCTCATCATCCTCCCTTGCCAAAGGTATTGGCGAAGATGTTTTTATGCTTTCCTTCTCCAAATGCTCTTCATATTTCATTTCTGAGTCATCCACTTTGACAATCAAGTTTTCTTCAATATCCTCATTTGAAACAATTGTCGAAAAATTCTGCAACAAGTATGAACATTGATAAACTCTGTTGACTTTAAACTTTTAAAGAGAAGAACTGTTTCTTGTCTGAATGAAGCTATTTATTTCTCAAATATGTGAACTAAGAGAACAACAGAAAAGGTTCAGTTCTTAGTGCAACTCTTATCAATACCTCAGGAACTTCCTTTTGTGTGTCAAGCTCATCAATCACTTTTTGAGCCGTACTGTCGTTCGTGGCTGTTTGTAAATCTGCATCTAAACTTCCCTCCTCTGAAGGAGTTGATACTATTGTTGAAAAACTCTGCAACAAGAATAAACATTTATTAACTCCATTGAACTGATAAACTCTTTTCATAATAAAGCTATTATTCATGAAGTATGTGTAATTAAACCAGTTCTAATAGGGTGAAATAGTGTAAATAGGGACCAAACAACATAGCATTCCTGACATGTACCTCAGGAGTTTCCTCCTTTATTTCAGCTGCATCAACTATTTCTTTGTCTGTTTTCTCATCTACGATCCCTTGTGGATTTGCTGCTAGGCCCTCCTCCTCGGCAGAAACTCTTGGTTCTACTTCTTGACCCGAATCAGATGCTTTTATATTCTCAAAAGTTACATCCGAGGAATTTTCTTGTTTCTCTATTTTGAATTCTATCTTCGTATTTTCTGTACTTGTCTCATTTTCACATGTTTCAGCCTTTTCTCCATCCTCAATTGGAGTCTCTTGCTCAACAGTTGACTCATCGTTATTGGCTTCCCTTGCCAAAGGTACTGGCGAAGATGTTTTTATGCTTTCCTTTTCCGAATGCTCTTCATTTTTCATTTCTGAGTCATCCACTTTGACAATCAAGTTTTCTTCAATATCCTCATTTGAAACAATTGTCGAAAAATTCTGCAATAAGAATGAACATTGATAAACTCTGTTGACTTTAAACTTTTAAAGAGAAGAACTGTTTCTTGTCTGAATGAAGCTATTTATTTCTCAAATATGTGAACTAAGAGAACAACAGAAAAGGTTCAGTTCTTAGTGCAACTCTTATCCATACCTCAGGAACTTCCTTTTGTGTGTCAAGCTCATCAATCACTTTTTGAGCGGTACTGTCATTCGTGGCTGTTTGTAAATCTGCATCTAAACTTCCCTCCTCTGGAGGAGTTGATACAATTTTTGAAAAACTCTGCAACAAGAATAAACATTTATTAACTCCATTGAACTGATAAACTCTTTTCATAACAAAGCTATTATTCATGAAGTATGTGTAATTAAACCAGTTCTAAAAGGGTGAAATAGTGTAAATAGGGACCAAACAACATAGCATTCCTGACATGTACCTCAGGAGTTTCCTCCTTTATTTCAGCTGCATCAACTATTTCTTTGTCTGTTTTCTCATCTCCAATCCCTTGTGGATTTGCTGCTAGGCCCTCCTCCTCGGCAGAAACTCCTGGTTCTACTTCTTGACCCGAATCAGATGCTTTTATATTCTCAAAAGTTACATCCGAGGAATTTTCTTGTTTCTCTATTTTGAATTCTATCTTCGTATTTTCTGTACTTGTCTCATTTTCACATGTTTCAGCCTTTTCTCCATCCTCAATTGGAGTCTCTTGCTCAGCAGTTGACTCATCGTCATTGGCTTCCCTTGCCAAAGGTATTGGTGAAGATGTTTTCATGCCTTCCTTTTCCAAATGCTCTTCATTTTTCATTTCTGAGTCATCCACTTTGACAATCAAGTTTTCTTTGATATCCTCATTTGAAACTATTGTTGAAAAATTCTGCAACAAGAATGAACATTGATAAACTCTGTTGACTTTAAACTTTTAAGGGAAGAACTGTTTCTTGTCTGAATGAAGCCATTTATTTCTCAAATATGTGAACTAAGAGAACAACAGAAAAGGTTCAGTTCTAGTGCAACTCTTATCCATACCTCAGGAACTTCCTTTTGTGAGTCAAGCTCATCAATCACTTTTTGAGCCGTACTGTCGTTCGTGGCTGTTTGTAAATCTGCATCTAAACTTTCCTCCTCTGGAGGAGTTGATACAATTGTTGAAAAACTCTGCAACAAGAATAAACATTCATTGAACTGATAAACTCTTTTTATAATAAAGCTAATATTCATGAAGTATGTGTAATTAAATCAGTTATAATAGAGATGAAATAGTGTAAATATGGACCAAATAACGTAACATTCCTGACATGTACCTCAGGAGTTTCCTCCTTTATTTCAGCTGCATAAATTATTTCTTTGTCTGTTTTCTCATCCAGGATCCCTTGTGGATTTGCTGCTAGGCCCTCCTCCTCGGCAGAAACTCTTGTTTTTACTTCTTGACCCGAATCAGATGCTTTTATATTCTCAGAAGTTACATCCAATGAATTTTCTGGTTTTTCTATTAAGAGTTCTATCTTCATAGTTTCTATATTTGTCTCATCTTCACATAATTCAGCTTTTTCTCCATTGTCAATTGGAGTCTCTTGCGCAACAGTTGACTCATCGTCATTGGCTTCACTTGCCAAATGTATTGGCGAAGATGTTTTTATGCTTTCCTTTTCTAGACGCTCTTCATTTTTCATTTCTGAGTCATCCAGTTTGACGGTTGAGTTTTCTTCAATTTCCTCATTTGAAACAATTGTTGAAAAATTCTGCAACAAGAATGAACATTGATAAACTCTGTTGACTTTAAACTTTAGAATAACTTTTTCTTTTCTGAATGAAGCTATTTATTTCTCAAATACGTGAACTAAGATAATAACAGAAAGGGTTCAGTTCTTAGTGCGACTCTTATCCATACCTCAAGAACTTCCTTTTGTGTGTCAAGCTCATCAATCATTTTTTCAACCGTACTGTCACTCGTGACATTTTGTAAATTTGCATTTATGCTTCCCTCTGGAGTAATTGAAACATTTGTTGGAAAACTCTGCTACAAGAATAAACATTTATTAACTCCATTGAACTGACAAATTCTTTTCATAATGAAGCTAGTATTCGTGAAGTATGTGTGATTAGAACAGTTATAATAGAGGTGACACAATGTAACATTCCTGACCTGTACCCTAGGAATTTCCTCCTTTATTTCAGCTGCACCAACTTTTTCTTTGTCTGTTTTCACATCCAGGATCCCTTGTGGATTTGCTGCTACGCTTTCCTCCTCGGCAGAATCTCTTGTTTCTATTTCTTGACCCGAATCAGATGCTTTTATATTCTCAGAAGTTACATCCAAGGAATTTTCTGGTTTCTCTATTTTGAATTCTATCTTCATATTTTCTATACTTGCCTCATTTTCACATAATTCAGCTTTTTCTCCATCCTCAATTGGAGTCTCTTGCGCAACAAATGACTCATGGTCATTGGCCTTCCTTTCCAAAGGTATTGGCGAAGATGGTTTTATGCTTTCCTTTTCCAAATGCTCTTCATTTTTCATTTCTGAGTCATCCCCTTTGACAATCAAGTTTTCTTCAATATCCTCATTTGAAACAATTGTTGAACAATTCTGCAACAAGAATATTTTCATTGACAAAGTCTTTTGAGTTTTAAACTTTAAAGAGAAAAGAACTTTTTTCTTTTCTGAATGAAGCCATTTATTTCTCAAATACGTGAAATAAGATAATAACAGAAAAGGTTCAGTTCTTAGTGCGACTCTTATCGTACCTCAAGAACTTCCTTTTGTGTGTCAAGCTCATCAACCATTTTTTTATCCGTACTGTCACTTGCAATTTCTTGTAAATTTGCATCTACACTTCCCTCTGTTGGAGGAATTGAAATAATCGTTGAAAAATTCTGCAACAAGAATAAACATTTATTAACTCCATTGAGCTGACAAATTCTTTTCTTAACAAAGCTATTGTTTGTGAAGTATGTGTTACTAAGGTAAAAACAATAAAATTAGATCCTTAGAATGAATCTTATCTGTACCTCAAGAATTTCCTTCTTTGTGTCAACTGTATCAATTGTTTTTTCCTCTGAATTGTCACTCATCACTCCTTGCTGATCTGCATCTGTGCTATGCTCTTCCTGAAAACTTGTTTTGTTGTCCTGGCCTAAATTAGATGCTTCAATATTCTCAGGAGCTACATGCAAGGACTCCACAGGCTTCTCCACTTGCACTTCTTCCTTCTGCTGATTAATTATTTTATTTTTCTCAATTGCATACATTCCAGCTTCTTCGAGGTCTTCATCCTCATCTTTCACCTTATCAACGACTGCTGACTCATTATCATTAGTGCCACCTGTTAATACTTCTGGCATTGGCAGTTGCTTACTTTCCTTTTCCAATTGGTCATCACATTTAATTTGTGAGCCATCAACTCGGACCAATGAGCACTCTTCAGTCTTCTCTGTGATATTTGTGTTGCCATGGTTTGTAACAAAATCTTCCAAGTTTCTGGACTGACTTTCTACAGCCCCTTGGCTCTCGTCCACAATATTTTCTAATAAAATTCCAGAGCCTTCTGGTGTTGTCACAGCCGTGTCATCTTCCTGACTGAAAGAAGAATTTGATTCATTCTTGCTCAGTGGTTCATCACTGCTAGAAGTTGCATCTGCTAGTGTACTATTTTCTTGACCGACTTTCTCTGCTATCTTGTCTGAGTTCTCTGCAAAATTTATCTCATTGTCTGATCCCTCCTGTTCTGAGTTCATCTTATTTTGGTCATTTGGGCATTCTTCTTTAGACACATCACTGGTGAGATTGAGTGGAATATCCACTTCTGTCTTTTCCCCATCCCCATTTGCATCATTTGTTGCCTCTGCTTGGATGGTAAACTCCTTTGCCGCTCCAGGGAGAATAGCTTCCTGTGAGTTCTCTTTAGAAAGCGTCATCTGTTCTGTTAAGGAATCATTTACGCAGTGATAATCACTTGTGGTGTCTTTAGACAGCTGAGTCTCCACTCTTAGATCGTCCAAATCAGGATCATGAGGTATATCTCCTGCTTGCATGCCTGAGGCCAGCTCTCCTGAATACGTACTGTAGTCTACTGGTAACACGCCTCTGTCCTCACCTTTCTCTGAGTCATTTGATTCGTCAGCATCATGTTGGATTCTTTCTGAGGAAGTCTCTTCACTCCCAGCAATTTCTAATGGTTGATCACCTAATTTAGGTTTGCTAAGGAGCAAAATCTCAGTGTCATCATTCGCTGTCTGATATGGCTTTTCAGCAAGCATACTGGCATCTGCTGAAATGTTACTTACTTCACAATGAACCTTACCAATTGAGGGTGTTTCTAAAAATTTGTCTCCCACAACTGTTGGAGGTTCATTAAGTGTATCCGCTTGGGTCTTTTCTTCTTGGGGAATTTTATTAATCGCGATGTTGGTAGCATCAACAACTATTTTTCCACCTTGCTCCTTTATCTGCGATAAAAGTTAATAGAACTACCATAAAAAAAATGAAGATGCAGAAAGTTCATACAGTTCAATATTGGAAGATTAGCTTTTATTAGTTAAAAGCAAATTCGGATAGCATTGATTTCTTTTTTTTCCCACTACAATAAAAAGAAAGTTGCATTTTTTTTTATTGACTTGATTTGCAATTGGAGTGTGGAAGCAAGTCTATGAGATACTGCAACTTCGGTTTTGTGAGTCATGTGAATGATCTAACTAGTTTGTATCCACATAGTTTTTAGCAAGCTCATAAAACAGTGCGATAATATACCGTAAGGTTGTAAAAACAGAGTGAGCCTACTAATGAATGTGAGATTCACTGATTGGAGTAGTGTGAGGGGAGTAAATTGTTACGTTGTTTCTACAACTTATGTCTTACTGTACTTAAGATTTGAGATTACTAATTGTCTTAAAGGTGGTTTAATGTTTATGTACCCATCTTCCTTTTGCAGATGAAGTAAATATTACAACGCAGCAGCTGGTCATCAGTGCATATAATCTAGACTCAGACCTATAAATAGTGAGTAGCTGCATCTTCATATGATCATAGGTACCTAAGGGCGCAGAATAGTTATAGTATTTCTATTAGATGTATGACGAAAAGAAATAATTGTTTTGTTGCTTAGGAACTGCATACTGAAAGATAGCATAGCAATCTTTTTCAAGATTGAATTTCTGATAACAGGATCATCATGTTGAATCATCGTAGAATAGTAAATTCATGCTAAAGAACTGATCAACTTCTAATGTACTAATTGCTTTGCTGCATAGTCTTAATAGTTAATTCATGTCATATGCATGCTTTATAGTCGAAGATTAATTCTCTGGCACCATCCAGATCATAGGTCAAATTCACATGTATCAAAGTTGATCCATAACTGAGATGGTATAATTCCAGTAGATCAGATCTTAAATTCCTACAAAAACATTGTGCAGTGAATGACATCTAACTAGAATGATAATGATCTCCACACTAGAGGTCATAAAACAAATATCAGAGAGGTGATGTTACTTACTGTTTCACATACAGCTGCTGGAATATCTGCTTCAGTTGCCATTTCTGGTACACCACTTGGAATCTGCTGGAATCGGATTATGGAGCTTTTAGCACATCTAAAATTTGGAGGTAAGTATTCTCACATGCTACTTATGTTGAGTTTTTCTCATCATAGGTATAAATAGGAGAGGTTTTAAAGTTCTGATTATACATGGTAGATGTGTATAATAATGTTCTGATTGAAACATTGCTAAAAGTTAGCAAAAGCTGACAAAAATGCCACTTCACTTGTGCTATTATTATTGAGTTGGCTAGAGATTGAGAATGGTCCTAGTGAGTGATATGTCACATGCCCAAGTTGCTATGATGTAATTATTCTTCTAAAATGGGATCACTTATTCCTTTCCCCCCCAGACAATAAGAAAAATGCCAGGTCCGAATAGTAGGTTCATATAGCCTGTAAGCTTTTCTTGTGGGATAATACTCCATTAAATTCTTCTGTTACCGTAAAATATTTTGGCCTCTACTTCAGAAAACAAAAACAAAAAGATGCTCAATGTTCCTCCAGATTTGTTTTTTCCTCTTTTCGTGCTGGCAAAGATCATCAGCCCTAAGCCTAAATCTTGATTCACATCAATCTTTCCTTGATGCTCTGGTTAAGAGTTAGTTGATCCATTCAAATAAATGTTGAGGTTAGGTTAATTTCCAGAAATAATCCCTTTTCTAGGAGTAGTTTATTTCTCAGAGTTTAGTTGGAGTGCCGTTTACACTTGGTTAATCCAGCTAATTTCACAATAAGCCAAAACTTATATCTAGGATGATGATGATGATGATGATGCTTCACGCTTTTTCTCCATTTGATATAGAACACATCATATGCAGTGTAAGGAATCTTGCTTTTAATGAAATCGAGTGTAATGTGTGGTCATATTGGCTCTCTTCTCCTTTCTTATAATAGTTTCTAGTGACTAATGATAATGACTGGTATTATTGATAATGATCGCTCTTCCATAGATAAGTTTTTACTGTTTAGTTATTGCTTAATCTAAGTAATTTTCACCTTTTCAACTGTATTATTAACAGTGAAGGCAAAACACCTTTCGGCTTTAGTTGATGTCTTTTTAGAAGCTTAATGGGAAGGGTCAAATCCGACTCCTTTCGCCTCAACCAGGTTAGTCAATGCTTTGATGGTAAAAAATAACCTACTCGATTTACCTTATCAACCCAATAATTTCTTTAGTCTGCCCTCCTAATAGAATTTTGAATTTTTGTTATAAGAATTTCAAATGATAGATCTCTGCTTAAACATACCTTTACTTCTACAGTCATTTTCACATCTCCTCAAATTAAATAGTACTTAAGTTGTTAAAACAATACTTTATTGAAGCCATCAAAAGAAACAAAAATGAAATTAGGCTGGCGGCGCATGCATCAATCGTCATGACGGTTGTCATGCTAAAAAATTCAACATAATCAAAAAAACTTGATTTGAATACTGAACCATTTGGATTTATATTTGCTTATTGCGAGTATCATCAGTTAGGAGAAGGCCTATTTTCATATATAGTTTAATTATGACATGGGTATTATTAGAGTTGAATTTGCCACCCCAAATACCAAAAACAGTGTAATCACAAAAGCATCAATCTGAATAAAAAACCGACCAAAACAAAAACTTATTGTCCCCCTCTGCCGCCCCTTATGTGGATCAATGCAACTCACTCAATTCGTTTTGTCCTTTTAACTACTTTTTGCTTCGTGATGCATTATTAGATGACCCAGTAGTAGCCTAACCCCTTTTTATTTTTTATTTTTTTATAAGTGACGATAGGCTAACATTACCAATTAGTGCAATTTTCTGGGGAGGAAAGAAATTTGTCCAAAAAGTATAGCAAAATTAATTGGGGTGGTGGTGCTACAATTGATCCATATTAATGTCCTGATCCAAAATTGCTATCGGAAAAAGACGAGTGTTGGGAGTGTCACATTCTCTAGGCCAGGGCCTGGCTTTATGGACGGCGGACTAATTCCTAACTCCAACCCACCATTTCTCATTTTGGCTATCAATCAGTACTTGTCGTTATTATCACAAATGGAATTCATTTTGCTAGTAATTTTATCCGTAGAAGCTAAACATTCTCAATATTCATTCTTTTTCTTTTTTAGTTTAATAAAACAAAATTGGTATTGAAATAAATTAATAAATATATAGACAACAACTAAGTATATAAGTACTTGAAATCAACCTCCAAATTCAAAATTGAGATTGAATTTATTCAAATTTTGTCGTACACGTATTTCAAATTTTACTCTGGATCTATTTACTTTGTGACATGAGTTATTTGGATGATAAGATTATAAAAAAGGCCTTGTATTAATTATATTAAGTTTACTTAGACTATTTGAGTTGAATTTAAGTGAGTTGAGTTATTCAAAGAAATAATGATTTGTACCGGATTTGGGGATAAAAATCGAATCTCCTAAATGCAAAATAAACACTTTACAATAATGTATTTGACAATTTATTTAATTTAATAATGAAAAGTAAATGGGAGTTAGTACTTCTAAGACATGAAGTATTATTGAATGGGTATTGTCATGTCTAATGTGTACGAGATTGAATTAAAGAATCATATTCCACACTATGTTTAATAAATTTAAAAAAAATGGATTTAATATATCCTAATTCAAAAATAAAATAAAATACTGAAAAGGCCAGTATATTGCTGTTCTGATGAGGAAAACTAAAGAAATGGCAAACGAAAGCAAGACACGAACCACTTATCTTAAACAGTGTTTGGCTGATTATGGATAGGCACTGGCACATAACATGCTGTCAATTTTCAATTAGAAAAAAAGATAATAAATAATGCATGGCGTATTGTGGGCCCTATAATGGGGGCCCAAATACGAAAAAGGCCATGTTATTCAAAGAATCCAGTCCACTAGCAGCCTAAATGCTTACTAGGCGCACTGTCATGTCACTGTAGATTACTGATGTTTTGATTGGATGAGGTAAAGGCGGTGGTAGCCGCCCACTGGCCCCACCACCTGCTCCGCCGCAGCCACCGCCGCCCAGTCTCTCATACGGTGGCTGCCATATTTTGTCCTCAATTCTTAATAATTTTTCACTATAAATACTCTATAATTGGCTCCTGCAAACGTAACATTTATTTTTTGATATAATTATCTAGTCCATCCTAAAATTTTGATGTAATTATACGTAAATATTCTATAATTTGAAAATTTATATTTAATACTCTTAATATTTATTTCTATCGAACAAATAGATCTATCTACTAGTTCATTGAATTTATTGGTATTAGAAAAAAGTGAAGTAAAAAATAATATTTACTCTCGATTGATCTATTGGAGGTCAAATAATTTTTTTGTTCTGATCAAACTATTTGTGAAAATACACATCCTCATGTGCATTAGCATGTGAAGATGCATCATGATAGTTTGGTCAGAAAAAAATTTATTTGACATGTAATGAGTCTGTAATACGTTAATCGCGAGTAAGTATGATTATTTATTTATTTATTTATTTTGTCAGTATCAGCAAATTTGGTGTATTTTGAATAACGAATGAGTCTATTTATTAGATAAAAATAAACATTGTGAGTGCTAAATGTAATTCATCAAACCACATAAGTTTTATATATACATCAAATTTTAGGGAATGGCATGTAATTATCCCTTATTTTTTAAGTAATTCTTTTGTTCTGTATGGAATAATGTTCTATGGGAGTATTTGCAAGACTTTAAAGACATTTTTTCACTGTAAAAATGAGTAGTTTTATACTTTATAGTTTTTACTTGGCAAATTCTAGAAAAAAGAATATGTTATTTAAAAGAGAAAAACAGGTAGAGGGTGTTTTTTTGACTGCTTTTGATATGTCTGTAAATTCTTTAAATTTTGTTTGCACATATCCTCTACTTCTTTTCTAATTTCTTACTAAACACTTCTGCCTTGTTTGATTTCATTTTCATTTTCATTTTCAATATTTGAAACAGCAATAAAAATATGTTTATTTATTCATATTCACACTCGAAATATTTATTATCATTCTTATTTCAATTATTATTTTTCCTATATTTTTAGATACATGTAATTTTTTTGTATATCATTCATTTTATAAACTAATAATATAATTTCCATAATACATTGATATGACATCATTAATAATTCTAAAATAATAAAACTTATTACTACACATAAAAAATGTATTTGATTTGATACCATGAACAATAAAAAATAAAAGTATCATTTTCATCAAATAAAAAAATATTGGTTTGATACCACTAAAATATAAAACATGATCTCATCAACTGATTGTTTATAAATGTTCCCATTTTCACAAAAAAAAAATTAAAAAAATCAATTTTTTGTTCTGTACTTCTCACTATTTATTGCAAATATTTTATACTTCTACTCTTATTTTAAGTTTTAATTTTTTTAGATAATTATGAATTCTCTAAACGTATTATTTTCTTACTTTTTTTTTTTGCAAATGCTCCATTTAAAAGAGTTTCTCATGCATTTATGTGATTATAATACTAGAGAACTTTGCAGTCATTTTGAAGGAGTCCAAGTTTACACTTTGTTTCAATTGTTGAAAATACATTTTATTCCATCTTATCTTAAAGGAAACAGTGATAAGTTTTTAGTTTTATCAATATAATCATGAATCACCTTTTTTCATCATTTATATTTTCAATGATTTTGAGTTAAATTCGAAAAATACTATTATTTATAATTTCATCTTGGATTTCTTTTAATCATAATTTATCTTACGTTCAATTCCCCTTATAATATTATAATATTACCATATAATCTATATTAAATTTATTTGTTTTTAAAAAAATATAAATTGATAAGATATAAATTTAGTCATTGCCATTAAACTGGAGGGTGTGTAAGCTCACCTTGTCCTTCCACATTGATGATAGTAATAAGTCTCATCTCAATCTCACATCAAAATGGTGCGTTGAACATAGACATCATGTGTTGGGATCTTAAATCTGAAAAACAAATAGATTGGATTTTCTAATTCAAATTTTATCATATATTTACTCCATTTAATATATACACACCATATATTTTATTTAAAAAAATTATACACATAATTTATCTATATTATTATAAAAAAAATTGTTTTATAAACACAAAGTGACGATTTGACACTGTTGCAATAATTTTTTGTGATCCAAAAAAAATCGTCTATTTATTTAATTTTACATTAATTTAACTGCTCAATTAATATATTTTATTTTTATTTATAATATATTTTAAAGTACAAAAAATTATTTATTATATTAACGCAAAATTGATATACCATAAAAGGTAATATATATATATTAAATGAAATAAAAGATGTAATAGTGCGTTGACTCTAAACCAATGGGCGCATATTGTCCATTGTCCCGAAACGACGCCGTAATGGCAGCTGCATTTTATACGAGTCAGGGTTGCAGCGAAGGAAATAACATTATGGAAGAGGGTCAAAATAGGAAACACAAGAAACATGGGCGGGAATGAGAACCGTTTGGTCCCAAAAAAAGGGCGCCAAAAATCTGAATCCCCCAAACTTTTAAGCTGCCCGATAATTTTCACGGGCAGCTTCCCCCAAAAAAAAAAATCTCCCTTCTCAAAAAATTTCACACTCATCCCCAATCATGACTCATTAGAGTTCCCATATAAGCTACAATTTCCATACAAAATCACCCCTTTAAAAACGTCTCTAATACGGTGAGAAGCCTTTTTGTTCTCTCTTTTTCCTCTCCCCATATATATAAAACAACAAATTTCTCTCCTCTTCGTTTTGCCGCCATCACCTCCTCTGCTTCAAAACTTGTTCAAACTTTTCCCTTTTCTTAACCCCTTGTATGCTATTCTTCATATTTCTCTCAAGAAAATACAACTAAGAAAGACCCTTTTGGTTTATTCCTCTTCTAATTCTCTTGATTTCTAGCCCTTTACCACCCAAAAAAAAGGTCCAAATTCTTGCTCAAGAATCAGTCTTGGAACCAAAGAATTTGTTCCTTCTTGAGGAAAAAATTCCACCTTTTTGAACATGGGTTTTTCTAAGAAGCATCATCAAGTGGAAGGGAGCAAAGAATCAGAAGGCAAGAAATGGGTGATAGCCGGAATTGGAGTAAGGGCACCTCTAAAACCAATATCCACAACAAGGGGTAGAGAGGATGAGTGTTCTGAAAATGAGGATGAGTGCACCAAAACCCCGACGGCGCGTGAATCAAAGATTCCGGAAAAGTTGTCCTGCCCGCCGGCGCCAAGGAAGCGCCGCCCTACTTCAACGTGCCATTTTAATGGAGTGAGGGAGTTCTTTAATCCTCCAGACTTGGAATCAGTATTTATATGCTGAGAGAGCCAACTGATGAACAAGGTTTTTACTCACTGAGGAGTACGTTAAGCTAAACAAGTTGTACTCCTCTCTTGTTTTCTACTTCCTATTACTTTCTTTTTTTTCTTTTTTTTGGGGATTTTCATGGGTTTAAGTTAGCAGTTTGTTGTTAGAAAGTTAGAAGTTATCATCAGTGTTAGTAGTTTGGTAGTGGCTTTTAGGCTTTGATAATAATAATTATAATAATAATAATAGTGTAATGTATAAATACAATAGTTATCTGAATGAATCATATTCTGCTCTTATTACAACACATTTTGGATTCAATTGTTTCCAAGATTATGTCACTCTGTTGGATACTGATATGCTCCTTTACCAACATCCTCAAATCCAATTTCTTGTACTTTTCTACTCAGTTTTAAGGTTCTTTCCCAGCAATAATTCATTTGTAAACATTAATATTGATTCAGAAAGAGGAAAAAAGATGTAAAAACTACAGCCTACAGCTTCCCCCTTTGCTGAAAATGGGAAAAAATGCAAGCAAACCTTGTTATATTGCAAATGAACAAATTAAACCTCTATGAAAAATAATAGCAATTTACCTCCATGTGTTATTTTCTAAAATACAATAAGGTAAATTGTTATTTTTTTTTATAAAGATAAATTTGCTCATTTATAATATTATATGATTATAAATTGCATCCAACTCACTTTCTAAATCAGCAGTTCTCTAACACCCTAAAACAGATCATCCACCCCTATTCCTACTGTTTGTGGTTGTGTGTTTGTTGACAGGAGGACACACGTGCGTCGTGCGTGCCTAGAAATACAAACAAAAGACTCGTCCCAGAAAGCAACAACCCATGTAAAAGTTAAAATCTTTTTCATGGTCCTAAATTCTTCACAATTTTTCTTTTTTATTTAAAAAAATACTTTTTATTTTCTTCTTGATTTTGGTGCGGGCCCACCTCCACCTGAGTTGGGACTAGTGAGTGAAGATGAAGCCTTCCTTCTTCCCTCCCTCGTAATGCTTGGATGGTGGTAATAAAAAGGACAAGCACTTGCATAATTGAGCGTGTTAAATATGAGAATCCTATGTGGGGTTTTTATGACTTCAACGCCTCTCTCTTTTTCTTCCTACTCTCTGTACTTTTTTCCCCCATTGCCCCACATCATACTTCTTGATAATGACCCTTCCACCTATATATTCCCAACTACTACAAACTTTTATGTACCAATTTTTATTGTTACGTAGTACAATTAGATACGTTTAATGTTTTATTCTCTATGTGTATAATTGAAAGCTCACAATCAGAAATGAACCTATGGAATAGTCATTTTATTTCAATTTTATTATTTTAATATTTATTTGTACATGACAAGTACAATACTTGAATTTCGCTTTATTTGGCATTTTGTAAGAAGAATAAGAGACTGTGCATTCGACTAAAGAGGTCTTTGTAACAGTTTGATTTAAATGTTGGCCAATTTGAACTGTTTGTTGAAAAAATCCTACGTATTTAGCTTATTTCCCATACTCTTACTTCAGATCTTTCTTCACTTTTTCTTTTTTTGTTCTAAATACTCTTCATTTTCACTGCAACTTATTTCCACCACAAAACGGAGTTATTGCAAACATCCCCTAGGTAAAATGGTTGATAATTGAGGCACAACGTATGATTTTATTACAAGTCAACACGTTTCTAAGGATAAGAGTTATGAACAAATTCGCGATTCTTAAATCTTAAATTATTGGTAGTGAACCAACTCCACTTGCTTTTTATTTATTTATTTATTTAAATACAAAAGGTGATGATGGGAAATTAAATTAGGAGTTATAAACAAAGCTCCCTTGGGATCATCACTGAGCTATGCAAGAAAACTTATATATTTTGCCACAGTTAAATAAAGCTGAGGCCTCAGATTCCTCCACCATTTTCAGATTTTTCTTCTGTTATAATAAACAAAAACACACCTAAGTTAATTTAAAAAAACTTAGAATATTATGCATGATGGTTGTCATTGGATTCCCTTGTAGCAGATATTAAGGAGGAGTATCCATCTTATGACACTGTGGTTTCCTTGTAGGAAACAACATCTCTGCTCTGTATAAAAGAAAAGTATTCTCTTCATTTTGCTCAATAATTCACATCACTATCTTATCCCTTTCTCCCTCCCACTTTTATTGCAGTAAAGAGGGTTATATATAATAATTAACTTCATTGAACATTACTGCTATGGCTGTATAATGTAATGTTGACTGCATAATTTAGTTCTGGGGTTTCCATTATTGATCATTCTATCCAAAAATGTCAATTAAGTTACGCACCCACATATATAGTAGCAGATTGGATTTTTTATTATTATTTTAAATCGTGTTGTATTTTTTATTCCGGTTGATATTTGTATGCTACGTGTATAAAGATTATGTAATTTATTTTATTTAGGTTATGTTTACCATATTGCACTGGATTGTAGATCCTGATTAATCCAGTGCAACGTTTACAAAATTTGGGGCGGGCCCACGATTGGCTCTCTGGCCCCGATATTCGGCTATATTGTTGCATGATTTAAATTCGACCAATTCGGTTCGGATTATAATTGAGGGTGGTTCATGGGCTGGTTGATTCGTTTCTGTTTCCCTATTTTGTTCCGCGAAAGTTGTATGCCTAATGTCCAATAGGCGCCTGGTTGTTCCCGTAATATCAGTCATACCTATTATATGCTATCTGCAGTGTTAGTTCTCCGCTTAGAAGTTTTTAGTTAGCGGATTCCTAACAACCATAACTGTCTCTTCTTTGGTCAACTGTACACTGTAATTTTTTTGCATTAAGGAGAAGCCACACTAACCCGTACAATATCCTCTACAGCTGCCTTCCAAAGTTTCTATGATCACCTACAAAGATAGATATCCTCCTAAGAAGCTTTCTTTTTAGCGTTTTAACTCGTTTTTTTTTTATCCTTCAAGGCAGTTACCATGAAGCTATACCTTAAATCCAGTTTTCCGCGCCCAACCATTTTTGAGTTTATGAAGGAATGGAATAGGGGTGGTACTGCTCTACTTATAAGCAAGCTAGCTTTCATGATAAACTAACAATCATGAGTGACTCAATTAATGATTTTGACACTTTTGACAAATATCAACTATTTTAGTATTCGTTCTCCTCAATTCTGATGTCAAACTGAGGTATGTGTGTAGAATTGTAGATCTCTTCTCTTTTTTTGGAGGATGAGAGAAGAGGATGGAGGGAAATGAAGGGGGCGATGGGGAGGATGTGGTAAAAAGGGGTGTCACGTATATAAAGATTATGTCATTTACTTTATTAAATAAACAAAAACATATTGATATATTTAAGTAGTTTGAGTTAAATTTGAAGTTGTGTTTGGAGTTATGATGGGGGGTGAGTTGAGTCAAGAAAGGTACGGCTTTTAAGGTAAAATGAAAGGGTATTAGTAGAAAGCAAGAGAAGATGTGTGCAGATGCATCAATTAAGGTTGTCTACTTTGCTTTTTATTTTTTGCAGATGGATTTTTAACCAAACTCCCAGTTTCAACAATGAACAGCGTCTTGATTTATTTGCGCGTGGGGACAAAATATGCACACACGGACAAACTTGATTTGCAACTTAGGAACAATGAACTGGTGATCTTTTGAAATATTATTTGACCATAACAAGACTATCATAATAATAATAATAATAATAATAATAATAATAATAATAATATTTTTTGAATCTTTGAAACAGATAGATAAATAGATTTAGAGCAGATGATTTCTATTGTTATAATCATTTCTTGTCTCTTTATCTTGTTTTAATAACGTCGTTGATTTGAATTATCGATGTATTGAATTAATTTTAAATTTTAATATTAAATAATATAATAAATCACATGGAACTTAAAAATTAAATCCAATTTAACTCTTTAAACAATAAGTACGATAACCATTCGTTTGGGGTAGATTAATTTACCAATGTACCCTTGAGGAGCTACGCAACCCAACCCTAACCCTAACCCTAACTTCAAGTCTCATAATTTGATGAATAGGAATCCAATGCATGAAGATATGGGGTATGGAGGGGAATAATTGAATGGGAGGGGTAGGAAGAGGAAATTGGACATGCACACATGGGGACTCGGGAGGAATCCTATGAACTTGAAGATTCTATTTTTAGAATTATATTATTACTAGTATAGGATGTTTCTACCAAATTCAGCACCCCACCTTTTTTTCTTTTAACAAAAAAAATATATACATAATTCTTTTTTTTTATTATTATTATTTAGCCTATTGGGGGGCGGTTGATGGGCCCATTTCCTTTTCTTTTCGGTCCACAACACGGTTTGCTGACCCATGGGCCTGCCTGTGCCGGGCCCGAAACGAAATTAGATCCCCCTTGCCTGCCCGAACTGCCCGTGAATGTTTTGGCGGGAAACGTAAGTCGAAATTTTCCTGGCTTCCCGCCAAGGGAAACGTATGTAGCCCGCGAAAAGCGGTGATTCTCTGGGGTCGGTCTTCGGTTGGACCCTGCGGCGTGGGGAGATGGTGACCGTTGGTTTCAACGGATGGTGCTCATCAACGCGCGTATTTCTTTGTCTATAAATTGTAAGTAAACAGCAAGAGTAAACTCCAGTGTTTTTTTTTTTTTTTGGGGGGGTGGGGGGAGAGCTTCCAAGGCCGTATAAACTTTTAATGCTAAATATTACCCCCGATAATTTAGTAAACTTCCTAATAAACCCCCACCTCCCCAAAATAATTCCAACAAGGGGTGATTCACTAGAAAAGGAAAGGAACATAGAGAAATTCTAAAAATTAGAAAGTAGGGGTATTCGTTCGGTAAAATCAAATCAAAATTTTAATATATCAAAAATTCGATACATCAAATTGCTATACCAAATTGGATTTGTCGGTTAGATTCTGATAATTATCTATTTTTTATGGTATTTTAGTTTAGTATTCGATAAATCTAATTATTAATTATAAATACAAAAAAGTAGTTCATAATTAAATATTATCGATAATAATTGGTTTGTTTGTTCTCTTTTGTATTTCAATTGGACATTTGGTAAACTTTATTCTTTTTTTTAATAAGTAAAACAACAAAAACAGTATAAGCTTAAGTAATATAATTAAAACATGTATATAAAAACAAATAAAATATAATATTTGATATTTGGTACAATTTGATAAATCGACGCTAACAACTGAATACCAAATTTTCAAGAAAATAAAAATCATATACCAAACAACATTTTTTTATTCTATTTCGTACAAATTGAAATTTCAGTTTCGATCAATATCAATTTACCAAAAGACAAACACACCTACTAAAGAGATTTATAGAGATATACTAGCAATGGTAGTAAGTTTTAGTCAAAAACTTGGGTAATATTTATGCTTGATGCCTTTATAGGTAACTAGTAAGTGTGGCATATCCTATGTGTGTGCATAAATTTTAAAAAATGTTTAAAAAAAAATTACAAAACTATATTTTTATAGAATTAAAAATGACCTCAAATATATATGGATACTATATATATATATATATATATATATTGATGTCCCAAATTCGCATCCGACCCAAAAAAAGGTCCAGCTTGAATATGAGTCAATATGGAGTACAGAAAGTACGCACTAACCTAAGAGGAAAGGACCCTCAGCACAAGGCCCTGAAATGGCCCTTAGGGAGGGTAAGTTGTATCCAAGGCCTACTAGCGCACGTAATGGGATGATTCGACACCCACCTGGTAGGCAGGACAGACACCTAGCCCAAGATGAGGCTCAAGGATTTGGGATCCACTCCAACTACCCCTTAGGAAGTCGGGATACTCGATCAAGAATCCTCAATCGACGTGATCTGTCAAATCTCCTCTGGATTTGCTAAAGGCTTAGCCAAGACAGCTCCAGCCTGAGCCGTAAGGGGCCTACGTTTTGTCAATCGATGGGGGACTGAGGTTGTAGAAAGCCACCCTCTTATCCCCGGAAAAGAGTAACGCAATCTTTGCAACACATATGCACAACGCACTCGTGTTTTAAGCATTATATTGATACATTATCACTCGTCATTATTTTGTTTTACTCAATCTCTATTTCTCATAACTGTTAACTGACTTGAGCGTTGGGGTGCTAACGTGTTTTTATATGTCCGTTCCATGACTTGTGAAATATTCGGCCTAAGATACTCAAGTCCAAGACACCCTCAAACGAACAACTTTTTGATGGCATCATATATAAGATAAAACTGCATGGAAAAAAAAACTATCAAAATATAATTGTGAAATATCCTGATGAGTGCGGAAGTTAAAAATAATTAATTAATTTAAAAAATTGGCACACCAATATTATTTTGAATACCAAAAGAGCCCTCTCTAATAATATATAGTATAGATTAACAGTCAAGCATATTCGATGTATGCTAATAAATTAAACTTTTATTATTTTTATTTAATTAAATGAAGGGAGAAATATGATAAAATAAATCATTGATTCTAAATACTAATAAAATGAATTAACTTTAAATGCGGACAAATATAAAATTATTGATATAAATAATTAATAAATAGATGGTTATTTGTGAAGCAAATAAGTATATTTAAAGGTATTTACGTCTAATTAGATTTTGTAAATTAAAATTAACTACTGTAACACCTTGAGCCATGTATAGTATAGATAATCCTGACAACTTAAGCTATATTCTTCTTCTGGAGTAAATTACATTTTAGAATTATTCATAATGATTATGAAGATCGTAATGTAGTTAGAATATTATAATTAATGATGATATGATACCAAGAACAATATTTATTTATAACTAGTCAATGCGGCAATCCGTCCCTACTTACATATAATAAATAATATTTTACATTTTAAAATATATTATAAATAAGAACACAATATATAAAAACCAATACATCACGCCTCAAAAAGAAAGAAAGAGAGAAAAGCAAAAAAAGAAACCAACTTAGGAATATTATTGGCATACCAAAAAATTAGTATTGCAGTGTAAGTAATCAAGTGAAAATGAAGTTTTCTTTTTATATTAACTAGCCGTCGTGGCACGCCGTTCCTGCGTGCATATAAATAAATAATTATTTACGATTTAATATATATATATATATATATAAATAAGAGTAAAATATATAAACTAACACATCACATTTAAAAAAAAAAAAAGAAAAAAAGAAAGAAAAAATTAATTTATCAATTAATATAAAATTTGAAAAGTTGAATAAATTAGTTATTATATCAGTTGAGGATTATTTTGGCATTACAAAAAAATAGTGCGGCGGTGTCATTAACCACCATTTTGTGAGTAAAAAATGAGTTTATTTTATAATAGTACTAGTTACTGCGGCATGCCGTCCTTGCGTGCATATAATAAATAATATTTCATGTTTTAAAATATATTATAACACACTTAAAAAAAAAAGAAGAGGGAAAGAAATAAAGAAAGAAAAGAAACTAACTTAGGGGTATTATTGACACAATAAAAAATTAGTGTCGAGTGTAAGTAACCGTCTTTTGTGAGTGAAAACGGTGTTTTCTTTATATATTAGTATAGATATAGATAAATAAAGTAGTTATTATATCAGTTGAGAATTATTTTTAGCATTACAAAAAAATAGTATTGCGGTGTCATTAACTGTTATTCGTGAGTAAAAAAGTGGTTTGTTTTATAATAGTATAGACATAGGTAATATTTATCTTATTTCACAAATGTTGTCTTCTTGAAGCTGTTGGGCCAGAACGGGATTCAATGTTTGGGCTCCACTCGCCAACTACCAGAAGATAATTGGAACGGGCCACGGGACTCTGAATCCATTTCATGGAGCGAGTCCGTCTACTGCGTATACATCAACGCCTTGTGAAGAAGACCATACTCCACACATTCCATATCTAGCAAGCAAACGAGTAGATTGAGTGTCTTATAAATTTTAACAACTCATTTTCCAACCAGCCGTCTTCTCGTGACAAAACCTTAATAATAGTAGGAAAACTAGCACATGTTTCAAGAAAATCACAGAAGAAAATATAGATGAAGAATACAACAGGTACAGCATAAATAGTTGAAATAAATGATCAAGAAAAGCCGCATTATTAGAAGTGCCCAAAAAAATATAGTCTGCGGCTTTATTTCATAAACATGTTGATCTGTTCACATGCAGTGTACATTTCGTTTTAGGCCGCTGTATCCATAATTTGGCGTGGGAGCTAAGACGAACAGTTGGTTATTCAATTCGTCACCAAAGAAAATAATTACACTAGCAATAAGGCCACAAGAAAGAGTGTGTTACTACTTCACAGCTTGAAACATCACAAGTAGCTGCACTTTCACTTTGTTCCTCAATGGCTCAAACCATTGATCAACAGACAACCTCCATAAACTTATTCGATGCCCATCTTCTAGCAACCTCGGAGAGTTTGCTCTGCTCCACCTCCACTCGTCTCAACCGTGGAGAATTCAGCAAGAAAAACTCAACTCCCTCCACCTCAATCCCACAGCAATGCATTATATCAACATGCTGCAATTGCTTACGGCTTCTGATCATCGAACCTAGCGTTGCATTAGTTAATCTACCACAACCCCTCAGTTTCAGTTCAACCAAGCAATTACACGAGACGAGCATAGAGACAAGCGCTTTATCAACCAGCATATCATTGTAAGACAAGTCCAATTTCCTCAGCTTCTTCAAGCTCTGTCCTAACGTTGTTAATAAACCAGGTTCTCTCTCGACGACATCACAGTTGATTAAGGCAAGCTCCTCAAGGCTATTAGCTACTGCCCTGCCAAGAGCCTTTAACCCCTCACCACTAACAAGACAGCAGCTTTGCAGCCTTAAACTTACCAAGCCCCTGAAGTTCAAATTCTCGGACAAGGCGATCAAATGGGAGTTATCAACATCAAGGGGCAACCTCAAATCAAGCCTTCTCAGACTACACCTGCTCTGGTTGATGAATTGAAGCAAACCCTCTCTGCTGCCACCATCATAAATCAACAAAGAATCCAGAGAAACACAAGTCTCGGACAAATTCAACAGAATCACATCGATTATGCTCCGACAGGTTCTTAATTCCAGTTCTTGAAGACCAGTTAAGCACTTGAGAAACCTTGAAAACGAGGAGTTTTCTCCAATGCTCTCGCAGCTTTTCAGCTGCAGTTTCTTAACATTCTTACAGTTTCTCCAGAGAAAGCTGAGCCCACGATCCCCTGGTAAGATTCCACACAAAGACAGACTCTCCAAATTCACCTCCACATCAAAGACAGCATCTTCCATTTCTTTGACTTCATGATTGTTAATCTCCGATGAAGGGTTTGTGAGAAACAGAGAGAGGCGTTTCAAAGAATTAAAGTAAGGCAGCCAATGGAAAGACAGGGGCCTAGATATAGGGACGGAAATAGAAGAGAGATGAGTACAAGAAGTTGAGACAGTGTAAAGAGAGAAAGGAGAAACAGGGGAGCACGAGAACCGGAGGTGGCGGAGGTTCGGGCAGGAAGAGGCGACGGCGAGAAGTAGAGGATCCTCGCCGCCGGTACCGGCGATAGAAAGAGAAGACAAGCAAGGGTGGTGCGTAAGAAAGGCGGAAAAAGAAGCGATGGTGGAGGGGTCATAAGGAGGCGGGAAGTGGAGGGAAAGAGAGGTAGTGGAAGAGCGTAGCAGACGGCGCCACCTCTTGGAGACAAGCGAGACGGCGGAGGAGGACGGCGGAGGAATCCGGTGGAAAATTTCTTGGAGAAGCTCATCGCAGAGAAGTGCGTCCATTTAGTTTTATTATTCTGTTTCTCCAAAGTGCGGGTGCTTTTTATTTTAGTTTAGGTGGACCTGATGCTGGTGCTGGTGATGTTGACAAGAAATGGCAAAAGGCGCTTTGTATACTTTAAATAATAACCAAAATAAATCCAAAAATAAAAAATTTCTGATTTATTTTGGTTATTATTGAAAGAATCATAATTCCCTGCCACACACGTGTTTGCTGATTTTTTTATATATGAAATCACCGTAATCATCGAACATTTTAATGCATGGTTCACATATACTCGAATAAAATTAAAATAAATTTATAAATAGACGTCATTCATGTAATATGTATAATTTTTCCTACTCTTAATATTCACACGATATTTATTATTGTTTCCCTTACGATTTATTGACTTAAACATCATATGATTATAATCAGAGTTTTTTCTAATGTGATTTTAGTGGTGGTGTATTTTATAGGTTTGCAATGAGATTATCGAAATGTATTTCACTTTTTTAAAATGGTGAATCACTCTATTTCACTTAAAAAGATTTTATCCGTGTTTTTGGTACAACAATTGTGCAGGCCTGGAGTTGTTAATTGTAAAAACAAATATATCTACTCTAAGATTCCCCCTTAATGGCATCTTTATATTGATCAACTTGATGGCTTAATCTTTTCATTCATACGTTAATTATTATCCTAGTCATTTTGTGGTGCTATACCTTATACTAGCAACGATGGCACGTGACTTTTGCCCATATAATTCTAGTTGATACAATGTGCGAATTATTGATATTTTTTGAATTGATAAAAAAATTCATACATATCAATAAAAATCGAGAATAAATCCAACTATATAAAATAGAAGTTCTTAAAAAAAAGTCCATACGAGATGAAAGGCAACAATCGAGTTTTAAAAATTAAAGTGAATTTTTTTTAAAAACTAAACTCATATTTTCACGAATCGATCCAATTTGCAATTGTACTTTGCGTTGGATTCACCTTTCACCTACATATATAGGGAAAAAAGTAGAAATAGAAGCATAATAATATTTTGTAAATATGAAATTATTATATATTGAGTTATGAACGAGAGAATCTTGTAGTTTTGAAAAATTTTATTGAATACCACATTCTTTGACATTTTTGTGTCCACACCCTTACACAGTACTTGCATGCATTAATATTATGTGAATGACGTGCTATCGTTGCTAGTGTTACTAATATTGCCTAACAATATTGCATCTACGGCCTAACAAAAAAAAAAAAGTAGACAATTAGTTGGGTCGGATTATATGCAATCAACCAAAAAAAACACAGACCAAAATTGACTATCTAACAAAGGGGCCAAACAACATGAAAAAATTATATTTGCATTCAAATTTTCAATCAGAAGTCCAAACCGACTCCGAAGCCTGAAGTAAAGAAAACTCATAACAAACACTAGAGTTTATTTACTCAAAAATCAACAATTAGTTGCAAAATACAAAATTCCTAAAAACGATTTATCCAATTCACATATTTTAAAAGTCTATTACAGTCAACTTGAACTGAAATCAGAGCACGGACCTTACGGTTTGAATCGCCTCCACCGCCGGTGGTGGCGGGGGTTTTTTCCCGCCGTGCAGCTTGTATCCCTCCTCCATGGCCACTCTTCCAACAACGCTCCATTATTTCAACTCCTTTAACGACCAGGAGACCGACTCATTTCCAATTTTCACCTCCACGAGCAAACTCAAATTCCGGAATTCAACCTCAACTCTGACCCTAGCTCGGCCTATCTATCCTATCTGCAAATCTAATTCAGTATACGCACTTACACCAATTTCAGATGCGTTTAAGCAAAATCGAGAGGGTTGTTGCGATGCAAGGAATGCAACTCTTCACTCTAAAGGATGGATGGAGACTGTTCGCGACATTTTTCCGGGTGGAAGTTGGTGGAACTTGAATGATTTCGAGCAGAACACTAATGGCTCTCCAGTTGCAGCGAAGCCGATGACTGTTTTGGAAGCTCTGAGCGAAATATGGGCGCTGGTAGCTGACGAGAAATGGATTTTGTACACAGCATTTGGTGCTCTAACTGTTGCTGCGGTGCGTTTGCTGATTTACGCAGTTTGTTTGTTCGGCTATATGTTTACGTGGTGTTTGAAGTGAATGTTTCTTTCTGATTGAGCATTATCCGTAAATAATTTCTGTTTTCATTAGGTATTCAATGATTTCAAGTTTATCATTGGTTCGAGTCAATGTTGTGATTGGCGAGTACTTTCGGTGCATGGTTGAGATTTAATATTTTAATGGATAGCCAATTTTAAATGCTTTAGCTGCATACATAGTACAGGTAGATTGTTTCGGTTGATTAGTGCACACTCCTGATGCTGATTTTAATTACAACTACAGGTTTTTTTAAGCTTTAAAAGAAACATAATACACGCTAGTTTATTTTCTGTTTCTTGTTTATTGTTTTCGTTCTTTCTTTTTGTTTTGCTCTTACTATGATTTATAATGCATGTATTTGTGCAGCTGTCAGAAATATCAATGCCAGGGATACTGACAGCATCCATTTTTTCAGCACAAAATGGTGAAGCCTTGGTGTTCTATAAAAAATCACGGCTTCTGGTTTTCTTGTGTTTCACCTCAGGAATATGCAGGTTGTCTTTTGTTATTTATTATGTTTCCCTGTTCTTATTTCAATTAACAGCTTATTCTGATTAATTTCTTGTGACGTGTTGAACTTTTCTGGGATTGCAGTGGCTTGCGTGGTGGATGTTTTGCTGTTGCAAATATGATTTTGGTGCGTCGAACAAGTTACGGTTTCCTTTATTCACTTTTTTCCTTGATGTTTGAACAGTTAACATCTGGATTTTGGAGAAGCTGTGACCGGTGATGTTTGAACAGTTCAGTTCAAATTCCAAAGATCTAATGTTTAAATTGTAGGACAACCTCTTCCCCAACTTGCATTTTGGTTGGAGAAAATTTTCAGCAATTAATTTATTAAAGGACTTGTTTAACATGTGGAGTTTTTGATCTCCCATATACCTTGCCCAATTCTTTATTGCATATATTTCTTCCTAAATGAGCACAATATCTGCAATTCATGGCAACACTCATGCATTGTCTTCTCTCTCCATGTTCTCTTCTATTCCAAAGTTTATGAACTTACTGGTAGAACCAGAAAGGCCCAATAAATTATTTCAGTCGACCAGTTCCTCTTTTGAGATCCATGATCAGTGGAATAATGGAATTCTGAGTTGTACTTCATGAACTAGTAAACATCTTTTGGGAAAGATGAAATCAACAATAGATACAATTTTCGTTGAAGATTATGTAACTTCTACTCATACACCATGTAGGACATTGTTATCTTATGAACAAACAAGTTAATGAATTAGAATTTCTTGCTTTTCTCAAAGATCTTACTGTTATAGGCTGCATGCAGTGTACTTCTAGTGCATTGTCCTGTTTGAGTGTGTAAAGGACTTTAAATGAGCAGTTTGCTGTATTGTAATATTCTTTTCATTTCAGCTACTCCACTTTGTTTCTTTTAAACTATATTATTGGATTGGTCATGTGCATGTCTGAACTTTATCAGCAGTCTGCCACATGATCTTGATATTCAGAGTTAGATTCTACAGTCAAACTGTCTTCTGGTTGCATATTTTTTCATTCTAGGATTGCATTCTGTTAAAGTTATCATTTGGGATTTTCAAAATAAATTAATGTGTAGCTTCTGTACATCTTTCATATGTTTTCTCGCATGCATGCCTTTTTAATTAAGAGTGCAGGCATCAATTGGTGCTTCTCATACGTGCAGGTTAAGCGTCTCAGGGAAACTGTATATAAATCTCTTCTACTTCAGGTCTGAATATTATCTCGATTACGCATGCTGGAGTGACTTATGCTCCTTCTCATATGTTTCTATGTATGTTTTGATTTTAACATGTAAGTGTTACATTCAATGTAGGATATGTCCTTTTATGATACAGAAACAGTTGGTGATCTTACTAGCAGGATTAATTCAGATTGCCAACGGTTATCTCGTATCATTGGACATGATATACATTTGATCCTGCGGAATATTCTCCAGGTGACTACTCAGGTTAATTTATATTTTTCCCTGATCTTGTTATTGTCAAATCTCTGATTGACTTACATTGTTACAGGGGACAGGTGCATTAATCCACTTGATGACTTTGTCGTGGCCTCTTGCACTGTCTTCCCTGGTTGTATGCATTACTTTGTCTGCAACATTCCTTATTTACGGGCAGTAAGTATTGATACATTTCTTTATGTACTCAATTTGATAGTGGATACCTTCGATTCCTAATTTATAAGGTGATCTTTCATCAGCAGTGTCATGGGAGTCTCACATATAAACATTAGAACCTTCTCAGATAGTAATCAACGCCTGACCTTGTTGTGGAGATATTTCAGAATATCTGTGTTTATTCAATGCTTTGTTTGGTGGTAATAACTCACCAGCAAACTGGTGGATATTTCTGAGTTTTAACTTCTTGCTGTAGTTCTGCTAACTAGTACCGACCATCTGGTCATGTTCCAGAGAAAATAAAGTATATTTTTCTCTTACCTCTTGATTCATCTTTATTTTATGTAACATTTTAATTCACACGAGTTTGAATGTTCAGCTTTTATAGTGTGGATCAATTTCTTATCATGTATTTGTAATAGATGCAAAATTTTTATATTAGTGACTATGGAACAAAGGGATAACTTTGCATCTATAATGTGAATCTTCAATGAACAGATCCTTGTATAAATAGTGTGTTTGTGCCGAACCATGTTATGACTTTTGGAGAAACCGGAATTGTTGCTTTGACAGGTACCAGAAGAAAGCAGCACAGCTTGCTCAAGACTTTGTTGCTTCTGCCAATGAAGTAAATCACAAAACTGACTAGTATTTTGATTTGTCTCTTAATGTCATATATTTTGTGGAGATCAAGGATTTCTTTTCCCAAAAATTTCAGGTTGCACAAGAAACATTGTCTTTGATAAGAACAGTCCGAGCATATGGAACGGAAAGAGAAGAATTTCAGAGGTAGTGCCATTTTATTTAAGATTGGGTAAATTGCATCTATACCCATCCTTCTTGTTCGAAAAACTAGAATATGTTTGAGATAATTCTGTGTCCTCATACGATGACATTGAAATGACAACATTCCCCTTATGGTATTCCTGAAAAGAAGGTAAAGGAAAGACTAAAAAATATAAAATGAGGGAATTACTATTTTACCCTAGCTGTATAGGGGTCTATATAATATTTTATATTATATATGTTGTTAATGTTGCATATTGAAATTTATGTTTCTTTAACTTTTTGACATATTAAAACTATGTACTTCTCTTTTTATTTTTTTCTTCTATTTGCACAATCGTTTTTATTTCCATTTAGTTTCCCCCTGGTTTCTACAACCATCCTGTTCATTCCGCCAATCCCATTACAATGTATATGTGACGTTGCTCTGAACCTCACTCGCATTACTCTTCTAATGTAAGTTTTGCTTTTTCATTCTTTGTGCAACTATCGTCATATCTCACTATATGTTCTGCCCATTTTTCCATTTGTGTAAGCAAATTCATCTCTATGGACTGTATATTCTCAGAACAGAGGAAGAAGTGTAATCTAAGCTGGTTATTTCTGGAGATTCTAATTCTGGTGGGGTATGAACCATTGCAAAACTAGTCAGAATGAACCCTTGGCATACTGTTAGGTGCCATGCCACATGCTCTCCCACCCACCTCCAGCCGGACCAGCCCCTTCTCACACCACTCTACCCCAGCCCAGTCCCCTCCTACTAGCACAATAAACATTAGGGTTCTCTTTTTCTAAATAATCATGCCTCGGGGTCTGATTTGTAGTCAAGTCAAACCATAGGTGATATAAATGTAGTTTACCCTTAAAATTTGAAATTTAAATGAGGCAATCATACATGGTCATATCTTTATATCATGTTTATCTCTGCACATGGGCTTATTTGCATTATGCAACTCGTTTTTAGGTTCAAGCAATGGCTTGACAGGTTAGCATTCGTGGGTGCTCGAGAAAGTGTAGCTTACGGGTTCTGGACCCTTAGTTTCAGCACATTTTATCGGTCAACACAGGTCTTGCTCAATCTAAAGTCATTCAGTTCCTTGTTTTATGGATTCATCATGTTTGTATCCTGTTAGATAGATACATGCAACTAATCTTTTCCGACATGTCATATAATATCTCAATTAGCTATAATCTATATTTTGTAGGTTTTGGCAGTCTTGTTTGGAGGAATGTCTATCTTGAGTGGTGGTGTGTCTGCTGAGCAACTGACAAAGTATATTTTGTACTGTGAGTGGTTGATTTATGCCGTCTGGAGGTTGCAAGACAGCATGTCATCCTTACTTCAGTCCCTTGGAGCCTGTGAAAAAGTTTTCCAGTTGATGCATCTTCCACCCAGTAGCGAATTCCTCTAGAAAGGCAGGACCCTTTTTCAGCCTCATTCTTTTTTGCTCTTTGCTTGCAATAAGTTTGCATTATTGGCACATCCCATTGCATGTCTAACTTCCATCCTGTGCCAACAGCTCTCATGATCCCGGAGATACATTTGACTGCAGGCTGCATGTAGCTCTTGTAAGAAACAGAAAATGCACACAGCAAACATGCCGATGGTAATCGTATTCCTTGATTGAAGTGTAAAACAACTCACCTTAACCTTTGGACGGGCTCAAACCTCTCATGAGGATGCTCTACTTCCGGGAGTACCAAAAATGGTAACCTTCTGAGTTAGGACTGTGAAAGTATTCTGGCTGTGGAAGAAATGTTTTCTCATATGGCATAGGACAAAGCCAAATTCCGAGACGTATTTCAGAAAAGAAACTGCAATATAAAACTAATGTAACGGAAAATACGCTGATCGCCAAGTACTGTTTCCTTGTGTGCCCATTTCTAAATCGACACGGCGGTTTAGATTAGAATGGAAAAAGCCAAAGTTTTAGATAGTTTTCCAATTTTGACTTTACCAAGGGTTAACTGCGTTCCTGATATCTTACATATGATCCAGATCATGTACTGGGAGACTTTGAATTCTGCATACCATCTATTCGAGTGGTTGCTATTGTATTAAATGCACTTCTCGTTCCTCACAGTTTAACTTACGTGGATATGAAGCTGTTGAAAGGTTCACCTCAGGCATAGGGGGAAGATCGCATTAATTATCTTTCTCTTCGCCTCCCTGAACGAGTCAGCAGTAAGGTAAGCAGCAAGTGTTTCAATTCATTACTTTCATATGAATTTAAACTGTGAGGAACAAGATAATAAAGTCGCTGCAACGCCCTCTGTGATGTGTATCTGTCTTGCCTTTCCTGTTTCCCATACGTTTTACTTTTGGTCATTCACTCCGCATATTAGTTCTAAATGCTTTTCGGTTGCTTTCTGTACCTTTTTTACTTCCTTTCCCTTCATAAAGTTTTAATTTACTCTTGAATGCTTTTCCCACAATAAGATTCTCGATCCAAACTAGCAATTATTTTCTGTAAAATTTTACATGATTGAGACACGCAGGTGGATGCAATTAGGAAATAACACACCAACACAAATATAACGGGTTTCGTGGAGAGGAATTTCTACACAACCCATAGGAATTTCTACACAACCCATATCACTGCTTCCGGTGTTCTATATCGAAACATCACTGGAAGATATAGTGTTGCAGTAGTAATAAGCAGCGGCAGAATTGGAAATTTTTGGGCCTGGGTATCATCAGAGCTGCTCCAGTGCGTCAGTGTTGAAATTACTGGGTTGTGGAACTTGTTCATGAGGAAGCCCTTTAACCTCATCTGGTCTTTCCTTGTTAGTGCTGGATTTCTCCTCATTTAACCCTCTGTCTTTGATTCTGCTCTCATCGTTCATGTCTTTGCTCGACTTCTCTTCCGCTTTCGCATTTTTCTTCAAACTTTCCATGTCTGATGCTTTACTATGCTTTTTAACCTTTCCTTCCGGTAAAGAAAAACACACAACCCCAAAGGTAACAACTTTTTATGATGTTTTCTCTGAATGTGTCTACTTATACCATTGAGTTGGACACGTTGCATTAAAATTCAGACACCACGTGCTTGGAGATGTGCACCACTGCAAAGTTGCTGCTTATGCCACGTGGTTTGGTACAGAAGATTCTTACTAAAATCAGGAAAGTCGCCAAATCAATTCACAGCACGACCCATTGTTGGGAAAGAGATTTTGGTACTGCCTTTGAAGTTAAGACGCTTTGGCTAGTGCTAGTGCTAGCCTAGCACACTTGTGGTCGAGTACAAAGGTAGGGTTCCCGCACCGGATCAGAGTCTGATTGAACACTGGAGTAATTAATATATGTTTACACCATAATTTGGGGAAGCTGTGGACTAATTTGTCTTTCGTAAAGAATAAATGCTTTTTCGACTGGCACTTCATAATTAATTTTGTTTTTGGTTAAAATAAAATATAAGAATAATTACATACCTCCTGGAATTTTTGATATAATTACATGTAGAACTTCTGTGATTTAAAAAATTACTTTTAGTATTTTTAAGGTTTGCTTTTATACAAACTAACAATCCGGGCGCACGCGATGTTTGAGCAAATAAAAAAAATGATAAAAATATTAAAATATATTAATTAATATGTTTAAATTACGTATTTTGATTCCGTTATTCAAAAAGTCATCGAATTTATCGATATTAGCAAAATAAATAAATAAATAATATTATTTATCGTCGATTAGTTTATTAATGAATTATTACAGGAAAAAAAAGTCTTTTTAAGATCAAACTATCAGTATACAACTTCACATGTCAATGTATATGGCAAGATTTTATCGAAATAGGGGTAGTTTAATCGAAAAATTATTTGACCTGTAATAAATCAGAAATAAATTAATCAAAAATAAAGGTTGAATTTTATTATTTTTAATATTTATAAATTTGATGAATTTTAATTAATAAATAATTTATTTATTAGATGAAAATAAATATTAATAATAATAAATATTTTTTTAAACAAAAAATATTACGTTTAATTATATTAAACATGAGAGGAGAAGGGTGTAATTATCCTTAAAATATATCTATAGAGAGAGAGAGTAATAGATTTGTTTACTTAACCTGAAAGAAAGATGCGGTGAGCGGTGAGGGATAATATTAATAGCATAGTAGAATAGAATAAACGGAACATTGGTCGCGTAGCACCTTCCATCGTGAAACGTGGCCCACTTAAAATCCATCTTTTCCAATTTAACTTTCCCCCAAAAACCCTGCACAAAACCCTAATCCTCGTGTCCCCAACTCCCCCCCCCCCCCCCCACCCCCAGTTCCCACTAAATAATTTGTTCTTTCCTTTTTCAAAAATCTCACTCCCACTCTCACTTAGAACTTAGCAGTACTTCCTCGCTCACTCACTCACTCTCTCCTCCTGAATGATCTCTCCTTCTCCACTATTTTCACCTGAAACCCCAAACTATGTTTCGTTTAACTCTCTTCTTCACATTTCTAATGATACTACACCACACTACTTCGCATTTAGGCGTCGGTCCTCACATTGCCGATGTAAACATACTCTTGCCTCCCAAAATGACTCATCCCGTTGAGTACAGACTTCAGGGCAGCGACGGTTGCTTCAAATGGTATATATCTTCTCCTTTCATTGCTTTCTGCTTTTCTGATTTTTTTTTTCCTTTCCTTGATTATGAGAAGTAGCTTTCATATATATATATATATTGTGATTTTCTGTGCTTAGGTCATGGGACCATCATGATATATTATCGGTGTTGCCGGAGCTTAATTCGAGCAGCCATTGCTCAATGAGTGCGCGATTGAAGTCCATTGCTCCTTATGACGGGCGAAAGGAGACTGCTGTTTATGCAACTGATTTGAATACTGGAATGGTGATTCGTTGCAAGGTTTATATAGATATGGTCTCGAGGATTCAGATATTCCATAACTCTGTTAAGCTTGATCTTGATGGTCTTGCTACTCTTCGCGTCCGTGCCTTTGATAGTGAAGGTATTCTTGTCAAAACTACTGATCTGGTGATTCATTTCGGGTGCTTCCCATGCTGGTTTGATGAATTTAATGCCATTTTGTCATGCATTTTCTTTTTCCCTTCTCGATTTCACGTTTTGCTATCAGCTTGAGACTACTTATTTCTTTCTTCTTCTTCTTCTTCTTCTTCTTCTTCTTCTTCTTCTTCTTCTTCTTCTGCTTCTTTCTGTCCTTTATGTGAACAGTACGATTCATTTTAGATTCAATTTTGTGTGATGCCTTAAGATTCTGTTTAATTTTTTGGCCTCTTCTGTTCTGGTCTTTTACTAGTGCAGCAAGCCTTTGGTACTGGATGGATTCACATGCTAAATGTACATACTGTATTCGTCTTCCTAATTCTCACATGCTACATTAGCCAGTAGCGAGTATAAGGAAATGAGTCAGTAGCAATATGGGAGCGGACCGTTGGTATTATGCAGTTATGAGAACAAAAGAACTTGGCACAAAAAGAAATGAACTGAAACACATGTGAGCTGGAGTTGGAAGGACAAGGGAACATAAAAAAGATATACATAAGTTAAGTGGGTCCTTGAATCTTGTATGAAAATGCTAAAACTCATTCATACCATCTCTCTGTCAATAAAATGTTGGTACTATACTTCTAAACACAATACCATAAAAACTTAGGGTGTACAGGTTGATCTAAAGGTCGCATGAAGTCAAGGTTAGTTTTACTTCTAGAGGCCAAATTTTCCTCATAAAAATGTTTTTGTTACCTCCTTTGTTTGGTTGTAGTTTCCTTGAAAATTCTTCTTTGTATGCTCTGCAATTCTTGGACTTGTTAAGCAGCAAAGCATTACTGATTTTCAGTATATCCTGAGATATTTCCTGCAAATGAAATGTTAATGCTGAAAATCGTTGTTCTAATGTGTATATATGAAGGTTGTTTCTACATTTTTCTGTTGTGAATTATCTCATCTTTTTTTATGTTCCTGGTGCTTTGACTGTTATGCAGAAAATGTCTTTTCCTCCTTGGTGGGCCTGCAATTTATGTGGAAATTGATGCCTGAAACCCCTGGATCGCCTCATAACCTTGTGCATGTTCCTTTGAAGGACTCTCCATTAAGCGATTGTGGTGGTTTGTGCGGTGACTTGGATATCCCAGTAAAGCTTGAAGAAAGTGGTGTATTCTCGGATTTGTATGTGGTGAAAGGCACTGAAATCGGCCATGAGATTGTATCTGTTAATTTGCTAGAACCATCATTGGAGCACTTGGCAGACAAGATTGTTTTGACAGTTGCAGAAGCAATGTCTCTAGATCCTCCGTCACCTGTACATGTCCTCATTGGTGCTGTTGTCCATTATACTCTTAAAGTTATCCGTAGTAATACTCCAGAAGTTGTAAGTTTGCCATCCCCATTTCATCAGTGGTCCGTTTTGAACTCTTCAGTTGCTCAAGTGGACAGAGCATTGGGTACAGTTCATGCATTGAACTTGGGGGCAACAACAATTGTTGTTGAAGACACCAGGGTTGTTGGACACATGCAGATATCATCTCTTCATGTTGTCTTGCCTGATAATTTGTTATTATTTATCTCACCTCTTTCTCCTTCTGGTAGTCATATTGAGGGTGTCAAGCCTATTTCCTCTGTATCACGTTGGTATGTTGTGGCTGGCCGACTATATCTTGTTCATGTTAAGGTTTTCTCGCCAGGACCCGGGGCAGAAGAAATTTTTATAACAGAAAGTGATGAGATAGAGCTTCATGATAATCAGGAGGAATTCTGGAATATTCTCCCAGTTTCAGAAGGTCTTACAACTAAGAAGAATAATAGACTCCTAAGTGCGAATTCATATGGATTGGGAAAGCTTACAGCAACTTTAGCTTACAGCACAGGTCATGATGTAAGGAAAGAAGTTCTCAAGGTTGTTCAAGAAGTCATGGTATGTGACCAAGTTAAATTCATTATGGAAGGAGACAGTAGTATTTCTCAGAGAGTTCTCCTCCCATGGGTCCCTGGTGTCTATCAGGAGCTGGAGCTTAAAGCAAGTGGAGGTTGCGCAATGTCCTCCAGTGACTATAAGTGGTTTTCTTCGGACATGACTGTTGCTTCTGTATCTGTCTCTGGGATTGTTCAGGCAAAAAGGCCTGGAAAAGCAACTATTACAGCAGTGTCCATCTTTGATTCATTGAATTATGATGAGATGGTTGTTGAAGTATCTATCCCCTCATCGATGGTCATGCTGCCTAACTTTCCCGTGGAGACGCCTGTTGGGACACATCTTCAAGCTTCTTTAACATTGAGAGCATCAAGTGGTGCCTATTTCTATGTATGTGATGCTTTCAGATCCTCTATAAGATGGAAAACCGAGAGTGAGGCTTTCGTAATTGTAAATTCAACTGATGAATTTTTTGCTTCAGACAAGCAAGAAGCCTTGCATTCCTCGTCGTTTGGTCCTTCATGTGCATGGACCCACATATATGCTTCAAATATTGGTAGGACTGTGGTGCATGCAACATTGACCAGAGAAAGTCAACAGTATGACCATTCCAGTAGTGGATCTATTATCTTGAAAGCGTCCTTGTCCATTGCTGCCTATTCACCACTTATTGTGCATCAGGCAAGTGATGGGAACCAGTTTGGTGGGTATTGGTTTGATTTGGCACATACAGAATCTCAGCATCAGCTGAACAATTTAGATAATTTATATCTTGCGCCTGGCACTCATTTGGACATAATGCTTCATGGTGGGCCAGAAAGGTGGGGCAAAGATGTTGAATTCATTGAAACTGTGGAAGTATTGGATGAACAGATTTCTTATGTGAAAGATGGAATTTTCATCCATCAAATGTCCACCAACTATGGTAATCCATATAGAATAGGATGCAAAAGCTTGGGAACCTTTAAACTTATTTTCAGACGTGGAAACTTGATTGGGGAAGACCATCATTTGCCTGCTGTATCCGAAGTGCAGTTGTTACTTATGTGTAGCTTTCCATCTTCAATTGTAATAATAGCTGATGAAGCTTTGAATACTCTTTCAGTTATAAAGTTGGCAGCTCAGGCTGATCGCACGCCTGGAAGAATTCGTACCTCTCCAATCACAGTAGCCAATGGACGCAGAATAAGAATGTCAGCTGTTGGGCTTAGTGATTCTGGGAAAGCTTTTGCAAATTCATCTTCTCTCAGTTTAAAATGGGAACTAACTGAATGTGAAGGGTTGGCTCTTTTGGACAATGCCTACAATTCAGCAGCATATTCCAGTTGGGAAAGGTTTTTGATTTTGCAGAATAGATCTGGAGTGTGCTTTGTGCGATCCACGGCCGTTGGTCTTATTGATGCTCTTAGCCATTCTGATTTTGCCATGATGTTTGAAACTTCTACGAATTCTCTTACCGATGCTATCCAGCTGCAGCTTGTTTCTTCTCTCAGAGTCAGTCCTGAATTCAGCTTGTTGTTTTTCAGTCCTGAAGCTAGGTTGAATATTTCGATAACCGGAGGGAGCTGTTTCTTTGACACACTGGTAAATGATACTCAAATTGTCGAAGTAACACAAAAAGTGCCTGCTTATGAGTGTTCACAACTAGTGTTGGCTCCTAAAAGCCTGGGGTCTGCACTTGTGACAGTTCAAGATATTGGGCTTGTTCCTCCTCTGGCTGCATCCTCTACGGTCCAAGTTGCAGAGATGGACTGGATTAAGATTTTAACAGGAGAACGTATAAGCATTGAGGAGGGGAGTTTTCAGTCTATAAACTTTTTGGTTGGGGTTGCTGATGGCCATCTTTTTGACCCTTCTCAGTACATTTACATGAGGATTCGTGTTCATATTGCAGAAAGTATAGTTGAGGTTGTGGAGAATTATGATTTTCCAGTACCAACTGATGGTTTTGTGCGTGCGCCAAATTTCACATTACAAGCTACACGTCTTGGGGTGACAAACATATATCTTAGTGCTATCCAACATTCTGGGCTTGAAATAATGAGTCAGAGAGTTACTGTGGAAGTATACGCTCCACCAAGAATACATCCCAGTAATATATTCCTTGTACCAGGAGCATCATATGTGCTCACAGTAAGAGGAGGCCCTGAAGTTGGTTCGCGTGTTCAGTATGCCAGTATGGATGATCAGACTGTTAACATTCACAAGGTCTCAGGACGAGTCTTGGCAATTTCGCCAGGAAACAGTACCCTGGTTGCCACAATATATGGTGATGGTGATATCTTGCTTTGTCGAGCGTATGGCAAAGTTAGAGTAGGGATTCCTTCGTCAGCTGTTTTAAATGCTCAAAGTGAACAGCTTGCTGTTGGCCGCAGGATGCCAATATATCCTTCTTTATCTGATGGGAATTTGTTTTCCTTTTATCAGCTCTGTAACAATTTTAAGTGGGCTGTGGAGGACAAAGGTGTCTTGGAGTTTCAGGAGGCAAACCATGCACATATTGCAGATCATAGCGCTGTGAAAACATATCAAACTACTGACTCCTTGGATGAGCAAGACCTTAATTTTGTTCAAGTTCTGCATGGAATATCTGCCGGCAAGACGAATATTACAGTTTCATTCTCTTGTGATTACAAAATTTCTAATTCATTCTCAAAGCCAATGTTCTACAGTGCATCTATGTCATTGTGGGTGGTACCCGATCTTCCACTTGCTCTTGGATCACCAATTACCTGGATCCTCCCTCCTTATTTTACCTCGTCAGATCTTTTGCCTTCATCTTCACATGTCTACAGTAAAGGGGATTCCTTGAGTGACAAAGGTATTACTTATTCTTTGTTAAGACAGTACAAGAGGAAGAATGATGAGATGGGAGATGATGATATATATATTGATGGGGCTAAAATTATAACTAAGGAGTCGGGCAATCTTGCATGCATTCAAGCAAAAGACCGGTCAACTGGGAGGACTGAAGTTGCATCTTGTGTGAGGGTTGCCGAGGTGGCTCAAATCAGAATAATGACAGATGAGTTTCCAGTTCACATGCTTGCTGTAGGAGCTGAACTTGATCTCCAAATCAAATACCATGACACTCTTGGAAATCCTTTTCACGAGGCTCATAACATTACACTGTTTGAAGTGGAAACTAACTATCCTGATATTGTGTCAATTGACAAAGGTGATGGTCATGGAAACATCCATCTTCAGGCAAAAAGCCAGGGGATGGCTCTTGTCCAAATAGCTTTTCTAGGTAATCCTCAGAAATCAGTCTATGCAGTGATTTGTGTTGGTCCTCAGTTGTATCCCCAGAATCCAGTCATCCACAAAGGAAGTGGTCTTAACTTCAACGTAAAAGGATTGAGTGATTCTGCATCAGGTCAGTGGTTCAGTGCCAACGAAAGTATTCTGTTTGTTGAGAGGCTATCTGGAAAAGCGGAAGCTATAGGAGTAGGTACTACCCTTGTTCACTTTGAGAGTTCAACTTCTAAGCTTCATACTACAGTTACTGTATTGAAAGGGAATGTCGTGTCCGTTGATGCTCCCAGGGAGATACTCACAAATGTGCCATTTCCAGCAAAAGGGTATGCTTTCTCTGTAAAATTTGGTGATGCTCACAATCATTCACATGAAGCTTCTGGGAACAACATGCTATTCTTGTTTGACTGTGAAGTTGATCCACCTAACATTGGCTTTGCTAAGCCCTGGAAGGATCTTGGCACTGGTAATTCATATTGCTTGTTCTTCCCCTACTCTCCAGAGCATTTGGCACGTTCAGCTCCCAATTTGGGTGATACTGTTCAGCAGGTTTCTGTTTCTGTTAGGGCTTCACTTAGAGGAGACCATCACATTTCTGGTTCTGCATCTGCGCTCTTCATTGGAGGATTTACTATTCTTGGAATGGACAAAAATTTGTTGCGTCTGAATCTAACACGAGACTCCAGTGAGAGTGTTGTAACAATAATTGGGAATAGAGATGTTGAAGTTAACTGGCGTGATAAGAATCGCCTGTCCGTCGGGCCCATACATGGCGCAGATCCTGCAGTAGGACAATATGTTCAATACGAGGTCAAAGTTCGTGGAGCCGAGAGATTCCAAGATGAACTTACCTTCTCACTACCAGCCACAGGTCAGAGTGTTGGAGTTGATATTAGCTATGACCCTGAGGAGAGAAAAGCAGTAGCAAAACCAGCAGATGGGACTTTATGGGCTGGTGTATCTGGTCTTCTCATTCTGTTGATATTAACAGTGACTTTCGTCATATGTTACCTTGATAGACCAGATAGATCGGGACCACCTGTTGCTTCCAGCAGTCCAAGTATTGCAGCACCTGCGACTCCTGAGCGCAGTAGTCCTGCTATTATAAATGACCAGTCTCCTCGGACACCACAGCCATTCATCGACTATGTTAGAAGGACTATAGATGAAACTCCGTATTACAGGCAAGACTTTAGGAGGAGGGCGAATCCACAAAATACATTCTAGCTTAAGAGGTCAAGCGTTTACAGACTACTTTGGGTGGCATTGTCTTCAAATTGAATTTTAACTTGTAAGTTCAAGAATTCTGTCGAGCAATCTGTCCATAGACATCTAATGTATCATTTGTGTAATTCAGGTTATGTTTGGTAGGAAATTACTGTGTACTAGGGATGAACTCTTATTGTAGTTATGGTGGGTAAACTACATTAAGTGGCTCTGGGAAATTGTTGGCTCCATTGTATCAATGTGTACTGATACATTTGCATAGATTTGTTTAGTTATTTTCTAGGTGATTTAATCCGATCTTCTGACATCACTGAAGCCAGTTTTCAGGTCAAGAGCAGATGTTAGGACTGTATTCAACATATGGAGTGAGTATGAGAGCTCCTACTCAATTATGTGAATGCAACAGCGTCTCATGATGCATTTGCGTGGGGTGTTTATTCTTTGAAGCTGTTGTTTCAGTTACTCCATTATTGTTAAACAAGTCTTTGAAGGCAAAGATGATTGATAGGCAGTGTATGCGCCAGTTTTAAAGAATAAATACTAAGTTTGGGGACAAGCACACCTGAACTGAACAACGTTTTGAGAGAGATGGCAACGAATGCGTAAATGCTCTGGCAAGAAAGGGTCACGATTTGAATGTTACACAAGTTATTTTTTAGACTGCTCCAAGCGATATTACTTAGTGGGCGAGGCCTACTTTCCGCTCTTTTCTACCAAAAAAGAAAAAGTCAGTAAAAGAGCGGTCAATTGCATTAAAACATATAATATTATTTTTATATATATTTATACTAGCATGTGATCCGTGCTATGCACGGGTTTAATTTAATTCTAGTTAAAATTATAGTTTATAAAATTTTTTAATATAAGTGAATGTCAAATGAAAAATATTTTTAAATAAAATTATCCTTTTTTTTTTTTAATTATAGTGCATTATAGCAATTTTCTGTTATAAAAATTGTAAAATATTTACAATCATAACAAATATATACAAAGGGATATCTATCAAATTGTCTGATGACGCCATAAGTTGTATTGCATTTTTTCAATAAAAAGGTGATTACTAATAACATAAATATCAATATGTATGTCCTCAAATACATTTATATGTTTATTTAATTTGTATATATGATGAATATTAAATATATTTATTTTATATATAATGAATATCAATGGAAAATACTTATATGTGTCTTATTAACATAAAGCTATATATATATAACAGGAAAATAATTTAAGAATTTCACTATTTATGCAAATGCAATATAAAGTCATTTACATACTTATACAAATTTACCATTCAAATATTTACTAAAACTATATATTAACTTGACAAATGAATAGGTAGTATGACTCGCATGATTTTGAATATGCAATTGATCCTTTTTTTTTCCTTAACTACCTTTAAATAACATCTTATATCAATGATTAGTTAACAAAATTCTATAATTTGGATCTTCAGTTTATTTGTCAGCAATCCTCTGTGTAAAGAATGACATACAATTATGATAGAAAATTATTATGTGATCAAAATGATATAATTGATATTCAAAAATGTATCTTGGTACCATTTTTATTATTTTATTGATATTCATGATTTTACAATTTTGTGGATGACATTTATATTTTCTTGATTTATCTTGAATTATTTAATTTGTTGTGCGCATAACTTTTGTATATATTATTTTTATATATACTTATATGGGCAAATTATATCTACTTTTTTTTAGGTTTGACATAATTATAAATACTCTCTTATTATTTAAAAAATTATAAATATGCCTTTCGAATGAAAAATAATTATGTAGCCCCTAAATGGAGATGTGAAAAGTACTAATTTACTTATATATATATGTATATTTTGAAAAAATATAAAAGAATTTAAGAATGGGTAAAATAAATAATCAATATTAGTTTATAAAAATATTTTAGAATTCTAAATAATATATAAAAGTATAAATTGAGGTCATTTTAGATAGTTTATCACAAAAATTAGATGAAAATCTAACAAAATGAATTCGTTGTGAGACGAATGTTAAAGTAAGAGGATATTTGCAATTTATTAAATAATAAAAATATATTTGTAAACATATCAAATATCAAGAGAGATGATTGTGATTTGCCCTACTTGTATATATATATATATATATAGTAGTGAGAGTTGGAAAATGAAGTCAGTATTGAAGACCTCTGCCATAAATAGCAGAGATATTAATTCATTGGTGGTTGGTAAAATTCAAAATTTGAGAAATTTATTTGGTAGGGAAAATTAATTTAAAAAAGCATACAAATTACAATGAGGGGCAAAATAGGCATTTTACCCGGAGTAGTTTCCTTGCTTCGAAGCAGATGAAACGGTAAAGGTAAATTGTTGATTTGTGGATGTCTCTCGCTCTCCATTGTAAATATATATGGTTTAAATAAATTATAAAAGTGCAAATAAAAACTCAGCTGCAGCCGAACAATTGACCAATCTGACGGTCCGCTTTGACGCTGTTAGGGTTTCGGCTATCGAATATTCGCAACAATCGAACGGCATAACACAGCGTCCATATCCAGACCCTTACTTCTATCGGCTGCGGGCGCGGCGCTTTCTTCTACCGGCGTTAAACCCTCCCGCTTCACTCATGGACGAACACCAAAATGCCAGCGAATTGGAACGCCTCCCCGACGGAGAAGCTCACGACGTTGACAGAACCTCTCATGACGTGAATTTCGACAGCTCTCATCCTCACACCGGTGATGGAGCTAGTCCTGGGTAATTTCGGGAGTAACAATCGCTTTTATTTATTTATTTATTTTGCGGAATAAAGGTTTGATTTTCTGTTTATAATGTTTTATGCGAGGTAGTAAAATTTTTATTGGAGGTCTTGCTCGGGAAACAACTTCCGGTAATAGCATTTCACATTCTTTGTTGTTGCGTTTGTTTATGTTGTTGATTCAATTTTAGTGAGGAAAGCACTAAAATGAAAGGAATAACCAATTTTAGGAATAGGAACAGTATTCAACTACGTGCGAAAAGAGTTTAGTAGTCATACTTATTTTGTGGTGGGACAATATGTTTGATTTTAGTTCACGATTTCTTATGTTCTATTTTTTTCCAGGCAAATGGAGCCTTAATGTTTGTTCTTATTGCTTTTCTTGATCTCCGGTTTCTGATTGAAAATGCAGCGCAATTTATCAAGCATTTTGGTAAATATGGAGAGATTACAGACTCTGTGATAATGAAGGACCGGAAAACAGGGCAGCCTCGCGGGTTCGGGTTTGTGACATATGCTGACCCATCCGTGGTTGATAGAGTCATTGAGGACACTCACGTTATTCATGGAAAGCAAGTAGGGCGACTCATTTTTCTTTTAATTTGTAGTGTCGTTGTTTTAGTTACCATTTTAGATTTGGAATCTTGGATTGTTGAGTTGGTTTGCTTATGTGTGTATTTCTTTGTAATTTTTCAAGGTAGAAATAAAGAGGACTATACCAAGAGGAGCTAACTCCAAAGATTTTAAGACTAAGAAGATTTTCGTTGGCGGGATTCCAACTACTGTGGGTGAAGGTAATTTGTAGGCAGTTTTAGACAAAATAAATGTGTCCTGACTTAACTAGTGGCACTGTGATTATGTGGAAGCAAATTTTTGAGATACTGATTTAGCTGCATTTATTATGTGCCAGATGAATTCAGGGACTTCTTTTCAAACTTTGGAGAGGTGAAGGAGCAACAGATTATGAGGGATCATTCTAGTGGTCGGTCTCGTGGATTTGGATTTATAACGTTCGAGTCTGAACAGTCTGTTGATGATCTCTTAGCTAATGGTAACCGGCTTGATTTTGCTGGAACTCAGGTTTGTGGATCTCCTTGTACATTTTAACAAATGATAATTTTAGTGCATGCCCAAAATGCGGATAATGAAGCAATAAACGTTCTAATTTCATGAATATGTAATTGTATTCTGTTTAATAGAAGAACTTGGGAAAATGAAGTCTTTAAGGTCTGTACTGCGGCATTAGGGGCAAAAAAAAATTTCTTAACTACCAAGAAGAGTTTATTATTTCATACTCTGCCGTTGCCTGATTTTAGATGGTTTGTTTCTTAAGACGAGGTTGTGTTTAGTTGGAAGTCAATCAGATGGAATCTTTGACCTCAAATTCTGCAAAACCTGTCAGTCTGAGGGAGAGCACTGTTGATTCGTTGAATTATTAATTCCTTTGTTCTCTTTATTTGTAGGTTGAGATCAAGAAGGCAGAGCCTAAGAAACCGAATCTCCCACCTCCTCCATCCAGGCGTCCATCTAATTCTAGAGCTGCATTTGGTGGAGGATATGGTGAGACTTATGGCGGATATCGTGGTGGTGGATTTGGTGGCAGTGGTTTTGGTTCCGATTCTTATAGATCCGGTGGAGCATATGGAGGTAGAGCTAGTGCATACGGTGGATACGGTGGAGGTGAATTTGGTGCATATGGAGGATATAGTGCTGGTAGTTATGGAGGTATAAGGGCAGACCCGTCATTAGGATACTCTAGTCGTTTTGGGGGTGGCTTTGGTAGAGGCTATGATCTAGGCGGTGATTATGGTGGGCCAGGTGATAGTTATGCCGGGTATGGCGGTGGTGCTGCTGGTGGTGGTTTTGGAGGTGGCTATGGAGGTGGTTATGATGCTGGTTTTGGTGGCGGCTATGGAGGCGGTAGTGGAGGTGGTGCACTTTATGGAAGTAGAGGAGGCTATGGCGGTGCTGGGAGTGGAAGGTACCATCCTTATGGAAGATAAAACAGAATTAAAGAGTATAATCATTCTCAGTTTTAGAATCATCAGACAACTTTGTCCAAGGATATAAGATGCATATTATTTGTTCAAATAGGATTTCCTACTCTCATTTTCTGAACTGTTGTGTATGAAGATTCGATGGTTGCTTCCAGCCCTTTGTTTTACTGGGAAGAAGTGAAACTCATTCTTGTATGGTTAGCTTATCAGTCATTAGATTTACTTTAATATTGCTTTGGCCGACACTCCGTCCTCCAGGTACATCTAGGAACTCAGAATTGAGAGGAACCACATTAGAACTTAGCTCCATATACCTCTATTTTCCAAATCCATGTTCTATTCGTAGTTCACAGGAGCTGAGAATCGCCTGAAAATTGCTGCACGCAGCAAAATAATATCAGATCTCTCACTTAGAGTTGATCAGAAGGTAAACATTCTGTGCAAAGTAATTTGCTTGAGCTTGCCGTGTTACTCTATGCATCTGCTTTTTACCTTTGTAGCGGTAAATATTAGTTCATATGAATTTCTTTTTCTGATAAAAAATTTAGGTCGGGGCGGTCATGCTATCGGCACATTCTAAATTGGCGGAGAAATTGGATTGAGATGTCTATAAAGTTGCACTTCGAGTCTGAGTCTCGGAGAAATTGGATTGAAATGTCTATAAAGTTGCACTTCCATTCCGATTGGAAAATAAACCTGGCTTGTTAGCCGTTTGTACAACACGAACTAATAATTCATGACTATTAATTACAGAAAAAGAAAAAAAAGGGCAAACATACGTAATTTCTGTATATAGTAAACTACTCGTTGTGGATGTGTTTATTTTTCCAACAGATTTAGAATTGATCTCTAAAAGACCACAGCCACAAACTCGACGTCGTGTTTTCAACTGAAATTTTGTCGGATCTTCTAAGAACACGCTTTAAGCTTTTAACCAGTGATCTCAGAAATAGAGAGAAAAATATCAGCTCTTCTCCATTGCTTCTGGTGCAGACTGCTGAGAAATAAAAGAACACCAAATAATAATTAGAGAATTCGATTTATTTATTTATTTTTTTTTTTAAAAAAGGAAGCAGCAGTTGCAGGAAAATGGCGATGGTTTCTAGCTTCTCGACGTCGCGAAAGGTACAATCCCATTAGCTATGAAGTCTTGTGTTCAGTAGCCATTTTGGAATTTTCTTATGTAATAATTTTGAGCCCATGATACGCAGATGCCGCAAGTTTTCTGCAGAAAAAAGGAGAAAGAGAGAGGGGGTCAAAACAATTATCCTTATAAAGTGATTGAAATCAGTCCTCCGCCCAAGAATCTCGGAATTCGCTGCTTTCCGTCTGTAAGTTTATTTACTTGAATATTTTTACGTGGTTTTTGGTTTCATTCAAATGAAGAATTGAAATAGAATGCTATAATCATAATATTAACTACTTTAATTTGGATGGGTTTCCGTGGATTTCAATTTTAAGATTAAACGTCCAAATGCATTGCTTAGTCTTGTGTATTATACTCATAGTTATCTGTTGCTCTCTGGCGATATTGCGACTCTCAACTTAATTTCCGCTCTCCAAATTTGTTTGCTGAAGGTGCATCGTTTTGAAGTTTATGTGCATTAAGGAAATTCAATGTTGGGAAATACAGATGTCTGTTAGAAACCATGAGCAGAAATAAGAGTAGGGACTGTAGGAAAAGAGAATGAGAAACTAATAATATTAAGTATTGTTTTTAGTACATTTTTTAACTGAATGCTTCTGGGTCCCTTTTATTGAAAGTCTGCTTTGTATTTCTATGCATGGACATCATCTATATCGCCTGTAATGCAGTAGTGTTCAAACGTCTGGCTAAACGGATGCTTGACGTTGTGGGAAGAGGACTGTTTAAGGGTCTTGCTGAGGGCTTTATAATTTTGATTTCTGCAATGCAAGAATTCGGAATATAGCAGAATAACATGGAGAACAGAAGTCTTGCAGATTTCTATATGTTTGGATTATAACTGCTCAAGAGAAAGTTAGTAGTCCTTGTTAACAAGGATTTATTCAGTTTTGCAATTGATGAGAATTCATGTTTAATTAAGATATCATTTCTGCCTTAACAGAAGAGAAGAAACCTGCAATAAGAGACTTCCTTTTATGTAAATTTGGTGTTAGGAATTGAATAATAAGCCAGTTCACTTTTGTGAAAATGGCTGATTTTAGCCCCCCTGTAATTTGTGAAACAATGATGGGCATCTGGAATTGTGCAACTGCAAATAGCATTTGATAACATCTATCTAACTACTTATTCTAATGGCAGAACCTGCAGTGTGGTGAGAGTGTGATGATAGAAGGCCAAACTTATACTATTTCAGCTGTAACTCATCGTTATCAGCTCAGGAAAGGAAAATATGAGCCTAGCGAGAAAAGGCTTGATGTATTGTCAACAGGAAGATATATATTAAACTTGTATTTAGAAAGTTTGCTGGAACAATCGTGATTTTGATCTTCATTTGAGATGGTTATGTACATGAAGGAATACTGTGAGTTCTTCTTTAATAATATTGATGAAATGCTCTGTTATCAGTTGCAGTTGTATGTAAATTATTTGTGAATATGCCACATGTTTGTTTTTCCAGTGCATCACCTCTTCTATAGCTTTTGAAAGTCTACACCATGTTAAGTTTCCCTTTGAGACGACCTCTAGGATTTTAATTGCCAGGACTCTGTTCTTTTGGAAACCAGTTGCCACCGGTTAAACTTAAGCAGGTCTGGAAATGCATCAATTCAGAACCATTAGTCAAAATACCTGTTTTTCGAAACTCTAGGAGATACCATCTGTGCTCCCGGTTTCTTAGCTTACAAAACGACCCATCTACGAGGTGAACTCACGAAGTAGCATTGTTCATTATAGATAGTCAACGAACCCTGTGCCGCATTTGTTGCGTTATCATCTGACTGAATTAGACTGCTACACCACCATCCAAGAAAATAAAGAATAGAAAAGATAATGATAAATAAACAAAAGCATTCCTCTACTTCCTTGTAGTTTTCACTTTTTTGGCCTTTTTTGATCTTTCGGTTTGGGCTACTGAATTAGTGCTCCCAATTGTTGATTTTCCCACATAGCTCATGGTCTGATATTGCTGGTCTAAATTATTGGCTATTCTGATCATGTGATGTGCTGGTAATGAGCTCAATAATGAGATTGGTTTCTTGAATACTAAAAGCCTTGCTTTCTGTTTTTCTTCTTTACTTTTTTGTTTAATATGCTAGATAGATGGTAGATTTCATGTAAGATCTGCTAGTTTGGAAGCATCTCCACCATTCATTAAGTGTTATATTCCATCAGAAGCAGCAAAAATGATGAAGAAGGGTTAACAGCCCCTCCAAGAAGACTTGTGAAATCATGCATGAGAGAGAGATTTAAACTTGATTATGGCTTAGAAATAACATTTAAAGCAAGATAAGAATGATATCAAGATGCACTCTGCATATGATTAGTCTTAAACATGTTACTTTGATTGGTGACATTAGTGGCCCCCTACTAAACTAAACTGTCTCCCCATTCCTCCACATGCACATTTATTTCTCTAATACCACATACCAATTTCCTTTGTCCATTTCTTATTTCTTGTTTTTTCCTTGGTGGAATCCCTACTCTGATAGATGTGTCATTTGAGAACAAGAAATTAAGAAAAAAATGGTCAATAATGAAGTGGAGAGAAAACATGGGTCATGCCTGAAATTTAACTTGTTCTTATTGTGTCTGTACTTGAATTAATGTCCTCTCTCCCACTTGCTTTATAGGTGCCATCTGGATTAGCACCATTTCTCCTATGTTTGTTAAAACTCATACTCTTAGCCCTTAGGGCCTATTTATTTGTGTTTTCATTTTCAGTTTTTAAAATAGTAAACATGTTTATTTATACGTATTTTGTTGTATAATATATATTGATTTGTACCACAGTAACAATTTTATTAATCAATTCAAACATTTTCTCATTTCATATCATACAAAATTGAAAATACATATTAAGAATGTGTTACATATTCTAATGCGAATAAAACTTGACGTAGAAATACAACTCTACTAATAAAATGACTGGGTTTGAAATTCTTCACCGAGGTTTATCAGTAGATAAAATTGGATTGGATTTTCTTTCAACATATACACACTACGTGAAACTTTCCCAAATAAAATACATGATTTTATCTTTATACACTTGGCGTATGTACATTGAAATTTGAATAGAGCAAGAGATGGAATAATTTGCAATAGAAAATTTAATAAAAAAAAAAAAAAAGAAGTAGAAGGTGCATAGTTGGAGCATTGACCTACACATATATTAATGAATTAATTATAATAACTTAATTTAACAGGTTTCCTTTTTTTTCTTTATTAATCACTTATTTTATGAGATGAGACACACATAATTGAAAATTACTAGGGCTTAGGATTTAGGAGTATGGCATTTTGAACTGTAACAAAATATTTATTTATAGTAATGGGGCGGACGATTGGCAGCGGTCCACATGCCACGGTCCTCATTCACGTGCATGCATGTGACTCCTCTTTATTTTCGCTATTCATAAATATATGTGCATTTTACTTACTTAATCCCTTGTCATTACTCATAATCATACGTGTATTCTATTTTCTATCATAAATTATTAATATCAGTATCAATAATATATACTTGTAAATCTGAGTTTTTTTTAATGTTTATTGGTCCAAGAAAAAAAAGAAAAAAAAGACCACTTACTTTTCTTTTTCCTCCCAATTTGTTTGGATTATTATGAATTAATCTATCTAGATTCAAGTGAATAAACTTTGATGTTATAAAATTATCTATATGGTAATTCTTTAAAATTATCTTAATGTTATAAATCTTTAATTTTCAATGTTTAAATTGATAGGCAACGATTATTTAGCTGAAATGATAAGACTGATGCTTAAATTTTCATAATATTAAATTTGAATTCCATTGAAAATGTAGATTGTAATATTTTTATATTATGTTATTTTTTCATATATATTGAATTATATAATAAATTTTATATTATTTAAAAATTTTCAACCGGTAATTGTTATTTGTGACGTATATAGGTTTTTAAAAAATCGTCCATTTATTGATAAATTACAGCTAAAATGAAAATTAAAAAACCCAAAGTTCAAATAATTAAATACAAAAGGGTGGTGCCAATTTCCTTTTTAATAATTATTATTTGGTTGAAAGGAAGAAAAGAGAAAAATAAAAATAAAAATTGGCACTGTTAAGGGAAATATGCATGGGAATTTCCAAGGCCCACTTTGAGGCTTGTACCCTTTTGGAAGTATTTGATAACGAGAGGAAAAAAATTAAAAAAAAAAAAAAGTTGAAAAAAATTAATTTTGAAAAATCATAATAAATGTCTTTCACGAGTTATAGTATGATGGTAACTTCCCATCACTATTTCTCCCCATTATTGTTTGGTTTTTTTGACTATATATGACCAAAAATTTATATCCACGCACACACACACACACCCTCTCAATCAATAATTTCTCTCCATTATTTATTTTTTTGGAATTGTCTATAATAATAATTGCCATCACATTGAGAAAAGACTACGACACATACTATCAATTTATAATGTAAAAAATAAATAAAAGGAAAAACATAAAAGCAAGAAAACCCAGAGAGAGAGAGAGAGAGAGAGAGAATAATCTCTTTCCTCTTGACTTGAACTATTGCTTCAAGTATTAGTAGTATTTCTTTAAGGAAAAAGAAGATCAACTCCATTCCATGGTGTTGCTGCCAATACAGATTTACAGTTGCTTTTTTCACACACACCAACACACATACTGCGTGAAAACAATGTAGAGAGAGAGTTAGAGAGAGAGAAGTTTGAGTGTGCATTTACTCCCTTCATGAAAAACAAGAAGTGCATACTGTATTTTGTACTAGACACAGACAACGAGAAAAAGAGAGCGTTACAAGAACAAGAAAATGGTGGAGATTTAACGGCGAGAGTTTCTTGACAGAGTAAAGAGGCGGCCTTTCAATTTCATTTCATTTCATTTCATACAAGCAAATAATAATATAGAAGAAACGTCCACCCTTGCCTTTTCTTCTTCTTCCTTTTCCTTTTTTTCTTCTTACTTTATAGCTTTGCTTGTAAACTTTAGTTCCAGTTTCCGGGCTACTTTCTTTGTTTTTCTCCTTACCATTTGACACATTAAACGACAGAAAAAGGAAAATCTTTCACTGGTTTTATCATTATTCCTATTATCTTGTAACTGCGTCGTTTTTTAATTTCCTTTTGTTTGATTTGTTGTGGTCTGTCTATCAAAATCTGTTTTCTTGTTTTGATCGGATCTGAAAAGGACTTGCGCAACAATGTTGGAGAAACAGTAAAGCTGTTCTCGAATACAAAGTTGATTTACTTTTTTCATAGTTTATGTGAAGGGTTCTTCTTTATCAAGGGTGATGAAAGATTGTTCAGCCATTTGAATTCTCTGATAAGGTAAATCAAGAATCACTCACATGTTCTTTTTACTGTTTTCTATATGTGGGATTTGCTTTTTCTTTACTTGGTGTTAGTTTATTTGGTAATGCGGGTGTAAAAAAAGCATCTTGAATGTAATGGGACACAAGAATTGAATCACTTTATGATCAAGAAGAGCTTTATCTTTGTCTGGGGAATTCTTGGGGTTCTTTTGCTTTTCTTGGTTAATGGGGTTGATATGTTTGAAGAGACACTGGTTTTTCTGGGCATTACTGGTTTTGGCATTTCTCTTGTGTTTCAGGAAAATGAATTGACAGAAGAAAAGATTTCTTATGGATTCATGTATACTTAAATTAGGTCTATATTTTTTCTTTTTCCTCTATAATGTACAAGAGTTGCTTTCAGTGTAGGAGAGCTGTTGGTGGTCCAATTCAGCTTCATTGGACAAATGGTTCCATGAATTTAGTCATTTAGCATAATATCTGATTCTTGAATCAATTTTTTCTTGAGAAACAACCATTTCATTACTGCTTTTACCTAATGTAGTCTAATTCTGTTCCACTTGGTGGTGATATGTTGCAGTGATTATGCCATCCGACGCAATAGAATCACTTGCCGAAGGAGTTGATTCCTTACAGATGAGTTCCAATTCCGTTGTTAATGTAGAGCATAATTCTTCTTTTGCACCGGGTAAAAGTCATCCTCCCCACCCTCCATCCGTAAAACAAAATAGATATGAAGGGAGCTCATCCGGATCTCACGCAGTTCCCACAGATCATGTTATGAAGACTATCCATTCTCGGTCTGGATCCATGGACGTTTCTAAACGCACCTACAAGACTTCCCATCCCATTACGCGAAAAGATGGAGATAACAGCAGACTCAAAGAAGAAAAAGAACAATTTCATAGCAGTGGTGATGGAGATGGCAAAATGGACGACGATAATACTCAGAAGCCGTTTATGAAATCGGATAGCAACGATAATATCCAGCAACCGGTTGATGATGCCAAGACTTGCAATTCCAATGGCCTTGTGGAATCCGAAAATTTTGCTTCATTGCCAGCTAAAGGAGCTGTCCTTCAGTCACAATCTAAATCAGGAATGAGCTACTGTCCAAGTCCTCAAGGCAGTTTTTACTCTGCCACACAGTACACGGAAGCTAAACAAAGCTTCACGAATACTGAAGCGAGCGAATGTGCAAGCAGTGTGGGGAAATCTGGTGAAAGTGGGGAAGTCAGCAACTCGTGTGACTTTGTTGAGAGTAGGAAAACTAGTATTTACAGAGGCAGCACCGGCAGCGACATTAGCGATGAGAGCAGCTCCAGTAGTTTTACCAGTGCTCTGTACAAACCACACAAAGCAAATGATATAAGATGGGAAGCAATTCAAGCTGTCCGGTCTCGAAACAATGGGGCACTTGAGTTGAAAAACTTCAGGATTTTCAAGAGATTGGGATGTGGGGATATAGGGAGTGTTCATCTGGCAGAGCTTATAGGCACAAGAACTTATTTTGCCATGAAAGTGATGGATAAAGAAGCTCTAGCCAGTAGGAAAAAAATTCTCAGAGCTCAGACTGAGAGAGAGATTCTACAATCTCTGGATCATCCCTTTCTTCCCACCTTGTACACTCACTTTGAGACAGAAAAGTTGTCTTTCCTGGTGATGGAGTTTTGCCCCGGGGGCGATTTGCATGCACTCCGGCAGAAACAACCTGGGAAGTTTTTCCCAGAGCATGCTGCCAGGTAATATTTGATGAACTTACTGGATTTTATGTCTGATACTTTTTTGCGAATGAACCTTCCTCAATGAATATGTAGTTTCATCTCTTCATATATGATCCCAGATTCATCATAATAAGTAGCGTTCTCGAAATAGGCGAACATCATGAAACATATACATCAGGATACAAGTTAATTTGATTGCCTAAGGAGCCTTGATATACTGTCAATTTGTAATTTTCAATGGTTAGGCCAAACTCCAACATGATTTTTAGAACTTCTCCTATGTGGATATGTGAGTGCTAAATTTATTGACTTGTGGTTTTTTTCCTGTAATTCTAAATCAAGTGACAGCAAGTTTAAAGCTACATTTTGTCTTATGCCAATATTTCAGGTTTTACTTGGCTGAAGTTCTTCTTGCTTTAGAATACTTGCACATGCTTGGAATCATATACAGAGATCTCAAACCAGAAAATGTTCTGGTGAGGGAAGATGGACATATAATGCTCTCCGATTTTGACCTCTCCTTGCGGTGTGCTGTGAGCCCAACCTTAGTCAAGTCCTCGAATCCCAACTCGGAATCCAAGAGCTCGGGATACTGCGTTCAACCCGCTTGCATGGAGCCATCGTGTGTCGTCCAGCCTGCTTGTATCCAACCCACATGCTTTGGCCCACGTTTTCTGGGCAAGTCCAAGAAAGAAAAGACGTCCAAGCCAAAGACAGAAATACACAATCAGATCACCCCTCTTCCGGAACTGATAGCTGAGCCCACAAATGCTCGATCCATGTCTTTTGTTGGCACACACGAATATCTAGCACCGGAAATTATCAAAGGTGAAGGCCATGGCAGTGCAGTGGATTGGTGGACGTTCGGAATTTTTCTCTATGAGCTCTTGTTTGGTAGAACACCATTTAAGGGAGCTGGGAATCGGGCTACTTTATTTAACGTTGTCGGGCAACCACTAAGGTTCCCCGAATCACCATCAGTTAGCTTTGCTGCCCGGGATTTGATCAGAGGGTTGCTGGTGAAAGAGCCACAGCATCGTCTCGCTTACAGGCGTGGAGCGACTGAAATCAAGCAGCATCCATTTTTCCAGAGCGTGAACTGGGCTCTGATACGTTGTGCTAGTCCTCCGGACGTGCCACCACTGTTCAAAATGCACGATGCAGGACCACCTGCACCACCAGCAGCAGCAGGGAAGGTGCAAGGTGTTGATGTGAAGCCTTCGGGCAATTACTATGAGATTGATTTCTTCTAGTTGATCTTTTTGTATTCGTTGAGATGGTTCCCATCCACTTGACTGAATTTTATTTCTAGGATTGTTGTTTCATTGGAAGGAATATATAAATTTCTCAAAGTTCCATTAACTGAAATAGTGTAAATTGCTGCAGTTCATTAACAATTTGGCTCAACTCCTCATTCCACAGGTACGAGGAACAACCACTTTCCTTAAATTGGACATTTCCAACTTAAGCATAGTTGAATAAAAAACATCAAACATTGTCATATTCTGGACCAGAAATTTCAGAGCATGACAATCCGAGGGGCCCTTATGACCAATCTTACCAAACTTCGGTCTTAACTTGACCGAGAAGCTGAGTTGGTAGAATGAAAATTGAAGCCTAAGTTGCCGTTTCTTGTACAATACGTGGTAATTGATAGCCACTCAGAAACATACTCAGCAAATTCTAACCCAGACTGGGTTTGACCAAACTTGAACTAATCACACGGCAAATGTATTATCATGGCAAAAGTAGTATACTTGTCGTGTGATTGGTGTACATGGTTCTGCCAGACATGGTTTAGGTAAGAAATTTCGCCGTATACTCCTTTGTATGCAAAGGGAAAAAATACTATGTTGTCTGGTTCTTGATAATGAATAAGTGCAAACTAGCTTATGAAATGATATTAATAATCAGGTGTTACTTTAGGAGCTAAAATATTAGTAACACCAAAGAAAATTTTCCATTAACTATTCCTGTACAGAGAATAAACCTCAAAGATCAAAACCTGTATATCATAGTTTGAGCCAAATATAAACCATGATGTATAACTAAAAACAAGAAAATCATGTCCTAAGTTTGGCAATCATCTCCTCTACCAGCTGAATAGAAGTTCCAGCCCTCCCACCTCCATCAATCTGTCTCATAACCTCTTCAAACAAAACTCTTTTGGACTGCTTAACCCGCGACGATCCACCGTTGGAGCAATCTCTAAGCAGCAAAAGCAGAGCTTTTGCCTTTTCTCTAGCCTGACGTGATCCATCAACGCTAAGCTGGAGGAGGCCCGGCATTGCCCCTTCTCTCAGAATCATCCCTCTGTATCTATCTCTGCAGCTTCTGCATATCTGCACAAGAATTCCCACGGCGTGCTCTTTGCACGGCCCCGTCCCGTCCTCCACCGCCTCCACCAGCACCCTGGTGGCCCCGCCCATTTCAGAAACCTGACGTTTGAACGTAATTAAATATTAAACGACTCTCCTCTTCGTAATTTCAAAATTCTCATCGAATGAGACTAGAACATGCAAAGTTAACAAAAACTTTTTGTTAACTACCTGATTTAAGGCAATGTCCGAGGAAGAAATGATTGATTCAATCAACGCCATTGACTTCTCTGCTATGTCGGATGATTTCTCGGACTCGTGAATAAGTTGTATGAGAGAGATCAATCCACCGGAAAGAACGATTGAAGGGATGATCTGCGGCGAAGTTGAGAGGTTGTGCAGCGTGGATATGATATCAAGCTTAGCCTGATGGCTGATGCTTTGGCCAATGGGAAACTCCGCCGCCAAAAGCCGGACAAGAAGCTGGACTGCACCGGAAGATGCGATTTGAGGCTTATTTCCAGAGCAAGAAGAGAGGATCAAGAGGGCCGCCAGTGCGAGTTCGAGCAACGACTCATTCTGCCATTGCAGGATCTTCAGTATTGCTGGTATAGCCCCAGATTTTGCTATCCGAAGTTTGTTCCTGCAGATTAATACACAGATGATAGAATCAGATACTAATTAGTGGAAAATTGCGTTGATATTTAGAAGGGATTGATTGTTTGTAGCAACCAACCTTTCACTGCCAAATGCAAGATGGAGCAGAGCAAAGAGAGCAGCTTCAACGGATTCATAATCATGCGTATGAAGCATGAAAACCAAAGGAGAAATGAGTCCCTTTTCAGCTAATCTCTGCTTCTGCTTAGTGGTAAGCTTCCCCACATCTCTGGCAGCCAAAATCTTAGCTTCTCTTTCACCAAACTCAAGGGCTTCTTCTGCCATTGTATCAGTTCCAAGCCCCTCTGCTTTTCTTGTTGTAATTTGTATATGAATAGAATGAAGTGTGACTGATTGCTTGTGGAAGATGCAATGTGAAGGTTTTTGCTTTTTGGGTGTCAAGAATGAGTAGATAGATATATAAGTGGAAATAGGGAGTTGGAGTGAGAGTGAATCTTTGAGTTTCCATTTATAGAAGAAATGGGCGTCAGCCTTCCGGGCTCCGGGGAACGTGAAATGTTTTTTTAATCTCACGGGTACCAGACAACGAGGTTGGTACACAGTATTCATGTTCAAAATATCTCTTTTTTTTTTTTTTTTTCTATTAATAAAGGCATAATTTATTTTCTTTTAATAAGTTGAATTTAGGAATGTAATATTTATTTTGTATATTCAAAAGGGTCCATTTTCTTTTAATTAGGTTGCATGATTTAAATTTTTTTTATTATGTTTATGTAATTAAATGGACAAAAAGATAAAAATGAATGAGTTATAAAACTAACAAAATGAATCAACCTTATATGTGCACAAATAAAGAAAATGGTGATAGAAAACTAATTTTAAAAGGATGGTGGGAAAATAAAAATATTTTGAGATATTTTAGTCTATACATGTATTGTTAATCAATGATGATTATTATATACTTCTCCCACTTTATGTACAATATAGATTTAAGGTTCACAATAGGAAGGGTCTACTTAGGATTGGCTCAGGACCAATCCAAAAAGTTCGATTGAGAATTAGTTCACTATTGTTCATGATAAATTATGGGGTGGTTTTGGGCCTATAAGTGAGTCCACTTTTCTAACTCAAGCCCAACTCATGGACCAATCCGATTGAGGCCCAAATGTATCTGTTTTATTTTTTAGTTTTTGTGAAATTAAAGTGTTCTTTTGAATAGTTACATACTTATATGATTGTCTTCAAAATAAATAAATAATAAAATAAATCACACAAAAATTTATAACTAGAATAAAATAGTTAGAGTATATAATGAACATAAATAATAATAATAATAAGAGCAACAAGCTTACAATAATAAATTTATATGATAACAAATCCATAAAGGATTTAAAATAAACTTTGAAAAAACGAACAAAAAGTATTAATAAATTAATATATTAAAATTTTAGAAGTAGAACAGTAGAGATAACAATTTTTTGAGATTCAAAAGTATAATAATCAGCTAGAATAGTCAACTGGCTTAAAGGTATTTTCGATCTTGTAACTATACCCTAATTTTGTTTTAGTCATTTATTTTTCTAGGGTTTCAAAATGGTCATGTAGCTTTTTAATTGTCACGATTTTGATTCTCATTTTGCCGGAACTTTTTAAAAGTCGTCGAAAATTTCTGACGTGATATTTTAAATTCGAAAAAATGGTTTTATTGGTTGATTATGCATGACATGGTGATTGCAAAGCTTTAATTATAAAATTAAATGTTTACGTGGCATTAATTATAAAAAAAAATATTTTATCTTCAGTTTTTATTTATAGATTTTTTAAAAATATTAAAATATATTTAAGAAAATAAAAATAATATATATATAATTAATATGTATATATTTATATATCATATAATATATATTTAAAAAAAAAAACCGCCAACAGCGGCCAACTGCCACCTCGACGACGACCATTGCCGCCAAACCTTTGGGCGATGGTTGCCTAGAGAGGGAAAGGGGGTGACGCCGTCGCCCCAACACAAAAGGCATCGCCTAGGTTAGGCAACAACGACTTGTAGTCGCCCAACCCGCACGACGACGACTCACCCTGAATTTAGCTGACCGAGGTAGCCCCGAGGTTTGATGGCGACGGTCGCCGTTGCCACCTTTTTCTAATATATATATATATTATGATATATATTAATTAGGTATATATATTATTTTTATTTTCTTAAATATATTTTAATTTTCTAAAAATCTATAAATAATAAATAAAGATAAGATAATTATATTTTAATATAATGCCACATCAACATTTAATTTTATAATTAAAGCCGTGCAATCACACGTCATGCATAATCAACAAATAAAACTTTTTTCCCTAATTTAAAATGCCAGGTCAGAAATATTCGGCGAATTTGATTCCGGCGAAATGAGGACCAAGATCGTGACAATTAAAAGTTACAAGACTATTTTAAAATCTTAAAAAAGTAAAGGATTAAAACAAGAATGTGGTATAGTTACAGGACCAAAAATGCGATTGAACCATAGTTAACTTAAAAAAATAAAATAAAAATTATATATCATATATTATTAAAGAAAAAAAAAAAAACACCGACTAGACTCGACCAAAGCCCGACACATGACCAGGTGGTCCTTGACCACTAGACTTGACCGATCCCAAGTATTAATACATAAGATTGGCCCAAGATCAATACGAATTAGCCCATTTTATTATTGGATCAGTCTAATTCTGAATCGATTCGACCTGACCTGACTTACTGCGCGTTTTGAGTATAGATAGATAGATGGATAACAATATTCATCGAATGTAAACAAAAAGTACAAACTCGTTACAACATATGCTACTATATTTAAGATGATGACATATTTTATTTATTGGTACAAAGTTTGTAGTAATAAATGTGAAAAATAGATAGAGAGAGAGAGAGAGAGTGATGTAGTGATCTGCTTACTTTGAAAATTGTAACAGCAGAATAGTAGATGATTAAAAAAAGGAGGAGAGTGATGGGGGAGGAGTGAGAGAGAGAGAGCATGGGGTTCGGAAATTGAGGAATATCGTCTGAGCTTTTCCTTTTCGCCCCGCAAATCAATCGCATATTTACACGGGAAGTCGTGTGGTGTTTGTGGCTTATCTCATAATTCCCTATTCCCAACTTGTTTTGCGCCTCCCTCTTTTTCCTCTCCCATTTGCTTTGACTGCTCACTTATTATTTTCATATGTTCTTCCTGCAACTGCAACCTAAATACCACCCCACCCCACCCCTCAAACTGTGGGCACATTGCTTATTTTAACAACACTCCATCATATAATTACTGCATCTATTAATTTTAATCAAATTGTTATTGGATGGTACAAAATTTATTATTTATTATTACACTTGAATTACTATAAAAATAACTATTAATTATCATTTATATGCGAACAATTTATTATCTCAATGGTTCTTTTGGTGTCGTGGTCTACCTTTTGCTATTTATTTGTTTTCCAACATTATCTCATTATCTTCTTGTATTAAAAGTTTAATATAAACCAAATAATTATTCTTTACATTCAAAAGTTGAATAATATGAATTATATATATATATATTTTATTTTAAATATATTTTTAAAAAATATGACGTACACAAAATGTACCACAAATTGCTACATTAATAGTAAATAGTTTGTTGGTTTATAAATTAAGGGTAATTATTAAAAGAAAAAGAAAGAAAGAAAGAAAGAAAGAATATGATGTGGACATGGTAAAATCTGTGAGCCATAGATAGCGCGATAGGCCCAAGTGTTAAAATCTCCCCGGGAAGAGGCCCAAATTTGAAGTAAAGCAAGTAAGGTGGTGGGCCCAATCATTCAACACGTATTTATTATTATTATTCAAAAAAACAATTCCTTTTTATTCTCTACTTTCATTCAACAACTTGGAATGGAATTTCCAAAAAATAAAAAATAATAAATAAATAAAAGGATGTATGTATTGATTGGCTATATCCATCATCATATCATATTCTATGTGATTCGATTATTGCATGATTGTTTTTATTTTTATATTGTGGGACTTCCGTATTCAAAATGGACTCAAAAGTTGGTGGCCAGTTCTTCAAACTCGAAGCCGATTTCTGATTAAATTATTCGTCTATTCAAATTCCTTTAACGCCAAATGTGTGATTCAGTTTCATCTCTTTCATTTTTTTATGCTTTTTTCCATTAATCATTCAGATGTTTTTAATTTTTATTTTCCTTTCTTTCGTTTCCGATTGATATTATTATTATTATTAATATATAATAATAATTAATTTAGGTGTTTGAGGCGTGAAATCCATGATTTTCATTTTTTTTCCTGTCCGCATCTGCGCGAGTTTGATCCGTGGTTTTTTCTCATTTCTGTTTCGGTTTTGATTTCGCGGTATCTTTTTGTGCGTAGCTGGGGTGGAGGAAGGAAAAGGTACAACCCAATTCTGTGCGATTCCGGCGAAATAAGTACGATGGCTAGTGTAATTCAGGAAGGTGATGGATCCCCTCGGATTATATTGTCGGAGCCCATTGGTTCTACGGTGGAGGTTCGTATATTTTGGTGGCCATCTAGTATGATTTTTGTGTGAAAAGAATAGGTTGATGAAATTGTTGCATTTCATGTCGTGGAAAATTCATCGTTTCTCCTTCCTGCTTTGCAGTTAGGGATTCTGAAATGCAATTGTGAGTTAATACCTAGGGAAAAAGTAATTTTATTAATGTTCTGATGATTGCGAATGAGCTTGTGCATGCTGTGTATTAACGATTGGCTTGTCCTTGTTCGCATATGCAAAAACGACAGAGTTGCTTTCTATTTACGCGTTGGTACAAGTTTACCTATGATGAATTAGTCTTCGCATTCTGGATGAGGATCGGAAGTAAATCTAATCCTACCTCTTTTTTTTTTGTTGTTCCAGGTCCTTTTGTATGGTGCGCAGGTGGTCTCTTGGAAGAATGAAAAAAGAGAAGAGATGCTTTTCACGACCAATAAGGTGAGCTTTGTAATCATTTAGCATGCATGTTATCATAAAAAAGGCGTAAAAATTTGTCACGGAGAAGGTATTGAAGATCGGTGTATAGCTCTTGGGTGGATGATTTTGTTTTGGTGTATCTTTCTTTCTGTGTATAATTGGAAATGCTGACAGTAGTTGTTTAATTGTGGAGCAGTGCATTCAGATTTATGTATCCATGTTAATATAATATACTATAATTCATGGTGAAATCTGCATTTCATGTTGTTCATCAGGCTTTATGGAAGCCAGGTAAACCTGTCAGGGGCGGAATATCCATATGCTTTCCACAGGTGAATCACTAACTTAGCAAGCTAAAAGAATTACATCTTCTGTCTTGCCAGTTGAATTCTCATCTGTTACATGTACATTTTAGTTCTCAAATCTTGGTTCGATGGAGCAACCTGGATTTGTAAGGAATAGAATGTGGTCATTGGACAGTTCTCCTTCGCCTCTGCCCCCAGCCAACAATCAGTCAACCGTGGATCTGATGCTAAAATCCACAGACGAGGATCTGAAGTCCTGGCCACATAGGTGAGGAGGACATGAGATGATGTCTGTATTAGCTATGGTAATTTCTGAGATTCTTGTCCAGTTTTCACATTGGTTCTGGTGGTGCTCGCAGATTTGAGTTACGTATGCGAATTTCTCTGAGTGCTGGCAAGCTTACCGTGATTCCTCGTGTGCGCAACACTGATACCAAGGCATTCTCATTCACATTTGCTTTGTGCAATTATCTATCTGTATCTGATATCAGGTTTTTTCTCATCACTTACTAGATATTCTTCTTGCTAGCATGGTTGATATGTTATTACCACATGCGTTATTTTGTTTAAATTCAACCCAATTTGGTACGAATTGCGTTCACATATTAGCTTGATTTCCGTTGATGAGGAACTCTCTTTATTTTCCTAGTTAAATCTAAATATGTTAGATACTTTGTATCCTTTTCAGATAGGTTGCATGATGCTGTTTAATTTGCAGTGAAGTGCGTGTTGAGGGCTTGGAGACACTTGACTACTTTGATAATTTGTTACAAAGAGAAAGGTACACAGAGCAGGCAGATGCAATTACTTTTGATGGGGAGGTAACATGTTTCACTTTCTTTTTCTCTTTTTGGTCTGTGTTTTTACGCTCCCATATCTAGTCTGGCTGTGGTTTCACACTTGCTATTACTTTAGATTTAGTTTGGTTCTGTAGAAGGAAACTTTTAGAGCTCAAAACTTTTGTTTCTGCAAAGATTCTTCTGAATTTCAAACTTTTCCGTGCACTTTTTAGCATGTTGTTTATCTCTTAATAGATTGACCGAGTGTATTTATACACTCCAACAAAGATAGCCGTAATAGACCATGAGAAGAAGAGAACCTTTGTACTTCGCAAAGAAGGCATGCCTGATGCAGGTTTTATTCTCAACTGCCCTCTAATGTTGTGATTCAAAGCTTCACAACCATTCCTGGAAACTGTTTTAATAATTCTGACTATGGTGCGCAGCTGTATGGAACCCTTGGGACAAGAAAGCAAAGGCTATTCCAGATTTTGGCGACGAGGATTACAAAACAATGTTATGTGTTGATTCTGCTTCTCTTGAAACACCTATAGCCTTGAAACCCTGTGAAGAGTGGAAGGGCCGTCAAGAGGTGACAGCTGTCTCCTCAAGTTACTGCAGTGGACAATTAGATCCTCGGAAAGTTCTTGGGTTCAAGTGATTGAATTTGGCGCACTTGAGGTTCTATTATCACTCATCTTTTGCATTATGTATAGTATGAGTTTTTCTTTTTCTTCCTTTCTTCTTTCCCTTTTTCTATTTGTTTCTTTTTTTTGGGTCTCTGTATGCAGACAACCATTTCTGGCTTAACATCTTTTGGAGCTTTATGTAGTAGTATATATATATGGGTATATGAGCTGCTTGTCATGTCCGTGGCCATACTTACGTCACCTGTATATGAGCTGCTTGTTATTACATATCCTCATCTTTCTTTTAATAATATATGGAATGTTTGATACTGTATTTAACGAAGGGAAGTATGCTCATCATGTCATTGCACTTGTTTGTTTCATAGCAAGGATATGGTACCTAACAACCTTAGAGATGTAATACATGCATTTACATCCACTGAGTTTTGTGTTTTTCTAATTAGTTGCAGAAATAAGCAGGTTCTCACATATTCAAATGCTAATATGGAAAGCATTGACACATGGGATATTCATGAACTTCCTTCTCCTCACATGAGAAATTATTAGGTGCTACATAGTAGACATCAAGTTTTATTCCTCCCTCAGCAGACCTAGTCATTTGGTCCTAGTAAGTCCTTAGACAAGAGAAAGCAGGGCTGTCCCAAATTTCTCTTTTGCTTCCTTGTCAAAAGGATCTTCTCCCAGATACATGTACATGAATGCCCTGCAAAGCAGTTCGCTTTCGACTGCACTCACAACCTCATCCTTAACTGCTTCACAGGAAAAAGATCAGATGAGTGTTACTTGGACCAGTGCTTTTTCAATAGAATAACAGATGATAAGTTCACCAGTTGTTTTACCTTTTGTTTGGAGTGTATATCCTGGAAGCCTGGATATCTCAATCACAGACCCTGGTGTCAGTTTTATGTCATCTGATGCTTCTCCCATAATCCTGGAATTGATAGGTAAATCTGGTCAGCCTTTCGGGTTATGATTTTTTCCCTGCCAGTTGAAAACAATTTCATCAAAAGGCAATTAATTAATACCTTTTTGTGAGCTCTTCATTCTTCCCTCCTGTAAGCTTCTTGATGGATGCTCCCAGGCCTTCATCAAAGTTTTTCCTTACCATGCTCATGGTTAGGCTAGAGAATACAATAACCAACCGAACCATCATTCCCACATCGCTGTCGATCACCATTTGGTACATTTCCTTCGTTGGTTTAGATGGTGCTTTCCCAATTTTCGTCTTTAGGACATCTTTGAGTTTCTCATTGTCTGCATATATCCCTGCAATTGGACATGTATAAGTCGATTTTGCTGCTGGTTGTGTGTGTGTGAATGAATGTCCAGACAGGTTGTATATTGGCATGAGAATGCATGATATACATGATCAGCTAAAACAAAGGATGAGTTTTGTGATGGGAAAGTAAGTACCAAAGGCATATATCTTGATGCCAACGCCGATCATGCTCTTCTTTCTCAGACCAACGGCATTCAGCCGCTTTCCATCAGCCAGCATAACTGGGAATGATACTCCAGTTTTGGCTTCAACCTCAACCGGCACATCCTCCTCCTTCACCGCCTTTTTGGTTGGTTCCTCTTGCTCTTTCTTCTCTTCTTCTTCCACAGATTTCTTTTCATTCTCTCCTTCCAGCTTCTCCGTCTCCTGCTCGTTGCCCTTATCTTTCGTTGTTGACTTCAAAGCAACACTGCTGTTGGGATCAATCTCCAACATCTCAGTTTTCTCCGCAACATCATTCACAGTGGTCGTCGGCATCTTCCCACTAAAATGTGTTTTTATGCAGAGAAAATGAAATGCTTTTTGATGTTTAGGAACAGAACCTCCAACCTACTTATATAGGGAGAAATGGGCAACATCATGTGTTGGGGCTCATTTAATTTTCAGAAAGAGATGTACTCTGTTGAGCTGCCTCGGTTTGAGCATTATGGCCATGAGGGAAATCGCATATTGAAAATTGGTGCAAACCAAAAGTATAGAGTTCTGATCAATATTACATGATTTACATCTATATTAAATTTTGTGATGGTTTGGAGAAATTTTGTGATGTTCATGTAAATTTATACTCACATAAGTTATGAATTATATGATTAATGCGTCTTGATAATATTGTATGTGATATAACTATTGATACCTTATGTGAATATAAATTTATATGAACGACATCGTCAAACTGGTGATAATGTTGATAAGAGATCTGGAGCGCGTATTTAATGCTCCATGAATGCACGAAGAAGATGTGGGAGGTGGGTGGAATAAGTTTTGTCGATAAGGTGTGCAAATCGAGTTGTGTCTTAGGAGTTGAGTGCTCGAAGAAATTAATTCCCGTTGCTCATTAATGCATAAACACGATTGTCTTCAAAACAATTTGAAACACGACTTCAAGATCTTTATGATAAAAAATTATATTATTAATGAAATAAACAAAGTGTAGTGATGCATAAAACCATAACATTACCTGTATTACGAAAAATTAGTCAAAATCCAAATAAATCGAACCCAAAATACAATTAACTTTTTTTTTATTTTTTATGAGAGTATGTGCTCTGAAATAACTACTGGGCCAGTCCAATACGACGACTAGAAAATTTAATGGGCCATCTTTCTTAGTTTAACTTATGGCCCAGCTCGTTAGTGCTACAATGTTACTAGAAAATTAGTTGGTCCAGTCCAGCTCATTTTAGATGTGATAAAATAATACGGCCCAATTACATCATTGGGGCCCATTTCTTGGTAGTTAAAGCCTTCCCTTCCAACTGAGAGCTGCTGTTTTTCGAGCGCGGGACACTGAACAAACATAATTTTGACGACGATATTAAATTAGAGAAATGGGGAAGGAGAAGCGGCAGAGCAGGCAGCAGAGGGCATCGCCGGAGAGGAAGCATTACCGCCGGCGGTGCTCGTACCGTGACAAATAGTCGACTTTCTATTACTGTCTCTACGTTTTCTACTATTATGAGTGGCTCAAAATCGTTTTTCTCGTTCCTTGACAAGATACGTGCGAATTTTTTTCATGATTTGCACAATAATTTTGAAATATTTCTTATTTTGTTTATCTATGTGATTTGGCGGATCGGAGAGTTATTTCCGCATGATCAATGAGAAGCTCTATGCTTGCAGTTTGCACGTGTGTCATTTCCTATTTTCCCGTTTTTGTTGTTGTGGTATTATCCTCAATTTAGTGCAGTCACAATCTGTTCTACTTTGTATCAATTTGAGTCTTTTCCTGGTTTCTTTTTTAATAACTCAAAATGTGATTTAGATTTGTGAAAATGCTTGACTGGCGCCTTACCTTGATTATTTTTGGGAAGGTGCTTTTTTCTTTCCAACGAGGTATGACAGTTTTTTCTACTTTGTTTCTTTTTGCTGTAACACAGAGGAGATGAATCTCTTAACTATTTTAAAGAGGACCCATCATTTTTCAATATGGTAAATTTACTCATATGAGTGAACTCCTACACTTTCTTTTAGCTCGAAACTGGGGAAAATCCTGAATCATACATTATTCCGTTAGAGCATTGTTGCCTGTGTGGTTAATGAGTTCAATCAGCGTCCAAGAATGCATGGATGCTGCTGTGCCCTATTTCAACCATCCTCAACTTGAATTCTAAAGCTTTCAGCATTTTCAAGTTTTGTGATGCTAAAAGATGAAGCTGCCTTATCCTTTCTTATGCATTACAAGTTTGAATTACTTATATCATTTATCATTTTCCGCTTCTTATCCATTTCCCTTTTTATCTCTGTGTACCCAAACCCCTCTCTATCCTAAGGCCTTGGCGAATCGGGTCATGTCTAGCATATCCCGGAATGTCTTTGGTTATTCAACTCATCCTGCATTTTGGCTCAAGACAATGTAACTCAATGTTCACTTGCGTCGCCTGCATAGGTACCAAGAGCAATGTCGTGTGTCCAAAACAGCCAAATGATATTGTTGTAAAATGGATAATGGATTGTATAAAAAAAAAAAATGGATAATGGATACAGCCTTCTCTCAATTTTACAGATTTTTCTTGTGGTAAGATTCTTTAACCATTACCTGGAGTAAAGAACCTCATTTTAAGTGCTGCTTTTGCCAGTCTATAGCCACAATTTATTTAGGGGATGCACATCTTTCCAGAAGTGTGAAGAATAAAGTTTTCTCCTTTGATCTTGGCTCAAACAATCCTTCAGCCATTGCAAGTAATATGTCCAGTTTATGTGCCTAATCTTTTCCTGTTTTTTTCTCTGATATGTGGATTGGTAGCCTTGCTGTAAATAGTGGAGTTTTGGATAATACCTCATCTATAGTATGATTTCACTGAAGAATACGATGATGACATGCCCACTCTACTCGACCTTTCCTCTGTGGATGTTGCTCATGTCTTTTGTCTCTCACTGATGGCAACAAACTTCCCTAGTTATCTTCTTGGAGCAAACCAGGGCCCTTAAGCTATTTCTGTTTGTGCAGCGGGTGCTTTTAATACCAGAAGTGAAAAGCAGGTTTGAGCCCGATACAGGAGGAGCAGATCCAATAAAATGTTTCTATTGTTCTATTTTCAGAAGAAGGTTTCATGGTGCTGAACTTCTATGAACCATCATTTCGAAAGTTATATGATTAGTCTCTAATTAGTGTCTGTTCCTTTCTCTTTTGTGCAGGAGAAACAAGCATTGAAGGACATTAAAGTGGCCTGAATTGAACTGCACAAACGTCGTTAAGGTTCTATAACTTCCTAGTAGAACTTTTATGGACATAGTTTGAGCTGCTTATTCATTGCAGAAATAGGTTTGTTTGATTGTGGTTTAAGTAATACTCTATAATCTACTATATGAAGGATGCAGAATAAAAATATCATTAGGTCTCTTAAGAGCTAATGCCTTGCCCAAAACTTGTATATATAGGTAATATCAAGTTAGAGCTTCTTAAAAGCATTTGGTGAATTCACATAAACGGTGTATATTTACTACAATTTATGCTCTTACAAATAATAATAATAAGAAGAAAAAAAGAAGCAGCAGCAGTATTATTGCAAACATCTTTATATATAAATATTATGTCTAAAAAGTCGAGTGTGAATATAGTACCATCTCATAAATTTGGTGAAAAGAGACTAGACAAGGAAAGGCACTCACCTAGACAACCTAGAATTCAAAGAAGGTTTGCTTAACCATAGGATGCATGACCAATTCATGGAATTAGTTGAAAATTTAGTTGGAGTTTCTGGAAGTAACCAGTAAATAGTCAAACCAAATTAATTCACCGACTGCCCTCACAGGATTCATCACAGCCCAACAACTCACTTCATTTATTTCAATTTATTTATGCTTTTACTTTGAGGATTGAGACTTGAATAAAATACATAAATAAAATACTATACTGATGCTGAAGAAAATGGAGCAATAAAGAGAAAAAGGAAAAGGTCAGTCTCACTCATTTCACTCTATTCTTATTTTTACCACCGACGCATAGAAACATAATTCAGTTTCTCATGATGTCAACTTGTTTGACTCTTATAATTAAGGAAACTTCCCCTTTTCTTCCTTCATTTCATCTACCAAAACAACTTTTAGTTTTCTATTTTTTATTGGGCGATATTATATGGCTATCTATGTATATTTGTTCATCTTTCTTGCAATTCTAAATATTCTTCTCATTTAATTATTTCTTGTTCAGCTTATGCGGTTCTTGTATTTGCCGAACAACATAAAAGTTGTCTCTTCATTAATTGGACAAGTGGCCGAAATAAGAAGAAAAAAGAATTAAGAAATTGCAGTTGCCTCCATAAAACTGCACAGAAAGACAAATAAACAACAATTAAAAGAAAATCTAAATTAAGAAACAGAAGCTGGTGGGATCATTTGAACTTGTTGGAGTGGCCCTGTTCCCTGTATCAATATCCATTTACATGTGCAATTAGTAGGAATAATTTTCTTTTTAACACCTAACTTAAACTGCAATATAATTAAGGGGAAAAACAGATTAATATCAACCTCAGTGGGGCATGGCATCTATTGCATTTCAAATTTGCCCTTCTCTGCTCCCCACCCTACAGAATACAAATATTATGGGTGTTAAAATAATTCGAAAAGACAAAATAAAATGACCCCACTGTTTTCTGACACGGACACAATTCCTTCCGCGGCTTTATCTCTGCAGATGAAATAGTACACGAAACTGAGCATAAAATAGCACTACGCGGTGAGAGACAGCTTAAATAAATTCTCCAATACTTTATCTCGACATCCTCAGATTTTTGTTTCTTTTCTACTGAAATGGCAAATTCATGATTTTTTTCCTTTTTCTTGATATACTTTAGCGGCTCTTCTTCTGTTTTTAAATAACCACTGATCTGCTTTGTCCAGAAAGGATTTTTGGTGGTGGGTATCTCTTGATGTACGTGGGGTTTCAATCTTTAGCTTCAGAAACAGAATTATATATTTAAATCCAGTGATCTCAGTGCATGTATTTTCTTATACGCTATCTGTAAATAAAGAAGGTGGGCTGCGTGAAATTTGTCGTTTCATCTGTTTAGTTGAGGCGAATTTCTTGTGAGGTCACTTTTGGTCTGGTGTTTGCTTGAAATATGTGAGCGAGTGACAAAGTTTTGATCTTGGCACTGGTTTCAAGTTTCAATAGATGTCAGTGCTTATTTATTAGAGTTGGGAGAGGGGGAAAGAGTGATATATTGAGAAATGGGATCTGGTAACGGGTTTTACTCAGGAGCAGAGTTTAGTTTGGACCCCAAATGGTTGGTCGATCCGAAGCTTCTTTTTGTTGGGCCAAAGATTGGAGAAGGAGCGCATGCCAAAGTGTACGAGGGGAAGTAAGTTGACTTTTTATTCTTCTGTCTGAATCTTGATCTTTGAAGTGAAACTGGTTTATAATTCTGAAAAGATAGGAAATGAAGAATAGAAAACCATCTCACATATGTTTGAATAGTTCTGACATTTCAGTCTTGGCTTCATAATGTGCTGGGAAAGAGCAATTATTGGATAATAATAATTTTCTGATGCACAAGACGTCGTCTCTCCCGTAAAAGTAATCTGTCTTTAATATATGAGTGAAAGCTGTGTATTTGTGGTATAATGAAATCTTTCACTTTGTGTATTAGTAAAAGTTTTTGGCTTAAGGGGCACCCTTGAAAGACTAGAACAAATGTGCACAGTAGCATAGTTGTTTCAGTTTTTTCTGATTGTGAAGAATTAGCTCACCTTCTATTATTGACTGTGTTTCAGATACAAAAACCAGAATGTTGCTATCAAAATTGTTCAGAGAGGGGAGACACCTGAAGAGATTGCCAAGAGGGAGGCCAGATTTGGAAGAGAAGTTGCAATGCTTTCCAGAGTCCAACACAAGAACTTAGTTAAGGTTGTGCATTTATTAAAAGTTGATTACCTCCTATTCTAATAATGAATTATGACTTCAAATTAAGCATGCTCGTGTCTGTGTGTAACTTGTTTGAGTATGCCATGTTGGTAATGAGATTAATGATATTTTGTCAAGGATCAGTTTGCAGTGTCTTAGTGCTGCTTCTTTCTCTACAGTTCATTGGAGCTTGCAAGGAACCTGTGATGGTTATAGTAACTGAGCTTCTGCTTGGTGGGACATTGCGGAAATACTTGGTTAACGTGCGGCCAAGGTGCTTGGATATGCGGGTCGCTATTGGATTTGCGCTTGACATAGCTCGTGCAATGGAATGTTTGCACTCGCATGGAATTATTCATCGTGACCTGAAACCTGGTAGTGGTTTATTAGTTGCCTTCGAGTTTTTAGGCTTCTTACCTGGCAAGGAAATATGTGATAAGCGAGGAGTATTGTTGTATAATTATGTGGGAATTTGTCCTTTCTCTTGAGATTTGTTTGGATTTTGAACTTGGAAATAGTTGCTCTATGATGAGTTCATAACTTGTGTTTTTCCATTGAAATCTGCAATGAAGAAACTGATAAGTGTACACCTCTTTCTCGTAGTCCCAGTGTGTTCTTTTAGAGCTTTAGTTAATAGTTGTGTTAATTTGTCTGTGATTTTTTTCTCGTCCAGAAAACTTGCTCTTGACAGAAGACCATAAAACTGTCAAACTTGCGGATTTTGGTTTGGCAAGAGAAGAGTCATTGACGGAGATGATGACTGCAGAGACTGGAACTTATCGCTGGATGGCCCCGGAGGTAACTCTGCAAATTTTTTCCCTTCTAATATTTTCATTTCTTCATTTGATATTCTGGTCGATGGCATTGGTGATAATGTCTTCCTTTTCTGTTGTCTGATATCCTGGTTGCAGCTCTACAGCACAGTCACACTGAGACGTGGAGAAAAGAAGCATTATACCAATAAGGTGGATGCTTATAGTTTTGCCATTGTCCTGTGGGAGCTCATACATAATAAGTTGCCGTTCGAAGGCATGTCGAATCTGCAGGCAGCCTATGCCGCTGCTTTTAAAGTAACTCCCTTCCCTATCTTCAAATTCCTTGCACGTTTCTAACTTTTTCACAGTTTTGAAGGAAATTCACTCGCCATATAACTTTTTGCATAAATGAGTAAGGGCAATAACCTTACTTATATGAGTGGTGCTATTCTACATTTGGTCCACCATGATAAACTTGTTCCGTCCTTTTCAGAATGCAAGGCCAAGTGCCGACGACCTTCCAGAGGATCTGGCTTCAATAGTGACCTTATGTTGGAAAGAGGACCCCAACGCTCGGCCCAACTTCACTCAGATAATACAGATGCTCCTGCATTACATGTCAACAATTTCACCACCTGAACCCGTCGTGCCACACAGAACTTTTGCTTCCAACCGTAACGCTGTCTTTCCACCGGAGTCTCCAGGAACCCGTTCGTTGATGGCCAAGAGGAATGACAGCAGCGACACACCCAAAACAACGCCAGTGGAAGATGAGCAGAGAGGATTTTTCTCCTGCTGTTAAGGGATGCTACTAATCTCTAGACGACGACGACTGACGCCAAACTCCTACAAGGCAGTTGAAAAATTCAACCATCTTGAAGGAGGGTGGTGCTGAAGCAATCTTACCTGAAATCAAAAGATAGGGTCCATGAGTTTCTGCTGCAGAATTCTCCCTCTTCTCATCCCTTTTAACTTGCATTCTGTCTGACTCACCGAACACAAGGGCTTGTACATTACGGAGTTTGGGTTGCTGTGATGTGTTATAGTTGTAAAATAAGGTCCATCCGAAGACCTTTACTCTGTTAATAACTTAATATGTTACAATCCAATTACATTTACTACTACCCCCAAAATTATTCTGCTATAATTCCAATCAAAAGCGTGTTTTTCCTTCTGCTGGATTTTCTATATCTCAAGATTTATGAATTAGATGATTTTGCCATATTTCATATACTGAACAGTTATTAACAGAATATCAAGTATATTAAATGGCCTCGAAAAGTGATAAGAATATTAGCCTCCTCCTCGGATATTATTACTACTAATTATCGACAAATACTTGACGAGTGCACATAATTTATATATTTATTTAGTTATATGAAAGGGAATACAAATAAAATAAAAGTACTGAAAAGTGCAGACTAATAAAATTGAAAACACCAATAAGATGCATTTTAATTATATAAAGGCAGATCATTAAATTAAAGACACTAATAATATATTTTTTAATTATATAAAGGTATAGACATGGATATGTTGATATGGAAAAACTGATCTTATAAATTATGGGAGACCAGAATTTGGTAAATTATTGCATATGAAATGGTCAAGAAAAGTGGTTCCCGGGCCAAAAAGGTCTATTCAAGCTAGATGTGACCGCATTTACAATTAAGACAAAGTACAGGGGAGAAAGTGCAATAAACCGAAATGCTAAAAAGGTCTATTTCTGTATTTCATGCAAGATGCGATCCCATTTACAATTAATAAAAGTCTACAGGGGAGAAAGTGTAATAAACCGAACTGCTAAAACCCTTAACAATCGTCCCATCCTAAAACCTTCAGCTCGATTGCGGGCAGTTTGAATTCCCGAAGATACAGTAAAAATGTTCTCTGCTTGCTCCAGAAACCTGCAAAAGCAATCCCTCAGAAAGCTCTCCTCCCTGCTCCTCAATCAAAGGTAAATTTTTCCATTTGTTTTGCACCTTTTTCTGGAAGAATAGTGCGTGTCTACAGCAATCGCAACTAATTTATTGTTCAGGAATGCGATGCCTGCAAGAATCAGCGATCACCCGAAATTGATTTCTGGCATTAGCAATGTGAGTTTTCCCGGTTATGAAGTTCCTTCAGCAAAAATGTGGAGTGCTTTTGATGGAGTTCGGGGTTTTTCGGCGAAGAGCATGAGAAGTAAAGTGGAGAAGCGGATGCAGAGGGAGTCCGGCAAAACCCTAAGGGAAATTCGAAGGGCTAAAAAGTTAAGGAAGAAATTGATGACTGATGAAGAACGCCTAATCTACAATCTCAGAAGAGTATGCTGCTAATTTTACTAGTTATTGGGATTTTTGTTGCTTGCAATTGTTTGTCTAAATATTATCCTTTAATTCTTCGATTCAATCTCTAACCTCATTGCCCATCGCAGTGATAGTCCCCCCCCCCTCCCCCCCTGAAATTTTAATCGCTTCAAATTATTTGTTTGAGTAGTATGCCTGATTCCATATGTACGCTACACCGCATCTTTAGTTGCTGGAAATTGTTTGTGCAAATGTTTTCTTGAAAAGCATATTTCCAATTCTATATGGTGGTTTAATTTTTCTTTGCATTTGGTTGTACTCTTTGCCTTCCCAATGAGTTTTTCTCTGGTTCAGCTATGTTATTACATTTTCACCACCTTACTAATTAATATCTCGAACTCTTGCTTCTGTTTGACTAGTACAGGCAAAGAAAAAGGTTGCTTTGCTTCTTCAGAAGCTGAAAAAGTATGAGTTGCCAGAGCTTCCGCCTCCTCGTCATGACCCTGAGCTGTTGACTCTGGAGCAGTTACAGGCATACAAGAAGATTGGCTTCAGAAATAAAAACTATGTCCCTGTTGGTGTTCGGGGAGTCTTTGGGGGGGTTGTTCAAAATATGCACCTTCATTGGAAGTTCCATGAAACAGTGCAAGTTTGTTGCGATAATTTCCCCAAGGAAAAGATAAAGGAGATGGCCACAATGTTGGCAAGGTTGAGTGGTGGAATCGTGGTCAACGTACACAATGTGAAAACTATTATCATGTTCCGTGGCAGAAATTATCGCCAACCAAAGAATTTGATACCTATCAACACCCTTACCAAAAGGAAGGTTGTGTATGATCTTCCATCCATTGTTTGTTTGCATGATTGTTGTTTAACTGTTGAGTCTTAACTTACCCAGCATAACTCTTACCTTAGAGGGGAGTGAATACGAAGTAGCCCTGCTAGAGGCTTAATTTATTTCTTCTGCAAATTTCAAAAGCTTTGTATAATTTCCTGTGAATTAGATGTTCAACCACAATCATTGCTGTCTTTAACATGCAGGCACTATTCAAGGCTCGATTTGAACAAGCTCTTGAGTCCCAGAAACTTAACATTAAGAAAACAGAACAAGAGCTCCGCAGGAAGGGGATAAATCCTGATGATCCAGTTGCCATGGCGAGCATCCAGAGAGTGGCCTCCACATTTTTCAATGCTATTGACAAGAGAGAAGGAAGTCCCTATGTCTTTCGGGAGGACAAAACAACACAAGTGGAATCTGAGGGCCTTCGACATCCTTCAGATGCTGGAGATGACAGTGACCAGGAAGAGCTTGACCGCTTCATTGCTGATATAGAAGATGCTGCTGATAAAGAATGGGCTGCAGAGGAAGCAGCAGAGAAAGAAGAACTTGGTCGTATTAGATATTGGAATAGAGAAGATTTTGGTGGTAGATACCGAAGATCTGAAGGGATTAGAAGTGAGGATTCAGATGATGAAAATAGGGCAAGGATGAGAAACTGGAATCAGGTCCATGGGAGGACAGTTGCTGACAGCGACGGTGGAGATGGAGATGTTTCTGACCTGGATGATGAATGGGACTCTAATGATATTGAAGAAGTGGATCATGGGAGTGATGGTGATGACTCTGAGGAAGTTGTTGGTAAATTGGCTGCAAGTAAACGGGAGAGGTGGCAGCATCGTAAGAATGGTAGACCCAACAGCAAGGGGTTCAAGGGAAATGAATTCAACGGTAGGAAGAAATATGCTACCGTTTCAAAAGATGTATTAAGTGACCTGGAAGATGTAGCTTCAGAGTCAGAGGGGGAAGGACAAAACATGAGAGATCGTAGAGCATCAACTTACAATTACAGAAGCAGTACTGATGATGAGAACTATGAGCAATTGCAGGGACAGAAGAGAAGTAATTCCAAGAGAGGTTTCAATAGAGGTACTGCAGCAGAGTTTGAGAAGAATTCAACGTATGATGACTTGTTCAGTGAACCAGAGATTGCAAAGTGGGAATCAGATGCCACATCAGGAGAGGAATGTTATAATCATGGTAGCGATGGTGAAGGCAAAAGATAATGGAAAGGAAATACTGAAAAGTATTAAAATTGTGAAGTGATGAAAATCTTGGGATGTTGGATGAAAATTGGCACTAGTTCAGTTTACGACAATGCTCTGACTTAAATATCAATCATACAGTCAAAACTAGTCTCATCTACAGATGCTAGAAAACATATCCGGAGGAAAGCACCAAACTGCTTGGAGGTCCAAAGTTCCAACTCTTGACAGACTAAAGAGAAAATGGGACTTCTCAATTTTGCGTGACACAAATGGCTGAAGCTCTCATTAACGGACATTGGCGAATTCCCTTTCTGAAGGGGACATATATTGTACTGCTATTATTTCATCTTTGTCCTTGTTCCTGCAGAGCAGAAAATGCGTGTGCACACAGTGGTGGAAAATCTGGACAAGTTCGCTGCGCCAAAATTCCCTCCAAACGCACTTGGAATGTTAAGAGAGATATCCTGTGTGGCTGAAAGATTGTAGCCACATCAAGTTACCTGTTACTGATGCCTCTGGACAATAACTAATCCAAACAAGCTTTTGAGCATCAACTCTCATTTCTTCGTAGTTTACATATTCTCCACTCATTATTTTGTCAATTTTGCTGAAACTGCATTGTATATGATTTCAAGAATGCATGCCATTGTGCCAATTGAGAGTAAGTTGTGGAGGGTTTTTGTTGAAGTAAATAAATTCCATAAAACATATTATACCGATATATTTAATTGCGAGTATTCACAAGATGTTTTAAAATGATGAACTCCCTTATTACATTATCTTCTGAAATTTGGTTCCATTTTCTATTTTTAAAAGCCTGCACAACTGGTTCTTGCTAAATACTAATTTCCGAAATTTGGCTCCATTTTCAGAAAAAAAAAAAAAGAGTAAAAACTTGTTCTCTCAAGTTTCGAAACAAGTAAATTAAATTTTTTGGTTTCACAAATCACAAGTCAAATTAACCTTTCTTTTTTCTTTTCACATGCCGATCAACTTATCAACTCAATTTAAATAAAATTCTTCACTTTTATGTCACTGGGACACGATTTTCTTGTCAAAATATTAAAAAGAAATTTCTCACAACACATGAACACACGCTTCAAACTTCCGAACCACATCTCTTTGCGTTCTCCTCCACTTAACAATACTTTGCTAGATTCTGCCACTTAGCAAAACTGCGACACGCCTCGCTTGATAGGAACCTGCGGGAAAATACACTTTCTGGCGAAGCATCTAGAGACAATTTGCTTAATGTTGTGGCTTTTGCCAACCATAGAAAATCTATTCATATTGTGGCCACTGCCGGCCAACATGCAAATAATCGTTCACCATCAGGAACAGTTTTCACCACAATAGATTGGACGGACAGTCGCAAAAGACCATTGAGAGGACACAAAAACCTTGTCTAATAAAAGCCATCAAGTATGATGATGCGATCAAAGAAATAATACTAAAATTGCACTTACTGTTAGTTAGCATATCTAATTGTCCTAGCGAGGTCATGTTAGAAATCAAGGATACACTAATAAATTAGAGTAAAAGTGAAAAAGAATAAAAGAAAATCCAGAATCAAGAAGCCTGCAAGTAATCAACTCAACTTCTCTCTTGTACAGCTCTTGACTCGTGAAAATCATAGGAGCTGGCAAACACGAGTTCGACTCGTTCCCAACATCTTTCTAGATTGATTTACATTGGTACCATAGTTGTCACCTGTTCTCCTCCTTGGTGCATCATATAATCCGCACGTCTGGTGTCAAGAAAATGTGCCCAGATTCCACCCTGGATTCTCAGCCATGTTCTCTTATGCAATTCCCAGGCAAAAGGTACTTGTAGTCGTCTGCATTTTCCAGTAAATATGAGGGAAGATGAACTGCCGAATAAGAATGAGGGATAGGACCCATTTTCCCGATGATATCCCTGAATGTATACTCCTCAGGCAGCATATCATACAAATCAGCCCCTTTGCAGATTAGATCCTGAATCCTTTTGGGGCTCAGGAAATGAGAAAACCTTACCCGATCGTTGTGGCTGTAGGCTTTCATCTTGAATATAAAATCACTGATATACCGGAAGCAAAAGCTACAATGCCAGCCCGAATCTGAAAGGAGGTACTCAGTTTGCCGGTAATGGGCATACCTAGTTGTCCCACTTTGGTACCTGTGGACTGAAGCTCTCCAACTGAGGTGATCATATTGAAACTCGAACGAGTACAGATAGTTCCTCAGCTGAAGGTGAAGAATGGGAGGAATATCATCGCACCATCTTAGTAGGTCAATAGTATGCCTGCTTGGAATCTCATCAACGTCAGACATTATCAGCAAATCGTCGTCTTCTATGCCTGCAATTCTAAGAAGCTGGTCAAGCGCAAGTCTCTGGTATGCTTCCTCAACGAATGGGTTTTCGCCTCTCCTGAATCTTCCCCCAACTTTTCCATAGGTCAATCGAGGCTCAACAAATTTGAACTTGTCCCGGTTAATGGCAAAGTTGAGGGGTTTAGGTAAAGCAGTGAATGTGGAATTTGATTCAAGCAGAACAAACTGTGTGATGTAAGGGTACAGCTCTTTCCATCTGATCATGAGCATGTCGACTTCGTTACTGAATAAGACTGCATCATAGACACGTCTGGGGTACTCACGAATTCCCCAACCATGGAGCTTGCAGAGTGTCTCCATCGAAACATTTTCATGATAATAATGGGTTATGGATATAAAAGGCTTCGGTGGAGATTGCCATAGTGGTCGAAGGAAGTATGTAATCTTCTGCCCATGAAAATATATGCCAACTATGAATGTCGGGACAATGAAGAACAGAAAGACAATGGCCTTGAAATCTAGTCCGAGGAGGAAACACCGGAGTCTTGACATGCTCAAGAACGTCGGGGAAGCCTGCTGCATAGAAAAACAAGTATTTCCTAAGATAACCAGATCATAGTAGCATAAAAAACAAAGGAGATCATTCCCCCAGGCACACTGTAAAGGGGAAACACAAAACTTTGCTTATTGTAAAAGGTATCTAAAACAATCAAATGTTTGATATTTCCTCAACAGCACCAATGTACTTCCAGAAAAAAATTTCCTGAGCACAACAAACTACTAAAGAAAAGGAAAACTCCACCTACAAACTTCACAAGGACACAAGATAGTCCTCCAGAAGAGCTAAACCCTGAAAGAAAGATGGGCTACAGAGTCCCAAGACGAAATTAAATCCCTTCAAATAAAATACTACTAGAAAACAGCAAGGAGAAAAGCCCCCATAATTAAAATATTCTACACTTGCTTTTACAACAGTTTCGACCTTTGTTCTGCAGGAAAATGCGGAAAGTTCTAAAGGGCACCAAATCTGGAAACAAGACAAGAAACGCACTTCAAACTAGTCCTAGAAACAGCCCAAAGTTTCCATCTTTCAAGCAATTATAGAAAAGAATGACACAGTAATCTCCATCTCCTCTTAAAAGAAAACAGAGAGTGAAGCATGCATACCTGGCCACAAACGTCTTCACATATATCATCACTCTTCTTGGAAGTATAATAGCCATCAGATATCATGAGGACCCAACTTCTCCTTCTCCCTCAAATCACCTGTTTTCTCTTCGTATCCTCACACAATTCTCCCTCTAAAAACTCTCAAAAGGGTTTTTCTCTTTCCCCTCCGTGATTACATACGCATTAAAACCCTGATCACATATATAAGCAGAGGAGCGAAATTTTATATTGGAAAAAAACCCTGGTACAAAGAGTCCTGACCGAAAGAGAAAAGACAAGAGAAATTTGGAGACAACGGAGTCCTGTTCCTAAATCCAGGCAAGTTCCTGCGCAAACGGTCGTTTCAGAATTCCCCTTTTTGCATTTTTCTCCACCAAATTACAGCGTTTTGGTGAGGGTTTTTCCCCTCTCCTTCACCTTCTCCTTCGCCTTCTTCCTCTTGTCCTACAGAGAAGAGAGAGAGAAAGAGAGAGAAAATGGAAGGATAAAAAGTAATTATATATTATCCAAAAATGACACGACTAAAAAGTAAGAACTATATATATATATATATATATTATTATTATTCCAGATAGAATAGAAGAGGAATTCAAATCAATAAATAATAATGATTGTGAATAATGAAGATTATTATATTTATAGTGGACCAGCACCGCGTGCCCTCCCAACCCATTTTCTTCTACTTATTATACTCCTCTGCTCCGCATGATATTTTTATTCACTCATTAAATTATTATATATTATATAGATTTACTTTTTTGGGTTGAGCGTAAATAAATTCTATTGGGGGAAGAGGATGTAATTTAATCCAATCCTAAAGTAAAAGAATTTAATCCAATCCAATCCTATTCTAATTCATGTTAGTTTCTTCTAGGGTAAGTTACGTTGACACGGTTTAAAGTAGACCTAATTACACAAATACTTCCTGTTTTTACAGAATTACAGTTACACTCCTGAGAGGTGTTAGTATATGTTTTGTCTTTGAATATGAAGTATAGTTGTAATACAATTATAACTTCAAGGGATGTAACTGTAATTTTAGTAAAAACAGGAGGTATTTGTGTATTTTGATTTAATATCAAGGAATGTCATTGTAATTTATCATTTTTTTCTATTTAATTTTATATATGTACATATTACGTGTATAAATATAATGTTATTTTTCTGATCTAAATAAATATTTTATACACGTTCTTCGCCAAGGCTGCTGCTCATGATGAGGCGAGGTCATCGTCTTCTGAACGATTATCCAAAGATCTTTTCGACCGGAAGTTAAAGGAAGCCAACGATCGCCTTCAAGAGGCCCGTGCTAAAGAAAATGGAGGAGCTTCCAAGGTCCAATCTACTACGGACGAGTTGAAGCGTGTTGAGAAGGAGCTTGAGGATTTGAAAGAGCGTAGGAAGAACTTGTGTGCTACTTTGAAGGAAGAAAATCAGCTTTTCCATAGTGCCCAAGTTGGAGTTCGTGAAATTGTGGAGGAAATTGCAGCGCTTAAGAATACCATCCCTCTCAACGATAAAGCAGTTGCGAGTTTGGAGGCTTCAAGGACACACTTGGAAGCTCTCAAGGAAGGGTTGAAAGATCTGCGTCCCTTTGCTTGAGATTAGCTTAGGACCTTTTATTTTATCGCATTTGATTTCTCTCTTCTTTGCCTCATGTCATGAACTCCATTATTTCCTTGAGATCACCTAATAAAAGCTTTTTTTTTCTTTTCTTTTTTTTTTTTCTTTCTATCTTGCAATCTTTGCGCATGTTTGAATACTTCAACTCTCGACGACTTCATAAGAGGAATAAAACTCATCTAGGTGTTATGACTGAACTTAGAATATCTAAGCTGCCTACGTACCTCATCAAGAGGATCAAGTCAATTCGTAGTTCAGGGGTACAAAATATTTTTTTTTTGGAGAGGGGAGGGCCGTTCACAGTTTATACTCATGCGGGCCAGGAGTTTTTTTTTTTTTTTCTTTTTTTTGTTTTTTTGAGTTGTTTTTTTTTTGTGTTTCTTCTTTTTGTGTTTTTTTTTTCTTTTTTCTTTTCAGGCGTAATACCGCTTCAAGAACTTTCCATTTATCGGGCCTATCCTCAAGCCGTCTTCAGCAACCAGCTTATATGCACCATTTGTGTAAACTTCTTTGACAACATACGGACCGTCCCATTTTGGCAAGAACTTGTTTCCCGTTCGATGCGTTGTGATTATAGGCCTTCTCACTGCGAGTACTAGATCACCGACTTGGAAAGAGCGAAGGCGGACCTTCTTATTGAATGCTTTGGATAGTCGGGCTTGATAACACTCGAGCCTTTGTTGTGCTTCCAACCTCTTCTCATCGAGAGCTTCTAGCTCTTCAAAGCCGTATTCGCGCGTTTTCTTCTTCAGTAAGCCCTTCTTGTATCGCCATCCTTAATGAAGGGATTTGTTGCTCAAGTGGAAGGACCGCCTCAACTCCATAAACCAGGGCATAAGGAGTTGCTTGCGTAGGCGTTCTGACAGTGGTTCTATATGCCCATAGAGCTTCTCCAATTCTCTCGTGCCAATCCCGTTTTGACTTGGTCACTACTTTCTTCAATAGGCTGCACAAAGTTTTGTTAAAAGCTTCAGCAAGGCCGTTGGCAGCGGCATTGTACATAGAAGAGTTTCTCTGTTTGAATGCAAACTTTTGACACAATTTGTCTATCAAGCTGTTACGGAAGGTTTTCCATTATCAGTGATGATATACCTGGGCACTCCGTAGCGATATATGATGTGTGTACGGATGAAATCAGCAACATTCTCTTTCTTCACTTCTTTGAGGGGGACTGCTTCAGCCCATTTAGAGAAGTAGTCAGTTGCCGCCAAGATATATAGGTGACCACCGGAGGACTTTGTCATGGGTCCTACGACGTCCAAACCCCAAGCATCGAAGGGCCATGAAGCTACAGTAGGGTGCAATGGCTCAGGTGGTTGGTGGATAAAATTGGCGTGAATTTGACAGGCTTGACATCTTCGTGCGTAGTCTATGCAATCTTTAACCATTGTGGGCCAGTAATAACCCATTCTTTTTATACGGAAGTGTAGCTTTGGTCCAGATTGGTGCGCACCACAAACTCCAGAGTGAGCTTCTTCCATAGCCTGCATTTGCTCCTCATTGTTTAGGCAGCGTAAGAAAATACCATCAAACGAACGTCTGTAGAGCGTGTCTTTGAGGTAGATGAAGCGAGACGCTCGCCGCCGAATTTCAGCCCTTCGTCGCATGTCGTCGGGTAACTTCTTGTACTTCAAGTAATCGACGAGTGGTTGTCGCCAATCATCTTCCTCAATTTCGAAAAACTTCCATGACATGGTTTTCTTCTTCTTGGAATGTGTCATCCTCATCATCACTGAAGACCGGTGGTATGACCCAATTCTTACATATTGGTATGCGCGTCTCCTTATCGGTCATCGAGAGGGTTGAAGCGAGCTTGGCCAATGCATCGGCTTGTTTATTATCCTTTCTCAACAGGTGCTCAAGTTCTACATCTCCTAGCCATCCTATCAGCCTTCTTGCGTAGTTATAGTATGGAAGCAACTCAGGCTTTTTGACTTCGTAGAGACCGAGGAGTTGATTAATCACTAACTGAGAGTCTCCGTACACTTTTAGGTGTCGTTGCTTTGTGTCCACTGCCATTTCCAATCCGAGGATTAAAGCCTGATATTCCGCCATATTATTTGAACAGGTGGTCCTTCTACTCCACTTGCTGCCATACTTAACTCCATGTCATGTGCTCGAGTGGCCAAATCTTCGAATGATCTGGGTAGGATTCCCTGAAGAATATACCGAAGACCCCAATGCATCCCTTGAATACACATCTCAATGGCGGAAGCTTCAGATAATCGGTCTTTGCAGTTGAGGCTCAGATTCCTCCACCTATTGATATAATCGATGACTGGCTCATCCTTCCATTGGCGAGAATTCGTAAGCTCAATCATGCTTGACAGTGCGCCGAGTGCTATAGAAACGATTCAGGAATTCTTGCTCTAGTTGGTCCCATCCATCAATTGAACCGGCTTCCAAATCAGTATACCAATCAAATGCGTTGCCTTTCAGTGATCGAACGAACTGTTTGACTAGATGATCGCCATATGTTCCGGCATTGTTGCCTTTGCCACCCTTTGTCCTCCATGTGACGTGTGTATTTAAAATGAATAAAAAATATAATTAAATTTAAAATAAAAAATTCAATTCGGTATCTTGAGGTCCAAATAGTTATGGATATAGGGGAATCGGAATCATCTTGGCATCGCACCCACAAAAAGCCCACCATCTTTACGCAACCTTTTGTTTTTCTGTTTTTTTGCTCCATTTTTGTATATTTACTATTGCTTTGCCGTAATTCTAAATGAGAAAAAACAAAAAAGAGTTATAAATTTGGTGAAAAGAAGCCCAGAAAATGTGGACGGAAGTTACGACTGGCGGGGCTCAATAAATATTTGTTTATTTATTAATTTCGTAATGAATATATTTTAAATTCAAATTTATATTTGTTGGATAAAAACCAAGATTGTAGAGAATGTTGGAGAAGGACAAGTTGGTATGAAGGATGACATGTGTCTGATGTGCGTTCTTTTTACGTGAAAATGATGAATATTATTAATTGGAATAAATAAATTACAATTAATCATGTCAAATATTAATATACTAACAGAAGCAATTACAACAATCATATGAATCTAAACAATATCGTACTATTATAGTATACAAACAATACCTACTATGCAGTAGATTATCTTCTCAATCATGATCTTAAAACATCAACCTTAACCATTAAGCAAAAAAATCGTTTATACATGTTTACGAGGTGTTAGTGAGATATTGAGGACAACATTATCCCAACGCCCATATTCTCTTTCTGCCTTTTATCTGAAATTTCTACATTCCGTGGCCAACTTTGTTGGGATTGGCCATTCATTCTTTCAAACACACTCATTTTTATTTTATTTCTTTTTATGAATGTAAATAAATTACACATCACATAAAGTAGCACAAAGAAAAAGAATATGCTGAATTCTTTTTTTATTTATGGAATCTGCGACAAAATTATTTATTGGTTATGAGTAGGAGTTCTCAACCAAGTCTATGTTGCTGGTCATAAGTCCAAAGAGGAGCTCACCTAGTTACTACCCACTCTTCACTATTTTGTCGCTTTTAATAAACTTTTATCCCTTCATTATAATAATCATTTAATCCAAAAAGTTTGATTATATTTGGATCCCATGTGTTAAAGAGAATGAGCAATTTATCGCCTTATAAAAAATAAAACATCAATTTACCTCCTTGTATTATTAGAAATACAGCAAAAAACTCCTTGATGCATTTAGTGAAGAACACGTGCCCTTTTTTTTTTAATTTTTAATTAAAAAAATTAAAATAATATTTATATCCTTATTTGAAAAACGTTGGATCTTGACCAATCTCCATATTTAACTAATAAATCAATGGTCTAAATTTTATCTAATTGAAATCAATGGATTAAATTAAATAAATAATAATAAAAATTATGTATTGTATATAAGAAATTTGAATATATTATAATGTTTATATATGTGTATTTATATGTGTATATATATATATAGAGAGAGAGAGAGATGCGGTGGGAGGTAGCTACCAGCCGGGATGAGGGGTGGATCTGGTTGGAAGGGGCGGCCAAGGGAGGGAGGGGTGGCGACAGGCGCGGGCAAAGGACGGAAGAGGCGGACCGGGGTGGAGGGGGAGTGGGACTGGGACGCCAAATCACGTGTATTTTTTCTTTTTAATTTTATGTATATTGTTAATAATTAATGTTTCAAATACATCCCTATTCCCCGAGCCCTCTATATGCTAAAGATATTTCATTTTTTCTTTTTCTTTTTTTTGGCCTAGCAAGCGAAAGAAGGGAAAAAAAGAAAGAAAATCTGTAAATGAATGATAATAAATTTAAACTCAAAATCTCTTATTTCACCTGACTTTCATTCTTTATTAAAATGATTAGCTCATCTAAAATTTAAATTATTAAAAGAATCAATAAATATTTAGGTTTAATTGCATAAAACCCTCTTATATTTTAAAAATTCAGCTAAAAAATCTCTTGTGTTTTAAAAATAGGCGAAAAACCCCCTTCTATTATATTAAATATAGCTCAATCGCCCGTCTCCGTTAAATTGACTTAACGACGTCAAATTTTTTTTCGTTTGACCGTTATGCCCTTTTTATTATTTATTACTTGTTTATTTATGACCGTTGGATCTCATTCGAGTATATAATAACCATCAAATCTAAGCAATTAATCTCAACTGTTAGAATCGTAGAAAAATAAACGATCTAGATTCAACAAATTTGAATTTATACTATATATAAATAATTAAAAATTATAAAAAAACAAAATTATTATTTATATATAATTTTTTTTTTAAAAAAAAAAAAAAAGAAAACCCTACCCCCGCCGCCACCTACCCCCTCCCCACCCCCACCCCGCCGTCCCCCCTAAGTCTGGCAACGTCGCCCAGTCAAGCTAGTCTGGACGACGGAGACGGGCACCATCGCCCCTCTGTGCGGGGGCGGCGGCGTCCTAATTTTTTTTTTAAATTCTTTTTAATTAATTTAATTATATTTATTAAATATATTTTTTAATTAATTAAGAGTAATTTTAAATAATTATAATAATTATTGGATATTTAATTAATTATTTTGTATATTTTCAATATAATTTTAAAAATATTTAGATTAATTTATAAATTTAACATTTATATTTATATAGATATCTCAATTTTGAAAAATAATATTTAATATAATTTTTCTAACTTTTTGGTATTTTGATACTAATATAAATATTTTTAAAAACAAAAACTATTTATAATTTTTTAGAAATAAAAAACAAAAAATATTTAAAAAAATCAATTTGGACCATGATAATTTTAGATATAGTATAGGGGCATTTTAGTCAATTAAGGACCAAAAAAAAGTCATCAAGCATAATCACACTTCAGGCACGTGCGCCCCACCTTCCATTAATTTCTAACGGAAGGGGAGTTTTGTGCTGCATTTATTAAAACACAGGAGGACTTTTTGCCTATTTACACAACACAAGGGATTTTTTAGCTATTCCACGAAAACACAAGGGGGTGAATTGTAATTTAGCCAAATATTTAATATCCGAACAATTACATCAACGTACACCTAATGTGCGTATCATATGATGATCATCTAATTGGGCGCCTTCACGGATTCATGTTTCCTCAGTACCCTTCACGGATTCATGTTTCCTCATTAACTAAAACGATAAATAATTTAAAAAATTACCACCTCCATAATTTGGGTGGGAGGAGGGGTAACACCTAATGGCCTAATACACATAAATTACACTTCAAGAATTGTTGACAAAAATCTATATCTATCAATTTAAAACAACCTCTCTCATGGAATCTATAAAAGGAAAAGGGGCAAATAATTACTTATAAATTAAATTAAAAAAAAAAAGAAAGAAAGAAAAGTTAAAGCTGTAAATAATTTTCCAAAATTTTCTTAAAAATATTTCTATAATAAAACAACAATAGCTTGGACTCACATTATAGGAATGCTTACATAGCCTAAACAGCCTCTTCAACCACAACTTTGCGCTTCGGTCGACCACACCTCCTCACATCTTTACTCTGTAGTAGTTGCAAAGCTTTCTCTAAAGTGACCTCGTTAGGCTTCATATTCTGTGAACAAGATCGATATTCTCAAAACGATAGGCCAAACGTGACACCCAGAATCGGGTAGTTGAGTCGTGTAAGTTTGTAAGCTATATTGTTCAGAAACAATAGCAAGAATACAAGTAATAAATGTAACCGAGTTTACCTTGGGCACGGATGCGATTGTGCGCCTATGTCTAACGGAAAAGCCGACCTTTGCAAGCTTTAAAATCACTGGTTGGTCGTCATCTGGGTGGTTTCCCTGAAATCAGAGCCCATTTGCGATCAGCCAGATGATATGTAGAGTAAAGAAAGAAAAAGGATACATTGCATCGAGAACATACCAAGGTCACTGGATATTGCAGCAAGTCAAGGGCTTGTTCCAATGTGATCGACTCTACATCCTTTATCTAGCATGACAGAAATACAAACGAATTGACAAGCGATCAGAGAAACAGCAAAGTTTCTTTATTTGCTAAGTTGCTTTAACCGGGGAAATATGTAACCAACATAGTGCTTTGTTTTGCTTTAGCTCTAAATGGAAATAAATATTCAAAGTAACCACAGATATATATTGAGAGAGATAGAGAGAGAGAGAGAGAGGGGTTCTTGAACTTCAGTTACTAAAACAAATACATACTTGAGAAACGGAGGCTCTCTTAGGTAAGTGTCCCTTTCTGTCTTCACCAAGCTGCACATAGTATCCATAAGGGCCGCTCTTTAAAAGAACCTAAAAGGGTGGCAACCAGCAAAGTCAATTAATGCAAAAATGAAACCCACAATCACCTCTTGAGGTAACTATTAGTAACAGACAATGAACAAAAAGGTATAGCCAGATTAAAACCTTTTCATTTGATCCTGGATTTAGACCAAGCAATTTTGGCTCCTGCACGTTGTTCTTTTGGTGTTCAGGATCGACTTCTTCGTCATCTTCACCATAAAGAGTTCTAGCAATATACCTGCAGATTCATTGGGATGTTACAGCCACCAAAAGCATATGATGTAATAGAAATGAACTTCAACTGAGCGCGAGCTTCCACTCACTTGCACTTTGGGTGTTGATCACAGCCAATAAAGTATCCTGCACCAAACCTGCTAACTTTGAACACCATTTTTCCCGCCAGGCAACTGGGGCAAGTTCTATTTCCATCAGGAAGAGACGAAAATATAAAACCACCAAATGTTTTCTCCAACATCTTCTCCACCTGATGGATGTGGAGGTTGCTAGCACACTCACAATACTTGCTAAATCTAGTCCAGTAATCTTTTAGAAGGCCTTTCCATTCAGTAATTCCAGCAGAAACATTATCAAGTTCAGTCTCCATATCAGCAGTGAAACTATAATCTGTCACCTCATTGAAATAATTAGAGAGAAATGCTGACACCATGCGACCACGAAATTCTGGATATAGTGTCCTGCTTTGTGTTGTTATGTAATTTCTATCTTTCAACACCTTAATAGTGGTTGCGTACGTAGAAGGTCTTCCTATGCCAAGTTCCTCCAGCTTTTTTACTAACGACCCCTCGGAGTAGCGGGGTGGAGGCTGTGTATAGTGTTGACCAGGTTCAACTTTAGTCAAACATAATGGCTCACCACCTTTCAAATTGCTCAAAATCTCAAATACTTCACCGCGTTGGTGCTCGTCATCCTCCTTATTTCTGATTCTGAAGGTTTCAGCATCCTCATAAACAGCCTGGAAACCTCGAAATTCCACCTGTGAGCACGTCGAGCGGAACATAATGGACTGATTAGCATTACCAATATCACATTGTATCTGCTCAATGATGGCAGGTTCCATTTGACATGCCATTGTACGCGACCATATAAGAGTATACAACTTCAGGGAGTCTTCATCAAGCACCCCACACAGCATTGATGGTAGTCTGCGTATATCAGTGGGTCTGATTGCTTCATGGGCCTCCTGAGCATTTTTCACCTTTTTAAAATACTTGCGTGTGCTCTTTGCTGCAAAATTCAGTCCATACTTTTCCACGACGAAGGATTGAATATCCTTTGCTGCTTCATCTGATAAGTGTAATCCATCAGTTCTCATGTAAGTTATTAGTCCTGTAGCCTTGCCATCCGATAATTGGACTCCCTCATATAGCTTCTGTGCAACTTTCATTGTATATGATGCGGCAAAGTTCAATTTATTTGCAGCATCTTGCTGAAGTGTTGATGTTATATAAGGCGTGGGAGGATTTCTCCGAGATTTGCTAGTTTTAGAGCCAATGACTTGAAACTTGGACAGATTAATGTTTTCCTCAATATCTTTTGCCTCCACATTAGAGCTAATTGACAACTGATGCAGTCTTTTGGAATCATAATGGGTCAAATGTGACGAGAGAGAAATGTTGTTGGCTGAATTCTGATCTTTCTTCTGGAACTGAACATCAATTGTCCAATACTCCTGGGCTTTGAATTCATCAATTTCCTTTTCCCTATCACATATAAGAGCTAATGCAGCAGACTGGACACGTCCAGCAGACTGGCAACCAGGTAATTTCCTCCAGAGTAAAGGAGAAACATTGAATCCAATTAAGTAATCAAGAGCACGCCGCGCAAGATAAGCATGCACCAAATCTGCATCAATCTCTCGTGGAGCCTGGAGGGCACTTTTAATAGATGATTCAGTTATCTCATTAAAAACGACTCTTGCAACAGTGACATCTTCACGCAAAGCATCCTGTTGCTTCAACATCTCAATGATGTGCCAAGCAATAGCCTCTCCTTCACGATCAGGGTCTGAGGCAAGAATAAGATTTTCTGCGCTGGAACAAGGGAGAAGAGATGAGAAAACATACAAGCCAATTTAAAACAAATATCAAAACATAAAAAAGAAAAGTAAACTGCATGCAGTGGAAATTCGAAAACTGAAATGCAGGACACGTAATCAAAACCATGTAGCAAGAAAGCAAAAATCTGATGCAGCAGAAAGTGGGATAATAGTTAAGCAATACAACCAGAACTGAATTGGACAGAAGCTACCGTACCCACTCAATGCAACCTTAATACTCTTAAGATGAGACCATGCAGCAGATGGGACTTCCCACACCATACTGAAGTCATCATCAGGTCTCACCGATCCTGATCTTGCAGCCAAATCTCTTACATGGCCATAACTGGGTAGGACCTCAAACATTTCGCCAAGGTATCCTTGAATGACTTTTGCCTTTGTGACGGACTCCACCACCACGACAGTTTTAGATGTAGGCGGGTAAAATTGACGCCAAGACTTCTGACTTTGAGACTTGGTTTTGTTGACCAGTTGCGAAGTTTGCTCTGGTGATACCTTGCCATCTGATTGTACTGTATCTTCCTCATTAGATTTCAGAGGAGAACGGGCTTTTGTATTCAATTTTCCCTTTTCAGTTGAGCTCCTTGTCGTCTTCTTTTGGACATTCTTTGTTGAAATATTGCCATCAACCACTTCTGTTAGAGTACTTGAAGTTGATTTAATCTGAACATATGCAGAGTTAATCAAAATACTGATCCATTTGGAAAAAAGCCAATTAGCCTAGGGGAAAGACTTCTAACCTCTAACGATGCAGGAGATTTTTTACTTCTGTTATTCTTGCTCTGCTTGGCTTGAGAAAGTTTTCCAGAGCTATTTGGCATGTCAGCTGCCTCAGTAGGCACGCTACAACTGGGTGATTGATTTTGCTTTTTCTTGCTTCCAGATTGCTGCTTCACTTTCTTTTTGCCTTCTTTTGTTTGTGTACTTCTGCTGACTAAGGAATTCTCATTATCCTCAAGAGCTTTTCTATTCAAAGAGGACAAATTGACATCCCCTGCACCAGCTGCCTTGCCTTCAGAACTTCTGTTTCCCGATCCCTCCATTTCTTTGTGAGCAGCATACGCCTTTGGCCACTTTCGACTCTTATTAAATGAATAGTTCCTCTCATTGCCCTCACCTTCCGTCCAAACAATATGATTTCGGGTATTAGCTCTTGGGATCTGGGAAAATGACCTGGTGATACTACCATAATAGTTTGAACACAGCCCACCAATTAACCCATAATTGGAAATTTTCATGGGCATTATTGTGTTGTAAAGCTCACATCCAAAAGGTGTCCTGAACCTGAATGCAGAAAAAGGGTGAGGTGCATCGGCATGACTCATTAGTGAATGAATCTTCCTTTCCGGCTTTGTTCCAAGAGCACATGAGGTCCTGAGTCTCTGAGATTTGGATTTCTCAGCATTTGGAAATGAACACTTTACAGAGATCCTGGGACACCTTTTTAGTGCCCAATTCTGCAGCTAAAAGATAGAAAAGGATTACTAAGATGAACAGAAGATATAACAAGAAGTCCACATGGACATAAAGCTCTTCTCAAAAAAAAAATTATATCATAAAGCTGCAGATCTACAACCAGGAGAGTGAAATGGTTAAACTCGGTACGAACAAAGATGTATGCCATTGAAAATCTTAAGGAGAACAATCCTATACATGTATCTCCTCCAGTAAAGTGAACCACTTCTTTTGCTGCTCTCTCTCATAGTAAACTAAAAGCTCTCCTGCAATCTTTCTCAATTTGAATACTAGTAGAGACTGAAGGTGCTTGACACACAATTAAATATGGAGTAAATGCATACCTAAAAATCTCTGATCAGATATGGATTTCTCAACCAAATCCAACAAAAAGTCAAACAGAAAGCCTTCTATTTACGTTAACCATATGGAGTAAATGCATACCTAAAAATCTCTGATCAGATATGGATTTCTCAACCAAATCCAACAAAAAGTCAAAGGGAAAGCCTTCTATTTACGTTAACCTCATGTTATCATCCTATATTTATCATTTCCAAAAATTTGATGATAGGGCAAGGAAAAATATGGTTTACCAAACAGTATTATACTATGAACAGCCAACCCTTGACATTTCTCGTAATGAAACATCCCTGGTTATAAACAAATTTGGCGCTGACCTGAGTGACTTGGCCACGAGAGCATGTCATGCCAATAACCTTCACTACTACTGCATGCTTGATTTGTAAATCCATTCTGCAAAAGACGAAATCTCCGTCAGGAGCATATTTCTCATATTAACAAGAGATGGAAGTAAGATCAAGCTGACTTACTGCAAATATTAAGCAATTTATGCCAAGCAAGCGCATATCAGTTGCTCAGAGTTACCTAAAATTTGATTACTTGTAACAGTGCTTAGGACTACTAAAGAAATAAGACAAGAATATCTATACTACAAAATAATAGAAAAGGGATTAAGACATGGTATATCACTTGCTGACCAATTAAAATGATGATGTGTCTTGGGTGGTCTTTTCTTTTTACCATTTCATCTCCCATTCCACTCGCTCTCCTGTTTTCCTTTCTTCTTCACATGTTCTCCTTTTTCTCTCCCATATCTTTCTCTTCACATGGAAGTTCTGTTACACTACTTTTCTCCCCTCTCTTTCCTCATACTTTCTTGATCTCTATCGATCCAATCCTTTCGTTTTATAATCAGAAATATTCTTCATTTCTAATCATAAATTCAAATAGAATGCATGACACATCTTTAATACCAGGTTCAAAATATTTATATATATATATATATATATATACATATCAAAATTAACTACTAAAAAATTATGCACAAACGAGTGCACGAAAATTGCAACTATTAAGTTAATCAAAGTATATCAAGGAAGCACGTTTGAGTTGCTTAGCATTAGCAAATAATCAGCATAGTCCGGCTTGTGCGTGGATAACATTTATGAAACTCATGACAAAAAGGTCCATCCATACAACTTAGCAAGTGCTGGCATCTTCAACAATGACAACGCTACTTATTACTATAAAGAAATTCAATTACGCATACAAATAAAGATGTGAAGCATATTTCAGAAGCACACAGCTCAACCTTATAATTGTTGCTTTCAGTTCGATGCAAACCCATCAAGTTAATTCATCTTCAACACTGAGAAGTAACCAACCATGAAACCATTATCTCAAAAGAGCTCCATTTCAGACATTATACTGCATCAAAATACAAACAAGAAGGACATTTTCAAAATATTAACAATTCCAATTAAATTAACTTCAAATGCTGCCCACGTAAAACTTTACTCCCATAATCCCTAGGGATAAAATCTACTCATACAAGACAGGAACCTCATCCAGATGACGACACATGCACGAAGGAAAACATTAAGCAGCCACACAATGGAAACAAATCAGCTGCTTTCCAAAATTCACCACCAGCAAACAGCGCATAAACGCAACTAAGAAGCCATAACAGTGAAAAATCATCGCAGACGAGAATAACCGGGACGAACCTGAAAATTTAAAAGGAGAGGGTGGAAGTGAAAGGCAGAGAAGAGAGAGGGAAAAACCCTAGCCAGAGATTTTAGAGTGTTGGAATAGGCGATTTTGGGTTTATAAGAGATTCTTTATCTTTTTCACTAATAATAATTCATACAGATAATTTATAATGAATTACCAAATAAAATATTTGTAAATGAGTGAGAAACAAAAAAAAAGTATTAAAATCAAATTGTTTGGGGGAAAAAATACTTCTAAAAAATTCAAGGCGAAAAAAAATTAAAAAAAACAGTAACTGCTAAATCACACTTAGCACAAAAATAGCAGAAATGGAAAATAAACTAACCAGTGGAAACCTGAGGGCGTTGAAACTCAAGGCGGCTACTCAGAGCAGCTCCGACTCCCTCACGGTGGCCGGATCTCATCCCTGGCGAGCTGCCATGTCTACTGGTTAGTGATTTCGTCAGGTCGCAAATGGGTTAAACGGTTTATATAGTCTCAAAACGAAACGTGCTCAGAAACCCAAGGTAAAGCTAGAGGTATCCATCGCTCGACGTCGTCATACCTTTGAATTTTCCTTTCTTTCTTTTCTGGATTTAACATTGTGTATTGTGGCAATTTGAAAGCGTCGTTAGGCCGAAAACATAATAACATAATCAAATTATTCGATATTGAATTAAAATTGATGGATAAAAATTCGTTTGAATTCGATTTGTTAAACTTAATAAATTAAATTTTAATAAAAAAATTTGTTCGGTAATTTTTTGAGCTCAGTTCGAGCTCAATTTTATTAGTGCGGAAATAATAAAATATACTTAAAAATATATCACTCGAGCTCGACTCGTGTTTAATCCAATTGAAGTTAGTTTGAACTCGATTAGAACAATAATCAAACAAAATTCAAATATATTTTTTAAGCTCGATAATCATTCAAACAAGTTTAAACAATAATATGTTCGACTCGATTCGAATCATTTACACTCTTAAATGTCGTGATGCAACATTATTTATGTTCATGAGCAATGAATGACAAATTTGATAATTGTGCAGAATTTTATTTAATTATTAATGTACAATTTTAAGTATTTATCAATACATGTACTTGGAGAGACAAAATATTTGGGTTAAATTCATTTATATACTATGATATAAGAAAATTAATCACTGTGGCACGTAGTATCTGCGCGTATTTTTTTATTAATATTATAATATTGTAGTGTATTAAGCATATAATTTATCATTATACACCAACGTTATTATTGCCTAACAACATGCATGTAAAATAAACAATATTGCAAAATAATGATAATTAATTATATCAGGTCAAATAGCATAAAATAAATCCTTAGTACCATTAAAAGTTTTAAAAGTTGTGCATTGACTTAAACATAAGTTGAAATTAAAGTATTCTCAATCCTCCATCTTAAATTTTGTCATACATTTAACATAATTATGTGGTAAAATATAAGATTACTTGAATAAATTATTTAAATTGAAATGAAATGCATAAAGGAAAATAGACTATAACTTTATGGATTCCAAATTTCCGTAAAGAGGTCATAATAATTAATTTAATTAAAATTAAGTTAATATTTTAATCAAATGTGGTGAAGAAAAGATAGAGCGTCTATAAGATATCAAATAAATACAGTATCATAGAAAAGAACATTACTAACTTACACATGATTAGTGTATACAATCATCTCAACGCACATTGCTACTTTGTTATCCGTAAAATGGTACAAAGAAAGTATGCACCATAACCTATTTTTCAATGAAAATATTCAAAAGAGGTAAGAGAAAACTTACTCAATAGCTTCTTATCATTAAATAGAGAAAATGTCAAACATAATTATTTCTAAGCATAAATAAAATTTATACAATAAGTATAACCATAAATTATAAGAAATTGGAAATATGGACAATTACCATTGTTAGAGTAATTATAATTGGGACTCAAGTGGTCATTGATAATATAAGAGCCTGTGATGAGTGGACCTTCTCCGCTTGTAATTAGAAGAGTCTTGCCACATCTCTAAACCATTAATCCCTATTATTTTAATACAAATATGTTAGTAATTTTAAATCGATAATAAAAATCATTCACATTAATATATATACTATAAAAAAAAAAATTAAAGTTCAATGCATGGGTTTTCTAGAATACCCGAAATATATGATGTACTCATCACATGGTAATGAAATGAATATGGAACACGAATTATATAAAAGATAACAATGGAGCCATAGACAATCACAAAAGGCATAAAAAATTAGCACACCGTAATAGAATGTTAAGCCCACAAATGTGAAGCCTCTAAACATTCAGTCATGCAAGGTGATAGCAAATTAGTTATTTCAGAAAGAATAAAATTCTAAGAAAAAATGTTAGGTATTAACAGCACGTGATGTGGGTAACAAAAATCTCAAGTTAAGTTAAGGGATGGAAGTTTGATAAGGAAAACAATTTATTGGATTAGTAACTTGAGCATAAAATATTAGTCTTGAACCAAGTTGTTGATGTTCTTGAATGAATGGAAGCTTGTGCCAAAGTCAAACAGCTTTCTCGTGCTGTGGAAGAGAATTTTCCTTTCAGTTTCATCATTTCATTAGTAATTATAAATTGCAATTGTCAAAAGAAAATGGGGTGCAGGGAACACAATAACAACTAATATGAGGTGAATGCGTACAGAGGAGTTATGAGTTGAGAGATAAAAATGTGAGAATCACGGAAGTTAAACAAGCGTGGGGAGTTAGGAGTTGAGAGATAAATGTGGGAGAGGTCTTGTGAGTGGAATTTCTAGGGGTAGAATCGGTATTTGGAAAAATTGGTGTTGTGGTATCAAAACCGCCATTATGTGAGTAAAACACCCCTTCTTTTTATATATAGTATAGATATCAAAAAAAGATCCTATGAAAAATAAAATATAAAAAATCACCCCTATATTATAAACAATGACTCATACCGCCCCCTGGTCAACTTGGACTTATTTTTTAAAGACAATGACTAAAATACCCATATGATTTTTATGAATTATTTATAATATACTTATTATTATAATTTATAATTAAAAAATTTATTATTTATAAAATTAATAATAAACCACCACCACCCTCCCCCTCTCCCCTTCCCCCACGGTCTACTCTCCTCCCCACCCCACCCCTTCCACCCCCGCAGAGGGGGGCGGCGACGTCGTTACCTCCCGTCTGGGCAACATCAGTTGCCCAGACTAGAAATTCGTCGTCGCCCAGAGGCGGAGGGCGATGCGGTCGCCCAGTCGAGGGCGATAGAGTCACCCTCTCTTGCCCATTCGGCAGAGGGCGACACCGTCTCCCTCGACATCTGGTTCAGGGGGCGACGTCGTCGCCCTATCTGCAGCGGCCGCAGCGACGCCGTTGCTGCCCTTTTTTTTGTATTTTAATTTAGGATAAAATACAAACATCCCCCCAACGTATTGGGTCATTTGCACTTTGCCCCCCAATCATTTTTTTTTTTCAATTTTACAAATCACTTCCCAACCTTTGTAATTTTTACAAATTACCATTTTCAGGCCAAAGTGAGTGTATTCTCCGGCTGTTTGAATTACATGCGCGTATGGCTAGCTTTTTAAAGGATAAATTTGTAGTTTTCACCTCCATTTTAAAGAAATAAAATAAACCCAAAAATGAGGAGGCTTCTTGTTCTTCTTCATTTCCATATTATTTTTCTATTTTTTCACCACTTCGCCGTCCGACCACCCCTCGCGAGGAGGCAAGGAAGAGGGGGCGGGTCATTAACAAATATATATTATTTTTGTAATTAATATATAATATTTAATTATTAAATATCATTTTTATAAATATATATGTATTAATATATTAAGTTAAATATATAAATAATATTTTTATTGGTCAAAATTTATTCTAGATGCAGGAGGGCCCGTGTAATGCACCGTTAGGGTTTAGGGGAATTTTGCTCCACTTTTAAAAACACAGAGGATAATTTGTTATTTTATTTTTTATAGGTGAATAAATTGTTCATTTTCTTTAACGCAGGTGGTAAATTGCATTTTTTCCATTATATCTGTCATTCATGCTAATGGGCAGAGAACAGGGGATATTGGTTCAACTCAAGTGGGCTCCTAATTATTGTTGCTAATAGATTTTATTGGGTCTGAACCCAGAAATCAAGCCCAGTTTGTTCAACCCTCCAAGGTTAAAATTAATGTTAAAAGTTTGGGCCTCACTACAAGCCCATTTAATAATAGCCCATAACATATTGGTCATAATTCAAACAATTCTTATTTTAAATAAATAAATGGGAAAAATTGTTAAACAGATGACAATGGCGAGACCATTGCAGCTACATTTCCTCCTCCATCTCCGCCGCTCCAATTGCTTTTACGCTTCTCCAACCACGCCGTTGCGCCTCCTCTCCCTTCACTCTACTTCTCTAAAACTTACTTCCTCAAGATTCTTATCCACGCCCGCCACTCCATATCCGCTTCAATATGATATGATTATTTCCCGCCCCGCCAACGCCCCTCATGGCCAGTCCTCCCGCCGTCGCCCACCGGCCGCCGCCGCCGCCCTCCCTAAGCCCCAATCTGAAGATTCAGGAGCTGATCAGGATATGGGTTTCGACGCATGGGTCGACAAGAAGCTATCCAGCAAAGACGCTGATGATGATAATAACGGAGAAGTAGTCATGGACAAGGCTAAGAGAAAGTATTATAACAAAAGGAGGAAACGAATGTATGGAGAATCGGAGTCCGACGAAGAAAGTAGTCGTCGGGGGAACGACGGCGATTTTATCGAGTTGAAGCAGGAGGTGGTGGAGCTACGCACTCTGCATAAGAGAGAAGAAGAATTGTACTTCTACGACGCTTTCGCTTACCCGTGGGAGAAAGACAAGCACTACAAGATGGTTTATCAATTGGAGAAGAAGTATTTTCCCGATCAGTGTTTTGATAAGGCATTTCTCGAGCCGGGGAAACCGAATGCGAAGAAGGGGAACAAGGAAGTTGGAAATAAAGTTGTGGAAGCGACGGGTGAGGATGATAAAGGATTGGTGTTTTTTGAGGAGGGCGACAAGGAAGGGAAGGATGTGAAAGTTGAGGATGTTACGGAGAAGAAAGTGGAGGACTTCTTCAAGTGTTTGAAGAAATTCCCCAATGAAAATGGTGGAGATGTCGCTGCTGTGGAGCCGTTTCTTTCGACGAGGAGTGTAGGGCTTCCGCCGAGATGGGATGGTCCCAATGGGACTGTGGTTTTGGTGAACAAACCTAAAGGTGAACTTTTTTGTAATATATTTCCAGTGCCTTCAGAATTTTTATTGTAGGCTAGAGGTTTTTGTTTTCTGGTCTGATGAACTCCATAAATTCTGAAACAGGTTCTCATGTTAAACTATGAATAAGAACTTTTGTCATCAGATTGATTGGAATACAGAACTCAAAATTTTATGTACTCGTACAGTCATACCTAATAACGATACAAACGGACACTGATCAAGAAGAAGAAAAGAAAAATAGGAATAATATGTCAGAGTAAGTAAATAAGAAGACGATCAAAGTTGCCAACTTGCAAGCTAATGAAGCTCTTTGAGATATTTGCTTGTCCTTACTCCAGATAAGAGGTGGGGGATGCTATGTGTATAAGGTCTAACTTATGTGTGCAGCTGGTATCTAGTTGACACTTTGATGTTGAGTTCTACGTAGGTCTTTAAACACTTGCACTGCAGCAGCAATGAAAACTCTTTCGGTCTCTGAATCACTGAGTTACTTAGAGGGGAGGAATTTTGCGATTTCCTCTTCTTATACTAGCATTTCCATACTGCTTTAACAAGGAGAGAGTTCTAAGCTAACAGCCGGTTTAAACAGGTTGGACTTCATTTACGGTTTGTGGGAAGCTGCGACGCCTGGTTAAAGTGAAAAAGGTGAGTCTTGACTTTAACCCAGACATTGGACACCCATGACGTATGTTAACTAATATTCTTCCCACAAACTTATCTTCCACAGGTGGGCCATGCTGGAACACTCGATCCTATGGCAACTGGTTTATTGATTGTATGTGTTGGTAAAGCTACCAAGGTGGTTGACAGGTAACCTGGGATGTGCATCTCAACCTCTATCGCCGGAGAACATTTGAAATTTTATCTGTAATTGCATTTTAACCCCTTCGAAATATTGTATTGAGTATATAGAGAGAAGAGACTCCCCTTTTTTCTTTTTTCCGGAAAACTTATATAGGTGCTCTCTCCAAATATTTCAATATCTTTTCATTGCAGATACCAAGGCATGATAAAGGGATACAGCGGAATCTTCCGTTTAGGAGAAGCCACCTCAACCTGGGATGCCGATTCACCGGTGCGTTTATTTTTCTGAATATAAGTAGTACCTACTTTATATATTTCTCAAGGTCTTCTCTTGAGTTGTTTGTTGTCCTTGAAAAGAAAAAGATAAACTAGGAAGTAACATGCTTTATGTCTTACTCGGCCAAGGAGAAGTTAGTCTTTCTTCCTTTTTTATTGGAATTTAGTTTAAAGCAGATACAGGTGCTAGATACTCATCCATCAGCCCACTGGTTTAAAATACTGAACTTTGGCATGTGAAAGAAAAGGTAAATATTTCTTTGGTTCCAGAAACATATTGTATAATTAACTAGCTACTGGTACCTGAATTTTGAATCTATAATATGGTAGTGTATTTAGTTTGCAAAACTTATCATTGGCAAGATGGGGATAATATATCATTCTTTTCTCTTTTTTATTCACATGCCGACTTAAATAATTGAAAATTGTGGATTTTGTTATTCAGGTCATCCAAAGGGAGTCTTGGGAACACATCAAGGATGAGGATATAAAGAAAGCTGCTGCATCCTTTTCTGGAGAGATATGGCAAGTCCCTCCAATGTTCTCTGCTATCAAAGTAAGATTTCTGCTACCGTAGCTTGTGGCTTGGTTTTCTTTCTTTTGTTGGAAAATGCACTCTGCTCCTTATGTAAGCCTGCGTTCTAGCACTCGGAAAGAAATATGATGCATAAGTGAGTGGCAAATAGGGAAAAAAAATGATTTTTGTTATAAAATGCATTTTGTGACTGTATATGGTGGTTGTTGTGGCAAATCTTCAGCTGTTAGCTTGCTTGGACAGAAAGTTTACCTAGTAAAGGTTTTAAATACTTGTTTTTTCACTAAATAAAAGTGAAAAACCAAATGATCATGCATAAAGGAAATACTCATGGAACTAACCACTGTTTTGGAAATTAAACTCACATGTTTTACGATGAACTTAGTATGATGGAATATGGATTACAAATAATGTATGTTAAAATATAGTTTATTGATGATGTTCTGCGTTTTGCAAAGATATTTAAATAACTGTTGGTAGAAGAATGAAGTGTAAATATACAGAGAAGAAATGATACCATGTAATTGCTTTAGGTGTCAAGTTTGGAATTCTAGCACTTTTCTGGGGATCAAGGGCTTGAAATTGTCATCATATCTCAATTTGATGCATAGTTTGTTCTGAGGCTTTCCTTTATTCCTCTTGTGACTTCTCTAACGTGGTAGGTTGGTGGAGAGAGGATGTACGAGAAAGCTAGAAAAGGAGAAAGCATTGAACTTTCGCCGAGACGGATTTCAATCTTCCAATTTGATGTTGAACGAAGTTTAGATGACAGGTTGTCTTAAGATACTAATATTTAGATCTGGTGGTTGTGTTCACATATCTTATATCTATGAGATAATTAGTTACATTCTCTGGTATGCTTTATTTGTTCTCCATTTCCTGCTTTATGTTCGATGAGAGTTAGCTAAAGAGTGGGTGGGATTTTCTGCTGTTCGTGCTTCATACATGTTATAAGCATTACGACCACTTATTATTTACGCTGAATAAGGCATGCCTTACATCCCCATCTCGTGCATCTTTTAGGCGCACTGTACTTATCAGTTGTACTTTCACTTTTTGTTCACCAATTTTTGCAATCTGCACGACGTTATTTGTATAATTAATACCATTCACTTTTATAAGTATAAATGCTAATATCTCCACGTTCTACATGGTTGTCAACAACTTTGTTATAGCAACGTCTTTCCATTTGTTCAAGATTTCTTTGCTGACTTAAATACTTGCTCTGGGTATTCAATTTGATTCACAGGCAAAATGTGGTTTTCCGGGTAGTTTGCTCAAAAGGAACCTATGTCCGATCCCTTTGTGCTGATTTCGGCAAGGCTCTAGGCAGGTACGATACAAATCATATTTTCTAATCTTTTTACTTGTCTATTGATCTGAAAATCTGTTTGAGTAGTACCTATAAACAGATGCTATTCATCGACTATTAGATTCCTACTGGAGTATATAATGTTTTCTTTTCTGCCCTTTCCCCCTGTTTCCATTGTTGCAGCTGCGCTCATTTAACAGCATTACGCAGAGATTCAATTGGTAAGACCATTTTCTTAATCTGGCTGCTTATTATTTTCTTTTAGTTTTTTAATTAGACAAGAAATGATAAATACAAATTCTTAACTATAATGTCTTTATGAAATCCATAATCACCTAAATGCACTTCCTTCTTTCTTGACACTCACTGTTTCGGCCCTTTAAAACCTGCACGCCCTTTGCATTTTGTTCAAGATTTCTTTGCGTCATTCTAAATTATTCCGCATGGCTTTCAGGAGAATATTCAGCAGATGATGCGTGGGAATTTCAAGAGTTGGAAGAAGAAATTACCAAAGGATATATATAATTCTCTTGTTAATTCTGTAGCTCCATTATTCTGGAGCAACCACATCAAATTCAAGATAAAATTACTCAAGCAATTGTTCTAGAATTTAATTACAAAAAAAAAAAAAAAAAGAATAGTGCCATTAAATCTTTTTTTTATATTTTAGTACATTTGTAACATTTTTTTAATTCATCATTTTACCCACTTCAATTTTTCAGTGAAAATTTCAAGGCATTCTAGCAACTTCTGTTGGGATGGAGACTTCCTTGTAAAGCCAGTATTGATTTTATAATTCAAGTAGGTTAGTTTTTAGAATCAATTCAAGTCTAAGGCTACATTGAATGCAAAGAAGTGCAATCAAACAATCTAGCTCATTTCAATTCCATGTAGTAAGCAGAAACACAAGGCCAGGACGTTGAATCTTGTAAGCCAAAGCAACTAACTTTAAGGTCAAGTAGGAATTGATCCGGTAACAGCAAAATGGCGCACTGGTATCAGATACATACAATACTATCATAGTCAGAATGGTCCTTTTAGGCACACATTTTTGGAATAAGGATCCACCTAACGAGCTGTGGAATTAGGAGGGTCGATTCCCATAGCCTGAAAGTAGGTTTTCTCAGCCGCAGCCATGCGATCTTGAAACATACTCCATTCGTTTCTACACCTCTCTCGTACCTAACGCAAAACGACGAAACAAAGTTTACAACTTTCATATAGTTGAAGGAGAGTTTTCTAATGCATGAAGCAAATGAAATATTTGGATGAAATTGAAATATACCCCTTCCCACGGTGCTTTGCCTTTCTCTGCCTCGCCCTGTTGACAGAATCGACAGTTAGGAAGCCAGAATGAAACTAATTACCTTCCGATGGAGATATCAGAAATACCTGATTCCCAAGTGAAGGAACGGTTTGGTGTACTATCCATTGAGAATCGACAACTCCTATTTTTGCATGAGCAGGCTGCTCTTGAGAAAGATGCAGTTAGCAAACAGAGAGTAGATGTGAGCAAGGAAATGATTTTCGTTCTATTGAAGGGATAACTGACCTCTACACATTTCCTAAGAGCAAAATCGAGACCCCATCCGTGGACCAAATCATTCTGTATCAATGACAGTAATATTTCAGATCATAATCTGTTCTTCCTTTTTTCCCTTGTTCCTCATCTTCCGCTCCCTCTTATGGGTGGGAGAACTTACCACACACCAAGAAATAGAAAATTAAAGAGAAGTCCTGGTACCTGAATCATATGCCAGACACAGCGCCATGCATCACGAGAAAACACTGGGGCCATGATCTCAACGAATCTGTATATACAACATCTTGATCAGTTAAAGTATTTGTACCAGGTGAAATGATTGAAGAAAGCACACCAGATCTTTAATGATAATGGTCAACTAATCTACATACGCTGCACATGGCGGCAAATGAGGATCGGTGCACCAGCCGGGTCTTTCCTCCGTGTCCCTTTGAGTAAATGAAGATAGAGTGAGATTTTAAGCTGTGAATATTAACAAAGAACCTATGCGGATTAGGACAAAAGTGATGTGCTATACTTGTGAACTTCAGTGTCCTCTCGCCTCTTTGTCATCTGCCATGTCATTCCACTATCAGGAGATAAACCAGGCTGTGAAATTTCTAACCCATGTTTTTTCACCAGTTTTATATATCTGTCATGGAGGATGACAACGTTAGCAAACAGTTTCATCCGAACAGCTTCTTAAATTGCAGCAGGACATAGGCCGTTTCAACTTACTCCTCTGGGTCAAAATTCTCAACCCCTAGATCTTCATCCCAGATAAATATATAATCATAGGGCGCCACAATGTCTGGGTGCAAAAATCGCTTTGCATACCACCTAGTAAGATGAACACAATATAATTCAAGTATCTGTCACAAACCGTTACGAACAAGATAATATGAGAGAACATAAGAAATTGCTTTACAATTACCATTTAGTCTGCTTCCGCACACTCACATGGATAGCGCGTTTTGACCACTCAAATTCATCCCATTCACTAGTCCGGCCATCATAGTGAAACAACAAAATTGTGAAGTTTTCTGTCAACTGTAAAACTTGTCAGGCACTAAAAAAAGTAAATATAACCCATTTAGAAGGGAGGAAACAGCGCTACTTCTAGTTACCTTCTTTACGGCAGCATCAATGTTGTTTTTCTGCTCGTAGCCAACAGTAAAGGTGATAAGGTATCTTGGTTTAATAATTAAGTCCTACAATGGTCATCTATCTTGTTAGAAGTGGTGGTAAAATGAATCACTATTCAATTGGAAATGAGTAAGTAGACAGACGTAATTTCCAGCATTCAGCCTCCGTTATTGTCTGAACCGAAATGCTCCCATATCAAGCTAATTAAACAGCAAAATCAAAGAACACGGGGTGGGGTGGGGGGGGGGGGGGGACATCTAGAGCTTTCTACCTGCCACTTTCATTAGGCAGGAAGAAGCTGAATGCTTCATGTTTTTGTGGTCTATATTGTCAAGCAATTGAAAGAAAACACCACCATAAGCAATTATGGCAAAGCATACACACCTCACCAGGAAGACCCCACAATCTGCGAGTGTAAAAATCAGACTCCGGTACTATAATTCCAGGTGGTAGTCTCTCAGCACCTCGAGGATTGGTTGGAACCCAGATCTGCGTAGAATCACTTAGAATTAAGAAAATTTGAGTGCAATAGGAAGATGGCCTCTCCGCACACCCTGCCCATGCTTGAAATTTTCGGAGTAAGCCAAGGTCAGAGACTAGTAAATAGGAAGAAGATATACTCTAGCAGTTGGTAAACTTAATTGGTCTTGACTCTTGAGAAAGCTCATAAGAGGTTGGCTTATAAAAGATAAGGTCAAGCAAGGTCTCCATTTTATAATTGATGAAGAATGAATTCAAGCTTGGGTTATCCCAGCCTGACGATCCTAAAATTGCTGACATGGAGAAAATTATATGAATCCTTTTAAGACTCAAAGCTTTTGAAAGAGAATGGCTTGAGATAGCTCATACCAAAAGCAACTTGATCCAAAATTGAAGAATCATTGCCTTCACACTTAAATTTCCTCAACCCACATACAAAAATAAAAAATAGAAAAGTTGCTCACCTCAGTATTATTAGACTTGCGTGCTCTCCGACCTCTCAGAGAAGACCATATATTTAACAGAGCTTGGGTCGAGAGACCCGAGTGCTTGTCTTCAATATAAGTAAGATCAATGGAAGAAAATATGTTTGATGATACATTAACCTGGAACGAATCAAAATATGCAACAAACGATCTTGATAAGTCTATAAGATTATGACAAAATTCAAAACATCACACTGACAAATCAAGATCAAGTGCAACGCCAACTAGCAATAAACAAAAAGAGTAAAAGTTAAGTTCTCCTGCCTTTGACAATGAAAGTTTCGGGAAAGATACACCTAAAAGGAAGCCAAATATAATCCCCACGAAAGTCGTTATAATTAACCTCATTGTTTCATTTGTTCTTCTTATATGCCAGCTGCTGCTGCAACAACATGGAACTAGAAAAATCATTGATGCACAATCCATGAATTCAATAATTCAATGAAATTCAGCTTTAAAAAAGAAACAACTCCTTGAGCTGCAGAATTACTTTGGAACGGTGGACCTCCGCATAGGCGTACCCATTCTAATCAAAATCTTTGCAGCAGATGGGCCGCAATCCACTCTACATACAGTATCTGTCAAGCCTCCATCGCTTCAAGAATCAAAATCCACAATTTTCAGTAATTTTCATCAACCCTATAATAAAAAAAGAATCCCAAAATCAATCATCATTCAGACTCAACTACTATAAAATTTCAAAACAGCCTTGTCCGGAACTTGAATCCCAAACTAAAAATCAGAAAACTTGGAAAGTAGTAATAGATGCACAACTAGTTCAAGTATTACAACACAAATCACAGCCGAAGTCTTCGCCACTAATCTGTACTCGCGAAAAACATGGAAGTTTTTTTAAAAAAAAAAATAAAACAGACAAAAGATCAAACATTTCAACAACAAAGCTGAAGATTAAGATTGAAGAAGGTGTAAAGCGAATAATGTGGGGAGTTTGACTCTTAACCTTCTTGAAGAATCTTGAATCGAACTTCAAAAATCTGATTAGGTCCGAGGTTGAGGTATATGTGGGCTGGGAGCAAATGATGCTGAAATGATGAACAAAAAAGCCAGCAGCAGCAGAGAAAAGGGCAGGTTAGGGGAGAGCGAATGATTCAATGAATGATGGAGTTCCCGAAGGAGATTGCAACGTTGGAAACTGGCAAAAACAACACTGCTCCTCCAACCCAATTATGATGAGTAGTTGATTAATGGGAGAACAAGTCTTTCACAAAAACAATTCCTTGTTCCAGCTGAAGACCCACACCCAGAGGTGGGCTCCACTACCTATATTAACTAATGTTAAAACAAAATTATGTAATAATTAATTTACTTATTATTATTCCTTTGGTAATTATTTCATACACATAAATTAAAAATGGACATTTATTAAAATTGTTGGGATTTACACATTTAATATAGCTGAAAATTCAAATTCAAATAAGACACTCACTTGATTTATAATTTCAATTATTATAAAGAATCATTTTAAAATGAAGATGGGATTTACGATTGAATATTAAAATATCTTGTAATAATATTCGCACAAACATTTTACTTTATTTTTTGAGCGATGAACTATTAATTTGAACGTATAATAATATTTCTAAAGAGATCAAGTATAACAAATGAATAACATATCCACATTTATCAACACAAATTAATGGAATAATACAAACAACATATAAATTAAACAACTCCCTACATTCGTAGAACTTGAACACACAATTTTTTAGTTGTGGGACCTCAATTTCACTACTCGACAAGGGATCATCAGTGGAAAAAAAAGAAAAGAAAAGAAAAGAGCATTTAGAGGTTTGACTTTATTGAATCCCAACATCCAAATGGAAGCTTTTGAATTCTTTGATTGGTCGTATGTTGTTGGATGGAGCTTTTGTCTTAAAGTTTGCAGGCCATGCTTAACCTAATATATTTCTCCTTTATTTTTCATTAATAATTCCTGGACCTGGACCGATTTTTGGGCCCTGTCTTATCCTGCAGGCTGGGGGAATTATATTGGGCCAAGCCCATTATAAGTTTGGGCTAGAGGGAGTACCTATATCACCAAATTAATGCGCTACTACGATTCTGGGCTTTAAAAATTGGGTTTCTAGAGTTCGGGCCGTAGTTATATATCCAGCCCATTAGATAATTGTTGTTAAGGAAGGCAATCACCTTCATACGTCGAGGAGTAAAATGTAAATTAGGTTTTCTTTTAGGGCAATCGTGGAAATAGTCGTTTAACTTTCAGTAAGTTCAAATGATTGGGATTAAATTATTCATTTCAAATAATATTGAGTCTTCTATTTTCATTAAAATATTTCATTTATTTTTATGTGTATATATTAAATAAATGTAAAAGATATAAGATGATTTAAAATGAAAAATCTAATTTATGAATTACCATAGCTATTTTAGATCATTAAAATTGTGGTACTTATATATTTTGTAATGTTGTGGGGGATGTGGGTCAATGATAGACGACCCACCCGACTATAAGTAGCCACGTGGCGGGGCTGATCATGTAGTTCCAAGTTTGACCTCGAGGGCGAAAATTAATCCCCAAACTCTCACCCAAAAAAATATCTCTAAACCAGACTTTCCTTAAAAAAAAATTTTACCTGCAAGTTTTGCAAAACTCAACAACTGGGAGAGGAGTTTCTCTCGTCTCGATTCTCAACCCAATGAATATCCAAAACTGAATTCAGTAGCTTTCTCGAATCTAAGCATAGTGACGATTGCACGATCTCCGAGGAGGGCGAGGACCATGTCGTCGCCGGATATTGCCGGAATCCTGGACAACTCGAAGGAGCTCGATCGGTTGAGGAAAGAGCAGGAAGAGGTGCTCATCGAGATCAACAAGATGCACAAGAAGCTACAATCTAGTGAGTCCTGGTTTACCATATTGGAAGTTTTATTTTATCTGCTGCATTATTGGTATTATTTGTTCGAATCATTGTTTGATCAGAATTATGGATTGTGTCGTTTTCGCGATTGTCTTTAATTACAAGGAATGTGGATTAGTTTCCTTGTCGCCACTATGCTTGGTATTATAATTTTGGACGAGGACCGGTGTATGGACTATATGGATGTTCACAGCGTTTGCTATCTCGTGTACAGCTGGCTAAAGCTTCTGGAATTGAAAGTTATTATTTTTGACTTGACATTTGTTGAATTTATCTGTTCGATGAATTCAGTTTATTTATGCATAAGGTCACAAAGAAGCTCGTCGAGCTTGGTATCACAATGCTCGAGCTTTCTTTGAATTCCTTTTTGAACCTCATCTGTATTTGAGTTTGCTTTGATTAATTATTATTAATAGCCAATCTGGAATGAGCTTTGACGAGCTCGAATTGTTTGATATTTTTCTTTATTGTAATAGCTTCCTGGGTTAGCTTGAGCTAAGCTGCATAAATTTAAGGACGAACTTGGTTTAGTAAGGTAATGAGCTGAATTTGGGGTATCTTAGGTTGATTCTTTAACCTCATTTATATCCTTATCAACTAAATTCAGTGGGGAAAATCTGAATTTGATTCTGATTGGCTTTAACTTTGTAGTCTGACTGTCTTAAAGATATGAAGTTCTTGTTGGTGTACTTGAAATTGTCCTTTATCAAAAAAGATTCTTGATCCTTACAACCTGTTATATGGCCCATCCTCAACTCTGAGTTCTTTAACGTTTTTGCTATTTTTGTTTGTGCATGCAGCTCCAGAGGTGGTTGAAAAGCCAGGTGATAATTCACTATCACGGCTCAAGATGTTATATATTCAAGCAAAAGAGCTATCTGAGAGTGAAGTGACGTATGTTTGAGTTTGACTTATACCCTATTTAAGATGTTTCTGATTTTCTCAGGTCTTTAATTTCATTTGCAAATTTTCCAACCAACTTAATGACTTAAGTCCCAGATACTGCTGAAGTTAGTATCTGGATCTTGTATAGAATCGCTCGGTTAAAATTTAACTCCTGCTTGCCTAGCAGGCACAGCACAGACACCAATCAACATTCTTTATAATTTGTACACCACAGTATCCTCATCTGTAAAAATATTAAATGATGCACATTTCTTCTCAGCTACTTTGTTTCTTTGGCTCTGTAGGATTTCCAGTCAATTGTTAGGACAATTGGATGCATTAATGCCTTCTGGAACTCAAGGACAACATCGAAGAAGGATAGGTTTGTACCTTTGACTAGCAAATTTTTAACAGAAGCACTGGTTCTGTCTATTTGGTATTTAAAATTTTCATTCTTAGTTGGAATTTCATTCTCTTGGAATGGCCACGCATTAGGCATGTTTAATTTATTCATCCACCTCAACGGTAGCATGAGGTCCAATATCATTGTTTATTAAGTCTACGCTGCTGTAATGTCAAGAAAATGAAATTGCACTTGAATTAGATGTCATCTACCTATAAATTGGTGACTCTCATTTAATGTTTGGAACCTTCTGTCCATGTGACTCATCCTCTACTCTTCAATATAACTTCAAAACTTGATGAACCACAGAAGGCAGTGAGCATAAGAAAAAGAGAATGAAGGCTGATTCAGAAATCCCGAGACAGTCTCCTTCCATGCGAAGTCACCTAGAGTCTCTAGCAAATTTAAAGGGTGAACAAGTATGTGTTTAGCTTACACTCTTTATCAACTCACTCATTGCCTGTCAACTTTTTTTTGTTTGATTGGACATTGAATATTCTTTCTCTATCTATCTACATACCATTGTAATGCAAATATTACTATGTGCTGGGGATGCAAATGTCTTTCTGATTTTAAACTTGCACATAATTTAGGTGGCAGCAAGGGTCACTCAAGAGGATGCTGGAAAGGATGAATGGTTCGTGGTTAAAGTAATACATTTTGACAAGGAAACAAGAGAGTAAGTGCTGTTCCTTGATTGTGACAACTTCACCAGCAAGCTCTTTTCAATCCTCTGGAAACATTGAGAAAACCTTGGGCATTGGTATAAGCTGGGAATAAGCAGACCAGGATCATACTGCATTTGTTATTTTTGGGGCTTTCATTGATTTATCTGTTCATTTTGCCTCTCATTGTTATATCTCTATGTAGATTTGAAGTCCTGGACGAGGAACCAGGTGATGATGAAGAGAGCACTGGACAGAGGTTGGAACTTTCTTCTCCTTATTTTTGGATGTATTGATTTATTTTGGTTTTATCACCCACCCGGTATTACTCTCAACTTACTGCATAACTCAAGATTTATTTTGTGTTGTTTTGTTCCTTTTGGATGTTCTTTTAATTTCTCTCAGAAGTAGAGGGAACTTAAAAATTGATGGCTCTACCCAAAGCAAGCAACCTACTGATTTTGACATAAAATGACATTCACACACGCTTTATAGCCTATTTGAAATTTATAAGCTAACAATTTGGGTGTTGCTGACAGTTATAGATAAGTTAAGAGTGAAGAATTTCCTTATCTAGCATTTGACCTCTCACGATCGCTATTCATCTACTTTAATTATTGAGTAATTATGCAGCTGTATGTCATTGTTGACAGATATGCTGTATGCTACAATTCATTGTCTACAGTTGTCGTATTTTAGTTCATAAATAGAAGGTAGAGAAATATTGCGAAAATGAGAAGAGTTATTGTTTCTAGGTATGATGAATTGATGACTATAATTATATTCCACAAACTAATAATGCATAAGTTTACAATGTATATGTGTCCACTAGCATGCATTATTTGTTGCAGTTTCTGATACTCTGTTCTGTCTTTATCTAGAAATACATATGTCAAAAGCATAATCGTTATGTTTAATGGCTTAACTTTGGGGCTGCTGACATTCTCTTTCAATATTCATGATTAGCTCGTTGGATAAGACAAGGCTTCAGAATTACCTTTTACATTTATATCGTGGATAATTTTGACATACACTCAATCACACCATGTATTTTTTGCATCTTGCTGCTTCAGAAAATACAAGCTGCCTATGTCACATATTATACCTTTTCCAAAGCGGAATGATCTCTCCAGTGTCCCCGACTTTCCTCCTGGAAAACATGTTTTGGCAGTTTATCCAGAAACCACTGCACTATATAAAGCAACTGTTGTCCAGGCTCGTAAGGTATGCTTTGCTCATTATTTGTTGCGTGTATAGATAACATAATGCAAAGTAAATAAAGGGAAACTAACTATTGCTTATTTTTATGCATATCATGATGCTTGTGATTTACTATCATTCAGAGGAAGATTGATGAGTAAGTAACAATACTTCTCTTTGTTTCGTCATGCTACATTCTTCTGATGCAACAAAAAACAATTTGACATATTACTTAAAGTTGCATGTTGATATTACAATGTCTTATTACTTATCATGGGAATTCGATTTTTTGGCACTCAACAGCTACATTTTGGAATTTGATGATGATGAGGAGGATGGATCTTTGCCTCAACGATCGGTACCCTTCCACAGGGTTGTTCCTCTTCCTGAAGGATATCGTCAGTGATTATATTCTGTTTATAGTTGTAAAAAGTTGTGAGGGGCTTATGCCTAATGTATTTACTTTAATCTTATAATGACCAGAAACAGAACCAGCGTGTATCCACTTTAATCCAGAGCAGCATTAGTTCATCCACTTTACTTTCTTGCACAGTTATGCTCTACGCTTTAATAACTAGGATCGATGAAATTCTTGGATGAGAGGGGATGTGATCAAAGGAGCCAATGTAAAAAGGGGAATGTCCTGATTTCTCCAACAGGTGCTCTGGTGAGGATAGAACATTTATGTGAATAGGTCAAAAACAATTAAGTTGAGGCTGTACTTGACTTCTCAAGTGACTGAGTGTGGCAATGAATTATGCGTCCTCAAACTAGGAAATTGCCCTTCTCGGCAAAGCCATAACTGAACAACCAATGAAGAAAGTACTTGAGGTGTTACATGGTACATAACCGCATTTATGAGATAATTACGTCACCATGTTATTGAAAGAGAATTGAACTTGCATTGTGATTAAGTTAGCTTAAACGATGATCATTAACCAAGTTAACCACAATAAAGATAGCTGCTATGATCCATCCATTGATGTTCATAAGATGTTTGCACATCGTTAAACAGCTTTTTAGGGGCTTCGCCCCTTCAGAATAACCTTGGAAGCCGACCAAGGAGCGAATACCCAAGGAGGCTGGAAGGCAGAGCTAACGTTCAGTAGCGAGTGACTGTCTAGTTGATAGGCACGAGAGGAAACCCTTTAGTTATTGCGACTTATTGAGCTCCTTCTTCTTATGAGTTAACTGAGCAGTACTCAAATCAGCATTTGATTATGCCTCACGGCACGCTCTTGAGATTGATATTGGTGGATCGGAGAAAGAACCATTAACGATATGGTTTGCAATCCAACGGTTTGCAGCTTCGGAGTAGTGGACGCCATCCCAGCTTATGACTTTATTAGGCTTAGCACAAGAGCCAGCAAACACTTCACTTCCATTTACATTTGCTTTATTACCACACCAAACATCATAGCCTATTCCATGATGTCCGCAGCAGATCTTGAAAGGGTCCTCAAACCCTGTGAACAACACAAACCATGCTCATTATAAACTAAATTTTATTGTGTTTTCTTCAAAAATCTCATCCAAAAATTGAAATTACACGTCTTCTTTCTCTGGGATAAAGTTCAGGAAGAGGGTTGGTGGAGTTCCCACTTCACCTACCTAATTTTTGTCTCTCTTTAGTATTTCTTTTTTACTTAACAACCATGCGATAATCGAGTGATTTGAAAATTCTTCAGATAAGAGCAGATTCTTGTTCACGAGGTTTGTCTATTAGCATCGGGTACAACTATAATTTATGATAATTAATTTTCCCAAATCTTGAACATAATCATCATTGAAGTCATAGTTCAACTGCTACAATGCATGCATCATGATAGCAAAAGGCCGCACGTTGTCCGGACACACGGAAGTTCAGTATTATTCACATAATCATGATCTAAACACAAAAAACTTTGACTCAAGAAAATGATCATCACCTTGATTCTTTGCATTGGTGATCAATTCATGCTTGGCCTTATACATATCGACGTGGATAATCCTGGCCTCAGAGAGCTTCAATCTTAGCTCGACAATTTCACTCTTGAGCAGTCTGTTGAATTCTATAGCTATTTCATTTTGGCTCTTGACACAGCCATGCTCATCAAGGTACCCTGGCACAGGATCTTGCACCTTAACTGTGGCCACCGGCAAACAGCCAATCGGGCCGGTGTTGTGTATCCAGAAAGTTCTTGCACCTCTTTGATATAGATTCTGCCATGTTAAGCATATGCAGTATAGCCCATGAAAAGCTTTGAACAAAAGGAAAAGAGTATAATGTCAACTGCTTTTGATCATTTTTACTAGTGCAGCAGCTTACTTGGACTTGTGCCGTAAACTGGCTGGCTATATTGGGCAGAGCTGCTCTCTGGAGTTCAAAGCTTGACTTCCGGAGAACTGCAGCGACATCATTCTGCCCTATATCGACGATGAAAAGAGCCTTTGAGAAGTCCTGAGGCCTCGGCAGCATTTTCTTGAAAGACTTGTTTTTGGCTGAAAATCATAAAAAATCAATCCAAGTAGAGAAAAATTAAGGCATCAATGTGATTATATCTTTCAGAGAGTTCTGTTTGGACCTTTGTAGAAATAAGCTGTTTTGTCTTTAAGCTGAGTGTAATGCTCAACTTGGATTTCAAGACAGAAGGGGCTGACTCCGTTCTCAAACCAAGACTCGTTTGGCCGCATTATGGTTGCACCACCTGTTGCAAAGTTTGCACCGTGCCGGTAATTGGATCCGATTGAATCCAGGTATGAACTCAAAAATGGTAGCCTCAGATGACCAGCTTCAAGAGTTGGATAAAGATGAGATCCAAGAGAAAGAAATGGGGTGAAATTGATTATTTTTCATTCTGGACTTGGATAAATTTCTTACCAATAAAGTCTATGATCAGACGGCCATCGGAGGCCCTTCCCACTGGTCTGTGGAAGTATGTCTGACCGGATGGCAATACCGGTGGATAGAACGCTGCTGCTATTCCGCCCGTGTCTGAATTCGAATCACCAAAGTTGTAAATTGCAGGATAAAGACAGGTTGATGAGTCTATCTCACCGGCATTTGCTATGAAAGCTGATGTGAGTATGACCCCAAGAACAAAAACTCTGATAAACTCCATCAAACAGCACTAACTTCTGTTCTGATTCTTGGACTTGAGTTTCGGACAGCCACATCAGTTATATATATATACATATATATATATATATAGAGAGAGAGAGAGAGAGAGAATGAGACCATGTGCTTTTGACGCACACAATTCCATGAGACGAAAGTGATATGAAAATTTAATACAGAAACATCTGCTGGTTGACTAATGTGTTCTAAAGGTAGTCAAAAAGGAATTTTGAGTGTGTTCCAAATTTCAACGAGCCGATCTTGTAATGGATTTACTGTAATCTCATTCTCCCCGGATTAGATCACTTTAAGTTGGAATTCAGCTGCTACAGTTTCTTTTCGATTTCCCCCAAGATTTACTCCGATATATCAAATTCCATCCATGCAGTAGATAAACCATCCGAGAAGTTTGTTTTACATGTGCTTATGGTTTGGTTTTCTTACTGAGATGGTTTGGTGATTGTGTCCAAGTGTTCATGCAACTCCGTTTAAGATTGTAATGAGCTGACTCTAGTTTTTTGTCGGACGCATCAGCACAAAGCTTATTGATTTATTAAAGAAGGTTCGCTTCGGATTATGTACTTAGCTGAGGGATGCTTCTGATTGAACTGAAGATAAGCATAATGAGAAGTAGAAAACAGGAAGTTACAATTTCCTGAATATTTGCTATGATGTGGACTACATGCTCAACGCTTAAAACATGCATTGGCGACGGGCATTGGAGGATCAGAAAATGAGCCATTTGCTATGTGATTGGCAATCCACTGATTAGCTGCCTGAGAGTAATGCACCCCGTCCCAGCTTATGCATGTTGCCGGAGAGCCACAGGAGGCGCCCAAGATTTCCGAGCTGTTGATGACTACTCTCTGCCCGCACCAGACATGAACATTGTTTTTGTGATGTCCACAGCATATCTTGAAAGGGTTGCTGAATCCTGTTCACGAAAAATGGCCAGAATTCATTCATGATGTTCGTTTTGCACGCACTGTCGTCTATATAACTGTCCTAGGCCAACCATCACTAAATGTTTTGGTTTTAGGTACAATGATACATCAGGAATCCACAAAGAAATAAATCATTTTTATCATAGAAAAAACAAAAGAGTGGCTTAAATTCTACTGACCGTAGATTTTCGTATTGCTGATTAAGTGATATTTGGCTGAGTAGATGTCGACGTAGGTCAGGGCAGCATGTGGAAGCTCTGCCCTCAATGTGGTAACTCTAGCTTTAAGCTGCCGGTTGAACTCAAGAGCAATGGCATTATGACTCCTAATGCATCCATACTTGTCAAAAAAACCAGGCTTGTTCAGATTTCTGACATAAAACATGGCTGCTGGCAGACATCCAATAGGTCCTGTATTATGAATCCAGAAAGCCCTCGCCCCTTGCTGATACAAACGCTGCAAATTTCCGTTGCAAAATTTAGTAAAAATGCCTACAAGAAAGGTAATATTTTTCAAACAAGAACTTACTGTAACTGCTGCACCAAATTGATCAACAATATCCGGAATTGCAGCCCGAAGTTGAGGCATAGTTAGCTTTCTGAAACCAGCAGCAATATCGTTCTGCCCGATATCAAACGTGTAGAGAGCCCTGGAGAATTCCTTCGGCCTTGGGAGCTTTCTAGCTGAAAAATGATTATCTTGCATGAGTTTAAGCTCACCTGGATGATATAGTTCACCGGTCCGGGCTCTGAATTGATCAAACTGCATCGTCTGGATATCAAGTGAGAAGGGACTTATGCCGTTCTCAAATATGCTTTCGTTCTGCCTACGAATGGTCGAACCCCCCGTCGCAAAATTTGCACCATGTCGAAAATTCGTGCCTATTGAATCCAGATATGAACTCAAATACGGCACGCCCAGGTGCTCAGCTTCACAAGTAGCTCACATATATTAGTTCTAACACAGCCATTCATTCTTATGCCAATAAAGTATTGAAGAGAGCAGTAGTTCTAGTTCTTGAACTTGTACCTATAAAGTCTATGATAAGACGGCCATCAGAGTTTCTTCCGGCAGGCCTTCGAAAGTAACTGACTCCATAAGGTGGCGGAATACGCCAAAATGCAGCTGATATCCCACCAGTGTCGGAGTTTGAGTCGCCGAAGTTGTAAATTGCTGGAAAATCACACGGCGGCGCTGCAGGAATCCGTCGTGCTATGACATCCGATGCCAGTGAAACTAATACAAATGCAACAAACAGAAGTAGTCTTGAATTCGCTATTCTTCCTTCCATATTAAAAAATATGTGTTTTCAATATCTTGGCATTGTGAATATGAATTAATTTAAATAAGGAGAGAAAGGTTGATGTGTTCATGCCAAAAATGTGTGATGATGGATTCTTTGTAAATTTTTGGCTTTTATTAGGCGGATATTAAGCAAAAAGGGTGGCAATGGGCATTGTTCTTGCTGCAGTTGATTGTTTTTTAGTTCTGGCGCAGATGTGTTTGGTAACCGAGACGACTTTCAATGTGTAAAGTGGTCGACATGGTCGTCATCGCACCTAACATTCGACTCCAGTGTTTGGTGATCGTTTGTGACACCACTGCCCCGATTCTTTTGTTGCGTCAACAACATTTTTAAGTTGAGTTTTCTTTTTTTTTTCTTTTTTTTTTTGGGGTTTAATGCAATTTACTCCTATGTAATATTGTAAATGAACAAATTAACTCCCTATAAAAAAAATGTAAATTGCTTTATTTTAAAAAACACAAGGGGGTAAATTGCTATTTATTTTTTCATAGAGGGGTAATTTACTCATTTGCAATATCACAGGGAGGTTGCTTGTATTTTTTCCTTTCTTTTTGTATTGAAATGTGCTAGTGTTGGGTTTACATATTTTATTCTTATTTGTAATCTATTTTAAAGTGCAGGGACAATGTAACACAATGTCTAGTATCACAAAATCTGTTCCACAATGGTTCTTGTTAAGGGTGTTCAATCAAACCGTCGGGCCGCCCCAACAGACTGACCGAACCCAAACCACACCGCAATTAGCGGGCTAAGTGTGGGTTGAGTTGGTCTTGGGCTAGTAAAAAAAATCGCAATTTAACAATCGGGTTTGATTTTATACTTATATGGACCACATAGACCGCAATAATAGATTAGTGATAATATAAAAAAACCATAGTTCTTTATAAATATATATAAAAGTTTTGATACTACATAAATTAATATTCAAGACAATAATAATAATTACGATATTTTTTTATTGGTATTGATAATATACGTATATTAGTATGTAAATGAAATTAATTATTCAACTAATTCTTGGTTATTGATAATTTTTTTATATTTTTTATACAAATAATAAATATAAAAACTTAAAATAGCTTACATCATCGTATTGTTGTAATATGTTTTATATTCATCTTAATATCTTATTTTATTTTAAATAATATTTTTTAATATCTCATATCGTTACATTTCTGCTTATTATGTTCCAACTAAATTATACAAAAAAAAAAAACAAAAAAATAACGTTATATATTCTTACAAGTAAATTAAGTTAGTATACACATGTTTTTAGTGCTTTAAATTTGATAAATAATCGATTAATAAATTTATGTAAACTATCATTATATTTCTAATTTATAGTGTTAATATTTATTTAATTTCTCAAATGATCTTATTTCTTTCATTAAAAACTAAAAATCTTCTTTTATTATTGAACTCATAAAATGTTTTCTCCACTTCCTTTGCGGTAAATTAGTATAATATGTATGTATGATATAATAATATATTATCATTGTATAATAAAAATATTTTATTATATAAATAGATACTTTTTCTAATAATCAAAACTTAAGAAATAAAAATTAGGTAAGAGAGGGAAACAAAGATTCTTCGAAGTTCAAACTCTTTAATGCCTTGTGTCTTTTATTTTGTAATATGTTATTTGAAACTTATTATTAATTTATTTTGTATGTAGAGTTTTATTTGTGACTTTAAATATGTATCTTGAAATTACAAATTTTATGTATTTAGAATAGTTGAACTTTATCTTTTTCTTTTTTTAATTGTATAGGTGATTGATTTTATACTAAAGACAGCAAAAATGCTCCCAACCGGCCCCAACCCAATTAGACCGCAAAGTGCGATTTTGATGATTGTCGGGCTGAACTTGGGCTAAGCTTTTCAAAAATCGTAAACATCGGGTTGAGTTGAAAAATTACCTAAGTTGGCCCAACCCGGTGCGTACACTCCTAGTTCTTGTAACTTTAACCAATTTGATGTGTATAATACACTTATCGTATGATGGTGTACAGTTAAAAAAAAATGTCGAACACATAATAAGCGCATCACAATTGCTAAGTAATTAATTTGGTTCAATCTCTAGACTTGAATTTAGTAAGAATGTTTCTTATTTTAGTTAAAAACTTTTGATGTGGATTACGTTATTGTCCAGTTTCTGTTTACAGACTCGGCCCAATAGGCCCATTCATGTGAGTCCGTTGTCAAACCCGGATCATACCCTGCTAAGTCCAGTTTGAACTTTTATCCTATGGTAAAATTAGGCCCATCACGTAAAAGCCGCTTTTCCCTCTTACTTTATAGAATTGCAGTGAAGAACTGGAGGGGACGCCTTGATATATACGTGCTACTAGCCCTAAAACGGAGTTCAGAGTGTATGCAATGGGGAAGAAGAAAGGAGGAGAAAACCATACGCCCAGCGAGCAGAGGGAAGGGCACAATTTGCTCGGCGCCCCGACTTTCGAGCAGCTGGAGAACGGCCGGTTCAAATGCGTCGAAACGGGCCACGAGCTGCCGGCTCACGCCAGAGACGCTTACGCTGAGTCCAAGCACTGTCGCCTGGGCCTCATCGACGCCGCCCTAGCCCGCAACAAGCCCCCTCTCAACATGTTCCGACAGGACCCTGCTTCACGGTAATTTATTTTCTTTGTGTTAGGTTTTTTTGTGGAGAGGGTATGTGTTGGATTTTGGCGAAGAAAAGTAGAAAGCTAGAAGCTTTGAGGATCAAATTGTATTATTTTCACTGTGGACTAATAAGCGTCAATGTTGACTAACTAGTCTCAGGTCTTGGTTGTTTTAATGTTGCAGTTCGAAGTTAATATGCAAATTGACGGGAGTCACAATCAATAAGACGGAGGAGCATATATGGAACCATATAAATGGGAAGCGCTTTCTCAACATGTTAGGTTTGTGTTATAGTAAAATTCCCTTGGAACATTGTGAATTAGATGATTTTCGACAAGAATATGATAGGTTTGGTAGTTGGATGTCTTTAAGTTCAGGTGTTTATTGATAATATGAACAGATAAAAAGGAGGCTGAAAAAGAAATGCCGAATGGGACAATGGGACAGCAGGATAAGGGAAAAGAGAAGAAGAAAAAGAAGAAGAACGAAGATGGTGGTTTGAAGAAGAAGAAGAAGAAGATAGAGAAAGAGGAAGAACATGTTGATGAGATTATCAGTGAAGTAAGGGATTCTACAGGCAAGAGTAGTGATTCCGAAAATGAAGCTGACTTTTGGATGCCTCCTGTTGGGGAACGCTGGGACCATGATGATGGGGGTGATCGATGGGGCTCTGGTTCTGAGTCAGGACCAGAGAGTGATGATGCTGGTGAAGAAGGTATCCCTTTTCTGTTTAGGACTTATCTTAATTATGTCAAAATCATTTGTACTAGGTTAAGTGGTTCTTTGCGAATTGTCATCTGGCTAATTTCTAAATTGAGAGGTCAGTGTCTTCGGAAATGCATCACATGGAAATACTTAAAAGAACACTGATGCTGTAGAAACATGAAGCTTAGGTGACATAGTGTGCTTTAACGGAAACTCTTGATATTGTGTGCGAATTTGCAAAAAGTTCTTTCTAGACGTTTTGGCTTCTTACTTAATTTTCAACCTGTAACCTATGTAGTTGATGGGGCTAATGCAATAATCAAATATTATTGTTTCTCACTGCTGAATTCCATCAACAAATAACACCATGTCTGAAAAAGCCAATACATTTCTGCATCTTAAAATTTATATTTGTTTGTCCATACAAAATTAATTCTTCATTAGCAGCTTTAATTCTACTATCTGATAGCTGCAAGACATGAGCTGACTAAATTCGATTAATTCAGGAAAACGTAATGTTTGTCACATTTATTTGATTCTTTAGTTGACTATAAACTTTGTAGGCTTCAATTCTGGCTTGTAATTACATTTCTATTGTACCAGATTCGGGAGCTGAAGAAGCTAATCATGAAGCTGGGGAGCTATCGAAAAGGTATATCCAATTGTTTAACTACTTTTCAACACCTTCAATTGTTGCCTTGCGTGATAACTGGAACAGAGAAGTGACTTCTCAAGGGCAGGGGCACCTAGATACTGTCTTTGAGTTTCATTGTCACATTGTCTACACAAATAATTAGATCATGAAACAACTCTTTTCTCTTCTGAGCATTTTACTGTATTTCTTAACATGCAGGACAAAGCGGATGTCCCTAGAAATTGGACCTAGTAGCTTTGCCTCAAGGAAGAAGAAAAAGAAGACCAATGTTGCATGAAAAGTGTAGCAACCGAGCTCCGAACCCAGTGCAGATTACTCTGTTTTAGTTGCAAAATATGCACATCTCAGCTTTTACACTGCAGGACAAGGGTGACTCCTAATCCATCATAAGACAGAGCGAAGGAGCTACGCTGTTCTTTTTCTTTAGAAAAATATATTTTTGTCTGCTAGATGCAATTTAATTATGTGAAACGTATTATAGTTTACTTTTTCTGAAGTAATTTTGTTTATTAATGAGTGATATTCGTCGATGAATGCTTTTCTTTCTTTTTTTTTTTTTTTTGGTAATTAGGATAGACTATTTTCATTCGCCTGCTAGAACAAAATTTTCAAAGTGAAGGCCTGCTGGATATTCTGCTTCAAGGGGTAGCAGTCTTGCAGTTTGTTCAGCTCTGTAATTAGCATGGATCCGAAGATGCCTCACGTGTATTGTGTTTTTGCTCTTTTTATTTTGTCTTCTATTCTTTCCGAGGGTTGGGAACATTTTCATATCACAAATTTAAATGTATGCAAACAAGTTTTTGATTAATATTTGTACACATAATTATATTATACAATAAAATTTTGAATTTTCATGTTGAATTTTAACGATTAATAATGTCTGTCATAATACTCGAGTAGATAATGGATGGTAATTTAGAAACGGGAGACAGGATTGAGTGTGCTGCTAGCCTAACAAATTGATTTACTATCATTATTTGCAAAGAAGGGGAAACATGTGTGGGGGAAATCAGTGTTCTTTTTCTTCAATCTCCTTTATCACTCGGGATGAAGCGTATTGTACCTATAAATAAGGTGAAAAGGAGGAAATTTCTTTTCTATGGAAAGTCATAATCCATCTAAGCTCTTCAATCATCGCCAGTCCCAAAATAGCGATCACCAAACTCGCCCATGCCTGGAAGTACTTGCATTTCTTTGTTGAGCGTCGTGTCTATCTCCGATGTCACAATCTTGAGTCTTGGAAATTTCTTACAGACAGTATGTATTCCTTGCGGAGACTGCATAAATAGATCATGGGTATATATATTAGAAAAGTTGATGTGTGTGTACAGCTCATCTTTCAGAGTCAAAAATGTGTATAATTCGTTAACGCACTGCGATGAGGTTGAGGAAAATTATGTTGGATTCCGGAACGCCCTTGCTGAGCAGCACGGAAATTGCTTTGACCGCAGAATTCCCTGATCATTGTGCAAGAATTTATGGGACAAGAATCATCATTGAACGCGGTTAATTTCTGAGCTGGTTGACGGCATACCTGATGCGAGAACAGGATCCAGTAATAACACATGGCGACTTGCAATGTCTGATGGTAGCTTTTCATAGATTAACTGCACCAATTATTGCGGCATGGCAATGAAGAATGGAAATGCACAGGTGAGAATTGTGAGATGAGTAAGATATTATTACCTGACGACCACATTTACCCTCTCCGTGGATTAGGATTTTGCCAATTTTGATGCCTTTGCAACACGCTCTCAGCGCATTCTCCATACTTTCCCCACTGGTGCCACAAAACTCCGAATAGTCAGGAATAATGAACAATAATAAGCAAGTATCTTTTCAATGATCACCAATACAGTGATGTTTCAAGTTTTTCCACGTTTCTTGAAAAAGAAATAAAGGGTTTTTTCCGTTAACTAATGGAGAGATTATTACCTTCTAATGACTGAGACTCCGCACAATCTTTTGCAGAATACGACTCCGGTATATATGGATCCTGCAGGAAGATGAAGAGGCAGGTCAAGTCTTTCTGGCAACATTTGAGTATCTCAAAAGATATAATCCAAGTTTGTGGGTAGAGGAAGGCGGCGTCAGCTAAAATCATGATTCCTGAAGCCTAAAAGAAAATAATCAAAGCAAGCTTGCTATGATTTGTTTGGATAATCATAACGACTAGGCATTGAAGCTAGTTACCTGTTGGAGTTGTGATCTGTTTTTCAGTAAATGGAAGGTGGCCAAGGCCATGCTCCACCACCTAGAAAACAAATGAAAACCATGTTATATTACTTACATTTGCATATAAGACTACGTTAATATAAATTTTAGTATGTACCAAGCGAATGAGCCGATCTGCGTAGAAAACAAAATCATGCTTGGTTGTTTTTGTATCCCTTACAAGTGTGTGCATCCCTCGTATCTGCACAAAAGGTTTTATTTCATCAACTTTACTCTTTGTTCTTTTTCAAACACCCAACTCAAATTACAAGATCCAAACTAAAAGTCAAAGTACCTGGAATGTCGATTGTATAACGAAAATATTAGGATATATCTTGCAGAGATCATGTTGACCAAGCTTTGTACGAATATGCTGTACTATCAAGTCAATTGCAACATCATTATCTGCTCCTCGAGGAATTATAACATCAGCATGTTTCTTTGATGGAAGTATAAATTCCTCGAAACTTGGCTTTACAAACTTAGCATACTGCAAAGACACTATACTTGTTAGCTCTGAGGGAAACATTTACATCACAGGAACTGAATATAGTGGCAGATGGAGATAACTAGGGAGGAGCATTCTTTCCATGCAGTAAATGTTTGAAAGTTGGAGATGCTAGTGAAATAAGAGATTCTATTCCAGACAACTTGTCAAACTACCAACAATAGCATGTAACAGAACCAAGTTAGTGTGTGTGGTACTCAAATCCCTTCCATCACAAAGAACCAAGTAGGCATCGTATTCAAACCCCTTCTCAACTCAATACCTCCTTATATTATTGTGCAGTTTGGCGATCAAGAAACTTGTGTTATCCCAAACTTTATTTAATTATGCTGAGCAAGATAATAAGTTCGTAGTAGGAGATAGTAGCAAAATGACTCAATAAAAGCATTATGCTACTGACTTGGTCAAGGACATTCTCGACGTTTCTGCCCCTCTCAACAGTATCACGCTGTATCCTCCTCGCAAGACGCACATCAGAGTCTGCACTGGTAAAATTTTAGCGACGGTTATAGAGCAACAGAAACTGCAGACCACTTGCTAACTTCTTTCCAAGGAATAAACATTCGGAAAAGCACAGTGTTTGTATTTAATTATGTTGACATCATATGGAAATCAAAGTTAATGGAAAAATAACCTTCAAAATCTTCATCAAATTACTGGAACATTTATTTCTATAATGCTGGAGGATAAAAAATAATTGTTAAACGGGATGCATCAGCAGGAAACGGGATGACTAATATTCATATTAGAAAAGAACAGATCAAGATCTTTAGTTTTTTTACTTTTATAGAAGAAAATGATAATCCACATGTCTTTGGAAGGGAACTACTACATTTAGCAATAGCTACATTCCGTACAGTTTGATGATAATGGAGCAAAGCTCAAAGCGAGGAACCTGTATCAACAAAGATCTTCATGTTCATTAGGTCACGTACACGAGAATCATGAAGAACAAGGATCCCTTCCAAAATTATGACGTCAGAGGGGTTCACCTACAAGAATTCCAACAACTTAGATTATGTGATGTTCAGTCCAAAATCAGCATTCCAACAACTTTGATAATGTGATTATCTGTCCTAAATCAGCATTACATAGACTGGGATGCATGTCCCAGGCACTGCAACATGTCTATGTGTCTACTTAGTGAAAAAACTGCAGTTCCATCCTTACAGTGGAGGATTAACATACAATAACCTTGTGCAAGTGGGAAATGTTAGAAACAATACTTGACGCTCAAGAGAAGATTACATATAATACAACTTGAAACTACAGCCATGTGAATTGTTTCTGTAAGTGGCAATCAGCTTCTGGTTGTTTGCTGGATGTTATACTGCCAACGAGGATATGTAGAAGCACTATCAGAATAGGAATATGCAATTGCATGGCTTTGAAAGAAACAAGATTGTAGTACAGGTGTGTTTTTATGGTGTTTCAAATTACTTGAAGATTCACTTGGTATTTAAGTTTCAAGGAAGATTCCAACTAAAAAAGCGTTGGTAAAGTACCATGCGTGCAGGTTCAATGCTTTTGTGGGTCTTGAAATCATAATTTGGGATGCTAACTGCCCTTCCATTTCGTAACGTTGCCATGCATGAAAGCAGAAGCTCTGTATCAAAGGCTTCTGAAGAGCATGAATGCTCCATGGAGCTATGATTAGTATTGTAATGAAATGCGGACATCACTAATATAATTATACGCCTACATTGAGAAGTCCAGAATGTGCTTACCAGGATGGTCAAAGTTGTACTCGCTCACTTTTGGTAACTGCTCATCATTCAGGGAGCGATAAAATGCATCCTAAGAATCAACCATGTGGCCATTACATCTTCTTCAGTGTATAACCAACAAGCTTTAGTTGAAACCAAAATGAGAATACAGTGCTATTATCTTGAGTGTAAATGGGTCAGTGAAATCAGTAAATATTGGGGGTTAGGAGATGATGATGATCACTAGGAAATTGTCAGGAAAGTTTCTTCCTTTTATCCCTTTTCTGCTCCTTCTATGTCTACAGACCAGATAGATTCCTAATGTAAGCAAAACAATGACAAATTTCTAAACCATGGGACCAAAGTTGCTGCAGTAGAGGAACTGCCAGAGTTGATCACATAGTACTGTCATGCATCAGCTAGACAATACTGTTGGACAATGTACTTCATTTCTTCAGAAGTTGAGCAAGTTACATCATACATGCCAAACATCACACCACGCACATAAGAATGAAATATTATTTATAGATTGTGTGACTCTATTTAACCTGGAAATTTAAAGAAATGCAAAGAATGCAAATTAGCTCCGCGGACAATGAAATGCTAAACTTCTGCTTCCCCACATTTAGAGTCTGTTCAGAATCTTCAGATGGAACTTTTATGCTTCCACGAGGAGAAGCATATGTGGCTTTGATATTAACTAGTCTCACATTGAAAACACCAACGCAAAAAGAAAAGTACTCAACGACATCATTTTTCTCCCCTGAGATATGTGCAGCAACAGAAGGAATCAAAATAGCTTAAGCAAATAATCTCAAATTATACTCGACATCTCATGAGGATAATTCTCATTTCTAGTTAATTTTCGGAAAAACAATAAAATGTAAAGAAGAAACAAAAACAGTTACTTGATTGACGAGAACAACCCGTTGATCATGGAGCTGCGCGATAATCATATTGCAAACGGTGGTTTTGCCTGATGCAGTCCCACCGGCAACACCTTCAATTTAACCAGAACTCCAAATAATACTACTAACAGTATGTACGTACAATAAAGTTTATATTAACGAAACATTAATCAACCTATGCAACACATGAAGAGGATGAATTTGAGCATAATTTACCAATTATAAACGGAACCTTGAGTGGATTTCGCTCAGAGCTACCATCTGATCCGGGGGAGAAGTGATTTTCATGACTGTGTTTCAGCGCAGCAACCATTTCAGAATCCATATTCGGAGCTCGAACTTGAAATTCTCAGAGAAAAATCTCGCACACTATCCAGAAACGGCGATGGCGCGAAGTTCAAATCATCCGGACAATCCACAAACAGAATTAATTCATTAAATCCTTGTGTCCTCAATGCTGCTCGTCAGTCGGAATCGAAGGCGATCACATGTTAAGAAGAATGAGTAAAATTATTTTTTTAATTCTCTCTGCATTCGTGAATAATTGTTTCCGGTTGTTGTTAAAAGAAGGATTAGCGGGAAAATCGCGTTTATACACACGTGCCCCTTGCTTCGACTCATGGGCTCCATAATGGGCCTATCTGTGACAAATCGGCCCAAGCCCCAATATCCTCTTAACGGATACCCTTTCTTTCGGTTTCCCATTTCCTTCTGGGGTTAATTACAATCAAACCCCCTCTAAAAATATAAAATTAGACCTTCTTCTAAAAAGCTTTAAAATTATATTTACACCTCTTCAAAAATTGTCCATTTACACTTATTCTATTTCATTAGGGGTTGAACGGACATCAGAAAAATAAAATTACATAAATTTTTAATTATACTCCTCAATCCTCATTTAATATTTTCATATATATTTTTGTAATTATAAAGTGATAAATTACTTTTTTTCCCTTAAGTATAAAATTACTATATGAGAATCTATACTATCTATACTATTATATTAAGGGAAAACACCTCTTTAGTGTATCTCCCAAATTTGATCTGCTATTTTTTTAATATTTTATTATTATCTTTTTCTCTTTTCTCAACTTCTTACTTTTCTCTCTCTTCTCAACTTCACATTTTTTCTCTTATCAACTTCCACGTCCCTTTTTCTTCACTCATTTTCTTCTCTCATTTTCTTTCATTATTTTCTCTTTTATATATATATATATATATATATTTCTAATATTTTTTAATCTAATTAATTTATTTTTAAAAATAATTATTTTTTAAAAAATTTAAATTAATTATGCACACACATTTGAGTGTGCCACATATACTAGTGTTAAATGAAGGATAAAATTGGAAATTTTATGTAATTTTTTGTTAATATCAACATTTTTCATCCAAGAGAAAATCAGGTGTAAACGGTGAATTTTTGAAGAGAGTGTAAGTATAATTTAAAACTTTTTTAAGAAAAAAATATAATTTTACATTTTTAAAGGTTCTAAGTGTAAATAGCCCTTCCTTTTATGCACTGGGAATGGGTAACAATGAAATCATTAACCATAACTGTGATTGGAGATTTTTCTGAACGAATTTTGTTGAATGAATTTCTGTGGAACACAAAAGGAAAGAGTTGGTTGTATATTGAGAAAATGAAGAATCAAAATGTACCATTTATACCTCTGACAAAAAATGCAGTGATTTGCGTTACAGATCCCAAGTATCTAAAGATATCATCATGAATCAAGAAGAGATATGGGCGCCCATATGTACTAATGAAGTGAGCAGATTTTACAAGACGGAAATATCCTCCCATAATCTTTTTGTTGCAATTAAAACTCTTTCTTCACTTGTGGAGAGAGCATCAGCGCTAGGTTCCACCTCCGAAGTCCATTTGTCCCACTTTATTGAAGCCAAGAATTTGCGGACATGATTTATCGCAGAAGGTTTGTCTCTGATGATCACAAAACCATCTGGTCTTAGCATACGGTCCATTTCAATCAATAGATCCTCCGAGCTACAACCTCTCTCCTCTATCTGCGAGAAGACTGACCAGGCATGAAGCAAGTCATAGGTGCGTGGGTAAGTTGAAAATGACTCACACCTGCAAATACAGTGTTGATTGTTAGACTGCTAACCAGTGGGGGCCTCAAACATTACCATGCTAAATTAATTATTTGAACAGCAAGTCAAGTTTCTCAAAGCAAACTTGGTATCAAGTATGAGAGTGATTTTCGTAATAAATCAATAAGGATGAGTAGAAAAGGAAATTGAAATATCACTTGTGACTTTTAAGAGACAGTAATGGTGACCCGAGTGATACAGTGCACAAGAATGTCGAGAAAGGGCAGATATGAAGGCTATTAAGGTTTCTGAAAATAAATTGCATACCAGTCATGAACTGTTCCAATTAAGCCTCGATCATAGATAATCTTCAATCTGGCCGATGCATTAACTGGAGCAACATTCATCACCCAAACATCCTTGTCTTTCAGAGCAGCAGCAAAACTCCCAAGGTTTGAGTTCATGTCCATGACATTTCTGAATGAGTCCCGCTGTATGACAGATTTCATCTGCTTCCAATACTCAGCCACTCTGTAATGCCATATATTCTGCATCACGTACACATCTAATAAGTTGATATATACATCACAGGTTCAGGCCAAAAAAGAAAGCTACAAGTTTCAATGTGAAAAATTGCATGATGGGAGCACCGCAGATATTTAAGAGCCTTACCGTGTCTTTACGAAATTCCTCAACACTTATACCAATTTCTCCCAGGCGTGATGGAGCAGTTGTAAGCCTCCGTGGCCAGGGTTCTAGTCCACTCCCCTTCTCACGATGCATTTCTGTCATCCCAAAACAGAGGCATATAAATTGTAAAATAAAGAAATGAATTATCAGATTATCCATGGAATAAATCACCACCAATTACAAAGACAAATTTAAATTTTCAGACGTAATGGAAAAGAAAATATTTGACATAAGAAGAAACATTAACCATTTGTAATGATGTTGATGTGAAATATGAATGACAGAGCTGTGAAAAGGCATGAAATTGCTTGGCAGATTGACCAGCTAAAACTTTGAATGATCTATCTGAAAACCCAGAAGACAAACCCACGTATGCAGCTATTTTTTAGGCATCTCTCTCCTAAAATTTGTAAAAAATTCCATTAAAGCATCAAATTGCAGCAGCAGAGATAAACTTTCTTCTTAGGAGAAGAATACCATGATTATTGGTTTCTAGTACAAAAAATTATAGAGGGGAAAAACTGGATAGAAATGTGTTTCAATTTGAGGTACAAAAGAAAATGATTATTCAATACATATGCTACCTGCTTAAGGTTAAAATATAGATTATTAGACACTACAAAATACATACTTGCTGAATATGGGGTGATGCATGCCTTCATAAGTACATTCCATGCTGCATCTGGATCATCATTAGAACTACAGAGATGCGGTAGAGTTCCCGGAGCCCTTTTCATATAGCAACTATTACTTAATGGCTTAGCCCATATCACTGTTTGATCTCTCCTCGCAACAACTCTCCAGCACATTCTTCTCAGAAGGTCATACATAGAACTCCAGATTCTCCGATTTTCCGGGTCATGTGCATAAGCTTCTGGCGATGAATACACAAAATAGCCTCCAGGTCTCAGCAATCTGTCCAATTCTAACAAAAGAATGCCATCTCTCTGAAGCCAATCAATCCGGCAACGGGAACAATGAGCCAATTCAAAAGATCTGCTCGGATATGGTAGTCTTCTGGTGCCCAAAACACCTAAAGTAGCTGGGATCCCTCTTTCTAGGGCAAATTGTATTTGATTCTCATGAACATCATTAGGAGCTAGAGACATGGCTATTATGTTAAGGGGAAGGAGATACGCTCCAAAACTTGCAACCCCACAGCCCACATCAAGAACATTCCGGATATGGCCACCATTGTTGAGTCTTTCCCCAGGAAACTTAAGCATCTATTGAAATAAAACAAATTTTGAAGTCACTATATATATGTGTGTGTATATGAACAGCCTAACAGTAAATCAAAATTACAACGCACCCCAGCAATAGCTGCAATGTATTTGTCAGCTCCATAATGGAAATGAGTTCCACCACCCGGAAACTTTATCTTCTCCCCATCCACAATCATCCAATTCTGATCTGATTTCTCCTTTGCTAGATGCGTATGTGGTATGTTTGCCTTCCAAACTTGGTCCCTACTAGCGGGCCATCTAATTGGGATCTGGACTTCTAACAGCAAATTCCATTGGAATCAAAACTAACAAGGTGAAATGACAATAAGTATATCACAAAAAATCGCATGCAATACATCACTACAATAAGGGCCCAGCAAAATCGATTAAAGATATCCAAATCTTATACCATATCAAGTGAAAATCACTATCCAGTGAAAGTTCTTAAAGCAACTGAAAAAACAGTTCACCTGTTCCATCCCAAATAATTCAAACCTCCAACTATCCGAATTTCCATTTGCTGATTCAAGAACAAATTTCTGAAGAAAAGAAATCAGATAAAATTAACAAACCTTGTAGCCAATGGGAGGAGGTATAAGGCAATTGTAGCGGCGCTCTGGGAGCGGACAATGCCTTTCATAGTGCTCCATTAAGCTCAGGTTAAGCTTCAGTTTCATTTGATTCATCAAATTCCTATCCAGACACGGAATCAACTCCGAATATCTCAAATCACAAATCTGCGAAGAAGGGGGGACAAACGAAAGAAAATGTAACCGTCACTTAAACTCGGACACCAAAATGGCGTCGTACAACCGTATACACACACACACACACCAGTAAATTATAAATTTGGTATGTAGGCTCAATAATATACTTCATCAAACAATTACTTACCGGAATGGTTTTCGGAACTTCGGGATTGTGCTCGTCATCCTCGAAAACTTCATCAAAATCCCTTTTCATAACAAATCTTCCGGTGACGGGGTCAACGCCGTCTTCGAACGAATCGTCCCCACGTGGCAACCCAGTGGAAAACAGCGAGCCATTGTACAAACAAACCAATCCCAGCAACACTAATAACCCGATGAAAACATACTTCCGCAGTCTAGGCGAGCGAATAACGTCACCCTTTAGCTTCATCCTTTTCTTTTTCTCCCTCAGAAAACCAAAAGAAAAATGAAAAACAGAATTCTACAGATATTATTGAGAAGCTAAAACCCTAGCCCCGGATCCATTTCCATAGAATGAAGCAAAGAACAGTGAACTGAATTATTCATTTAAAATTATTTATTCCTGCGGCTCTTCTTGGGGGAGGGGACATGTATATCGGTTTCTCGTTCCTTTCCTATGTATGGGGAGAAGAATATTCAAGTTGAAATGGAGTGTATATATATATATATACTACTAGCTTTTTGGGTTACGACGAGACGACGGCGTTGAACGCCGCCGTTTTCGGGCCTTGAATCTGAAAACAAGCTCGCTGCTTACTCTCTCTCTCTCTGTCTGTGAGTGTGAGTGTGTTGGTTTCTGCGCTTTTTCTCCGGAGAGAATGTTAAATTGTGGCTAGCCTATACAGATCCCATGGGGGTGGGATGATTTTATTGGTTGAACTGGTTGTGCCATCCAATGGTTTGCCTCGGCCTCGGGGCTCCAAAGTTAAATGCCGAAACTACCCTTGTGCGCTGAGTTTCTCTCTCCCCAGTTTGGTGCACTGCACTGTGTACTGTTGAGTTTGTGAAGGCAGTTAGCAGAATAATAAACTGATCATTATCTCTGTTAGGTTTCAAATGCACAAAACAGAAAATACAGCACTTTCCAACTCTAAATTCATTAATTATAAATATTTAATAATGATAATTTTTATCTTGAATTTTATATTTTCAATTATTAACGTTTATGATATAATTGAAATAAACCCAACACATAAACAAAATATTATTGAATTGATGGGTTACTAATAAAAGTAAGGTCCCGTTTACTTTGAGAATGGAATTAAGAGTGATAGGATTATCTTGAATTAAATTAATGATAAAAAAGTCATGTATAGACTGTAAGGTGTTTACTTATATGTAGTACTAAATTTTGATAAAATATGTGAAGTGTTTACTTTATTGTATTTACTTGTATTCGAAGACAAAATTATCCATTAGCCCTTTATGGACTTACTTTATTGTATTTACTTGTATTCGAAGACAAAATTACCCATTAGCCCTTTATGGACTTTACCTCTTGTCTTATTTGAGGGTAACATAAACTTTTGCTATCTGCATTTATTATTATACAAATTACATGATAACTTATACCACCACCTTTGCTGGTATAAGTTATGCAAGTGTAACAGTAATTAGTACAAGGCCTTTTAATTATACAAGGCCACCATACATAAAAATAAACAATATAATATCTTATACTAATTTTCTTATTCAGGCTAATAATTCAAAATAAACGTGGCCTAATTGTATTATTCTTTTTCCTTTTTTGTGTCCCAATAAATTTGCAGTCTATAAAAAGGTTATAATTGTGATAGGTATAAGTGGAATATGAGTATTATAGTGTTTTGGTGAGACATGGAGGATTCGATTAGCTTTAACCGGTTTTATCCAATTGCAGAAGGGGTGAGGGCCCGATCACACTGTTTATTCCTAAGTCGTGTCTGTTTAGGGTCACGCTTCTTGTACTTTATTTGGTTCATCCAGCTGGGTTCAAACTTTTTTGTAGGTGGAACAAGGATGCCATTGCCCTACAATTCGGTCCACCAGTAAAAGGGGCCATCTACTAATTTTGGTTTGATTATCTCAAATGGGAAAGTCGTGTGAGGTTGAACTGTTAAACCACGATTTCTTAATACCCATTCTTTCGCACATTAACATAAAATGCAATAACTTTTGTTCCTTACTTAAAAAGTTGAGGTTTCAGTTCTAGGATATTAATGTCAAGTTTTACTAAAAATTTGAGTCACTTTTCTATTTCTGTGATATCATTTTGTTTTTCTTCCAATCTATTGAAGAAAAGTGTGATATTAATCTATATTCAAAAAAAAAAAGTGTGATATTAATCTGATTTTATGGGCCACTACACGCTTTATTATGTGGATATGATCATATATAAAAAGTTTTTTTTTTTATTGGGAGTGATAAATTTTTATTAATGGAAATAAAGAAATTACAAGTAATCTTGTCGAATATCAACATCGAACAGAGATAATTACAACAATCAAAACAACAATATCACATAAATAACAGTTAACTATTATAGTTACAAGTAATACCTACTATCCAGTAGTAACAACATCACTCCACGCAGGAGAGTCGAACCCAAAACCTCTAGGACTGTAGACCTCAGCTTACCCAATTGAGTTAAGCCTCATCGGCATCATATATGAAAAGTTGTTAGACTGGTTTGTGATGTTGATTATACCATTTATTCTTTAAATATATCATATGCTGGTGAGTGTGGCACATTCAATTGAATGCATAATTAAATAGAAAATTAATGAAATTTAAGAAGAGTAGACAACTTGATGAATATAAAATAAAGGAGAAAAAATAATTATGAAATAATATTAGAAACATATAAAAAAAAAATTAAGATACCAAATAGAGTTCTCCCTTAATTGCAATTTATATGATTTGAATAACTAAAGGTAAATTTGTTTTTACACATTTTTTCAGAGCAAAATTTATTTTGATACCCAATTTTTGTCATTAATGTTGCATTTTGGCATATTAGTATTTACAAGTGACTCAGTTAGTACCTGAGTTTCGTCACTAATATCACTCTGGTACATGAATAATTACAAATGACTTAATTAGTACTCGAATTTCACCATTAATATCACTTTGGTACCCGGTCTATATTTTTTATTCATTTTTCCATTATTTTTATATAACGATCATTTTACCCTTAGATATTAAAATCAAAAATAAAAAGTATCATGGATAAAAATTTGCATAAATTTCTATCAATATATATTTCGTTTTTATTTGAACCAATTGACTTTCATTTTCATATTTGGTTATCAAAATTATTATCTTTCAATGTATATAGAAAAAGCCATTATGAAATAACTTATGTTAGTATTGAGGAATCAAAATTTTTATCGCCAAAGATATTCTTTTTTATTTAATCGAGATATTTAAATTTGATTGCGAAACTTAGATATAGAGTCAAAAATTTCAATTTTAGATTATAAATTTTTAAAATTCAGAATGCAAATTCAACTTCTCTATGATTGCAAATTCACAATGCATTTTGGAGTTTATTTTTCATATAATTAATTACTAAGTAAAGAGTTTTCTTATAAATGTTGATAAAAGTGAGTAGAAAAAAATAAATTAATGAGATATAATTATCGCTCAAATGTGAAAAATGAAAGTCATAAAGTATATTGATTAAATTTTATTCAATTTTCTTTTGTATATTTATTATCTAAGGGTAAAATTATCATTATATAAAAAGGACAAATAGAAGAAATAAAAAATAAAAAAATTAATTGGGTATCAAAGTGATATTAATGGTGAAATTTAGATACTAATTAAGTCATTTGTAATTATTCATGTATCAAAATAAGATTAATATCAAAACTCGAATACTAATTGAATCATTTGTAATTAATCAGGTACCAACATGACATTAATAATAAAATTCAGGTATCAATATAAATTTTACCCCATTTTTTCAATAAAAGTAGCATATAGTTTTAATCTGTATAATTCGACCCTTCAAGTTTTAGTCTAAAAATATATTTTTATCAAAGGGCAGGCCATGTGATTTCTGGCGGATGCAATGTGAAATGTATTCTCCATGTGCAAATTTCTACCTAACTCAATGAAATTGGACTGAAATGCCGTCCAAATTATGTACCGAGGTGGTCTAATTTAGTGGGCAAAATTAGATCGTCGTAACACAAAATCATGAGATTCGAATTACACCAATATATAAATTATTAATTTTATTTTAAAATTAATAATAAATATTTGATATAAGCATTAGAATAGTGTTATAATTATCAATGATTAAAATCATAATTTTATTATAATAAATTTAATTATTCTAATATATATAAAAAAATCATTTCTCAGTCCCAAATGACAATTTGTAACATTGAAATTACAAATTTTAAAATATCAATTATACTCTTAAATATACGTGTAAAAATATAATTATTTTTCTATTTTAAATGGTGTACTTCATCTTTTAACCGTCGATTATTCCGTTGTTTATCACTTGCTCCATTTTAAATTTCTTAGGAGGCTATTGGTATGTTGGAATTGAGTGAAAATGGGATGGACATTCCCAAATCAATTCATGTATCTATGATTGGTATGCTCTAAGTTTTGAAAATTTTATTCCCACGGGAATTCGTATTCCCTTAGATAAGGGATTAGTCATTCCCTTTCCCAAATATGATATTAGCTATTACCAACATATTTATAATGAAATTATGTTTTTGTTTTTTTGGTATTAATTTAATATTTAATAATAATTATTATTAAAGTCAAGTACTTCTTGTAGTGGCATCGAGAAATAATTTTGTATGCATATTAATCAAAAAGTGACATTAGTTTGATATTTAAATATTTTTATTAATTCAAAATATTTATTTCATTGAGTATTGAAGAAATAATAATAGATGCATTATGATTAAATAAATTAGTCCATTTGGTTGTTAGAATCACTTTTTTTTTTCCAGAAAGATATTATCATTTTGTTATTGAGTTAATAAATTATTTCTTATGCAAATAAATAAATAGTTTCATATATATATATATATTCTCAATAGCATAGAGATGATTTATAAATGCTTATAATTTTATATAAGCGATTGAATTCAACATATTCATAGAATATGAATAAGTAATTTAAAAAAAATAAATCAAAGTGCAAATTTTGTACAAAAATAATTTAATTCTATTATTAGTCATTATTTTCCAATTATCAATTATGTTAATTGAATCAACTAACAAATGATAATTATATTAGCTTATAAATTATTGTATATACCAATCATAAAAATATTATTCAAATGTGATTCTTTTCTTATTCTTACTCCATTCATAAATTCATTTAATTTCCACCTAATTCTGTTCATACAAATATTCATGCCCTTAGTATTTTTGTTTCTAAAATATCTATTGTATCTATATGTATACATATATATATTGCTTGTCAGGTTAACTAGTTTTTTCGAAAGTGAAAATAATAAATTATTATTAATTGAAAAAAATCTATTACAATAAGTCATGTTGAATATCAATATATGACAAAGACAATTACAACAATTATATTCTGATCAACAATATCACATAAATTAAATATAAATAACACATACTACTACACTAAAAAGACTACACTTATTGTGCAGTAAAACTATATTCCACATATTAATAGAATTCGACCCATAACTTTTAAAATTATGAGGCCTCAACTTCATTAATTGATGTAAAAGGAAAAAGAAGCGAGAGTCATGTGATCACCAATACATGAAAATCGAGAAAACGTGCAACCGTGCCCTAGCACCTTCCAATCAATCCTTGACTCTTCACATTAATAATCTTATAAATAATTAAAATCTTACAAAAATTAAACTTAATACACATAGCAGAAAATCCCTTTTGTGTTGGTACCCAAAAAAAAACAAAAAAAAACTCTTGTGTAATTAACGTAAATTATAATAGTTTAAGATAATTAAAGTGAAGAATATCCCTTGGACGACGTGTTGTGTTTAATTAGGTTCTGGAGTACTTAATAAATTATTATTATTTGATAATTTCCACTGAAGAAAAGTTAATTGCTTTCGATCCCCAAATCATTTAAAAGCAAATGAAGGAAACTTCCATGTGCTTACATATATTATTTAATTAAAACAACTTCAATTAAATAAATAAAATCCACTAGAAAAAAGACTTTTTATGAAAAGTTACAACCCTTTTGTGCCCTGTATATTTCATTTTTCCTTTTTTTTTTTTTCGTTCTGCAATCCAGTCGTGCAAAGCGCTTGTGTAGGAGAAATGATGCTGGCAGTCTCTGTTCCGGCGATCAGGTATTTTGTCCATTTTAATGCAGAATACTGAATTAATTTGGGGAAATAGGATTGAGAGTATGGTTTAGAAGTGGAAGGAGATTGGTTTTGACTTGAATTCTGTATTTTTTGCTAGCATTCAGAGTTATCATTCAGTTTACGTTTCTATCCCTTCCCTAATTTCCTGTATTTTATGTGTAAATTGCTGTGTGGGCATTTAAATTTCGGATGTTGCGTGCGTTGGTGATCTTTCTCGCTGACATTTCACTGCTTTTGGAGTGTAGTCGATTCGGAAAACGAATGGCAAGACGAATGTAAGTCTATTCATTGTGGAGTTATTCCAGACAATATATTTTTTGCTGAAAAGATAAATATATCGTGGAAGAGACTTGGTCTTTAAGGGTCCGTTTGAAGTCGGCGCAAGGCTTGTAAACCGTGTGTCGTCATTGCTGAAGCCGTCTTTGCTATTTAAGAGCTTGTCAGGATTCACCCTTCATTGAATTTTCTTTTGGCGGCTATACAGAGGAGGTTGGTGTGTGGTGTGACATTCTATTGCTCATATATGTTTGTGATCGGGCATTTACTTTTGATTGTATAGAATTTGGGTTTCGGGGGTGAGTTTGCTTGGTCGTCTATTTTTTCTTCCAAGTGCAGTTTGCATTTCTTATTGGATATTTGGGATAATTGATTCTTTTAAGATTTGTGGAGTCACCTGTTCTTGTATTGGATTTTTGGGATAGTTGATTGTGACGGGGTTGGCAGATTTGGTATTTTATAGAGGAAAAAAGGTTGTCCTGTTTGAGAATTTTGGAAGGTTTTGAATAAACTGACTTGATGGGAAACAAAAGCTCAAGCCCTAGGGGGAGTAGCAGGCAATCTTCAATGGCTAGGTCTAGTTCTGCATCTGGCTGGCAGCATCAATATACTCAATCATCTTATTCGCAATATGCTCAAAACTATCCCGTGCAGCATCCTTATCCAGCACCAGCAGGATATCCACCACAAAATGAGTACTATGCTTCACCTCAGAATTATGGGACTCAATCCCAGGCGCATGCTCCTTCGCAAAATAACGGCGCTCAATCTCAAGTGCACACACCACAAAAGAAGCTTGATAGGAGGTATTCAAGGATTGCAGACAACTATAATTCGTTGGAGGAGGTATGTCTGTACATATGTTGGCAGATAACTGCAGTGTCAGCACTTTTGAAAGATACTAGATGATCAATGTCCAGTTTTGGGTTTATTAATCCTTCTTTTATCATGGGGAAAAGATTGAATTGGGGGACGCTGAATATATATTTTATTTATCTGGTACAGATGGAACTAACTCTGAATTCTTTTGATTGCTAATTAGAATCAAAGGACTGCTTATTGCAATAGTTAACATCATATCATAAGAGTACATACAAGGCAAGAAATCTTTTCTCTAGATGAGGAAAATGAAGTTTCAGTATTGTGACCCTTTAAGATGTATTAACGTACAAATTCGGATAGAGACGGAGGTGGTACCTGTTTAGTTCTCCAGTAATGTTTCTATGATCGACTCTTTGGAAATTGTCTGCACAGACTACTTATCATTTTATGTAGGGAATTCAAGCATGCTGTCTGTAAATCAACAGTAGCTTATCTATCATTAGAGTTTTCTATATGGATTCACATGGATTGTCATATGAATATTTTCTTTAGGTGACTGAAGCCCTTGCACGAGCTGGTCTTGAGTCTTCCAATCTAATTGTCGGAATCGATTTCACTAAGAGTAATGAATGGACAGGTCGGTCTTTTTATTTTATTTTTTTCAGTTGATGTTAAATAATTACTAGGAACTTGTGGAGATATATCATTTTTGACTTGGTTCCATCATTAGGGAAAAGGTCATATAACGGGCGAAGCTTACATCACATTGGAAGTGGTCTGAATCCCTATGAACAAGCAATATCTATAATTGGGAAAACCTTGGCGGCTTTTGATGATGATAACTTGATCCCATGTTTTGGATTTGGAGATGGTAGTACATGATATATAAACTTGTGGTTCTTTCAGAAATTTATAATTGGCTTGCCCAAACATTTATGCATTTTTTTTTCTAATTAATCTTGGCAGCATCAACTCATGATCAGGATGTATTCAGCTTCTATCCTGATGAGAGATTTTGCAATGGATTTGAGGAAGTCTTAGGCCGATATAGAGAAATTGTTCCACATCTGAAACTGGCAGGTAATTACCCATATAGCATAGTTGCTGAGCATAGTATTTGAACACTCATTAATTTTTATGGCTTACGCGTTATCACTTTGCTGCAGGTCCAACATCATTTGCACCAATAATTGAAATGGCTACGACTATTGTTGAACAGAGTGGAGGCCAGTACCATGTTCTACTGATTATTGCAGATGGACAGGTATATTACCTGTCATACCTTGTTCAAAATTTTGGAGGTTCTTGTTTCTTCAAATATTGAGTTGGTTGAATTATGCATCAACCTTGCCATTTTTGTAGGTTACCAGAAGTGTTGATACTCAAAATGGTCAGTTAAGTCCGCAAGAGCGGAAAACTGTTCAAGCAATTGTTGAAGCTAGGTGAGTTTATGCACAAATATACGTTGTATTTTGTCTGTTGATTTTCAAATGATCTTAGAGTAATGTATTGCGACATTTTCAGCAAGTTTCCTTTATCTATTATTTTGGTTGGGGTTGGAGATGGCCCCTGGGACATGATGAAGGAATTTGACGACAACATCCCCGCTCGGGACTTTGACAATTTCCAGGTTAGTTGCTTGCTTCAGGACTTTCTGATAATTTGCTTCTCTTTACTGACCTATCCTTTGGGTTCTCCAGTTTGTCAATTTTACGGAGATTATGTCAAAAAACGCACACCAATCCCGGAAAGAGACAGAGTTTGCTCTTGCAGCATTAATGGAAATTCCATCTCAATATAAAGCAACAATGGAGCTTAATTTGTTAGGGTAATCTTCCCTTCAACATCCTCTCCCCTTGTATGTGTCCATCTATTTGGGTGGATGAAAAGAGTGGGGTCTACCTTTCTCCCTGTGCATGACAGCACTACCTTCATGTGTGTGACTTATCTCTTTACTATTTATCTTTCTTGCAATTTTAGCGGGCAAAAAGGAAATTCTCCTGAGCGCGTTCCTCTTCCTCCTCCTGTCTATGGTGCGGCTTTTAGTTCTGCTTCAAAGCCCTCACATGCAACCAGTTTCCAGCATAGCTCTAGTTCGTACTACGAGCACAATGTTCCTGTCGACGCAGCCCCAGCTCCTCCAATCTCTACTTACGAACACCAGGTATATCTTTGATATGTGTGTCAATATATATGTACTACTCTAAAACTACTAACTAATAATGCGTCCTTCCAAATCTCAGCCCTCTTCAAGTATTTCTGTTGCAGCCTCCAAAATTTAATGTTCCTTTTACTTAAACTCCTCCGTGTTTACAGATTTGTCCTATTTGCCTTAGCAACCCAAAAGACATGGCTTTTGGTTGTGGTCATCAGGTAAGTCCATTTATTTATGTTTATAACACAGTGCCAGGAAGAGATCCATAGAATGGGAGATAAACATCTTTCCCTTTTTGACAGACATGCTGCGACTGTGGCCAAGATCTTCAGCTATGTCCAATTTGCCGTAGTCCAATTCAAACCAGAATAAAGCTCTACTAAGTTGCTCCTCCCCTATTTTCATATCAACTTCAGCATCAAATTCTTTGCATTGGTTCTTGATGTAGAAAGGTGGTACGGATTTTCTTTTTACGTTTCGACGCGGTGCGAATGAAGCATTACCTCATTTGTACATTGTTTGGTTAGCATTTCTTAATTTTTTTTTGCCTGATATCAAAGAGATTGGTGATATCAAACTGAACAGAAGCGTGGATAGGAGTTTTATTGCTTTGATATTTTTGTAATTGTATGTTCTTTTTATACGGTTTGACTGTAAATGAAAATTAACTTCTCCTGGATTTAATTATTATGCACTAATAAGAATGGAATTGTTTGGCTTTGGCATTTTGTTTTTCTATTTTGAGTTTGCTCTTTTTGGCTGTGGATTCTCTGTTAATGGTTCAAAATGTGATTCTAATTGTCTGTTTTTGATACAACAATGGACCAAAGTTAACTGTCTTATTCAAGTAGTGGAACTATATATTTTAGGGAAAACTGTATTGATACTCATAAAGTTAGGTCTAATTAAATAAATATTTGCTAGTTTTTTGAAATTATAAGTACACACCCTGATATTGTAATTATAATCTACATCAACAATCTATTATGAAAAATAGCTTGCATCGTTGGTCTCTAATGTAAATTACATTGACACCACATTAGGAGGTGTATTCGTAATTTTACAAATGATAGGAAGGGTTTATGTAACTAGGCTTAATTTTGGTGATTGTCAATGTAATTTACCCTATATATTAACCGACCTCCAATAATTGGGTTCTAAATTGCTAGTATATTAACGGTGTCATTTCACATGGTGATGCCCAAAAAATGTTTCATTTTATTAATTTGAGATGATTTTCCAAACGTATCTAGTTGCCTTTGATGCTTATAAGCCTCCTAGAAATTTTTTTATCCGGATCAAGTTTGATGGAATAAAACCAATCATAGAGCAACGCACGATAAGTCTATTATATTTCTCATATAATTGGTTCAGATTTAAAAGAGTTGGATCCGAATTAGAATTTCCCATAGAACTATGGGTGGATTTGATCTGCTGCTCCAAACCAACTGGAAAATTAGGTGTAAAATGGATCCTTATTGATGGGGTAAAGTAGCTAGGTGGGGTTAAAGCTGGGAGGATCTAATATATGGCACCCATGATGGATATTCCACCAAGCTAGAGTAGGTCTAGTATAGTATGGTTGATGTGGTGTTGCAGATATACATTAATGGATGTGGGTCCATCTGAAAGAGTAATGAAAGGTGAGATGATGATTCTCCTTTGTGCTTTCTGTATTGTAAGCTCCTCAGGCTCAACTCAAAGGGTTATGGTAGCTATCTCTTGTTGCAATCAATTAATGCTATGGAGTAACAAACTGCAAACCTAATAACCACTTCCCATCACATTAACACACCCAACCCAAACACATCACCATCACATGTGTTGTGTTGTGGTATGTATATACATACAATGGTACAGTGCATATCAGAAAATGACACCCCCCCATCTCTCCTTCCTTGATCTCCATTCATCCATCTCTTCAAAATCAGAAATTTTTCTCTTCTTCACCCCACCATGGCTGCCGCCTCATCATACAAGAGACTCAAGCATGAGATTGATTTGTTCGACGATGATTTCGATATCAGAGAGAAGGTGATAGGGAGGAGAAGAATTAGATTTCAGGTCAGGAGAAAACTGAGGGTGAGAATCCCAAGCCTGACGAGGTTTTTGAGAAGAAAAGTGAGAGTAGTGAAGATCGCATGGAAGAAGATGTACAAGACATTGAAGGAAAGTCAGTCGCATTTGGGTGATCTTTTTGCTGGAAATTATCTGTTCATGCAGGTCACTCCAACTCCAGTCAAGTATGTACTTGATGCTGCTGCTAAATCAACTAGTAATAATTATGTTAAGAGCACCAACGAACATCATATTGTTCATGGCGGCCGCTTCTCTTCTGGATCTGACTATGCCAATTCCCTTCCAACTCCAAGGGTTATTAATGCTTGATATGTTGCGCCTTCATCTCCTCTTCTTCTTCAATTGTAAGAAACAAACGTACTGTGGGGTTGGAGACCTGCTGCTGCTTCTATTGTATAATTACATCCTTTGTTTTGTATTTATTGTGTTTGCATATTCATATTAGTATCAAGTGTTCTTGATTTATGATATTAATCTCCCAGAAATTAAACTCATCACATATATATATATACATACAACAAAAGGAGTTCATTATTGGTTTTATACATAGCTTTTTGGTGTTCAATATGATGAAGATCTACGCAGGAGTTGTTAGGTTAGGTAGTATTAATCCACAAAAAGATAAGATCAAGTCATGTGAAGGTAGCAGAGATTGATTCAAGTATGGGCAAAATTACCAGTTGGAGTTGGTGGTGGGTGGAGAATTTATGGCCGGCGGACGTCTCTCTGTCTCACTCAAAACTCACCTCTCCTTTCCCCCCTTGACCCAAATTTACATCAGTATTTCTTTTATTTTGTCAGACCTCATTTATTGGAAATTAAATCATGTCTGGGTTTATGCGCTCATTTATTCAATGCCGGATAAGTTTGGTTCTACTCACAAACTCTCAACTACCATCATTATTATTATTATTATTTGTATTGCGAATATTTTTTTTGGTGGGGTTTATACCAAATTATGCACATCTCAATTTCTCAATAAAATATTATTAGTAAATCCAATTGACAATCTTTTCTATTTATATAATATATATGGTAAAATGTTGAAGTTAGACCTACTACTACTAGGTATGAAGCATTCAACATATGTTTCGCTCTTCATCTTTTGCTAGCCCAAAGGTCCCACGCTGCCACTTGGAATGAGGCCACCTTAATTCTTATTCTCCCTATGCATCATCTCTAAACGACTCCTAGAATATCCACATTATTATGTAATTTTTATTTCTTTACAAAGTTGAAAATTACAAAATTACAACGAACAAAGAGATATTATATCTTTTTTAATATTTGATTGAGTTTTTATCACCCTTCCTCAATAACATAACGAATAGGCCCTGAGTTTAAACTTAAAAGGTTAGAGAAAGCCTTTTATTCTCTAAAGGTGGATAGGGCTAAAGAGAGAGCCAAAAAGTCCCATAGAATCTCAATTAAATAATCAAATCATCCAAATAATAATTTAAACTCTTTTAAATTAATTATTTTTTTTAGGAATTAATTTAATAATTAATGTATATTCGAAATAAATTCTCCAATTAATTTTTTCAGAATATCATTATTGTTGTGTGTGATCCTTATAACTCTACCTTCAATTAGACATGGGCTAGATTCTTTCACCTCACCTCGTCGTACTCTATACTATTATATAAAAAAACATCTCTTTTACTCACAAATGACGGTTAATGACATCGCCACATCAATTTTTTGTAATGTCAAAAATAATACTGAACTGATAAGATAACCACTTTATTCAACTTTCCATATTTTATATTAATTGATAAATTAGTTTTTTCATTCATTTTTTCTTTTTCTTAATGTAATATGTTAGTTTATATATTTTTACTCTTGTTTATAATATATTTTCAAGTATAAAAAATTATTTATTATATGCATGTAGGGACAACGTGCTACTATGATAAGTTTAAGGAAAAAAAAAAGAGAGAGAGAAAAGAGATTGGAATTGTACATTCAGTTTCTGAACTGAACAGGTACTTTAAAGCCCATATATCGAGAGAAAGAGGCCCATTTGGTTTCGAAATGGGCCTAGTTCGGATAACAATTCGTAGAAATCAACAAAAAATCGAAAAAAGAGAGTTTGAACAGGAGAAGAGAATACAAAATAGAAAAGAGGAAAGGGGAACACGAAGAATTAGGGTTTCTTCACAAAGGTACGTTTATTTCGCGCTTTTTCCGATACAAAATTTGACAAATCTCGATTCAGTTTGCAAAAGTTTTCTCAGGAGTATGTACAATTCACACCCCCCCCTTTTTCTTCTTTTGCACTAATTGTAGGTTTTCTGAGGGATTGGTTAACTGAAACCAAAGTTCGTATTCGGTAGAATGGCTACCAAGGAAGAAGAACTAACGGTAGCAAGTGAAAATTCCCAAGGGGAAGATGATACCAGCTTGAAAGAAGCTGTGGAGAAGAATAAACGGAAGGAGAAAAGGAAGAGGCGGTTACTAAAGGAAGCTGAAAAAGCGGACAGGCGCGGTGTTTGCTATTTAAGTCGGGTACCCCCCCACATGGATCCTCTGAAGCTTCGCCAGCTTCTGGCTCAGTATGGAGAAATTCAAAGGCTCTACCTCACACCTGAAGGTCAAGTATTGTAGTTTTTTTGTCTAACGGGATGAATTGAGTTGCTTGGTGCAAATGCGTGTTTCGGACCTGATGGTTGGTTTGGTGATCATGAAATTATAGCGTGGTGCACTGGAGTTTAGTGATTGTTTGATGGAGTTCTGCGTAATTTGTGATGCTTGCTTTTGCAATTGAAAGTTGTCTGTTTTTTACCATATCATTCTAGCTGCTTAGTCCAATTTTTTTGTATGCAGATCCTGCTGCTCAAATTCGTCGAAAAAAGTCAGGTGGATTCCGAGGACAAGAATTTTCGGAGGGGTATGCTTTTGTCCTTGTAACTTCAAAATGTTCACTACGGAACCTGAATGATGACCGTCATTTGCCTTTATTACTCTTAACTTGCTGTTGGAGACATTATCAGTGCTTCAACATAGAAGTTCTGTGTTTTTGTTAGGTTCCCCCAGTCTCTTGGAGAATTCCAGTTCATATTATCAACAATTGACCAACTATCCTCCATGCAGGTGGGTTGAATTCACTGACAAGAAAGTTGCCAAGAGAGTGGCTAGGATGTTAAACGGCGAACAGATTGGTATGTTGGGTGGACTGTTTTCTTTACATCTTCTCATTGGTTCTTTGTAAAATTGTGCATGATATTTGTTGAAATGAAGCAATTGGCCTCTAACAGAAGCTTGATGAAATAACTGCATGAGCTTTGATAGCTGAAACTTGCAATGCGTGACGGACATTTTACAAGGAGAAAGCACTCAACAATGCTAATATTTACTTTTACTAATTCAGAGAACAATTTGATCCTTTATAAGTCATAGGAATATACTTAGGATATCTATTTAGTCATAGAGCATTAATGTATGGATTTTACCGGTGGAGCATGTTCCTCTGGCATTTTGATCAATGTAGGAGTGATCTGATTGGATGCCTCTTATTATAGCATGACAATTGCTGGTGTAGCTTACACTTCTCCTTTTCGGTTCAGGTGGAAGGAAAAGATCATCATTTTATTACGATCTGTGGAATATCAAATATTTGAGTAAATTCAAGTGGGATGATCTTACCGAAGAGATAGGTACATGAGTTGACTTGTTTAGTGCTTTGCTGTGCTGTTCTAAGCTGCAGGAAGAAATTTACTGACTTGAATAAATGTTTCAGCATACAAGAATGCAATTCGGGAGCAAAAGCTGGCTTTGGAACTCTCTGCTGCCAAAAGAGAGCGGGACTTTTATCTATCAAAAGTTGACCAATCTAAAGCATTGAGTAAAATAGAAGAACGATTAAAGAAGGTGAATCCACTTTATCCATGTGAAATATGTTTTTGTTACTTAGATATACTCTATATTACTATGACTACCATGGATTTTATTTCATTAGTTGATGCATTAATCGTATAATTCCTTATTTTGCCACAAAGGATATAACTTAATCTCTCAACCAATGATTTTGTCCATGCATAATTTTCTTTTTAGCTGATTCTTCAGCAGCATATTTTCTTTGAACTGATTCTAACATTTTGTTATATATTTGTCAATGCAGAAGCAGAAGGTTGACGTACGACCAAAAGTGATCCGCCAGTTTCCACAGAAAAAACCAGTTGTGAATGAAACTGGCGAGAATAAGGCTCAGCTGTCGAGGGATATCCTGGCAGGAGTGAGTCTCTCTGTCTGTCAATTTATACCATTGTTGTGATTTACACCATTAAGTTAATAGCTAATGTGAAGTCATATGCCTGTTTCAGGTTTTTGGCGGCTCTTCATGACCATTTTGATCCAAATATGTGAATTTGTGATGCCTTTATGGCTGGAGTCCGGTTTTTGATGCCACAAGCACATAACACCCAGATTCTTTGTTTTCATATATTTCATGTCTGTAGCTTTAAAAGCTAGGATAGATCTTCATGCAGCGGAATGATAGAGATTACGGCTTTGTGGTGTGAAGGGTCTGAAGACTCTAAACCACTCTTATTTGTTGAATCACAAATATCTGCTGATTTATGCTGTCTCGCAGGTAATGTTTAAACAATTTAACATATAATTGCAGAGACTACTGAACGTGTAAAGCTTGAACAAAAGTTTGGAAATTGCAAATCACTGATATGAGAATCTCGTTATATTTTCAGTATCATTCTGAAGTGGTATTGAAGGATGGTTTTTTTGCTTTAAGGTTCTAGACCACAAAACCTAAATTTGAAAACTGCGAAAATGATAGGAATAATGGAAGAAACAATTACATTGGCATCAATAACGTATTATCACATACATCACCATAAGTGTGAGCATGATGAGCATGGCAGCCAATTCTATATTTTACACGAGTACATTTAATATCTTGAACTGTACAATTCTATGAGTCCTTTATGATTTGACGACAATTGAAATCCACAAAGACGATTATAAATGGACAAAGGGCAGATCCAGAGCTTCACGTGGATATATATTTACAGTCAATTGCAGCAACCACCTCTTTGAGCAACTGCTCCATCTCTCCCACCTGCTGGACCCTGAGCTCGTCCATAGCCAACTTTGATACCCGATGACTGCAGTTTCAGCTCAAACATATTAATCATGCAGTTCATATATCTATTACATCCCGAAATAAATCTGTTTTAATATCCATTCTTTGTGGGATGCATGTATCCCATCAATCCTAATATCATGGTGGTGCTAGAATGGTCTGCTTAACAATCAGGCAACCTATCACGTCTCCCTCTCAGTAGGAAGCCACACGGATACCTCAAACCATTATCTATTCAAAATAACCTTAAATTTGAAACTGCCAATTCATACTGCAACTTTATTAAGTTCAAATACCAGCTTTTGCATATTTGAAGAAAGTGGACCACATTATGGACAAACACAAGTACATCAACGCAGGCTACAAGGAAAGCAATGATGCATAGTTTACAAGTAGAAAGAATATAAGGTTGTCCTACTTATGTCCTAGTTCAAATGCCAAGCAACAAACCCAAAGACCAATGCTTTACCTCGTTGGATACATCAAAGACACCTTCCTGAATCTTCTGTAGTATCTTGGCAGCAGTCTTATTGAATGCCTGCATATAAAATCATATCAAAAAACAAGAACTTGAATTGCTACAGTGACATATAAGTAACTTTACCCAATGATTAGTTCTCCAGATTTTGGCTCATGTATGTTACCTCCTCGACCATTTGTCCTGTTCTTGCAGATGCCTCCAGGAAAAGAAGTCCATTTTCTTTTGCAAACTGTTCTCCCTCCTCTTTGCTTACGGCTCTTCGGTGAGCAAGATCACTCTTATTCCCTACAAGCAGGATTGTCATATTTGGGTTTGCATGTTGACGAGCATCTTCCAGCCAACTTGCGAGATGATTAAATGTCTCTCTCCTGGGAAACATTCGTCACTCCCAGTTTAGGGAAAAAGCTCATTCATATCCATATAAGAACTTCTATACCAAAAGGGACCTCCGCATCATAATAGAAAAAGTTCACCTTAAGCACATAATTTGATAACAATTACAATGCTCACAAGGAAGATGCACACTACAAGCATAACAAAATTAACAATGTGCATAACAAGAGCATAGTTATCCCTTTACCTGGTGATGTCATAAACCAGAAGTGCGCCAGCTGCTCCTCTGTAATATGATCTCGTGATGGATCTGAAGGACTCCTGTCCCGCCTAAAAGAAGCAAGAAATATTGGTTCCCCTTATGCTGTCGAGACAAACATAAACCAAATGCAATGTTCATGGGCAAAAGCTATAATTCAATGACAGAAGGGTCTGTTGATGACTTGATTTATTATTCTTTCTTCAAACTGTGAAATTTTAGTTACACGTCTGGATTAGACAAAATACTAAGCATTTTCTTTAACAATGGTTTTATAAATAAATAACATATGACACGATGAAGACTAAAAGCACAAGGACCAAACACGACGAAGACTAAAAGCACAAGGATCCTCACTAAATTTAGAGGTCTTCGTCGGTCAAAGAGAATCAAACAGCATCACAGAGAAATATATAATCGGTACAAATTCCAAACAACCACACACAATCGAGCATGAAAAACGGAGCAACAAAACTAAATGAAACTTGCGAAAAAGAAAAAGGCAAAGCAAACGCAGTACAGTATCCCAAATCTGAAGCTTAATCGGCCTGCCGTCAATAGTAACCATTCGAGCACCGAATTCAACTCCGATAGTGAGATCATGCACCGGCTGAAACCTCTTGTCAGTGAATTGCAAAAGCAAACACGATTTCCCCACACCTGCAACACGATTCCGGATTAAAGAAGAACAAAATCAACTAGGGTTTTTCGAGGTTTAAGAAAAAAATAAGAAGAAATGGAGCTGCTTCAATTCACCCGTATCACCGATGATTATGTACTTGAAGAGGTAGTCGTACGACATTCTTCCCTTAGGACGACGACGTTTGGAGCGATGGAGGTTGAAGAGATTCTGTGTGTCTGGCTCTGTGAGTTGCGCCAAGGAAGGAATATGAGGATATTACGTATTCATGTAATTTTTCGTATATAATAAAGTCAAATGGAGAGAGAGAGAGAGAGAGAGAGAGAGAGAGAGAGAGAATTTGGATAATAAAAACAAAGAATTTGATTGTCTAATGGAACGTACCATGTAGGATATTAACATATAACTACAGTAGAATTTCTATAAATTAATATTTGATAAATTAATATTTTTTTATTTTAATAAATTAATAACTTTTTTTAAAACAATAATTTTTTTATATGGATTTGGGCAAAAGTTATAAATTAATAATTTCAATAAATAAATAAAATAATAATTTTTGAAAATATTTTTATATAAATTTATGATTCATTCAATATTATAAGTTCATTTCGTAGCTGAGAGCCGAACTCTAAAAGGGATTTGGCTCGAAAGCGACCGAAAATGCCACAGCAAGTCTGCCCCTTGGGACCAAGCTTGTGGGGCATTGAAGGCGGAATTGCCTAACTGCCCCTTGGAATACTCACCCACGTCTTGCCTCTCTTTAGGGAAAAAAGAAAGCAGTGAGAATACTCACACACGGGTTCCATCTCTTTAGGGATAAAATAAAGCAGAGCATAAAATGAGTTGGATGATTAGAACCATAACTCGAACTCCCCTTAGAGAACTCCAAGCAGGAATTAAAACTATAGATGTTTTATTGTTTATGTCCATAGTATCGGGGGAGGAGTAGAAAACCGGAACTTCGAGAATGGACGTCCTTATCCCGATTAAAGCCGAAGGGAATATCAGTTCAAAGGGCGAGCACAAGGACACGCTGATCGACGTGACGATGGCTCTATACCGGATAAAAGGATAGACACGGAAGAGAAAGAAGCTGAAGTAGGTCCCGTTCTGGTTTGGAACCAGCGATTCTCTCTCCAAACCTATCCAGGTGGTGATTCAGAGCAGAGAGAAGCCCTCGTGTGTCACGCTTTGAGAAACGCGATACGAAAAGTGGTCCGGTAGCTCTATTAGTCCCAGTAGTAGCTGCTTCCGCTCTTTCCTGCTGACCGCTCTTCATCGAGCTATTACCCTTCGGAATGTCCTCTTCGAGTCCTTCCTCCAGATATATATCGCTCTTTGAGCTCCTCCTTTCTAGATTTCGATAAACCATCAATATCGTCCTTGTCAGAATCTCATTGCTGCTATATCTCCTCTAGAAAGCACCATTCATTTCCCTATGGTCATTCACTCATGATCGCTAAAGCCTCATGGCAGTTAGCTTGCTTAAGAGATAGGAAAGGTAGAGCCCTTAATGCATTTATTATCATAAATGCTCGGGCTCGTTAGCTCATTTATTAACTCATTAGCTTCCTAGTCACTAGAGTTCTATTAATGTATTCTTTCAAGGTTCCTGCCTGCCAACTAGGCAGTCAGTCATTGCCGAGCTCCCCCTTCGCTCTCCCTGGGCATCCGCTCCTTGGTCGGGCTCTCGGGGTTATTCTCAAACGGCGAAGCCTTAGTTCCCCGTCCGGTCCCCCCTGTTTGTTCTCTATCAAATTTTCGTAAATAGTGGTAGAAACGATACAAGGCGTCAGATACTCAACTGTGAATAGTTACGTAGTTGGTTTCCCTACTAACAAAAAACAGGCGCAGAATCAAGGGGCACGAAGAGCGTAAAGGGGTATATATAGCGGAATACCCTGAATCCTTGTATCGACAAGACGACTACCTCTTGCCTCTCTTTAGGAAAAAAAGAAAGCAGCGAGAATACTCACACACGGGTTTCATCTCTTTAGGGATAAAATAAAGCAGGGCAAGATGTGGGTGAGTATTTTTTAGGGATCTTTGGTGATTCAAGAGTCGACTTATGATTATTCATTTTATTTATAATAGTAAGGTCCACTTACTTTTGATTTTGTTGATTTAGAATCTTTCCAATGAATTTGATTGGTATAATGGAAAATAGGGATCTTTGGTGATTCAAGAGTCGACTTATGATTATTCATAATAATGAAAGATATATGGTCCAATTTATTCATAGCTCGGCATATTATACCTGCTTTAAAATCCAATTTATAAAGGTTTATCTGCGAGGTCTTTTTTTTAGTAATGTACGGAGCAATTATAAGATCTTTTCTCTAAAAGAGTTATAAATCTACTCCACCTCTCTTGATTACAACACACAACATCCACATAGTTGTTGTAATACTTAAGAAAGTCTGATACCTTTTGATCCCATTTCTTTTTTATCTTTAGTTAGATATTTATCTGGTAATTGATAATTAAAGATTTCAGTAAGATAGTAAGATGGAATAGGTTCTATATATATGTCATTACATATGAATGGTCATTTTTATATTTTATGCACTGCTTTATTTTATCCCTAAAGAGATGGAACCCGTGTGTGAGTATTCTCGCTGCTTTCTTTTTTCCCTAAAGAGAGGCAATACTCCATCTCTCTTTAGGGATAAAATAAAGCAGGGCATAAAATATAAAAATAATCATTCATATCTAATGAAATAATTCTATAAAATTACGAATATAATTAGGATAATTTAGTAAAATATGATTATATTATTGTTTGCTTCTTTCTAAAATTTAGATCTAGTTGTATTTTATTTCTAATTTAAATCTTCTTCTTATGACAATTTGAGTGCATGTTGGGTGATCTCTCTTATACTCACATATTGCTTTACGTATTTGATCTGTCATTGATGATTTTTGAAGACTCTTTAGATGTGAAGCCATGATTGGTTGGTTTTGATTTGAATTGACTAATTAAGAATGTTTGATGTTGTTTATATAGTGATTGATTTTCTTATCATACGTAAATTTGTATTAAGTTTTAATTAGTAGTACGTACTACAATGAACTTTATTTTTTTAGGGGATGTATTATATTTAATTAGCCACATTGTACATGAACATCATTCAATTAGTATATTTTATTCATGAAGAATAATGTAAGTTTGTTGAATCGAAAAACTCTCTTTAAATTAATAAATATTAATTTATTAATTAAGTAATACCTCTTTGAATTAATAAAATTACATGGTCTCGATATTATAATTTATAGAGGTTTTACTTTACGAATTTCCTTGAAAATCTTACAATCAAATTCTGATTTTGGAACAACCCAATGATTTAAACACAAAATTTTCTCATAAATCTATACGAGTCAAATGAACGAAAAAAAAAAAAATCTTGATCAGTATATACGGTGCATGTATAATTATCCCTAACAGGTTCGTATAATTCTATTTTTTATTTATTTATAGATTTGTGGGTATCATTCCTACTTTTTCATCTGGTCTATAGAACAACAAAAAAATAGCACTATGTGGTATTAGATATTTTTCTTGTATATAAATCTATATTTGGTATAAATAGAGGTTGGTTTAAAATACAAAACAAAAAAAAAGTTTAAAGACAAAAGGGAAAAAAAGGAAAATAAAATTGACTTTATATCTTTGCCTCGTTATTGATGGATACGCGATTACTTCAATCTTAAATGATGACTATGCAATTACTTCAATTTTAATGAAAAGAATATAATTGAAGACCATATTATATTACTTCATTATTCTAATCTTTACCAATATAAAAAAAAAATAAATCTTTGTCATTTTAATATTTTTTTAATGATATCACACTTACAATTTTTTTTTTTTCCCTCAACTCACCACTTCACTTTTTCACTCGACTTTTCTTTCGTCTTTCTTTTTCCTCCCCTCACACAATATTTATTTATTTTCATAAATTTTATCTCGTTATTCAACTACGATTATCTTTTATATGCTAACGGGAACAGCGTACAGCGACTTCGATAACTATAAATGAGATGAGAGACATTTGGAAACTTCTGAAGGGGGTAGGCAGCACATTATATTTCAGTATTTCACCACTGCAAACATGGGAATATACAAAATTCTGAGCTAATCCAAAAATGTGGGCTATGATTCTTCTGTTTTTGTTGGTCAATTGTTTCCCTGATAATAAACAAACTAACAACTCCAAATCCAGTTATGCCTGAATCATTTGAAGCTTATACATATAATCTTGACAGTTGATGATCTATCTATCTATCTATCTATCTAGTTGTTGTGTATTTGCTCAATCTCCAGCACCAAACCTCTCTTGAAATCCAAGTATGGGCATGACATCGGACACTCATCTTCTTCTGTTTTCCACCTTAAATTCAGCACAAAATGGTGAAGAAAAAATGCAATCTCCAGTTTACCAAGTTCTGCTCCCGGACAAATCCGCAGTCCTCCCCCGAAAGGCGTCACTTTTCTGTTTGTTGCTGGATCCTATTCATATAAAAAAAAGGACAGAATTCAGACAAGAGATCCAAGTATATTTAAGTACAATCAAATCAATGTTGATTTATCGACAAAAAATACGATAATGCAATGAAAATGAAGTACTTACGCCCCATCTCCAAGGGTTAAATTCAGAGGGATGTTGATGGAGGGAGGGATCAAGATGTGGAGCTGAGAAAATTGGGAGCACTTGCCACCCTTGAGGGATTACATATTCTGCAACATTTAGTGATAAAATTATAAGATCATTTCATCAGGTAATTAATTAAATTGAATAAAAGACCAAAGTATGTACCTTTGAACTTAACATCCTTGAGAGCTTTCCGGTGCACAAACTTAACTAGATTTCCGCAACGCAGTGCTTCATTGATCACCTGCAAAGAATCCGTTAACGCTCTACGTATGTAAGTGTACTAAAACAAAAACGATCATGTTTACGAACTGAGAGTGTTACTACATGAGAAGTAAACTCCATGTTCTTGTAGTCTTCCCAACTCAAAGCCTCTCCTTCCTTCTTTCTTTTCCTCAAGGCTTGGTGTTCGTTCTGCATTGTAGTAGTGTTTAGGACAAATCAGATGAGTAAGTAAACAGTTGTAATAAGTTTTTTATGTTAGTTGGATTATGGGGTATTATGACCTCAAGTGTTTGAAGGGCAGACGGGGCGTGTGCAAGAAAATAAACGACGAGGGCCATAAGGCCTGAGGTTGTTTCATAACCAGCCAGCAAAAGGTCCAGCAAAACGCTCACTTTTTCCTCATCATTTAAGCAGCCTTTTCCCATTACTTCATCTAGAAAGTCTCCTCTTACATGTGTCCCACTTTCCCGCTTCTTTATTATATCTTTCAGAGTGGCCGATATCCTTCTTCTTGCCTGCACAAAAAAGCAATGGGAAATCGGCCATTATACATATATAATCATTTGAAATTCATGGAGTGTTAATTTATTTATTACAGTGACGGCCTTTGAGTATGCAGTCCCCGGAATGTGTAGAGGCAGAGAGACAAATCCTTTCATGAATGTAAGGAAATCTTGGAGTACTTTAGCAGCTATGGGATCCTCAGGCTCGATACTTAGCAGATTTTTCAACATTAGATAAAACGTTAACTGCATACGAGCAATGTATTATTAGTATATACAATGACAAACATCAATCAAACACATATCTAGATAGTACCTGTTTTGCTTCCTTGAGGAAAAACACTTGATTCTTGCTTCTCCAAGAATCAATGAAGGAGACAGACAATTTCTCAACATCATGAAGAAAATCAGGCCTGGATTTGGAAGCATTGATGAAACTAAGAGCAACACTTCTCAGCTTCTTGTGAAGCTCCCCTGAGACGAGCATCATCGATAAGTTTCCAAGAATGTCATGAACCGGTTTAGGATAGCTGCTCTGAAACAGCCTCTCCTCGTTGTGAAGAACAAACGCATTGAGCTCCAGATCACATGATACTATTGTTGGTGTACAAAACAGATGGGATTTGAAAACATTTCCAAACCTGTTTGTAATTCATCAAATATATAAGTCTCAAAATCAGATGAACAACAAAAAACAAAAGAGACAAAACACATACACTTATGTGTGTAAATTATGACCTAGAACAATGTTGTTGGAGAAATCTGCCTGTAGAGGTTGATTTATGTGGTTGGAGAAAGGCAAGAGTTTCTCCTAAGAATGGCCAGTAAAACTTTGAACCATTTGGTAAGGCTGAGGCTGCACACTTTTCTTTGAAAATGGAGATCCCAAAAAGCTTTGAAACAAAGGCTAAGCCTAACAAAAGAGTGAATACCAAACCCAAAAATGCAGCCATTTTATTCTTAAAGTTCAATTCAAATGCACCTTTTATATATGTATATGATGATGATATTCACTATGATTTAGGTTTAATATATATATATGGGTACAAAAATATGTTTATTGGGAAAAGATTCACAATTACACTAAGTTTTCAAGATGCCTCTCTCTTTGTGGATGGATAATATCGTAATTTGATTTAATTTGTGTTTAATGTGTGGATACTATTAGATCTGTAATTGATTGGCATTTCCTTTTGGATTCAACCCACATTTTAAATCCAATTCACAGTTAATTCCATCATTATATTGACCAAAAATTAAAATAAATTCCATCATTATAATAATATAATCTAGTTTTAATTATTTATTTCTTGTGAGTTTAATTTAATTGTCTTGGTAAGTTTTCACAATGCAAGATCAGCCCACTTAGTACTCATTTAAGTATCTGATTATAAAAACATTATGACTTAAGAATTTGTTGGAAAAATATGTTAATTTAAGACTCATTTAAGTATCTGATTGTAAATGCATTAAGACTTAATAATTTGTAGGAAAAATATGTTAATATAATACTCATTTAAGTATCTGATTACAAATTCATTAAGTACCCCTTGTTTTTTTTACTGTCCAGGTTCCAAAATTAAACGTGTTTTGCTTTGTATGTCAAAACAGAAAGAAAAATTTAATGTGGCAGAAAATCCAATTTACGAGATTTGGTGGGATTTAGAATCAAGGGCCAAATGGTAAGTTTTACTTAATAATAGTACTTAATTATACTAATGGGTAAATTATAGCTACTTCTCCTGATGTTTGACATAATTACAAATACTTTCTCATTGTTTGAGAAATTAAAAATACTCCCTTGAGGTTTGTAACCATCTAACAAATAACTCATTTTCATTTAGTTTTATGAGTGAATTGATCAAAATGCCTTTATGCAAATTGAATTTTTTTTTTATATTTAATTCTTAATTTTTTTTAAGCTACAATGCATAGGGAAAGGTTTCTAAAGTTTTTTATAGAGATAAACAATAATGCAATTTGTCTCGAGTAATTTTTCTATAATTTTTTTTAAAAAAAAAATTAAGGACAAAATGATCAATTCTAAGTCTTTGGTTAAAAACTACAAACCTCATGAGGTATTTATAATTTCTCAAACAATGACGGAGTATTTATAATTATATCAAACTTTAAGAAGGTGTCTGTAATTTACCCTGTATTAATTCACTAGTGCCACAAAAAACATATAAAGTTTAATTGTTTGTATTTTCTTTTTCAAATATTTTGGTGGTAATTTCAATTTTTAAATAGCAACACAATTCATCATAATTAGTCATATATAGTGCATTTCACTGTGTATGTTGCCAAAACAATAGTAATCAAAAGTCCAAAAGTTCTTTTTTATCCATCAAAATAACACTTTTATAATTCTTAGTGACCTTCATTTCACATTATGAAATTTATCATTTCAATTGAAATTAATCAAGAATTAGAAGCATAAAGTTGATTGATGCTAACAACCATCTTCAAAACGTATATATATATATATATACATATATTAAGAAAGACAAATTACAACGAGCTCCCCTGAAATTTTGGTATAATTACAAATACTAGTCATTGTTTGAAAAATTAAAAATACCCCCCAATATTTAACAAAATGATGTAATCCTTGGATGGGGTGTGGAATTGACAATTTTGCCCTTCTTGTATTTTTTTGTTTTTGCAAAAAAAATTATCAAAAAATTGGACAAGGTGAATGGAAAAATTCAAAAAATTATAAAAAATATTATCCAGTGCATAAAAGAAATATGATTTTCTTAAAAAAAGTAAAATTATAATTTTATAGTCCAAAAGAGCATTTTGATCAATTTACCGTAAAAAATAGACGGAAATCTAACGTAATGGACTAATTATTAGACGGGCGTTAAAATTATGGGATATTGGTCGTAATTTTCAAACAATAAGAGGTTATTTATAATTATGTCAAATTTCAAGAGAGTTGGTTGTAATTTATCTGATTAAGAACTACAAGGGTTATAAGCAAGCACTAATGAGTTTAAACAATAAGAGCAAGTTCCCTAAAGGGCAGCCAAGAAGGAACAAACTGAGTCTGAAAATCCACACCTTTTGAGAGCAAGTTTGAAACCTTTGATTAATTTTGTTTGGTCTGTAGAAAGATGATGTTGATAAATGATGTCTGTATTCAGAAGCCGACAGGAACTCATTTTTTGCATGTCTTTTGGCTTTACTTCCAAACAAACTATACTACTTAATTATCCATCATTAATTTGCTTCAACAACATTAATCACTAATTCCTTCTCAATTAAATAATAATATTTAATCTTTAAATATGTAGTTTATATGCATGAATGTTTGACTTGTGAAGTTTGGGATGTGGGCATGCGGAATTGTAATATTTCTAAGTATTCATCATGATGCTTCCATTGAATTAATTCACATTGATTTTATTTTCTATTTGTTTATATGTACAACTTTATTATTTGTTCCTATTTGATTTTTCACCAATTTGATGTCACTTTCTTAAACTGATCGGAGTATCTAGGGGTGGTAATGGGGCGGGTTTTGGTAGACCCGGGACCCGTCCCGCCCCGGACCCGCTCGGGGTCCTAATTCTTAGGACCCACTACCCGCTCCGTCTTCAAATTTTCGGACCCGACATGGGGTGGGTTTTGTCGGGTCCGGATTGGATTGCCACCCCTAAGAGTATCGGACAACTTTTAACAAAAATATTTCACTATCAATCGTATTTTTATTGTGTTATCGGTGAGATCCACAGTTCACGTTACAATTTCAATAAATTTTGGATTTTGCACGTTTTTACTGCATTGACCTATAATTGCAATAAGCTTTTCATGTTTATTATTGAATTAAATACTCCAAATTAATGAATTTTTCATTTTTTAGAAAGATAAAAATAATAATAGCAAGGGTGGTAGTGTACCTACTCCCCCAATGATATTATGTTTGGGCACGAGGTGTACAAAGTAAAGGGGCAACAAAGTCAAAAAAGAGGGCAAAAGGGAAGGGAAGAAGAATGACTTTGTTTGTGGTCAAATTATAAATTATTAAATACTATATATATTTAGTAATATTAATATATTAATTTAATATACCATACTCTTATCCAATAATTCATAATTTAGAAATAATGTAATAATATCCTGTAGATGAAAATGAAAGTTGGGGAGGGGTACCCGCACACGGGTGTTGGATCCGGGCCCCAAAATTACTCGATTAAAAGCAAATTCCAGTGAGCTGGATATCACTATACCACTAATATTTGCAAACGTTATTATTTTTACTTTTACGGACCACCAATCTCAACATAATTGCATCTAAATATTTCGAATTAATACTTACGATCTTTTAATCTAATGATTAAAATTATAATTTTATGAACAATTTTGACATTACGAGAATTTATTGATGTAATTATATAATTATCGTTGCTAAAAAAAGCAAAACCCACATTAATACAGATATAATTCTTAAAAAAAAACCAGCAATTGGAATTTGGAAATGCATGTATTTGTTAATTTGGAGTAGTAAGATAATATTAATCGTTGACAAAATTGTAGACGAATTTTTTTAAAAAAAAGGGTAAATTACATTGTCATCCCCTGAGGTTAGGTCAAATTACACAAATACCTCTTATTTTTTTTGCAAAATTACAGCTATATCCTTTGAGGGGGTATTAGTGTAATGTTTTTTAGGAGATATTAGTGTAAGTTTTGCATTTGAATAAAGAGTGTAGTTGTAATACAATTATAAACTCATGGGGTATAACTGTAATTTGACAAAAAAAATATAAGGGGTATTTGTGCGTTTTAATTTAATTTCAAGACGTGTCACTGTAATTTACCCAAATATATATATATATATATATAATTTTTGGGATATGAAATTAGAGTTAAAGGGGTCCCCCAGCATTCGTGGGGGGGTTGGGTGTGAGTGAGTTAACATAATAAAAAAAAAAAAAAAAAGTGGACATTACCAAAATCATATTGTCCCTATGGTTGTTTTCAAAACCCTAATCATTCTTTTTAACCTGTAATTAATCATATTGCTTCTCTTCCTCTTCTCTAATTATTCTTTTCAACATTAATTATGGTAAAAAGAAAAGTATGTTTCACAGAGGGTGACAGTAAATTAATAAGAATTATATAACTTTATAAAAATATTTTATAATAGTCGAAACGAAAAAGATGCAGTTTTAGAATTTATATTTGAGTAAAAATTGTTTTTTTATTTTCTTTTTGAAACCGAGCGAAAATTGTTTTAAACCACCAAATTATTCAGCTCAAATTTGGATCACAAGCCCAAATGAGCCCAGCGTAATTTGGGCTAGCAAAAACTATATTCGTGGTGGGCTCCAAAGCCCATCTATAGGAACACATATAGGATCTCAACCCTATTGGCCCAAAAGCCCAGAATTCGGTCCGACGTTGAACAAACAAACGCAATGATTTTTGGGCCACCCGTCACAACATGGCCCACTTAATAATATTTACAGTTAATTATATTTAGACCCCATTTAAAAATCTAAAATTATATTTTTTTTCAAATTTTTTTTTGAATTTATACTTACACCCTCTTCAAAAAATTTTTGTTTACACCTAAGCCCCTTATGTCAGAAATTAGATGAAGGTATTTATGTTAATCAAAAAAAGAATACAAAATTTGCAAGTTTGCTCATGTAACATTTTATACTTATAAGAAAAATGTAATGTATACATATTGAGTTGAGGTTTGAAATTTTATATAAAACGTCAGTATTTCTCATCCAAATTCTAACAAATGTGAGTCAGGTTACACGGTAAATTTTTAAAAAGAGTGAAAGCGTAATTTTTTAAACCTTTTTGAAATAAGATGTAATATTGTATTTTTAAAGGGGGTTTAAGTGTAATCAATCCAAATATTTATGGGTGAAATGCAAAAAACCCCCCTGTGAAAGTTGAAAAGGGCAATTTACCCCCCTGAACTAAATAAATAGGCAAAATCTCCCCTGTCATTTTAAAAATAAATCTCACTGCCTCCTTTTAAAATTTAGCCTGAATATAATTTGTGTATGGACTTTTATACCCCCATATTTATCTTTCAAATTTACTATTTTACTTAACAAATTTATGGTGTTCCAACAGAGAAGAAGAGATTGGGGTTTCTTTTCTTCCAAAACCCTAAAGCTCAAAATCATAAAATCCCTCCACAAATCTTTATTCAATCAGCCAGAAATTGAAAGTTATGTTGATATATTCATGTGGGCATCCATTTGCATAGCAGAAATTCGATTTTTTTTCTCGTTTGGTTGGCATCTGGGACATCGAGAAGAAGAGGAAGAATAACTTCGAAAATCGCCGAAAGAGTGCTTAACTTGGAATTAAAGGTACGTTGAACTTCCATTTAACTTTCTTGTATACTTTTCATAATCGATATTTTTAATTTCAGCTTTATATTTTTCATATTCAAGTCTTTTTAAATTTTGAATTTTGAAATTTTCCTCCTTGTCAGTTAGCACCCATGGTTTATTTGGTTTGGTTATGGTTTGGAGTTTTTGAACAATGTCACATTATATGTGTTTGTGGTAAAGTGTTTTTTTTTTTCTTTTGGTTTTTTGGTTGTTGTTTTGTGACTTTCAAAATGTTTAGATTCACCGACTTTTCTGGTCCTAAGTTCTAAATGTATTCTTTTAGCATGTGTTACTAAAAAAATAGACATTGTGATCCCAAGAACATACATGTGTATTTTTTATTGTTGTATAATGACCTTTGCTGCAATTGTTTTGTTTAATTTTTTATTTCATGTGTAGGAGACAAAATTTTATTAATATCCTAAACAAACAACTATAATGTGGGAAAGCTTTAACCTATTAATAAATAGACATTAGCCTTCAGTGAGCTTATACAAACCTGATGATCTTCGTTAGTTTTAATTAGCCGATGATAATATGAATGATTAGTATATTGAAATATTAGATTAGTATGAATGATAATATGAATAAGTAGTATGAACTTCTATTGTTTATTTAGCCTTGGTCTATTCAACATATATTCTTTATGTGCAGATGTACCATGAATTGGAGATGTGGGTAGGGGGAGAGTTTTTCAATAGTCCAAAACTGATGTATAGAGGAGGAAAAAAACATGTTTTTGGAGGTGTTGACCTAGACATCTTCAACTTGAATGATTTGTATGAATTGTACGGGAGATGTGGTGGGATGAAAACCATTGTCAATTTTTATTATAAACTACCTGGGTACTCTCTGGAGATAGGACTGAGGTTATTACATAATGATAGAAGTGATTTTGCAATAGGGGAAATGGTGAGGGTTTATGACGGGGTGGATGTCCCTGTAGTTATATACGTTGAAGAAGTTTGTGATCCTCTTCTTGTCATTGACACACAAGGCAACATCCTTCCGAACATAATGGCAGGAGGCGATAAGGATGCAGAAATGAACTTATTGATGTCTGACATAGACTTCACTGATGATTATGAAAGTGTTGCAACTCAACAATTCAGGAATGAAGATAATATGGGAGAAAATGAGATGGGTGAAGGTAATATTCAGCAGGAGACTGAAAATACTAGGAATGAGGGAGACACTGATTCCTCTGATGCTGACTACACTCAGCCACAATGGACAGATGAGGAGGATACTGATGATGAGCCGGGGTCTGATCAGAATAGCTTAGTTTATGAAGATATCGAGGCATCTAGTGATGAGGACATCTTCCTTGAGAAAAATCTCAGCAAGAGACAAATGATGATGAAGTTAAGAAAGAAGTTGAAACAGAAATCTAAACAGAAGAACATTAGCCATGACGCAGGTGCTGATTGTCCAACCAAAGATAATGCCTGGTACAGTGATCCCGGGGAAGAAGATGAGTTGCAGAGTTTAGATGGCAGTGATCCTGAGGGTGACTCTGATGCTCCCAATCATCCATATTTTAAAACAGGAACCGAGATGAAGGCATTTGAATTAGTTGTTGGAATGAAATTCCAAAGTGGCATGGTGTTTAGAGAGGCATTGAGAGATTATTGTGTTCGGCATGGCTATGACTTGCATTTTATAAGGAATGAAAACACACGAATAACGGCTAAATGCAAGCACGAAGGCTGCAACTGGAGAATACACGCATCACCAGTTCAAGGGGGGAGTATTTTCCAAATAAAGACGTTGAAAGGGGAGCACACTTGTGCAAGATCATATGTGAACAACATGGCTAAGGCAAAATACCTTGGTAGTAGAATGGAAAAAGTGATCAGGGACAATCCCCATGTGCCTATTCAAACATTGAAACACACAATACTGAGAAAATGCAACATAGATGCAAGCAAGTGGAAGGTGATCAGAGCAAAGAGGTCAGCTTTGGAGCAAATACTTGGGGTTGACTGTGAGCAGTATACTAAATTGTGGGATTACTGTGAGACAGTGAGGGTTAGGAACCCAGGCAGCAAACTCTTATTAAGGAGAAAAGAGGGCAGTGATGCACCGGTGTTCGAGAGGATGTACTTCAGCCTTCATGCAATGAAGGCGGGGTTTCTAAATGGATGTAGACCAATTATTGGTCTAGATGGTTGTTTCTTGAAAACTCTCTACGCAGGTCAACTTTTGGTTGCTGTGGGAAGAGATGGCAACGACAACATGTGGCCTATCGCTTTAGCTGTGGTCCCTGTTGAGAATAGGGAAATGTGGACATGGTTTCTTACTGAGTTATTGGAAGATCTTGGAGGCATTGAACAATCCTATCGGTGGACTTTTATTTCAGACAGGCAAAAGGGGCTTCTTGAAGCTGTTAAACAGTTGGCTCCTCATTCAGAGCATAGGTTTTGTTTAAGACACATGTATGAAAATTTCAAGCAGAAATTCAAGAGTCCAGCGTTGAAAGAGTTGTTTTGGAAGGCTGCATCTACTGCATCTAAGACTGATTTTCAAATGTACATGAAGAAGATTGATGAGGCTGACCCGAAAATTGAAGAAGACATTGTGAATGCTGCTGAATGGCTGAAAGCAATTCCACCTCAACACTGGACCAGGTCACACTTTATGATGACTTGTAAGTGTGACGTCTTGGTTAACAACCTTTGTGAATCATTTAATAATTATATCATTGATGCTAGAGACAAACCGATCATATCAATGTTTGAATGGATAAGGACAAGGCTCATGACAAGAATACAACAAAAAAATGAAGGAATGATGAGATACAACGGTGAAATTTGTCCAAACATCTTGAGAAAAATCAACAATCAACAGAAATTGGCAAGAAATTGTTTTTCAAGGTGGTGCGGCATGAACGAGTTTGAGGTGGATCATTTTCTTGACAAGTACATTGTGGACTTAGACAAAAAGACATGCACATGTGGTATGTTCCAGCTATGTGGCTATCCTTGTTGCCATGCACATGCTGCAATCGCCGATAGAAGGGACAAGTTAGAGGACTATGTGGATCAATGCTACAAAAAGGAGGTGTATCTGAAAACATATGAACATATGATTCATGGGGTGCCCGGACAGAGAGATTACATTAAGACTTCGTTTGAGCCTTTGCGACCTCCACATTTCAAAAGAAAACGGGGTAGACCCAAGAAATCAAGAAGAAAAGGTCCCAATGAGCTTCAAAATCGTACATCGACAAGGAAGGGTCTGACACAATCGTGCAGGAAATGTCTTCGAGTAGGCCACAATAAAGCGACTTGCACCAACCCACCGCATCAAAAGTCTATATTTTACAAGGTAGTTAATTTATTTCTGCATTGTTCTTGGTTATATATATTATGTTTAAATATAAATGTATTATATTATATATTTTTTCTCAGGGTACACATACAAATGAGGTCCCATCATCCGATTTTCAAGATACACAATCTAATCCTCCCCAGTTCACCAATACACAATCATCTCAATCTTCAAGGAAAACAATGGTACATTGCTCTCAATCTTTGAGAAAAGACTTTGAATTTTTTATGTTGTTGCTCTCAATTAGGTTGCTCTCAATTTATTACTTTGAATTTTGTTGTTGCTCTCAGTTTCTGAGTTCTAAGATCTTGATTTTTTCAATACACGGTGATTCTGTTTTATGATGGTTTTTCACCTCATTTGTTCTATTAGCTTCCAGTGAAAAGTATTTTTTGATACTCATTTTCATTTTATGTTTTGCTTCATTGATATGCAATGACAGAAATTTGTATTTGGTTTACATCTTAACTTGTATGAATGACTTCTCCATTTTGGTAAAAAGAGTAATGAGTTGCTTGCATACATGCAGTAGATATTTGACCAATGATTCAAATGGAAAGCATAAGTGCACTCACTCGTTTATTCATTAAGTTATCATTTCTGATGGAATGCTTTATACTTGAGCTGGCTTAATTTTCAGAGGCTACTAGACTAGTTGCTAACTTAAATTTATGTGTTATTTAGAAACAATCAATCAGAGGTGGAAAAGGGGCATATCAAGGGCCAAGAAATGATGCACTCTTGGGAAACAAAGTCGGAAAGAATCAAGAAGCAACCACAGGTTCAAGGGAAGCAAATGGAGTAGTCCCAGGTCCAAGGGAAGCAAATCCTACTGTAGTAAATCGAAGATCAAAGAAGCCAACTGTTGCTGAAGTCTTGAGAAATATTAGGCATAGGTCTTTGGAGAAAAGGGCAAAGCAGTTTTAGGAGTAAAGCACTTTGAATGCAAAAACAAAATATTTTGTCGAATATGTCAAACGTATCATTTTGGACCTCTGATCTAAGTTTGTCGAATATGTCGAACATATAATTTGTGTTATTTTGTCAAATATTCTATATCTTTTTAGAAGAGGCTATTTTTTTAGTATTATTCAATATTCCTATTTTTTCTACGCTTTTTCTATTATAAAGTATTATTCTATCACAATCATCTATTATTTATAGAGACAAAATTAATATACAATCCTCAATTAAAATAGTCTGAAGAGAGAGAAAGAGCGATTGAGACTGAGAGAAAAGAACGTCATTAAAGACAAAAGAAATAGAATGCATATGAATGATTTTTGGCATTTGATATTAAAAGAAAAGGGTAAAACAGACAAATTATAGGACAAAATATGATACCCAGATGCAATATGCGCGAGTGGACAACACCTCCACACGCAGGGGGGTAAAATGCTTCTTTTTTAAAATGACAGGGGGGATTTTGCCTATTTATTTAGTTCAGGGGGGTAAATTGCCCTTTTCAACTTTCACAGGGGGGTTTTTTGCATTTCACCCAAATATTTATCACCAATTTTCCCAAACATAATATTGCTGCTGAATTATCCATTTCCTCCTCTGTTTCTGGTGGATGAGACTTGAATTTCCAGGAGAGAGCAAATTCATGCCATGTTCACCATTCGCCAGAATCCCCAAAAATGGCCGCCGTTTTCAGATCACAAGAACTCAAAATCCTCTTCTGCTTATCCCCCACCAAGAAACCAACAAGCTTTTCTCCCTAGAATTTCCAGCACACAGAATGCAGCCAACAATCAAGCAGCTGATCAGAACTCCAGCCCAGCAGGCAGAATCAAACGCCTCGTCCTCTCCCAAGACGGCAGAACAAAGCTCAACAACTCCCCCGACAGGGAATTCTACGCCTACCCGCGGTTCGTGGCTCATGTGGACAGCAACTTCATCTCCACATTAACAAATCTTTACAGGGAAATTCTGAGGAGCGAAATGGAAATTCTTGATCTCATGAGCTCCTGGATCAGCCATTTGCCTCAAGAGGTTAAGTACAAGAAAGTTGTGGGACATGGACTTAACGCGCAGGAGCTCGCAAGAAATCCCAGGTTGGACTATTTCTTCGTGAAGGATCTCAACAAGGAGCAAGAGCTTCAGATGGAGAATGGCAGTTTCGATGCTGTTTTATGCACCGTCAGCGTGCAGTATCTTCAGCAACCTGAAAAGGTCAGCTGATATATGGGAAGTTTTAATTCGGGTTTGGTCGGATTTGAACTAATTTGAGTTCAGGGACAAGTGTATCGCACCCGTTCTGTGATTGTTTCGTTCGGCCAAACCAACTTTGGATAAGAATTTTCAATATATGCTTCTTTAATTCATGCTATCTGTTAACTGATGTGGTGTGTGTTACAGGTGTTTGCTGAGGTTTTCCGTGTACTAAGACCTGGGGGGGTGTTCGTAGTCAGTTTCAGTAACAGATTGTTCTATGAGAAGGCCATAAGCGCCTGGAGAGACGGCACTGCATACAGCCGAGTTCAACTGGTGGTGCAATACTTCCAATGCGTGGAGGGCTTCACCCAGCCTCAAATTATTCGCAGATTACCGAATGCGAAAGAGGATAACTCGATTTTCAGTCGGATTTCAGGGCTGTTGGGGTTGTTATCAGGATCAGATCCTTTCTATGCAGTGATAGCTTACAAGAACTTCAAACCTATATATGAATGAATAAAAAGCTTTGAAGTTTGTCAATTATCATTAGCTGCATTTCTTTGACAGCTTTAGTCCTACTGAAACTGAGTTATGGTGTGTATATTCTCTTGCGGATACATCCAGATAGTCGCAAGCTGGTTTGCATTAGTATAGCATGACAAGTGCAATATTATCATAGACTCTTAAGAGAGGAAAAAAATATCATATATGTGTGAAGATAGCGTAAAAAACCTCTCTTTGGATATAGAAATGTGCAGCCCCAAGCCAAGATAACTAAGAAATACATCAAGGCTGCGCAAACTAAGAGTATTATCTAGTCTTTCAAAAGAATTCTAACATGGGCTGAAGCAATTAATGTTACTATAAAGTGTAAGTAGCATATAGTGGGTAAATTTTCTCTTACAACACTAAAATTTTGAATTTTTGTTTTTTCATGATTAAAATAAACTTAAGGCAGTGGAAGAGATGAACCAACCAACAGAATCCTCAAAGAGGCTACAAAAATATCTGAACTTGCGGCTCCGTGTTTGGGATCTGTTTGGACATAGGTCGACCACCAACTCATCAAATATCAACCACCTGGGCTTAGCCGATACGACCACATTTGTTTGCTAGGTGTGTTTTGAAATTCTTATCTACAAGTTTGCAACTCTGTCTCTCCCTCCCACCTTCTTTCTCTCTCAACTCAAAAGCTATCACAAACTATGAGTTTTGCAACTACCCTTCATCTCAAATTGCTTGAATGTTGTTGTGCCACAGCTGTTCCAAGAACTCATGTTACAACCTTCAGTTCTAAGCCCTTTTGTCCGTCCATTTCTCTAAGGCAAATCCACTTGTCATCCTCTCCCATTTCAACCAAATCCAAGATTTTGCCTTTCAGGATTGTCCCATTTGTTGCACAGACTTCAGACTGGGCCCAACAAGAAGAAGAGGAAGAAGAGAAGAGTGAGATTGAGTATGGAAGTGATGAGGGGATAGAAGTTAATGCTACCGATTCTTTGACATGGGAAAGTACAGAGGAGAATGTGGATAGTGACGGTGGCGGTTTGGAGGAAGGGGACGACGGGGATTCTTATTCTGAGCCGCCGGAGGAGGCCAAGCTCTTCGTTGGGAATTTGCCTTATGATGTCGACAGTGAAAATTTGGCTCAACTTTTTTATAAGGCTGGAGTTGTAGAAATTTCTGAGGTATGAAGGTTCTTCCTTCCTTTATGGAATTTCTGGTGCTGTTCTAACATGCAAATCTGCTTGAATTTCCTTTGCCCAACTCTATCTTTCTAGTTTCTACCTGGTTTCAATTCTTGTTGCATGTTTTTCCATAACATGAATTCAAGAACGAACTGAAGGGTGTGACCATTTTCTAAGTTTGTATGTATGTTCCTCATTTTTTTGTCTGATTTTTATGAGGTGAGCTTTGAGAAATGATGATGAGGAGGATGCACTGAATCAGGTCAATATCATTGTAGGTGATTTATAACAGGCAAACAGATCAAAGTCGAGGCTTTGGATTTGTGACAATGAGTACCGTAGAAGAAGCTGAGAAGGCTGTGGAGATGTTCAATAAATATGTAAGTTGCTTGTGCTATTTGTTCACTTGTAGTTTCTTGCTTTATGCATGTATGAGAAGTTTTATAGCATCTTTATCTTGGAATAAGTCTTACGGGATTCTCGATAATCAAATGAAGTTGCTCGAAACTCTGATGATCTGCTTTCAGTTGGCATAAGTTTCCACCATTTTTATGGTACAAAGTATTGTATTGATCACTTGCACTCAAAATTACTGAGAAATTTCTGAAGGCTTCTTATCTACAGTGAGTCGGTTGCTGTAAAAATTGTTATATCTGGCGAAGGTAAACATTTGTAAACAAGTTTTTTTCTCAATACGTTGTCGTACAAGATACTCGTATGTTTGCCCTTGCTGAGAAATGCAGGTTAGTCTGAAAACCGTATGATGTTAAGCTAAATTCAGTATCCAGAATTCTTGATTTTGATTTTCATATTTGATGTAGACTTTTGAGATGTAAACTTCTGAGATTTGAAGTGATTCTTATCCCACTATGCCCCAGGATCTAAATGGAAGACTATTAACTGTAAACAAGGCTGCTCCAAGAGGTACTCAGCCAGAGAGGGCTCCCAGAGTGTATGAGCCTTCCTGCAGAATGTATGTTGGCAACTTACCATGGCAAGTGGATGATGCTCGGCTGGAGCAGGTGTTCAGCGAACATGGCAAAGTGGTCAGTGCCAGAGTAGTTCTTGATCGGGAGAGTGGACGGTCTCGTGGATTTGGTTTCGTTACAATGTCAAGTGAGACTGAAGTAAACGATGCTATAGCTGCTCTTGATGGACAGGTAACGCGGCCTTCTCCGTTTCCCCTTACTTGGAATATCATACTTGATAGTAAATCTGTTAAACGTCGTCTCTGAAAATAAGTTTTGCTTCTAACCATCTCATCATCTTGTGTCATTTGTGATGCAGAATTTGGATGGCAGGGCAATTAGAGTTAATGTTGCCGAGGAAAGACCAAGACGTGGCTTCTGATCTGAACTACCAAATTATGTGATTTTTTGTATTAGTGACTTCCCTTTTTGAGAATTTTTGTCCAGCCTCACCTCCAACAGTGCAAATCATGCAGGCAACAACCACCCAAAGTGAAAGAACCTTCTCTTTCAATTTCATAGATCCCCCTATGTATTTTGCAGCACACATCATTTTGCCAAAAATGGATGTTTCAAAAGTCCGCTAAAAATGAAAGAACTCATTCAACTGTACATGTTACAATCCGCGGTAGCTACACGACATGCTTCCCTATGAGTAAAAGAGGCTATTCTCAGTTAAGATTGTATGTACAAGGAAAACTGCAACACCCTCATGAAACTTTAAAATTGCTGGGGTTGGTATACAAAAATGCCAAGTCCTCAAATCCACCAATCATAGATGTTATTGCTTTGGGGTATGGACCTCTTTCCATGTTTCAGAAGAGCTGGGAATTGGTGGCTTCCTTCCTGTATAACTCCATCGGAAGTAAGAGCCCGTATCTAATAATACTGCTAACAGAAACTCCAGCAGAATAGAGAGTACAACATAGGTTGAGTGGAAAATGCTCGAGTAGTCATCATTTTCCATCTTCAGACTGGCTTAGCTTGTATGCTGTAACATAGAAATACAATCTCCAGAGTGTAACATTATCCTACAAAATGGCCACAAACATTTTGAAGTAAACTTTAAAAGATAGTATAAAGTTAACCAGCAGAACAAATAAACCTATTGTTACCTACCTCCTTATCAAGATCAACATGCACTTCGTCACATGAAGATTTCACTGATAGCTTATTACGACCAATAATTTCCACAACATAGTCAAGATTCCTGGGCGGTAGATTTTGAATTAATCTACGGAGTTGTTGCTTCTCAGCAGGGGTCATTGACCTGTTGGAGAAACTAGGATTATTAAGATAAAGCAAGAGTCATTGGCCTGATTAAGATTTCTGAAGTAAGTCTGTCATTCCCAAAAGAAGATTTAGCAAAGTAAGAAATCTTCACAATCTCCCTGTTCTCCAGTTTAATATGAAATACAATGACACCTGTATGAATTTCATTCCAGGGAAGCAAGTGAAATGCTTAAAAGAATAAAGAAACTAACAGGGCAAAAAGATTAGATTGCAAGATCAAGCAGCAAAAGAGGAACAAGTTGTGATGGTACCAAGGAGCAATAATCAACTAAAATATCCTCCTATTTGAAGTACAACACTAAAAAATACCTGCAAGTCGTCATCATAATATTCAGAAGTTCATCAAGATTCTGCTCCATGTGATCTAACTGTCAATTGCATTTAATAAGGGATACATAAGTAAAATCCTGTGAGTTGTTTAATTCGTGATTATAAGACTATGAACTCATACATAAATTGGGGAAAGTAGTTCGCCGTGTACAAGTACCGTGTCAGAAAGTTCACCGCAGTGCTTCTTCATCAGTTCCTCAACCTTAGTGCTATCATTCTCTAAAAGAAACCGCAAGTCATCATCCATCTGAGAAAGCAAGAAACACAAGAACGACTTGCCATTAAATTTTTTGACAACATGAAACTTGTTATAAAGCACTGGTTCATTCCGGTAAACAATGGACATAGATATCCGTTACTTATAGCATACCAAGAATTAGGGACAGTTTTGCGTTTGAGCTATCAGTTATTCAGGCATTCTTTCTTTGTTGAGGAATTAACAGCAGATGGTTTGTATGACTCTCAGGAAGTCATAAATACAGCATTATATCATTTAAAATTAACAAATTCACTCATTAAATTCATAATATAATTTCTTACATTTCTTATGCAAAACATATGGATATGTTAAACATTAAAGTTTGCCATACAAGCAAAAAATTGTATTAAAAGAACTAGTTTAGTATTTGGAATCAAGACAAGCTGGAATATCAGAAAGTAAATATTAGTCAAATCCAAGTATTAGACTCTGGTTGCTTTTTCTATTATACATGTGTGTATTAGAGAAGTCAAATTCAGCTCAAGGACAGGAAATATGGACACGCCATTGTTACCCTTACCTCTATGCCTACCGCGTCAACCGTAGTATCAGAATTCATAATCGATCCGTTCTTCTGGTTCTTTACATATGTAAGTCCACATGCATTGCACAGAGGAAAAATGAGCACGTCAGAGGAAAAGGGCACTACACTTCATTTGACCTCCCTAACAAATAAATTAGAAATAATAATAACAGTAACGTCACACTTCACCACCAAAAGTAATGCATAATACTAATCATAAGGTCACTTTTATGATGAAAATCTACAACAATTATTAGAAATATCCAGTAATATTTTCTCTATAAGCATACCTAATACATATTTTTTATTTATCAAATTTGTGATAGAATATTGCACAGTGAATCAGTGAATGACAAAAATATGAGCGCAATGCCTGATGTCACATAATTAGATTAAAATAAGACTAGATAAATGTTGCAGTAATGGTGTGTAAAACTCCTAGTCCCCCCAACTGCGCGTCTGCATCATCTCTCTACTGATACAACAAGATCTAGATAAATGTCTACTAAGATGTGAAAGGAAACAAGCATGTGTTGAAATTGCTAGATCTGAACGGGAATGATTTTGTTGGCAGATAGTACAACTAAATCTTGGAGATGAACAAAATGAGGATTAAGAAACATCAACTGACCCAGCACCAACAACAAAGCATCACAGCCAATAGGTGTAAGAACCACAATTATGGCAACACAAAGACAGGACGAGACACCTTGAGAACTCAATTGACTCTACAGCCTGTGTCAGTGTTGTCACTCGACTCACTCCCAGTTTCCAATGAATGCTAGAAACTTTGTGAGAATGCATCTCAAAGGACAGCTTGGGAAGGCTGCCTTGCCCCAAGTCAACTAACCCACTCAATCATATAACAATGATAAATACTGGGCCTGGAAGCAAGAAAAACCAATTTCAAAGGTCAATTCTAGCCAATCTAGCCTCCACTTGATACCAGGACGAACAACTTACCTATCAGCTTGGCTATGCCTTGATCTAAACTCCAAATTATCCAGATTCCCACATTTTCCCTTCTGTTGTTATATCTCCCTTGAGTGTGCCTCTCTACCTCCATTCCCTATTGCTATATATAACTGTTCCTTTTATGTTCTGGGACGGGATTATGCAAGAAATTAATTTTTACAAGACAGAACAAATATTGGCCGCCTTTAAATTCCTTTACTCTTTGCAACAATCACCGCATGAAAATATAATACAAGATAGATTACGAACTACCAAATGGAACTTCAATGCTCCCCACCAACCACCATACAAAGAATACATAGGAAGATGCTCACCGAGCATTCAGGTAATACTTTGAGCTTCTTGTGAGGGCGTTCTGGTTCATCAGCCTTGCGTGCTGAGGCATCCAAGCTTAAGATACTTTCTTTGCATCTCAAACATGATCTTATTCGACAAATAGAAAGAACAGGATCCATCATCTGAAATAAAAATAAATAAACAAATAAAACATCATGCATAAACACAAACAGGAGACAAAGAGAAGGCTGCCAACTTTGCACTACTTCATCACAATGGTTGTACTTTTCGGAGTTTTCGGCTTCATGCCCTGGGCTGTGCATGAACCTGACTTAGTGGACAATCATGCCCTTACAAGTGATCTCGTATCAGCAGGTTAGAGATGAAGCAAATTTGATGATTACCTCATCAACCTCCTGAGTAAGAGTAAAAACACTCTGCCGAAGCAGTGATTTTAATCTTTCCTTTTTGGACTCTGTAAGCAGAGCTCCTATTCCATTAGAAAACAATGATGCAGAACCAATGATACCATTACTATCTTTGGTTCTGCAACTATTCTTAGTTGAGCCCTTTTCTCTGTCGACTTCACAAATGTTTCCAGCTAAATCAGAAGTTTGATCAGGGGGCAGAAGATCTTCATCTTGAGAAAGTAACTCTGACACCTCATTTCTATAGAAACCAAAGAAGTCTGGTCCTACTCTATTGAATTCCTCAGAAGTCGTCAGATCCCTTGAGTTTTCTGACATAACAACAAACTCTGCAGCAGAAAATAATTGTTTATTATCAGGAAGGATAGTGGCGATGCGATGGAAAACTAAAGCCAGGGCAAAAACTTGGACCAACAAGCACAAGCATATTAGCCCATGCTGTGCACACGCATAGAACACAATGCAAAGCCTCCATTTTCCCAAATGTAACATTAGATGACAAATGTCAAGCAACATGAACTTGCCAGGAACCACAAGGTCTTTTTGAATAAGCATGCCTTATAAGCAAATTGCATATATATTGCAAGCCTTTGCCTTTCCAAGGGAACACTATCTTGAGTATTAATTAAGGGTGTTTGCAAGCGCCTACAATAAGCTGAAAAAATTGTTTTTATTTTACAGCTTCTGCTTTTGTACTGCTTAAATTAAGTTGATCTAAATCAAAAGCTATAAGCAACTCGTTACCTACTTCTCCAGCTCATTAGTAAAATTGTAACTATTAAGTTGCACTCCAACTTCAACTTTTCTTAATTTGTAACCTTTGTTTTCAAACATACAAAGTGTTACTACTGTTTAACTTACAACTTATTTTACGACTTATGAACACCATAAAATCAGAAGTTATTGCAAACAGCCAAACACCCCTTCCATGGATTCTCTCTCCACTTCGCTTTGTATATCAATTTGATCTATCTCACGTTTCAAATCAGAATTGAAATGTGAAAATCTTGGAAAACTAAATCGTAACCTAAGAAGTATCCGCTCCAACTTTCGTTTCAAGACTCATTTCAAATTAGAAATATTATTCAATCATAACTGAGGAAAGTATTATATCCCGTTTTTTCCCCAGACTGGGTTGAAGAGGACTATGAAAGCATGAAGCACAAGCATCTTCCACGTCTTCTCGGACCATCCCCTTCTCAAGTGCAGGAGTTAGGGAAACACATATTAGAATAATCAAAATTAGAAGTCAATAAAGCATTTGCAACATAAGTTACGTAAGTCGGCTGAAGAGGCAAAGTAGGAGAGAATGCGGAAACTTGAAAACCCTTCCTATGCAGGAGTGCACCGAGCGCCTATTTTTCTCCATTTACCAACTATACACTACCAAGTTTGTCTAAACCCTCATCTTGTTGCCATTGGTAACGTGCCAAATATCCTCTCTTGGTATTTTTCTTTTACAAATGCACTCTTTTCTTCTTCCTTTAACACCACTTAAAAATCTATTTGTTGCCCTTATCAATCACTACTGGCAAGCACACGCCCAACCCATAGCGGAGAAGCAGACAACCAATGCAAAGCAAAGCACCACAACCAGTTGATTTAGTGACACACATTAAGTCCACCCAAAGGGCAAATAAAAAAAGTAGAGCGCATCCCACCATAAGAATACTGGATCCAGACTCAATGTACAGCTACAAATTCTTGTTTCTTCAAATACTAAATATTCATATACTCATTTGTTCCAAAGTGTCCTTTTAAAGACACCTCTTTGACTTTAAAACACTACTTTACAAGGTAACAACATATAAACATACAAAAGTTCCATTATTTCCACTTTTATCTAGAAATCCACAAAAGTAGGACCCAAGTAATGAATTTACTGAGAACGATTTCCTATTCACTACACTAAGAAATGTACTAACTTCTAGATATTCCCAAATCAATTGCCCCTATTTCTCCTACTACTCCTTACTGAGTTAGGGAAAAACATCAGAGCAAATTAACAAGCAAGCTATAGGTGGAACTAATGGTCAAAAAACTCGTTATCATGTATAAGGATGACAAATGACGCGGGTAGAGCGGGGCCCATCCAAACTTGTTACACTCGGGTCTAATTTTATCAGGTTCCAGTCTAGGGACGGGTTCTGATTTTACAGCATGAAAACTGAGATGAGCAGGTCTCGAGTCCAACCATACTTGCCCTGTTGCCATCTGTATTTATGTCACGCCTAAGGCATATAGTATAGTACCCACAAGTTACAACATAACGAATTCCACTATCAGTTACTTTATTTTCATCTCACTTGTGGGACATACCTAACTCATAACCATTTACTATTCTTGGACACCCTTATTTTCATCCAGAAGAATGCTTTGTGCATTATCTCTTTTGACATGCAAAAATCATAGCCGTAGCTATTCGTCATCCTTACAATAGCTATTCATAGTCATGATGTCAATTGACAAGTTCCAAAAAGATTATCATTAACACACCTAGCTCGCACTTTGGTTACTTCATTTTCAAAGAAATGGCAGGGCTATCAAAAAGGTACGTGCAAACTAAAAACCATGTTTGGTTTCATTTCTAGTTCTTAAAGTAGATAAAAAAGTAACTCCAAATATAACGGAGAATGAGTGTTGGTTGGTCCAAATGTTCACTATCAAAAATATCCAAAATCAAAACAAAACATAACCTACCCCTTCTCTCCATATTATTTATATATACAAAATGATAACGCCATTATAAAAACATTCTTTGACATATATAGTAATTGTTGTCTCCTCAAAAAACAATATCAAAATATTTTAAAATTATTTTCAAAAGTTTCCAACCACTACAGAAGCATGACTTGACATTTGCAGTAACTTCTATTTCTACTATGGAACATATCCATTTTTAACACTTCTCAACCATCTCCAAAATTATATCAAACACATCACATTCTCTGATACTCTCTCAGATCCACCGGACCTCAAATTCATTTTTCCAAACCTCCAAAATCAACACAGAAATAACTCCAAACACTTGAGTGTGCAACTTGATTGAGTGCAATCATAAACTGATAGTTACACAAGAGAGTATATCAAAATGCAAAACATATTTAAAGAAACGAAAATCGTCAGATAATCACTATTAGAGAGAGAGAGAGAGGACCATAGACAAATATTACTAAAAGCCTAGACTAAATTAAGAACAACTCGCTTTATTGTTAAACTCCACACATTTACAAAAGAATTCTATTCACATTTTCTTTCTTGTTTTCTCTAAACTTCACTTTTTTATGTTATCTTCTTTCTCTTGCACTATCCTCCTCACTTTATGTTTGATAGAAATATCACTCCTACATTTAGCATCAACAAGGATCAATTATCCCGACTAGTGCCACCACATTAACAACATTAACCAAAATCTGAAAATAATATTATCTACGAAAATTACCTCTACACCAATAAAACATAGTTCTTTTGTCTTGAACTTATGACTTTCATTTTCTTTCTGAGATGTTCAGCATAAACTCTGAAAATTAGTGAGAGTCCTAAAGGAATATTCATATAACCAAGCATATGCATGAACACATACAGTATACATATATGGGAAAGTTTTAAATATCTTTTCTTCTTTTTCTCGAGTGATGCAAAAGAAAGTTGGAATCATCACGAGTTAGGCCCTAGTCATAACCACAGCCTAATTTTATGGGAACATACTTCACTTACAAGTACATGCATCCATGGATGTATCCGTAAATATAAACAACCACATATCCATAAAGATAAGCAAGACCTTATGAGATTTAAATGTTGAAGAATAAACCCATCTAAATCATCCTAATTTAACCACATTAGATGAGCTTAACTTAAAAATACTGAAATTTGAAACTGGGAATAAAAATAAAACTGAACAAGGCCTAATTAATCCAAAAGAAATAGGGTAAATTACGGTTGTTTTCGCGGCATTGGAGACTTACCATAGGTCAAACTTCCCCTTAATCAAGAAAATGGGGGAAAAAGAACACAGACATGAAAGAAGTTAGGTGTGTGTGTGTGTGTATATATATATATATATATAGAGAGAGAGAGAGAGGAAACAATTGATAAAAGATCAAAAAGAAGAAATCAATGAGCAAATATGAAACTTGATTTAGATTCCAGATTAAAAAAAGGCATAATAAAAGAAAATCCAAACACACTTTCTTTCAGAGTGCATTTGAATTAAAAAAAAAATGAGGAATCCTTCCAAATAACTTCATGTAAAATAGATTTAAGATACATAAAATGGTAGAAAATATATTGTTCAAAATAAAAACTTTAAAAACCATATTATTCGAATGAGTTTGATGAATTTAAATATTTAACAAAAATTTATCAGCTCAAACACAAGATTAATAAACAAAATACTCCTTCGAAACTCCAGAAATCAAAGTCACGACAAACGAAAATAAGAAGTTAGAAAGAGAGCAGAAACCAGGTTCTCAAGACTTACACAGGATCTTTGAAAGTAACTGCTCGAAGAAGCGTCGGAGGCCAGAAGACGTCAGCTAATCTTCAGAGGACTTCGGGCCCTCATTCCTCCGCCAATTAAACTTTCTATTGTTGTCATTAATCTAATCACATTCTCGAACATTCGGATATTCGTAGGCTCTATACATATATCGGAAAGTGCGGTGGGTGGTAGCACGTGTAACTCTGAGGCATTGAGGCGTGGTAACTGGCAAGTGGCAACCTCGCTTTGATTCTTCCTGCTATTTACACTTCTACTTCATATCAAACTAGATTCCTCTACGAGCTGCTGTCTTCTGCCAAACATCTCTCTCTCTCTCTCTCTCTCTCTCTCTCTCTCTCAACTTTCAAGCGTTCACTCGTCTCTCTCTAGTCTAGGGTTTCCTCTCTTTACTAGAATTTTGAAAAAGGAAGAACATTCTTCTGCCAACTGCAAATAATAATAATAATAATTTATCGCAACCAAAACCCAATAATTTAATACTCATGTCTCTTGAATTATCTAAAATGGCCCAAGTTATTTTTTTCTTTCACAGATCATCATAATTTTTAATTAATTTATTTTTTTTATTCATACATATCTAACATTAATTTATTTTTTTGATATTAATCAATTATTAATTTTATCTTTTTTTAATTTAATTAATTAAATACAATATAAATTTAAATTATGAACACGCATTTTTAATTAATACACTATTTGTTAACTGAGTGTCTTAGAATGACTAAATTGCATTGTCAAAATGTGTATTTCTTGAAATGGACTCCAGTATATTTATTTCTAACAATCGTATCTTCGCTTGTAATTTTTTTTATGGTTTTAATGTAATTTATTTTCATGTAATATTACAAATGAGTAAATTATCTTCTTATAAAAAAAATAGTAATTTACCCCATGTGTTTTTCAAAATGAAGCAATTTACCTCTTTGCTTAGGAAAGTAAATTGCTTCATTTTAAAAAATATAGGGGGTAAATTGTTTCATTTTAAAAAATAAAGGAGAGGTAAATTGCTGTTTTTTTTTTCTAGAGGTGTAATTTGTTCATTTGTAATATCACATGAGAGTTGCTGACATTTTTTTCTTTTTTTTTAATCAATATATTTCTATTATGCACGTTTACAATTAAAATATTTAGTAGCTTTAATAATTTGTTAATTCTATTTTCTTGCTATATCATTTCATGAACAAATATAAACAGAAAAAAGTCTAAAATATTTCGAGTGTACTTCAACACCGTAATCAATTATTTAATTTTGCAATATATGATAGGAATTTGTTAAAAGGCGTTCTTTTGTTATTTTAAACTGTGAATAATTCATTTATTCCCCCAGCTCTTATGTAAAATATTGGGATAAATGCAATTTATCCCCCTGTGATATAAGAAATGAATAAAAACCCCCTTATAAAAAAATAATTAGCAAATTACCTTCCTGTGTTTTGAGAACTGAAGCAAATCACCTCCTCGCTTAGGGAAGTAAATTGCTTCATTTTGAAAAACACATAGGGGGTAATTTGCTTCATTTTAAAATCACAGGAGGTAATTTGCTAATTATTTTTTCACAGAGAGATTTTTGCTCATTTCTTATATCACATGGAGTAAATTGCATTTATCCCGTAAAATAAAAAACAGTAAATGGAGTCTGTCACATTTAAAACTACCAATGTATTTGTTGAAGCCATGTAATAAGTGGCTGGTAAAACAGCCAGCATCTAAGCTCTGATCCTCACATAATACAGCTTCAGAGAAACAAAAACTCAGTAATAAGAAAGTGAAAAGAGCAACAACTGAAATGGTATTGATTTGGTTGATGCAAATTTCAGAAAAATTGAGCTGAGCCTCCCACAAGTGAAAACTTTGGGGTGTGCTCACTGTATTCCACTATGGCCGTTGGCGGAAGCCGGCCGATGCAGATCTCGTGGACTGTTGAGAAGAGGGGGAAAAGCTCTAACCATCCCCGATGCCTCAACACCTCGTATACCTCTTTTGCAGTCGACACACCCTGCAAGAATTTCAACATCGTGTTAGTAATAGCCAAGACGACATAAGTGAAGACTTTATTGTTGTTGCGTGCATGCTGCCTGAGTTTGCAAAATGCAATTGATTAACAAAGACAAAAATATCATACCTGTAATTTCTGGCCCTGCAACATCTCTGCTTCCAGTTCATCGAAAGACCTCTTCCCACCATTCCTAGCAAAAGCCTCGGCACATCTCCTGTTTCTTCCCCCCACTAGTTACCAATAATAGGTGAAAATCAGCTTATTACATTACTGTCTATTTTACTGAAGAGAATGAAAAATAAAACTTCGCCAAACGATATCCGTTAGAGCCTACTTACAGCAGGTTGTGATTAAATCTGCCACTCCACAACTCTCAAAGAAAGTACTATCTTTGACAGAAGGGAAAAGTAGCTTCGAAAAGGTCTTCATCTCTCGCAAACCAATCCTCATTATTGCAGCCTAGTAAATCATTGTATTAACAATTTTAACGCTACCTACCGGTTGTTGTGGTATAACTTGCACGAGTTTCTTTAGTTTTTACCTTAGTATTGTTCCCCATCTCCAACCCGTCCACGAATCCTGTTTACAGAAGACTCATCCATCAGTCTCAACATGTTAAAACGCACTCAACGGAAGCAAATAGATAAAAACAGGACAAACTAGTATTCACCTGCAGCAATAGCCACAATATTTTTCAGCGTTCCGCATAGTTCAACTCCTTCGACATCTTGGACCTATTTTCACATTCGTTAGATTAGATCCAAAATAAGCTTACTTTTAAAGTAAAGCAATCGAACCATTTTACTTACAGCTGAGACCATAAAGTATGAAGTGTTGAATAGCTGAACCCATTTCTCTGCAGTCTGTTTATCTTTTCGGTATCCAACGGTAGCCTCACTAAATTTCTCCACAGCAATCTGCACAGCCAACAATTTGTTAATCATGGGAAAAGAGATGGAATTCAGGTGCTAGACGATAGGTCGTTGTAACCTCATTGGCGATGTTCGCACCCATCAAAACGCAACAACTGATGCCGAGGTGTTGAGAGATGAGGGAAGAGATCATGCATGGACCTTCCCTCTTGACCTCCATTCCTTTAATAAGGGAGATTGCTTCGGCATCCGTCCTTATCTTTCCGACTAGCCTTTTACAAATGCCCTCCACGAACTGATGGGGCGTAACGAATACTAACATGGTGGCATCCCTGACTACGTACCCCATTAATAATTTGGCCAAGTTAGAAAAACAATAATCACAACAACTACTTTCTAAATTAAAATGTATATATATAGTGAATGAAAAATACCTGCATTTTCAAGATCAGGGTCAGCAACAACATTTTTACCAAGCTTTATGCCGGGCAGATATTTAACATTCTCCTATATATATAATATACAGAAAGAAGAATGCAGGTTTTGTATTATGGTGATGAAGAATATTATTGAAGGAGAGAAAGGAAATTAAGCAGGAATGAAGAACAACAGTACATTAGTTTGGTTGATGAGTTGTGAGAGTTTTTCACCACTCGGCAATATCTCTTCAAAAACCCACATCCTCACTTCATCTATTCCAAAAAATCAGTAATAATAATAAATAAGGATCGAATAAAAACAAATAAAATAAACATTCCAATTACTCAGAAACTACAGGCTACAAGAGAAGGAAAGCACGTGCATCACCAGAAGAATGTTCCTTTTTCTTACATATATTTGCACTTATATTGTTAATAACATTAAAAATTACAAGTGAGAAAATTAAGGATAAGTAAAACCGTGGAAAGAATGAAGCTTGAGGGTGTTGGAAGCAATGAGCTTGGCGGCGACGCTTCCCCAATTGCCACTGCCTACCACCGTCACTCTTGAACTAGCCGGCGTCATTTCAACGGCAACACCACCACCTCCTCCTCCTCCGGCGATGATGAAACAATGGGGAAATGGAGGAAGAGAGGATTAATGGGGAGAAAAAGGAAAATAGGGTGTGAAGAATTAAAGGGCATTGGAGGCGGACAAGACAGACAGAGAGAGGCATCGTGAGCATCATCAATGTGTGTCATCACATGTTAAATCCGGCGGTCTACTCTATATGCATTTTCACCTTAATTCCATATTTTATTACAATTTTTCTTTTTCCACGGCCTTTTCTTGTCTCCTCATATTCTCCGTTTCATCGTATATATATGTCCAAAACCCCATACTCGCATTTTAATCAAATTACAAAATAATATATATATATATATATATTTTTATTGAGGGATGGAAATAGTATAGAATTGTCCGTATGGTGTAATAATATGTATTTATTTTTAGAAAAATATATATTAAAAATGAAAAAAGGAGAATAAGTTGGTCTAAACTCAATAATTAATTATATTAGCCGGCCTACTAAATAATTTGGTTTTGGGCATTTAAAGTACCCTTAATTATTTCACGTATACTCAATTATTTACTTTTCCTAACACACTAAATAATTTTATTTCTCTACCCCTTTGAGAAATATTAGTTAGAACACGATCAGACTCCCCTGAAGATATATATGAATTGATTCCAATGATAATTTATTAAAAAATATTGAAATTTAAGAATAACGATGGCACATGGATTAAGAGGTAATCGGGTCCAAGCCGTTGGGTTGTGATTTTAATTCTAATTGGGCTACTAAAAGTAAGCATTATTCTTTGGGCTGTCTAATCTTAGGCCTTAATTAAAATGGATTTTATCAACCATTATGTGTCTTCGATGGACTGGCCTGAAAACTTAATTAGAAATAATTTTCTGCCGATTTTTTTTCAAAAAATTAGTTTAGTATTTGATCCAACCAAGAACGGAATATACATGTTATGTTATTGAATATTTTTCTTAAACCATACGTCAATCACACCTCAAACATATTACATTTAATTCTATTTCAATCAAACTCAATTTGGATTAAAATTACCCTTGAATGTCAACCAAGAAAAGATTAAAACGAAGATAAATTAAGAAAAAAAATTAAAAATCAATCACCACAAGTTTACAGCATTCGGTACGTGAAATTCGTGGTCAAGCGTTAAACAAGGAACTAAGACCTTCAACCTTAATTATGTTGGTCTATAAAACCCCAATCCCCCCCTTACCTTTTCCTCATTCTTATGTGTTGCAGTATTTCTCTGTAAGTGCTGCAAACTCTATAAGAATCACACCACATTATTTTCATAACACACAAAGAAACCAACTCATCTTTCTTAACTACTACAATGGCACGCCAACTTGTTGCTCTGGCCCTCCTCTTCATCGCCGCCGTGGTTTCCGCCCAATCTCCCTCCGCCGCCCCTTCCTCATCACCTACCACCGCCCCATCAGCGGCGCCTACCAACGCTCCATCAACAGCGCCAGCCCACGCGCCGGCTGAAGGCCCATCAGCAGCTTCCGGCCCAGCAGCAGCATTCGGCCCAGCTACCGCCGGCGCCCCCGAGGCAGGGCCTGCTGCAGCTCCCACCTCCGGAGTCTCATCCCCATCCGCCTCCCCCGCGGAAGGCCCATCAGCCACCCTTGCTCCCGCCAGCGAGGAGAGCGTTGCCGTTCCCACCTCTGCCCCCACCCCCGCCCTTGCCCCTGCCCCTTCCCCTGCCTCCGATGCTGCTGATGCACCCGGACCTGTAGCTGACGCACCAAGCAACGGCGCCGCCAGTTTGAAGATCTCCGCAGCAGTGTGCGCCGCCGCTGCCGCCGGATTCTTCTTTTAAACTTTCGATGAGTTCGTTTCTATGAATCATCTACTCGGGAGAAAGATATACATAAAGAGTATCGATCCCAGAATTCATTTGTTATTATTGGTAACTATGAAGAGTTATTTGGGGGATCGATCACGATTTTGAGCTCTAATGTAACTAATCGTATGTACAGTCGCACGAAATTATTATTTAATTAATTTATTCATGGCAACAATTCCAAAGTGGGCCGAATTTCCTTTTCCTTTTTTAATAATCAAAGAGTGGCCCAGTTAAATAGAGTTGGGCGGCCCATTACATGAACTATTCTCCGGTTGCCTTTCATACAGCTCATTACGGGAAAAAAGCATGTCACGTGTACTAAAAAGAGTGATTAAAAAACAAATAAAAAGGATCACGTGCATCGTATGTTATTACAGCTTCTTTGAGGTACCCGTCGCAGCAGGAAATCCAGATACAACCCCATCTCCAATCAGATGAACCCACGTGGACTGAGTTCCTCATCTTGTTCGTACAAGACTACGCGAATACGACAACTACTGAGGGAATCACTCACTCACTCACTCCCAGAAAAAGGTTCAACACTTTTTCTTTTTCCCCCACAATCCCATCACAGTTGCTCACTTTTTTCACTTTTCCTCTCTCTGTCTGTGGCGGTGTTTATGCTGCAGATCCCAGATTCATTATTGTTTCTTTCTGATATTTCGTATCTGATCCAAGATTTACTTCGTGCACAGCAACGAAACGACTCCACCAATGAACAATAAACGACGCCCAAACCCAAAGGATCCCAAATCAAGAACCACGCCCAAGAAACCCAAATTCCTCAGCCTCAGCCTCCAGTTCCCGCCGCAGGAGATCAGAAGCTTGACTGAAATGAGACACAGCTCCGCCACCCCTGCTACGTCTACCAACTCCCACCAGCTCGACTTATTCCCACTCCAGCCGGACAATCAAGTAGAAGACCGAGAGAGCCTGCACGAACACGAAAACGTAGCCTATTTCTTCTCTGCCGCGGACGGCGGGGCCACCACCCTCACCGGCCTACTCGACACCGCCACCGTGTCTAATTCCACCCACACCAGTATCGATGATAGTTCCAGGTAATCGTGAGACAAGAGGTGAGGAACATACTTGTTAGAATTACGCGGAGACAAATTAAAACTTTGAGAGCAATAACTACGTAGGGAGAACAATTTTACCTGAGTACAAAGAAAAGTTTCATTCTTTTCCTGGATCTTTCTGGTTTCAGGCCGGATGAATTATCGCCGTCGGCGTCGTTAACGTACGTTTGCCGGAGACAGGACAGCGAGGCGCTGGTAAAGAACGCGCTGAGGAGTAGAGAGAGGGAATCGAGCGAGGAGAAGTGGGTGTGTTACTCGGAGGTTGTTGAGAGGAAGGTGAAGGAGGAGGAAGTGACGAGCTCGGTGGTGGATCTATGGCGGGGGAGTACTGAGATACAAAGGCTGTCGCTGAAGCTGGACTATGAGGAGATCCTCAACGCTTGGTCTGATAAAGGGCCGCTCTATATCTGCGTTGCAGAGAGTTCGCACATCGTCCCGCATCATTTTCATGAGATTATATCCAATGATGTAAGATTTTCCGGCCACTTCTTAATATCACCTTTTTTTTTTTAATAATGTATTTTACATTAAACTATATTGTCATGTCTACTTGAACATCTATATTTAAATCTATAATCAGTCACGTGTGAGTAAATAAATGGTTGTTTATGATGGGATTGACAATGAAGCATGAATTATATATAAGGACTAATGATTATAATATATAGGTAATGAACAAATAATTAAAAGAGATGAAATTGTGGATGCAGGGTGCAAGATACATAACAAACATGAATAATTGATAGTTGAAGGTTGGGTTTGAAATTGTACACGAGTCTTGGACCCTACCTCACCTTTTTAAGTGGATTTAACCCTTTTTTTTCTGGCAGGGCCCCTCACCCATTGCCGATTGAATTTTCTTTTTAAAATTTAGATTGTATCTTCTATTTCTTTTAATATATATACGTACAAAATCTTTTTTAAATATAATATAGAAATTTTTGTATGCATGCGTGCAGCGTATATATTAAATGGAATAGAAAATTTTGTGGCTGCCAAACTCACCAACTCCGCCCCGCCCTCTCTTTCCTTCCACTTGATTAATGTCACTTCCTCCAACTTATTGGTTTCTATAACAATTTAAGAGGTCATAGCTTTATATGTATATATTGATGGTATGGTATGATGATGATGATGATGATAATGTTGTATTGTATTGCAGGGGGGGAGCAAGGAAAGCAGTGCAGTTCCGGAGATTGAAAAAGGAGAGATGAGGGGGATGGGGGGAAGGGAAGCGAGTATGTTGAGGTACAAGGCCAAGAGGGAGAATAGGCTCTTCTCTAAGAAAATACGCTATCAAGTTAGAAAGATTAATGCTGAGAAACGCCCTCGTCTCAAGGTGCATTCATTTTTGAAGATTTTTTACCCGTAACTAGGTTTGGCCTAATCAAATCAATCACAGAGCAAGTAGGATATATTTATAATATGTGATTGATCATTTTTTTTTTTAATGATACACTGATCACGCAATAAGTGTAATACACTGGCATCTGGTTGATTCAGGTCTAATCGAACCAAGTTCGGACTAGAATTTTCCATACCAATTCATACGATGCTCTAATTATATCATGATCCCTCCTGACATGGGTATTATTATATTTGCAGGGTAGGTTTGTGAAGAGAAGTTGAGCTCTATTTACATATATGCTATGCTCAACAGCCTCAACTTTACCAACCATACCAAACTATATATCATTAATTAGTATGCATTTTTGTTTTTGCCAAGTGTAAAAGGCGATGTTAAGTGTAAAAAAATATTTCCAATTCCGTGTATGCAAATATATTTAGTTATTACGTAATTCTAAATTTGTTGCCTCCTTCAGCACTGTTAATCGACCAGACTCTGAAAGATTAGGCCATCAGTCCAAACTACCAGCCCAAAATTAAATTTTGCAAGTTTTGGTGGGTTCACGTGAACTTGCTACCTTACACCAACAATAGGCCTAAAGAAATGGTTACGTACTGAAAATACCGACACTCAAGGTGACCAAACTTAAGTTCTTTGAGGGAACATCCCAATTATGGTATGAGTTTAGAATTTCTTAGGTTTTGTGTTCGAATTTGAGTGCATACATTAAAAAAAGTTGGTTATGAAACTTAATAAAATAGCTCATGCTCTTCCCTGCTCTTATATATGAATTTAAAACTAACAAAATCAATTGTCTAATATTAATTAAAAGTTGAGTAATTAAGCTCCATAAACAGCATGGTTGCACGTTTGCCGATCTATATATCATGAAAATTAATCGAGCAGTACCATTAATTAATTCTTCGTAATTAACAAAACAACACAGATTACAATGGAAAAAATGACCCTAACTCCAATCCCTTCAAACAACGAGATATATAATTGGAAAGAATTAATTATATGTCGTAATTTTAATTGAAGTAATTCCGTGAACTACCTGCTAGGTCAGCAAAATTGGAAATTATTTCTTGATTTCTGTAATAATAAAGAAAGTATTTCCCCAACTTTCTTTCCATTGAAGCTGCTGTAGATAATTAGGGTTTCATAAAGTTAGTTTTCACAAGAGAGAGAGAGAGAGAGAGTTACCTGGATTATATATTGAGAAGGTAGGTAGAGAGGCAGAGAAGTAAAAATTGGTTGACAGAAGATGAGAGAGCACAAGCCTAATCATACACATCATATTTCGGAATTGTGTATGCTTAGTTGTGCTCTCTATCTTCTGTCAACTACTAGAAGTTAAGTTGATCAGAAGAAGTCGTCAGAAACCCCAACATTCAGATCATCCAAACACGTCCTTAACAACCTGCAAATTGATTAAGAGGAAAGAATCGAACAAGAAAAATATAATAAACATGTGTATGAATGATGATTAAGGTGGCCATATATATTCTACTTGTAAACAAGAAATTAAAACACAAGAACAAGGCTTTGTTTGATTCACCGGGGGTCCGGCCGTCGTATTTAAGGATTGGAAAAAACGTGTGCAACCCTGGAGAAGAGTACGTCGATGTCAATCACATCATCATCACTATAAATATTTGATATTACCTCTATATATATCTCCGGACAATGTCTGTCTACCTCTAACCTAGAGTAATTGATTATATGGTGAATTATAATGTCCTCCTCTAAAGTTTTTTATAATTTAAAAATTATAAATATTCTCTAAGGTTTGTAATTTTTAATCAATAACCTGAAATGATCCATTTTGTTTTTAATATTTTTTTTGAATTGTTGAAAAACCAGTCGAGACAAATTTTATTATTGCTCTTCTGTGTAAAAACTGTAAAAATCTCTCTCTAAGCATTTTTGTCCAAACAACTTTAAAAAAAAATTCAATTGCATAAGGGTATTTTGGTCAGTTCACCTATAACAACGGATGGAAATAGATTATTTGTTAGACGTCTATAAACCTTAAGAGATATTTATACTTTTTAAAATAATGAAAAAGCATCGATAATTATATTAAATCTTAAGAAAAATCATTATAATTCAGCCTTGATTATAAATATCAGAGATTGATTACGCAATGTTAATCGTTAGATCTTTCCATGCAGTCGCTGTCTTACTCCTCAGTGCTCTACGCTTGTCTACTTTACATTTGCCACTGCTTCAACTTCTTCATTTTACCTATTCAAACTTTATCAAATTCTAATTAATTAAATAATTCATTATATGGATATTTCTAAAAGGGCTAAAGACAATTTACCCATGTGTTATTGAAAAGTTCAATTTACCCCATATAAAAAAACAAAGTGCAGAAAACCCCTTTATATTTTTAAAAATGATGCAATGGCTAAAATTAAATTTAATGAATGGTTCAGATTTAATCATAGTTTATATATATTATTATTTATTATATACATATATATATTATTTATATATTTATATATACATATACATATATATTACTGTAACATATATATATATTGCAGAGCAACCACCGCAGCCGCCGATGCACGCCCCCAGCCACCCGCCGGCCCCAGCGCCCAGCCCCCAACCCCCGTTCCCCGGCCCCAGCTCGCCGCAGTTTCTCGTCCCCTTTCCCCCACAGCCCCCGCTCCCCGTCGAAACCCGCCGCCGCCGCCGCCGCCCCCGCTCCTCGTCCCCCGACTCCTGCCTCATCAGCCCCCCGCTGCAACCCTCCCACCCGCCGCCCCTAGCTCCCCCGCCCCCAACCCTTCCTCCCCATTCTCTCTCTCTCTCTCTCTCTCTCTCTATCTATCTATAGATATATTGTATATATATACTTATATAAATAAATATATGTAATTAAAATTATATAACTTTTTAAAAAATATATAAAATTATATATAAATATATTTATATTTTAATATATTTATATTTTAATATATTTATAAATAAATATTGATGAGATCTGAATTATTCATCTAAATGATTCAGATCTAACGATTTTAAAATAAGGGTAAAAATATAATTTTATAAAGTAAAAATAAAAAATAAAAAATAACGCGTGAAATGCACCAGTCGAGTGGAGGGAGTAAATTGCATCATTTTAAGAGTATAGGGGGGTGTTTTGCACTTTGTTTTTTCATAGGAGGATAAATTGAACTTTTCCAATAACACAGGGGGTAAATTGTATTTTACCCATTTCTAAAATAATTTACTATTTTTTAAAATCTTTAAGATGATGATGTAAGAGATATATAAAGCGACTTTATAATTTCGTATACTATTCTTTTACACATAAATATGAAACGTCATGTTGTTTGGATTTTCCTTACTTTGCAAATAAATAAATCTAGTGACAAATTGGTCTTTACGCCTAATGGTTTTGTAACGATGACTTGTCAAACAAATATTATAATATAAAAGAATGACAAAAGATTCATACCCAAGCTTTATAATTTTTTTTAAATTATTCATAAATTTTATCTTTTTATATATTAATTGCTCTCCAGTTAAGTTTTGTAATTTATTTTAAATTATACATAAGTTTCTTTTTTTATACATTTCCCCCTCGATTATTTTAATTACACTAATATCATGTTCAATTGTATATTGTATTCGCTTACATTTTAAAATTATAATATATCTTTTTTATTTAAAAAAGAATACGTATTAATTAACTTATATGCCACCAAAATATGACATGAAAGTGTAATAGAAGGCCCATACCAATAATCACACAAACTCTCTAATTGATGATATAATTGTATTAAGATTTTCTTTAAATTATGATGAATAATCAGCTAGTGCATACAGGGCAATATCTGTAGATTTACATTTAAACTGTTATATGCGTAATTAATGTTTATAATTTGCTTTAAAATGCGTCAAGCTGTTTTTGATATATTTATAAATTTTTAAAATTAATCTATTTATAATAATGATATAATTCTTAATAAATAAATATATTTGAACTTAAATGAAATTAATAGAGAAACTATTAATTATCAAAACTTCAAAAGCTTTTGTTGAAAATTAAAAAGAAAAATGACCAAACGGGGCTTCTCCCATTGCTTTTGCTTGAGTGGTGGGAGATTGATGCTTATTTTGGACTCCAATTACTCCAACTATTCGTACCACTACCATTAATTCAATTTTGAAAAGGATAATTCATAACCAACCATTGTGTGATAATAAATAGATCAATATTCATATTTTAGTGGAGTTTCAATTTCGCCAACTGAGATTATGTCTTATTGACATAAAGACACACTCATCACCCTCCCTCCAAATAAATAAATATATTAAAGATAGTCGACCGAAGATGGTGAAATGCTCGACACATAATTTCCAAAAAAAAAAAAAAAATTGAATCCGAATAAAAGTTCCGAGTTGATTCCTTATTTATATATAGTAGAATGCAACTAAATTCTTTAAGTCGTTAATTAAAGAAATATTATTTTACTCGTAAAAAGCTTTGTTTTTAACCAACCTAAGCAAGACCCAAGTGGGAAATATTTAGACATTTTTAGCTTTCTATATTCTTTGATTCCTTCAACTTTACATTTTAATAGGCATGCGCATGATGACTCCTATCATATTTAATGAGTGAAAGAGTACCCCCACCCATCAATAATTTTAAGATTACGAGTTCGAATGTTATGTATTTATCTCATTTTTATGAGTTTATTGTAATTAATTTTATTATTTTTTTAGTTATATTAATGTATAAAATAAACCAACTTATTTATATTCTGAGTAATTATATCCAAAAAAGTACCTCATCGTCTGTTCCCAAGTCAAAATTAAAAAATATTAAAAAAAACAACTTGGTAAATTGACAAAAAGAAATTAAATATAAATGAAGAATTTGTACAATAATATTTCACAAATTCATAATAAACTAATTCGAAATGACTTGGACAAGGCATCAGCTTGAATTAAATATGCCCGATGCCGACAAGGGTTATGATGATCATACTAAAAACAAAAGAGTCCCCTTCCTAATTAAGCCATATTAATAATTCATCATCACAAATTATTAATATAGTTAGATGAAGCACCCAAAAAACCTCTACTATACCAACTTGATTAATTAATTAATAATTAACTTATTAATTACACCCTAATGGTCCGATACGGAGATCCGATGATTTGGGTCCGGGCCAACCCGAGTAGCTTCCTCTCTTTGATGGCTGGATCCTCCAACATCAGAACCTTGTCCTTGTCTTTAACCCCAACCATATGCAAGTGTTCTTCGTCTTCCCTTTCTTTCCCCTTGAACAATAGCCTTTGCTCCTCCGCCTCCAAATTTGTTAATATTGACAATACCATTTTCAATTCCCCTAAAAAAAATAAAAATAATAATCAGACGAGCGTATGTAAATACGTGTGAATTTGTAAATATTTTACAACAATGACGAAGAATAATTAATTAAAAAGATACGTACCAAATGTTGAGGTTGATTGGATTGATATGTCGTGCCATTTTGAGACCGTGGAGACTCTAATTGTGATCACTCCTTCGTCGGAGTTCTCTTTGCATTCTCTCTTTTGGACAAGCATGCCTCCTGGCCGAAGTTCCCATTTGATCTCACCGGTGGTTGTGGTCGTGGCATTGGTGGCACCGCCACCGCCACCGCCGCCGCCTAGCTTGGAGCTGCTTCTTGAGAACCTCTTTGGCCTTAACTTGATCATTTTGGTCACTTTTTGCTTTTGTGAAATTCCTGTATTTTGAGTTAGTAGTAAGGGGGGAAACAATTATATAGGAGGCAGGGGCCCGTATGGGGACAAAATATCTCAACATTAAAATATAAGCCGCCTTAGCTTTACTTAATCTTATATTAATTAATCTTGTAATAACATTAATCAACACAAAATTAATTTATTAATTTGAAGAGCCATTGAGATTGTGACACATGGGACAATATGGGAGGACTTCTTTCTGCTGATTTTATGGGGGCCAATGCACATGGGGGGTATGATACACCCTCATATATACCTTCATTAACGGGCATAAATCTATCACATCACACGAAATTCCTTGATCATTCGTTTTTAAGAATTATTAACCCAAACAATTTTAAGAAACACGTACATTGAAAATGGAACCATGAATCCCAAATCAACGGAATATATGTTTGGGGCTAGGGATGGGCACAAGTGTTGTTTGTCGTTACTTAGGTTTACTTGTCATATTATTTTATTTAATAATGTAATAAAATTAGGTAGAAGTTGTGTATATATATTTAAATTTGGGTGGTTGGCTAATCCTCGGGGTATCTAACCATGTGCAGGTGGAGGTGAAAGAACTTATATTTATAGATTAATATTGCAGCTGTACGTAACATTTAATCTTATGAATTAACCCGTATGTTTTTAATTACCTTAATTAAATGTTTGGTATCACACGGAATTGGAAGGTGGTCCGTTTTAATCATCCAATAACTGTCTTTAAAGCAACAACAATTGGATAACTTAAATTTGTTTCCACTTTGGTCGTCAGATGACTATCATTTATTTATTTTTGGTTTAGGTTATAAATTAATGATTATGCTTTAATGTTCGGATTGGTGGTTTACAGCTAGTCCCTTTTTTCTTTTCTTTTTCGAACCCTCTTTTTAATTTTTAATTTATATTCTTTTGATTAATATTAGAAACACGGTTAGGATATTTAGATAAGGTATTTGATTATTTCAAGAACGCGGTTAGGACATTCCTTATTATTAGTATATACAACATATATTGGGTAATTTCAAACAATTATTATAATACAAAATTAGGCAAATTATTTTTGGTGAGTTAGGGAATTCTCTTTTGTTTAATGTTAATATCTAACTATGATTAACATATATTAAGAAACCAAACAAGAAAAAAAAATAATAATAATAAAGGAAGAAAGAAGAAGAAGAAGGTTGAGAAGAGTCATGTGTTAGAAGTGACAGACCCACATGTAGGAGTAATGATTGATTAGTCGAAATGTGGTAAGGACCCCCCCATACTAACTTGTCTCAATAAAGGGGTTGCAATTTGGGGCTCAAAACATTGGGGGCACAAAACGATGTCGGCCAGTGATTTCTCATGCATTTTTATTCTAATTACACCAATTAAAATTATTCAAATATTATTATAATTATGTAATTATCGTTTCTATTTGATATAAATAAAATTTGGTAGATCCAACACGTACCCAGCCCCAAAATGAATGGGACGATCCAAAGTCACAGGCCCATAACCTCGCCAGCCCAAAACCCAAAGCACAAGGGGTTAGCAGCCACGAAGCAGCCAGCAAGGTCAAGGGTTGCCACACCCTCATCTGACATGGATCGATGCACGGGCTCCGAGAAAAGCGTGATGAGGAGTTGGACGTCCTTATCTGCAACTACCCCACGTAAGTTGAGGGGATTATCCTAACCGTCCAGGAGCCACCGCTTGCTTGCCTGCCTTCTCATTGTCCTCACCACGACAGACTTCTCATCCTAGGAGAACTCTTCCGCCTATAAATATAAGATCCTTACCCTAAACAGATAGCGTATTTTAAGATCTACATACTACATACTCATTTTATGCTACACCTAACACGACTTTATTTTTCATTCTTTTTGTGCTTTTGATTTATTTTCTTCTCCCAACAAATTACTAATTTGAGTGTTGGAGTGTTAACGTCTTTTTTGCAGGTCCACTTTTATGCGTAATTCAGTATTTGGATTGGGACCCTCCCAGCCAAGGTCATCTTCCTGACTGAGTAGATTTTGCTCACGTCACTATTTTAAAAAAAAATAAAAGGCCCACTTTTTGCATCATACCATTTTTAAAATATATATATATATATATATATATATATATATAAGAAACCAATTCAATCAAATGCCAAAATTTTGATTTGTGGTGATTAATGTAAACGATTTACATAATATATGATGTGTATGCTATTATTTTGAAGTGGAGGATCCTCACACCTTAATTAGATTTGTTCATGATCAAATCCATGTTATATATATATCACTTTGATTAACTAATGTAGAAATCCCTTGATTTTAAGCACCCGAATCCAAGCACATGTGTATGATATAAGACAGAAATTAATTAAATATAATAAACTGGGCAATATATGTCTATATGTGGCAATTATTAGGAGTACAAGAAATCTTTCTGCAAAAATAAATCTTTAAGAACTATAATTTAATCATCTAAATTATTAATTCCCTACTATCAAATCCATACCATTAGTTATTTAACAATAAAGGTTTAAGGAAAGATCCAAATAAATAAAATATTTAAATTTCAAGAATGAATTAAAATCCTCGAATCGGCTGGTTATATACGATCTTATCAAGATTATGTATATCGGAATATACTTATAATTAGATAGTGGTGGTGATTAATAAGTAGAGATACAGTCTGTAATCTGATGGAGAAGATAGTTTGTGATCCTTGTAAGATTTAGGGTGGGAATGGGATCCCATCAAAACATACTTGTAATTTTAATTTTTAATACTAACAACTTGCTGCACTGCATCATCAAACACTTCATAAGAATCATAACCCAACCTCATCAATAAAATAATCCCAATCTTAATATATTCTAATATTTTTCAAAATAAATGAGGTTGTCATTGTATTTTCATCCTATAGCAAATAAAGGGGATTTAGATAATATCTGGTCTGAATTTCAAATACTTTTCTTATTTAAAATTTGTGTTCTTCTTAAAACTTATAGAATTTCAAGTTGCTTTTGCTTCCCCCCCCCAAAAAAAAATATATATCGTGAAGGGGTTGGAGAAAATTTAGGTTAAATCCGGAACTCTTTCCGCAAGAGAGAGAGAGAGAGAGAGAGAGAGAGAGAGAGAGAGGTGATTCGATTCAATCACGTTGACCTCCTCACAGGTTAGACAAAATACACAAGCAGTTCATGACTTTTGTAAAATTATAAATACATGTTTTGAGGTTATAGTTGTAATTACAACTACATGTTCGATTAAAAGATAAAATTTACGCAAAAGTCTCATGAAAAATTTACAGTAATACTCTTTAAAAAATATAGTTGTAATTTTATAAAAGATAAAGTGTGTTTATGTATTTTGACATAATTTTAAAAAATGTCAATCTAATTTACCTTTAAATGAATCCAAATACTAAGATTCGACCCGAATACAAGGTGTTAACGGCCCTCAGATCTGTTGTTGGATTTTTATCTCTCTCATCCATCATAGACTTGACCCAACAAGACGAATTGAGGAAAGGAAGTCCTATAAAGCCCATTCCTCCAACGCCCGGCCCAAGACAGATGAATTATTTATGGCCCACTACCAAGAAAAGTCGTCCGGAACGGCGTCGTTTGGTATGTCAGAGTCTCCTGCTGCATTCGTGGTGTAGAATACATTCCCATTTCAGTGGTCATGGCATTTGAGTGGCTGTGAGAAATCCAGCACCAGTTGTTAAAAAGAACTCCCAGAAACCCTTCAAGTTCAATCATAAAGCTCAATTCTTGTTCTCTTCTGCAAGGTATGATTGATCTCTGCTAATTCTTCAGTAACTAGAAACGCAGAAGCAGCATTGCAGGCTGCAACTCTTGATTGCTCTTCGCTTTCTGTTGTTTGATCTTGATAGCTAGAATCATTTTCTATATTATAGTAAATTCTGATATGACTCCTCGATTTTCGGTGGAGTACTCAATCTTGAAGTTGTGCTTTCATTTGTGAAATTCTCTGGGCTCAATATGCAAGCTCTGACCATTTGGCCTTCAGCAAGTGAGTCTTGGCACTCCTGTGTGATACCTCAGGTGGATTTAGAATCATGTTCTTGTAGTAGTTTGGTTAAATGTGGAGAGAGAAGGAAAAGATTGGAATTTGGCCGTATTCCCTGCCATGGTCTATTCTATTCATCAAGCTATTTCAGGGGTTTTAGAGGTGGTACTAGCCTTGTAGGGCGAAACAACTGTGAGTTGAAATGTAAGTTTTTTTCTTTGTGCCCCCGAAGCACGGGTAATCTCTTATCCAACCCGAAAAAAGATTGGCTTGGTGCGGCTTTTGCTTTGGCATGGGCCTTGGAGGAACCCACAATTGGAAAAGATGTCTCCAAGGAAGAATTAGACCACTTGAGTGACTCTCCGGAGGATAGAGATGCTGCCGAAATCGCTTGTCTTCAACTGGATGAAGTAAAGGAGAGTGATTCACGTGCAAATAATGATGGAGATGACGACGATGATAATAATCATGAAGAAGATGATGTTGATGAGCAGAAGGGTGGAAGTGATCATGGAGAAGAAGTTCAAAATGTGAATAGTCGGAGGATTGATGTTCGTGCACTGGCATGGAGATTGCACTCAGCCAAAACTGCAGATGATGTGGAAGAAGTTCTCAAGGAGAAGCGAAAACTTCCACTTCAGGTGTATTCTACGATAATTAGAGGCTTTGGCAAAGACAAGAGGCTAGAATCAGCAATGGCTCTCTTTGAGTGGCTTAAGAGAAAGAGCAAAGAGACTGATGATAGTCCTCTCAGGCCCAACATTTTTATATATAACAGTCTTTTGGGAGCAATGAAGCAAGCTGAAAATTTTGATGTTGTTGATGAAGTAATAAATGATATGGCTATAGAAGGGGTGCTTCCTAATATTGTGACATACAACACTTTAATGGGCATTTACATAGAACAAGGAAGAGAAGTCAAGGCTCTCCAACTTTTTGAGGAGATGCCAACCAAAGGTGTATCTCCATCTCCTGCTTCTTATTCTACTGTCTTATTCGCTTATCGTAGAATGGAAGATGGATTTGGAGCTTTGACGTTCTTTCTTGAGATAAGAAACAAATACCAAAAAGGTGAAATTGGGAAAGATGATGATGAAGACTGGGAGCATGAGTTTGCCAAGCTAGAAAACTTCACTATTCGTATCTGCTACCAAGTGATGAGACGTTGGCTTGTGACGAGTGAGAGCCTAAGCACTGAGGTATTGAGACTGCTGAAAGAGATGGATAAGGCTGGCTTGCAGCCGGGTCGTGCAGAACATGAGCGTCTAATATGGGCATGTACACGCGAAGAACATTATGTTGTAGCTAAGGAATTGTATGCTAGGATAAGAGAAATGGACCGTGAAATAAGCTTATCTGTTTGCAATCATGTCATTTGGCTAATGGGAAAAGCAAAGAAGTGGTGGGCTGCTTTAGAAATTTACGAGGACTTGTTGGATAAAGGACCAGAACCAAATAACATGTCATATGAATTGATTGTCTCTCATTTTAATATACTGCTGACTGCAGCTCGGAAAAAGGGAATTTGGAGATGGGGTGTGAGGTTGCTCAACAAGATGGAAGAGAAAGGCCTTAAACCCGGCAGCAGAGAATGGAATTCTGTTCTTGTTGCTTGTTCCAAGGCTTCAGAAACCTCAGCTGCTATTGAGATATTCAAGAGAATGGTCGAACAAGGTGAGAAACCCACAATAATCTCGTATGGGGCATTGCTTAGTGCTCTTGAGAAAGGGAAACTTTATGATGAAGCCCTTCAGGTCTGGAAACATATGATGAAAGTGGGTGTCCGGCCAAATTTGTATGCCTACACAATCATGGCTTCACTATATGCTGTCCAAGGAAAATTTGACAATGTGGATTCCATCATTCAGGAAATGGTAACTGTTGGTATCGAGCCAACCGTGGTCACATTCAATGCAATAATCAGCAGTTGTGCTCGAAATAATCTGGGAAGTGTGGCGTATGAATGGTTCCAGCGCATGAAACTTCAAAACATAACCCCCAATGAGGTTACTTATGAAATGTTGATTGAGGCTCTGGCAAATGACGGTAAACCAAGGCTTGCTTATGAGTTGCATCTAAGGGCTCGCAATGAGGGCCTTGTGCTTTCTAGTAAGGCCTATGATGCCGTGATCCAATCTTCAGAAACATATGGTGCAACCATAGACATTAGCTCTTTAGGCCCTCGGCCACCAGAAAGAAAGAAAAAAGTGCAGATCAGGAAAAATTTGTCAGAGTTCTGTAATTTAGCTGGTGTTCCCAGGAGAAGTAAACCATTTGATAGAAGAGAAATTTATACGCCACAGAGTGAAGAGTTACATAGGTGAATCCCATACTTTTTCAGGATGTTTTATGTCAATATAAGATGTAGTTTACTATTTGCAATTACCATGCTTCACCTGCAAAATCACTTTGCCTTAGAGCAAAGCAAGTCTGTCTCTTTGTTCAAAGTTTTGTCCTCTAGCATTCTTGATTATATAATTTGTGGGACAACACAGAAACAGAGCGTCGGCTGATCGTCCGAGTTTCCATGTAAATAGTTCCATTGTATATTTTTTCACTTCTGTTGGTGGATGTCTTAGACAAATCGACTGCAACATCTTATCAAGATTCCGCCTTTGTTGGTTTAAAAAGCGCACACACACACACACACGTTTGTATGTCTGGTTTAATACAGCAATTGGGTCGGATTAGTTTTCGTATATTGAGTTAGTAACATGTTGATGTAAAGAAAAAGTTAAACAATAATTGCGTTATTGATGTGACTCTGCGGCTGGTTGCTTGGTTGGTAGACCAAACTCAGATTCTTGATTAATTAACCAGTAGTTTTTTCATTTGCTCATTCATAAATAAGTTAGCAGAAGTAAATATATTAAATTGTTTCTTACAACCATGGCAATATAATAATAATCGCGGGAATCTATGTCATTTTTCTGAATACTTTTGTCGGAATTTACAGCGTGGTATGGCCGGATTTTGGAGTAAGAAGCCGGACTCCTTTGCTTTTCATTTTAAAACAAGACTTCGAATGACTAGAAAAGTCCATAACGTTGGGAAAAATAAGGAAAACAACATAGAAAAAAGGGAAGCTCGCAAGGCACAGAACTACTCTAATCCTGTAACCCAGAAAAAAAAAAAAGAAAAGAAAAAAGAACTACTCTATCCACAGATCTGAGGCTTTCACGGGTCATCAACTGTTTGCTCATCTATTTAGACAAAAACCCAGATTAAATTGCATTATCAATTCTGTTCTTACAATATTGATACTCTTAGAAAGCCTCAAACTTTTCCGAGTAAAGAAAACAAAGTGAACTACAAGACAGAAAACCCACCAGCCTGTCGGTGTATTTGGTGGGCATCAGGTGCTGGAAGTCGAGTTCAGTGAGAAAAAAGCTGTCTTTTGTATTTGTTTTTAACTATTTTCTTTTCGGTGCTGAGCCATTTGAAGAATTTGGTTGATTGTTGGATGGGTTTGTGGTGATTGAGCTGAAAATCCAAGAAAGAAAGAATGGAACCTCCCAAGGGGTTATGGGCTTCTCTGTGGAACTTCATCTTTTTCTTGCCTTTCTTCATTGGCCTTCTCATTCTTGGCTTCATTAAAGGTTTTCTTTGCTGCCCTTCTGTCTATCTTCTATTCTGTATTATTTTCTTTTATTTCATTCTTTTCTGTATTCTTGCTTCTCCTTTGTGTTTGTTATCATTTCCTGACAAGCTTGTCTTGTCTTCTCTGACACAAAGTTAATCCTGTCTTGCTGCTTGACTGTTAAATCGTCTCTGCATACCTGTTGAATAAGACTGAATGGTGATTTCTATGTTCGGAAACATTACAGTATTAAGCTTAAAATCTATACTAAGATTGGGAAAATTGTAAGTATGTTTGACAGAAAATGAATTATTGAACATATGCATCTCGAAACGCCGAGTTGAGATTTTGAATTATTGAAATGGAGTCCTTGCCGTTCTCTCTCTCAATAATTTGGAGGTTATTGTTTGATTAAGAAGTGTGGCTTTTTCCATTCAACATTGTCTCGACTTCAGGATTCTAACATTTGTGTTGAAGTTAGTCAAGTTGTTACTATGATGCCCTGTTGTATTCTTTCAGAAGAGTGATTGAGGCAATGGCTGCATAAGACTGTAATGCATCACCATTGCATTCAGTTAAATCAATTCATAAGTATCATTATGTTCATACATGGGAATCGAATATTTTCCGCTGAACTTCTCACTGTTTGTTTCAGGTATCATTATGTTCCCGGTGATATTTCTGATAATGACTGTCGCACTTTCAGTGATAATATTGGGTCTTTGGCCTATACACTGTTTCTATACGTATTACTGCATTTTGAGGTGTGTTCTTGAGCCTTCTGTGATACTCATTTCAACAAATTGAACTATTTGTCATCTAAGTGAGATGCCTTCTGTTTCTTGCAATGGCAGCACAAAGCAATTTGGTCCAGCTTTGAAGCTCATTCTTAGCATTTGTATTGCTGCCGTCTTAATTTCATGGCCCCCGGTTGGAATTGCATGTAGCATTTTATGTGGTGCAGCATACGGCTTGCTTGCACCAATATTTGCTACTTTTCAGGCAGTCGACGAAGGGAAGACCAACAAATTCTATCACTGCATTTGCGTATGTAACCTGTACCAAGTATAAGCTTATTACATTTCCGTTTATTTTAGTGACTTAGAAAATCTGGTTCTTGTTCCACCATGCTTACAGGATGGAACTTGGAGCGCTGTCAAAGGGAGCTTCACTATAGTTAGGGACTTTTTGGATGTTTGTTACCATTCTTACTTCTCAATTATGGATGATATACGGCGTCAAGGGCCTCCTGAAGGAAAATATTACGAAATCCGGTATGTTTTTCTGTGTGCCATCAGAGCCATCTGTTTGTGCCTTCTCAGTTAGTCGACTCATCAGAAATTGGATTTAAGGTTCTAGTATTGTAAGAATTACTATGCTATCAAAATATTCTCCATGAATAGATCTTTTGACGTCAACTGTAGGGTCGTTTCATCTGTGATAAATGTGCCTTTTGCGTCAATGGAGTTCTATTGCAAGTTGGGTATTTGATTAAACTAATCAGCATAGCAAAATGTAGCAGCTTATGTTTTGGTATTGTTGCAACTGCATGTCATGCATTGACTCCTTAAATCAAAAGAGTGCTCGAAGTTTTTCGAGTCGTCTCTGTTATATTTGAATCAAGAGTAGCACAAGCTCTATTATTTTGAGAATGCTTGGTTTTATCAACAAGTTACAGTTCTGACTTCAGATGAATTTGGTGCTAATGGAGAACAAAGTTCAAGAACAGCTGGTTGATGTTCGGAAGTCGACTATTCGCTTATCTCGACCTTGAAAATGCTGTTGGTTCTCATAGCATTCTCACTAAATTCCTGCTTTGTACTGCAGATTGTTATATGTTCCGCTTGCCCTTATTGCCGGAATACTGGGTTCAATCGTTGACCTTCCCGTGATCTCAGTTATTGCCCTGTGTAAGAGCCCCTACATGCTCTTCAAGGGGTGGCATCGCTTGTTTCATGATTGTATCGGTCGTGAAGGGCCATTCTTGGAGACGATATGCGTGCCATTTGCAGGACTTGCTATTTTACTCTGGCCATTGGCCGTTGTGGGAGCAGTTTTGGGCTCCATAGTGTCAAGTATCTTCTTGGGAGCTTATGCAGCCGTGATTGTCTATCAGGTGAACTTTGCCATTTCTTACCTCTTTGAAACCCGATCATTTAAATTGAAGAAACGGGACAAAATTCTGTTCTTGTTTTTATCAGTTTTCCGAACACTACTAGTTCTACTAAAATCCTATAGTTGGCTTCTGAGTGTAGGAGAGCTCTTTCTGGTTTGGACTTTGCTATATTATTGCTTCGTTGTCTATATACGACGAATATAGCAACGATGTTCTTGACCTGCCTGAAGGATCCTGCTATCCCAGGTTCTAACTTCTGCTCTCTCCCCCCTTCTGTGTGTCTGTTATATTTATACATCCACAATCAACTGTAATATGCACAGGAAAGTTACCTCTCTTATTTGCCGTGTTTCTACAGGCCACGTTACAGAAAGAAGGCCCCGTCACGAACTACCTCTCGTTCCGTTTCTTTCTCAAGGCCCAGCTCTTTCAAGAATCCACCCACTCGCACGAATTCACTCAACGCACCTATGCTTGAGTTGAAACCCCTGGAGGTACATTTTTGGTCAGAGTAATGGGTACAGTTAATAATATCTACTTTTGAGTAAGTGCTGATGTTCGCGAACGCATTGTTTTATAGTTAGCCGATGCGTTGTTGAAGGAGTGTCAGCGGCATGGGGAAGTTATGGCGTTGGAAGGGATAATAACACTGAAAGATATTGAAGACGCCAAGAGTAAAAGAGACAGAGGCAGAGTGATAAGCGTAGGTTTGCCTGCTTATTGCCTTCTTCAGACACTTTTACGTTCGGCTAAAGCCAACTCTACTGGTATATTGCTAGGTAAGTGGCAAGTTTGCATCTTCTGTTCTTATTGCTGCTGAGAGATGTCCGAAAGAACGCTGGTATAACATGTTGTCGTCTCATTGATCCAGGCGACAGTGTCACTGAAATAACGTCTTCGAATAGGCCTAAAGATACGTTCTTTGAGTGGTTTCTGAATCCACTCTTGATCATTAAAGATCAGATTAAAGCCAGCAACCTTTCTGAGACGGAGGAGCAATACCTGGGGAAGTTAGTTTTATTGAGCGGTGATCCCGCGAGATTGAAGAACTCAAATATCGGTCCAGAACCTGAATCTGAGCTTAGACGAGCGGAGCTTGATGCTTTAGCTCGAAGGTGAAGATGATAGTTTATCGATTCAGATTATTGAAAAGTTGACGACCATTGTATTGTTATTGTACTGTCTCTTTCTGATTTTCATTCTATTGCTTATTTTCTGTCTCCAGACTTCAAGGGATCACTAAATCAATATCAAGATATCCAACATTTAGACGCCGGTTTGAGAGTAGCATGAAAAACATCTTGGAAGAGCTTGCTAAGAAGAACGGTGGTGGCGAGAAATCTGGCAGCACTGAACCTCAATCAGTGCCGAGATCAAAAAGCATGTTTGCCCGTGTTTTCAGCCAGAAGTCTTTTAAAAGCAGAACAAACAGCAACGGTCCTGATCAGAAGGCTGAAACGTGCGAAAGAGACGTGGAAATCACATAAACAGGTGCAATTCATTGTTGTATGGTTTGCAGCTTATATGACTCATATAGCCTCTGTAGATCTCCCTAATGGAACAAACAAGCACAATTTGAATTTGAAAACGAAGAAATTTAAACCAGTTTTGAAAATTACTGATACTACATCTCAGACAATGTTCTTGTTCAAAATGGGCTGGGAGAGAATAACTGGTACAGAAAGATTGGAGGGAGAGAGAGAGAGAGAGATGAGTTCTACTCGTTCTTCCTCGAGTCTTTGAGCTGTCCTCTCTTCCTGATTCCGAGGCAGAACTTGAGACGCCAAGCATCAATTACGGACTCAGGCAAAGAACTCGCCAGAGCCCACAAGAGCGAATGAGGCCAGTAAGGGGTGCACCGAGGTTCATAGCCTATCCAGCGCAGAGCTGCACGAGCATAACCATCTGTTGATGGAACAAAGAAGGATGACCTTCTGATTGATGCCATCTTCGTTGCAACGTACAACGGTACCTACAGATGATGATGAATCAGATCCCCCCATATTCACACTTAAACTGAACAGATCAACAAATGCAGCAATGCAATTGATGTCATGTAGTAGCAGTAGCAGAAAGGTTCTTCACTGATATATTTGCACAACCACAGTATGAATTGATTGCAAATATAAAGAAGAACAAGATCCAAATAACAATTTCCGACATACTGCATTAATCCGAATGATAACTTTGCACTGCTCAGGCTCAACAGAAGTGTGAAAATGTTGCTCCCATCAAACAACACACGACATACAACGAGGAGATACAACGTTGACATAAAATTATTCGCAAGCAATTCAGCCAACCACGAAACAATATACTGATTATCATTCTGAATGCAGGAATTTACCTGACACTGCACATCAATCCCACTCTTCTTGTACTCCACATAGAGGCATCTTGAGAACTGATCAACATACCTGAAAGCCCCCACCAAACTCAGTTAGTATCATCATTTTGTGAACTAAAAAAATAATCCCAATCTACCTACAAATCTCACTCAATTTAGTCATAAAACAAGAACGCGCCCGTCTTCAAGCTACGTATAAAGTAAGTAAATTTCAAGAATTCAATTCCAACAATAAAATTTAACAGTAAATATGCCACCATTAGCAAGCAATGCTAGCAAACAGTCAGCCCAGTTCCAGCATCAAGCAAAAAGGAGACGATAACTGGAAAACAACCAAGCTGAGAATCATTAATTTTGAAAGAAGCCATTCGTTCAGCTCTTCAGCTCAATTCAGTGAGCTAAGTAATTAACCATTAGAAACAAATATAGCGCCAATCAAACTCAAAACTCTACTTGATCAAACCTCGTCCGGATCAGCTCATTAAACAAGAAAATCAAGCTCAAACACAACCTCAACTCAAAGAAAACAGCAAAACAAACAAGCAACAACATAGAAAGCATAAGAAGAGAAACAGATTGACAAGAAATACTCACGCTTTGGTAGCAGCATAAACAGAGTAAAGCGGATCAGAAGGAATCACAATAGCAGCACCAGACCCAATATTGACAATCGCCCCTTTTTTCCTCTTCACCATCCCGGGCAAAACAGCTTGAGTAACTTTTGTAGTACCCTCGACATTGACCTTAATCAGATCACTCAATAGCTTCTCATCCACTTCATGCAAGTATCTCGCATAAGGATAAGACACGCCGACATTGTTAATCAACACCCCGACATCCAACCCTTCGATAGCCTCCTTAATCCTGGAAACTCCGTCGTCCAAATCGCCAGAAAAGTCCACCACCACATTCTTGATCTGGGTCGACCCGTGTTTGGATTTAATGGATTCTGAGACATCCTTAAGCTTATCCGGGTTTCTACCAACTAGAACTAAGTTGAGCCCTTTCCTCGCCAGCTGAAAAGCGAAGGCTTTCCCGATGCCATCAGTAGGGCCGGTGATTAAAGCCCATGACCCGTATTTCTTGAGGTTTTTCCCGGGTCGGAGGAAATTGACATAGACCCATTTGAGAATCGAGAGAGAGAGCTTGAGGATTGATAAGAAGCCGAGCGAGAGGAAGGCGAGAAGCCATGCTGGCTGAGATTTGAGCTGCTCGAAGATGCAGTCCGCCATGAGTGAGCGATGAATCTGAGATGTGGTTTAAGCCAGGGTTATATAAGTGCTACAAGTTGAAAATACGTTCATCATGATAATATTTAAAAAACGAGTATAATAAAAAGTGCTATTAAATTAAAAATAACAAATGCGATATTATTAACAGTCAATAGCTTCTTAAATAGTAATAATTTGAATATTCACAAATTATAAGATGTAGCGAGAGTGTTTTCTCCCGAAACGAAAACTTAATTATTTTTTATGTTAAATGAAATTAAAAAGAATACTCATCCTGGGATGAAATTAATTTTTTACTAAACTCTAAATAAATGAAATGTGATGTATACATTAATGACATTGGGTAGCGTTAAGAATAATTGATGGATAATAATATGGGGTGGTGAGAGCAGTTGGCCGGCATTTATTACCAATAATAAAAGGAATTGCAGGCATAGGTTGGGAATTGAAGGTTAGGTGTTGGAGTTTTCATGAGACGGTTGAAGCAGACGACCTGTAAATTAGGCAGCCCACCGCCCCCTCTCCCTATTAGCTCATCCATATGACGCTCTTCCACCCTATCAAGGGAAATGACCAATTTATTCATTTGTGAAAAAAATAAAAAATAAAAAATAATAATTTACCTTCTTGTGTTTTAATAAATAGAGTAAAATATTCTTTTACGGTCAGTAGTGCACAACACGTACCCCCAGTGACATGTTTTTAACTGTTAAAATTTTTATTTAATTTGTATATATTTAATATATATATGTGTTATTTTTCTTTTTCTTCTTTTTCTCTGGTTTCATACTCTCTCCAATCACGTACCTTAACAGTCTAAGTAGTTAGTTTCTTAGTTGTTTGATGTCGGCTAGTAGCCAGTCTTCTATAGTACGTAGCTGGGTGCATCCTTTTCCTAACTCCACTTTCGTCAGACTGCCGCAATCGCTCCCCTTGCACCCCGCCACCCCCTTTTTCCTCCCCCGGCGCTCCCTGCCTCCATCCCCGTTTGGAGCACTGCCTCCTCCTTCTCCTCCTCTTTTTCCCCATCTACCCCCTCCCCAATATCTCTTTGCCGTTGCACCTTTCCTTTCCTCTCCAACCCATCGCCGCCCGCTCCCCTCTTCCCTACTAGCACCCACCTCCCTTCTCCCCTCTCTCTCTCTCTCTCTCTCTCTATATATATATATATATATATATAAGTTACATAAAATTATAATTTTAGTTATTTTTTATTTAAATCTAAACTGTTGATTTATTAGTTAAATTTGGACCTTAATTTGATAAGATACAGCGATTTTTAAATAAGAGCATAAATATCATTTTAAATTTTAAATTTAAATAAAAAAAAAGCACGCACATGTCATTCACGTAACACGTCAAGAGCTTTTTTGCTCTATTTCTAAAAACACAAGGGAATAATATGTTGCTTCAGGAGGGGGGGTTATAAATTGCTCATTTCCCTTAATATTTGGGGGTAAATTGCAATTAACCCTTAATAAATCTAACAAATATAGACACTATAGAATTCTTTCTATATATTAATAGTGTAATAAAAAGAATTGATATATTAAAATGTCAATATATTGGTAATGAAATCATATACCATGATAACCAGATCATTTTCGTTAGGGATAAGTACATTGTCCTCCCTTGAGGTTTGGTATAATTACATATAAATTTTCTGTAGTTTGAAAATTACATCTAGCACTTGTGCTATTTAGTTCTATTTATCAATTAGATTCATCCGTTAATCAAAATCCACAAAATTTGTAAATATTAACAAATAAATTATATGAAAATTCATATTTACTCTCAATTGACTTATTACTAATTGATTACAGGTCAAACAAATATTTTCTAACCAAACTACCATATAAGGATGAAGATATATATATTTTCACATGCATTTGCGTGTGAAAAAATATAAAGGTAGTTTGATCATGATTATTAGATATAATTTTTTAAATTATAGAAGATCTATGTATAATTATACAAAATTTTAGAAGATGACAATATAATTACGCTTTCTGATTAATCTATGTTGTCTAGGATTTTAGTGACAAATCGTCCAATTAACTAGAGCTTATATCAGGAATAATTTATGCGTTGATTGTTTCGTTTTGAAATTTAGGCACGTAATGGTCCGCTCCCTTTCAATTCATGTGACAGACAAATACATTGTTTGTGAGATGAAACTAAGATTTGTGTGTGGGTCATGCATAACGTGTTTTCAATATAGTGGTTTCTTTTTTAGGGTTAACAAGTAACTAAAGATTTGCCTTTGCACATGTAAGTATTCGGGTCCACAAATTGATTTTTTTCACTAATTGGCCGTGAGTATTTAAATGGAAAAGAGGCAAACAACTTTATGTCATATTATAAATAAGTAAATTATTATCTTATGAATATTTTTTAATAATTTATCTTTATGTGTTTTTTAAAATAAAACAATTTATCTTTCTGCATTTTTTAAGTAAATTACTTTATCTTAAAAATACAGAGAGGTAAATTACTAAAAAAAAAGTTTAGAAGGAGGAGGATAATTTACTCATTTACAATATCACAAAGGGGCAAATTATATTAAACCCGTATTTAAATTTATTAAATAGATATTGGGTCATACTCGACGTCAATTGTGACAAATGAACATATGCAATTTATAACCTCCAAGCATTGTATCTTTGATGAGATGTTTCTTTTAAAAATAAAGCGATGAGGTTTTGATTAAAACAGACAATACCTCATACAACAGTGCGTTGATTGTATCGCACGTTGCATATTTGAAGTTGTCAGTGAGAACAAAACTATGTTCCTATTCTACCACTTGTCTAAAGCAGCTCATAATGTTGGGACGCATCTCATATTAATTATAAACAAAGAGTTTATTAGGTGGTTTATAAGCTTTGAAAACTCATACATGACAGTGTTGACTTGAATGCAAGATCTAGCAAAATGTCTTTTAAGGATAATCCTAAAAATTTTCGATTAAAAAGAATAAAATATGGCAAAATACAAGGCATCAATTGCATCACACTTTATAAAAAATATAAGGGGAAATTGCAATTAACCTACATGTGGTATAGGAAATAAGTAAATAGACCCCTTTAAAAAAAAGTAATACCACTTTACCCCCCACAATTTGTAAAAAATGTGCAAAACACCCCTTTTATTTGAGTGGTGTAGTGCACGTTCTCGATATGCTAATTTGCTTAATTTTTAACTGTAAAATGATTTTTATGTTATTGATTATAAATCATTATATTTTATATATATATATAATCGATTCAGATCTATAAATAAATTGATGATTTATATCTTTTTTGATTGAGATCAATGGTTTATATTTGATATACAAATCAACGATTCACATCCATTTAAGTTAGATCAATGACTCAATAGATATAATGTGTATATAAAATATATATACACATTTTATATATAATATATACAAACAATATATTAAAAGAAAATAGAAAAATGGGTGGGAAAAGGGGGTGGTGGTGCAGGTGGGGGAGGGGAAAAGGGGCAGCCGTACGCCGTGGGGGGTTGAGGCAGAAATGCGGGGAGCGATGTGGAGGCGGTGCAGGTGGGGGGGGGAAAAAGGGTGGCAGCGCGGAGACGGAGATGCGGGGAGCGACGACGAGAGGCGGTGGGAGGCAAAGGTCGAGAGTCGACACGGAGTGGAGGCGGAACAATCGGAACGACTACAGGCGAGGGGGGTGGGGTATAGGAGGAAGACGACATGGTTTTATGTTTTTCTTTTTATTATTTATTATTTATATTTTGTAAATTATATATATATATATATATATTATGTGAAAATAATTTTTGAACCATTGATTAAAATAATAAGATCTTGGTCATAAATTTAAGTAAGATTTGATCTAATCATGGAGATTAAATCTGGACCATCAATTTATATTAAACAAGATCTAATGGTTGTGAATTAAAAATAAAAAGTAAAAAATTGTAAAAAAGAGAGAATTTGCACGTGCACTACACCTTGCGCGGGAATGGGGTATTTTGCATATTTTTTTAAAATTAAAAGGAGTAAATTTGGTGTTATTTTTTTCATAGGGGCCTATTTGCCTATTTCATGTACCATAAGTAGATAAATTGCAATTTGTTGCAAATATAAGTCTTTAGGATCATTTGCAATTTACCTACATGCGATGCACAAAATAGACAAACACCCCATAGTGAAAAATAAACTCCAATTTACGTTCCTCAATTTTTAAAAAAATATATAAAATACCCATCCACGAGCGGAATATTGCACACGTGAATTTTTCTATTTTGTTTCACAACGATTGAATCTTATTTGCACACACGAATTTTTACAATAATTTATATAATAATTTTATTAAGCACAAAATATTGTAAAAATTGGTTTTCCCTTATCTATATCTATACTAATATAAAAAGAAAACCCCTCCACACTTACAAACAACGGTTAATGAAAAATATCATCCAACCGATAATATAACTTATTTATTTAACTTTCAAATTTTTATAATTAATTGTTAAAATAGTTTAGTTTCTTTAATTTTTAATATGATATATTAATTTATATTTTATTCTTATTTATAATAATATATTTTAAAGTATGAAATAATATTTATATATGATCGTAGGACGACTTGCCGCATTGAATAATAATTAAAAATGAAAAGAATGGAAAAAGCGGAGAAAGAACCAAAGGAATACTCATCCGTCGAAGCAAAAGAAGCGACTTTAGTAGATATTGGAGAAAATTTGATAGGAAATACAGAAGAAGATACGGCATATCTGATGGACCCCACAAGCAGTAGTGCACTACCAGCACAAACTGAAAAAGAAGTCTATAGCAGTGCCACAACTGTAGACAGCACCGCACCGCAGCAGCAGAGACGTTATGCTAACACTCATTTGGCTATACACACACTAATTTCGCTCTCTAGGGTTTCTGCTCATAATGGGAACTTACGAAGACGATAGCCGGACGACGCCGTACCCGGACGACGAGACGGAGGCGGAGGAACAGAAGCGAGGTTTTCTAATCCCTGTTCCGCTTTCGGAGGATGCGTTGATTGAGAGGATGGAGAATGTAGTGCTAAAATCTGAAGAAAATCACGAAAACATTGTTAATGATGATGGAAACAAGGACGTCGGAGGAGTCGAGAACAACGGATTGCTGCCGCTGCGACCGTACGCCGGGGATTGCCCTCACTACGTGCGAACTGGCACGTGTAAGTTTGGACTGAACTGTAGGTATAATCACCCAGTCAAGAAGACTCAGCAGGTAATTTAGGAGTTCTGAAATGTTTTCTTCTTCTTCTTCTTTTTTTTTTTTTTGGATATTTCTGAAAACGTTAATATTGTTTTTGTCATTTTTTCAGAAATGTTTAATGGTATTTTTGTGTTTGTTGGAAGTTTCTTAAAACTAGGGACTCGGATTGTGACAACTTTGGCACGATTACATGCAAGGTAAATAGTTTCAACTTTTCTGGTTTCTGAAAAATGCAACGCTGAAGATCGGTCCATGACGTTTTGTTTCTTAATCTGAAAGCTACAGTTTGTAGATAGTTTCACTGTTGCATGCTAAGGTGGCATACTTGGCCAAAACACTGTTGTTGATCATTCTCTGGTATAATTTTCCCGCTAATACTTAGGTTTCAGTAGTTGTAAATTTCTAAAACTATACAACTTTTCACTGAAAACTTTTTTGTATTCATTAACATTTAACACGGTTCACCACTATTTTCTGAGCTTTATTCTAGTATGATCTTCACAAAGTTTAGGGATGTGCATTCTGAATTTGGATATGAAATGTGTGTTGGAAAATGGGGAAGGTATTGCTCTTTGCTGTGATTTTGTAATGCTTATATCATGCTATTAATATCTGGTGATTGTTTTAAGTATTCTGAGTTACAAGTTATTCTTCGAGACCGTCCGTTTTATATTAGGTATCCCTAGTCTTCACTTGCACAAATTGCCTTTGAATCTGCTTGGGTTTGTCTTTGCAGTACTTCTCAACTGCAGGAGGGTGCAAGTATGGAAAATCTTGTAGATATGGCCATCCTGGTGAAGAATCGGAAAATACTGTTCCAGAGCTAAACTTTTTGGGTTTGCCTATGCGTCTGGTAATGCTAAGAATTATATATTTTGCGGTGGTAGTATCAACATGTTTTTGTGCTTCTATTGGTTCCCTTACTTGTACTTAATGCATTTGTAATTATCCCCCCTATGTTTCTCTGTGTTCTCAGTACACATATTGTTTGGACGTGTGTCCGAGGAGCTTTTTACAAAGATATGTATGTTGTGATTTTTAATTAGGGTGAGAAGGAGTGTCCATACTACATGCGCAATGGTTCCTGTGGATATGGATCTCGTTGTGTTTATCATCATCCGGAGCCTACTTCTGTGGCAGGAAAGAAATCTCCCAATGCAACGGATGAAAAATTTGGGGAACCAGTAATCAGTCTTTCAGAAAATAGCAATGGTGGTTCTCTGCATCAGTCAGGAGCATCAAGACCATATCAAGCACCCTGGTCTTCATACAAATCATCTCACAATGTTGGTCCCTATTCAGCAAACCACTCATCTACTCAATGGATTGGTGAACAATCAGAACATAATGGGCCTCAGGTAATTGCAAGTCTCCCAAACCAGGCCGTGCCTTCACTTTCTATTCCCCACCAATGTTACTCTGAATCATTTGCATCAAACTTCTTCATTTCTCTTTCTTTGACTGGATTCACCTAAAATATCCGTAGATCACAATCTTGCTGGATTTCAATTGTTGTAATCTATCATAAGTCACACTTTTATACCAATGTTAAATATATTTGACATGCCAATTTAGCGACTGTTTTCCCTTTTCTTTTGATATCTTCATGACAAATACAATTTAATAGATGGTAAAGGTGAATACCCACTTGCTTTTGTTTCTATAAATAGGGTTGAAATCAATGCTGGCCCTTATGGTTGCTGCTGTTTCTGTGTTAACAATACATTGTAGATGTGAGTGTTCCGTTGTGGTTATGTGTGGCACCAGATTTCCCCATTCACTACCACTCTCTCTCTTGTCTACACTATCTTTTGTGTTTGAATGTCCGACCCCGCTGTTTGAGAAAAATTAATTGTCACCACATTGCATACATCACTCTGATACATTAATCCTGATTTACTCAGGGTTCAAACTATCCCCATCAAGGAAGAAATTCTTATACAACTCCAACTGCCAATGGTTGTGTGAGAAAAATAGACGTCTCTATGCAAGTTGATGAATTCCCTGAACGACCAGGTCAGCCTGACTGTGATTACTTCATGAAAACTGGAGATTGCAAATTCAAGTCTACATGTCGGTTTCACCACCCCAAGAATCGGACACCTAAGGTAGAAGAATGTATTCTTAATGAGAATGGCCTGCCACTGAGACCTGTAAGCTAATATTATCTTCTCTTGCACCTTGAAGTTCTTTAAATATGTCTTTTTGTACCTTTGCTTCTGTAGTTTTGGCCTAAACGTGCCATTTGAGGTTTAGAGCTGTCAGGAGACCAGTAACAACAGCAGTATTATCCTTTCCTTTATTTTCCTTTTTTTTCACAATTAATTTATTTATTGGGTGTCGTGTGGTGGTGGGGAAGCAGCCTCTGTGGACATTTATTTGGGTAAAGTATCAAAAGGCAAGCGTCGACGGTATAACTTTGAAAGGCTCTACTATTGCATAATTTTGTTCTATTGAAATAAAAGGAATCTTGTGTACAATTGCTTCCCTTAAAAAAGTTCGGTGTCCTTCATGAGCTAAGGGAGCACAATAAAATCCTCAAAAGTAGAAGAAATTTCTTGGATCTTTCATGGTTTGGAGTCAAATGTGCTAAATCAAAAAAGTGTATGCTTCAAAGCAGTAGAATTTGGCGTTGGAATTCTGGACCTGGCAGCTCATTATTACATGAGAACATGGATCAGGAGCATCCTCAGATTCTTAAAGCAATTCGGATGTGAAAGAAATATCTTGCATGTGCTTGTTGGAATATTGTAGATTCTGGTATTGGTATCATGAGGTTTGAACCTGTCTTCCGAACATGACCCCGAGCGGTGGCCAGGGCATGTTAGTCATTCATCGAATTGACAGGAAAAATGTTCCAATAAGTTCTGAGGGCATTGTTGGCTGTGAAACAGAGGAACTTTATAACTAAGTGGTCTGATTTCCATGAAATGTTTGGATAATATTGTTGTTTTTCCTTTTTCTTTCTTTCTCTCCTTTTGCCTTTTCCAATTAGCCCCTCATTGTGTTTAACCCTTGTACAGGGTAGAAGCATTTGCAGGCATTATGAGCGTCACGGTCTTTGCAAGTTTGGACGTGCATGCCTGTTTGACCACCCAGCAACCCATGGATTGCCAGCATATCCAGAATGGCCCACTTCAGGGTCTGCTGTAGGCTGTGATGGTGGTGGCTGGGATTATTAAATTCACAAGCCAGGTGTGGAGTCTGTTGTTTCTGTGTATTTAGGCTTCGATAACTAATCAAACTTATTTACAAGGAAGCGTTTTTGGTGACATATACTTCTAGTTAAAGAATTATAACTATTTGGCATCAACTTTTCCACGATTGTCTCAAACTTATCATATCCCAAACCTAAGATGGTCAGATTAAAGGACATTTTTGCAGCTGCTATTGTCTAGTGCAAGGAAATCAAAGTTGCAAGTGCTAGCATGGTACTTTAGCTTCATGCCCAGAGAAACAGAGAGGTACGAATTAGATCATTGTCTTGATGTCATACCATGGTATCAGTTTATAATGCATGTGATCTAGATCATCATCTAAGAATAGTTGTGGAAATAAACATGACTTGCACTTTAAAATGCTTTTCACAGTTCCCCCGAAACATACACTCGGGGATAAGTATAGAAATCCGACGAACTTATGTAACAGATGCCATTACAGAAGAAATTAAAAATTGCAGCTGCCTGTCATTCCTCAACTCTTAGTTGGATGTGCCCAATTTGAACTCTACATTTTCCCAAGCCATGTTTCCCATCCAAACTGCACTGGGATTTCAGAAACAGCAAAGCCACTTTTTCTGCATGGATATTTGCAGACCCATTTTAATGAAACTGTAAAAGTTATAGTGAAGAAGATAGTTTTTTAGTGGAATTGGTTCAGAATGGATAACCTTGTTGGGATACTCATTAGACGAGTTTTGCTGAGGCATACTGTCGAAACTTTGCTGCGGCGCAGCAGCTGCAGCCGTGCCGTTAGCTTTCTTTTCATCTCTGGCCTTGGCAAAAATCACTGTAAATCCATCAGCTGAGGCAGGATTATTAACGTCCCACTCGCCAAATTTCGGCAGTGGCCGACCTTTCTCGTGCTGTGGACAGAAAAGGTAATTGTTTTATGTACGAGAGATCGAACCCTTCAGTCATCTTAAATTTTTTGCAAAGAATGAGGGCCATGACGTGCATATTAGTGGGAAGTTTTTATCAAACTCTAGTGTTACATCAATATGTAATTATCATTCATATCTTTTACTAGTTAAAATATATATGATGTAATTAAGTTGTAATTTAAAAGTGAAAATGCACACCATGTTGCATCAATTGCACCTAAACCCAGCTCTAGATTTAGACAGTGAAACTACAATTGCTTGAATGAAATCCAAGTGTTGTTGCTAAACAGGTACAAGGCAGAATCATGGTTAAATCCAGATTGGATACAAGTTCGTGTTCAATTCATCTGAATGCACGCAATCCATATTATAGATTTAAGTTGATAAGATTAGGCAATTTCCCACCCCCAAACAACTAGCAGGACACCATTAAGGATGGTATTTAATTGGGGTTTCATTCACATTTTCAAAAGAATTATGTAGGAAAGCTAGCATTGTGTTATTGAGCTGAGTGGCATGCATATGCAATAGTAAAATTTCAGACATCAAAATTATGCTATGCGAATATGATATTCTTGATGTGTTATCCCAAATAACTATGTGCATTAAAATTATAATTCTTATCTAATGTTTTATTTTATATTTGATATTATGCAAAAAATGGGATCATGGAGAAGGGGATGGGAGGGTTTGCAGGTTGGGGGGAATAGATCTAAGAAATCAAAGAAATGAAAAGTAATAACCTCAGGACTGACATTCCTAGAATAATACTTTGCTATTGCAAACACCAACAACACAAGATCATGATGATAATTGAACAAAAAAGGGAATTAAAATCTTAAATAAATAAAGATTTAGGAGAGAAGAATGAAGAAAGGGAAAGGGAAAGGGAGAAAACTTACAGACGTCATGAAAGATGGCAGGTATTTGGCCTGAATGGAGGAGACAAATGAATGAGAGAGATTAGAGAGTATTGAGAATATTTGTGAACGGGTCTTAAGGGGAGGGAGAAGAAGAAGAAGAAGAAGAAGAGGCTCACAACACATAAATTATTATAATTATAATTATAATTATAATAATAAAAACAACAAGAAGCTAATCCTAATCTATTAATGGATTAGGACAACCATCTTATACTAATCTAAAAATTTCTTACTAGTTCCACCTAACTCTTAATTACTATTTATATTCATATATATCATTTCACTACATATATATTAAATCATTATTATTAATTAGGGGTTGCTTTTGGGTTTTTTTTATCCTGCAGAAGTCCTTAAAATGGAGATAAAATTCCCAAAGCAAGAGTTTTAAGTAGTCTTTAATAAGTTTGGATATAAGAGGATAGAATCAGAAAACAAAGAGATGTTCACATTCCAGCCCTTGCACTTCCTCTTCCCCCAACACCACAATAATCTAATCTTCTAATACAATTTTTAATGTAATTCACTTTCATCGACACAATATTTATCCATCTGAATCTCCTTTTCTTCCTAAAACTCAAATGAAAACTAAGAAAATTTAAATAAAATATTTGATCCCTCAAACTAAATCCACATTTTCAAACTTCAACTTCTCAAGAATATTATTTTATTTATCTTTCTTTATACAAATATCATTAATTATGGATAATTCTAACTTATATTTTTATTTGCATCGTCAATTTATTTAATAAGTAACATTAGTTATTGTTCTTTTTTTATTAATATAAGTCGACGTGGCACGTCGCATATAATCAATAATATTTTATGTTTAAAATATATTATATTATAAATGAAAAATAATATATATAAACCAATATATTATATTTAAAAAAATAAATAAATAAAGAAAAAAAAAACCAATTTATGAGTATTATTGAATGTAGGACTATGGTTCCGCCAGGGCAATTGTTTCCGGCGCCCATGCATCGGAGGTCCAGGCACAACAAGTGGAGCTCAAGGCGAAGTCCACCACCACCCCCAAGACCTTCCAAATCTACCGATGGAACCCCGACTCACTCCAGAAGCCCCAGCTCCAGGACTATGAGATTGATCTAAAGGACTGCGGCCCAATGGTTCACGACGCCTTAATCAAGATCAAGAACGACATCTACCCAAAACTAATCTTCCGCCGATCCTGAGGGAATCTGCGGTTCGTGCAATATGAACATCGACGGGCGGAAGGGGTTAGCCTGTCTGATGAAAATATCATATGTTCGTGGTTAAGGATTTGGTGGTGGATATGACGAATTTTTATAATCAGTACAAGTCGATCGAGCAGTGGCTGAAGAGGAAGAATCCACCTTCGACGGCGTCGAGGAGATTCTGCAGAGCAAGGAGGATAGGAAGAAGCTTGATGGGATGTATGAATGTATTGTGTGTGCCTGCTGTAGCACTTCCTGCCCCAGCTACTGGTGCTTATTTGGGTCCTGCCGCGCTTTTGCACGCCAATAGGTAATTCTTCTTGCGATTGTCTGGCTGGGATTCTTGGGTGATGGTTGTTATCATGTTCCATAGGGATGAAACTAGGAAAACTGTGGCTGATTTTGTGTGGTAGTTTATGAAAGTATACTAAAATTTGTGATTGTAATTTTTGATTGGGAGTTTGGAAAGCATGCAGGTCTGTTATTTCTATGCTCAACTGTGTGTGTGTGTGTTTTTTTTTTTTTCTGTGAATGCAGATGGATAATGGACAGTCGTGATGAATATACCAAAGAGCGTCTTGATGCCATAAACGACGACATTCAAGCTGTATCGTTGCCATACTATTTTGAATTGTGCTAAAGCTTGTCCGAAGGGGCTGAATCCTGGGATGCAAATTCAGAACATCAAGAAACTTGAGCTTACAAATTAAAATTCTTTCAAGACCCAAAAAATACACTGATTGATTGTATGTAGGAATTGCTTTAATGATTGAGACAGAGTTCCCAGGGTGAGAAAAGTGTGATCTCTGATTGTAACTTTTGCAAATTCTATAAGATTTGTACCTTAGAAATTAGAGTTTTCGTCCCTTTTCATTTAGGAAAAAATGGTTCAGCTCGCATTTAGCATGTCATCTGATGTGCCACCCAGAAATAGATGGAGAACCAGATGTCTCTAGTTTCGTATCATTATGCAGGATTTTCTTGGCTGCCAATGGGTTATAACATATTCGTGATTGTGTTCAGTGATGAAATTTTATTCGTAATTTGAATGGGATTACTTTTGCCCACTCGCTTGTTACAAAATGTTATGTTGATAAGGAAAAATAGAGTACGATGATTCTTACAAATCGTTGTAAGAGAGCAAAACTTCAGTGTGTGGCCACATGCTTTCTGCGTGCCTTAGTGCAGAAAAAACTCGTCTAATTATCTAAAGGATTTAACCTACATCCGTGTGATCAGTATGATCCTATTCTTATTCCTATTGTAACTCAGCATGCTAATTCTTAATATCACCACAGTTTATGGATGACCTGACAACATAGGTTCCCTATATGATAGTATCCTGTATATATACATACGTATGGGCTCATATCTATGCAGTTGGTATAGGTTCAATTTGTTGAATGTACAACTTCAAAGAGTTTCCTGCACAAGTGTAGAGAATCAGGGATATTAATCAACCTGATAGTAGTACCATCAAACGCCACCACACCCCATCAAAACATCATGTTCTCGAAGCAAACAAGGTTAACTGTTGCTTGTCTAATGATTCTTGTGGTCTTTAATCAGCTGCTGTCTCAAGTTATTGGAGCAACTGCTCGACTCCCCTTCCTTGTAAATCCTCAGACCATTCAATCATCTCAATACATTACTGTTACAGGTCAGTACTCAAGTTAACTCCCATTTTCTCATCTCTTCAAATTGGTTTGAGTTCCACAGCTTTGAGATCTAAACTTAACCTAAGACAACATGCTGGGTTCTTCATGATTTCATCTTAGGTTGTAACAATGACTGTGATATAGCCTGCTGTTATTGTGATATCAGAAAACAGCCACCACTTTGCATCCGGTGCTGCGAAGAAGAGCCTTGACACTCAGCACAAGAATAAGCAGTGTTAAGTTTTATTGTAACATACAAAACCACCCAAATTGGGTTTGTCTCCAAAAGCTAGTATTTTTTTCCTGAAGTTTTCCATTGTATTTATTATCTTACTCTAGAATACATATACTACATGGAAACAAATGGCAACTATGTAATAGAATTTATATCGATAGCAACTATAAGTTCTTGGAAGATCCTGCTTTCCATAAGAAAAATGGTATGGCTTAATCTTGAGCAGTCACCTGATTAGAAAACTAATGTTTCCTTGATAGTCCAAGAAACACAGCAGCAGATGAGATTTGAACTCTAAGATCAGCAATATCAACATCATGACCACCTTCCACCAAACCCCATCGATCAACCTGTAAATCCTCTTCCAGCCTAATCAACTCAATAGCCTGCTCGATATTCAACCGACCATGAAACATTCCAATTGCAATGATCAAAGAGTGAGCAGCTGCAGCAATTGCATCAATTGCAGCCAGTTCACAGTCATCCGTCTTCCTAAGAAGGTTCTCGACGGCCTTAACCAGACCCTCCTCCTGCTTTCCACCAAAGAAACTGGTATACACGAGAGGCTTAAAGCCAAATTCTGATTCCACCCATTTAATCAGAGGACTAAATTTCTCCACTTGAAGTTCTGCAAATTGTTGTACGTACATATTAGGAAACAGTATAAACTCCTTTATGCAAATGAATTTCCCTTCACTAGAGTATTTGATTGTGTTAATCATTACTAGGAATGCTCTGCTTGCACTAAATGTATTTATTAAAAAAATATTAGCTACAGGTGTTATTTTCTTAATCTTTTTCTTGTTATTTTCACACACAGACGCTAAAGTATGTACAAGGTAACATAGTGTAACAAAGTCGAAGGCTGCTGTGAAATCTTTATGAACCAATAGCCTCTTGGCACATTTCCAAAATAGGAATAAAATGTTTCCATTGGACAATTTGAAAGGTAGGAACATATTATAAATTGATGTACTATCCGTACCTCGTAGATCCTTCGTTAAATCATTGTCTCTTGGAGCGCGACAAAACACCAGATCTTGATGAAATTTTTTCATCAAATGTTCAATTATCTTGGGCCTAGTGAGTGGTACTCTTTCCAATGCGGTGCAAGCAAGCTTCATCAGAGGCATTGTAAAGGGTCTAATTCCATCTGTTTGCTACAATAACAAAAATTTTATCACATGGTCCCCTTAAATGTCAGATTTTCAAGTTGGTGCGCAAAATGAAACTTAAAACTGAAAAAGTCATGAAGCACAGAGCAGAGATCATAGTTATTGCCAAAAATCATAAATATAACCTAACCAGAAAGGATAATTAACCAGACTACAAAATACAAACTAACAAAAGAACACAGAACTAACTTTGACAAAAATAAAATCAACACAAAGGAATCTGACTCCTTGAAAATGTGAAGAAAGCAAAATTACTGGAGAAACACATTGAAAACTTAAACACTAGAAAGATTCAAACATAATGAAATTGCCACTGCAACTCAACCAAAAAAATTGATAGTAGAATTAAAACTTGACCAAACCCACATCTTAGAACTCAGAAGTGGCTTATTTCGGAGCTCTTGGAATAAATTTAGAGTTCCAATTCTTACTGCCCTTGAAAAGACCGCTTCGAAGTTCATGAAATCTGAACTCGTGAACTAAAATGCACACTATCTCCGTCAGAAATGAAAGCAATCCTGATGCTCCGATACTTGTTTTTTTTATTGAAATAGGAAATCATTTAGTTGATTGCTTTCTATAATATTTTCTCTAATAATAGTATTGGAAAGCATAAGTGACACTATGATTTATGACTCAAATGATATAACATATGTAGCAAATTGGAAATTGACTTTGTGCTTGTTCAAGTGTGACCTTGTTTCAACCCACCAGACCAACGACATACCATACCAACAAAACCAATACACAAATCACACCAACATAAGCGATTGCAAACCTAAAACCTAACAAAATCGGCGCCTACACACAGAAGTCCACAGCAACAACATAACGTACAAACTTTGATGCACCTGGTACTCCCATTCAGCTGCAATGGCTTTCGCAAGGGCTAAAGTTGGGCACTTGAGATTCCTCTTGGAAGGAGTTTTCAGCGTCCTGTAATCCAGCATTACACTCCACCCATTCCCATCTTCAGCTTCTCTCGTCGTCACCTTCTGGTAGAACCGCTTCCCAACGATCGAACCGGTCATGAATGACATCGGCATAGTCACGGACGACGATGAAGCCGGCATACTTTTTGGTCCTTTAATGTAAACTTTGTCATCACTATTCGAAGTTGCAGCGGGTTTCGGCTGATCTGTATCCTCGGAGGAAAAGGTGAAGGATGAGGGCTCATGTTCCGTTCCAGCTGCTGTAGCTACACTCAGGTGGCGCCTGGTGGAGGTAAGAATTCTGAGAGAGAAAGGATCGAGGGTTTTTAGGGTTTTCCTTACCATGTACGACGCCATTTTCGCGGTCGCTGTGTGTTTTTGTGTGTGTGTGAGAGAGAGAAAGAGAGAGAGAGAGAGAGAAGAGAGACGGTGAGGCTTTGGGCTATCCAAAAGTGTCCAACCCGAAGTTTGCTGGACAACACTGAAAGTTTATTGACAAATGGGCTTGGGCCAGGCCCATCTTTAAACTTTCCCACTTGGCCCATAAAACATCAGATCCGTTCTTCTTAAAATATTCTTATTTCCATGTCAAAATATTCTTCGGTCATAAATTTATTCCTAAGAATGTTTAAAGATTAATTATTTTATAATTATCTTATGTTTTTTTGACAACTGTTATATCATTTAAAGACAACTTCTAACGCGAAATAGACAAAAACTATGAGTGTAAAGCTGCGAATAGGAATTTCTATTACGATTCATATCATATTTTTTAATTTTATTATATATATAAATTCTATATATTTTGAAATAAAATTGATAACGTAATTTTTATATAAATAACATATATATAAAATTCGATATAAATTGCATCAGAAAAGCGGGCGACCAGTAGGTGAAGTGGAAGGATGGTCTGTTAGTCTTATCTCACACTCACGCGCCGCCGCCTATATTTGCAATTATCAAGATTCTGATTGTTCATCATTCCTGTCATCTTTTGTCGTTAATCACTTGATCATCATGATAAACAAACTCAGTATTCTTTTTCTTTTCCTTTTGGGATGATTATTGTAAAGGAAAAATGGCATCTTGGAATTCAGTTGAACTGGAAGTTCTGTTCTACGTGCTGGGTTGGATTTCATTTTGTTCATGGGCCATCTGTTTCTACCCTCAGCTTATCTTAAACTTCCGAAGGAAAAGGTTTTCTCTTTCTTATAATCCGAATTATCACTACCTACTTACTTCATTTTGTATTTTTATCTTGAATTAATAGAATGGTTTGGGCAGTGTGCAGGGTTTGAATTTCGATTTCGTGGTGTTGAACTTGACGAAACACACCTCGTATTTGATATATAATGCGTCTCTTTTCTTTAGCTCTACTGTTCAGAGACAGTACCGCCAGAAATATGGCTTTAACCAGGTCAGGTGCCTTTTGATTTACTTTGTCTATTTATTTTTACTTTGATTGAAGATGAAATCTGCAGAGGAGCCTTTGGATTGATTTGGTTGTGATTTGATTTCTCTTTCTAATTGCAGATGATACCTGTGGCTGTCAATGATGTAGCTTTCTCGGTGCATGCTGTTTTGATGACCGCTTTAACCTTGCTTCAAATCGCAATTTATGATGTAAGTTATTGCTTTCACTTGTGCTTCCGTGGTATGCCGATTGATCACCTTCATCATTGTCTGCAATGTGTTTGAAGTAATATTTCTGTTGATCTCTTTCTCCTTGATAATTGTATGCAATGTGTTTGAAATGTTGTTCCCGTTGATCTGTTTATACAGCGGGGGAACCAGAAATTCTCGAGAATTGCCATTGCAATCGTGTCTGTGGCGTGGTTATCTGCTGCAGCTTGTGTTTTTGTTGCTCTGCCTACCCACTCTTGGTATTGGCTGGCATCCTGCTTCAAGTAAGATCCCTTGGACTCAGCAACTTCAGTAAGAGTAATGGGCCTCATATGCATCCGCGATTTATATTGAAGATGATGCATTTATAGCCCGATTTTTCTTTGGACATCTTTCGACTGTTTGCTAAAGCATGTAGATTTTTCCACTTTGCTATCCTCGTCATTCATTCATATTTGACTCAATAACACAGCAGTTCGGCGTTTGACCGGTTTTTCTTTTCTGTCAATGGCTTACATCTTGTTTTGCAATTGCAGCACTTTGCAGATTGTTATGACCACTATCAAATATATGCCTCAGGTTAGTAAGATGTTTATTCTTCAATATTTCTGCAACTGTCTTTGAAAATACCAAATATTGAGGGCTTTAATGCTGTACTTTTCTTGTATAACTGTAATGGTTTAAAATTATAGGCTATCTTTAACTTTCAACGTAAGAGCACGATTGGGTTTAGTATGGGGTACGTTTCGTTTGATTTTCTTGGAAGCGCAACAAGTTTCTGTCAGATGATGGTGCAGTCAGTAGATCAAAGTGAGTCTTATTTTGTCAAATGTATAGATATTCCTTGTGAAGTTATATCTCATCTTTGATGGTTCAACTGAGTCGAATCACCTCCATCGTCACAGGGTCGTGGGTGAATATCTATGGAAACATAGGCAAGACTTTGCTATCTTTGGTATGTAGTTATTCTATCAGTTCTCGTTTGATCTGGAACGAGGCATATTGCCTTCGCCCTTGTCTTTTCCCCTCTTCAACAATTTACTTTGTGGAAACCAGATGTAGATCTCACACTAACTAATTAGGAAGGAATGAACTTTGCAGGTAAGTATCTCCTTTGACATTCTGTTCATGGTCCAACATTTTGTGTTATATCCATCGAAGAAGAAGACGGCCGTCCCTCCCAGCGATGATGCAGTAAGCAAGGAGCCGCTTGTTAGACCCTCCGAAGACCAACATGAAAATGATGTGTGTTAAAAATGAGCTTCGAGTGAACATGGCTTTTGCATTCGTAAATGCCTGACTGTTTTCTGGGATTCGGATGCTGTGCCGCAGTGCGGATTGAGGCGAAACCATACATAGAGAGCAGTTTCTTCACAAGTGTGTCGCTTAATTCTTGCCATTTCATAATGGGGCAAGCATATTATATGTGTGTGAAATGTGAAGGAAATTCAAAGCAGAAACTACTTTATCTGTTACTACATAGTTTGCCAAAGATTTATTTGTATGACAATATTTTGAATTGTTTTTTCAAACATTGTGCAATAATATCATTACTTTTAATTTGCACTTATTGGGCTCGCACTTCATTAATTAAACTATAGAGTATATGATCTGCCTATATTTTAAAACGTTATAGAACAATATAATTTTAGGGTGTATCTGAATTGATGAATTTGGATTTGAATGAAGAATTTGGAGAAAGAATTTCAAATGACTCAATTTCAAAAAAAATTTGAAATCCATCTATATTCGCAAAACATAATTCAAAATTGGAATAAAAAGATTTGAAATTCGTTAAATTCGGAATTATCCAAACAAATTTAAAAAATTTGTTATTAAGAATTTAAAATCCATGATTTAAAATCTTCAATTCAAATGCAACCTCAATGAATTCTTTCTCCTTCGAGAAAAAGATTTCAGGAGCATAGAAGATTTTATTTAGAAGACAACTAAAGATTTTATTGTGAATTGAAACAAACAAAATAAGCAATTACATTCTCAATACTAGTAATTTTGACATCCTATGCATGTGCATAATTTTAAAAAAAAAATATTTACTATAAAATATTTTTATAAATTATATTATTTATTTTTTGTAAAGTTAAAACTGACCTAGAATAAGATCAAATGTATGAGAAAAAAAAAAAGAGCAACCAAAGATAGTTATAAAAGATTATAGGGAAGTTAAAAATAATTAATTAATTTAATTTTTTTAAAAAATGACAGGCTAAATTAATTTGTATACTAAAAAGATCATCTCCAATAATAATATAGTATAAATATGTATGAGCATCAGCATCAGTAATGATTCCTTTGTTCTTCCTCATCAATAGTGCTTCAAGGTTTTGCAAAGTTACATGTTTGTCCATCAAAATCACATGATTTGCTATTTACTTTGTCCACCTGCACACAAAATTATATATACAAATCTAAACACATACAGAGATGACATAATTTGATAATAAACAATAATTTTTGTTCCCAAAACATAAATTAAAAAGTACAAAACTTATTTTGAATTATTTAAGTTATCTCCAAAATTAAATATGAACATACACACTATATTAAGACATACCTATTTATCTTTATTTTTTTCTCTTTCTATATCCACAAAACGAAACAAAACATTTAAAAATACAGGGTGAATTACAATAACCTCCCCCAAAATTTGGTATGATTACGGGCACCTCCTTATTGTTTTAAAAATTACAAATACACCCTGAGATTTGTAATTTTTAATCCAAGGCTTGAAATTGTCTATCTTGCCCTTTTTTTTTAATTATAGAAAAATCAACGGAAACAAATTATATTATTGTGCCATTGTTTAAAAACCATAATAAACCTCTTCCCCGCATTTCAGCACACAAAAAATTCAAAAAACTTTAAAATTAAATAAATACTTCAGTTTGAATAAAGATATTTTGACCAGTTCACTCGTAAAAATGAATGAAAATAAATTATTTGTTAGATGGTTATAAACCTAAGGAGGATAATCATAATTTAAAAAAAAAAAAAAAAGTATCCATATTTACACACAAAAATGAATCCAAACATAACATTAGTTTCTTATCTCTCTTTCTATATATATGCATATTTATTATAGGCAGCTTGGTGGACAAGAATTAGCATATTCGCGTGCGCTTGCCCAAAATGACCAATCAACCCCACCCCCCCACCCCGCCAACAAAAAAAAGAAAAAAAGAACTTGCTTCCCAAGTTTGAAAAGATAAGCAGGTTTGTTTCTATTTAAAGGCACACACCATTTCCATTGAATATCAAAACTCAAAAGCTCACAAAGCTAAAAATGAAGAGGGAGGGTCGCCAACATGGCATGGTGCGCACCTATCCCGTCCTATCAACTCCATCGCCCAGATGCAGGCACCTTAATGAGCTGAGCTGTCCCCCCACCGCCGGCCAGTTCACCAAAGTCTCAACCAAGCCCACCAACCACTCCAAGTTCACCGGCAAGTGCTGCCCGCCCATGTGCTATCGATGCCATTCCCGCCCAGTTTCCAAGTCCATGGACAAGGCCAAGGGAGCCCAAAAGATCAGGTCTGGGAAGGTGGGGGATGCTACGCCGCCGGGCCTCAAACTCACCGGCTTTTCAGCCACGACGGTTTTGGACTATATTGATCGTGATCATAGTTATGAAGCTGACCACAACGATGATGCTGATATTAATAACGTTGAAGATTCGGACTATCATGATAATTATTACCAAGTATCATATCCTTGGATTCAGATCATTGAAGAGGATCATCATAACATTGATGATGGGATTAATGAGGATGCAATGAGCTTTTGTGAAGCGCCGGAGGATGGAAATATTGAAGATTGGTGGTTGGTAGATGAAATGTGATAATAATTAGATCAAAAAAATAATTGTATTATTGTATGCCAAACTTTGAACTAATCCGGTTTGGTGCGCGTGGCCACGATCCCAACTTTTATTTGTTCGAATGCTAATAAATTAAAAAAGAGCATCTATATTATATATCTATCTATACCTTTTATATTAAGTGAGAGCACCACATTAGTATCTCACTATTTTTTGGTCTGTAATTTTTAATATTTAATTTATTTATTAACTGCCCATCTTCCCGCTCTTCTTTACACCCTAAACCACTCTTCTAAACCTTCAAATTATCCATACTTTTCAACTTCCTATTAATTTTTTATATCTTTTTTTGTTAAAATATATTTTTAATTTTTCAATTATAGTATATTTTAAAAAATATAAATTACTTTTAATATTTTTATTTAATTATGCACACTCATTGGAGTGTGCCACACACATTAATTATATATAATTAAAGAAGGGTGAATTAGTGTCTTTATATTTTTGGTCTGTTTTTTTTTTTATTAATTTTTATTTTTATCTCTCCTCAACTTTTTATTACTCTCTTCTTAACTTCCATATATATATATATATATATATATATATATTTCTCTCACTCTATTTTTTTTTAATAATGTCTCATAATTTTCTTCAATTTTTTGATACTTTAATTTAAAATTTGAATTTAATTTTGCACATATATTTGAGTATGCCACATATACTAGTATATATAATTGATGTATATATATTGTGCTATTCTTGAGTGTATTGTGAGTTGGTGCAAAATTACTTTTTCATGTGTTAGTGGAAGTGTTGATGTATTTTTTAATAATTCACATTTCCTACGCCACCCCAATATTTATCATTTATTCCCAAATTGGGAACAGATATGACCACTTCCTTAAAATTAGTATAAATTTCACTTACATATATTTTTTAAATGCAAAACATATTGGTAGTTTTTTTTTATATTATTGATTATAAATGAATAATTTATTATTATTTGGTTGGTTTATAATATAATATATTGATGGATATCTCAGTAATATAAATTATCTATGAGGATATAAGATTAATTTTTTATACATAAAATACACCATAATATATAAACCTTATTATTACAATTTTAATATTCTCAATTTCATTATAAATACCTCAAATACTATTTTTAAACCAAGTTACTATTCATTATTTAACTACACCCTACTTAAAAAATTCTCTCACAAGACGACTTGGGAAGTATCAAGGATAATTTTTCCGTTCACTCCCCGCTCAAAACCACAACCACATCATATGTTTTTTTTTTTTATTGAGAAAATAGATAAAACCAAATACAAATTGCATAATTCAAATTTTCATTTCCAATTTTAGGACCCAACTCCGGCTAAATGGGATGTCTACGTTTTTCTAATTACTAGGAAGTGTCACATGCAATGCACATGTAGAAACATATTTTTAGAGATGAATATATAATTTATTAGTTACAAAAGATATTAAACTCATAATTTTATTTATGTTTGTATTATTGAATAATTAATATATAATTATAATTTCAAAAATATTGATAATAATTGTTTTAATTGATGGGAAACCATTTAATTTATTATTTGTAACTCACTTCTACATTTAATTTATAATATTAAATAAAATAGCACAATTGGGTTTAGTATGGGGTACGCTTCGTTTGATTTTCTTGGAAGCGCAACAAGTTTGTGTGAGATGATGGTGCAGTCAGTAGATCAAAGTGAGTCTTATTTTGTCAAATGTATAGATATTCCTTGTGAAGTTATATCTCATCTTTGATGGTTCAACTGAGTCGAATCACCTCCATCGTCACAGGGTCGTGGGTGAACATCTATGGAAACATAGGCAAGACTTTGCTATCTTTGGTATGTAGGCAGCTTGGTGAACACGAATAGCATATTCGCGTGTGGTTCAGGTTGACCAATGGCCAATCAGCCCCCTTGCTTCCCAAGTTAACTAATTAAACTTTGAAAAATAAGCAGGTTTCTTTCTATTTAAAGGCACACACAACTACCAAAACTTTTATTTCCATTCAACATCAAAAGCTCACAAAGATCAAAGCTAACAATGAAGAGGGAGGGTCGCCAACATGGTATGGTCCGCAACTACCCTATCCTATCAACTCCATTAGACCCCCGGCCCAGACGCAGGCACCTTAATGAGCTGAGCTCTCCCCCCACCGCCGGCCTCTTCACCAAAGTCTCAACCAAGCCCACCAACCACTCCAAGTTCACCGGCAAGTGCGGCCGCCCCATGTGCCGTGATTGCCATTCCCACCCAGTTTCCAAGTCCAAGGACAAGGCCAAGGGCGCCCAAAAGATGAAGTCGGCCTCGGACGTCGTCTCCAATTATAGATTGATCAGTTGGAGGGTGGTGGATGCTAGTCCGAGGCCACCAGGCCTCAAACTCACCGGCTTCTCAGCCACGACTCTTTTGGACTATATCGATTATATGGATCATCATAGTTATGAAGCTGACTACAACGATTATGATGATATTATTAACGTTGAAGATTCGGACTATCATGATAATTACCAAGTTTCATATCCTTCGGTTGAGATAATCGAAGAGGATGATAACAATGACGGGATTAATGAGGATGCAATGAGCTTTTGTGAAGTGTCGGAGGATGAAGACGAAGATGAAGATGAAGATTGGTGTTTGGTGGATGAAATGTGATTATATTTTCTATGATAAGATCAAAAAATTAATTGTATTATTGTATACCAAACTTTGAACTAATTTGGTTCGAGTTTGGGTTTGTATTTGTATATTGTGTGCATTTGATTCGCGCGTTGCGAAGATGTCAATGTCAACTTTTATTTGTTCAAGTGCTAATAAATTAATAATTAACAAGCATAGTTGATGTACATTGTGCTATTCTTTAGTGTCTTGTGAGTTGGTGCAAAATGACTTTTTCACGTGTTAGTGGAAGACTTGATGTATTTCTTAATACTTCACATTTCCTACGCCACGCAATTATTTATCATTTATTCACAAATTGGGAATATATACGACCACTCACCTAAAATTTAGTATAAATTTCACTTATTTTTTAAATGCAAAAGCTATTTTTAGTTTTTTTTTATATGATTACAAATTGCACTGCTCTCCCTTGATGTTAGATGAAATTACACGTAAATTTTTTATGGTTTAAAAAATTATATTTGATACCATTGATATTTATTTTTGTCTAACAAATAGAATCACTCCGTTAGTTAAAATTCACTGAATTTATCGATATTAGCAAATGCATTAAATAAAAATTCAAATTTTACCACGATCGACTTATTACTGATTTATTGCAGGTTAAAAGTATATCTTTTTTATCAAACTATCCTTATACATTTTAACATGCTAATGCATGTTTGACCTGCAATAAGTTCCTAATAACTCAATCGTGGGTAAATATAAATTTTCATTCATTTTTTTTGTAATATCAATAAATTCAATAAATTCTGACTAACAGATGGATCTATCTGTTAGATAAAAACAAACATTGAGAATATTAGGAGTCAACATTAATTATATCAAACCTCTGGGGATTGTGGTGTAATTTTCTCTTTTTATATTATTATTATAAATGGATAATGCATTATTAATTGATTGATTTATAATATAATATGTTTTTCCATCCCTTTTATTGAAAAAAATAAATAAAACCATATACATATTGCATAATTCAATTTTCATTTCCAATTTTAGGACTCAACTCCCGCTAAATGGGACGTCTACATTTCTCCAATTATATGCAATATCGTGTGACGAGCTTAAAACGCACTCCCTATAGTCGTCGTTCAACATTAAAGTCGCTACTAGAGAAATCAGGCTTTTGTTCCACACTGGATAAGATTGGAGTGAATGTTACAGCAGAGGTGCCGCTCCTCCCTCCCCCTCTCTCTCTCTCTCCTCTTCTCTAACTGCACGGCGGGGGCAGATCCGACGTCGTTCGGTTCATCCTATATTTCGCTCTTATCTTCCATAGTTCTATCAGGTTATCCCTCTACATCTTTGCCTATAATTTTAAACAGTAATTCTCAAGAGAAAACGATTCTGGTTTTGGGTTTACAATTTTCAAAAATTGGGACTCGATAATTAGTTCATGAATTAATTTGAAAAGGCAGAATTTCAATCTTCAACCGCAGAGTTGTAGTCTTTCTCAAACCCTGAGTTGGGCAGTTAAATTATTTTATTTTTTCCGATTTTTCTGTTTCATTTTTGGTGTCTGATTTGACAATTGAGCTGCCAGCATTTATGCATTTAGCTTGGGAAGCTTTATTTAATTAGCCTATTGTATACTTCAAACTTTCTGAAATTTGGTTTCTTTTGAAATTTTCTGAATTTTAATCTAATTCTGGTACATTTATGTATATGTTTACACTCTTGTTGTTAACTGTTGAAATGCTAGTCACACTTTCTCTGAGTATGAATAACTGGCTAAATGCACCCTTAATGAGTGGAATTTGATGATTAGTTTATGTCATTGCATCTGGTTTAATCTGAGTAAAGATTAAATACCATAGCGAGTTTTGACAGCGATTATTTCGATAGCGTATAGTCTGATTATTTTGGTTATAGTCGGTTTGTAGGTTAGGATTCTTGATTATTGCTAATGGCTTCATTATCATGCCAGTTTACACTTGAGGAGGAAAATGTAAGAAGGGGTTGCAGTATATTTTAGCCCGGTAAACATGATTGCTTGTGACTAAATGATTTTAAGTTTTCATCCTCTTTTAGGATTCTTCCTTGTAATGATGTTCCATGGACCCTGGCGTGGGTGTTGGGGTGAGCAGTGCTTTTGAAGATGGCATCATAGAGAAAGATGGTCCTATCCCACGAGTGGATGCCGATGTAGAACAGACAAGTGAGGCACCAAACTTTTCCTGTGATGCTGAGGTGGCTTTTGTCCATGTAGATGCATCTCTTAGTCAAGAAGCTTCCTCTGCTGACAAATATGGAATGGACATAGATAGCGAGAGCACGTATAGCTGCCTCAACGGTTCATCCGATGAAAACAGTGTTGATAGTGATGGTGAAAATGGGTTGACTAGCCAAAATGATTCATCGATTGATCATCATAGTTTAAACAAGGATACTGAAAATGGGTGTCGGAGTCCAAAGACATTTAGTGGTAGTGGCAATAATGGGCCCAATATCGAGAGTAAGCAAAATGATCATAGTCCTGGTTTGTCCTCTGACAATCAGCCGGGAACAGATGCTGATGATAAGCATGTCTCTCAGACCTCTGAAGCCCCTTCTAGTGCGTCATCTGGGTCTGGTCATGTTATAAAAGATGAAGTTGGCGAATATGTGGTGCCAAAGCTTGGTGTGGAATTTGAATCTGAGGACCATGCATACAAGTGTTACAACAGATATGCTCTCATGGAAGGTTTTAGCATCCGGAAAGATTTCGTGAACAGAAGTAAGGTTACAGGTTTGGTGGTATCAAGGAGGTATACATGTCACAGGCAAGGCTATGGATCTACCAAGCGTGATGCGAATGTGAACAAACCCCGGAAAGAAACAAGAACTGGTTGCCTGGCTCATATGACCATTACACGACAAACAAATGGCAAATATCGTGTCATCCATTTCGAAACGAGGCACAATCATGAATTTGTGACACCATTCACAGCTCATTTATTACCCTCACAGAAAAGAATATCATTTGTTGAGGCTGTTGAGGCTGAATCAGCTGTTACCCCAGTGCCAGATGGGGTACCAAAGCTGGGTATGGGGTTTGAGACAGAAGACCATGCTTATGAGTTCTATAATGCATATGCTGGGCGAGTAGGTTTCAGTGTTCGGAAGGATTATGTGAACAGGAGTAAAATAGATGGAGCTGTGGCTTCTAGGAGATATACTTGTTTCAGGGAAGGTTATCGTCAGAAAGATAAAAGAGGTTTAAAAGTGAAGAGACCTCGAAAGGAGACCAGAGTTGGGTGCATGGCACAATTAGTCATTTCTCGTCAAGCTGACGGCAGATACCGTGTCACACACTTTGAAGAACGCCACAATCATGAGCTTGTACCTGCATGTAAAGTTCGCATGTTGAGATCACAGAAGAGGTCGGTGACAGATCAAATTGTCGAATCCACTGCATCTGGGGGTTCCAACATGCAGCCAAAATCACTTGCTGAGTTGTTATTAACTGGAGTAGGAATTCAGGACTTCATTTATGATCCCATAGATCATGAGACGAGGCTTACATCTAAGCGTGTGTGGAACATCAAGCCCGAAGAAGCAGAAAGTATTCACCAGTATTTCCAGAGCAAGAAATTGAAGGATCCATCATTCTTTTATGCTGTACAATGTGATGTGGACGAGGAAATGACCAACTTCTTTTGGGCTGATGAGAAGATGTTGGTGGACTATGGTGATTTTGGTGATGTGGTTTGCTTTGACTCAACCTCCCGTCTAAACAAAGATTGGCGGCCTTTAGTACTGTTTTTTGGAATAAATAATCATAGGCAGATACTGGTCTTTGGTGCTGCATTTCTGTACGATGATAGTGCTCAATCTTTTAAGTGGCTATTTCGAACTTTCAAAAGGGCAATGTCTGGAAAAACACCAAAGACTATTGTCTCTGATAAAGATGCTGTGATATCTGAAGCAATCATCTCTGAATTGCCCGAAACTCACCACAGGTTGTGCACTTGGCAAATATATCAGAATGCACTTAGACATCTCAGTCAAGTAGTTGCCAACTCGGATTCTTTTTCCAGTGATTTATGTGGTTGCATTTTTAATCCGGATGAGGAAGATTTTGTCAATTCCTGGAAAGTCCTGCTGGATACTTACGGTCTATGGGGAAATGAGTGGTTGCATGGAATATTTGAAGAGCGAGAGAAATGGGCTTTACCATATGGCAAGCATATATTTTCAGCTGACATCGAAACTGCATTGCTCTCTGAGGATTCTATTACTAGCTTGAAAAAGTACCTTAAGCCTGAATCACATGTTCTTCAATTCATCAAGCACATCGGGAAGGTGGTGAACGACTGGCGTTACAAAGAACTTGAAGCTAATTATGATATGGGTCAGCACATGCCGAGATTAATGGGGGATGTGATAATGCTGAAGCAGGTAAGGGAAGTGTACACACCAGTCATTTTTAAAACATTTCACCAAGAGTATGAAAACTGTCTTAATATTGTGATCAACCAATGCATTGATACTGTGTCTTCAGTCGAGTATAAAGTCAGTACATATGGTCAAGTTTGTCAGTACACGGTTTTATACAGCTCAGAAGATGATTCAGTTGCCTGTAGTTGTATGAAGTTTGAGTTTGTAGGAATTTTGTGTAGCCATGCACTCAAAGTGCTAGATTATAGGAATATAAAGATAGTTCCTAGTCAATATATCTTGAAGCGATGGACCAGAGATGCACGGGCTTAAAGTGATTTCTCGCTTGTACGTTACAGTTGTAGATTAGCTCAAACGATCCTAGGTATGCGATCTGGCTGCTTAATGGCCTACAACTTGATTGTACATTTTTGTGGAAATTAAGTGATATTTTACAGAGTGTTCTGAGTTCTAATTTTGACAGTGCATTTATTCTTCTCCTTCAATAACTGTATCAATCCTATGTCTCAGTACTAGGATGATTCAATGCTGTCTTTCTGCATCTTGATCTTTAAGGCTCTTCTATGTCAATGGTCTTTCAGCTACACGACAAATAAGATTGAAACATAATATGTTATTTTTGTTCTGGTACGTGTATGGTCGCAGAAATCAGCATAATCACATATGGGATCGAATTTCACCAGACGAACAGAAAACTTGTTTGGTTTCAGATTTCTCTGGGCAGCAGCAGGTATGCTTATCATGTGGCTTGCAGCAATGTGGTTAGGCAGCCACATACGTATGTGCTAAGGGGCCAACAGTACTTTGATGTAGTGACGTAGCAACTAGAGGTGGTTCAACACATCACATCCTCAACTCCTTCAACTTCAACCAACGTTTGTCTTCTTCAGCAATTTCTGCCTGTAATAATATACCCTTTATTAGAAGCAAAAACATGTGTCTGGTCCCATGTTTCAGATCAGTGATCACCACATCCATAATCAACTTTTATTTTATTTATTATACCTAAAAGATAGAAAAAAAAACCACGATTCTATCTTTTACAAATAAGCCCCACAAATATTTAAAAAATAACAAAAAAAAATTGGTGGGTAGCATGATTAGAGCATCATTCCACACAAAAAAGATAGAGAAAAGACAAAAATGGAACGTTGTGGAGACTTATTAAGTTCAAACAAATGGGACCGGTTAAGGCTGAAAAAGAAGGCTAAAACCCCACCAAGAAAGACTAAAATACTTCTAATCTCCACTATTTGTGGCCTACCTTTTTCTCTCCTAACGTCTGCTTTTTCATTTGAATTTCAAATTTAAGTCCCTGAGGACAAGAATTATACGCCATAGAAAAAGGGCAAAAGAAGCAAGCTACAACATATGTTTTTTGTATATTTTTGTTTCATTTTTTAAGGTTGAGTTTTACCCTAGTCTTATGGTGGTCTGAGGTTGTTTCTTTCTCCTGCATTCAGCACAAGCTCTGCGAATAGAATGGGGGATTCAGCATGCGTCATGCATGGCTTCTCTTATGCTTCTGCTTTTCCCAATGAATCCAAACTGGTAAGAGAAAGAACATAAAAGGAATTCCCTCTCTCTTTTTCTTGTTTGCAATGATGTATTTTTCCTGTTGTTTGAACTAATGCTCGAGTTCTTGTGGTTTTTTCTCACTGGAAAACCTGCTGCATGATTCTTGCAACTAACAGAGTTTGAACTGTGTTTTGTGGTTTCATGCCTGCTCCATAATTTCTTCTCTTTATAGAGAAGCTATGCCGGTTCTTGCATCAACGCGAACTCATTTTACGCGATGATGGGAAATTTTTTTGCAGTATGATTCTTGGAACTATCATACACCAGGTTTGAGTTCTTGTTGTGGGTTTCTGATAAGTGGGAGTTTTTCATGTGTAGCAGGGGAACCCCATGCATGCTCTTGGGGACTCAATTTCATTTGGAAGGTTTATGACTGAATCCTTGTCTTGGGAGAAATGGTCGACATTTTCACACAAGAAGTACGTGGAGGAGGCTGAGAGATACGCGCAGCCGGGATCTGTGGCGCAGAAGAAGGCGTTCTTTGAGGCTCATTACAAGAGAATTGCAGCTCGAAAAGCTGCAGCTTTGCTTGAGCAAGAAAATGCTGCTAACATAACAGAAGATGAAGGGGTTGAAGACTATAATGCTTATGATGAAAAAAGAGTAATCTTGAATTCCCATCCGGATGTTGATGTGAAAATGGTGGAGGTCAAGATTCAGGAAGGTACCAAGGAAGACAACGTAGTCGATGTTAACGGGCATCGTTTGGTCGCTGCTGTAGACATTGGTAAAGAAGGGGAACGTGCTGCAATTCCAGAAACTGAAGCCTCAAATGACAATCTTTCTTCATTGAAGACATCAATTCAGAACAAACCTTCGAAAATTCCTTCTTCTCCGGCCAAGCCGGTTGCTCATCATCCCAAGGAAAAAGAAAGCAATGTCCCTCAGAGCACAACGAAGTCGAGTGTGGACAAGAAGGCTGCCTCTCCAAATTCTTTACTTTCCTTAATGAACGTAGTTCCCATTCAGGTGCCTGATAAAGAGCCGGTTTCTGCCATCAAGACAACTGATATTTCAGGGCTGGCTTGCTCCACTCCTTTGAGGACTCCACTTGTGGTGATTCTCAGTATCCTATAGTCTCTATGCATGCCGTTTAGTTCTATCTAGACGAATAACTTACTTAGGTGTGCTGATAATCATCGGTGTTTTCAGTTGCAGGCAGCTAGTAAAGGTGAGTCCACATATCCTGGAGCTACCCCTGTATCTGAGAGCAGAAGGACGAAAACAACGATTGATCCCTCGGCACCAGGAAGCAAAAGAACTGGTCCTAAATGGCATGTCTTGTCTGCAGTGTAAGTCTAACTAAAAAGATTGGTAGCAGATCTTGTTTTCAAATTGACAGGCGTCTTATGAATGTGCTTGTATGTCAGTTGCTCCAAGTCGTTGACAGCTTGTCGAAGAAAACTACAGACGCCAACTTCATCCACTCCTGTTATTCTGAGAACAGAAGAAAGGCCGGCAAAAGGAAACCAGGCAAGACTGCACTTGTCATAAATTCTCTTTCTTCAATGTATCATGGAACTTAGTTAGCTGAGAATCTTCCCATGATGCCTTTTTTCCAACAATCTCAGAAACTCGAGGAAAAATCCAATGCCAGCAAGGTGCAGAAGATGCAGATACAAGAAACGTCGAAGGTTATAAACTAAAGCCAGTTTTTTTCTCTTTCTTTATCTGCGTCTGAGATCTTGCATGCTGTTGCAGAAGCCTACAAATGACTTCAATGGACCAATTGTTTTGCAGGCAAAAGCAGGAAAAAAATTCACAAAGCTGAGTTGTGTCTTTTGCTTCAGAACATGCCCGTTGCCCGACTTTGACAAGGAAAGAGAAGCCCCAGAAACGCGCATGGATAAGGTATACCTCCTTATTTTAGACCTGTTAGAGTGAGATGTTTATGTTCAGTAAATGGTCATTCCATTTTGCAGACTCCAGCAGCACAACCTGAGTCAGCGGTGCTACGGAGAAGTGGTTCGGACAAGAGACAAGGCACTATCTCAATGCCGCCTCCACCACCACCTCCGACATGCTTGGCCAAGAATAGTACTCCCAAGAATTTATCCAGAAAGAATGTTCATAACCTGAGCAAATTTCCTGCTAATTCATTACCAGATGGGATCACACATGAGAATGCTTCCCCCAACATTCCGCAGTGATCAGAGGATGTGCTTAACTCCTTGCCCTGGCAGCAAGATGGCTTTTGGAGTAGGAGACTGCAGTCCATATTTCCCTTTCGACTTGGTGTATACAAGGATTTTCAGAACATGTTTCTTTAACAAATTCAATGTATGTATCTTTCTATAGGAAAGAAATAAAGAATATTTAGAGAAAGTTCCGGCATATGTCTACTGATGCCTGGATTAGAAAACAGAAATGAGATTCAAGAATTATGAGAGATCATAAAGTACAATGAAGCAAGAAACTGTTCGTAGTTACTTCTCGTTCGTTGTTTTATACTGTCATCTCTTTAAGACTTCTATCCCGAGTACACCGAGCTGAACAGTTTCATAAGATCGAAAAGTTTCCAAACAGACTCAAATAAACATTATACATTACAAAAGTGGACGGCAGTTGGTGGCATCAGGGAGATCAATCTTCACTAACTGGATGCAAAATCAAGATCCCAGTTAAGCTCTGCTCTGAAGCTTTCATCTGTCCAGCAACTGAATAGAAACCAACCATTGATATCAACTTTCTGCTGCACTTGGGTTCTTTATAGGCATGCTATGTTCTGTTAGCATCGAAGTGAATACAACATATATACCAGGCTCAGAGAGATTTATTCCGTCCTTATGATACTTCAGCAGTACGGTCCCAGAATCCTGAATGAGCTGTTCGTCTCTTGGTCTTAAAAGTTTTACCCCTTTTTCTCTGTCCTCTGCGACGGGAAATCATCATCAACATCACTGCCATAAAACCAAAGATTGAGACTACCCAAAGCCCAATTATCCAAAATCTCATGGAACTGAATGTCTGATTGGTTTCTGCTGGTGGTGATAATCCTTGAGATTCATTCTTCAGCTCGAGATCACGCCTTGAAACACCAACGTTATCATTGTCTTCAAATTTTCTCAAAGGAGGATCTGGGGACTTCTGTGTCACGATTCGTTCAGTAGTGGTCTCATGAGTTGGTGAGGGTAAGGAAGGAGGGTCTCGGGACTTTTGTGTCAGAGTGGACAAGGAAGGAGGATCTGGGGACTTTTGTGTCGGAGTGGACAAGGAAGGAGGATGAGGGGTCTTTCGAGTTGGAGTGGACAAGGAATTCGGATCAGGACATTTCTTTCTCTCGTGGTAACTGTGTAGAGCCTCATTCAAAGAATTTGCACACTCAATGCTAAGCAAGTCACGCTGCAAAGAATCCTCGTTAGAACGATCAAGGCTTGATGGATCAGGAGGGTCAGGAAACTTGGCCCAACATTTGTTAACCACATCCATGTGCCTCCACTTGGCTTTATCAAAGCTCCAGTTACCAACCCTAAATTCCAAGCCATAGTGGAACACTCTATATTTCACACCAGGTACAGGAACATATCCCGGGTATATCAATATCTCATTGCTGATGACATGCCGCAAATTCAACTGCATGGACAAATATCAAATGAGTTGTATTTTAAGCAGAAATGACAGGCAAGTGGCAAAATTTCAGAAAACATAATCAGCAATTTGGCGAATCTACCCTTGTCAATTCTGTAAGATCCCATGATGTGAGAAATGATTAGCACTCTAAGACAATGAACAAAGTATTAAAGTACCTCTGCTGCACCAAAGGAGTAACCATACATTTCACTAATCCACCCAGCTTCGTAAATATCTCCCGTTATGTTTCTTGACCAGTGGCCCATATCAGCTCGGACTTCCTCAGTTTTATGCAGCCAAAGCAAAGCAAGTCTCTTGAGATCCATTATATGCATTATGATAACGCCTCCAACTTTATCACAAGCATCAGGATGGCTAGTATGGGTCTTTGCAAGCACATTGTCACAGCCAATCAGGTAACTGGCATAACATAAAGAAAATGAAGTGACCATCACATACATTTCTACTTAATTGAAAATCTGCTAAATCAAAGATGTATCCACATACTTGAAACACTAAAGTTAGGCATACAATTCTGTACAGAATTGAAGGGTGTAATTTCTTACTCATACGGAGTGGAGACAGGTCTTCCCTTAGCCGCATTGAACTCCCACGGTGTAATTGGGGCTCTCATTATCATGTCGGCATCCAGGATCACTATGTATTCTGCATCAGTCTTTACATGGTTAAGCCAATGCACGATGGCAGCTGGTTTATTAATTGCTGGATACCTGGCGTGGCACAAACAATACATAGCTTGTGATTACTGTTTAGTATAGTACGTCGAGCCAGAGCCCATCAATTAGATAAATGGAGATATCATTTTTAGCAAATGTTAATTCCTCTAGATATCCTAGTGGCGTAATAATGAGAGTATGCACTTTGAAGTTGATTTTAACATTTACAAAAAGTTTGTCAAATGGAACTATGTGATTATCAAGGAAAACTTACATTCAGTTGTACATAAAATATTGGTATGAAAGTAAATTGGGTTGACGACAACTTCAAGGTGTACAAAGGTAGAAGTGTCCTCTTGATGTGAATGAAAAGTGTGACAGTGCACTGATACAGCTGCACCTCAATGACAACGGAAATATTTTCCCTCGCAGATGTCATAACACTATTCTCCAAAATCATACAAAGTGAATTCTGTTGATTAACCTTATTATTTCAACTTATTTTGACAGGAAAATCCTTCCATTCAAGCTCCTTATGCTCTATTCATTGGTTATTCCATCTTCAGGGGGATAGATAGAAATAGGAAATCACATATATAAGAAGTACAACTCCACACACATGCATCACTTGTATGTAAACCAGTGTCCAAGTATATCAAGTTTCCCTTTTATCTATAGTTTCCAATATCTTTTACGTACAAGGTTATGTGGGTAAAACTCAATTGTAATTGCTAGAATTTAAGTAGAAGGCATTACCAATCTCCAGTCAGTGGATGTCGGCTCATGGATGGGACATAATGGGTGGGAGCGAGATCATGTCCTTTGTACTCCTTCAAGTCCTCTTCTGTACAACTTAGAAGCCTAGTGATGTTCCCCGGCTGGCCACTCAGGTGGAAACTGTGCACGAGGCCCACAGTCTGCCAGTCAAAGTAAGGGGAGCATTCTGTTGAGAAAATTGTATGTATTTTTGGATATGACTTTTCAGGCTCACCAACATCTTGTTTCTGTACTTCGACTTCCATCATTTGACGGCTTCTAGGAGTCAACTGTTTAGGCTTAGTTAGTTCTGCAAATGTTTTGCTCCTTAAGAAACTCAAGTATTTTGACCACTTCGGTTTGGGGCAGCCATGTGCTGCCTGATGCAACAATAGACCTTCATTCAGGCTATTTATACATTCTATATTCAGAAATAGTGCTCTCCTTTTGTTTGGATCACCTTCCATTTCTTTTAGCTGCAAAATAAAGTATATCTAATATCAGTAACAATCATCTATGATAGTGTTAAGCACATAGTGCAAGGTTGTGTTTAAGTCATCGAGGCACATTTAGCTTCTTACCAAGAAACCTAGGTAGAGATCGTAAGTAAAGTGCTCAGTTTGGAAACCAAAAAATTTTCTCCGTATTCAATAGAAAAGTTTTACGATCGGGTCAGCCTTATGTAACCTTTGTCAAAATGTTTCCACATGAAGAGGACCAAGTAGTAGCCTTTTCTCCACTTTTCCTATGAATCTAAATGAGGCTCAGATAGGTTTGAGGAAAAAATAATGCTAAAGACTGTCACAAATGTTGTCAAAAATAGGTGAGATTCTGATTCTCAATAAATTAAAAGGAAGTAAAAGTTTCCACTGTCACTCAGTGTTCTATCCAGAGGTACTGAGAACCTTCACTAGAACACATTAAACTGAATGAAAAATCTCACGACATGGTTTATGATAAAGTGAAAATGGTCCCACACGAACCATATTAGAAAAGAAAAGGAAATACCAATAACAGATCAATTTTTCTACATATCCAAATGCATTGGCCATTTGATGTGAGTACAAACTGTGGCAAAAATATCCGTTTTAAGTAAATAATTATTTACCACCATTCTAGTAAGCTTTTAGTTTTTAACTAACATCCAGTTGCATGAATAATTCAGTAGAACACTCCAGTTCCCCCTAATCATAACGTAGAAAACCCTGATTTCCATCTACATCCGAAGTAATAATACAAACATGTGCTTCAATCTGTAACAAGTATCCACTTCAATAAGCCAATTTTTATTTACCTCTCTAGGATAAGGAGGTTCAGGAAAGAGCCGCCCACAATCATATACAATGTTGTCTTCATGATGTTCTAATTTACTGAACGACCAATTCCCAACGCTAAAAGGCAAGCCATAGTGCAAAAGAATGGGCTCAACGCCCTCTCGGGGAATATATCCTGGATAAATCATCAAGTTATCATTTATCTTGTGGCGAAGTCCCACCTGAATGAAAGCAAGCCACAAAGTCATATATGCATACATATTTATGTATACCTGTATCTATGGAATGAGAAATAGCAACACCCTACGTGCATAAAGGATGATGAAATCACAGATTCCACGGATTAGGAATAAAATGCTTATTAGGAAATTTTGTTTTCTTTACTACGCTTCTTCCGACTTCTTTTCAATGAGTTGGTACTTCTCTTCGCTTCTCTCTCACCTCCACATTACCTTCCCATATTAAAAGTTGAAACGAAGATTTTCAGTCGGTAGATTTAAAATATTCAAAATAGTAAAGAAATGAAGTATTACCTAAAAAATACATACAATAATTTATTGCCCTCTGAAATTTAATCTATAAGTATAAGATCCCTGTACAGTCTAACCTTTTCTGGTCCAACAAAGGTAAACTACTCTTTCCCTCTCGAAAGTCCAAGTCTCCAATGTTTCACTCTCTTCTCTCTCCAACCTCTTTCTCCTAGTATCTTATTTTTTTATCTTACTTTTGTCCTATAACACTTACAGATTCAACCCTATTATAATTTAAACCTACAGAATAAAAGTTCAGTACCCAATAAACAAATGCTAGAAATTATAAGAAGGATGAAATGCAGGACACATTGTGGGATAAGAGATAAATATGTATGCAAAATGTTACCTCTGCAGCGCCAAATGAGTATCCATACATTTCACTAATCCACCCAGTTCCATATATATCACCAGTGTAATTAGTAGCCCAATGAGCTCTGTCTTCCCGTACTTCTTCAGTTTTTGACAGCCACATGGGTGCCAAAGCTCGAAGATCATCGATATGCATGGCTAAAAGCCCGCCAACCTTATCACAGAGTTCAGGATGCTTTGTGTGCAGTTTTGCAAGAACATTATCACATCCAACCAAGTACCTGCCAAGAAATGTACTGATTATGAAAACACTCTCAAGGGACATGTTATATGAGAAAGCTTGCAAAATTTCATTCCTTAATGAGCATCTTCATAGCTACAAATTAACATCACAAAGAAAAAACAATACATAGAAGAGCTCTTCTTTTAAGAGTCATTTATCCATTTGATAAACGATTTTCTTCTGAGATAAAGTACCATGCACGGTTACTTGGTTCACGGGCAGACGGGTATAAAACCACCTAGGAAGTCATACCTATGAGAATAACTTTCAAATTTACACGAATTACTTAATAACTGTATGAAAAATTATGAAGCACAGAAACCTATTGCAGAATACATGTAGAATGTAACATGACGAAAGAAGCCCAAATCATCTTTTCTTGGCGAATGAAATTCAAGTTCTTGAGAGATTTGTTTCGAAGTTTCACATTCATCAATTTCCCATCCATTAAATGTAGATGCACGAGGCATCGTAATTTGGAATGTAACAGTTGTCGAGATGGGAAAGATTACGCATTAGACATGCAACAGAGTTAACACAGTAAACACCCTGAGAACAAGAGACAACAAAAGACTATCGAGAAAAAAAGTAGGAACAACTAAGACAGAGGTATGTTTGGGGTTAAAATGAGAATGAGAGAGAGAGAGAGACTTAGGGTGATGTGATCATCTGGCCTATGATTTCTATGGTCCCATCAACTAGTGATGGTTGAAACTAAAAAATTCGTTAATGCAAGATGACACTCATATACTGTAATCTCTGAAAATTCACAAGTCTTTCTGACTGAAGGATGGAGACCATGAATTATTACTAGGATGAGTATTATTACCCATAATATGCAGCAACAGGTCTGCCTTTCTCTGCTCCAAGCTCCCATGGTATGATTGGACCTCGAATGATCATATCCGCATCTAGAATAACTACCCAATCAACATTCTGTGCCTCTTTGCTATGTTTAAGCCAGTGAACTACACCAGCCGGTTTATTAATTGCAGGATACCTGCAATAACCCAGGAAAAATCACAAAAGAAATGAACCTTTTCACTTGACTCCACAAGTCCACATAAACATAAGTGGATTAAACCAAACAATAGATAATCTTTCTGGAAGTGTCTGTGGCTTCAGACGGTAAAATAGTAAAACAACAAACTCTGATTAACATCTAATCAAACAGCAAATGAAGCAATACCATCAGTAATGACAGTTCACTTCTTGAATCTAGAAACAAGAGGCATTAATAGGAATAAGAAAAACATAAAATGCAACCCACTTCTAAAATTCAAGAATCTGATCTCAAACACTGACACCAAACAAACCTAAAACATTAAGGGTTGACAACATTTAACCAAACAGTAACGGAAGCAATAACTGCACTGATGAAAGTTCATTTCTTGAATCTAGAAACAAGAGGCAAGAAACTAAACTCAAACAATTGATACAAAAACAACAATAGGCTTGCCATGCAGGCTGTTACAGAAATAAAATGCAAAACCCCTGTCATTATCACACCTAATGGATGAGATGATGATGATTAAATACACGAAAAATCAAAGAAACTTAGATGTAAGTACATGTGAAACATGCATGTATGTACATTTTTTCACTCACCAATCACCAGTCTTGGGGTGCCTACTCATTGAAGGAACCTCAAGGGTTGGCGCCAAGTCCATGCCTTTATAAGTCTTCTTCTCTTCCTCAGTACAACTGAGCAGCCGGGTAATCGGGCCAGGCTGCTGGGCTTTACGGAAGCTATGCATAAGCCCTACCGTTTGCCAATCGAAGTAATTCTGACACTCCACCGAGAACAGCGTGTGGATCCTATATGGCGCAGTCCCAACCACCACCTCATTGCCCGATTTCTGTGCCCCTCCGCCGCTCACTGACAGGCCCGCCACCACCACCACCACCACCATCACCACTAACAAAGATGGGAATTTTCCCATTGTCATTGTCACATAGCCAAGAACTAAAATGGGTTTCCCTGAAAAGATCTGAAATGTGAATTTTTGTCAAAGTCAGCTCTCTCCTTCATCATTTTCTCAATTTAATTGGATTCCAGGGATGCAAGATCGTGGGGCAAGGCAGTGGGATTAAAGAAAAAGAGCGAAATTTCCAGTAATGATGACCTGTAATCTAACTGATTAAATCTATATAAAAATATATTAGTGTAAAATGTGAATATATATTATGGGGTCCGTCAGCATAATCAGGATTTCTTTTCCCACAACTCCCACAGTTCAATGTTGAAAAAAGAAAACAAGAAAAGCTTCGGAGTGATCCAGGTTTGCTGACAGACAGGCGAACACCAAACCAAGCATTAATAAGTTGACTTACCCGAACGACGTCGGAGTGGTGAGTCACTTTGTCCTTTTTCTTTCTCTCTTTCTTTCTTTCTTGTCTTTTGCATTTAGTTTCCAAAAATTAATACAACCTAAAAGTTCATGCTATGTTAAGAATGATTTAAGAAGGGTTCTTGTTAGATCACTGTTAGTAGGAAGTTTTGAAATTTGAAATATTTTTGTGATTATACATATGAAAAGTCGTAATTTTTTCCATTATTTCCTAAGAATTATTTGTTTTTAAAGTAGAAAAGTAGAATCATACTATTCAGGGGTTAGGTAAAGGCAGACTTTCCATCCCTATGTAGAGATCTGAGTCTTGGCAATCAATGAATAATTAATACAACATAGTTATTACCTTGTCAAATTTAAGCCAACATTTTTACTTGGTCTATGATTAACTTTACACATTTGGACACTCTTAGAATTCAACATCTCTCCTGTTTTTGTGTGCTTGATTACTTGATCCAAGATTTAGGTCTCTGATGCCAGAGGATGCAGGTTTGATACAACTATGCTGAAATTGTGGCCTTCATCATAAGATCTGTTCTTGGAAGAGAAATAATCAAATGCCCACATTAAAACTTTTAACATATGCATGAAGCCTCTTAAAGATCACAACAGGTCTTCATTTATTACACCAAAAATATCAAAGATAAATGTAAAGATCTTGATTAAGGAAGTACTTCTAAGAAGTGGACAAGCTCCTTCTTTGTATGAATATATCAAATACATTTGTGGATAAAATCGGTTCTTCGAGTACAAACCTGTTTACAAAAGATAAACTTGAGAATGAATGAAGGAAATAACTCAAAGCCCACCTTCTGTATCAAAACAGGTCATTACATCTACAGTCTCAGTGCACATTCATTCCCTTAACAGCATGAAACTCAGCATCTTGAAGACTACAACTCACTTCTTCCTTGGTGGATCCCTACTGAGTCCATGTTTCTTTAGAGTTCGGATGTAATTTCTCATGAGAGAGAACTTATTGCTACCGAGATGATAGAAGTAATCCCACGTAAAAATCCCCGTTTTATGCAAGTCGTCAAAAAGTAATCTACATCAACCACAAAGGAATGAAGTCAGAAGTAATCAATAAGGAATTCTTTTGGCGCATGTCTTGTTTATGTTCATGAAATTATATTACCTCACCCCATAGTTCCCCACAGGTTCTGCCGACATGATTCCCACATGACGCCTCCCAGATATAACCTGATCAAGGCTCAAGTTATCCTCATAATATTAAAAGGAAGAAAGAGCAGCAAACGACCAAAAAGATTCAAATTTCAGACATCTATGATTCATCAAATGAGAGAATTGTTCCACCATGTATGAAAAGCAACCTCAATTGTGCTCATTGGCTCTATAGCATTTACAATTAAGGGTGCCAAAAGTAAAGCAACCTGCTCCAGTTACCTTTTCACCTCCGATTGATCTAATCTTACTGTCGACTGCTGGGCTATATATTCTCAAGTATTCGGCGGACAGATTATAAGCACTGCCGTTATCAAATTCCACCTCTACCTGAAAGAAGACTCAGTAAACAGTAAAAACATAACCAAAGTATCATCAATACAACAAATATTCGGTGCTAAACAAAGAATGTCAGACTAAAGAAAAGTCACTTGAAACTGTGAGATATAGATGAAGTGTGTTCAGATGCAGTAAATGATGATCACAAACAAGAAACTTGTTGGGTTCAATTCCTATATCATTCAATCACATTTGATATTAAGCATTATACTCGATCTCGGAAAACCTGAATCCAGTACAAGGAACTCCAGAAGATGTCTGTATACAGAACTAATACGCGAGGCTTGTATGTTGATACAAATGTGTGTCAAAAATTCCGCATCAAAAAGGATCATAACCAAACAAAAACCTAATTCGTGCTTCTTCTTTCTGGTCCACCCACCATCATCAACTTAACTTCCAGTGGTCTTACAGCTAGTCGGATGCCTAAATCAATTCTCCTTCTTTAGCAAATTTCAGTAAGTGGGTAAAAACTAAAGTTGCAGCCGAGAAACTAGAGCTCACAGTTTTGGGAGCGTGAAGAGAGAATTTGGTGAGACGAGGGCACTCCGCAACCGTCTTTACGCTCCGAATCGCGCTGTCTACTGTCCTCTTCATCTCGCCTCGCTCAGCGAGTGTGGGACGGGGTAGAAATTAGGCCCAGATGACAGTAGGCATTCATCACTAATGGGCTTCCCTAAGGGGGAACTTTGTGGCCTCTGGACTGTTGAAATGATATGGGCCCCAAGGATCTGTTGCAGATTTGTTTGGGCTAGGGAACTCTTGGGCTTCCTAAAGAGGGTGTGTCATTAGGCAAATTTGGGCCAGGAATTCCCTCGAACCTGAGTTCCGCCTAATCGAATTCGGACCCATATCTATATCGGGGCCCAAACTCCTGGGTTAGTAATGTTATTGAGGTCCGGGTCCAACCAACTATGTCAAAACATAAATTCTAATCATTACTTCTTTCTAATCGTACTTCATGCATCAAGAGTGAGTACATACGTAGTTTAAAATGTTAATTCAAATTAGGAATGATATCCAAACGTATTTAAATAAACTATGTTGTTCGGTTCATAATTAACGATACCATACCATTCCTTTAATATGATGCTTGTAAAGTTTTTTCGTTATAAACTTGATTAATTGAAAGTTTACTCGTGAGACAACGGCATTGCTGATAAATCTTGATCTCGTTACAAAATGCTATTTCAGAATTTGTAAATCCTCACTACGGACAGCATTGAACCACCTCATGGACTAAAAGGGTTAAAAAAGTCGAGAATATTTACAACGATATACCTAGGCAACATGCACCATATTCATTTCTTACACCATCGGAAGTGTACAGTTCCCTTATTGATTGTCTTCTCTCATTGCCCCGAGAACAGGATAGTCGCCGTCCAATATTTCGTCATCATCATCAAGTTCATCCAACTCATCTAGTATAGACTGGTTGACCCGTTTGCGAGATTGTCTCCTGTGCTTCTTGGGTTCCAATCTTGGTTCAGCTTGCTTGACACCCAGTTCTCCAACCTTGAGCCTAATAATCCAAATTCCATTCCACAAATAAGAACAGAAAATAACACAATTTGGCGGAAACAATTTAAAATATTCAGACACAAGAAGCTATGAGTAGAAGCTTTGGCACCAGACATGTATCTAACCTCTGCATAAGCATGCATCATTCAGTTATTTCATCTTTCAGAATTTCTGATCTTCAAACTCAATGTAACTTATGGGATGCGGAGAAGAACATATATAACTGGGATCGCGTGAACATACCTCACATCACTCTCTCTTTTCGTTCCAACAGTCCTCAGTTGAAACTCCTCTCTAATCTTAATCTCATCAAGCAGTTGAAGATAGTATGGATATCTTTCCCAGTCCCCTTTCACAAGGCACCCTGGTTCGCCTAGGTGCAGGCAATCACTGAATGAGCATTTTCCAGGTCCATTGTCTTTCAGCATTTTCTGGATCTGAGAAGGAAAAATAACTCAGTCATTCAGTTCAAACTGAAGACAGATGTAGTGGCTAATTGACAGATAGATGCAAAGAACTAAAACAGTAGAAGAAGAGTTAATAGCAGAAACCTCTGGAAAATATTGCGGAAGGGATTGCTTTGTTACTTTCATCAAACTAGGCTGATTAAATCCGGGAGTGTCAGCAAGATATCCTCCTCCAGACAATGAAAGCAATGAAACATTTCGAGTGGTGTGCTTCCCTCTTCCACTCCTTGTTGACACTTCCCCAACACGCTGCTCTTCAAACCACTTGCTACCCAGAATCTGCACAAGTGATCTCGAGTGGGGGAAGAGTCTTTCAAATATTCAAAGAATGAATGTATAAAGAATAAGCGAAAAACATTATATATATACCAAAGAGTAAACCTACAGGCTCAAACCAGTTATCCTCTTCAGTAGCCCCAAGAACACTTTTATTGCCTCTTAGCGCGTTGATCAGACTTGATTTACCAACACCACTAGGACCAACAATTACAGAGGTCTGGTCTCTCAGAATGAACTGCAGCGTATCCAGTCCTCGTTTAGTATCAACACTACAAAGAACTGGCTCATAGCCCCAACCACAAAGCCGAGATTTCCACTCCACCAATGTCTTCAGAAGTCAATTTTCACCATAAAGTCAATAATGCGATGAACAAGAATCAGGACAGTATTATATTACAATAAACAAGGGATATTGGAGTTATATAGGAAACAATTACACCAACATGTCGTTAGCATGTAATTGCAGAGGAAAGGTGTAAGAACTGTACTAATAAAGCGAGACCTATATCTCCAATAGCATCACCAATAAATCAAATAACGCTCAAGAAAAAATTTACATATACTAAAAATTAATCCTATATTTATGGACTTGAATGATTGATCTCTCCAGAACAACTTACAGAATTTGTCATAAATCATTCAAGTTAAGCAACATATCCATGTCCAATACCATTGACCCACTCTAATCAGTTATCAATCGATTCACTGAAACTGGCTATGCCCTCAACTCAATATTTAGAAAAATACACGTATAGGAGCAATTTCATACCGATTCATCAACGAGCTCCGCCTTATTGAGCGCAAGCGTGAGGGGAATTCCAGTAGATTCAGCCTCCACAAGGAACCTAGTAAGCATAAACGGCTCAATTTTCGGCTGCTCCAACGAAAAAAGCACCAGCAGATGATCGACATTCGCCACAGGAGGATCCAGAATCTCACTCTTCCGCTGAAACACATTCTCAATCATTCCTCTCCTGTCCACCCAATCAATCGACCCTACCAGAACCTTATCCCCCACAAGCACTCGCCTCCTTATTTTCTTCAACACAGCCTTCACCACACACAGCAGCTCCACCCCCAAACTTCCAGAATCTTCCGGCGGCGAAGCGGAATTCACGACCACGCGCATAAAATTGGCTTGCGATGAGGCGACAGTGCCGACTGCCTGATTTTCCGTCAACGGAAGGTTATCGTCGGGGGAAAGGATTGGAGCAAGAGCGGAGAACTGCTTTTTAAAGGTTTCTCGAGCTCTGAGAAGATTCTTCTGAGGTTGCTGCTGCCTTCTGACATTGGTAGGGTTTTGGTGGTGGCGAGCAGCGGCGGAGATGAATCGTTGCTGGCGAAGGAAACCAAACTGCGGTAGTTTCTGGCGGAGCACAGAAATCGAACCAATAGTCATGGTAAATACATGAAGAAAACAGAGAAACTCGACGACGATCTTTCCTCAAGTGCAAAGAGAGAGAGAGAGAGAGAGAGTTTGTATTGTGTATAGACACACAAAGCGGTGTATGTATCGATCTAATCCGCTTCCAGTAACCGCTACAAAACAGATTCTCAACTAATCAAGCTTCTGGAATACTCGCAGGAACTCCCAAGTCCTTCATATCATCACTCTCACTCACACACACACACTTCCCACCGCTAAACTTTATCGTCATTTACTGGATTTTTCATTATTCTCAAACTACTAATATATCTACTTTGATTTTAGTTTGCAGGCTAAAATCAAGCTTATGTGCATGTAATAAATACTTTTTATAATTTAAAACATATTTGTTAACAGAAATAAAATATTATTACATCACATTTCACAGAAAAAATAAGTAAAAAATTAACAGGTTATTAACGATACAAAATATATATATATATATAAAGAATCATTATAATTAATTCGTTTTAAGTTTGAGTAATAAGTTAACCAAAATTCAGTTCATTTCTCTTATATGGGCCAACTTCTCAATTCAATCGAGGCCCATAGGGCTTCATAATGAACACAGACAGAGCAGGCTTGGGCTAGTCTGGATCGATCACATTTACCAACCCCCACCTAAAATAAAGAAAAGAGAACAAAAATTATATGATAATTGTTGCATTGCAAGTCTTGATAAAGAAAAAAAAAAAAAAACAAAGAATAAAATATGAAATATGAATCCACCCAGTGGAGAGGAGAGTTCCAGAAGACACTATTTATTATCCAAGATGAGAGAGAGTAAGGCAAATACATGATTCCCTACAACTTTTGTCTTCTTATTATTATTATGGTGACTCAATCGGACTTAATTTATTCTATCTTTGCTACAAAATAATTGACATACACCACTTCTAACTCCCCATTACGTCTATCTCTTATTAATTTAAAAATAAAGTTATCTATGTATGAAGATGAGTTAAAATAGAGGCATACATGACGCCGCCCACATGCTCGCACAAATTCAATTAATCCCGCTTTTCTAATTCTCCAACACCAAATTACTTATATTAATAACAAATAATAGAACCATAACATTTTAGGTAATTAAAAACATCTAATTGTTTTTTTTTCCCCTCATTTAGATAAGGTTTGAGCATTTAATTATATATTTCTTGAAAAAACTCATTGTCCCATCATAATGCACCTTTATTCTTTTTCCCCCTTTATCAATTGTCCGGAGTGCGAGACATTTTACCTTTTAGCAGCATGTGTGTATATTTAAGTATTTGTTCAAGGTACTTTACTTGCTCTTTCTTTTGATCTAAACTAGTTGTGAATGAGATGCATTTTATTATTTGTATTAATTGGCCTAATAATTAACTAAAACATATTATATAGTATAGTATATCAAATTATGATCCCAACAAACGTATTTTATATGTAATCGTGGAGCCTTTTGGCGCCTCCATTTGTTGTACTAACCAAATTCTTTTTAGAACCAAGAATCATAGAAATAGGCATGGCTTCTTTCAATTTTTCATATGCAATTTGACATGACCCATGCAATATTGGAAAAAAATGCAAGCAATCTCACTTGATATTGTAAATAAGCAAATTATTCCTCTATAAAAAATAAAATTGCAATTTATATTCTCCTGTTTTTTAAAATGAATCAATTTACCTCATTGTGTAAATTGCTGGTGGTTTTTTTTTTTCTTCATAAGTAGGTAATTTGCTCATTTGCAATATCATTGAGAGGTAAATTGCATTAAACCCATGAAATATTACACAGAAGGCCTTTTGCTTAAGCAGTTTGGATTGTATTTTTCTATCCCAAATCTTATTGTATCTTTTATACCGTTTAATATATACATAGAACATGATGTGTATAATATTTTTCTCCAAATACAGTAATCTTTGTACACATGACGTAATCTTGTGCACGCTCATTAATGATCCATCCCTTTAGTGATGTATGTTGATAGAAAAAGCATACACAATATTGGAAGAGGAGTGAAATGAATTAAAGCTAGCATATTACATTAATAGATAAGAGCCAATTAAGCATTTCAGCAGAATAGATTGATTTTGACAAAATCATGAAATAAACCAATTGAAAAAGGGAATTCTAAAGTAGTTGTAAAACTATTAATTTACATGCATGGACTTGGTCTGATCATCAAAAGAAGAGGTGTTGCTGATCTAGTAATTGGTTGAATCCATCCCATGATGAGAGCATTGAGTCTACACTCTCAACCCATGTCTGAAGATGACGGCCTGCAGCTGCACCTGCACTAGTACTAGTTTCTGAATCATGAATGGAAACATTGCTGGATTCGGCCGCCGCTGAGTTGTGATAACTGACTGTCGACACTGAAACTGAAACTGAATCCTCGTTGCTGTCCTGATTTGTCATCCACAAGTCCATGTCATGACTCCTACACATCATGTCATAGTTATTTATCAGATGAACACCACTGCTCTCATCAATTTCTGCTTCTGCTTCTGCTCTAGTACTTATGATTAATTGATCAGCATAATAATTCTCATCACAAACTTTTTCTTCTTCTTCTTCTTCTTCTTCTTCATTCCGTAAACTCGGGTCCATTAATTCCGATTCGGTTTTCCCTTCATCTTTGTGCTGAATAATGGGGTGGTGTGTTAAGGGGTCTATTCCAAGGAGCCTTAGCCTCTTCTTGATTCGAGTGTTCCAGTGGTTCTTGATTTCATTATCCGTTCGCCCCGGAAAATGAGACGCAATCTTAGACCACCTGCAAAAACAAATTAATTATCGATCAAGAATAGATAATTTATAAGATCAGTGATCATGAGAATATTGTGCGATTATATATATTACCTGTTACCAAGGCGGGCATGAAGGTCTATAATCTGATTCTCTTCCATTTCTGAGAGCGGCCCTCTTTTCAGGTCAGGCCTCAGGTAATTAATCCATCTTAATCTACAGCTCTTTCCACATCTCAACAAACCTATATATATATGTACACAGTACACACACATGCATGCATCATTAACAACAAAATAAGTACATTAATTATAGGTATATATATACTTGGAAAACAATATTATTAATATGATAACCTGCAAGCTTAGGAACCATTCTCCAGCATTGAATGCCGTTGTTGAGAATAAAAGACATGAGCTTGTGATCTTCTTCTATAGTCCATGGACCTCTCTTCAGACCAACTTTATCACAACAAGGTTGCCTTCCCATTAATTTCTTACAACTAAAATTGAACAGGCTGCAGCTAAGCTAGCAAAGGATCTATTAATGAACTAATTAGTGCCTTTATGTTTTGGTACTCTCTGGGGAATTATTAAAAGTTTGTTGAGAATTGGAGGAGTTTATATTAGGAGTAGAAGGAGAAGATTCTGACAGATAATGGATGCACGGTTGGACATAAATAATGAAAACGGGCTGATTAAGGGGGGAGGCTAAGGTACATGATTGAATGAATAAAGCGTGATAAGGGCTCAAGGCCTAAAAAGCGTGGATGCTATTATATTATTATAATTAATTAATTCAATTGCAACTATATATCATCATTAATTTTCTATTGAATAAATAGAATTAATTAACACAGAAAGGGATCTTTTTTGTTGGTTGACAAATTCCACATTAATTATGCAACAAAAAAGGCCTATGATGATGAGGTTTGTTTTTTTTCTAAATTTGATGAGAGGAAAAAAAAAAAATAAAACTATTGAAAAATGTTAATGATGGGATTCCCATTTAATTGGTGGCATCAAGGCTGGCTGGTTTTGTCGTTGGGGGCAACTCTTGTTTTAATTGCTTCCAAATTAAATCTACTAGTTAGAATATTTTGGTGTGGATGCTCCAACAAGTCTTATTATTAGAGTTAGTGTTTTGGAATAATATTAGTCAATTTTCATGCAATTAAACATGAATAGGAGTACTGAATGTGGCAGAAAATTAATAAACAAAATTTTGGAAATTAAGAAACATTGGATGTGGAGCAAATTAATAATGAGAGGAATAACAATAACAATTTGGTTCATGCACTTAATTATAAGTTACATGCTTTCAATTACTTCTCCATATCCTCTCATCATTGATTCAAACCCCCCCCCCCCCCCCCCCCCCCCCAAAGACTTTAATTACAAGAATATTCCATAAAAGAAAGTGGGTAGCAGATTTTATTGCAGCAGTCCATGAGTCTTGTTTTCTTGTGATCAAACAGGAACAATATTTATCGGTACCTCAAAGACGCTAAGTTAAAAAGGTATCTTTACACCAGTTTTAAATAATTTGTCATTTGTGAAAGAAATGACATATATCCATGATGATCCAAGTGATGTCGTTTCGATATCACCTAAACTTTGAAGAATGACTGTTAGAATCATTAATTAAGGTAATATATCACTGAATCACATCAAAAATGGGCCGAAATGTGGGCCTATATTAGAGGACCTGGAACTTGCCCCAGTGAAAATATTATTGTGATTATATATATTTATAATTTTGAAAAAAAAAAAAATCACTGTTTTTTCTAACGGAAAATGAATTGAATTTTAATCGTAGCATGAGTAAAATAATGAATTAAAACCTCGAGTGATAGTATCTATTAGTGTTCGGTATCTGAAGCAGAAGATTCTCACCCCAGACTAGCATCCAAATGGAATATTCTGGTGAGAACTCTATTACTCCGGCGATCTCAATTCGAGAAACGGTTCTTTTCCCCGACCAGGTGCTGGTTTTCCAGAAATACCCTCCGTCCGACCGCTTTATCAGCTCTAGTGATTCGATTAAGGTTTTGATTAAGGCCGTTGATGAAGAGTATAATGAGGCAGGGGGCACTGAATAATGAATCAAGGAGAGAAATATGGGTTCCAAGGACCGGGCACCCAGTTTGGGAACCAAACCTGTTGAGCCATTGGATTAGTCTACTAAATTTTGTGAAGTTAAGGATACCGGGTACTTGAGACTTTTACCATCCCAATAATCGGATAGCAAAACGTTAGAAAATGGTCGTAATTTTCTTTTGTTCATTTCTGTTAATGATTGATATTATTGATAGCTGTGTAAACAGAGATGATTTAACAGTTTAAAATTAATTATTGTATATACTGTTTCAAGAATAATTTCTTGTAATAATGCCATAAAACATTAAGAAAATATTATTTTTTTTTAATGATTTTTTTGCTAATTCTACGCCAACAAGAAATAGAAAGAGCTATAAGTATATTTGGATTTAAAAAAAATATATATATATATAATATATATATATTTTTTGTTTGCTTGAAACTTCTTATGATGACGATTGCTTACTCGAAAAGATTTGACCAATTGAGAGCAAGAGCATGAGTTCCACAGTAAGTAATTTGCACTTACGACAGAGAATGACTCCCCTGACTAGCCGTTACTCTCCAAATACAAGAACCCCACTCAAAAGAAATTTGACCGTTACGGCCACTTCTCTTCTTCCTCGCCCCAAAACTAAGCCATATCGGAACCCTACTGGAAAGGCTTCAACAAGATGCTGAACGCAGAGTATCCCAGCAAAAGCCCTCAAAATCCATCTGAAAAACAACCCGAAACCACCGAAAATGGCCCAAAAAATGAAAATCTGTTCAGTCCAAGGTTCCGATCAGTCGCCGCCATGGCTGGTTGGGATGAAGAGGCGCTTCTCATCGCAAGCCTCATCGTCGAAGACACCCCCGATCGCCAGTTCAAGCACAAGAAAAGATCCGATCTACAGAGTTTCAGAACCCCACCAACAAATTCAAGAAGGTTCAATCATATCTCTTCTTTTCAACAATTTTCCACGCTTATTTATTTTTCCATTCCTCGTCATTCTGGGACTTTTACAAAATTTTCCTTTCCCGATTGGTGGCCCCGTTTTATATTTTTTCTCTTCGTGATCGCTGTTTGGAAATTTCCCTTTCTTGTAATCTTGGGCTTTCCTTTTTTGGTCAAAGAAAATATTTCGAGTATGTAACTCTGTTCTTAAAATATAGTTTGAGGGCTTTGGTTTTCTTGTTCTATTTATTGCTTTGTAGTCATGGAAGTAAAGAAGCGGTTTATGGGCTTCTGCCGCCATGCTTTTGCTGTTGCTTCCTCAATTAGAATAGCTTCTATTATTCTTCTTTCAATCGTAAAGTGGTGTTTCAACAGAAAACGCAAGGCTCAGAGGAGAAGTACCCCCTCGATTCCGGTAGCTGTTCTTGATCTTGATGAAGATGATCCAAAACCAAAACAAGGTCACTTGATGTTCTTTGTTTCCCTTTTTCTTTATGTTTTGCTCCACACAAGATTATGGGTTCTGATTCTTTTTATATCTTTTGCTTTAACAACTTAATACAGAAAGTGAGAATATACATAAAGAGTCAAAGACAGATACAACTGGAGAAGTAGAGAAGGATAGAGGAGACGATGGGGTGAATTCTAATGGTGTTTCGAGCTCAAGTGCTGCAATTCCATGCATCGATAGGCTTCGGGAAGAACTTTCTTGTGCAGTAAGAAGAGAATTTAATCTCCTGATAATTAGCTTTCTTTCTTCTTGTTCCTGTGGTGGTATGATGTGACTATCTTGACATCTAACTTCATTCAACTTGGCAGATCTGTTTGGAGATATGTTATGAGCCGAGTACCACATCTTGTGGACACAGGTAAAGTCAAAGTAGATGACTTTTTTTTTTTTTCTTTTTCTGTTTGTTTGATCATGTTTCAATATGCAAACATAGCCTTGGTCTGAGGATGGCCCATTCTCTGTTCTCGCAGTTTTTGCAAAGTATGTTTACGTTCCGCGGCCGACAAATGCGGGAAGAAGTGCCCCAAGTGCAGGCAGCTTATCAGGTATATCAGTTGGCCAACAATATTTTTATTTAAGGTTTCATATGAAGCGATGATTTACTTTGTATAATCTGAATTTGGCAGCAATGGGAGATATTGCACAGTGAACACAGTTCTTTGGAACACTATTCAGCTGCTGTTTCCCCAAGAAGTAGAAGCAAGGAAGGGGGCTGCTGTTTCTGCCTCAGATAAGCAACAACCTTTACAGGGAACTCCTGCAAGAACTAGAAGTCATTCTTCTCGTAACAGAGCTGTTGAAGCCTTAAATAGTAGAGAATCTGAAAGCAGGGGTGCGGAGAGAAGAATTCATTCTTCCCGTAACAGAGCTGTTGAAGCCTTGAATAGTCCAGAATCTGAAAGCAGGGGTGTAGAGAGAAGAAGTCATCGTGCCAGAAGTCGGGTTTCTCGGCCTTCTGGAGGAGATGCTGGCATTAGGACAGCATTGCCAAGCCAGAATGAGGATGCTGCATTGGCTTTAAGACTGCAGCGCGAAGAATTTATGGAGGCTTTTAGGGTACCCGAACAGCAGCGTAGAAGCTCATTTGCAGTGGCTAGAGCTAATTTAAGGGCTATGGCTTCGAGGGCCATGAACATTCGGATCAGAGGCCGAAAGGATTAATCCTTGGCTCCTCCATTAGAATATCATATAGGAAGAAACGTTATGGTCTGGCGTTGCCAACTCTATCTGTTTTTTACACAGGTAAAATGTGCCAAATTGCTACACAATACCGGGTACAAACTATTGACATCACAAACATTAAAATCAGTAACAGATGTTTGACAAATATCAGTGGTAAAGAATGGTACAAAAAGCATGTCATAAACTATCAAAATTTCATCTGGGACCAAGAAATACAGAATTTTACAAGAATCTCGAGGCTGCGGTGTGTACCTAAACTGAAAAAATATCTCACGTACAAGCTGCAATGTCAGTGTCTGTGCGAATGCTTTCTGCTTCTATGGTATGTCTCACCCTTGTTTCTGTTTCTTGTCTGGATGATCCTAAAAGCAAGGGAAACAACTCCAATTGCAGCCATAGCATAAAACGCCCTATATGGTGCTGATGCCAAGGCCGAAAGATAGGCAAAATATCCACCAAGGAGATAAGCTAAACTTAGTCTCAATGGAATGCCCGGGATGGGAAACAGAAAGAAATTGAATTCAGGCTTTGAATCACATAAACCATGCAAGATGACACCAGTGCAAAGTACAGAATCCCAAAACCACGGAAACCTTTGACCATTACCAGTTCGCTGCAAACATAAAGGCGCCATGTTAGCGACAGAATATATTTTAAATGAGAAAATTACGTTAAGACAAGGAGAAACATTGGAGAAAGATCACTCTAAATGGAGATATAACTGGAGTAACTTTCAACTAACACAGTTCAGGTTTATTACGGATCTATTGTTCAAGAAATGCAGCAAATTCTTCAGATAATGGATGAGAAATGTGCAAGCCATAGTCAACATAATCATCCCTATTTTCCTCTTTTTTTTCTTTTTGAGTATATTGATGGAGCTGAGGTACCAGCCCTTGCGTAAGTGAATAATTTTAGAAATTAATATAAATGAAATACCATTAGAAGACACTAAGTTGTGCTTCAACAGACTACTGCCATGTCGATCACAAGCCTCATTGTGGTTAAAAGTAATTTATTGCGGCAGAAGCAAGAAGGTCAAATCATGCCAGGCTTTGAAGAGTTAATATAAAACTAAAGGCAAAAGACTACAAAGATTTTTTTGGGATCTGTTATAATTTGAAAACGCACCTACCTGAGATTCTACTGCTTAATCATTACCACAGCTTAATTTTGTAGACGCAACTGTACCAAAGAAGCACATCTATTTTCTATTTTCATAAAATTAGAGTCATTACTACTTCAAACTCTTTCTCGACAAAAATTGAAACCCATCATACTACAAGCATTCTCCAAAAGTTTAACTTGGCATTCCATCGAATAAGGATATTAGGGAGTAAGGAGACTACATATATGGAATTAGCAATTCCTTGAACTTCAAATTGGTATTCCGTCAAATAGGTATGAAGAAGTAAGTAGGATTCAATATGGAAGTGAGCAAGTACTTCAACATTTTCAGGTGAGAAGATTGTGTAACCACAACATACCTGAAGCCAGCCCACAAGTGAAGGGACAAACATTAGCATTGCAACCAAATGTAAAAGAAGCAAACCATGCCGGTGGTGGAAGACATCCAACTGCGTGTCACTGTAGCTTCTTGTGGATTGTGGGCTAGCAGTGTAGATCTCGTTGACAAGAAACAGTTTGCCAATGTCACCATTGTGCTTGTTGTTGTACAGCATTGAGCCAGTTTCACCATCATTTCCAGATTCATAGAACTCCTTGGTATGGACATGGCTGCGAAATGAAGCCATCAAAAAACTGTTTACAAAGAGACAAAATGATACTTAGAACATATTAAACAAGGATAACTATTGAAATACCAAGCAAATTTGGAAAAGAATAGAAGAAAAAATGAAAGGGGAGACAGCATAAGAAAGAAACGAAAGAACTGTATCTATCAGACAACCATAAGTGCACACTACAGCCTTAAGTCAATATTCTAGTCTGACAGCCTCTGGAAAACACGGTTTATGTGTAAGCTGGTGAAACAATTACTTTATTCCTGTTATTAATTGCATGCTCTCAGACAAAAGTTACATCTTGGAAACGGGTCTCCTGGCTCTACAGCCAATAGTCAAAAAAAAATTTGGGCTTGCAGCCTAAAAAAAATTTGATGACCGAATAAGATTTACATCTGTAAACAGACCTCCAGTATGAAGGAGCTCTTCACTATGTACCATATACTAATGTGACATGGCCAATTATTCCATGTACAACCCAGCTCCAATGTAATAATGCTAAATGGCCAATTTACATGAGAATCACAAGCGTGTACAAACATCTACTGGCAATTCAAGGATTCTAGTAAAGTCAATTATAAAGAAAGGAAACAATGTTTGCTGGTACCTAAACAGAGCACTGTGGCAGCACAAAGCATGTGATAGGAGCAATACAAAGAGGCCCAACGCTGGATGCACAAGACACACCAAGGCAATGGCAACCAATGATGTAATAAGCACAGGATTGACCCATAAAATTCTTACCACCTGTTCCATGAAAAAATTAGGCAAGGCATATACATCACCTTCAGATAATTGGTTCTCACAAAGCAAAAAGGAACTGTAAGAATTGAATTGCAGGTATTAATCAGGAAGTATGATCAAAGAACTGGAAATGTATTTTTTTACTTGGTTCATTACTTAGCTTTTACCATTTCCGGAAATGTAGAAGCAAAATGAATAAGATACCAAACCTTCTTTAATTTTAGGATTCAGGATGCTAATTGTATGTTTTCACCAGAAGAAGGTTACCTTGTTAGAAGCAAAGCTTGATGACATATTGATGAACCATCGTATACAAGAAAAACAGAAATTCCCTTCCCATACTTGCCACCTGCAAAATTGAACTTGTTTCAGCTTATACTAGAATATGAAGAAGTCCCAATCTCAATTGCCATTGAAACAGAGAGTTCAAAGTTAAATTGCTAGGTTGTTTATAGAGACTTATGAAGGACATGACATATGGCTGACACAACTAAAACTTCGAATAGGAATGGCACTGCTCTTGACGTTATAACTACAGGAATTGTAATCGAGCCAGTGACCACACACACATTAACAGGGCTACTCACCGTTTCCTGATGAATACATGGGCAGTGCCAGCCGCATAGAAAACCAATAGGGAAAGTAATATCAGCACAACCACCACCCCATTTGCAAAAACATAGCAAAGTATCGAGACGATAGAGAAACTTATAATCGGAGGAAGCGGTTCAGAGCTTAAGCAAGAAAAGAGCACGGCAAAAAGAATCGGAAATGTGACAAGCAAGACAAATGGCTTTGGCATTCTCAAGTTTGATTCCATAGCTGATAGCAATGATGGTATCGGGTTATCAAGTTCCCACGCATACGCCTGCCGCATCAAAGCAAAAAACACAACCGCAAAGCAGAGACCACTGATCTGCATGCAGTTGGTTTTATTAGAACCAGAACTCAAGAGAAATTTACCAATCACAATAAATTCTAGCTTAAAATATATTGACAATAAAGTTTGAGTAAAGAATATGATGAGTGCTTTGTAGGCAGTAATTCAATCATTTTATGAGGTTTTCTGTTGCCTTAAGACTTGAGAAAAGAAACCAAAAAATATACTACATTATCAAACATGTAGGTCCAGAACTATGTGAAGATTTTTAATTCACCAGGTAAAAGATATTATCTTATGCAATGTCTAATGAAAGAAAAATGTAACCAATTAGATAATACTGAACAATTCCTCACAGGTACAGGATTAGTATCCACTTTTACAAATAGGCATGTAACTAAAATTTCATAAACCCGTAAAATCCAACTGAAATATTTATCAGTTTTTGAGAAGGGTAGGCGGTAGTAAAGAATATACCTGAGAGAAATATAAAAGCAAGAATCTACCAGCAGCAGCAGTGAGAGACACACGAATAGTACTTCTATAAGAGCAATGTGGGTCTACCTACAGAGAATTGCAGAGACAAATTATCTAAAATTATATGAAGAGGACTCAGATAATGCTAAAACTTTCCTTTCTGCAATTGCTGGTGGAAAACAAATATCAGTTTTGAAGTCAAGTGGCTGTACCAGTAAGAAAACACTTGTTGTGTCAGACTCTTGAGAAGAAGTCCAGAGTGCTGGAGAGGAATCCACAACAATCGTTTCAGAATACAAATTTGGAAATACATGCAGACCAGATGTCGCATCCCAAGCAAGCGCCACAGGCGGGAAACAGCGAAGCCTACAAAGTCCTGCACTCCAGGGCATCAGTCACTACATGCAAAATGAGAACTGATCAAGCAACAAGATCCAGAGTTCTACTTGCAGATGCCAATAAGGGTTTTCTGGTAGCTCTTAAATTAAAGTAAGCAATCTAATCATTTACAATCACAATAAAAGTAACAGAATCCAGTAATTCATTAGAGATTTGGCTTTCTTATTCAGTTCAGACAGAGCCCATGGAAGTCCAAACCAAAAGAGTACAACAATATAAGCCAGAGCTAACCATCAATCCAGGAGGGATTGCAAAACCTAAATGTAAAAGTTGTCTTACATGTGATCAGTGATGAAGCTTATAAAGGAGCATACGAGTGCCTATATTATGAAGGTCAATTCTTCCTGTCAGAATATTGAGTCACATTTTGGTTAACATCTGATTCTTAAGAAGCTTTTAGCCTGCCTGAAAGATTGGTTGTAGGTGGTTAATTTAAGATGTATATTGCATGTAACCGCACCTGATTAGTTTTCGTATTAGGTAGGAAGCTTCATTGTTTGAAAAAATCCAACAGAAAGCCATCATGTATAAAGATTTTAGTAAATCCGGATGTAGAGTTTTACAACATAAAATTGGCGTCCATGAGATAACATATGTGACCAGCCATTTGCATGCCATACAACCAGTGAACCACAGATTGTCAACAGAGTGACAGCCCTACTGAGTGAGAGAAGTCCTCTTCCCCTCAGTAATTTTGTAGTGGTTGACAATTACCAAAGTTCAAGACGAATTTTCAAGAAATTGGAAGACCTCAAAGATCATACAAGAAAATTACTGAAACTTGTGGTATGAGATTGATTGTGAGAGGGCACTTACTACTAATTTCCAGATCGCCTGGATCTTCAAATTCAGACTTCTTAATTCCACAGCCAGTTGATTCAAGGGATAAAGAAACAGGAAGAAGCCCTAAGCTAACAGAGAACGTAAGATTGAGAGTAAGAGGATGATCCTCCTTCAAATTCACAACCTGCTAAAAAATAAAGTTAAACAACAATGAGTCACTATTACCCAAGCAAGTGTTCAAGTTCCTTAACTTCAGTAGTGGCTAAGCTATATCTCGGAAGTCTTAACCTTTTCTGAATACACTGAATGAATCAGCCGATAAGGAGAGAATACTTGCTCCCCATCCTTGGGATTGAAAAATTGTCCAACTCCCATAGAAGCAGCTGGTGGAGGTCTACCTGATACAGTCTGAGAACAGGAAGTTAATGTACTTAAATAACAAGTTACCCTCCAACCCATAACAACCCCAAAAGAAAATAAAGAAAAGCTTAATTGCTCATCATATTTATGATAGCTGCACAAGTATGTAAAGAAGCAGCCTTTCTAAGTATTAGGCCCTTCTCCTATTAGTTAACCTTCATGAGCATCAATGGAGTAGTTTTACTTGAGGATACTGATAAAAGAGAGGAACTTCTATGATTAAATTTAGACCAACATAGAATTATTAAGAAATTCACATATTAAAATAGCAGTTTATTATAAAATCTTACATAACATGAGTAATATATATATATATATATATATATACTGTTATAAAAGAAAACCATTTTGTCGTACCAATTTTTGAATGCCCCAATTTACCCTTTTGATTCATTCTATTTCTTTGTTTAAACGGCCATAATAGTAATTTCACTATCATTTAATAACTTCACAATAACCCACTACCCACATTTTTCTCAACCGACTCTACATTTTTTTCCTCACCAACTTTTTTCTTTTTTATTTCAACACGCTACAATTGTTTTTTTCACAAATTTCTTTTCTCTCTTCATTTTACATCACATTTATGTTTTATATGCTCGCGGGGACCGCGTGCAACAACAACTAGTATATATAAATCATAGGCTTTAAGAAAATATACCGGGCGAGGTGCCACAGAGATTGTCAGGAACCTGAAGCCATGCATATCCTGGGGACCCAACCAAAATATAGCAGATGGAGGAGCTTGCTCGGTTTGACCGCCTGGCTCAATCTTACAGAACAAATGAGCATGTTCAGAAAGGAGAGTCTGTAAATTTTGGCGTGCTATGACCCTGTCTATAACAAGGACGTAACATATAATACCTGCCTTGGAGCTGGCCCAGATGGAATGTGCACCATTTTTGAAGTGACTTCCACAACATGTTTGTCTGATGAAAATTCTGATGCCGATGTTCCCTTCTCGCGCCAAAAGATGAAGTCGCACGCCAGAACAAGGTGAGAGATTCGTGACAAAAACAAAGTGATCTTTCCCACCTGAAGCCTGAAATTTGAAAGAGCTCTGTGAATCCTGCCTGATAGCTTATCAGCAATATTGGCCATCATTTTATTGATAGGGCACAAGCGAAGCTACTAAACCTCTTTTTTTGGGAAAGATTAATTTGCTTACCTTTTAGGTTATAGGCCTCATAATAAATCAAATTATATTAATTACAGGTGGGGCTATATTTTATGAATTCGAGAGTTGGCAACCTCAGTGAAATGCTCAGATTTACGAAGATATAAAAAAGGCATGACAATAATAGGAGATCACGTAATCTCAGATTGAAAACCCCAGCGCCCACTCCCACCCTGATGAAGTCCAAATGTAAAAGTTTCTGAGCTCTCTAAATGAAGCTGACCAGTTTTTGAATATCCAACCACCGTCTTCTCCCATCCATAGCTAAAACAGTGACAGTATTGGTTTGGATGTAAAGGTCTCTTTCAAGTCCATCCTCACTCCACTGGCTATCACTTGGGCAACCAGAGAGGCTGGGAACTCGCAATCCTGGTCACAGTAGTAAGTTGTCAAAATACTTTAAGATAATTTACTCCAAAAGATCACGAATAACACCGCCAGGAAGCTGGCTCTCAGAAAAAGTATCATATAAAACTGAGACAATATTATACATCAAAGATACTATAGAACAGGTCTCCATTTTGAGAAGACTAAGATTTTCTTCTTCTCTTACTAATATCATCCATTCCCAGAATTTTCAAAATTCCAAAAAATAAAAGAAAAATGGTTAGATGAATATTATGGGGTGTGTAAGGAGTAGCAACAGTTCAATTGCTTGCATACAATACAATTCACCAATTGTAGCACATAAAGTTCACATCAAGGTTTTCATTGTAAATGAATATCATAGAATTTAGATAGAGGATACCAGAATCAACTTTTCCCTTTTGATCAGGGAAATGGTCAGACTTTTGCGGTAGTTGTAATCGCCTGGACGAAATAAAGTTCTGGGGAATTCCACTATGAAGCATTTTGGTAAATATACCAAGTCTTTGTCGTACATCACTAAAAGGTTGACCTGTCGTTGTGTCTACCAGACTGAGGAGAGTGTGAGACACCTAAAAAGTGAGCATTATTTCAGGACTGCTTATGCTGTAACAATAGTAGTTCCAGTATAGCAATACGACTTACTTGCACAACAATCTGATTACACCATAAGATAACCTGGTGCTCCATTGACAACCACACATTCCTCATGCCAGTGCTGCTTATCATAAAGCCATGTGTAGGAGGAACAATACCATCAAGTGATTCAGACTTTGTGCGCACCTAGAATTGAAAATCAGAGGAGCACGCAAATACATATCATGATCATCTATCAGAAACGGGCTCAACGAGCAACTTGAACTGGAGGCATAAAACAACTACAACTTTGGGAGAACTATTATGGAACCGAGTCCCATAGATAAGTGAAACATGAGTAAAAGCGACAGATTAAAATTTTCCAAGACATGTTGCCCACATCATTACTAACAGACTAAATTGAGGATAAATGTCATGAACCACCATTAGAATGTTGTAAATTACTCATGCATGGCGGGGAGTTCAAGCCAGTATACATAGGTAAAGCAAATACTAGTAGAAGTCTTTGAATAATATCACAGGAGAAGTAGTTCACAAGCTTACCATTAAACCAGTCTCTAGTCTATTACCATAGTATAAATAAACATAAACATTGTACCTGGTAATCATTATAACCACCAGAAATAGAGACAATGATGACATGAGATAGCGAAGGATCAGACATGGAGTGTCCAGCTCTAGAGGTTTGGACCTCATATCCTTTCCTCCATTCCTGATTCACAAGTGCATAATAATGGCCCAAGGAAGGCTGCAATGGAACAGGAGGAGACCTGAAGAAAAAGATAAAATTACTGACAATTGCACTCTGTGGAAAAAAATTAAAAAAAAAAAAAAACAAAACACTAAAGAACTATTAAGAAACTATAAATTTACTGGTGTGGGGTGGAAAGTGTTAGAACAGTTTCAACAGCAAACTTTCTCAAGTGAGGGTGCACCACTGCAGCCCTAGCAACAAAACCACCCATAGAGTGACCAACCAATATCACACTTTTTGGTAGAATGCCAGAAACAAAAGCGCCTTCTTTTGCTCGAGCATCACGAGATTCTTTGTACTGATCCAAAATCTACAACCGTGAACATTACAGCAATTAATGGAAATCTCAGAGAACATAATGTTGTATAAGATAATCCCATAAACAGACAGAAACAAACCAGCAATAGGAAGAGAAAAATACTACTTTGATGAGTTCGATTAAAAGTATGACATAAATAAGTTAATTTTCATCAAGACGGCATCAATCATTTTCAGATTTAAGACGCTGTTTGTCAGAAACATATTACACGAATTCAACTACGTCCATTCACCCACAAATAAAGTGAATAATTTGCAAGAATAAGTTACATTTATGATTAGAAGATGGCTAACCTTTTCCGGTATCAGAAAGCAATCAATCAATGTTAGAGTTAGATAAGATGCTGCCATGTTTTCCCACTTACTGCAACACAATTATTCAATTGAAAGAAAACAAAGACTTTCTAATATGAAGAAAAATGGTCACCAATTTAAATAAAATTCCATAGCGGGGGAAATATGTTATAGAGATCGAATACCCTACGCAAACACAGTCAGGCTATAAAGGAAGGTAATAACATGAATTTTCTTATCCTTTCCAATATTATTACTGTGGATAATGTTGGTCTAGGTTTATTATAATCCAACTTCAACACACTTTGTCATGATTGCATACAAAAGTGACAAAAGTGATACCCTGTGAATGGCATATACTACATATTCTGAGTGTTCCTGAAGTATCCGACCATCCATTGCAGAATGTTCACCTTCAAGATCAACTGCAAACCAATCAAGCATGGAAGTATATCGACTGGGTAGCAAAATGTCAGTCAAATCAATATCCAGCCCCTCTCCCAAACTTGAGGAAGCTTGGTAAGAGTCCGATTCAAGTGGACCTGCTTGATAAGCCCTATCAGATTCTGCACCCAGGGATCTGACCTGTGTATATGCAGGAAAGAGTACATGTAAATAAATAACCGATTAGGAGAACAAAATGTGAGCTTTCACGCCTACAACATTGATCCATCTATGATTAGTTGCACAACTGGGAATACATATATGACATCATTATATGAGTGAATCCTTGAGGGCAGAAATTTCCAACTTCACTACATTTAGCTAGTTCAGTTCACATCTGGATCAGATATACTACAATTGAGAAAAAATCTCAACCTATATACCAAGCTCCTGGTTAAAAGAGGCTCACAAATAAACAAGAAAAGCCAGATCATACTATCGGGCTAATTTAGCCAAAAAGGAAAGGATGATATGTAGGACGACCAGTTAAAGCAAGAAGCTTGCCTGTTTGTAACTTCCACCATTGCCAGGGATAAAGAGAACAGGAATACCATTAAGCCTTTTAAGATGAGCATCGTAATCAATCTTTCTCCAGCCTTCATGGTACAAATACAACCCATATTTCGCAAAAGATGCATTCTCTGGCATGGGGATGGGAATATATGTGGGATACATATATGTCATGACACAACCATTTGATATTGGTTTCAATAAACCAAAAAGACCAGCAAGGCCAATCCATATAGAAATGACAACCACAATCACTGCTCTACATTTCGTCTTGTGACCTTTCATGTCTGCGCCACCTTTAAATCCTGTACTCAAAATCATCTTAACATTCACCAGCTGCAAACCGGAGCTGCCATCCTAAATGAACCACCAAAATCGAATGAAGCCGCAAATCAAAGGAGAAAAAGTAGACCTCATATCCTAAACAGTAAGCATACCAAACAACGGGAGTGGCTGATCAATCAAATCACAACCCCAACGAACACTCTACCAAATAATTCGTGCTCCGGTTAAGTAAATAATCAAACCTGCACACCCATCCCAAACAATTAACAACACTGATAGCGGCAACATACAAAAGAAAATCATGACGCCACTCCACACATATCGAAATCCGCAGATTCCATCCAAAAATTCAAAACAAACACAATGCAGACAGATTCACAGCTGAAACCATACTTCACGAATCAAAGGCGAAAAAGCAAAGGAATTTGAAGGAGAAAAGTAGGATTCACCTGAAGCTGAAAGTATGAGATCCAGCTGAAAGAAATAGTGAAAAAAGCAGAGTGGGCGAGAATGGGAGAGCTGATGCTTATCAGATGCAGAGATTTCGCTTAATTAAGGAAGGTTGTTTAATTAATCAATTAAAAGTAAATAAAACAATGGTCTTCAAATTTAATTAAATAAAAAAGTTTGAAATAGCTCTTCCAATAGTGTTCTGACTCGTATTCCTCTCTCTCTTTTTGGGAGGTGGGGTGGGGGGGGGGGGGGCGACAACCCCTATGAAAGGAAGTTTGTATTGTACAATGGACCCCCGCTTGGGCCTAAATTCAAATTTTTAATATTTATTTACTGGATTTTGTAAATTTTATTTTAAGAATTTGTCCATTTCTATTTATTCCAGTATAGTTACTATATTTAAAAGCCCAAAAACAAAGGTTAGGATATAGAAATCTTAAAATTTCTCGAATTCATATTTCAAATTAAATTAAAGTTTCAAATTGCAAAAATTGCTCGGACTTTAAGTTGGTTTGCGTGTGAATTTGATTGAGTTCTTCAAATTTAATAAATCCTAATTCAGTCCACTAATCTCTCAAAAACTTAAGTAATTCTACAAAACAAAGCTCGTGAGACTTGATTGTGACCTCAAATAGTGGGGTCGTTTAGAGATTAAACTCGCAAGGAAAATTGGGATTGCAAAATTTATATTTGGATCATAGATGTCACGTAATTATAGGCATGATCGAGTTATATAATTTCACACAAACCATCGAAGCAATCTTATTTATATAATTATAATGATCCACACATACTCAGATTTTAAATCCAATGGGTTTATTTCAGTATAAAATGAATGTTTTATACACGAATCCCAATCCTATGATGACATAAAAAATTATGATTGATTGGGAGTGTTTTAGTCCCACATCAATACATAAAATATTAAATATAGTTTGTTCGAAATAAAATATTAAATATAGTTAGTTTATCAAAAGACAATAATTAACCATTTTCTGACACAAATTTGAAAGAAAACTAATATATATAATGACAATTGAGATCAATGGGTGCAAAAAACATAATAATTTGAACTAAATATGAGCATCGTAGTTAAGGGCAAAACATTAGGCGTGCAAATGTGGTAAGCAGCTTTTTCCCACAAAAAGGTAAACTCTTTACTTCACTATCTTTATCAAAAAAGTAATAAATAGATTAAAAAAAAATATATATATATATATATATATATCTACCTCCTCAACAGGTGTCTGCATTCAACGATGTTACCTTTTGCGGTTCTCTACTTTATTTTATGACAAAGGTATGAGACAACATAGCATTCACTTTGTGAAAAAGAGAAGTCTTCAAATATTATACAAACAAGGAGTAATTACACTAATCTGTCCTCTCAATTCTATAATTGCCCATCTTACATAATTATAAACACTATGGGAGTCATGAATTGACTATTTTGCCCTTACATTAAAAGTTGAAAATACACTTAATTTCATCAAGTTTTAAATAGTTATCATTGTTATATTCGGTGAAAGGTCTATTTGTAAAGTTTACAATAAAATTTATGCTAAAGAGTTAATTTATTAATTTTAAATTAATAGAAAATACTCATAATGGCGAGTTGGCAATTTGGGTCATGCTTATGAACTAAGAGGATGTTTGGGTGAGCTTATTTAAAAGATCTTACAATCAGTGTGTATGATTTGTGAGCTTATTTAAAAGATCTTACAATCAATGTGTATGATTTGCTGTTATAATAGCTATGTGTTAGTTTATGTGATATTATTGACTTGATTGTTTCTAATTGTCTCTGTTCGATATTGATAACCGACGAGACTGAATATAATCACTTTATTTTCGATTAATAAAACTCATCACTTTCAATTTTTTTTTTTAAAAAAAAAAAGTTAACTACTCCTTACTTTTTTTTTTTCAATAAATTTATAAACTCGCAACATTTTATTTTAGAGCTCATAAGCTATTTCCGTAATAAAATTACTAAAATGTTTAAAGATGTATTTTTGAATAGTTTAGACTAAGTCTTAATAAGGTAATTAAACATGATATGTTGCCTGAAAGTCACTGTACTGCCACCGGTACACTACACTGCAAAAACATTACATCGGAGGAAGGGAGAAGAAGCGCTCCCTTCAATTTCAGATAATAATACATGTTCATTATACTCAAAAATGTTGACAAAAGGCGCCAACTCAGACCTCCCAAACTCGAATAGGCTACAAATCAAACTCAATTAAGCTCCTACTCTCAGTAAAAATAGCTATCTTACAGAAGGAGGAAAAGGGACACAAAGGGAAGAAAATAACTCCTATCATCTTTTCTGGCCATACACAACAACACACACAGATGACAAATCCAATCAGAGATGACGATGATCCGCGAATACAGGCTAGTGGCATTTTGTAAGGATGTTACAACCAAGTCAATAAGAGAACTCATAACCTCTAAGCGAGATATATTTCTTCACCCAGATGGCAATATCCTCGGCACAGGCCTGGGCTTGAGGGCTCTTAAGAAGCATGTCAAGAGTTGCAAATTCATGAACGGCGTCCTTGTACTCAAGAACGGGGGCATCAACCTTTACCTTCCGCAGCTCCTCTGAGTAAGCAATTGCCCTATCTCTCATCCAGTCATGTTCAGCAACGACCGTCAGCGTAGGAGGCATCTGCTTTAAAGGAGGTCCTCCTCGGCTGGGAACAAGTGGGTTGGCAGCAGGGTGATCTAGGTTGAACTCCCCCTCAGGTAAGAAAACTTTCCATGCAAGTTCGCACATAGCCTTGTCGTAGAAGTAGGAGTTAAACAGCTTGTCTTCTGCTTGTGTTGGTCCACTTCCATTGAAAAACGGATACATTAAAACCTGGGCAACCACCTTTACTGGGTCCAAAAGCTTACCAGCCTCAACGGCTTTCCTTGTCACATAATCAGCGATATTTCCTCCACAACTCACCCCAAGAAGTACACACCTGCTTCCATATAATGTCAAAATAGAAAGCAACTTAGGAAAACGTTATTCTTCTCCTTTCTCCCTTTATTTATTTATTCTTTTTCTTTTTTGTTTCTTGGTTGTGTGTGTCGGTTTGGGGGGAGGGGCGCACTTGCTTTACGGATATAACAAGTGAAAGCAATATAATGATTTTGTGATTGAAAATGTCAAAACTTCATAAGAAGTTATCCAAACACCATCTAACCAAAAAATTGCAAAACAACATAACGTCATCATAAAACAATATAACTCAAGAACAAACTCCAAACAGTAATAGGCTCTAGGTAGATTAATCAAGAATCAACCACTTCTACATCAAATGTTGTATTTTGTATTAATAGATGTCGTCAGTCTTCATCAACAAAATATTACATTTGAGTCACAACGCATTAGAAAAACTCAAGTGCATCATGCAAACAGAATGGAGTCATTTAATATATATTCCTTGTTAAAGTTCAATGAAACAAAAGTACATGCATTTCTAGTTCCTACAAGCTACATTTTCAGGTTTCCAGTTAAAAGTAATCAAACAAAAGGAAAGTCAGAATTCGAAGCTTAACGTTACTTATCCATCCAACCCCCCAAGTTGAAAGAGAAAATATAACAACATAAAAGATGATAGTTATTCCAAATCACAATTTTTTCAAGTTTCCAGGTTAGAAGACACATCATTTATTAGAGCGGCGACCTTCCAGTTTAACAGAAACAAGGTGTAGACCCCCCGTGTGTGGAGAAAGCAACATAACTGAATTCGTCTCAGTTATGACAATCAACTCATTGAGTAAATATATGTTTCCATATCAGAAAAATTTAACACAAAAGATCCCAATCAGAGTTGCAATAACTGAAAACCAACACATAACAAAACACAACAAGAAAAAACGAAAGAAAGAAAGTTCCAGACCAACCTTGATGGATCCCCATGAGCAGCCAACCAAGGCTCCACCATTGAAGCTCCAAAGGCATCGGGAATATGCCAACTACTCTCGGACCTCCTCGAATCTGCCCCTCCTCCCGTGCCCAACGACTTGCTACATTCAGCCAGATTTGCCTGCTTTGCTAGCCAATGAAGCACCTTCAACCCATCGTCAAATGCTGCCGGGTACTTATTCTCCGGTGCCAATCTATACCCCACTGCCAATACAATCACATCGCAGAATTTTGCGATCCGCCTGCAGAAGAAATCATTTGCCACTGAATCATTGCTCCCACTAACAAATCCGCCACCATGAAACTGCAACATCACCGGTAATCTACGACAGTTATTCCCAACCGGATGATACCCTTTGTAACCTCCGCTTTCCGATTTCAGATTCGAATCATCAACGCTACCTCCATAACTCTTTCGTCTATTGCTACTATCAATAGCATGAGCAGCACGCTTAACAACTACACCGCCATTGCTGCTGGAAACAACCCCATTATTCGGTGATCCATAGCTGCTGCGACGATTTAAGACTTCATTTGGATCGGATCGAGGATCCAACATCCTGGCCCGGGATTTGTTTAAGGTGTCCGGGGAATCAAGGCAAGTATCAGGAAGAAAGATACGAATTGAGAGAGAGGTTAAAGGATCAACATGTATATCTTTGGTTGCGACGCCGTCGGTGAAGGACGGATTGGCAGCCGCAGCTGTCTCCTCCTCCGGCCGCGACGTGACACCAAATGTACCTCCTCCGCCGACGGCGTCATTTTCCGTCCCCTGTAGTCGGCTCTGCAGCCGATGCTTTAGCATAAACTTGAAAAAGACGCTGTATAACTTCACCCCAATGCTTGGCATTTCCCCGCAAACGTAAAACTATGGTGTGCATAAATTATGTACACACACACACCCCCAATTCCTAAACTTCTTCTTCTCCACCCCACATTCCACCGATTAACATAAACGGTACATTTCAATCGCGACGAAATTCAAACCCGGTGGTGTCAATGCCCGGATTTCACATCGAACAATTAGGGCTTTGTTCTTGGTTTGGGGAAAAACTGGAACCAAAAATCCAAAAAAATTTCCAATAATTTGGAGAGAGAGATAAAGAGAGAAAGAGAATGTGGGAATTCTACTAGTAATGTGTGTATGAATTGGTGATAAATATTGATTAATAATAATAATAATAATTAAAAGACAATAATGAAATTAGATCATCATCAATTCATCATCATCATCAAAATCAAAATAGAGATAGACTGAAATGATGCAGCCTTCCGCTGTTTCTGTTTTCTTGTTTTTCTTTTTTCCTTTATTTAAAAAGTTTTGGCTTCGTGTTGTCATGTGATGTCCGTAGAGTGAGTGGTCCGTATCAGGTGTCACTTTGTGTGCGTGCACCGGTGACGTGGGTTTGCTGTTTGTGATTGTACCTCAAGGAATTGAGCGAAAAAAGTCGTGATGTACCACTCTAAGAAAAGGTGTAAAGGCTGAAGATGCGTAGGGAAAGGGGAAATAAATTTCTAAGGTAGAGATGAATAGGGGATGGAAAATTTTCTCCAGCCTTAATTTGTTGTTAAAGTGCTTTCACGATTACTGATTTATGGAGAAAAAAAATACAAGCAATTCTTATGTGATATTGCAAATGAGTAAATTAATTTTTATAAAAAAATAACAATTTATCTACTTTGTGTTTATTAAAATGAATAAATTTACCTCCCTTTACTTTTTAACATAGAGCAATTTACTTTCCTAAACAATGAGGTAAATTATTTCATTTTAAATAATATAGGAGGGTAAACTACTATTATTTTTTCATAGAAAGATAATTTGCTCATTCGTAATATTATAAGGAAGTAAATTGCATTGAAACTGATTTAAGGAAGGCGCATAAAGTCTTAATGAAATTGATTCTATGAAGTACTTGTAGGTAAAGTTATGTACTTAGAGATTAAAATTAATAAATAAGTATGATGATTTAAATTGATTATGATATTAACTCATTCCTACTGTACTGGATTTGTATTATAATTTATGAAAAAAAAATCAAGATATGAATTTTAATATGATTTATGATTTGATTGGTGTCCCATTGCGTAATGTATTGTTTGATGTGACTTCGTATGAGGTTTATGGTTGGCACCTCGCTAGGAAGAGGGAATGTGGCTTATAAGCCACTGAAATTGCTTATCTGCGACCAACATGAAATGATTGCCTACATGGCACTCAATATTTTTAAATGAAATAATTGAAGTGAAATCATAGTCTTGAAATTCATTGAAGTTATGAATAAAGAGCCAAACAAAAATTAATTAATTGGGTTGTTTGTATTTAACTTTAAAGTACACCATTAAAAATAAATAGAATTTTAATTGAATATGCAAGAAAAAAAATGGGTGGGGCCGTGTTAGATGATGAGGTGGCGGTCCACACAAAATGTAGAAACACAGTAATCAACTGTACTTATGGCTCGGCGGCGATTCTTTTGGGCTTTCTACGAGAAATAATTAATTGGGACAAATGTCGAATTAAAATAAATAATATTTACTTAAGAGTTAAGCCAATAAAAGTCATGATTAAAAATTGATAAATTGCTTGGGACGGACAGAAGGTAAATTATGCCCGAAAAAATTACACTTTTGATCTCATAGGATAGAGTGTCGCAATCTTAATCCTATAATTTACGGATTTAACACATTTGATTCTATAAGACAAAAAGTTATAGCATTTTTGATCCCATAGGATAAAAATTGTTACACATTTGGTCCTATAGGATAAAAAATTGTAGCATTTATGGTCCCAAATACTACAATTTTTTAGCCTATAAGACCAAAATGTATTAAATACTTAACCTGTGGGATCAAAAGTGCAACATTCTCAATCTCGTGGAACAAAAAAATGTTATTTTTACCATTAGGGTTTATGTAATCAGTACTAGTTGGGGAAAACGCAACATAGAATAGGGAGAATGAATCTGAAGTGGCATCTCATTTCATGCCATGCATTCATACATACACATACAAATTGTAGATCAGAGTACAGAAAAATGAAGCCCAGTTCAAAAACCAGCAAATATCAGCTCTGCTCTTGAACATCATTCCAAGAGCTATATATATATATATATAGAAAAATATCAATTTGCTAATAAATTTCTTCCTGCAGTTGCCTGCCCAATTCTGTATATACAGGCAAGCTCAAGGTCTATGACTATCATCATACTTGATTCAATCGCATCCGTTATCCCGACTGACCGGATGGGACCTGGAAACGTCAAAATGAATGTAATCAAGAAAATATGAACTTCCATTTCGTAGTTTTACCTCCAGGTCCATGATAACGATCCAGGTAAGTGATTAAGTTGATCTCAAACAAAACAAGGTCTTGTTTGCTTGCTTCAGCCAGATGGTTTGTTGGTGCTTGTCCTGTGAGGAACGAGCACTGCTTCATTGCTGGCGGCCTTCATGGCAGCTATTTGCTCTAGGTGTTTCCATGCTGCTTCACGTTTTGTCTTAGTTTCTTCTTCTCGTGCCTCGTCCTCTTGGAATTTGAGCAAACACTCCTCAAAGAGCTCAGGATCTACATCGGAGAAGATCTTTCGGACATTAAGTGTCAAGCTCCGCACTGCTTGGTTCCAGTGGTTTCTCGCATTCTTCTCCAATGCAGGGAAGACAATTGGTAGTATAACTTTACGATTTTGTTTGATCAGGTTCTCAATATGGTCATTGTTCCATAAAAACAGAGCCCTTTCTGCCACCTGTAGAACAAGAAATGAATAACGTGATCACAAAGAGTAACTATGTCCCACGACTACCCCAAGTTCGACATTGTGCTCCCCAGGAGTATGTTTGTTGCTTATTCCAGACTGTCAAGCTTTGAAAATATTTTCCCAACATCAAATTTACTAGCATGTGTAAATAGTGGCAGGTGTCTACTTTGACTTGGTAAATAGCTTCTTTTTGCAGAGCTTTCCACTCCCTAGTTAGGATCATACTGACCTCTTACTTACAGTAGATTGTCGAAAAGCATGTTAGAGAAAGATGTAGTTGACGGAGAATCTTAACAGTTACATTCAATCAAAAACTACATGGAAGTGATTACATTATCTAACATACTCTAATATATATTGCAACCAAATAAACCCCTCATTGCACTCCATCTAATTGGGCTAATATACCTCCAAGAATAGAATCTGAATTAGAAGAAAAGAAATTGGGGACGAATATAAGCAGAAATAATGTCAGTTTTAAACATGCAACGAAAATTGCTGAGGAGTTAAACTTGCACGATATCAAAATAAGCCACATGAAATGCATAAACAATAATACTTAGGATTTAGTTAAAATGAAGAAAGTACGGTCACAAACTGATATTGCATAACAATTAGAAAGAACTTGGAGGAGAATAAAAGGGTAAGTGGATCCTAGGACCAACCTGAAAATGTGAACTGCTGAGGCAACGACCAATCTGGTGGAACAAAGGAACCATACATCGCTGGAACTCAGGCGCCTGAGTTGCTTCTAACACTTCCTCTAGCTCACCTAAGAACATGCCCTCCTTTGAACTGTTTGTGATTGGCCAGTATTTGAGTAGGCCCCTTATGACGGTATCAGCGAGTTTGCAGTCCTTCTCGACAAATTGTGTGATGCAGTAAGATAGCTGTTGATGATACATGGATATGCACTTTGGTTTGTGCAGTGGAATGAGAGCTCGAACAAGGAAAAGTTTGTGTTCTTCTTTCAATGGCAATGCAAATCCATTTATAATGCTTCCCAAAATTTCTAACAGTTCCGCGATCCCATTATGCTTCTCTGTTTCAAAAATGAAACGGTAGAATATATTGTTGATCGATTTCCTAATGAATGGGCGATGCACCATGAACTTTCCATATATGCGGTGCAGGACAGTCTTTAAGTAGTCCCGTTCTCTAGGATCTTCTGAGTCAAAGAGATCTAATAACCTTAGAACAAAAGAGTGATCAACGTAGCGCTTTGCCAGCTTTGCATCTGTCTCTGGAGAAGCTACAAACCTGAGAAGGAATTCATAGACAATCTGCAAATGGGTCCATGCAGGATCCATCAAGGGCTCCTCTTCGTCCAAATCAAAGCCTTCTACGACTTTGTTTTCACGAGGCTGACCACAGAGTGCACGAAATAAATTTACAGATATCATTTTTACCATCTCTTGCATAACGGCTTCATTGAATTTCCCATTTGCTGAAGTGACATAGTCTACAACTTCCACCAGCGTCTGCCTCTTGATATCTTTTTCTTTCAAATGCTTCGTGGGATCGCTGAAGTCAAATACTACACAACATAAACTCAACTTTCTAATAAACAAGTTTTGCTTCTCAGAATTCGGGACGTCTCTAAAACTAGGAAGTGCCTCATATGGTACAGTTCCTACACTCCCATTTACCTTTGTCTTTAATGGGTCGTGAAGATTGTTCCCATAATGTGGACCAGAGTTCGGATTCAACCCGGGAATAACTGCAGCATTTGAATTGCCTGACCGGGAACCAGTAGCAAGATTGCTCCTTGAAGTAGTTGAAGCATTAGAAGAGAAAGCAAAAGATTCTCCATCACGATTTTCCGCTAACTTAACCTGCTTCCGCGGAATCTTGTTGAGAAAATTTTTAATCATCACTTTGAGCAAACAATACAATCTTCTTCAAGTGAGCAAAACCACAATTTACAAATCAATCACTAAAATCGGGATAGGCGGTGAAGGATGCATATTACATGAGGCACATCGAGTATCTGGTTGAATTTTTTAGATCATATGTAACTCAGTGAGGATCTAGTCCACTTTGCTTATGGTATATTCTCCACCACCCAAAGCAAACATGCATGCTTGATATGATTCTGCTGTCAACAGCTAACAATTCTTATCTGTTAGAGAGATGAAGAACAAGGGGAAAAACAAACTGCATTAACACGAATTGAATCTCAACTAACAAATAATCACAATCACAGTCGCAGAAGCCAGATTTAGTTTTTCATCAATTCACTGAACAAGAATAAAATTCACAAATCCTTTCAAAGAAAAACAAAATGTGCAAAAACCAAACCCCCTAAAACATCAAGATCCGCCATTTTCTTTGCGTGATTTGCATGTCACTTTCATACCGTTTATCAAAGTCCCAGATGCAGAAATCAAAGTTCAAATTAGAACCAAACTAAGATGCCCAGTAATTTGACTTGTACATGCTTCAATCACCTCGACAAATAGAAAGAAAAACAAATGCAAGATTTGGACTCACCTCAAGTTTTCCCTTCGTTCCAATCTCATAAAGATTTCCAACTTTTTCAGCAAAATGAAGAAGCGCCAAGATCTGGGCACGATCTAGAAAAACCAACGAGCATTCTTCTCCCGCAATCGCCTCAAATGAGCGCAACACCCAGAACCCAAAAGCCCAGTACACACTGTATAGACGTACAAGCACAGATTCCCAGAAAAAGTTCAAAACTTTAGACGTACAAGTGCAGATACACGAAGGAAAAAAGAGCAGAAATTATGGGTCATGGATGCAAAAATGGATTATACGGCTTTGGTTTCAGTTTTTGAAGGAAAACAATAAAGCAAAAGGCAAAGGCAAGTTGAGTCAGTGAGTGATGAAACCTGAAAGAAAATAGGCCCCAGACTCAGAGGCAGAGGAAAAACAAACAAAGAAATATATGGGTATGAGGTGGGGTTAACGAGACAAATACAAAATATAAACGATTTTTATTATTTAATTACTTATTTAAACAGTAAATTAAAAATAAAATGAATAAATAATTAAAACAAATCAAATTAATTACTTTTAAATGTGTATAAATAGTAATTAGTAATATAATTAATTAATTAATCAAGACGATTATTTTAAGAGTCTTTCCTTAATAAATAGGAGAAATATAAATAGATGAACAATATAATTATGGTTTTGTTACCAATTTGGGTCCTTAAATAAATAGTATAGATATAGATAGACGAACAATATAATTATAGTTTTGTTACAAATTTGGGTAGAACAAATTGAGTACGCGATGATCTAGCAATAAAGAAAGCGTAATATCAAAGTAATATCGGGTTTAATCAGACTAATATTTAGTATTAAACATCACCATTATGGATATCAAATTAGAGTGGCTAAAAAATTAATCAGAGTTCCTAATATTGGGATTTTTATTTTTCTCATAAATATACTCACACAACAATGGGTATATATGCGGAAAAAGAAAGCAAATTACAATGAAAAATAGCAAAAAATTATTGTGCTATTTCAACAGAGCATAGTACAAGTATGTAAGTGCACATTTCCAATTATGTTTAGCAAAATTCTCCCCACCTCGGCAGCATGTGCATGTGCCGTCGCCTGGATTTTCATGAAAAGATCAAATCCTAAATGCAAAACAACTACCGTTAACAAGCTGATCAAAGACGAGACGGTTATGGTTGTTAGCAATTCACTGTGAATTAAAAGCCGTTGGGAAAGAACTGACGCTGCAGATAGATGCAAAACGAAACTCAGCATGGTGGGATGAAGACAGTAGCTCCATATGGAAAGATTCGAAGGAGCTTGATATCTTCAGAAATATTGAGAGAGAGAGAGAGGGGAAAAGAAATAATACGGACACTCCACACTTTTCTTCATGTTCTTGAGTATGAGATAGAAGTTATAACAAAGTTCAATCAGTACATCACCAAGAAAAAGGGCAAGACAAGTACGAGGAGGATGAAGAAAGCTTCGAGTTAATCTGGAGAGCCATTTTCATGTCATGTGTACATATGATTGAAGATTAGAGTACATCAAATGAAACCGGGTTGACAAAATCCATAAACAGGCCAGCAAATAGAGGTCTTAATTTCAACAATCATTCTAAGAGCTAAAGATGAAAAAAAATGTCGCTTCGCTGATAAATTCCCTTCATGTAACGTGCAGCAGCGAAGAAACTATAAGCTCCTGCACTAGGCTGCCCGGTTCTGTATGTACATTCCCTGTTTCTCTGTCAAAACAAGCCTGATCATGACCATTTAGCCCGCTTGACCTGACGGGATTTCAAAATTCGGAAGCTTAACAAGGTAAGCAATCAAGAAATATACGCGCTTTCTTTCATAGTTCCATCTCCAAGCCCAAGAAACCCATCCATGATCAGTAGTACTCAAGATACAGTAGATCAAAACAAAGACCCTCCGTTCAGCCAGATGGCTTGTTAGTGCTGATCTTGCGAGGAACAAGCACTGCTTCATTACTCGCGGCTTTCATTGTGGCTAAATCCTCTAAGCGCCTCCATGTTTCTTCACGTTTCTTCTTAGTTTCTACTTCTTGTGCTTCATCTTCTTGGAATTTGAGCAGACACTCTTCAAATAGCTCTGGGTCCACATCAGAGAAGATCTTGCGGACATTAAGTGTCAAGCTATGCACTGCCTGATTCCAGTGGCTTCTTGCATTCTTCTCCAATGAAGGAAAGATAATTGGCAGTATAACTTTACGATTTTGCTTGATTAGGTTCTCAATGTGATCATTGTTCCATAAAAAGAGAGCCCTTTCAGCAACCTGTAGAAACAAGAACATGATCCTCGATAGTAACTAAGCCTAGAAGTCAATTATGGAAAAGGCTATAATTGATAGCTAAGCCCATAGAAGTCAATTATGCAATGAAGTGAATCCCTACTAATTGAATTATGGAAAAGGCTATACAACCGTAGAAATCACATTAACTTTGTGATGCTAAACATGATAACAAACTCAATAAGCGCAAGTCAAGTGACATAATCATCTTAAAATAATAAAAATTAGAATAGGAGCAAGCTTCATTCTCTTAAAGGATAAAACCCAAAAGATACCAGGGATTCACTCGAAGATCCAAAACCAATCATAGCAAAGTCAATTTTCACAAGGAAAAAGGGAATAAAAGGAATGAGGAACCTAGATAGATTCTATTCATTGTTGTCATTTTGCGGCCTGGGAACCAAATCTCAGATCAGCACTCTATGGTCAGGTTGAATCTTTATTGCAATTTTTACAATTATACTTACGGTTTCTTCTATGAAGGAATTTCGATAAGAAAGTCATAGTTCGTATTGAATGATAGAACAGAAATGGGTCCACTGACTTAGCTGCATTGCAAGTTCCATGAATATAAACATATTTTTCTTTTAAGTAGCAACAGTATATAGAAATTAGAAAGATTGATTTAGTAAAGCAATATCCATCATACTTCGTAAAATGTATCTTCCGGCCACTCGTTGCAGAGTATATGTTAGATTGATTAGGTAATGCAATCTTCCAATGCTGTTAAAATCATGTTTGACGGCTCATTTCAAATGTTTATTATTTCCTCACGAGAGAGAAATATTGCATTTTCAAACTCATCATCTCATTTAGAATCTCGAACTTAGGTTTGTGTATATCTCCTACCAAACAAGAAACAAGAGGTCAAATCATAGGGAGGATGTCAAGAAAGGAGATATAAATAAATCTGATGTCATGTAGTAGAATATGCATGACGGCAGTTCACAGACACAAACACAAGGGGGAAAATATGAATTAGGAGTCGGCTTATATTGAAATTTCATGTTAATCTGGATTAAGAGTTGGCAAATATTGAAATTAAAGGAGATTAAGCAAGTCTATAATGCCTCGTTTTTTGAAAACTCTATCCACAACCACACACAATATATTAATATTTCAGCATCATCAGACTTCAATCTATACAATTGATACCAAATAAGCCCCTCAATTAATTATACAATCGGGCTAAGCATAACCCAGTAAAGAAATAAAACAAACTAAAAGAGGGGGCAAAAGGAAATATAAGAAAAAAGAATATCGGTATCCAACATGCACTAAGATAATGAATTAAACGTACCCAAGATGAGAAACGATAATGTTAAACCAAGCACAGCTGATGAATGCAAATACAATAATCGAAAGGATTTTGGAATAGAGCAAGAAAAGGCCAGAACAACATCTGATAACAATTTGGAAGAATTTGAATGAGAATAAAAGGGTAAGCAGATATTTGTCATAAACGAACCTGAAAATGTGAACTACTCAGGCAACGGCCAATCTGGCGGAACAAAGGAACCATACAACGCTGGAACTCCGGGGCCTGAGTTGCTTCCAGCACTTCCTCTAGCTCACCTAAGAACATGACCTCCTTCGAACTGTTTGTAATTGGCCAATATTTGAGTAAGCCCCTTATGACTGTGTCAGCAAGTTTGCAGTCCTTCTCCACAAACTGTGTGATGCAATAAGTTAGCTGCTGATGGTACATGGGTATGCACTTCGGTTTGTGAAGTGGAATCAGTGCGCGGACAAGGAAAAGTTTGTGCTCTTCTTTCAATGGCAATGCAAATCCATTAATAATGCTTCCCAAAATTTCTAACAGCTCAGCAATCCCATTATGCTTCTCCGTCTCAAAAATAAAACGGTAAAATATATTGTTTATTGCTTTTCTAATGAATGGGCGATGCACCATGAACTTTCCGTATATGCGGTGCAGGACAGTCTTCAAGTACTCTCTTTCTCTAGGATCTTCTGAATCAAAGAGATCCAATAACCTTAGAACAAAAGAGTGATCAATATAGCGCTTCGCCAGCTTCGCATCTGTCTCAGGGGAAGTTACAAACCTCAGAAGAAATTCATAGACAATTTGCAAGTGAGGCCAGGCAGGATCCATTAAGGGCTCCTCTTCCTCCAAATCAAAGCCTTCTACAACTTTGTTTTCACGAGGCTGAATAGAGAGTGTGCGGAACAAATTTATAGATACCATTCTTATGATCTCTTGCACAACTGTTTCACTGAATTTCCCATTTGCTGCAGAGATATAGTCAACAAGCTCCACCAATGTCTGCCGTTTGATATCTTTTTCTTTCAAATTCTTCGTGGGGTCAGTGAAGTCAAAACCCACACAACACAAACTCAACTTTCTGATAAACAGGTTTTGCTTCTCAGCAATTGGGACATCCCTAAAACCAGGCAGAGCCTCATATGGCACAGGTCCTGCACTCCCATTTACTTTTGTATTTAATGGGTCATGAAGTCTGCTTCCATGATTTAGACCAGAGTTCGGAATTGAATTCATCCCGGGTTGAACTGTAGCATTTGAATTGGTCGTCCGGGAGCCCATAGCAAAATTACTTCTCGAAGTAGTTGATGAATTTGACGAGAAAGTAGAGGATCCTCCATCACGGTTTTCCCCAAACTTGGTCTGTTTCCGTGGAAGCTTATTGAGAATATTTTTAATCATTGCCTAGAACCACCAAAGGCAATCTTCTTCAAACTGAACTTTTGTCGATCAATTATCAGAAACCGAAGCCACACCCTTAACGGAAACGGATGTAAATTAAATGAGCGAACCAATCATAATACCAATTCTGAGCACTGTGTAACTCAAATGAGAATCTAATCCCCCTTCAACTCACTATCTTCTCCACTACAGAAACTAAACATGTACAGTTCATGTACTTCCGCTATAGGCAGCAAAGGAATTCTCATCTGGTAAAAGGAAAAAGTCAAACAAATGGAATTAACACCAAGAAAATCCCAACACACCAGAAAATATTGCAGAATCCAGGTTTAGTTTCCCCTTTAAAAAATAAGAATAAGATTCATGAACACCTTTTATAGAAACAAAATGTGCAAGTCCGCCAATCCTAAATAAACAAGATCACTTTTCCGACATAATTTGCATGTCACTATCATGCCGTATATGAAAGTTCCAGGTGCAGAAATCAAGTTCAAATTAGGAGTAGACTAAGATAAGTAGAGATTATCATGATTATACCCCACATATTTGACTTTTACACGCTCTAATCACCTCAAGACGTGAAAATCCAAGGAAAAGATGCAAGATTTGAACTCACCTCGAGTTTCTAATCCATACCAAAGGTTCCCAACTATTAAGCCCGATCAAAAATTATCAAGATCTGGGCACGATCTAGAAAACCCAGTTAGCATTCTTTCTCGAGAATCACCTACAAAAAGGTATCAAAACCCAGTTAGCATTCTTTATCGAGAATCGCCAGAAAAGAAAAAAAAAAAAAAAAAGGGTATCGAAACAGTAGCAAGCAGAACCCAACACCAATAAAGCTGCACTAGTATACATACACACCAAAAGTTTAAAGCTTCCCACGTATAAGCGCAGACATATGGAGGAAAAGGGTGCAAAAATTGTGGGTCATTCATGAATAAATCGAGTAAATAGCTGGTTCTAGTTTTGATGGTAAAAAAGAAAATAGACAAGATTGAGTGAGGAAAGTCAGTAATTGAAACCCAATTCGAGTGAAAGCGAAAGAGGAAAAGAAAGGAACCAATTCCTCTGGTGGTTGTTCTTGATGATGTGTTTTTTCTTACTTGTGTTTTGTGTTTTGTTTTGCTGAATTATTATTTGGATTTTCTGATTTTCTCTCTCTCTCTCTCACACACACACACACAGACTCCTTTGTCCTGCAACTTTTTTGGTTCTTTTTTCCCTTAATTTCCAATGTGTCTTGGCAAAAATTGGTCGTAATTAATGTGGGGTACTAGAATTTGCATTGATGGAGTCAAATCATACATTAAAATTTAAATTATTTTTTTAATCAAAATAAAATTAATGTTTGAATTCAATTTAATTCTGCAAAAGTCGATTGTTAAATGCTTTTATATTTACGCTGAAAAAGGGCACCGCCCAAATAGTTTGATATTCAATATGCTTCATCATTATTCCGCCAATCAAATCCAATTCATGCTAAACTTTAATAATGGATCAAAGATTCGAAAATAGCTTAAACGTTTCTTGTGATAGCATGAGGTATTGGACTTGTTTGGTTTCATTTTCAACTCGTTTTCAAGATAGTAAAAAAATAAAATCAAATATAATATAAATTAAAATATTTTTACTAGTTGTTTTGACTCGTTCTTTTATATATACATACATCTACCTACAAATAAATAAATATTATTATATACATATATACATTTATAAAATTATATAAAAGAGACATGATTTGACAATGAACAGTATTTTTTGTCTTTCAATATACAACACAATACATACAAAAAAAAATATTATATACATATATAAAAATATATATGATGGGGATAGGAAATTAAAGCAAGGAAAATTACGAAAATACCCTCAAGATTTTAAGATTATTACGTTGGTGCCATCGAAGGAAGTTGGAGGGAAGTTGGCGGCGGTTACCTGAGGGGAGTTGCAAAGGAAGTGGGGAACGTGGAATGACGAAGCTGCCTTCGACAAGTTTAATCTAGACCGTAGGATTGAGGGAAGTTGAGGGATAATATTGTATTTTCACACCCTGGAATTTACTATAAATAGGGGGTGAATCTCATTTTGTAAACCACTTTCATATCATTAATAGAAGTTCTACTTTATACTTTCTTGTCTTTGCATTTCCCTGTTACAACTCGAGACAACGTGCTTAGGCTATTCATTTCCCAAATTTCTCACCATCAGCTTGGCGCCCTCTGTGGGAACTTAGTCTAGGCATCGAAGATGAACACTCGGTCAAGAGCAAGGAGTGCGAACGCGGGGCAAGAAGACCCTGGAAGAAGAAGATGAGAGGAGGAGCAAGGCCACGCCCTGGAGAATCCACCAGCACAAGAGCCAGAAGACCGAGAGGAGAAGCAACGCCGCGCCCTAGAGAATTCATCACCAGCGCGAAGCCAAGAGGAAGAGAGGAACGAGGAGGTTAAGGCCCTACCTCCACCTCCGGTTATCTAGATAACTCACGAGGCTCTTCGCCAGTTGGTGAAAGAGGCATCCGCTCAAGCCGCCGAGAGGGCCGTAGCACAGTATATTGCCGGACGCGCAGTACCCCCGCGACCCCCTCGCAATCCTTGAAGGGGGCAAGACGCGCCCTTAGGTGAGCAGAGGCCAGGAGATGCCATCGAAGGCATGGATTATGAGGAGGAGGTTAACAGCAGGGCCACGCAGCCTGAGGATAACTTTTACCCCACGCCTCCTCACAGGTGCATGGGCGAAGAAGATTACTTCCGCATCCGTCGCATGGAGGACATGAAGATAACTACTTCCCACCTCCTCAGGTGGGGGTGCCACCAGTGCAAGGAGGTGGACATTACGAGAGAGGAGTCCCTCCCTGCAGATATTCCCCAATCCATTGGGGCATCCAGGGTATCCGACGCGACCTTTGGCAGTGGTGCCTCCACGGTGGAGTCCTTTCGCCCCCCACATATTGCCAGAAGCCATCCATCCAGGATTCAAGATTCCAAGTTTGAGCGAGTATAGTGGAGTAGGGGATCCTCAGGATCACTTTGACCGCTTCTTAGCTAGAGCCGATTTACTAGACATCAGCGATGCGGCATATTGCAAGCTATTTCGTACTACCCTTTCAGGGAAAGCAATGGCATGGTTCAACCAGCTAACGCCAGGGACTATTGAGTTGTTTGAACAACTCTCTCAGCGCTTCCTGCACCATTTCTCAATAAACAGGCGGTATCCCGAGACCGCTTCTTACTTGTTCACAATAGTTCAGCAGGAGAATGAGAGTCTAAGGGAGTATATGCAGCGCTTCTCGAAAGCAGTGTTAGAAGTCCCACACGTGAATCCTGAGCTTCTGGCTAGCATCATGCAGCAGAATTTGAGAAAAGGGCGGTTTAAAAAGTCGATTGCAGGGAAGCCCCCCTCGACTCAGGAAGAGTTGCTGTTGAGAGCGGAAAAGTACATCAGAATAGAGGAGACAGTGGGATTGCGTCTAGCGAATCCCCATAAGCGGAAAGCTGATGAAGAGGAAAGGAGATTCCCCCCCAGGTTAAAGGGGGTCAGGCGAGAGCGTAAGCCACCGTTACCGGGGGATTTGGTGAGGTACACCCCACTGAATGCTCCGCGAGTTCAAGTTCTCGCCGTGGCTGAACGACAAGGGCTAGTGAGATGGCCCTATCCGATGAAGAACAATCCTCAGAGGATGAAATCTGACAAGTACTGCCACTTTTACAAGGACCGAGGCCACAACACTGAGGAATGCCACCATTTGAGGAACGAAATTGAGAAACTCATCAGGAGAGGTTACCTGAAGGAATTTGTGGCAAAGTTGAAGCAAGGACCTCGGGAGGTCACCCGCGAAAGTAAGTAAACGACACCCCATCTCGAGATAGGAGTTAAGGATGAGGCAGATCAAGAGAGAAAGATAACCTTCCGACCGCTGATGTAATTGGGGTCATTTCGGGAGGACCGGCCGGAGGGGACTCAGGGCGAGCTAGGAAAGCTGCCGCGAGAGCAGCGGGGAACGTTGCCAACCAGGTTGCCTGTAGTGAGGTCAAGGAGATACCTCAAGCACATTCCACGGGGGAGATAGTTTTCAATGATCAAGATTTGGAGGGGAGTCTTCCCTCCTGCAATGATGCGATAATTGTGCCAGCCTCAGTATCAAACTTTTGGGTGAGGAAAATTTTAATATATAGTGGAAGTTCAGCAGATATCCTTTTCTATAAAGCTTTTTCTCAGATGAGGATCGACAATGTGCAACTTACGCCCGTCAATACCCCATTGACCAGCTTTAGCGGAGATGTAGTTGTGCCGTTAGGGGAGGCCACATTGCCAATCTCGATAGGGACATACCCCAGGCGAGTGACGAAGTTTGTGAAGTTTCTGGTGGTGGATGCACCTTCGACTTACAATGCGATCCTTGGGAGACCGAGTTTGAACCTCTTCCAAGCTGTAATTTCCACCTACTACATGAAGGTAAAATTCCCAACACCTAAAGGCGTAGGCGAGGTGGTAGGGGACAGGAAGCAAGCAAGAGAATGTTATGCCAATATATTAAAGAAGTCGATAGATGTCCTTGAGGGGAAAGGTGAGGGCAATGGAAGTTTGATTGCAGCAAGGGAGTCCCCCGGGAGATACCTTGCTGAGCCAGACAAAGGAAGCTCCCGAGAGGAGCAAAGAGAAGAGATCCGGAGAGAAGCCAAAAAGAGGAAAGTCGAAGAGGAAAGAATGGAGGCCTTCGAGGAGATCAAAATGGTGGAACTCCTGGGTGATCCCAAGATGGCGCTGAAAGTCGGGTCGTTGCTAAGTGCGCAGATGGAGCGCGTCATCATTGATTTTTTACAAGAATCTGTTGAGGCATTTGCATGGGAGTTGTCGGATATGAAAGGAATAGACCCCGAGGTCATGGTCCACAAACTTAACGTCGACCCAAAGGCAAAACCTGTAAAATAGAAAAGGATGGCGTTCGGGGTGGATAGGAACAAGATAATTGGCGAGGAAGTCGAGAAGCTGGTTCAAGTCGACTATATTCGACCAGTATATTACCCTGAGTGGCTGGCAAATGTGGTCCTAGTTCAAAAGAGCAATGGAAAGTGGAGGATGTGTATAGACTTCACTGACTTGAATCGAGCCTGCCCCAAAGACTCATACCCCTTGCCCAAGATCGACGCACTCATTGATTCAACTTTAGGATGCGAAAATGAGCTTTCTGGATGCATTTCAAGGGTATAATCAGATTCGGTTAGCATGCGAGGACCAAGAAAAGACAAGTTTCGTGATGGAGCAAGGCACATACTGCTACAGAGTGATGTAATTCGGTTTAAAGAACGCGGGGGCACGTATCAGAGGTTAGTAAATGGCATGTTCCGGGAGCAGATAGGAAGGAACATGGTACATATAGATGATATGCTGGTCAAGAGCCGTAGGAGGGAAGACCGTGTGAAAGATCTCAAGGAATGCTTCTGCACGTTGGAGAAGTATGGGATGAAGCTGAATCCCACGAAATGCACTTTCGGAGTTCAGGAGGGGAAGTTCTTAGGGTTCATGGTCTCTCAGAGGGGGATAGAGGCAAATCGAAAAAATTAAGGCTATCATGAAAATGCAACCTCCCCAGACGATAAAAGAAGTCCAGAAGCTGACGGGACGGATGGTGGCACTTAATCGCTTTATCTCAAAATCCTCAGAACGAGGACTTTCGTTCTTCAAGGTGTTGAGAAAGGTGGACGGCTTTTCTTGGACGGAGCAATGTCAAGCTGCCTTTGAGGACTTGAAGAAGTATCTTACTTCACCACCCCTGTTGACAAAGCCGGAGCCCGAGGGAGACCCTGTTCGTGTACCTATCTGTTTCGAAAGGCGCGGTAAGTTCGGTTCTCGTGAGAGAAGAAGGGCGCGAAAGTGGAGAGATACTCCCAAATAGAGAAAGTGGCCTTGGCCTTGATAACAGCAGCAAGGAAGTTGCGTCCCTATTTCCAATCACACCCTGTAGTAGTGTTGAGAAATCAACCATTAAAGAGGGTACTAGCAGATCCCAACACTTCTGGGAGGATGGTAAAGTGGTCGGTGGAGTTAAGTGAACATGGAATCGAATATCAGCCTAGGCCTGCGATCAAGGCACAAGCGTTGGCAGATTTTATTTTCGAATTGACAGAAGAAAAAGGCACGCAAGAGAATAAGTGTTGGAGGATGTTTGTTGACGGCTCATCCACGTCTCCAGGTGGCGGAGCAGGAATACTGATTGAGAGCCCGTACCGGGACACACTACATTACGCCATCCGACTTGGTTTCGCCGCCTCAACTAATGAAGTAGAATATGTGTATTGTAGAAAAAGAGACGATGAACTAAATACCCGAGTCGGGACGCTTCGACATTTTCTTGAAGATAGGAAAGATGAAAAGCAAAGATGGAACCAGATGAAGAATTGAGGATGGCACAACAAGATTATATAGGAAGAAAAAAAAACCCTGGCCAAAGAAGGAAAAAGAGAAGAGAAGATCCCAACAGAAGTATGACTTGTCTAAAGGAGAGTCCCGGAAGAAAAAGACTTCAAAGCCGAAAAGAACTTTTGTTGAGAAAAAAAAAAGAAGCAGAGTCAAAATCAACTTATCTACTATCGAAAAGAAGAAGTTGAATCGGAATCAACTTTCCCGTTAAAACTTCCAAATTTCCAAGGAAATATTTGGAAGTTGGGGGGCTCCTGATGGGGATAGGAAATTAAAGCAAGGGAAATTACAAAAATACCCTCAAAATTTCAAGATTATTACGTTAGTGCCATCGAAGGAAGTTGGAGGGAAGTTGGTGGCGGTTACCTGAGGGAAGTTGCAAAGGAAGTGGGGGACGTGGAATGACGAAGCTGCCCTCGACAAGTTTAATCTAGACCGTAGGATTGAGGGAAGTTAAGGGATAATATTGTATTTTCACCCCCTGGAATTTACTATAAATAGGGGTGAATCTCATTTTGTAAACCACTTCATATCATTAATAGAAGTTCTACTTTATATACTTTCTTGTCTTTGCATTTCCCTGTTACAACTTGAGACAACGTGCTTAGGCTATTCATTTTCTGAATTTCTCACCATCAATATAAAAGATACATGATTTGACAATGAATAATATTTTTTGTCTCCCAATATATAACACAATACATACAATATACTTTTTACACTATTTAAAATTAACTCAAAAAATAAATCCAAACATACACCATATCTCTAACACACACTTATTTATCTTTATGTTTCTCTCTCTATCTCCACAAAACAAACAAAACATTCAAAAAACAAAACCAAACACAAGGATTGATTTTTGTTATTTAAATTTCATGTGTTTATCAACAATTTTTGTCCGAGCGGTGAGATTAAATTTTCAGGTAAAATTCATTTTCGGGTAACATTATGGATTTCACAACTAAGTAAGAGGTCGTGAGTTTAACTCCTACAAATGTGTAAGTATTTGGATATTTGATGTTTTTATAGTAGTATGTGTATATTGAAACTTTTGTTATTTTGAAATTATTGTTGATAAATTTATAAATATTGTTGTACTGCATATTGAACGTCGTAATGATTTGTTGGTTGATTTAAATATATCGTTGTATTTAAAAAAAAAAAAAAAACATGTGTTTGACAATTGAAATGGTCTGCCTCATTTTGAAAATAATTATCTTGAAGTGTGAACTTACATATCATTAGACTTTGAAATGTAGCAAAATAGTAATAATTGGCAAAAGATAAGAAGGAATAAGTGCTGACAAAGTCATTATCCTTCATAGTATTCGGCCTCGTTTACGGCTCATCTCGGTCGGCCCATCTGAAACAAGACTTGTGTTTGGTTTAGGTTTAAAACACCATCTTGTGTTGGGTTTTATTTTTAGAATATTTTGTTTTGTTTTGTGAAAATAGAAAAAAAAATAAAAATAAATTAGTGTGTGTTAGAAATATGATGTATGTTTGGATTTGTTTTTGAAATTAATTTTAAATAGTATAAAAAATATATTATGTTGTATATTAAAAGATAAAAAATATTGTTCATTGTCAAATTGTCAAATCATGTATCAATCAGTTTGACATTTGAGCCAAGTCAGAGCAAAACTTAATTTACAATTACCTATAAAATGCTAGCAGTAGAAACATTATCTTGTAAGTAAAGCTAAAAAATCCACTTGCAAGAATGCTCTGAAATAGAAACTTATGGCATTCGAATCATAAAATTAAGAGCAGTCAACCACCCTGTAGTGTTGAATATCAAGAAATACAAGATGGACTTTATGTTCAAATAATTATGACTGCCTTTTATCACAAATCACAGTGCCTCAGAACATGTCACAAGTTAACAGTAACTGAGAAACAATTCAGACTTTCTAGTTCAAGCAAACCATTATTGCATGAACAAAATGTCCATTTTTTAACAAAATTAAAGAAGTAGAACCAAAAACATAAATGACAAGTTGCTTGAATAACTAGACAGTACTTCCACTTACACAAATATAAAATCAATCAATTCCAATACAACTTAGAGGATAATCCACTCATACTCTTGGGGAATATTATGTAGGTTAACAACCACCATTACACATGAAACAAGATGTTCATCGAATTAAATCTTAAGAAGGAATTTCTTAACCAATAATTCCATGATTGTGAGCAACTTGCTTGTTTGTAAAGAAATGATAACAGAAGGGATGATTCTCCAGCAAATTTCTGAACATTGCTTCTAAATGTGGAGTCTTCATACACCAGCAAACCAAGACAGTCACTGTTGATTTGTGCCCCAACAATATAATACAGAACTTCAAGCATAGTACAATGCAATTTGTGACATATATTAAAAGAAAAGAAAAAGGAAAAAAAGAAAACATAACATACATATGACACAAGTCAGGAGTGCCAAACAACAGAACAATCAAAATAAGTGTCAGAAAATGGAAGTAAATCTCAAAAGCAGTCCACTTCTATCAGCTCACTCCATAAACCCATCCAGTGTTGCTTTTGATTATCCATCAATTAATGCATCAGTGAGTATGAATTGGGTCAGCATGAATATCAACACTTAAAACAAGTAGGTGACTCGTAGAAAGCTGAACCTGTCCTACCACACAATTTAATATCGATATGAGGCAAAATATCAGTACCCTCATGTCTTTCCTTCTGGACGGAAAAATGTGGCAGGCCTTCGGAATAGACGGCAATGATCTTTGTCGAGAAGCACAATTCAGTATCCAAGACCATTTTAATGTTGCCATAACTGTTATATCCTCCAGTATGAGTCAAGCCAAATCAGCAATGCTTCTCAGGCCGAAATAGATCAACTACATATATGTAACACGAGTAGACAGAATCATCAGGGTAGAATCTGCAGTTGGAATATTAAAGCGAAGACATTCCAGTAACAATCAATATCTCTTGAAGCTACAGCAGCAAGGTCTCAATATTCAACATCAATGCTCCATCAAAGCTGTTTCAGTCTCTGACAAAGGTGCTGCAACAGAGTGATGCAAAATTTTGATCAAATAATGGTGGAAAGGTGAAGTATCCAATTATGGGGGGAAGTAGACAATAAAAAATGAAAAGAACAGCTAAGGTCAGGTGCATGTTCAAAAGAATGGCAATTCTTATACCAAAGAGAAAGAGAGAGAGAGAGAGAGAGAGAGAGAGAGAGAGAGAGAGAGCATATTTGATTACTAATTAGCAAGAGTTCTTGCTTCAAGCATTTAACAGAAAAGCAGAAACGTGTCAACAAACAAAATCATTCATGGTTAGCAGTAGCATCAAGAAAATAGAAAGTAAAGAACCAGAATATTAGGAGCAATATCGACTATACCGAGCAAATCCTCGTAAGTATCTGCCAAGAGTGCTGTATCCATTAATAAAGGAGGTGAAAAAACTTGATCCTGGGCTTCATCCATATCATAGAATGATCTATGTGCATCTAAAACTGAGGAATTTGAACCAACTGCAGAGAGGAAACCGTTCACACCATCAAAGTCATCAAGGGAGTCCAAATCATTTAATATGTCTGCCACTTCACTATACTTGCTGCCAAGATCGTTGTCCTTTGCGTGAGTCTGGAGCAAAGAAGAATCAGCCTGAGATGTGAATAATTGTCTACTCTTCAGAGAATTAAGTTTCTTTTCTTGGCCATGACGGGAAAATCCAGTCCCAGAAAGAGGTACAAAGAAATGTTCCAAGCTATCATTAGAACGACTATCTTGTGATGATTCCAAGTTGTATGATTGAGATGAAAGAGCAGCTTCTCTAACAGATCTCTTCAGGTTTTGTAGGAAAAGAATATCTTCATCTGCAAGTTTAAGCACAAATGGGAAAAGTTACGCAACAACTGGAACATGCAATATCAAAAGGCAAGGTGACAAAATACAAACCATGTGGTGGATTATCCATGTGAATGTTTGACTGGGACTGCTCTACAAACTTCTTTTCTACAATGGTTTCTGCAGCAATCTGTCGCTTTTGCATGCTTCCACCTTTCCCTGAAGAACTTGGCGTTGAACTAAACAGTGGCGGCAGTTTTAAAGTAGGCGGGCTAGCTGATACTTTTTCAAGGTGAACGGATGACAGTCTAGAGGCCATGTCAACAACCTCATCACTACCACTTTCCTGGGCATCACAATCATTTATTCAGAGCAGCTTTAGAAGCAAGGTCAACGCATAATATCAACTCTAGAAAATTCTTCCAAAAAAACAAGGAGAACTAAATTACCAGTGTTCGTCCACTGCTCTGCGCCTGAATGGGTGAGTTTGATCTAAGCTTCATAACAGGAGGGAGATTAGATGATATGCTATTGACTTCCTCCGTAAGCTCTGAAATTGAGTTTTGTATGGTTGGAGCTACATCCTTCAGTTGATTAATGAGGACCTGCACATAACCCTAACTCTCATGACACAAATTTTAAATGCAAGACCCGTGGCTTAGCCACTCCAAAATGTCCTATAAATGATAAAAGATAAAATTATCTCAAGTTTAACTTAATTCACAGGCATATGCTGTAGGTTTAGAGAAACACCACCAAGTTTCTGAACAAAACTCACTCCCCTGCATCAAAGCAACCATATTGGGAGTGTCAACAATATCAAACACACCTGTATGCTGTCTAAGTGCTGCCTATGTTCGGCAAGTGTTGCGGCCAAAGACTCAGCATGACTGCTGCTACCACCATCATCATGGACACTTCGTAGGAGCTCTGGACCCTTTCCATCATTGGCTTTCGCCTGCAACATAATCAGTGTAAAGATTTCACTACATCCGAAAATCACAAACTGCTGTTTGATAGTAACATCAAGGATAAGTAATAATTTTATAATACAAAGCATTGAAGACCTTCATAACAGCATCTGTAGCACAGGACCTTATCCCTGATACTGAAAAAACAAGTTCAACTTTTGTTCGGTTACAAATCTATGGGCCATTAACCTATGATAGTAGATTTCCATTAACCTTGTTTTGACTCCTAAATTGCAACATAACTACCATTCCACTGCTTCTGCTAAACTGAAAACGCTCAACTGAAAACTGGAACTAACCTTCCACTTCGCAACTGTCATAACATGCATTTTACATCGCCAAAAACAAAATTGAAAAAGAAATCACTTGAGACTTAGTATATTTCTGTATGTTTATGGGCCATGGATAAAATCAGTATTCAATTTTGATTGTCCAATTATACGAGTGTATTTTGCTGATACTTAAACTAGTGTTTGTTTCTTCCAATTTAGCGCTTCTACTTTTCATGTACGTATAACACTTACTTGAGGGTTTTATGTCTTTAAACCCATGCACATCCCCTTTTCCACCCAAGACCCAACTACGGACTACAATAAAATTGCACATAAGGGCAGTTTCTTATACATTATATTTTACTTGCCATTGTATTATGGTCTCCAACCAAACAAGTGGATATATTTTACAACTTCCGTTTTTTATCTCAACCAAACATGCCGCAGCATACAAAAACAGTGCTCATTTTTTCTATATCCAACTTTTTACTGCACTGTTTCTCCAGACAAAACTGCTTCCAGCCACACTTTACATGTTTGTCTCACCAAGATGCCACACAATTCAACAAACTAGGAGAAGGAATCATAATGTTATAGACGCCCCACCCCCAAAATATGAAAAGATAAATAAACCATTAATGCATTTGATGGAAAAGAGGGTGTGACTACTTCAGAACCGGGTCGCACCCAGAACAATGAAACATTACAACTCATAATCCACCCATAGCCACCCTGAGGAGAAGAAAATGATTCACAAACAAGGAAAGAAACTGGTTCTGCATAAAAGGACATACCAGTTGAAGTGATTGCTTATGAATTCGCTGCAAGGCATGGGTCCAACGTCGCAAGACCTCAGCAATATCAACAGTAGGCTGTCCTCTCATGTTTCTTTCATCAACTCGAGCAAATTTGTCTTCATTTCCATGAGAGAGAGAAAGATCCAATTCACTTTTGTTTTCTTTATTTACATCTGCTTGTGAACTCTCAGTTTCCTCATTATCTAAGTGCTGAGGAGTCAAATTAGTAGATGAAACTAAAGAACTTTGATCCATAGCTGCTAGCAACGATGAACCAGAGATGCGGTACCTGGAAAAGAATGTCAAGCATAAAGGCAAATGGAGCTAAGCCGATCAGTATGACTCACAATAATTCTTGGGATATTACCTATGCTCACGGTGAGCTATAAGATCCTCAATTGGGCCTGAAGCAAGGACCTCATGTTGACCTGTACAAATAATATAAGACTCTACTCAGTACAGCATCAGACAATAACTAACTAGTTGTCCATCACTCATTGTATCTAGAGGAAAAAAGGGGTCAATTGCTATATGAACGCCAAGAGATCATACTGCAAACTACATGTATACGAATGTGCTGAGTATGAGTTAAGGAAAAAGTCTTCGTGGGTCAAGGAGAGAGTAAGAGAATTTCACAGATTAGTCTTGGACCAAATATATCCAAGACTTAAATACTACTTATTAGAGTGAACATCCATCGTGACTCATCATAAGTCAACATAAAGGAGGAAATTATAATTTTTGGTAAGCCTATATGATTCTCAAAATGTAAAAGCAAATAATTTCGTTTGTCAATGGACTCACATGAAGGCAATCTAGAATATTGAATAAGCAGATAGCATGAAATTTCATTAAAGAAATTCCAAGCTATGGCTTAACAAAATCAAGTAAAGCAAATGGAGAGACCCACAAATTCATTATACTTACTCTTGCGAGATAACAAAGAGTCCCACAAGCGAGTAGCTCTTTGAACCATATGAGAATTCTGACTTGAGCTAGATACAAGCTCATCCCAGAGTTCACCTTCCAATTTCACTTTGTTTCTCAAATCATGTAGCTTTTCAAGCTCTTGCTGTAGATATGCCTAAAAAGGAAACCAGAAAGAAGTGTATCACAAAATCTTCCTTCCGTGAACCATGTCATACAATTTACATTATTCTCAAATGAACCATTATAAGATATCCTTTACCTCTTCGGCACATAGACCACGAAACTCTGCAGTCATTTCATGAGCCAAATCGGACCACATTGCCTGCCTTTTAACTGCAGTCTCAGCATTTTTCAGAAACCTTCTTCTTTCAAGAGCTATTCTAGCCTGTTTTCAAACAAATAATTTAAATAAATTCAGAATAGCATATGGAATTTTAAGACGTTGCTGAATAATTATCAAGCTATGGTTGAATATAACCCAAGAATAAAGTGTAGGTAACTTCTGATTGTTTAGCTACACAAAAATCAAAGTAATGTATAATTTGACAATTAAGTTTCTCGATTCTACTAATCAAAAAAATAGAAATCATCAACACAAAAAACCCAGTGCCTAAACAAGTAAATACAGAGACGAGAATTTTGTGTAGAAAAAAATGAAGTTCTGCTAACACAATGACCATCACTACATTTAGAAATCAACTTGCCACATTAGAAAAGAAGTTACAACATTTATTTGCAAGGTATACATTTTTGTTAATGCCTGAGATCTTCTCTTTAAAAGTGAGAAGAAACTATTGCTGATACTACATGGCATGATTGGAAATTCGTCGATGAGGAATACAATTAATAAAGAATTCATTCAGTGTCTCAAGAATAAACCAATATAATTCTTCAAATGGAAAACTGAGATTCTGAAAAACCAAAGTTAATCAATGAAGTCGAACTTTCACCAAACGAATGTCAGGTTTGGTGAATAAGCCAAATGAGTATATATAAGTTCAGATAAACTGCCATTAACTCAGTTCCCCTGACAATCGAGCTCCAGGGCAAAGAGGGGATTGTAGATCATATCTACAGATTACAATGGAACCATGTCATGTCCTTGTTCTATTGGCAGAAAAGATCACATGAATTACCTTAGTTACTGGAAGTAGTGTAGCCGCATGTGAGAAAGCTACATCAGTTAACGGAGCAGGCAGTGGATTTGATGCCACATCAGCTGCAAATGTCCGCCTATGAACCTCCCTCAAAGCATGCAGGGAGAGTTGCCATAAGAGTTCAACGAACCTGCAACAAGATTTCATTATTAACTCTTGCATAAGCAACCATCATTCTGCTGGTGTTTGGAAGAAAGTTGTACACCCAAAAGATGAAAAAAATAATTCATAATTGGTAAACATTGTTACTTTGCCAATGAAATCTCTGCTTTCATTGGTCTAAGCTAGTAAGCTGTCCATTGGGATTGCTCGGGAAGAAATACCATCCTACATAGTCTGAAACTGGTACTGAATTAGCATGTTACAGCAGATTGCTTTCTGCCCTACTTATCCTTAACCAGCTTCAGACTTCTACTTGAAGGTTTCATTACACAAAATTAGTCACACACCCTCAACCCCATAGTGAATCAACCATGCCAAATTTCTAAATTTTATCAATGAAACATTATTAAGTCCCAGTTAAAACCCCAGACATGGCAAATTTCATTAAAAAGAAAAATAATCAATCACAAAAATATAGTCAAACTAAACAGATAGAACTCCATCTAAACTAACCTCGGCCCACAGCAAGTTGCGAGCGATGAAACCCTCGAATTGCTCCTGGGCAATGCTCCTTGTGCTTCCAGCTCACTTATAATCCCTTGCACGACCTATAAAATTCCCCAAAAGAAAAAGGGTATAATTCCAAACCAAACAAAACTATATACATACACAAAAGAAATTCACCAATTTTTACCTTCCGAAAATCCCTAGACTGAGCCGAATCAAAAATCGGCCACACCTTATCAAAGTCCTGTGAAAGAATTAGAACTCCGTAAAATTTTCTACGTAATACTGAAGGGAGAAAAAAAAGTATGAGAAAGAGAATTTACCTTAGCGGACTGAATTGGGCCACGAAGGGAGGAGAGGATGAAGTACAAAAGCTGTTCACCCAATTTCGGGTTGGAGTGCCGGAATAGCCCGACCCGAGGGGTGCCGTTGTTCGAGCCGACTCCTATTATATTCGGATCCAAGCCAAGCAACAAGCAATTCGTGTACATTGCACTCTCCAGCTCTATCTCTCTCTCCTTCTCTCTGTCCATCGTCATTCCACGCGCACTCACAGACCTCACTCTGTTTGATTCTCCTTTTTCCGATTGGATTTCCTTTCCGGTTTTGTTTTATATTTTTTCCAGTTCAATTTTTTAAAAGATGAGCCCTTGAGAATTTCTTAAATTGCAAATATACCCTTTGTTATGCCAAAATTATTTTCTGTACCTATCTAAAGTTTACGCCACACCATTTGGCTGCAAATTCATAAACATTTAACATAAACCCATTTTCAAGGAATGTGATATATTACTATTTGTGGGAAAAGTCTATTGCAATTTTTAACTATTAGACTAGATGCATTCCTACTAAAGAAATGGAATATTATATTATTTTTTATTGAAGTTATCTATAGTTAATTTACCACAAGTAAGAAAAATATGTTTATTTAATTATATTTTTTTAATCTAAATAAAACAACTAAAGAATTAAAACTTAGGCTATGATGAATGTCTTATGAGAGAGGCTTTTAAAGAAAAAAATACCCTCCATATGATCTTAAAATTTTCAAATAGGACATAAATCCGTACACTTTTTACCTCGATCCAACCAATTCCTAAAAGGTTAAGATCACAATATATGAACCTATACCTGAACATACATTTTCACTATAACTACTCCAAAATTATTTTGGAGCCAAGATAAATCATTTATTTAGGTAATATTCTTCATATTTTTCGTTGATCTTACACTCAACTAACTTAAGCAATAGAGTGTTTTAACTAATGACCTCTTCACAAGCCTAATATTTCATGATTTTTTCATGTCTCAACACTTATTTGGACTGGACTACCCTTGAGATCATCGCGATCTCCGACCAGAATTAAATTGAAAGATCTTGATGTCATAACGTCATCACGATTATTTAGTTTTAAAGCACCCCTCGACATAATATATATATATATATGCATTAATAATATGAATTTTCTACCGATTTTTTCATAATTTTTCATTTTCTTATTGTAACAAGAGATGCACCCATTTGACTTTCAAGAAAATGTAAATGAACTTAATTTGATTTTTTTTTTTTTTTTTTGGGAGGGGGAGGTGAGGGGTGGTTGTGGGGTATGATTTTGAAATGTTGTGGGGCCTTTGTGAGGATTTCCAAAACTTGGGTAAAAGTGTGAGGGATGGACGAAGAAGTCACGTTCGGTTCGGGGAAATTTGAAATGCGGGGGATGGGGCCCTAACGTGCGTCCAATGCACTCATTTGCCGGCCACTTCTGCTGTCGTCATCTGGTTGTTAGACCGGTGGTTGTTTCCCTTTCCCTTTTTGTTTCTAGTTTTTTTCTCGGCAAAATTATATACTTTTTTTAATTCTGTATCAATGTCAATTGGAGTTGCAAAAATGTAAAAAAATAAATAATTAGTCTTTTTGTTGGAAGAGTCTTTCACTTTCAATTTATGACGAGTACAATTCGAAAACTATACATTCATCTCGTCAAATTCAAGTTTACAGGGACTTATTGATGTCATCAGCTTTTTTTTTTTTTTTTAATAGTAACAATTGCATTCCATAAGATTGACATAATTATAAATAACTTATCGTTATTTGAAAAATTACAAATACTTCATTGATTTTAACATTAGTTTAACAACGAGTCTATTCCATTATCATTCATTAGATTTTCATCCTTTTTTTTATAAACTGCCCAAAATAGTCTTTTATATTATAAGTTATAATTTTATAATTTTTTTCTAAAATATTTTTATGAATTAATATTTCTCTTTGGAGTTTGTATTATATATTTTACCCACCTTTAAAAAAAATTATATTTTTTTAAATAAAAATTTCAACAAGGGTAAAGTAGACATTACCATCTAAGGGCTACATATTATTTTCCATTTGAAGAAGGTATCTTGTAATTTTTCAAATAACAATAAGGTATTTATAGTTATGCCAAATTTTAAGGGAAGTAGTTATGATTTATGATTTATGATTTTTTTTCAATGAATTGCGTACAATTATCTAAAATATATGGATAGGGGGAGCGTGATTGCACCTTCTCCCCAGCAAAGCCGTATAGTGAGGTGTCGGTCTTTTACAGGGAGACTTCCCCCAACTGCATCTAATCATATGCTTCCTCGAACAGAATATCCGTCAAGCTTCCTGCTATGAAGACCTGGCTAACTTCATAATTCGCTATTGTGGCGGTGATTACCAATGCATCATTACGGAGGAGGTTCGTGGCCGATTTTTCTCCTGATGGGAATTGAATAATGGGGGCAAAGTATCAACATGAAATATCTATAACTAATTAATAATTATCATTATAATAGACTAGCAACTACTGTTAAAATATACAAATGTCCACGCATTGATAGAATTCAAAATCATTGAGCTTCAACTCAATCATGCCTTGTATACTCTTATAAGTACAGTAATACTTATACAATTAATAAAAAGAATAAATAATTTATTCGTATAATTCTATAACGTCGCAACTATCATTTATGTCGAGTTTTCAACAAAAAATTGATGTTCAATTCATTTCAAAACATTAGAATTAAAAAAATATTAAAATATCAAAATACCGTGCTTGAGGAGAATATATAATTTCATGAATAAATATAGTCTATATATTTATACGATGTTGAAACACTTTCATTAAATTTTAGTTTGACATTCTTTTTGCATAACCCATTATGATAGATGATATATCTTTTATGTTTTCAAAACTATGTATTTTATTTAAACAATTAAATGTTATTCTACAATTTTATTTTAGGAAATGTGGCTTGGATCTTAGTACTCCTTTTTTTTTTTTACATAAATTATATATATATATATATATATATATTACCGAAGATCAAAAGACATTATACAAGGAGAAGATACAAAACGAGAAGTTACAATATTAGTATCACTATATACTATATCTGCCGCAAAAGATGGTAAGTCCGTAAAAGTATGAGTCATTCTGCAAGTAGCCGTCAAAAAATCTGCAACACGATTCCCTTCCATGTAGCAGAACATGATTTTAACTGAATCAAATTCAGTTAAAATTGTGGATACGTCCTGGAGCAAAATGATGATTCCCTAAGATGCTGGCTCCTTCCTGCATAAAATATGACTTAAAGTTTGAGAGTCCGTTTTTCCTTTGCAAGAAATAGACCATTACGTAGAGCCCAACATTTTGTTGTATTGTTTGAGTTTATACCAATATAAGTGCAAAATGCAGCAATGAAATGCGCACCATGATTTCTAATAATACCACTTATCCTGATTGCCCTGGATTTCCAAGGGAGGAGGAGGAGGAAACCATTTGAAGTGGATCGGAATTTCAGATTTTGGAATATTTGGACAATACTTTTGTCCAGACAACGTAAGTTCAATGGCTGATTTCCATAGACGAAAAACATTTATGGGCCTGTTCTGGAAGGCAGCCTTATTACGCGCTTTCCATGTGCTCCATCAGGTATTTGCAATCAAACATTGTTTATAAACAGTACTTCTGTGCTTATGAAGAATGATAAGAATATTAGTATTCTGAAGATCCTTTAATTCATGCAATGAACCATGTGCAAGGGAAATAAAAACAGGGCAGTTTACAAAAGTATGTACCACATCCTCCCATTCATACTTGCATAAAGGACACTGTGGACTAAAAATCTTCTTACGAATAAACAGAAAACTAGAATTTGGGATAGAATGATGAGCTAATAGAAATAGGAAAAATTTAACCTTAGGAAGAACTTTTAATTTCCAAAGGATAAACCATGGCAGAGGAGTATCTTGATTAATATACTTATCCAAGAAAGCCATTCATAAGCACTTTTAATAGAAAATTTTCCAGATGACTCCCAGTTCCATATCACCTTATCAAACTGCTTAGTCATGGGAATAGGAGTAGCTTTAATAAGATCAACTATATGCAAAGGAAGTACTGTAGAGACCAAATCCAAATTCCAGCCTGTAAGAGAATTGAAAATATTTTGGACCTTAAGAAGTAAAAGGTTAGAAGGAATGTTTTCAACTTGAGATGCAATACTGTATTTATCCAACCATATATCATTCCAGAAATTAATAGAGTTGTCATCACCTAAAATCCATCTTCTACATTTATTCAACAGAAGAATAGTTTCACAAATGTGTTTCCAAATATAGCTATGATGAGGTTTAGCCGATGAACTAAGGAAATTTGAGTTATGAAAGTATTTAGATTTGAAGACATGAAACAAAGCGAATTATCAGCCTGCATGAATTTCCAACCAATTTTCATAATTCAAGTCATATTGAGGAGTCTAAGATCCCTAAAACCTATACCTCCTAACTGTTTAGGACAAATAAGAGTTTTCAAATTGATCAAACTGGATCGGTGTGAATTATTCTTAGGAGACCATAAAAATTTCTTGGCAACTCTTTTCATCTGATCAGTTATAGAAACGAGAATTTTAAAAATAGACATGTGATAGAGAGGTAAGGTAAGTAGTACGTGTTTTATTAAAATACATCTACCTGCATAAGACAACATTCGATTGTACCAAGTATTTAGCCTTGATGTAACCTTGTTAAGAATGGAGTAAAATTCAAGTTTAGACATACGACCCATTACATAAGGAAAACCCAAATATTTATCTTTTGTATCACCATGCCTAATATGAAGGATTTCATTTATAGCTCCACGTATATGTGGTGCAGTGCTAGGAGAGACTAAAACTTGAGATTTATCTTAACAAACTTTTAAACCAGAAATAGTAGCAAAATCATACACACCACTAATATGAGTAATAAATTTATGATTTGCATGGAGGAATAATAAACAATCATCAACGTAACATAGGATAGGCACTTTAGGTCCATTCTTTCTCAATGACATAGCATTCAGTAAATCATGCTCAGAATCCCATAAAATACGACGAATCAAAGGTTCAAGACATAGTATAAATAAGTAAGGTGATAAAGGATCCCCTTGTCTAATACCTTTAGTGGGATTCCAAGGTGGTGAAGTAATACCATTAACACGAACAGAATATGTAACAGTTCTGATACAGTACATAATCCATGAGACAAAAGTTTTAGGAAAACCATATTTAACTAAACAAACAAAAATAAAATTCCAATCTAACTTATCATAAGCCTTTTCAATGTCTAGTTTGAGAGCTTTGAGCCTATTTTTTCATAAGTCTTGAAACAAGAACCTGTTAAAGAATACGTTAGCATTTCGACGCTCAAATTAGGGGAAAAATGCAAGCAACCCCCTTGTGATATTGCAAATGAGCAAATTACCCCCTATGAAAAAATAAATAGCAGTTTATCCCCTATGTTTTTTAAAATGGAGCAATTTATCCCCTGTATTTTTCAAAATGAAGCAATTTACATCCCTAAGTAGGGAGATAAATTGTTTCATTTTGCACAATACAGGGGGGTAAATTACTATTATTTTTTTCACAGGGAGATAATTTGCTCATTTGCAATATCACAAGGGAGTAAATTGCATAAAACCCCTCAAGTTAGTAAATAGTGATAAAAATAAGAATTAAACTGGAAAAAATACAATGGTAAAATGGATAATAGCGTTTTATGCATGTAAGTATTGTAAAATGTGTTACCCTACACCGAGGGGGCAAGTTCCTCCTTTATAGTTTTTACCTCTTATTGGTTGAGGGATTCCAATTCCCTAGGAACTCGAGCGATTGGTTACCAAGGGATATGCTATAGCAATTTGGGGAGGATCTTCAAGTCATCTACCGTTGAGAGCTTATCATTTAAGATGATAAGCCTTCACATGTGATAAGCTCCCTTAGTTTTCAGGAAAGGTTGCAACAACTCCTAGATCATTGGGCATATTTCGTGGTGAGCATCTGTCATTATTCCTAAGTTGTCCGACTGAGATCCAGCCAAGTGTAAGTGTGGATGCCTTTTTGTTCAAGTGGTCTCCAAGTTAGCCTCCGTAGGCCTTCGATGGACTTCCCTAGGCCTTATCGAGCTTATTCGTTTAATAACTCCTCTCACGAATTTGGGCTTGGGGCCCTTTTCCCCTCGGGCCACACGCAACCTTAGGTCTCATTCGAGCCTTTCCAGGATTGGGCCCCACTTTGGGCCGTCTATATTTTTGGGGCATTACATTTATTAATAAAGTTTGGAAAACATTGATCATTGACCAAAAAGAAATTTATTGATTAATGCTTTGCATTTTGCTCAATATCGTATTCAATTAAAATATTGGTATCTAATTCGGGTAGCCTTATGTCGTGGTTGTATGATTGTAAGATCGGATTCAAGGTCTGGACATGAAAAATATAAATCTAAAATCAATAAAAACATTAAAGGTGTTGGGATCGTCCCCAACGTAAACACTCCGACGATTAAACAAGTAATGATCGCAAGGTCTTAAGGTCAAAGCCAAAGTAATAACAAAGCATTAAAGATACATAAATATTCAAATTTGAAGGTTTTTATAGTGTTTGGTCAATGTATGAATGCCATGCGGAATAGAAGAGGTCCAACGATGCATACTCCACTCAAAGGTTCCTATTGAACTAGGCCGAGGGTTTATTCGAGTCAACCCGGTTTGACCCGCTTATAAACCACACGGATCCCCCTTAGATGGGCTTCTGCACCACCCTATGGCCTATTTCTAGGGGTCCGAGCCTTAAGACATAATTTACTCATATAATTCGTATATTAAATTTTATCACGTAGTTTTTATTTTTTATTTTTAATTTGCAAAAATCCTCCCTTCTTTTATTAAAATAAATAATTTGTGGCACACCTTATATGTGTGTAAATTTCATATTTCTATTTAAAATAAAATATTTATTATTTAATAAAATATGTATAAAATAATAAATTAATATTAAATTTTTAAAAATTTAATAACAAAAAATGTTTGAAAATTAAAAAAATAATTATAAAAAGATACTGGAACAATGGAAAGTTAATAAATTAAAAAATTAAATTAAAAGTATTAAAAAAATAAAAAAAAGAAGACACAAAAAATGTGTTTTTCGGTGATATATAGTATAGATTAATAGGAAGCCCAACGGCCCCAACCCATCTCAAAGAACTAACGCAAGGAAATCTATAGAGAAAGGGGAGCGGGTTGGGTTCTGGTGCCAACTGACCCGACCCGGTTAAAGAACAACGCTCAAACCCCTGAGGCTAAGCCAATAGCCCCTTCTCGAGAATATATCAGAAAAATTGAGGAGACTAAGATAAATAGCAAAAGGGATCCGGGATTACTTTATTCGGTGATGACAGTTGATTCCTCACCAGATTGGAAGCGCAGAAGGTTCACCGCTGTTTCTCCAATGGACTCCGAATCAGCTAAGGTAGAAGTTTTGTAGGTTTTCTCTGATTTTTGAAGCTTTTCAATGTTTCCTGATTTGGGTTCATAGTTCTCGAATTTGGTTGTTTTCTACCATGTCGGAGTTAGTTTTTTCCTTGAATTTATTCGCTAATTTGAATTGCTAGCTGCAAATTTATAGGTCGCGTAAACATGTTCTGCTAATATATTCGATGTTTACAAGTCAGTCATAAGAAATTTGTTTTATGGTAAGGTGAAGAACTTGATTAATGATAAGGAGTTAAGATATTTTTTCTCCGCTTAATACGATGTGGTTGCCTAGCGTCGGAGCTGAGTATAATTTTTCTTTATGATCAGTGAGGAAGGAGTTTAATAAATTGGCTTTAGAGGTCTATGCTGCCAATAATTAGTAGATATCCAAATAATTCAATTTGTTAAGATAGTGTTTCAGAAAATTTGGGAAAAAAGTTGATGGTATCTTGATCACACCGGTAGATAAACTATCATCGTGTTTATCTCTATCTTTTATCTTTCAGCTGTTTGAATATTAACTTTTTGGATCTGTCTTGTAATGTCTGGATAATTATTTTTTTGCTCAAAGACCATAGGTTTGATGGTAATGGAGTAAAATAGTGTTATCTAAAATACAGCAAATGTTGGATTTTGTTTTTACACTGGATAGATAGTAAACACATAATACTGTGGAACGGTAACATACTCATATTTGATATTAGAATCACTGAGAGGTGCATGCGTTTTTCTGGAAAGCCATTTATATTATGTTCTAACACTTCTGTTTTGATAAAGTTTGCATGTTTAAATATGTCAAGCGGTTCATTCACATGGTGTCTTGTTGCTATCAACCAACATAATTCCATACTATGTTCTAGCTTTTCATTTGAAGCTTCAATGGATGCTTAGCTTAGTGATGTGCAATTAAGGTTTTTCGTCTTTGGGTGCTAGGCAAGGCTTGCAGCTGCAAAAGAAAAATATGGACGTGAAATCCGAGTGTTTGAAACATCTGCAGCTTCTGGAACCCCGAGCAATGCTTCTGACATTGGTACATTCAAATTATGTTTAGGCTAATCATGATTGTCCGCTAATGATATATTCATGGTTCTGACTTTTAACTTTTTTTCAGAGGTGACGGATGACTTTTATGAGTTTACAGCTGAGGATTACTACCGGATTTTGGCAACTAAAAAGGAAGGTGATGCATGTAGAGTCAATTCTAAGATGGATTAATAAATTTTAGATTAGTGATTATCCTGAAACCAATCCCAGATTGCAACTTCAATTTCAACAGGAAACTAGGTAGATCTAGATAATGGAAATTTAACTCTAACGCTTTCATGTTGCGAAACCAAATGTAGATAAATATTTGAAGACGAAAAAAATCCGGGATGCAGAAGAGGCTGCTCGCAGGTCAAGGATGACTAAGGTGCTAATGCTGTCATTTCGTGGCTATTATTTTCTTTTAATATTAAGGATACATTTGGATTTCCTTGGTAATAACTTGTTAGTGTGACTCAAATGTTTCATCCTCTTTGAGCAGACGGTGATCAGAGTACGGTTTCCTGATAATCATACACTGGAGGCCTCATTTCATCCATCTGAGACAATTCAGAGCTTAGTTGATCTTCTGAATAAAGTGGTTACTCACCCGGAATTGCCGTTCTATCTATGTGAGGACACGTTACTTCTTGTTTTTCTTTCTTTGGACAATCCCCTTTTCTCTTGCCTGAAGAAGCTAATCAAGTAGTTAAGCTGAAGAGAGTAATCTTAAAATTTGCTTGTATTTCAGATACGACACCTCCAAAAAAGCAAATAAAGGATATGTCCCAGAATTTTTATTCTGCTGGCTTCATTCCTGGTGCAATTGTTTACTTTGCGTACGATGTGCCAAAAGGTATTATAGTTTCTTCTGAGGAGGTCTTTTTTGTGTTTGTATCTAAAATCCTACTTCCCTGGTGCTGGAACGACCCAGCAAGTCTATAAACCTAGTTCAAGAAACTTTCATGTGTGATTGTCTGATACCTCTATTTTTATGGTAAAGAGTTTACTTTCTGGTGAAGAAATCTGGAAACTTTCATTTGCCAATGGGCATTTGCGTTTTACAAACTAGTTTGAGTTGTAAACGACATTTTAAAGTTTGGATAAACTTACCATTCCCTTTTCTTCGCATTTTGGAATATTCCTTTTGCAGAACCACTACGAGTATCTTCCTTTAATCACTAGTCTAACCACTAGTGCTTTATTTTGACTCTCTTAAGGTGATGATGCGGCTCAATTTGCTGGTCCATTCCTTCAGGAGGAGGTCATGTCTTTGCTAGGTCTAGAGTATGTGGCTGAACAGGCAGAGCCTGCGTCCCAGCCTGCACCAGAACCGGTGGCATCCAGCCCATCTGTCGTCCCCGAGAACAAGCCCAGTGAGAAAAAGAAGATCAAGCCAAAGTGGTTGAAAATGTGAATGCTAGTGGAATCAATCTCTCTTCGTCTTTTCTGTCTGTGGTTGTTCTCTGGCTTGTTATGTGGGTCAGCAAAGCATGCAACTTTGCAATGTTTAGGTTTGTGGATGATCACTCGAAAGATGGCTGATAATCGACTTTGCTGAAACACAAAATGTCACCATAAAATTTACTGTGAAGTGTGAATATATTTGTTGTTTACTGGTAATCCCCAAATTGTCATCCACTTCTTGCAATCTTCTGTTGTTTACACATTTCTCTCTCTCTCCCCCTCCTCATTTCTCTTCCTTTTCTGGGTATAGGAATGGGGTCAAGGAAGGATTTGCAAATCTATCTTTGACTTTGCTATTGACATAAAACCACTAGAGTTCAAATTTTAATCATACACTATATGCCCATGGTTAGTGACTTGAGTGATGGTTTATTGAGGGTGATTCCATCATAAAGGATGGGCGGTCGCTATATACTTGTTTTTTTATTCAATGCCTGCTATATATGGTTTGAATGTTAGGTGATCACGCCACCCGCATCTTCATGCACACATTCATTGAACACAAATATAGAACCTTTGTGCCTCGCAACCATGCCATGTCTGGTTTCCATGTGGTGAAAAAACAGATGCAAAAACAACAAATTTGAACCTCAATCTTAGGTGCTTTTTGTTTGTGTTTTCATTTTTTGTTTTCAATTTTTGATACAATAATTAAAATAAAAATATATTTATCTATACGTATTTTTATTGAAAATATATTCATTCGATATTATACTTCAATAAAAAAAATCATACCTTGACTATTACGCCTATCTTATTAAGCCCTTTTCTTTAAAACTAAATGATTGGGGACACTCTCTTTCATTTTGTTTTTTTTTTCCATATTAAAGAAGTATAAATATTTAAGTGGTATTCAAGATGTTCAAATGAAGGCCGCACAAAAAGTTTATTACGAAATAAATTCAACCTTAAGTTACATTTTAATTGATGGTTCTGAAAATGAAAAATTTATATTTTCATACAAACTATTTCGATTTATATAGATAATTATAATTTTTAAAAAAATCGAATCAAATTTGTTGAATATTGATATATTTTAAATTATTTATGTAAATTATTGGATGAGATCCAAATATTTCGGTTCAAATGTTCCTACTTTTAACCAAAATGGAAGCGGTGAAAATGCATAGGAAATGAACGGGACACCACCGCCTATACCCAATACACAACGGCTATTGCCGTCACTCTCCGGCGGCTGATGAATTTTGACGGCGGCGGAGATGGTCCTACCACCATCTTCGACTCAATAATCAGAAACAAAAGTGGTAGGTGAAAGCTCCAATCTTGCAACCAGCCCCACCACCTACACATGGAGGGCTAAAAATAAAATAGCTGAAAATTCCTTCACCAACACGACACAACAGACTCTCTCGCTCTCGCAAGTCAATTTCTACAGTTCTGCCGAAGATCGTATCCGATTTCAAACGTAAGAAACGTGCTTCTCGCTGTCTCTTTTACTTCTACTGCGTCTGGCATATTTATTCACTTCCTTCCATTTAGTTCTGCTTCCTTTAGCTTCTGTCGCCTAATATTTGGTTGTAATCTGAGGAAAAGAAGAGCTTCTGCTGTTTTTGTTAGGTGAAACTGCATATACCTAAGTTGGTTGATCATGGTTCTGTTCTGAAATTTTCACGGGTTCTGATTTTTGTTTGGATCTATTACTCGTATTGGATGAAGAAATTTGTTAGCTTTTTGGGTCGTAGTAAATCATAGCTTAGAAAGAAGTTTAAGTTTGATTCTCTGAGTTAGTTGTGATCAGAACTTTGTGGTCTGATTCTCTTGTGAAGCAATTAATTATCAGGATTTGCTTATTGGGAAGATCAACTTGCTATTTTCGCTGCAGATCAGGAGATTTTATCAAGCGTTTATTGTAGCTTGTGTGAATTGGGAGAATGGCGAGTTCCGGTGAGTGGCACTGTGAAAAAAGACCCTTCTCTAAGAATGAGTCTTTTGCAGGAGACAATGAGAATGTGCCTGAAACTGGGTGCCTCTCCATCATTGTTCTTGGTGCTTCTGGTGATCTCGCTAAAAAAAAGACCTTTCCTGCACTTTTTAACCTTTACCGGCAGGTTAATCCCAATCTTTGTCTGCTTTATAGTGTTTCTCATGAAATATATTGGCTTTAAACTAAAAAGTATGCCTTGAATTTGTGATTTGTCATTATATATTATTCTTTATATCAAAAGAAGATGGTATCCCCAGCCAAGCTAGTGGATTTGCTAATGTAGTAGTATTTAGTTACTCTTTTCTTTTTGTTGGAAGCTAACATGAAGTGTCTTTTGAAAGCAAACTTATCTCTTATTGCTGTTTTGTGGTTAACTGGGATATTCAGGGATTTTTACAACTGAACGAAGTCCACATTTTTGGCTATTCGAGGACCAAGCTCTCTGATGATGATTTGAGAGATCGAATTCGAGGGTATGGTTTCCTTATCCTTACATTGTGTAGATGGTGAAAGTTGTTTTCTGCACAATTTTTGAGCGACATACTATTGTCAGAAGCATTTTGCTGCTTCTGTTTCTTGGCCTTTGTATTTGGAAAGTCCAAAGCTGAAGATGCTGGAGAATCATCCTTGTCTTTATTAATAAAATTTTGCACGACCTTCTACTTTGTAACATATTTTCTTTGTGTTATTCCTGGTTTTTATCTATCTATGGCTAGCTTGTTTGGTGACTTTTTGACTCCAATTGACTGTGTCATTACCTTTTGTAGGTATCTTCCCCAGGAGAAAGAAATGACAAATGATGTTTCAGACTTTCTGCAGTTGGTTAGTTATTGCTGGTTGCCTATTCATCATGCATAGCCTTGAAGGATGATGTATGCTTAACAGCGGCAATCTTTTCTCGATAATGTAGATTAAATATGTGAGTGGCTCTTATGATGCTCCGGAAGGATTTCAAGAATTAGATAAGGCAATATCCGAGCATGAAATATCAAAAAACAGTACAGAAGGATCATCCCGGAGGCTTTTCTATCTTGCACTTCCTCCATCAGTATATCCACAAGTCTGCAAAATGATCAAGAGTTATTGCATGAACAAATGTATGTATTCTCTTCCAAACTACTTTTCATCATTCTTTTATGGTGCATTTCCTTTCCCCAGAAATGATCTCTGGTTGTGTTAAGCTCTGTCTTTATCATCAGGCCTTTATATGGGACCCCGGAGGATAGTAATGGTGTCAAAGTGTTGTCAACCACTATTTCATACATGTCAAATTCTGTTGCAAAGATGTTTAATTTGATATCCAGAGAATGGTAGTTTCAACTGTGCGAGACTTTACGAATCTCTTATTTGTAGACTGGAGCATTATTGAGCTTTTGCAAGTGACTCAGATAATATAAACTGTGTAAACTTTGCTTAACAACTTATATGTCTTCTAGTCTTGATTTGCTTCATGCTATATTGATTTATTAAAAAGGATAATTGGAACTCCCTTTACAGCTAGAGCAGTTATTTGTGTTCCACCTGTCTGAAATTCATTATTCTTTTGAATCCTGAGAATTATGCAGACCTGGAATGATTCATATTTCGGCGCTTCACATGTGATGCATATACAGCATTAAGTACAAGTTTCTTGACGACTCAATATAATTTCTTTCAGCTGATCTTGGTGGATGGACTCGTATTGTTGTTGAGAAGCCCTTTGGCAAGGATTTGGCTTCAGCTGAGGAACTAAGCTCCCAGATAGGAGAATTGTTTGATGAACCACAAATTTACCGTATTGATCATTACTTGGGAAAGGAATTGGTGCAGAACTTGGTAATACTCAATGCCTAAGTCAACTGTGCTATCTTACTCTAGTTAATTGGCGAATTATTATCATCCAGCATTAACATTCATTCCCATGTCTTTAATGTTGCAGTTGGTGCTTCGTTTTGCAAATCGCTTCTTTTTACCTCTTTGGAATCGCGATAACATTGCTAATGTGCAGGTAAGTTGTTTCACTTAAATCATGAGATTTTGTGTGTGTGTGTTTTCCGCTTGTGATGATTAAATCTTTCACTTATCTTTGCCGCAGATTGTGTTTAGAGAAGATTTTGGGACTGAAGGTCGTGGTGGATATTTTGATCAATATGGGTATGATCTGCACCCACTTCTGGGTTCTTCTGTTGTGATACTAAATCTTGTCCTACAACTGGAGGAATGTGTCTGTTACTTATTTTGCTTTTGTTTACTCTGCAGGATTATCCGTGATATTATCCAAAATCACTTATTGCAGGTGAATCTTTTTAATCTTATCCAGAAACTTAACTTTTTCTATTTGGAATTACCATACTCAAATGCACTCTATATTGCATCTAATCTCTTGTTATGAACTGAAATCTGCTTGATTTATAACTTTGATTCTCATTGAAACATGTTAGGATGAGCGGATCTTGCTGACAAAATTCCAAATTTAAAGTCAATTTAGGATTCACATTAAATTAGCCTCCTTGTCCTATCTCCTGCATATGTTGATATTATCATAAAAATTCGCAGGTTCTTTGCCTTGTTGCCATGGAGAAACCCGTCTCGCTGAAGCCTGAGCATATACGAGATGAGAAAGTGAAGGTAATATGAGATTTCACTCCTGCAAGAAACTCATTTGGAATTACTTTGCTTTCAGCATTAGCTTGATTAGCTTTGCCTATGTTGTATGGTGATATTTTCTGCCTTTCTGCACAAAGAAGAATTCTCAAAGATACTCACTTGGTTCATTGGTGACGATTTTGTTTTAAGTTCTTTTTCTTGAATGGTTATTTCGTGTTACTCGGTTCCGTCAGTCCTGCATAAGACTATTTCCAGTTTCTCTCATGAGTTGGTTGGGACTCTCAGGTTCTTCAATCAGTTGTTCCTATAAAAGATGAAGAGGTGGTGCTTGGTCAATATCAAGGCTATAAGGATGATCCAACAGTTCCAAACGACTCAAATACTCCAACCTTTGCAACAGTAATTTTACGTATACACAATGAAAGATGGGAAGGTAAATAATATATTACAGTTTAGCTGTCAATTTATACCTCTTTGTTTATAGTTTTCTCCGTTGAGGGGGGAAAGCCTTGAATTTAATAGAGGAACACTTCCCGTAAGTTAGAATACATTCTATTTAATCTAACATTTCCTAAAATGATGATGAATTACTTTAGGTGTGCCCTTTATACTCAAGGCAGGAAAAGCTTTAAATTCGAGAAAAGCAGAAATAAGGGTTCAATTCAAGGATGTTCCTGGCGATATATTTAAATGTAAGTATAGAACTCTTGTGTTGTGCATAGACCATCGCTGCTTGTTGCATTAACTGGCTCTTAATTATGTTGCAAGTTTGAGTACAGATTTAAGTTGAAAATTTAGTAACTACAGTGAAAGAAACAATTTATAGCAGGGCTTGCAGATGATTGCAGTAAACATGTTATTACAGTTTTCCAGATCCAGATTCCTGAAGAACAGAATATAGTTGAGACAAATACTTGAAATGAATATGTACGCCTCTCGAAGGAAATGAACAGTTTGTTATTTCTTTAGAATTATGGATTTTGGGTTAGTGATTATCATAAACTTCTGTGAGAGAGAAGGCAACGAGTTTTGAAATGTTCACAGTTTAGCTAAAAGATTACAAATAGGTCTCTAGACTATGGTGGACAGTGGAACCGTGGGCTAGTTACTCAATGAGCTTTCATGTCGATAATCTTCTTGACTTAGATAATGACATGTTGACTTTTTGTGGTTAATTTATCAGTTTGATCAGCAGGACCATTTTTTCAACTGAATATGTGGATAGGATGGACTTAATGAGACTTGAGTTATGCAGGTCAAAAGCAAGGAAGGAATGAATTTGTGATTCGTCTGCAACCTTCAGAGGCCATGTACATGAAGCTAACAGTAAGTGTTTTGTTGTCCTGGAACTCCTAGATATTCCGTCATGACATGATTTTGGGTGTCGTGGTGTCCTAAAGGCCATAATTGTTTCAATCCTCTCATGCAGGTCAAAAAGCCTGGATTGGAAATGTCTACCGTTCAGAGTGAACTAGACTTGTCGTACAGGCAACGCTACCAAGGGGTTGTCATTCCCGAGGCTTACGAACGACTGATTCTTGACACGTATGATTTCCCTATCTTATAAACACATGATTTATCTGTAAACTCTGCCTCAGTTATAAAGTTATCAGCAGTGCAAGTATTAACGGAAATAAACCATTGCTCCCGTTCACATTGGATAAAGACGATGTATTGTGGAAATAATCTGGATTCCCCATTTTCCTTTGATAACAATAACTAGATTAATTTTCTTGTTTACAGAATTAAAGGTGATCAGCAGCATTTTGTCCGCAGAGACGAACTGAAGGTAAAACTAAACTAGTTTCTCATAACACATATCTAAACGAAAATTCTCCAGCTCAACTAGATTAAGGATTTCTGTACTTTGTGAATCTTGCAGGCAGCCTGGGAGATCTTCACTCCCCTTCTGCACCGAATAGATCAGGGAGAGTTCAAGTCACTTCCTTACGAGCCGGGCAGCAGAGGCCCTGCGGAAGCAGACCAACTCTTAGAACGCGCAGGCTATGTCCAAACGCACGGGTACATATGGATCCCCCCAACCTTATAACTACGTTTCTGCAAGAGACTCACCAGCCCCTGCTTTTTTAGTTCCCTGTTGTCACTATAAAGATTTCACCTTTCATGTCTGAAACTGAGATTGAGAAATATGTAACGGGTCGGGTCGCCGTTGTATCAAAGCTCTTGTGTAATAATAAATGGTGTTCCAAAATATAATAAAAATGGAAATCTGATTGATGCCTTGCTTCTCTTCAACACATCTTTTGAAGATCTCATGTCCATATTCTGAAGTAAAAGACATTACTTCTTGTTATCAGTTGCATCTCAGGAAAGAGAAGAATCCTCCTCAACTAACAATGCTGTACTGAAATATGCTCTGAGATTTGAAATAACTGTCCAGTAAATAAAATCCAACAACATACAGAGACAGAATCAAATACCTTTGACTGCACAACAGAATAACTAAAAGCAACCGAAAGTTTGAAGGGTTGCCTTAAATTAAGGAAGAATAGGCTTTACTTGGATCAGATTTACCCTGTTTTTTCGTTAATTTTGTTTCTTATACGAATAATTCCTTAACTGTCAAACTTACAAGAATACCTGCCTACTCTTTAAAGTTCCCTTTTCCTCGATAAATTACAGTTATACACCTAATCAATTCTGTATACATAAACAATTTATACTTTTGAAAAATTAAACATACTCTCCAAAAACGTCCACATCAGTATACAAATGTAATTACGAAAAATGTAATAGTAATTAATTGTTTTGAGTTATTTCTGTAATTATGCAAGTCAAATGTATATCCCTATAAGTAATTATACACGTGTTACTGCCCTTATTTTTATTTAAAAGAGAAAAAATTTGAAAAAAAAAAAAAAAAAAAAAAGAAAGGGTACTTAGTAATCCAACGACCGAGGAAAGAACCCTATTTTTTTTTCCTTAAATTTTTATTAAATTTCCGATTATCCAGGAAATAGTGGAAGATGGGTAGTTGAAAGCAACTATGATGTGACAAATTTACAAAGTGGGATTATTAATGAAGGAGAGGAGAGACGTGTTGGTTTTCTTCTCTTTTCTTACAACCTCGTTATTCCTTTCAATCCACGCCATTCCCAACTAAATATTACTGCTTACTACTCTTTTGTCACTATTAACTGTACAATATTTCAGCCAATCCTACATTTACCTTACAATTAAGTAATTTCATGAGGTTTTTCAAATTTAAATTTCATATCAAAATTTGTAGCAATAATATGTCACTGATTAAATAATAATAATAATAATCAGACCTCAAAATTAACTAATACGATGAATCTGACTCCCACTTAAAGTAAGTACTTTTGTATTTTTTTTATATGAATTTGTTATTCCGTTATTATTGTTAGTCCGATAATTATTGAGAAATATTTGTTATTTCGTTGTTCGATGACATATTCTTTTTTTTTTTGAAATCAAGGGATTAGTTTCAGTTCATACCCAATATAGTACGACGAGACTTTGTCGGAAAATTTGAGAAAAGAATTATTAATATGTTGATATAATGATATATTGCTCTTTTTTTATATAAAAGATTAATTAACTAATTTATATTACTATTTTGGTTAGGTGAGGTATTGAACCACAACAATGACACAATATTAGGATATGATAATGTAATTATCAGCCTCACAATGCACCATTTAGAGTGGTCCACTTTTTCTTAAATATGAATAATGTTGTCCAAATTTCGGATAGCAGCTGAAATTACCGGTCAATAATTCATAGATCAATGTATGGAAGAAGTCAGTTTATGGATGAAATCACTGTCCAAAATGCAATCAATCATTAAAGAAAATTTTATTTGCACACTCGGTCCTAATAATATATAATTTTTTAAATGGACTTATGTAGAAAAAAAAATAAAATAAATGAGAAAATTTATAAAGAATCAAGAAAGTATTATATCGACTTGGGGAAAATATTTGAGGGGATATATCGACCAATGCACTGAAAGGATCAAAACACCCCCATAAATGTAAAATACTCTTACAAGACTAGAGTCCGTGTATGTTTATCTGTGTGAGGTATCGGGTCACACTTGGACCGACAGATCCATTGATTTAATATCAGAATTGTTGATCATCTTGTACTTAAAGCTCGAGATCACACCACGTGAACCAGCATAAGGATATTTGGTCTTATAAATACTCTACAATTATTTTGGTTATTGTATGTCATTATTACTTTTTACTTTCCCTCTAACCTCATAAATTGACTTAAGAATTCGAAGATCTTTGCGAGAACCACCCAACGAGGTTAACATTTTCTTTCTTTCTCATGTCCTAAATATTTGTGATTCAAACTATTCTCAAAATAATATCGATCCCCAACCCAAATCGATATCAGTTTAGTAATCCAATTCACTTATGAGAGTTTGAACCCATCAATTTAGAAGCTTTGCAAAAATAAAATTAAAATATAATAATAATAATTATTATAATAATAATAATTGCAAGAGGATAAAATAAGTACGAGTACAAATTAAAACAAATATGATTTCCTAGTAACTTTGTCCCTGTCTCCCAACCATCTCGCCCCCATTAAAGTATTTATTTATTCTTTAATTGAGCCGAATTACAAAAGAAAGAAATAAAAACATACCCACCAAACATAAATAAAACCAATATATGCTTTAGGCGTGGCTTGGATGTCATTTTCGGGTGATCTAATTTTATTTTTATTATTATGTAATGTGAATTTTTTTTTATTTAAAATTTATGTCTTGATAGTACACTTTTGTAGGAACAAAAAAACAATATCCGCGATATTTTGATACCCTTTTTATTAAAAAACAAATTTTAAGGTTATACAATGAATCGAGACACTTGAGATTAAATTAAGGGATAACTATATTTACACCTCTAATTTATTATGTATTTATAAAATTTATCTCTAATTTTACATAATTATAAAACAACCCATGACAGACAATAACAAGCGACAGTTTGTGTAATATTGTGGATAATTTCAAGGAGTGTATGCATAATTTTTTAAAAAGTAGAGGTGATTATGTAAATGATGTTGAAGTTTCTGGTAGATGTATATAAAAATTTTAGAAAATAAAAATAATTTGTGTAAATAAATAATAGATTAGAGGTGTAAATGTAATTATCCCTTAAATCAATTGACAAGTCATAAGATACTTGTATTACTTATTCTTATAGTAATAGTTGTTGATTCAAACTCTATGATGTTATAATTATCTTATTACGAGTTTTAATCAATATTGGATAATAATAATAATAATAATAATAATAATAATAATAATAATAATAATAATAATAATAAAGTGATTGTAAATTTAGTGGCAGTGGATCCTTTGTTTGGGGGAGGGTTTTGTGCCATTGGATCTTTGTGGGATTATGATCATGCAATTAGGGTTTTGTAGAGATTAAGGAGGCCTCAAAGAAATAAATACGAGTCAATAAAACAAATAAAAAAAATAAAGAAAATCGCATTCCAACCACGCGTCTCTCTCTCTAAAATATTAATCCGATTTTCTCTCTCTTACTTCCATCTCCTTCCCTTATTAGGCTTTTCTTGTTCCTTCCCTACAACTCTGTATATATAGAGAGAGAGTATACGTATGATGAAAATTCTACGTCTGCTTTCTATCTGCTCTGCATAGTATGTCTGTCTCTCTCTCTACAATGCCTACGCATGATATAATACTCTCTTCTGTGTAATCTTTGATGGGTCAAAGCTTTGATTACTGTTGGGATTAGATTCTCGCTCGCACCGAATATAATCGCCACCTCCCTCATCTGATTTGTGGATTTCATCTTCACATTGCTTTCATATATATATATATATATTGCGTTTTGCTTTGTGATTGTTGGTGTTGTTTGGCATTGGTATTGTGTGTTTTGTTTGGGGTTTTCTACTCACAGGAAGGCTCTTTCTTGATATTGCGCCATCTGAAGGTGTGTTCTTCGTCAAACCCATATGCATATTTGTTCCTATTTTCATGGGTTAATCTTGTATTGCGGATTTGTGCGTTCGTAGAGGAGTTGGGTTGTGGCAAGATTTGATATTTCTTGGGTTTGTTTGATTTTGTTTTTGGGGATAAAAAAGTGAAGGCCTTTGAATATCTGGTGTTTTTATTTGGTAATAGAGAGCTTCTTGAATAACATAGCTGGAGAAGCTATGGTGTTGAATCGAGAAGAGAATGTGTGGAGTGGTTTTAGGTTTGATGATGGTTCTTTCATGGAGGGATTGCCGGGTGCAGAAAGAAAAGATTTGGTGGAGTTTGATGATTCTGAATCTCGCGAGGGTTATGAAGATATTGCTGATTCCCTGCCTAATGATCCTTTTGGGATGGAGATGAATATAGGTTTGCCCAACGATCCGCCTGGCATGGATTTCAATATGAGTTTGCCTACAGATCCTTTTGGTATGGATTTCGGTATACAGGCTACTGTTGCGGCCATTACTGGTTGGATAGGGGATCTTGGTTTGAAAGCTTATGGGTTTGAGACTGATGAAGCTTCTGAAGATAAAAATACTGATGACAACAAATTCTTTGCCGAACTGAACTTTGTTTGGACGAGCTCTTTGGAGTATGAAGAAGAGGAGGGAGAGAATGGGGTGGTTGATGCTGGTACAGACTCATACCTGGAGGATGGGGCATATGATGACCGTAATATGATGGGTAGTGACATGGAAGGGTTAATTTGCTTTGGCTACGAGAAATATCAGAATGAGAATGTGAAGGAAACTAGTGTTGCTGATGGAGGTGCTCCGGCAGATGCTTTATTTTTTGCCCTTGGTTATCTTGGTGTTGAGGACCTTCTTTCTGTTGAAAGGGTTTGCAAACCATTGCAGGATGCTGTCCAAAATGACCCACTTCTTTGGAGAAATATTCACATAGATCTTCCCTTAAGTGATAAGATCACTGATGATGATCTTCTGCGGTTAACTAACAGGGCTCAAGGTAACCTTGCCGGCTTGAACCTTGTCAAGTGCTTCAAAATCACCAATGCTGGTCTGAAGCGTGTGCTCCAAAGCAACCCAGGATTGACCAAGGTCAGTTATTTTATATGGCTTTCTCTTCCTGCTTCGTTTATTCTTTTTTCTTCCTCTATTTAATATATCATTAAGTTTCTATGGCTGTAATATACCTTCTTTATTATTTCTTTTTTATCTTGCTATATTGGTTTGTGTATTACCATGACGAAGGTGATATGTAATCTATAGATACTGTACTTGGTAGTGTTATAATTATTTTCTGATTTTGGGCATCAAGAACTATATGATCTCCTTCCTTAATGTAACTGTATTGTACAATAACCTTTGTTGGTTGTGTGGATGGAGCGGATGTCAAGGAATGACGACGTGCGAAATAAGCGATACTAACAGGATTATGATACAATGAGTTCAATGAATCAGCTATTTCTGTGATTTCTTTTGTACAGTTTCTCTAGTAACATCATAGAGTTTCCTTGGAATAGCAATCTTTTGACTTAATGCATTGTTCACTTCATTTGGTTCTGAGGTACCAATTATCCCATTTTAGTAAGTCAGTGTTAATGGTGTTGACTTATACATCCCCGTAATGCTGAAACAAATAGAAATGATAGCTGTAAGAATCAATAGTTATTCTCTTTGCCATTCTCTTGGCTATACCTAGAACGTCCATGATCCTCTATAAGTAAAGAATATTTATAATTAATTCAGGTGAACTTTTATTATTTTCTTCCTGGAATCTTCTCCATTAGTTTTGGGAACTTGTAGCTTGTTCAATTAGTGCAAGTCTGTGTAGCTTTCTTATACAAACTTTTGAACATATTAAGTTCTTTCCTGGCTACTCCTTTGTCAATCAGGTTTTATTCTTAATTTATGTGACCTTACATATTCTCTCACTTGTCTATGTGCAGTTAAGTGTGCCGGGATGCATCAGACTCCGCATTGAAGATGTTTTGAACGATTTAAGGATCTTTAATTCTGTTGCCGTGCCTGGTATAAAGCGCCTAAGAATTTGTGAGCTATTTGGTTTAACGAACCAGCACCTCAAAGACTTTAAGCTTTTATTAGGGGCGGATGAGGACAAAAAGCCCAGCAACTATAAACCAAGATTCTATCGTGCGGGACAGTTATATCTCTCTCTCGAGGATGAACGTGCTATTGACGTTGAAACATGCCCGAGATGCCAGCACGCAAGAACAGTTTATGATTGCCCGGCAGACAGTTGTCAAGCGAAGATCCATTCTGCAAACGCATGCAGAGCTTGCATTTTTTGCATTGCTCGTTGTATAACCTGCGGATGCTGCTTGGATAACAGAGCATATGAAGAGACATTCTGTTTGGATTTACTTTGTTTGGACTGTTTGGCACAGCTCTTTAACGAGGATAGGGTGACGTTATCACCAATGCACACTTGCTGGCGCCAAAAGTCAAGTTACCACGTCGTCCTCTATGGCTAAGCACCTGACTTGAGTAATGTCTTTGAACGCTTGTGGAGTAATGGGGGCGGAATTATAGGCTATATACACATGACGAAGCCATTGCTGAAGTGACGAGTAAACCATGAGACTGTCAGATCTGACATTTCATTGAAGATTTGGTGCTTAAAACCATCTGAGCGGGTTAAGGTGGTCTATGTGGTACAAGAACACGGAGTCCCTAACTATTGAAAGTGAAATCTCACAGATATTCTAACCCCTCTCCTGTCAACATGGGGCATTCCATGAGAGATATTGTGGAAAGGGGACGACGGAAATGTTGGCTGACAAATGATGTTCGGGAGGCTTACATGTGCTGTCAGAGGAAACACAGAGTTCTGTTGATATGATATGTCCGTTCAGACGACGAGTTACCAACAAGTAAAAGTCCAGCATCGTTGGTAAGTCCTCGCTGAGATGGTAAAGAATATCGCGCGCCCACTGGACGGTGGTGATGCTTGTTTGCAGTTTGGCCAAGATATCCGGTGCGCACTCGTCGGCCGTGATGCTTGTTTGTGTTGGCCAAAGTCGGGATGGAAGCTTGAGACAGCAGCTCTGGAGAGTGTTGGTCCTGAGAATGTCTGTTGATTGGTGTAATCTTGAATGCTAAGATTTCACTAAGCTGCGCTGTGTTATTTCGAAGTTTTCAGTTGCTTTGTAAGAATTGGGAGCTTCAGTCTTGAGGCGGTTTAACAATTTACTATTTCTTACTTTTAGTTGATGTGTCGTTCATGTTAAATGCGCTTTTCTCATGTCTATGTGGATATTTTTCTTGAGAGTAAAATCATCAATTTCTTATACTTCATTAAATTAAGCTTTCAAATATATATATTAATCAAATACAAACTTTGTTTTCATATTAAAGCAAAGTAATAAATATTAATTATATAGGATAACGGGCCTGAGCTGTTATGGGCTCTGAAAGTGAGGGCCTTACAACTGAACTGGGCCACCTAATACTATCTGAAGCCCAATCCACGAACGCCGACTTTCCCTCAGACTTGTTTTAATCAAAGCACCGACTTTGCACCCACGATATCGCGACTTTAGCCTGCGCCGTGCTTTGATTGAATTTCGTACTCGAGGAGACGAACCTATATAATTCTCTTTAGGGTTTCAGAGTTGAAATTTCCCTCGTCTTTTTTGGGTTTCCTTCTCGAATAAATCAATCGTTGCGTCGTAGAATTCTTAGTCCGCAGCTCAGAAATCGTACAGGAATGGGCAACGATAGCTATGAAATCCCCGAGAACGCCAATGAACGTGCGTATATTGTTTAGATTATTTAGGTGTTCAATTCTTTGCATAATGAACATGAGCTTAATTTGAGGTTTCTCTTACTTACATGTACTTCCCTTTACTTCAGATTGCCCGGGGCCTGAATCTGAATCAGCTGGAAAATCTGATGCTTGTGAAGGATGTCCTAATCAGCAGGCTTGTGCTACTGCTCCGAAAGGACCTGATCCAGGTCCATTTTTATTTCGATTTTACCCGTTTTGTTGCAAATAATTTTTATATATGGTTAGAATTGGATGAAGCTATTTGAGACATTTTTTTTGCGCAATAGAGATTACTTGAGTTTGTCATGTTTTAGCGAAAAAAAAAAACTCTAATGCAGTTTCAATCTTGATGCACTTCCAGACCGCGCGGGATTAATTTGTTATTGGAATCGGTTATATTTTGATTCTGTTGAATGGTATCATAATTAGTAAAGATAAGCCGTGTTGTTGAAAGTGGTAATGTGCTTGCTTGAATTTTATGCATAGAAGCTGCATCTTGTTGGTCAGTTATATATTGGATGTCTACTGGGGAACTGGTTTTTCACCTGAGTATTTTAAGCGGCAATGTGAATCTTTTCGACATGTGGTATTTATTTGATGGGAGATATGTTTGACTTACATTCCTGATATTGAGAAATCATGGAATGCCTTTATTGCAAAAAAAAATCTTAACTGATCATTTATAAAATTACTTCTATGCTCAGTATTTAGTTTAGGTTGCCAAAATGTGCAATTATGCTTGATGATTAGCTTTAATTTGACTAGGGCTGGTTTGTTCTCTTCCTTTGTTGATTTCAGATTTGGTCACCATTGTTGAAAGAATGGCAACAGTGAAACACAAAATACTGGTCTTGTCTGGCAAGGGCGGTGTTGGCAAGAGTACATTCTCAGCCCAACTTTCTTTTGCCCTGGCAGCTATGGATTTCCAGGTGGGTCTCCTTGATATTGATATTTGTGGTCCAAGTATCCCAAAGATGCTTGGTCTGGAAGGACAAGAGATTCATCAAAGCAACCTTGGTTGGTCTCCTGTGTATGTTGAGTCAAACCTTGGGGTCATGTCAATTGGATTCATGCTCCCCCATCCTGATGAGGCTGTCATATGGCGAGGACCTCGGAAGAATGGAATCATCAAGCAATTTCTGAAGGATGTGTATTGGGGAGAGCTTGATTTTCTTGTAGTCGATGCGCCGCCTGGTACCTCAGATGAGCATATTTCTATTGTTCAGTTCCTCCAGGCAACTGGAATCGACGGTGCCATTATTGTTACTACCCCCCAGCAGGTGTCCCTTATAGATGTAAGGAAAGAAGTTAGTTTCTGTAAGAAGGTTGGGTTGCAGGTTCTGGGTGTAGTTGAAAATATGAGTGGTTTGTGCCAACCGTTGTCCGATTTCAGATTCATGAGTGTTACTGAGACGGGCGAACAAAAAGACATGACACAGTGGGTCATTGAGTACATGAAGGAGAAAGCTCCAGAAATGCTTAACTTGGTTGCTGTCAGTGAAGTGTTTGATAGTAGTGGCGGTGGTGGTGCCAAAATGTGCAAGGATATGGGGGTTCCGTTCCTTGGGAAGATCCCATTGGAACCTCAGCTCTGTAAAGCAGCTGACGAAGGAAGATCCTGCTTTGATGATAGTAAATGCCGGATGAGTGCCCCTGCATTAAAGGCAATCATAGAGAAACTGTTGTCACAACTGGAGGTATCAAGAATGGAGGATTGAGCCAAGGGCGTTTGTTCCTAACCTATTAGCGTGATAATTTATTTCTTTTTTTATTTTTCTCTTCTTTATATACTTTCTTCATGTTGTTGAGTTAATTGAGAAGGGTTGTGTGAAATAAATAAATGAATTTTGTTGAGTTCCATGAGAAGGGTGTTCTCATGGAATTTTAATAGAATGACCCCTTTCTATAATTAATTGCATGGTATATCATTTTTGTTTCGTGTCCGTTCTGTTCTATCTGGGGGTCTCTGAATAAAAGTTGAGACATGGAAATGGAATGGAGGTTGTTGGTTTCATCATTGCATCACATTTCTTGCTTTCTGCAAAGGATAGTAAGATACCCGTACTTGAACTCATTACAGCCCATCATTTTTCAGATGTACCTCGAGATATAATTATTAATGATCAAGCAATGGTAAGAATGAATCCATCAATTATTGTAACTGAAGGCGATTTCATACATAGATGATGGATGCATACAAGAAAAGAATGACAATGTTGTGCTAATGTCGTTGACAAGTCCGCTGCCCACAGCCAACCTACCTCTGGTTTCTCGCCTTACACTGAAACATATATTTAAAATTTAAATATATTTATTTATTTATTTTCCTTATGGAGCTCGATGTTCTATTTCATTAGATTTGACTATTGACATCTTGTGTTCTTTTTTCTATATTAATTGTCGTTGCTCGTCGCTTGTTTCTTTTTTTTTTTTTTTTTTTTCATATTAGTTGTCGTCTTTATGTATATACGAGGACGACATCTCATGAATAATCTTTTTTATTTTAAAATATATTATAAATAACTTCATATTTAAAAAAAAAATAAAAAAATCAATTTAAAATAGTATCGCCACAACAAAAAGTTGGTATAGTGGTCTAAAATGATTCAGAGTCACTTTTGCTGAAAAATAAAACGTAATCACAATTAATTTTTTATAATTATCTAATTAGAATTAGAATTTTTATATTTAAAAATTGGTGTGATAATGTTATAACAATCTTTTGTGAGTGAAGGGATAATTTTTTTACATTAATATAGATAAAATAATTTATAAGTTAATGAATAATAATAGAACCTAACAAGCTTTTATAAAGTCCCAAGCAGTATTTTATTAAATAATTATTATGAATATATAGTTTGATTATTTTGGTTTAAGTGTAATTTCTAAATTAATACCATAAATTTAGCATTTGAAAAGTAAAATAGTGTTATAGGGGTCAAAGTCACGTGCGTGGATCTATACTGCCCAAGAAAAGCGGCCTCGACAATTCCGCCTCTTGCTTGTGTGCCGTAATGCTCTCGTCATTTCCCATTACCCATTTTCAAATATAAATATGTACCCGCCCAACACTCACTCTCACTTACCACCACGCTGTTTTTCTCCACTACAACACTACCTCTCTTCTCTTTCAATTCTCTAGATCTCTCATTCATTCATAATGGCCAAAATAAAGATCGGAATTAACGGTATTGTTTTTTTCTGCATCATTTCTACGCAGATCTAAGCCTTCTTTTTTTGTTTTTTTTTTGTTTATGTTGGTTTATGATCTTGTGTGTTGATGTTGAGGCTGTGTTTGGAGCTAGGTTTGCATAAATGTGATAATATGATAGTTTTCTGAATTTACGAGTTATCTAGTTTTACTTTTTCTTCTCTACTATGTTCATTTAGATTTTGAGATTTTCCCTGGCAAATTTCTAGATTAAAATGTAGATACGAGGAAAGAATGCTGGTTTATAATTTCCGAATGCTTCAATATTTTGTGGTTGTGTAGGATTCGGAAGGATCGGACGTTTGGTGGCGAGAGTTGCCCTACAGAGTGATGATGTCGAGCTTGTTGCTGTCAATGATCCGTTTATTTCCACCGATTACATGGTATGTTTTCTTTTCAATGTTTTGTTCGTTTCCCATTTAACAGGATTTATGCTGTTTATAAGATCCGTGTGTTGCTTATTGTTACGTTTGAGATTACTTTATTTTCCAACCTTTTTTCTAAAGAAACGGATCTCCGTATTCGGTTCTGGATCTCTTTGATCTTTATTTGATTGATTTTGTTTGTTTTCATGTTTACTGTGTCTTAGTAAGTCTGCTCTGCTTGCTTCAGCATAGGTAAGGTTGACGCACAGTGTCTTTCTCTCATAAAAAGGCACATTATCTTTGTGTCTATCATAATTTAAATGCTCCAGTATTGCTGGTTCGCAATATTTTCTTTCTGTCCATTCAGTGCCTTAAAACTTTTCCAGGTTTTATAAAACCATTGTTGTAGAGGAGTTACATATGTTCTATTGAGTTTATCACTAGTGTAAATTTCTTAGATTGGACACAACCCTTCACAGAATATGATTCTTTTGCAAGGAAAATCTAGGATGAAATTCCAATTTTCTTTTTATCTCTATCATGATTCTTATCCTGTCTTGTGCAGACCTATATGTTCAAATACGACAGTGTTCATGGTCAATGGAAAAAGCATGAACTTAAGGTTAAGGATTCAAAGACCCTTCTCTTTGGTGACAAGCCAGTGACCGTCTTTGGCGCCAGGTACTTTCCTCTCTTATCAGCTTGAGGTGCAATTAATCATATCTTCATTCATACTTATGTTTGCGTCCGATGAGTAGGAACCCAGAGGAGATCCCATGGGCTGAGGCTGGAGCTGAATATGTTGTGGAGTCCACTGGTGTTTTTACCGACAAGGACAAGGCTGCTGCCCACTTGAAGGTTATCACTGAACCATTCCTTTACTCTGAAGATGTTGCAAATCAATAGAAGCTGGATTAAATTTCTGACTAACCCAACTAGTATCTGCTGTCTTATCATCTTTGATTGTCTTGTATTGCTGGGAAATTTCTAGGGTCATTGAGTAATTGAATGATTTTTGATGTCTTGTCTGATTCTTAGGGAGGTGCGAAGAAGGTAGTGATTTCTGCCCCAAGCAAGGATGCCCCTATGTTTGTTGTTGGTGTCAATGAGAAGGAATATAAATCCGACATTAACATTGTTTCTAATGCTAGTTGCACTACCAACTGTCTAGCCCCACTGGCTAAGGTCTGTATCTCAACTAAATTTTTGAGGCCACTGTACTACTTTAGATGCAATAAGCACTTCATAAACTAATTATGATGCTTCGTTGTGTTACAGGTGCTCAACGACAGGTTTGGTATCGTTGAGGGGCTGATGACAACTGTCCACTCCATTACTGGTAAGCTTAATTGTTAGTTGATTTTTCTGTTTTTAAACATGGGTGTGATATAGTGGTTAATGTTTACTCTGTCTCTTTCAGCAACACAGAAGACTGTTGATGGTCCATCGATGAAGGACTGGAGAGGTGGAAGAGCTGCTTCGTTCAACATCATTCCCAGTAGCACTGGAGCTGCTAAGGTGACTTTAAAATGCAATCTATATTAGTATAACCATGGGTTCATCTTTGATCTTGATTGCTTTTTACTTATTTATCTTTTAGTTCCAGTTCCCAGTTTGCTTTTATAGTCTTGGAATGGATAGAGTATATCACATGGTCAAGTCATGTGGGGAGTCATTTGATCAGTTGAGAGCATATTTTGTGCAGTTGGCACATGCCTGGATCCATATTTCTGACTTGTTTAGTAACATACTCTCCCCCCTTTTTAGCTAACCACCATCAACCCCATTTTTCACCTTGAATTGGTCGTCAAAGCAAAAAATCTGATGAATAGAAGGAAAGAGATATTATAATTGTTATTTTTGTTGTTATGTATTTGTCGTAACATTCCACACTTTGAGGACTTCCAAGTCAAAATTGCATGTACTGGTGTTCCCTATATGCTAATTCACATAATTGAGCCATGCAGCTGTTCTATTTTTTAAGTGGGATTTCTTAATTAATGCAGTTGTAATGTTTGCAGGCTGTTGGGAAAGTTCTTCCCGCTCTAAATGGAAAGCTTACTGGGATGGCCTTCCGTGTTCCAACTGTTGATGTTTCTGTGGTTGACCTAACTGCAAGGCTCGAAAAGGCTGCCACATATGATGAAATTAAAGCTGCTATCAAGTAAGTAGTCTTTGTTTTGTCTGTCTTTTGAGGCATCTTTGCATGTACATGTCTTGAATATTCTCGTTAATTACTGTTATACAGGGAGGAGTCTGAGACTAACATGAAGGGAATCCTAGGATACACAGAAGACGATGTAGTGTCAACTGACTTTGTCGGTGATTGCAGGTGAGAATTCTGTGAATGTTTCACAAGTTCTTGTGTAGTTCTTTATACCGTATAGTTCTTTGGTTTAATGGAATCCTGTTCCCTAGATATCTAGTCATCCATGTCTTTTCCCAACATTTATTCTTCCAGCTAACTTTAATTCATTGGCTTCAAACAAATAACCAACTTTAATTCATTGGCTTTGACAGGTCTAGCATCTTCGATGCCAAGGCTGGAATTGCACTAAACGGCAACTTTGTGAAGGTTGTCTCTTGGTATGACAACGAATGGGGTTACAGGTAAAAAATTATGTATAGTTAGAGATGTAATTTTTCATTCACTATTAGCAACTGCAATATTAACGAATCCCCGCTGTATTGCAGTAACCGTGTTGTTGACTTGATCCGACACATGGCAAAGGTTGCATGAGACGCTACTTAACGGAGAATCCCTTCTTTCACCTGTATTGTCCACTTTGGTTGCAACCTTGGTTTGGTTGTTTAGGAATAACTGAACTGCTGAAGTTCTGAGGTCTTGTCTTACTTTTTTTCCGGCCGAATTTTGTTCGATAACATTGTACTTCAGCTCTGAGTTTCAGACTTATTGTACTATTTGTGACAAAATTGGTTTTTTTGGCAATGCCTTTTCTTATTTCTCGTCCAACGACGACGAAAATAGAAGTCTGAGAGAAATGAAATCACAAACTACATACAAGGAAAAAGTTCCAACATTGTACACTTGGCAGCCACATCAGCAATTTGTCTTCCAGTTCCAAATTTAGGCATGCAAGATGAACATGCTCGATTGACAAAAACATAAAATAAAAGAACTAAATAACATGAAGACAAATGAATTCTCGCCTTACAAAGTATTCAAACCATTAGGTGATGTGCGTGTTTGCCCAAATATTGTTTTTAGGCTAATTCCCCTTAATGATAATAATTTTTTAACAGTAAAAATATGCAATTACATGAATTATATAAGCTGAACATTGGAAACTGCTAATATGACCCATTGATTCTTTCAGCAGAAATAAAAAAGAAACTTCCTATTGCAGGCACCTAATATTAAAGGTATAATACGTAATTTTCTCCTCTATTTAACGTTTATAATCTTTTCTTGATTTTGTTTCCAATCTTATGGAGACCTATACATCAGTCGGTCACCGTAGGACGCCTCCCTTCATTCTCGTTCATTGATACTCGCAAGGTACCTAATGTTTTCTCTCGGATTTATGAGTCTTTTATCCTTCAAATTGATTATTATTTACTGCTCTTCCATGATATTTTATCATAACTTAATCTTTTTTTAAATTAATCAATAAACTAAATTGCAGTTTCTACGAAGACTTAATCCCATCAATGGATTATCATCACGCGAATTTGGTAACCACAAGTCCTCTTTACATATAGACATGTGCTCCATCATTGTCACCTACTCATGATTCCATACGAATATATATTCATAATGTATTTCTTTTTGTTTGTGGCTCAACGTACTATATTGTTGCAGTGTTGTGTTCTGAAAGTGCACTCCCGTTGTGATGCATGTAAGAGGCACACAATGGAAGTACTGAGTTCGCTTGATGGTAATTCCTAATTTTGATTCGAAATTACTGTTTTTGTTAGAAAGCTAAGGGGAGAAATACAAGAAACCCCTTTGATATTGCTAATAATCAAATTATCCTCAGTATATTGCAATGAGCAAATTATCCCCATGTGAAAAAAAAAAAGAGCAATTTATCTACCTGCATTTTAAAAAACACAGAAAAGTACATTGTTATTTTTTTTCTTTTCATAACGGAATAATTTGCTCATTTGCAATATTGAAGGGATTAAATTGCATTAATCCCAAAAGATAAGCATCGACTAGTATTTTCTTTCCATTTAATTTTTTGAATAGTTTAAACTTTTGAGTTGAGGTGAAATGAAATGTATGGCATGTTAACTCTAAAATTTCATGCAAGGTGTCTACGATGTCACAATTGATGCAGAAGCAAAAACAGCCAAGATCACAGGCCAAGTTGATCCTAACTATTGTATTAGAGCTTTAGCAAGGTGCGGGGTACATGCGGAGCTGCTATGGGCGAACCTCAGTCATCCAAGAATGATGAGTAGAGGTCCATATGATAATGATTATGGCGCAAACAATTACAACTATGGCCAACGAAGATCGTTGCCTGAAGGCATGTGGCACGATATGCACCCCCGTTATCCAGGGCGGAATGCTCTGCCGGAATTTTCTTACAACACGAACTACTACTATGACGGAGCTAGGCACGTCCCTTCACATCCACCACGTCTTGATTATAATCCCTATGTTGATGAAGAATATATGAATTCTTGTAGCATAATGTGACTGCTTAGTTGTTCTTGTTAAGATATTTAATTACCGAAGTTGCGTAAGACAATATCGTGTTAGAATTTCATACTTGGAACATGTCGGATTTGTCCCCCTTTGATCAAGAGAATTGATAATGTTATTTTTTCTGACAAGAAATCACAATCTTACAGACACATGTAAATGTAAATTAGGCCTTATTATCCATTCCTACCGCTACTAGCTATTTTTACAGTCCATCAACATGTTTCCTAGTGAAAACATAAAAATTTGTGTTACCATTGCAAGTAACAAGATCAGCTCAGATGTGTGATCAGCGCCCGGCAGCCACAGCAAGCAGGATGTTCTTCCTGGGCACATACATCACATCCGCGTTCCTGCTCAGGGTCGTAGCATTTTCCTGTGCTGCCTCGATCTTCCTCAGCTGAATCAACCCCATTCCTGCTGCAGCAGTAGCATCAGAAATCAGCTTCGCGCACTCACTCTCCCCTTCAGCTCTAATGATAGCCGCCTTCTGTTCTTGCTCTGATTTTGCCACCACGAATTTAGACCGCTCTACCTCCTGCTGTGCCACCTGTTTCTGCTCTACAGCCTTTGAGAACTCTGCACCATATGATAAATGAGTGATTGCTACGTCGTCCACAAGGATATTGAATTCCTTTGCCCTATGAATTAAACTCTGTCGCACAATGTCAGAAACACGAGAACGTTCTGTAAGCAATTGATCAGCATTAAATTGCGCTATGACAGCCTTGAGAATCTCATTGCTGATGGAGGGGAGGACTTTGTCATCGTATTCCTGCCCCAGGGTCTTGAAAATGTGGGGAAGGTGATCGACCTGGGGGTGAGATAGCACACGCAGAGTGACATTAACAATCTGAAGGTCTTTTGTCCCTGTCATTAAACACATTCTGTTGAAGCCATGCATACACTGAAAGAGAAGTATCCAACTATTACATATATGGAAATTATCTGCGTGTAAAAGTTTTAATCACAAATCTCAGTATTAACATATAAAATTTAATTAAGAATTGCAAGAAGGTAAAACATTATGAATCTCTGATGAAAAATTCATTAATCATTTGACTACTGCATCTGACAGCAGAATCATTAATCATCCACAAGATGAAGGTAGAAAGGCATGTTATTTATCTCAATTTCATTCGAGAATAAGCCATGAAAGATTCGTTATCATTTTGTCACATGGTGAATCGTAAAAGGATGCATTCCGTGTTCTGTTCATGTTACAATGAAATTCATGCTGAACTTTCGCACAAACTGACAGCAACATATATATAGTTATCTCATGAATACTACTAGTGTAAAATGAACGTCATATAAAAACCTACACAAATCTAATCACGAAATACAAGAAGGAAAAAGCAATGTTCGGAGAAGAATAGCTTCAAGAAATGATTTAAATACCTATCATTAATTTGCTACCAGAATAAAGCATAAAACACATCAATCATGCACAACAGATTCGTAACATGATATGTATCACTGATTCAGCGATCTAGCCAAAAAAGTCGAGAGATTCGAACAGCGATAGAAAAAAAACGAAACACTACGATAAAGTGCAGAGATTGGTGTTCACTACCTGAGACCGCGGAGAAAGTGTGGGGGCGCGTGCGAACGTCAAAGATGAACGGTTTCTGAATCCACGGGATCAACAAGTGGCTGCCTTCACCGACTGTGTAATCGAGGACCCCGCGGAAACGGTCTAAGAGGACAGCGCGTTGGCCGCCGTGGACGGTGTAGAGCATCTTGTTGAGAAGGTAGGAACCAGCGGCGATCGCAAAGTAGCAACCGAGACGTTGCGCGACGCGTCTGCCTCTCTGGACACGTATTTCAAGGAGTAGGTCGTGAGCACTCTTCATCACTGGGGAGTTTGGATGTCGGTTGTGATTTTGGAGGGAGGTTTGGAGGACGACAGTTATGGAAATTGAGGATGACATGAAAGTGATAGGCCAGTACTCTTGTTGGGCTTTCTATGGCCAATATAGATGGGCCGACCCACCAACAAGAAGCTCCACCCGGATTGCTACAAGGCCCATTTATGTGCAAGACTATAAAACTCAGCAAATCTATTGGGCCCAAAGAGCCCATCTAAAAAGGAAATTGAAATGGAATAATAACACAAAATTTCATCATGCTTTTATTAGTAATAATAAAAGACGTATTAATTCCATCAAAGGAATAAAAAATTATTCGAAGAACAGGAGTCGTAACACGCCTGATATATTAGAAATATTTAAACTATATTATGAAAACACAACATTAATAATATTATTAATTAATAAAAAATACTTTTTAAAACAAGAAAAACATTAAAAAACCATAATTCTTTTTTAAAAACAAAAAACACTGAACTAAACTATGTGAAGTCAAGTAATGACTTCACAACTTTATTTTTTTAAAAATATTTTTTCTAGTAACGACTTCACAAAAAATTACATACAAAAATGTGAAGTCGTTATTGGAGTAAGGACTGTAATTTTCATAGTAGTTAGTGCTTGATCTTGCTGAAATAGAAGCTTGTTAATGTATCTATAAATATTAGTCACATGCAGGCTTTTTGGCCAATTTATGCCTATAATAGAATAATACAATGATGTCATGTTGGAGGGGGGAAATGCACAAAAAATAAAAATAATAAAAAACAATAGTTATGCAAGAACATGATACAAATTTACTCACCAATAAATATGATATAGTATAGATAGGCCACGTATATTTGGTTTATAAGGTTTGATAAAAATTTTAGTACAATTTAGTAGACCATATACATCGCAGTATAAGAGTCCAAATTTGAAATAAGGAGCGCTACTAATTTACTATAAAAATCTGCATAACTTAATCCACCTCTTGAGTTATCAACCTACTTGCAGAATTAATTCCATATATTAAACACTTAATAATTAATATCGGATTTTTCTATAATACATTTAATTTATATTTATTTTATCAGTTATTTAGTCGAATACTCAAATAAACAAATCTTAAAAGGAAAAAGAAAAAAAATAAATAGAAATGCGTTTTTTCCATGGGCTCATTTTGGGCCGGCCCGTAAAACCACTTACTACATTTCTGAGCCCAGTTTACAACTTTAAATTTGCCTGAATACGTGATAAGTAGATCCGGTCCGCCATTCGCACTGGACATGGAGTTGCGGAGTTACCAAGTGATCTCGCCCAATTTTATTCGCTCACCCTCACCCTCACACTTTCTTTTATTTCCTCTATTTAATTAATTACTTTTATTTTCTGTGCCTGGATTTTTGGGATTTCCGGCGAGTTCTGCATTCAATTGATATTGGATAATAAACAAATTATGACTTTTGATTTGTTTGAAAGTATTGGTAATGGTAACATGAGGGTCTTGGCTCTTAGTTCTAGACGAGTAGCTTATGAATGATCATCATGGCTATGTTTCTTGTTGATTAAGCTGCTTGCGATGAGATTCACTGGTCTGCTTGATGATGAATTAAACGTAATGGAGTATTTCAACTATTTATCTTAATGTTTTTTATCCCTGTGATAATTGTTGTTGATGCTGCAGACATGCGACTTATTCACGTTTAATCATTGAGAAACTTTATCATCCCCAAAGAGGTAGTTGGGGTGGTGGGCCTTCAGAAATTTGCTGCTGCTGCTGGTAGTAAAGTGAAGAAAGGTTCTGAAGGAGGTGTTGGTACAGATGATCCAACACCATCAATACTCCGGAAAGATTAAAGTTCACCTACAGTTTCTGGTGCCAGTATCTTAAAGATGGTCAAGACTCCAAAAATCTTGCCGGGATTGGATGCAGCAGTTGCTGGATAGACTAACTGCTCTCAGTGGGTTAAGCTGAGAAGTCATAGAATCACTTCAATACAAGGGTCTGAGATTGTTTCTCACACTGCTCAAACCGAGCCAGGATCAAGGAGAATAATTCTCTTTTAGGTTCTTGCTGTAGCTTTAGATCCTGTTCTTTAAATTGGAGCTGATAAGAATTGCCAATATTATTATTATTATTATCATCATCATCATTACACTAACAACATTAACATTTGAATGTTTGCTTTTGCTCATTACCGATTGGTGGCAAGCTTGATCACCAGTTCTTCTCACTGTCTGTGCCTATAAGGCAACCTCCAATTCTGTTCTCTCTTCTTCTGCATTCAAAGGATACAGAGTGATGCATAATGAGTTCCCTGCAATTTTTTCTTCAGCATGTAGTCTTAAAATTTGATTGTTGTTGTAGTATTACACAAAGAGCTGCATGTTGAATTCTTTGTGAATGGGATCAACTTTATAAAATCCAGGCATTATTATGTTGACACCAGAGGAGTTGCTGATCTGGGCTTAATGCTTTGATGATAAGGGTATTGATTATGTGATGGTGTCTGCCACTTTTAATTGTTTCTGACCACCCTAATTGGTGGGGGGCCGTAATAAGGATGATCATCTTTTTGTACATATGGATGGATTAAAGTAGAGTTTGATACATATTGATGGTGATACTTCAGATCTTCTTCGCTGTATCTGTCTTTCTACTTAACACAGGCTTTTGCGAGAAGCAAAAGGGTATGGATAGGAAGGACTTTTGAGATTAGGTGCATTATTGTTGCATTGATTAAAGCAAGCAGGCCATGCCGATGCGTCCGCCCATCCCCGTCTATCATCGCTTTATCTCACCACTTGAAAAGTTAAAGCTGCTTCTTCACATGCCCTTCTCTTTCATTCACTACATAAGCACATCAAAACGTGGTGAGTTTTTCTCAGAAATGGGAAGCTGGGGAAGAGGGGGTGGACTTGTGAAATCCGAGCCCAAGATTTGGTGCAAACGATGTGGACCAGACACCGGAACCTCCCACGATATTATTTTTGAGAAAGAAATAGGATTTTTGGTACCCCCTCCCTTTATTTTATTTTTATTTTTTATTCAATTGGTCACGAGATTCTCGTTTTCGATTCTATAATTTTTAAAAAGTAGCACTTTTGATCTCATGACACATTCTCGTTAGATATCTAACGAAAAAAAACCATGTGGTTGTTAAGTGTATGAGATTAAAAAAATACTACTTTTTTAAAGTTATGAATCAAAAATGAGAATTTTGTAATCAATGAGACCAAAAGAGTAAAGACCCTAACAACCACGCGCTTAGTACATCATATTTCTGTTAAAATATCTAATGAAAATGTGACATAAGACATACTTTTGAAAAATTATAGGAAAAAAAAAAAAACTCTAAACAATGGGACGAAAATGTTATTTCTCCTAAGCTCATAGCTCATAACATACATTTAAATTTTTCTAGACTATAGTCTATATTTGGTTCTGAAATTATAGGGAGAAAAATATTAAAAAAAAAACAATGTAATGCCAAAAATATTACCTCGCATATTAATTCTTGAACCACCTATTTATTATGTTATTCTCCCGATAAAACAATTATAGTACTTGAACCACCACTTGGGAATGAGGGTATATATTAATTAAGCACGTTAGAATCTGACTTGCAACTCTCAAGAATGAATTGTTTGGTAAACGTCTTTCAATTAAAATAAGCATTTAATGGTGGTGCTAAAAGCCAAGCCCAACACGCATCGCTCCAAATGCTGAAAAACAGCCTTTTCGTTAGACGAGGTAAACATGCTTCATCGCCTTCCAGCCTTGTTATGAAATGTCCTTTTTCCCTCCAGGAAAAAATAGGTAAAACAAAAAATAAAAAATAAAATTGAGAGGAACATAGCAGAAGATCCAAATCTATGAAATTAGGAAAAAGGGGATGGTTAAAAGGATTAAGACAGTTGTGTCACACCACACCGACATACTTATGTAAAAATCCTCTTATGAGAAAGAATATTAGGTGGGGGCGGTTGCCTGTGTTAGACATGCCACCGCCCTATTACTATCATAATTTTGTCAAAGCTCCAAAAGCTTCAACTTCAATAGTTGATTAGGTCCAAAGTATCTTTTTGTATGAAGTGGGCACTTGGAAGGTTACTCTTTTCTATTATTTTTCCTTAGTGCTTCTTCTTGTTAAGCTGATTAATCACATTTTGACACATATAAACATACTGTATGTGCACATTTTGGTTACAGTACATGAATATTAATGTAAACAAACATCTCATATTGACTGTAGGTTAGAAGTTTGAGCAGTTTATAAGCTCTAAGGTTTTCTCTTCCCAACGAGACGTATTTTCAAGATAAAAAGGCTCATACCAGATAAAACAAAAATACTTTGCATGATATAACATTGATTGAGTCGCAAATAATATTATTTGGCACCGTCAGTGAAAACGAAGCCATGTGTTTGTCCCAAGTCCTGGGAATCGATCGAAGTTGCTCCCCTCATCAAATATAAATTATGAGTAGTTTTATACATATTTTAAGCATAGAAGAAGAGTTCTGAATCTGTGTTGACTGGGTTAAAGTTGTATACAATTCCAAAGCCGTCATCTTTTCCACCCACACGGATTGGTTCATTGTGGGGTGGTTAATACTTTAATGGGAGGGAGAAAAGAACAAGTTTATATTCAGCATATTTGCCCATGGACCATACGTTTATGAAAATTTATATGTTTCTTTAGTTAGTATTAGTAATATTCAGACATCTCTTGCTAACCGAGAATCAATACACTCTTCTTTTCTCTGCATCAAGATATTCTATTTTCTGATCACACCAACCCTTCTTGTTCTGTGAAAAGTTTAATTTTATATTCTCTTTGGGACAATCAATTTCCTTTTGTGGGTTGAGAAAAAAATGATGGGCTTTTCTTGCTTTACTCTCTCTCTCATATCCCTCGTTTGATATTGTTAATTAAGGTTAGCTGTTCACTGACATCATTTGTAATAAACAATACTCATGGTGGCATGTCTTTGTTCTCTAATTCCTCTCTTGCTTTTTCAGAATTCTAATAATTGTTACTCCAGCTTGTTCAACTGTTTGCAACTATATTTTAGACTACTATTTGAACCTTTTGACTGTAGTAATTATTTTTCCTAATGACAAATGTTTCCCCTTTTTCCTTTTCTGCTTTACCCCCTCCTCTTTCTATCTCTCTGTCTGCAAGTCCTGTTTTTGCATTCTTGGTGAATTCTTAGTTAAAAGTTTGTAGGGTCTGTCTGCCCCATTATTCTCTTTTATTGCTTGGAGATACGCATTATGGCTACTAAACCACCTTTTACCATATATTATTTGCCTATACAAGAATGAGCTTCTGAGTACTGTAACCCTTTTTTCCCCATTCTTTTCAATTTTCTCATTGAAAAGCTTGGTGCCAAAGTATTCTCTTTTATCTCTGAATAAAGAGGACTGATTGTCATATTCTCGAGGTTTGGTTTTTACACAGTTTGTGTTCAAGAAAGGCTGCCATTTTTATCGCTGAAATCCAATTTTTCTGAAGGTTTTTGGCTTTGACCGAGGAATCTGATTATCGTTGTCTGGATTTTGTTTAAGTTTTTGCACAGCCAAGAAAAGGGTTGTGTTCTTTTCGTTTCGCGCAAATTTTTCTCTGAGATGTCTCCTCCAACATACTTCCCTCTGAGGTGGGAAAGCACTGGAGATCAATGGTGGTATGCTTCTCCGATTGATTGGGCTGCCGCCAACGGACACTATGATTTAGTCCGGGAGCTCCTCCGCCTCGACGGCAACCACCTCATCAAACTCACATCTCTTCGTAGAATCCGCCGCCTGGAAACTGTCTGGGACGACGAAGAACAGTTTCACGATGTTGCCAAGTGCCGCTCCGAGGTGGCAAGAAAGCTGCTTTCCGAGTGTGAAATCAAGAAGGGTAAAAACTCCCTCATCGGGGGTGGTTACGGGGGGTGGCTTCTGTACACCGCTGCCTCCGCCGGGGACTTGAGTTTCGTTCACGAATTGCTGGAGAGAGACCCTCTTTTGGTCTTCGGTGAGGGAGAGTATGGCGTGACTGATATCCTGTACGCCGCCGCCAGGAGCAAGAACTCCGAGATTTTCAAGGTGGTTCTTGATTTTGCCGCCTCGCCGAGGTTTCCGACCGGTGGCGGAACAGGGGTGGAGGAAACAATTGGGGAGATCCCTTCTGCTTATAAGTTGGAGATAATGAATAGAGCTCTTCATGCAGCTGCGAGAGGAGGTAATCTCAAATTGGTGAAGGAACTTCTTGGTGATTGCTCCGATGATGCCTTGGCTTACAGAGATATTCAGGGAGCAACAATCTTGCATGCGGCGGCTGCCAGGGGTCAGGTCGAGGTGAGAATCCCATCTCAAGTGCTCCTTTTTTCAAGTCATTTGCTATTTGTCACCAAAAATCAAAGAAAATTTGCTTCTTTCACTCAATTATGAGCTTCTTTCTAGTGTCCTGAAGTTAATATTATGATGCTTGCGAGTGTTAGTTCGACGGGGGCCTGACGGTAACGCCTCTGTTTTGCGAGGGCATGATCAAAATCATCTCTGCTTTCTCTGTTTCCAGTTAATTATTTGATTATCGGGTTTTGTCCTTCATAATTAAATGTGTTACAGGTGGTGAAGGATCTTGTATTGTCTTCTGAGATTATCAACTCCACCGACAATCAAGGCAATACGGCATTGCATGTGGCTGCTCACAGAGGCCATTTAGCTGTTGTCGAAGCTCTGATTCTTGCATCGCCTTCTTCGATCAGTGCTAGAAATAATGCCGGAGAGACATTCCTGCATTCTGTTGTTACTGGTTTCCAAACTCCTGGTTTCCGGAGATTGGACCGCCAAATCGATCTCATGAAGCATTTACTGTGTGGGAAGCTTTTTAATGTTGAAGAGATCATCAATGCCAAGAATAACGATGGCAGAACAGCTCTTCATTTGGCTATCATGGGAAATATTCATTCTGATCTGGTCGAACTACTTATGACCGTGGGGTGCATCGATGTGAACATCCGTGATGTGGATGGCATGACTCCTCTCGATATTCTCAGGCAACGGCCGCATTCTGCTTCATCGGAACTACTAACCAGACAACTGATATCTGCCGGTGGGATATTCAGTTCTCAGGACTATTCAGCAAGAAAAGTTATCGCATCCCACATAAAGAGGCAGAGTATAGGTAGCAGTCCGGGAACGTCCTTCAGAATAAGCGATGTTGAAATATTCTTGTACACGGGCTTGGAGAATGCATCAGACGGCAGTCGTAGCTTAGGCCCGAGCACTACTTATTCACCTGATTTGAGTCACCAGGCCTCAAATGTGGAGAACCATAGTCCCAGAAAAAGTAGTAAGCTTGGTTCTGTAAATTACGCAGCACAACAGCTGAAACGGCTCCTCCACTGGCCCAAGATGAAAACCCGAGCTTCAGAGAGGCTCAAGAAACTGGAAGACCGGACCTCTGCAAGCGCCACGGAAGGATTTCCAGTCCCTTTACGTCAGAGATTTTCAAAGCCCTCGTCGCTTCCCAACAACAAACGAGCACTTTCTGTGAGGAGCAACCTACCAAGTCCAACTGCAAAAAAGAAACTTGCTTCAGGGGTGATGCACGGTGTCATGCAGGCCGTCCCAAATTTTACAGTTCCTCATCGATCACGTTCTAGTTCCTTCTCTAAATTGTCAATGTCTTCACAAAGTTCCGCGGATACAACAAAAGGAGGTCAGATTGAGAACGACACTGCAAAGCCTTCGTGCTCTTACACCATTAACGACGATGGTGCCCGAAATTCCCTCCACAGGCCTAGTTTGGTGAACAAGATGTTAGTGAATCAGTACCTCTGCTTCGGTGGTTCAAGCCAACATCTAGAGGCTCCTACCGGTGATCCACAACCTTATGATATTTACGAACGTTCCGTTCTATCAGCAGCATGATTAAGGGGATCGCGAGGTAGAGTTATTAAAATAGTTCTTGTACAAAGTTTGGATCCATGACCTCCACTGATCTCTAGGTTTCTATCATCTCTGTTGCTTACATTCCCCTTGATGACATTTTGTGCAATATATGCTGCCCTTCAGTAGAATCGTTTTCTTGATATAATGTTGGCTTCTCATTACCATCAGAAAATGTGATCATCATCATCATCATCATCATCCATTTGAGGAACAAATTATTAAAGATTTACATCATTGTGTGAATGGGGGGGCTTTAATCTTTATGTCTGGTTCTTGATTTTTCACTGCAATGAGTTGGGCAGGTGTGCCATCTATTTCTTGCCTTTTGTTTCATGGTAATTATGATTAGCATGAAATTGAAGGGTTGGTGCCTTTAGTTGTACGAATCCTTATTACAGGTGATGGGAAGTGTTTTCCCAAAGACAATGACAACTTGGTGTCTGCCCTCTTTTCATCAATGGTTTTAATAATTCAAACCCTTTTCATTTCCATCACGCCAAAAATTCTCATCATAAATGGACTGATAGGTTAGGGGTCGTTTACTATGCCTGATTACGGTGGATTGAGCCTCAAATACATTTTTATCCATAGTTTACTATGAGCAATGACGGTTCGTTGCTAATTTTTTAGGCTCTAGAGAATGCCTGATAACTTATCCAACTTTGGGCGTGTGATAGTATAATTGCTTTAATCATGTTTTATTCAACTGGGTTGATATGTATTGTAGTTTAGTAGCACTAAGGGTCAAAAGACTAACTTATAAAATAGGGATTAACACTCTAATACTTAAATTGGTAAGTTGCTAACTTATAAAATAATTGAAAAACTCGAAGTAATGTAAGAATAATGGTGTAATGAATGAATAATGGTGTGATAATAAATGTGAGATGATTAAATCTCGACATAAAGTGATGATAAGCGTGTGGAATGTGAAAATATGTGAAAAGCTTGGTGAAAATCAGGAGAAAAGTGAGTGAGAGTGAGTGATACTTGTTACCATTATGATCGTACAGTGGTTTCTATTTATAGGCCATTGGGAGCAAAATCTGGAAGTAGTTGCAGCGTGTGATATGCCGTTTGAAAGCTATGTGAATTAGTTAACTAACAAAAAAATGGATTGCGATTTAGACTTATCTGAAAAGAGATATGACTGTTTGAATAAGTCATACTAGTCAAGCTACGGATTCCGTTTTACCTATTGCTGTAGCCTCAATCAATTTAGGATGAGTTTGTTGGAGATCTTTTGATATGATGTGTCTCAAGGTGTCGAAAATGCGTAAGATGTATCATTCTTACTGTCTCCTGAGTTATCCTGTTGAATTATGTTTGTTTTTGGGAATGTCATTAGTTTAAATAGATGGACTATGGGTTTGATTACCTTGCTCATGGACCAGCAAGATCAGGCTTGTTGGGTTGATCGGTGGAGGCCCACCTTCTTAGCTTTGGACTCGAGGAAAAATAATTGAGGGGTATCATTACGGGTACTAATATAAATTATTAAACTATTTCTATCCCACATGTTATTCAATCATGCTCTATCAATCATTTATCCAATGCACAAAAGTAAACGGCCCTTTAGCGTCACACGGCCCAATAAGTCAGACGGCCGGCCTTGTGCTGTTGTTGCTGGGCCCAAGTAGCTCGGCCTCTCCTCTTTAAAAGATTTGTGACCACATTTTGTTATTGGGCTCATCTTCGGCCTAAAATAAGTGTTGCTGGATATTCAAATTCTTCTTCCATGTAAATTAGAGTGACAGTAGCATGATGTCATTCAGACATAAGTGATTAAAGATGTAAACATTTTGCTCTATAGCAACTGAGAATGTTTAATTATTATTAATAATTGGGATTCGAATATTTATTACATCCTTGTAACATAACAATGACTTTTGCATTTTGACTTGGTAAGAATTTCCATGCTGCTGATCTCACTCTTTAGAATTTTTGGCAGCAATTTCAAACATTTTAGTGTAGAAATTTCCAAAACCATCAATTTCTGGGGTTCTCCTTTTGAATAACGACTACAAATCCGTCGATGTCACCCTAATCACTCCAACCATGTTAATCCATGTCGATTTGATTTTTTGATAAAGGTTCGATTTATTATATTTTTATAAAATTAATTAATATAACGAGCGTGCTCATAGATTGAAGCAGGTTTTCCTACTTTTGAGCCCGATGTTAAAGTACACTTTCCAACATTCTATTTGATAAAGTTGAATAAGTTTAAACTTATGTTAGCATGTCTATTTTAATAAATATAATCTATTATTATCATTTAATATATTCAAACATTAAAGAATGATTAAAAAAGTTAGTAATTTCAAATAAATAAATAAATGAAATATACAAACAATCAAACTTATATAAGATTAAAATAAACTCTTTATTTTAAAGTCTTTAATGATTGCAGTTTGTTTCTTGATGAAAATATAATTTAATTGAGTAAACAACCTGATCGGAATCACGCGACCAAATTTTCAAGGTTTGGACACGGCTAATGGATCCGGCCACGGCCCTCGGCCGATGATTAAGTTGACTTCAAAAGGGCAAAAATTTATGACGAATATAACATATAATGAATTAATTATAATCATTTGTATTTAAGAAGGATGTATTTATATTAATGCTGACAGCCTGACATGCATTCCACATCCAACGTATACGAAGTACTTGACTAACTTATAAGTCGAAGACCTCCTTTCTAACAAGACGGTTTTTCAAGACAAAATTATGATGTTGATATGAAATTAGAACAAATAATATCTGAATCAATAGAATACCAATCATGCCGCAAGTTGCATCATATATATTCATATATAATAAATATTGGAAAGTGATGGAGGAAAGAACCAGCAAAAAAGCGAAAAGGTCGTCATTCCCGAAAAGGAATATGCTGAAGAAGGCAAGAAAGGTTGACACTATCAAAAAAAAAAAAAAAAAACCTAGTTCAGGTTCAAAAAGATAACATATGAAGGCTAGAAAGGAGTCCAAGTTCAAAAAAAAAAAACAACGCAGCACGACTCAAGCCCTTCATTAGTGCAATAATAGATGATCAGCCACTACATAAACTCCACCAAGAAGAAGAGAAAAAAGGGCGAAAAAAGAAATTTTTATATTAGATTGCAGTGTAATTGTACCAAAATACATAGATGATTATATTTTGTACTATTAGAGAGTATAAGGTATTTGGAATTAAGAGAAAAGTCAAGAAATCATGGTTACGTCGCTATTAGGTGTAGACAACCATTATTAGTTGTGAAAGTAAATGCTGCACCAATAGTAATACCATTTGATATAATGTTGACTTCTTAAGTCGACCATTGAGTCTTGTTTGTACAATTAATTGCTCTGAATTTTCCACCACCTTTCCGGCACTTGTACCATTTCTCCTCATTACCACCTTTTTTTGTACCAAGGATGCCCTATTGCGAGCGTTCTGATTAATTTCTCCATGTTCAAAACTATAATTGGAATATGCTGTTTAAAATTTTTTCATTTGGTATTCTATGATTATAAATCCATGGCACGAAAGAATATGTACAAAATTAAAATGGAGAATCAAAAAAATGATAAATAGGAGATGGAACGTGTTGGGTGTAAGAAGAGAGAGCTTTTGTATTTATTGTAACTCATAATATATAATTACACATTCTGACTAATAAGTGCTGCAAGTTACGTAATTAGAACAACTAATACAAAAAAGATTATATCTATATATATATACTAGCGTATGCTCCATGCTATGCACAGATTAAATTAATTAATAAAATTAAAATATATTTCATAAATGTTTTAATTATGTAAAAGTCAAATAAAAGAGATGACTTTAGATTAATAATGAACTTTTTTTTTTTTGCATTATTATATATATATATATATATATATATATATATTACAGTACTGGACTGCCATTGAATTTCAAAGAAGGAAACCTAAAGCTACAAATAACAACTTGAGTATAAACGCAACTTTATATGTCTGTCTAAATCCTTTATCTCATTTTTATTTGACCATATATATATATATATATATTTTTTTTTTTTAAATGAAAATAATCGATATTAGTGAGAGATTATATAACTGTTAGAACATGGAATTGGGAAATGGGTGGGGGGGGGGAATTGGGGGGGGGGGGGGGTATGGAGAGGAATCTAAGGAAGACTAATTGGTGCAAAGAGAAATAGCAAGTCAACGTTGCAATATCACTACTCAACTTGTGAATATTGATGATTTATTATTTGATTGGATTTTTCATCATTTTTGAATTGTGTGTGGATGGGAAAACCCTAATGCAGGCAGCAATGTTAGGCGTAAAACCATGGATTTCCACGTCCTAGAATAATAATAATAATAATTGTATTCTTTTATTTTTAATATTTAGGTTGAATAACCCAAATAATGAAAATAAAATATTCCACGTTTTTTATTAATTGTATTTATATATATATATATAACCATGGATTAGACAGATCATACTCCACGTTTTTTTATTAATTATTGGTTCTTTTATTTTTTATGTAATTAGTTTGAATAACCCTAATAGTAACAATTAAAATTCCAAAACTTGATTGATGTATAAAGTTGGAGTATAGATCAATGAACTCTTAACCTAGTGGTTAAAGTTGACGTTTCATGACTTTAGAGATCATAGGTTCGAATTCCAGCAATACGTGAGATGTTGTTTAGTGTATAGTAGATGTAATATTTCTACTTTAAGAATATGTATTGTTTAGATGTAATTATCCGATATTATTGATCAGGATCTATAATTGTTGTAATTGTCTTTATTAGATTTGACAATCGACAAAAATAATTGTAATCAATTTATTTGAAATAATAATAGTTGAACGTTTTAACTTAAAAAAAAAAAAGTTAGAGTATAGAGAAATTAAGTGACCAATTGGCTTCAAGCTAGCTATTAATTAAGTCAATGAGTTACAAGGATGAGGTAATTTTATCCACACTAAAGAATTCGTAGCTAGTAGCCATAAAAACCAGATTGGATTGCTATCAACCACATGATGTAACATCGAACATCGTAAATAATTAACAATCATTGATTATTATTATAATTATTATAATTATAATTAATAACTTATATTATTGACTGATACTTAATTTGATAGAATAATATTTAGATTAAATACAGTATGCGCTGTTCGAACATACCATCAATACTTCCCTAAACTATAAAAATCTTAAATTACATTCCTATTCTAATTAATCATTAAAATTTAAAATAAATGGTAAAAAGTAAAAATATCTGGAGTTCTTCATCCGATTGTGGAAATGAATTTCTTATCTAAACAAGAAATATCTCAAACTTATTTCATTATACACATCAAATCAATTATCATCATTATGCTTTCATCTCATATTTTAATTATATACATTTATATAGATTTTTTTTTGAGAGGGAAACGAAGTAATTCATTAAGAGTGAGAAATGTCTGCCAAGGCAAGAATGGCCGCCTCTGCAAGCAAATTGGAACAACCTTACAAAAGGCCCGATGCAGATTTGGCTAACACATTGGCAACAGAATTACAAGACCGAGGAACGTAACAAAAGCTGCAAGAACTAAAGCATGAAACTAATGAAATAGAGTCTGCCACAATGGGACTAATCAGAGAGAAATCATGGTCAGGGGACCGGAGTTTCAAGATTAAATTAACACAATCAGATTCAATAATGATGGAGGGCCAGCCACGCCGTTTAGCTAGGTCGAGCCCAAACCGCACCAATAATGCCTCCGCAACTTCAGCGCCACCTTGCTTGTGAAAACGGACAGAAGCCCATTCCACACACGAGCCATCAGAGTCACGAGCCTCAATACCCAACCCCAGTTCTTTTCCTTCCAAGAAAACAACCCCATCGCAATTGATTTTAATTGTCCCAGGCTCCGGGCAACACCATCTGGAAGGGCACCCAACATTGGCTGGACAGACAGCAACGAAATACTGCCGACAAAACGCCTCAAGGTACCTGGAAACAAAGGAAACAATCTGGTCCGGGAGGAGGAAGCTCTTCTGGTGCAACTTGTAATTCCGACACCACCAAATACACCAACAAGTAGTAATGAACAGGTAGAAATCATTATCAGACAGTTTATCAGCAATACCATTCATCCATGCGAGGACGTTGACTGAATAATGTGAAACGAAGGCCCAGCGCAAATTCGAAAGGCTCCATACTTGGCGGGCAAAGGGACATTCCAACAGGATATGGCGGACATCTTCACGTCCTTCCAGACAGAACGGACAGGAGAGGTCTATGGTCCGAAAACGGCGACTGAGATTGGAGGAGGTTGGCAACGCATTCAAACAAGCACGCCAAATAAAAATTCTGATCTTCCCAGGCAACTTGGCCTGCCACAATTTTTTCCACCAAGTTGATTCAGTCACAAGGAGGGAGCTCGAGCCAGGGTTGTCTTCTAGAGAGTACGCAAGATGATAAGCACTCCGAACGCTAAAGATACCATTGCACGTGTGATGCCAGATAATTCGATCTTCAAGGCCGACACGACTAATTGGGATGCTGAGAATTAGATCACTGTCAACTGGCCAAAAATTTGAGACCACCAACTGAGTGTTCCAATCTGAAGTTTCAGGATCAATAAGATCCGAGACCATCCAATCCGAGTTGTGAGCTGACGGTGCCATGATTGGTCGAAAAGTGAGCGGACGTGGAAGCCATGGATCAGACCAAATACGAATAGATCTTCCGGTACCCACTCGCCAGCGACACCTCGCTCGAAAAACCTTCTGAGCCGCCATGAGGCTCCTCCAAGTAAACGAAGGGCGGCGTCCAGGTACTGCGTCAAAGATGGAGCATATGGAGAGCCTTAAGGACCCTAGACAGAAGTCGGTCAGGATGACAGTGGATCCGCCATAATTGTTTTGTAAGCATCGCGATGTTGAAGTGGTGAAGCTGTCGAAAGCCGAGGCCTCCCTGCAATTTTCTATCACAAAGTTTATCCCATGAAGTCCAGTGTATCTTGCTCTTACCCCTGTTGTCCCACAAAAAGTTTGAGATCATGCTGTGGATTTCCTTCAAGAACGTAACCGGCAGCTTGAAGCACCCCATGGCATACGTAGGAATGGCTTGGATGACCGATTTGATAAGGACCTCCTTGCCCGCTTGTGAGAGCATTTTCTCATTCCAACCATTAATACGCTGCAGCACCCTGTTGCGAATAGTCGAGAAGAGATCCCGCTTAGATCTAGAAGCTCGGGAGGGTAACCCCAAGTAGAGTTCCATCTTGTTCTCAATTCGAATGACTAGCGTTTCTGCCACTATTCGCCTAATCCCATCCTGACAGTTCCAACTGAAGGCCACAGATGATTTCTGAAAATTAATTTCTTGGCCCGACGCCTTCCGATAGATCTCGAGTACTTCAAGGATCCGGATAGCATTGTCCGTCGAAGCTTGGGCAAAGATAAGAGTGTCGTCTGCAAACAAAATGTGGGAAATGTGGGGTGCACCCCTGCAAACCGAGACTCCTGAGATACGTCCATCCACCTCCGCCTGTCGCAAGAGAGAACTAAAGCAAGGCGAAAGGGGATCGCCTTGACGAAGCCCCCGACTAGGAGTGACATGTCCGAATTGTTTATTGCCTAACATAATGAGTAAGAAACAGACGACACAAAGAACATAATTAAGTGAATAAAGCTTGAAGGGAAGCCAAGTTTGAACATAACCTGCTCCAGAGAAGCCCACTCGACCTTGTCATATGCTTTGCTAACATCAAGCTTCATCGCCATGAAACCCTGTTTCCCTGTGGTCTTAGTATTCAGGAAATAATTTAGTTCAAAAGCAAGAAGGATGTTATCCGTAATCAAGCGGCCAAGAACAAAAGCGGATTGCGACGGGGAGATAATGGTGTCAAGAAGGTTTTTTAGCCGATTAGCCACAGTTTTAGAGGCGATTTTGTAGACAACAGTGCATAGGGCGATAGGGCGGAATTGGGAGAGCGTGGACAGATTATTGCACTTAGGAATAAGGACAATATTGGTCTCATTAAGCTTATCAGACATAATATTGGCATTAAGCAAACGAAGCACACAAGAAGAAATGTCAGATTTAACAATATTCCAAAATTTCTGAAAAAAAACAGGAGGCATACCATCCGAGCCGAGGGATTTAAGAGGGGCCATCTGGAAAAGAGCTTTTGTGACCTCATCCTCCGAGAACGGTCGCGTGAGGTCTTCTGCCATACTAGCGTCCACAACCCTTCTTAGGCTCTCAGTCCCCAAGGCAATATCCTAATCAATCGGGTTATTAAAACGAAACACATCCTCAAAATAACTCACAATGCACTGCTGTATCTCTTCTTCTTTTGTAATCCAGGCTCCATTGGGACTCCGTATTTTGGAGATAAGGTTTGTCCGAAACTTGTTGCTTGCACAGCGATGGAAAAAGTTTGTGTTTCTGTCTCCCTCTTTTAACCAAAGAGCCTTGCCCCGTTGCTTCCAAAACGTTTTTGCATGCGCTGCAATTTTCTCAAGCTCTCTTCGGATATTCGAAGCTTCCTGAACCAACTCAGGGGAGAGAGTGGACGTCTGAATAACGTGCAGTCGTTGTTCAAGGCGAAAAATTTCTTTTTTATCCTGATTGAATTCCGAGCGACTCCATTCCTTCAAGCGTTGTTTGCAGAAATCCAGCTGCGCAGAAAGCCCATGACTGCACCCCCAAGATCGAGCCTTAGACCAAGACGTTGAGACCATCGTTTCACATTGAGTGAACTGTAACCAAGCTGCCTCAAAGCGGATCGGACGAACTCGAGTCCCACTGAAAACTGGCTGGTCAATAAGCTTAACAAGGATCGGAAGGTGGTCCGAACCATTCACCGGCAAGTGAGAGACCATGGCATCAGGGAACATAGAAGTCCAAGAAACACTAGCACAAGCTCTATCAAGTCGTTCCCTAACCGTGTGAGGGTCTTGTTGGCCATTACTCCAAGTAAAGTGCGAGCCAGAATACCCTAAATCCGAAAGACCACATTCCTCAAGAGCCCGCCGGAAATTACGAATCTGCCAGTTCGATCGCGGACCCCCCTGATTTTTCAGAATGACCAAGCAATTCGTTAAAGTAAAAGTGATGAATCATTATTTTCTAAAATAAACCAATTACAATCATCCATATTAAGTATTTATGAAATGACACATACTATTAAAATATAATAATATCCCATACATCAATGAAATTCAAATTCAAAACTTAAAAAATAATGGAGCCTCAACTTCACAAATTAAACTGGACCTTATTGTATCACGATCATTTGGGATCCCATAAAATGGCCTGATGGATGTTGACCTTTGCCAACATGGGAAATTCCCGGAAATTCCGACTAAAGAGGCTACATAATTATTGATACCATATTAAAAATTTCCCTTATATTTTCAACGCTTTATAATTTTCATAAATTTTTAGATTTAATTGCTTGACTTAAATGCAATCATGGATGCGTGTATATGAATTAGAACATTATTATATCTATTTAATTAAAATAAATGAATAATTGATAAGAACTAACCAAATAAAACAAATTTAGATATTCATTAATAGAATATTATTAATAAAAAAAAATGTAGTAACCCAAAAACCCATTATCAAAATGAGCTATTCAACTGCATTACGTCACTTAGAAATAGATAATTACTTCATAAATTTCAATTAGACTGCTAATTTTCAACTTTATTATTCATGCCCAAAATCTGGCACCAAAATAAAAAAGATTGGATGGAGGAATCTGTAATTTTCCAAGTTGCTGTCAAAAAATCAAGCCTTAATTATATATTATCAATTAATACCATATATATATATATATACACGTCAACATTTGGTGATTGGTGGATCATTTATTTATTTAATTTGATGAGCTGGCTGGATTATATATATATTATTTCCGCAACCAAAGAAAACCAATTCACAAAATTCCCTGCCGAATCAAATATGAACTCAGATTCTTTCCTTTTGCACCTACTATATTTATTAATTTAGCAGATCTTAATATTAATTATTTTTGTTTTTTCTTCCTAATTGGATAAAATTTATATTATTTCTTTTTTAAAAAAAAAGAAAAGAAAAGGGGGAGGAACAACTCATTTATTAAATTGAAAGCCTTGTATTTGCCGGCTGAGGGAGAGTGTCTGTGTGTGTAAAAGGAATTCTCCTAGAAAATAGAGACAAAGGAGAAGGTCTTAATTTGTTTTAAATAAATTAGATTCATTGTCTGAAACATTAATATAGTAATAGTGTCGTAAAGTCAAACAAAAACGTCCCATTCCATTTAATTTCTGTCTACCTTAACTCTATCGTCCACATTTCATAAGTTTCACCTCCACTTGTACTCTTCTCTGCATTTATATATATATAGACGGAGGATTTCATATTTTCATTTCTATAACTTGTTTACCACTTTTTCTCTGTCTGATATCTCCTCTCTTTTACATCATTCTCTCTATCTCTGTGTCTTCCTTCGTATTCATTACTAGTGTTTGAGCCATGGGAACTCAAGCTGTCGACGACTACTCCAAAAATGTAAGTATGCCTTCACACATCCTTGTCTTACATGCTTTTCATCCACTTGATTGATCACTTGTTTCTGTCTTTCCTGAATTTCATGTTGCAACTTTTATAATTCATCTCGTATATATACGACGGAAATTATTGGTTTTGCTTAAATTTAAATTTTACACTTATTTTTCACTGATTAAAGGGGGTGTATGATATGTGTATATATATATATATATATTAGTTAAAATTTATTTTATTACTATAATAATTCAGTACGTGTCAAACTCAAATACGAATTTGATATTTTTAAATGATTCATCATAATCAAATAATATGATTGATGAATTTATTGTTGTAATAGCCTTGGTATTGAATTTCGAGGAGGACGTTCAACCTACGCCAAACACAGCCTTTCTACTTACCTAAGATAAAAGTTTGACCAGAAACATTTGATTTGCTTTTTAAGTCCATTACTTGAGATATTTTTCAAACAAGTTGCGTCATTTATGACTCCCCACGTTCGCCCGCCCGCCTAATTAAACTACAGCTGTAATAACGGGGTTTATTTAGCAACAAATCTGGAGAGCATGTGGGTGGACTCACTACCTAAACCCTCATCCATCTTATCTAAATTTTATATACTTGACTTCAATTTTGGTATATTCTGATATTATGTATATTTATATATTTTATTTTTTCAATTTAATCTCTGATTATTTCATATAAATCTCTATCATTGTTATAATAATAAATTACTTATTACAATATTAATTATTAGGGATAATTATATTTACACCCCCTGATTTATGGTTTGTTTACACAAACCACCCTTGCTTTTTGAATAATTACATATATATTCATTAGAATGTAAGCATCATTTACACAAACCATCTCATTTTTTTTAAAAAATTACACTTACACCCCTCAAAAGTATTGACATTATTACACAAACTATTCCTATTTTTTGGCTATCAAGGATGGTTTTTGTAATTATGCAAAAGGCAGGAATGGCTTGTGTAAAGACTATAGATCAAGTGGTGTAAATGTAATTATCTCTAATTATTAAAATGGCATTAATTATTTTGCCTTGTTGAGAGACTAGCAAAAGTGACTGAAAAAAAAAACCTTAAGTATAGGTGGATACACGGACCGAAGAAGAGAAAGCAATAGATGCATGGCTGCCCATCACTTCTTCAAGAAACGCAAAATGGTGGTACTCTGCTTTTCACAATGTTACAGCCATGGTTGGAGCTGGAGTCCTCAGTCTCCCATACGCCATGTCTGAACTTGGATGGTAAATACAAATTCAAATTTAAAATACATACACTATCTACAAAAACATAAGATTTGATTTGATTTTCATCTACTAATTTCCAGGGGGCCTGGAGTAACAGTGATGGTGATATCTTGGATCATCACTCTATACACTTTGTGGCAAATGGTTGAGATGCATGAAATGGTTCCGGGCAAGCGTTTCGATAGGTATCATGAACTCGGACAGCATGCTTTCGGTGAAAAGCTCGGCCTCTGGATCGTAGTCCCTCAGCAGCTCGTTGTCGAGGTTGGAGTCGACATAGTTTACATGGTTACAGGAGGCAAATCCCTCAAGAAGTTCCATGATTTGGTCTGTCCAGATTGCAAGAACATTAAACTTACTTATTTCATCATGATCTTTGCCTCTGTCCACTTTGTACTCGCCCATCTCCCCAACTTCAACTCAATCTCTGGCGTTTCATTGGCAGCAGCAGTCATGTCCTTGAGGTATACATACACTAAATTCTATCACATTCAATAAGAAAAGAAACAAGAAGAATTCTTGTCAATGGTGCAAATCATGATATATATGTTGATTTTGTGTAATCAAGTTATTCTACAATCGCTTGGGGAGCGTCAGTCGACAAGGGAGTGCAAGAGAACGTGCAGTACGGCTATAAAGCAACGACCACAGCCGGTACTGTTTTCAACTTCTTCAGTGCATTGGGAGACGTGGCTTTCGCCTACGCCGGTCACAATGTTGTCTTGGAAATTCAAGCCACAATCCCTTCAACACCGGAGAAGCCATCAAAGATACCTATGTGGAGGGGAGTGATCGTTGCTTATATCGTCGTTGCACTCTGCTACTTCCCTGTGGCATTCATCGGATACTGGATGTTTGGCAATTCTGTCGAAGACAACATTCTCATGACATTAAACAAACCTGTGTGGCTCATTGCCATGGCCAACATGTTTGTTGTGGTTCATGTTATTGGAAGCTATCAGGTCAGCCAGCCTGAAACTTCACTTTTTCCTCGTTTGTAGCTAAGCTGCTCAAAGAAGTATAACATCATAACTCTGTCTTGTGAATGCAGATTTATGCAATGCCAGTTTTTGACATGATAGAAACTGTCCTTGTGAAGAAACTAAGGTTCAAACCAACTTGGTATTTGCGGTTTATCTCCAGGAACACCTATGTTGGTACGTTAGCTGCTCTGCTGCTATATTTTCTTCTGAGTAGCCAAATTCCATGTTTGCGTCATATAACCCTTTAGGAACTCACATATTTCATCCGGTTTTCAGCATTTACAATGTTCGTCGGCATGACGTTCCCTTTCTTTGGTGGACTTCTTGGATTTTTTGGAGGATTCGCCTTCGCCCCAACCACATACTTCGTAAGCATTACTTGCTATTTGGTTGTCTTGATTTAGTAGGATAGATAACATAAATTGTTGTTGAAACTTTGGTTCAGCTTCCCTGCATCATGTGGCTTGCCATCTACAAGCCAAGGAAATTCAGCCTATCCTGGTTCACTAACTGGGTAAGTTCAACTTTCTGAACCCTCTACTCTTCTTGAAAATGTTTCTTATTGATGATGGCTTTGGGTTGAATGAATTTTTTCAGATTTGCATCGTTCTTGGAGTTCTGTTGATGATAATAGCACCTATTGGAGGGTTAAGGCAAATCATACTTCAAGCTAAATCCTACACGTTCTACTCATAAGCATCATCTCTCCATTAGAGATGCAAACTAGTTACAGTTTTTTATCTTACAGACAAAAACATGTAAACGTCTGATCTTGTCCTTGAGAACGGTTGATTCCGGGGGAGTCTGCTCGACTATTCAGTGAGACCTGAGAGCAAGATGGGTTTGTCAATTGTTTTAGGAGGAAAGATTCAGGCTACGAAACCAAAGACAAATTTAAATGATAGTGTTTCTAAAGCTGCTTATCTGCATTGGTTGTGTGTGTATAAACATGTTTACTCCTTGATTTCTATTCATTTGATTTCGTGAATGAGAAAAAGGGCTATTATGACAAACAAAAATTTGTTTGTTGCAGGCTTTATGATTGATAAATCAAATGAACCGTTCATTGTCCAAATAATTCAGAAATAACACAAATAGATTAGAGAAAGGACCAAGAAAGAAAAAATGAAGAAAAGTATCACTAATTTTTGCGCTGAGATGGATGAAAGAACAATAAAAACATGTTCTACCACACTCTGTTTGAAGTTTGTAGAAGTGAATATACACGGGAGGAAAGAAGTACAGTAGCACTAGAAAGGAAGGATATGAGATTATACACAGTACTGTTCATTTGTTTCAGTTAACCTGTGTTTTGGCTTGCAATCTATAAACCAAGTAAACTTAGCTTAACTTGGTTCACCCACTGGGAGAGAAAAGCGCAACATGGCTACAAATGTTACTTTCAAGCAAGAAAACTCCTGATAGACATTACCTGGTTCATGGGGAAGCAGTGCAGCCTGAGAAAAATGCAACTCACTCGTCGCCCCAGAGAAATCCAGCTCTTCCTTCTTATCCATAACATAACTCTTCATATGATACTCCTTATCCCATGTATTTGACAATTCTAAGGAACGCTTTAATCGGTTGACTTCCATGTTTATCACATAGCAAAAGGACGATAAAGATCTGTTGTGGCTTAGAACTAAGAACTGAATAGCACGGTATAAATTTCCCCATGTATTTTCAAATCCTTGCCATCTAAACCCAACTTATTTAATGGCTAACACAGAATCTTGCATATGTACTATGCATCCTCTTTCTGCCAACTTGCAAGAACATCCAGGGGTAGTTCCAGAAAGTCGAGATGAAGAACTAGCACAACTTATTGAAGAAAACACAAAGGACTTATTTCACACACGTTAAAAGGATCCCTGGGTTTCATATGCACTCTATGGAAACAAAAATCCAACTGCTAAACTGGTTTTTCATGAAGCAGACCAATAACCAATAACTTGCTAACACACATCTTAAAATCTACAGTCACTTATCAAGAAGTTTTCTTATATTATTATGCATGATGTAGAACTAACTGTTCACTGTCCGACTGTATATAAGTAAATCATAATATAAAAAAGGTGACCTAGTCGTACACTACAAGCGGCAAAAATTATGACATTGCGGTGATAATTAAAAACAAACCACAAGCAAAGGCAGAAATACTGGTCATCAATCTATTTGATTAAGTTACACCTACTCTAACAAGAAAATAGTTTTGATTCATTGTCTACATGGATAAAAGATTCCTTGGTCAATAAGACAGGCCACCAAACCAGAAAACTCTTAGTAATCAATGAGAATATTTTAAGCTGGATAGCCATCAGCAACACTAAAACTGAATATTCACTACCGAAATAACCACTAGACAATAATTGCCCCTGAGAAACACAAATCACAGAATACATTCATCCATTCAAAGCTTAAAAGGAACACAAAATCTGAACGTAATCATACATCATAAAACACAGTCACCACATTCTTATTGCAAGAACAGAACGGGAATGATTTTGCATTCACATATCTTTCTTACACATAGGATACAATATAGGAGCATTAAACACCTTAAAAGAATGAACTTTTGTTCTTTTTTTTTCAGCTTTTATGAAACTTTCTTTTCGACTTTCTTCATCCTTTCTCTGTACAACTGAATCCAAAGATTCGAAATCCACAATATACTAACAGAAATCGCAGTGAAAACAACAAAAACCCATGAAATCCAAACCCATTTCGGTATCACACCATCCGCAGCCCCACTCGAGTAGAACACCAACATTCGGTACACAAAGTAAGGTCCCAAAAAACCCCTGACGACAGAGTACAAAGCATAAAACGGAGGGGACAGGAAATCATACAGTTTGGCCGCAAATTTCACATCCGATCTCCTCGCATTGGCGAGAGTCCAGACATTCTGGCACAAGCTCGTCACCTCCGCCAAAATCAACAGCACGAGAATAGCAAACGCCCCGTGATAAACAACGTAGCGGCAGGTCAAGAACACGAAGAGAGTGGCTAAATGATGGCCGATGAATAGAACATCAGTCGGGTAAAAGATTAAGTAATGGACAAGATCCATCAGGAAATACGCAATGCTGTAATCCAGGACGAGGCTTTGGAACGGGGTGTTCTGAGAATGAAAATCCCGGGCGGGGTCAGAGAGAATAGCACGATACGCCAAGAACACTGCAGGAGTGCCATGAGCTAGGGATATGGCGCAGCTGGAAGCTTCGGGGCGTAGCCTGCGGGCCCAGGAACGGAAAAGGATGAAATAAGCAATGAGGTAGAGGATCAAATAACCAGTGAAAAAAAGAGGAAGAGGGGTGGATAGAAATTTTAGGGCCTGAAAATCCATGATCTATCTGAATATGAAGAAAATGAATTGGGCAGAAATATAAATTAGAAGAATGAGATTGCTATGGCGCTGAGAGAAAGAGATTGAGAAGCATCATAGCAATGAAGGTGATGAGGATTGGGGTGTTTGGTATATAGAAAAGGGAGGCGGTAGGGTTAAGGGGCGGCGGGCGGAAGGTAGCGCTTTGGTGGAAAGTGGGTGGTGGCTGTTGATATCGTAGTTTTCGAGGAATTGAGGTTTTTGAGGTGTTGAAGGAGAGAGACAGAGAGTTGTTGTGGATTGCTTTTTCAGAGCGGTTAACGCCACAATCCCCTTCTTCCCTTTCGGATCCATTTTTCCTTTCACCCTTTGCCCTTTTCTTTTCTTCTTTTGGTTGGGAATTGTCTCTTATTGACAATTGTACACTGCAACCCTTTTTTTAGTACTTTCTTTTATTTGTTTTTTAATATTTATTAATTATTAATTTGTAGATGGAGTAAATTTTTAGCCATCAATTTCAAATTAAATTCCTTCCTTCTACTTTAATCTTCCCACACTTCCGTGTACTTGGAGGATTAGAATTCCTTGTACTCCAATCTTCCCACACATTTTTAATTCACCCCCTTTTTCGATCTGTATTTTTTATATTTAAATTTATTTTCTTTTTCATCTAACTTCTTCACTCTTATTATGTTTAATAGTTATTTATTCTTAAATTTTTAAATTTTCATTCATTTTTTTTATCACCATTTTCTTATAAACTAAATATTAATTTATTAATATTTTTATTTTAGATAGTATTGTATAAATTACACCCATAAGGTGTACCACAAATTATTAATATATTTAGTATATCAGTCCTTTTCGTATCCAAACTAATTTTGGTATTTTAGTTTTTTAAAAAAATCAAATTAATTAATTTCTTTCATATTTCCACCAATCATGAGCTTCCTTAGCTACTTATTAATGTCTTTTTCTCATGCATATTTTTATCTTCATTCAGATAACTTTAACTCTATAAGAAATAAATTATATGATCTGTGAAAAGAAAGGAGGAAAAAGAATGAAAATATCTCTAATTTTCTTATCCATAGATTTATGAGACGTCTAAAATGCGTTTGGCCAAACGAAAAGAGGCGAACAACTTACATTGGAGAGTTTCTTTAGTTGAACACATACATTGGAGCTATAATACACAGTACAGTACACAGTAAACAGGCTATTACGTCACATTCATTAACAGCTACTTTGCCAAATCACCAGTCCTTTCGGCTTTTCTGTAATACTTCATACCATACTCTTACAAATTCTTTCTTGTACACACACATAGCAGTTAGATCACAAACAACTATTCTGCATTTTCCTATTTTTAGTCTTTTCCTTTTTTTCGTTTTTTTCTTTTTTCCCAAAGAATGTTTTCCAAGAATCTACGGCATGCATTTCTTATACATCTGTGTGGTCTCGATATTGATCAGAAAGTGGTCGGTCGGAGCTAATCAGAGATTAATCAATCTCTCCTTCCTCCACATCCTCCACTCCGTTCGGAATGCTTGGGGGATCGGCGTCCTCTTCCTCATCGTCCACTTTCATGTACAATCCAAGCTGTTCTAAGGGATTGCTGCCTCCTAGTTTGAAACTCCCAAAGGCATCTGGTGAGTGATCCGGGCTCGTCTCATCCACAGAACTAGGTAATTGCTCAGGAGCCACAGCCCTCAGCATTTCAAGATCCTCAAGAAACCGTGAATTTTCATTGATTTCAACTGTCTTCTCCATCTAAGTGGGGCGAAAAAAAGGTTCCAAGTAAGGGTGAAAGCCAAGAAAAATGGAAAAATAATCTGAGTGGTGTGGCATCAAAGTTTGGCTAAACCTTAAGCAATGCTTCTCGGGCAGCTTCTCTCTCAAGCTCTCTCCTCCTTTTTGCTTCAGCTGCAGCTTCTGCTTCAGCTCGTTTTCGTGCATCCTCTGCAGCTCTGGCTTCTGCTTGCAACCTAGCCTTCTCTGTTCAATTAGAAGGTAATTGTGAAGATTGTTTCATTTTTTTATGAAATCATTCACCATATTCTATTAAGAAGAAATGCATCATTAACAACCTCTCCTTTTGTGCATCTCAAGTTCCTCTCTCTCGCGTTTCAGTCGCTCTGGATCCACCTTCTCATCCTAGGAGTAGGATCAAAAACATCAATCAAGGTGCATGCACTAGGAAAGTCAACCGAGGCATGTGATCACATGTAACCAACCTGAGTTAGCGTCTTTTCTCGAGCTTTTAAGATTGTATCTGCAAATCGGTTCTTCAAAAGAGCAGCCCTATACAGCTTGTCGGGAGAGACCTGCCTCTCAGTTTGTGCACTCTCCCCTGATATGTCCAACAACCACAGATAAGGAATGGCAAGTACTTGACACAGCCAATTCATCATTTCTTATTTCTTACCATCCAGCTGACCATCTGAATCGCTCGAGTATGGCCTTAGTTGTGAAGCTTGTTCAAGCTGGTCCAACCCACTAACAGATGCTGTAGAAAACCACGACACAGATCAATAAGCAACTTACAATAATGCTTATAGTCACAGATAAGTTACTAACTGACACCATACGAACAAAGTGCCCATAATGTCACAGTAGAACCAATGGTGATTGCATTTCTTCTTATCATAAACCATGAACTTGCTATAATCCATCCCAATTACACAGAAGCCAGTGCACAGAACAAGAATGCAAGAATACAACTGAAGGAAGTCGATCACAATTCTTTTCTGACTGCCTTTTTCCATTCTTTCCTCTGATTTTCGAGGTAAGCTTCTAAACCATCCAAAGAATGTTCACCTCAGTTGAAGGAAACTGTAAGAGGGCCATATATACAAGCCAAACACCAACCCTTACATTCTTAACACTATGTCAAATGGCCATTGAACACAAGCCAATGACACCCCCAACACTCACACATGCAACAGTCCGCGATGACCATCTGAAATTACTCTTTAACATAAGAGTAAAACTAATAAGATCGCCGCAGAATGGCTGCTGTAAGTATTGCATCCAGTGACTAAAGATCTATATTGCCACAGGAGTGCATATGGATCTTATGTGAAGGTCCACGCAAAATCAAGAAAAAGCAGGCAAGGCTGCCAAAATCATATAACAACCCTCATTACCAATGCAGTTTGTATTACCAGATGAGAGAGAAATTAAACTGAATTCCATAGCGGAAAAAGATTTCAGGGCACTGGAATTGCAATATAAAAGGCCAAAATTGAAAGAAGTAGAAATTCGAGAAAATTCAGTCCTGAACAAGCATATCAGACAACTTCCAATGCAAGCAAACAATCAACTTTCGAGCAGCCATTCCCCATAACCCAAAGTCCAAAAAAAAAAGAAAGATTGACAGATAGTACTCCAAAACAATTCCACAAAATAAAGAAAGATGATATATCTTTATCTGATCACGAGGACACAGCAACTTACAGCCTAGAGTTTTGTGCTGTCTTCTGAATTACCAAATTGAAAACCCAATCCATGAAAACTGAGAAGTTTCAGAAGACCAGAAATCCCACAAAAAAAAGAAAAGAAAAACAAGTAAATATGGAAAACTTACCATGTCCATCAACCAGCTCGTCAGCATCACCCTTTTTCTCCGAATCCACTGTCTGACCAATATCGTCCTGAAACATATGGATAAACTACAATGATCCAAACTGGCAGCAACTGACCAATTAATCAAGACAAATAATTCGACAAATGAAATTAAAGTTCATAACAGGAAATTTAGACACCTTCCCACACCCTCGATACCTGAACTTGCTTTGCAGCTGAAGAATCTTTGGAGCATTCAGATCCTCTATCAGAGTCTGGACCTGCATGATTGAAGAACATCAGTAAAGTAGCACAATTATTCGACCACCACAATACTTAAACAAGAAAAATCATCGTGATGTGTCGAGAAAAATAGAGTGGTTTTTTGTGTCAACAAGAAAAAGAGAATCTACACTAGGCCCAAAACGTTACAAACCACCAAATGTCAGAAATGTTTGGAACCATCCAGAAGCCAATTGTGTACGAATATTACCAATCAGTATACATGAAAGGTCTAACAACTCTGGGATGACTATGATTCCAAAATCTCAAGTTTGGACAATATAATGATGGTAAATCAGTTTCCATGAGAAGCTATGACTTAGAAGTCATGAAAAGAAAAAGTTGGCCAAATTCAGCAAGCAATATCCTAGCAACAATTTCTCCCTGTTGGGGTTAGTCAGCATTCTGATAGTGTGTACACATTTATGCCACTACAGATATCATTCCAACAAAAAAAAAAAAGAGAGATTATGACGTCAAGGCCAAGCAGTAAGAATCAGCTTTTTACGCATAACCCCTGCAAAAACCAATCAACATCTCATACCCCTCGCAGCAATTACTCCAACCTCTTAGAAACACAGGATGACACATTGAACACCACCTCAATACACCATTCCCCTCTTGTAACCTATTCACCCTGCTTTGGAATTGCCAATTAAGATGGGGAAAAAGGATCCTCATATTTTTATTTTTATTTTTGCATTTGCAGTATCAGGTGCCACAATCTTGAGCATAAGAAATAAAAAAACAAAAGCAAAGAAATGAATACGAAGATGAGATTATATTTCTACAGATGCAAGCAAGCCCCCAAGGCCCAACATCCCTTTCTTCTTCCACAGAGTGGCTGCGTAGGTTTCACCAGATCACGAATTGCACGTAGGTGAACATAGAATTTTAATTTAAGTAGGAAAGACAAGCAAAATAGAACCATTCAATTAAGCTCTGAGAACAAATACTATATTTATAATCTTTCACCAATGCACCAAAGGTAGGGGTAAAAAAATTAAGCTTCAGGTATCCTGCGGTGAAGAGGAACTTTCTTCTTTAACAAACTATAGAGCTATGAAAATAATAGACACAAGAAAGCATCTTTAGTTCACCAAGTTACCAATCTAAGTATGCACAAGCCTTCAGCATTTACCAATTACCCACTTAAGGATTCAACCTTTGCTCAAAGCTTCAATGTAAGCATGATCATAATGTGCTTAATCCAAATGTTTTCTGGTGCAAAGGTGCCCCAAACTATTGCACCATCCTAGAGAGGCAGGGGCAAGTATTAATGCTTGCTGGTTAAGGATTCACTTGATGTTTCATGGCTCAAGGAATCAAATTTCAAGGTAGCACAGTTGACAAGTAAAGTTAGAAAACATTATTTATAGACAGTATTTACGAGCACACAGTCCCAATACAGGACACATGAACAGATAAGCTAGTATTCATGCATCCAGATCAACCTGCTTCATTGCATTCTTCGGCTCTGCCCCCTGCGTCCTTATCAATCTGAACTGGAGGGTAGCTCGTGACAGGAGCCTCATTACCTCCAATATCCACATCCTCATCTGTAGGATCATTTCCTGAAGTAGTGAACATGAGAGAAACAACGGTCAGGTTGGACAGCAGAGAAATGACACTAAACATAGAACAAACTTTCAAGAATTAGAACCTTTCTCAACTCGCAAGGAGGAATTACTAAGCCCTGACACATTTGGCAGCTGACACAAAGGTACAAACAACATAGTCAGTCTCTGTAATGCCCAATTAGCGCACTTACCATCATGAGCAGGATTTTCACTGTAGAGGATAAGAATGCAAACTGATGAGAAAAATTACCTCAATCTCACAGGCTTCAGATTTGGCGTGGTTCTTCTGTTTCTCTTGAAAATGGTCATCTAAAAGCTTCCGTAAGGTGAACAGGGTGTCATCACTAAGATCATCAATATCAATTTCGATCTCATCATCTCCACCATTGCCTCCATTCGAAGTTTGCGCCCTTAGAAAGTCAATGATACTATCAGGCAGGTCCCCAAGCAAATCTTCCAACTCACTGCTTAATTTATGTTTCTCTTCATCTGTCATCTTTTGCTTAATAGGCTCTTGCATTACTTCACCCACTGTTGGGCTAAGCTTCCTCTTTTTTGAGAGGGGCAATGGCTTAGCAATTTCAGTTTCCTCAAGAATCCCCGATTTACCAGGTAGTGACTGGGAAGTACTTGTGAGAAGTTTTTTCTCTATAGTTTTCCATCTCAATTCAAAAAACTGACTCATTGTATCAGCCATGACGTGGACATCAGTCCCAGGTGGATTATAGGTCTTTGCATTGGTAAAAGTAAGCCTGACATCAGCTAGAAAATCCAAAGGGCTTGAATACTTTCCTGAAGCGAGCTTGCTCTTTATTGTTCCCAGATCCATAGGGTTTTTGATAACGTCAAAATAATCAGGAATGTTCAGTTTCACCACATCAACAGGTGTGTTAAACACCCAAGCATACTGCTGCGACATCAACTTCTTCAACAAACTCTCACACTGCTTAAGTAATCCTGCATGGGGATTTACACCTGTGTTATGGTTGGCCGACTCAAATCTACCTGTGATACCTCGATTCCAACCACGCCCTTTTTTCCCTGGCCCAGAACCTGACACAGATGATTTCTTCACACTACCTGCTTGCAGACCTTTCTGTTGGGCATTACTGCAGCTGAGAATATCACTACAAGATGACTTCGCAACAGCATTTGCAGTTCTCTTCTTCTGGGACTCAACTTTATTTTGAAGATTCCGAATCTGCTCAAGCTCTGATGTCAAGCGAAGTACTAAACTCTTCCGCTCATATGAAGACAATTTGGATAAGGGGATAACTTGAATGGGTACAGCAAAACCATCCCTTGAAGCGGAATTTAAGTCAACCCATTTTCTCGTAAGTGCAGAACAATCCTCAGCAGAATCAATGCGTCCTGAGCTACCTGATCCTTCAGATTCATAATGGGGAGCAAAACTAGAAGAATACCCTGGCGGAAATCTGTCCTTCTTAGCCATCATTATGTCTTTCTGTCCACTTATTCAGAGTTCTTTTACCCACTAGTGCAACAAAATAGTCTCTGCACAAAGCATTGCACAAAATTGCAATCATGTCCTCGCCAATCTCTTAAATTCACTAGAAAGACGGTAACCTTGCATGATTTCAAATCCAAACTATTGTTTGATGCAACGTATCATTTCCTTCACTCTTTTACAGTTTTCACTTGGGAATTAGTAAAAGCAACCAAGCCCATTTTAGATTATTAAATAAAAGCCACTGAACCTAAACAGCCAACGCCAACTGAAAACAACAGTTCTTATTGCTCCCCCCCCCCCCCCCCTCCAGAACACCCTATTCACTCTCTCATTGGAACTAAAATTTTATGATAACTCAAATATCTTAACTACAGCGGCTCTAACATAATTCACTACTTATAAAAAGAGAGGCCCAAGTATAATTACCTTGACACAAATCCAATCCTCAAAATCCCACAAGAGCAAAATCCAGCAGCAAGAGTCCACCTCAGAAGAGAAGTTCACTATTTATATATATATTCTAAACACCAACTTACAGTATACAATTTAACAACTTACAACAGGAACCAGAAGGGAAACCCTAGATCGAGAAGTCACAATTCCAAGCTCAAAGCCACATAAATAAATAAATGAACCGATAAAACTGAGGAAATACAGTGTTTTTGAAATCCTATAGTACATATATTTCGACTGACTAAGAGGAAGGGCCCGAAATCAGAAGCGGCAGCCGCTGGAAGATAGCTTCGCGAAGCCCTCCGAACTCCAACTGTGTACACAGCCGATATATCTAGAGAGAGAGAGTGTGTGCGTAATAAACTTTTTTTAGAGAGAGAAAGAGAGAGCGGGTATCTTGAGAGTGGGAAAGTTGTGTTGCTGGTGGTTTACTTATAGACCCGAGTGAGATAGCTATTCCCCATTTTTCCACCGCCACTTTGAAAATCTGAGCCGCAAAATTACGGTAATAGGCTAATCCAACGGTGATGACGGTGTGTAAGTTCTCAGCCGCAAGATCTGGATCTAAAGAATAATGTACTAATAAGAAGAGTCTAGGTCCGAGTGACTCACATTTACGTACCCCCCTTTTGCTATATATTATCTTCAAAATGGTAACTCTCTTTTCTTTCCAAAAAAAAAAAAAAAAAATGGTAACTCTTTTTTAATTAACATATAATAATAAATAACAATTCTAGAAAAAATAAACGCATACGTGATTTCAGGTTAATGAAATTTGTTTATGTTATTGGTAAATGGTAAATATTGATCTATTTTCATTACACTATTGATTTTATTTACAATTTTTTTTTGCAATTTAATATTTACAAAATCTATATTTTTATTTTAGTGGAAACGATCAGAACATATTTTGGTACATACAAATATCTTTCAATGTATTGAAATATAATAAATTCAAGAATTTCCATAAAAATATAATAAATAATCAAAAAATACACAATAATATTAATTATCATAGTAATATTAAACTAATATTGACATATACAGAATTCAAATTAAAATTTTGTACCCAGGATCTTAGGGGTCATTATTGAAACAAATATTTCATTAGCGGAATCATCATCTTAGTATCTTAAGAATTTAACAATAGCTTGACGCACTTTCCTGCTTGTTACAACAGTTGATTTTCAGTTATTAAAATGAAGTATATGTTTTATCCTGTAATTTTAACCGTTTATCCCATAATTTAATCCATTGAAATTATATAATTACAAATGAATTGATAATAGATAGAGGACAAAATTGAAATCGTGCAAAGTCAATGACAAATTATAAATTTGTGGTCAAATAATTTGTATATGATTCTGTAAATTAATCTCTATGATTTATATTTGTATACACGATACATGTAAATATTTTCATCTCAACAAAAAACCAGCAATATTTAGTACTACTCATGATTGGAAATCAAGATCAAGACAACATGGTTACGACTAAGTTTCAGTGCTTAAGATCCACAAACCCAAAAGTGTTGACCAAATCCGATTCCTTAGGCTGATGAACTATCCTCTCAAACACACTCCCAAAACTTTGATGCCCAACCATCGCTTCCAGCACCTTATCTTCCGACTCGCACGCCGCCGACCCTCTGCCACCGCCACCGTCCGGAGACGAAAATATCAGCTCTGAAATTCGTTCTTTCTCCGCCTGCCTTGCGTATTTCTTCACCTCCATTAAAGTCATCACATGATAAACATAAACCACCTTCTCCTGACCAAGCCTGTACGCTCGGCAGATGGCCTGCCTCTCCACCGACGGGTTCCACACCACGTCTAGCAGCACCACCCTTGACGCCCCGACTAAGTTTATTCCTTCCGAGCAAGCTTTCTGTGATGCGAGTAGAACTTTAGCCTCCCCATGTTTGTCGTTGAACGAATTGATCAAATGCTGGCGCTGCTTTATGCCTTGGTCTCCGTCCATGTAAATTATTTCCCGGCCTTCGTTCCAGGAGAAGTGGGACTTTAGCAGGTTCTTGATGTGGAGTAAAGGGTCGATGAACTCGCTGAATACCAAGACTTTCTCATGGAGACGAATGCAGAGTTGGATTAGCTTGATCAAGAACCGTGTTTTTACTCCAGCATTGGGGTCTGATGCCAGGGATTTCAGCTTTCTTTTGTGATCTGAGAACTCTGGTTTATCGGCTACGAGTGAAGGGTGGACTGAGATGAGAGAAGCTAAGTAAGCTTGCTCTAGAAATTTGTCGACTCTAGCAATGTTTTGGAGTAGTTTCCTTTGCAAATCGGTTGGTCTTAAGATAACCAGAGAGTCTCTCATTCCTGGAAGAGTGTTTTGCAGTATGCTACCTTTGTGTATGTGGACAAAGGGTTCGATCATTGAACGAAGCTTCTTTAATCCATCAGCACCACTACTGGTTTTGCTGATGGAGCTTGTAAGATTAGCCCACTCATCTCTCGCTGCATTGGCCTTTCGTTTTCGCCCTGCGTTCTTTGTAAATTTTCCGCCACAGTTGGTTTCAGACATGATCTGATGAGAAAATCTCGGGTTCACTAGACAAAGTGTATTGTAAAGCTCGGAAAAATTGTTCTGAAAAGGTGTCCCGGAGAGAATTATGCGCCTTTGGGTCGTTGTCTTTGTCAAAGCCTTCCACATTAGGCTTTGATTGTTCCGAGGGGTATGCCCTTCATCCAGCACTAGAAGGCCTGGCAATTCGAGGAGTATTTTCTTGAATTTATCATTACAATGTTTCTTCTCATTTTCTCCGGCAAGCTCCTCAAATAAACGGTAGCCGACTCCCAGTATACTTCCGCCCTTCATCCATGAATACAGCTTTATGAATCGGTTGTGGTCTTTCATCTTTTCTTGATTCCCTGTTTGGCCAATAATACCGGCAGCAATTGCAGTTTCCTCACTAGATAGCTTCGCCTCGTTCAAATTGTGAAACCTTACATCGACATTCCATTTTTTGAGTTCTTGTTCCCAAGTCAGGAGCATGCCTCGTGGAGCTATGATCACAGGCCGACAGGCCGGGTATAGCTTCATGAATGTTTGGAGAAACACTATGGTCAGTCGGGTTTTGCCCGTGCCAGGGGCGTGCGAGATTATGCAGCCTCTTCCACCATTAGCCGGTAGCTTTTCCAGTTTCTTGATGTGAATGTCTCCTGCTATGTTCCTCCACAAGAACTTGAATCCCTCCAGTTGGTGTGGGTACAATTCTTTCTCAGCATCAGGAATCAAATCCAAAACTGTGCCTTCAGAATGAACAGAAGATGAGTCCAGATTATCACAAGGAGAGCCCTGAAACGGAATTTGATTCATGATGGAGTTCTGCGATTCGTCCACGCATTTCCTTTCACGTCTCTTGGGCGATTCCACATACTGCAGGGGATAAGAGAAGCTCAAGGCTTTATCTAGTCTTAAAATTAGGTGATATGAGCAAGTTCATATACTTACAAAAGGCGGCAAAACGTATTTTATTTCCAGCAGCACAGCATAACAATATCTGCAAACCATGCCTATCTGTTCATCAAGAACAAGATCATGCTCCCCATGACCACAACGGGCAACCGGACTTTCATCATTATCTGTGGAGACAGTACATTCATCATCTTTCTGCAGAAAAAACTAAGCAACATTGATCCCGACTGCATGTTTATAAGATAAATTTGGATGCAGATCAACAGAATTCTAATAAATGCCTCTATTTTCAATGTAGATATGAACTTACCATTGAAGAATTTGTGCATCCAATCTCAGATTCCCAGAGTCCCATTTCTAGATCACTAAAAAGAGCATCAATTTCCATCTCCCAATCTGTTTTCTCTGCTAAACAGGATTCCTGATCATCCATCAGCCTGAACTTCAACGGCAGCGTAGTATTACTCAGACCATTCTCTTGAACAGAAACTGGCTTTTCTTTCACTAAATCCCTTTCCTTCCATATCGAATCCACCAACCTGTTTATCAAATCCACCGGTTCTTCAGTCCTAAAGCCCATCTTCCTTACCGCCTTCCCAACCTTTCGTGCTCCTTTCTTCTGCACATACTTGCATATTTTCACTTTATAGTCCTTATCAGAATCATCGGCATAATCCTCACTGTCGCCGCTTCTGTCAGAGTCCTCCGAATCTCCCGAGGACATAGAATTCTCAATATCCTCACTACTCATAGAATCAGCATTCCCTTCCCCAAACCTCTGATTCGTAGTCTCAAAATCTTGAATTCTCCCATCATATTTCATACCACATTCTCCATTGCCAACACTAGCACTCTCTTGATCAGACTTCTTCTTAATCTCATCGTGCCGACTTCTGTAGAACGCGTCCCACTGGCTCCTCGTCCGCCTCGACACCGAACTCAAACAAGCTTTTCCAGCATGCATCCTTCTGCCTGCCAAGAATATCAAGAATCCATTCAAAATCAAAGACATGATCACGCTACATGATCGCGGACTAATAAACATGAACTTACACGTTCAAGAAGTGATCTACAAACAGAAGATGAGTTCAAAATCAATGCACCTGCGTTAAACAGATCAAAGTTTCAGATGCAGAAATATTCACGCAGGTTTGTAGGAGAAAGAGAGAAAAAAGAAGGGGTTGGAGAGAAAGAGAGAGAGAATATAGGAGAAAGTAGAGAGACAGAGATAGGGAAAAAGTTATGGAGGGAGGGATTCCATGAGAGTTTGTGATGGTTCAAAATTCTAGTCCGAACTGAATGAATTATTACTTAAACTATAATTGTACTTGTTATAATAGAGTAATTCAATTTTATTTATGTTACCTTATAACGTGGATTTGCTACCATATGTATTACAGGCAAGTCTTACGAAAAAAAAGATTTAGACTGAATTACAATTACCTCTCCTGAAATTTAGCATAAATACAGATATTTTTCGTTGTTTTAAAAATTACAAATATATCTTAAGGTTTTTAACCGTTTAACAAATAACTCATTTTCATGCATTTTTATAAATTAACTGACCAAAATGCTCTTATACAATTTAAATTATTTTTTAAAAAAATTTGGACAAAAAGGGGCAATGTGAGGTTTATTACGTTTTTTTACATAAAGGAGCATTAATGTAATTTGCTCTCAATAATCTTTCTATAATTTTATTTTTTTTTAAAAAAAAGGGCCAAATGGATCATTTTAGGCCCTTGATTAAAAATTACAAATTTCAGAAAGTATGTGTAATTTTTCACGCAATGAGAAAATATTTGTAATTATGTCAAATTTTAAGGAAAAATATTGTGATTCAACCAAAGGTTTATGGAGTTGGAAAAGTATGTGCTATTTATGCAAAACTGTACAGAGCTCACCAGTTTTTCAATCAGAGTGCATTAAGTGCCATTGATTTATTTCTTTCCGTTTACGTACTCTATTATTTTCAAATTATATAAGATTAACTTAATTGAAATTATGAAATTTCAAATTCTTAATAGAAAATTCTCTAAATTGTTTGGTCAATTTCAAGGCGATAATTTCACCAATCAATAATCATGATTAAAAAGGCTTCGACTACAATATCTAAAAAATAGACACGGGTATAAAATAGTCGAGACTACATATATATATATAGATTGTGTGATTAACGACCTAGAAGATCCCTCCCACTCATTTAGGGGGTAAAATGTAAAAAATCTCCCTGTGTTTTCGCGAAAAAGTAAAAAATCCCATGTGATAAGAAAATAGACTAAACAGTCCCTCGTGTTTTCTAAAATGTTTCATACTTGTCCCTATCCGTTAAATGACACTAACACCGTTAGTTTTTTAATGATTTGATCGTTATGCCCTTACATCTCATAACCGTGATTCTGTGTTAGACCAATCATAATCGTTGGATTTAATCAACTATTTACAACCATTAGATTTTAAATTGTAAGAATCAATGGTCCAGATTAAAACTTTTTAAATTTAAATATTATATTTAAATAATATAATAGATAAATGAGAATAATAACAATCTTTGGATCATAAATTCTTCAAGATCAAAGGTCCATATTAAAAAGTTTGAATTTATATTTTTATACTATATAAATTTATAAAAAATAAATAATATATTTAAACAATTACATATAAAAATAAATAATAGTAAATATATAAATATGATATATATATATATTTATAGATATATACAGACAACGGTCGTCGCCGCCATCGCATCTTGACGGCGACGACGGCCGTCGATGTCGCCCCCTAAATCCAGCGACGGCGACGTCGCCCAGAGATTTGGGCAACATCGTTGTCGCCCAGAAGAAGGAGAAGGGGCGGTGCGCCCCTTCTCCCCTTCTCCTGCCATCGCCCACAAATCTAGGCGACGGTAGGAGAAGGGGCGCCCCCCTTCTTTAATTGTTGGGCAACGGCAGTTGCCGCCGTCCAGATGCGGCGGCGACTACCGTCGCTTCTCTCTCTATATATATTATATTTAAAATTAAAAATTATAATTTAAAAATTAAATTTTTTATTTTAAAATTAAAATAATATTTATAATCTAAAAGTTAATTTTTATTTATATAAATATATAGTCTTTTGTAATTTTATTTATCTGTAATAAAATATTATAATATATTTTATTTATTTTAAGTCAAATTGCATTTATTGAAGTAAAATACCATTTGTGTTATTTATATTAGAAACAAGGGCAAATTGGACATTTTCGCCTATCAAAAGTGGATGAAAAGCTGAAAAAAAACTTTACCACTCTCACTTCCGCGAGTGAATCCCACTCTTCGTTAAAAATTGACGCAATGGGATTTTTTTGCTGAATTATATATATCACGGGGGGTTTTAGCCTATCTATTTAATACAAGGAGTTTTTTGCAACTTCGGGAAAATACAGAGGGATTATTGCATTTTACCCCTCATTTATGCCCTCTGACTAGGAGGTTAGTTGTTATTGAACTCCTCTAGTTCTCCAAGAGAGTTGCATCTTTATCTCGAACGACAAAGCCTGAATTCCCAACCACTGCCCCATCTATTCTTGTATTTTTGTATGTGATCACAAAAATTATATGGAAAATTGGGTACGAGAGAGGGCTATTGTTGGTATACCCAGTGCTAGGAAAATAAGATCTGGGAGGCTTGTAGAATATTATTTATTATCGTTGTCCGGTAATAAATAGTTAGTTGAAAAAGATGACTCCTTACATTCTATTTTGAATAATACTTTATTGACTATTAATAATTTAAAAATCTTTTTATATGAAATTATTTTCCCAAATCATTTCTCAGATTCAAATATTGCGTAATTATTATTATTATTTAAACGAAAAATATATTGTGATATGCCTAAGTTGCTTATTGGGCTTTTGGGTTTAGAATGGGAAAATAAGAGCCGAACTTAGAATGTTTATCCTCCACACACTGTAAGGCCAGTCCAGGCCCATATTTGTTGTGGACGAGCCCAACTACAAAACATTTAGGCGCCGGCGCGCCTTAATTTAATTTAATCATTGAAAAAGGGGCGAGGAGCCCCAACTCCAACTGCCAGTTACTCTTCGTTTACTTTTCCCCTTCTTTTTCTTAATTCCTTTCTCTAAATTGTGATATGTCCTCAAGTCTCTACCGCATGATTGTCTTCAAGCAACTGACACAGACAATGGCTTCTTAAACAGGTAGTACGATTATGTTTTTCTTCACATGATTCACCGGGCTAAATTCTCATTTCTCGTTTCTGTTGAAAAATTAAGTTTGATTAATGCATATTACGAGTAGATTCTGAGGTTCCTGCTTATGAAATTTGGTAATGTGGAAATTATGTGTAGGTTTTGCGCGGCAGGAAGTGAGAAATGCTGTCTGTTTCATTGTTTCTAAGGCTTTGTAAGTTCAATCATCTGTGTTTTTTCATAGTGTATATAGTTTAGATGCCTTTTTTATTTGTGTAGGCATTCTAAGCATCATTCTCACAGGTTGCTCGGTGAAATTGCTTTTATGGATTGTTTGGATTTCATGATTCCTGTACTGATTTGAAGTTTTTCAACTCATGCTTCCGAAACTGTATGAATTTGAATCCGTACGAATGTCCTTTTATCCAAGCAAAGAAAATTTAGAGATGATGCGTTAAATTAGATATTTGAACTCTGAAAGCATTCCAAGCTCAAATACTTCAATCCAAAAGTTTATTGGTTTAGTATTTCCATATATGAATGTGAAGAGTGAATTATCGGCCACTGTGGGGCAGTGGATTGACCTGTTTCTGGAAGATCTCAGGTTTTGGATTTTACATCCAGGTACATGCTGCAAGTGATCTATATTTTATGTATCAATTTTTATAATCAGACATGTCAGACACTTGTTTGTGTAACATAATTTATATTCAGACATATCATATGTATCAGAATATGACAATAGTTGTGCGAAAATCACTAAGTTCTCATTGCAATTTGAAGTTCCCGTTCAGGTGCTCATTGAGAAACATTGACATGAAAATCAGTAAGGACAGCGATTTGAGGGGTGCCCTAATTGTTCTACAAGGTTAATTGTGCGGTGACCTCTTCAATGCAGCAGAATGGTTTCTTACTTGGAAGAGTTGGTGCATTCAGTTGAATGAGGGAGATTCACTGATAGAAATACAGGCATTGGATAAATGATTTCCTCCTGCATTGCTAACAGGTTGCATTTGGATGATCAGATGATCCATCTGCTCTTCAGTGCAAACGTTCGGGGAAAGAGGTTAGGCGTAATTTTATGTGCATGCTGTGATTCTCTTTTGAAGTACCTGTCTGGTTTTATCTGGCCAATACATCATCTAGTGATTGCTTTGCCAAAACATTCACACATCCATCATCTTAAAATCGTCGTTTCTTCTATGAAAGTTTGACTATTCGAGATATCTGTGATCTTTCTATCTTAAACTTTCATAATCATGGTTTAGTCCACCAAGTTAATATATTTTAGTGGTACGTAACTGGCACATAAAGGTATTGAAAAAGCTACAAGGTGCCGTTTCAATTATCATGCCATTAGAGTACATAACTCACCTGTACATCATTCATTACCATAATGATTTACAAAAAAAGGCTTGTTATTCTTTTCAAACCTGTGAAATAATAAGTTCGTTTTCTCAAGTCTTAACCAGCGCAACTGATTCTGTAGTTGGCTGATATTCAAAGCCAACCAGCTATATATATATTGATATATAGAAGATTTGGCCACTTATTTTTCATAGCACATCTTCAGCATCATCCTAGAACAAAGGTCTTTACACGATCGGCAGACTGCGTGAAAAGTCAATTGCATTAGCTAAAGAGTGTAAATTGCTAACCTACCTGCTGATTAATATTGTAGATATCTGTGAAAAAAAATAAAAAATGACATCCACTTCTATGGATGGTGTGAAACTGAAAATTACACTGAATTATATAATATGTTGTCAGATAAACGGATATTGTATTATTAATAGAGAAAATAAATTTAATAGGTGTTTGAATGAGCTTATATAAACTCCTTCAAATATATTATAAGATGTCTTAAGTAAATTTTTTAAGAAAAGAGTTCTTGAACTCTCCAAGTAAGATGTTAGTATCTCCTAATTAGTTGTCAAAACAAGATACTAAAGAAAAATTATGCAATCCTGACCTTTTCACATTTTACTAAGTTCCTTTAATTCGATAATTTTAAGTACTAAATTGTAATTACTAATAATCTTATAACCCCATGGCCTATTTTATCTGATCACTTCATAAGACTTATTATTAGTCTAAGATATATAATTAATATGTTATGTTTGGAAAGTATCTTATAATATCAAGGAAACAGTTATGTTTTAAATAAGTTTAAGAATGATATATACACCCGCTTTTATAAAGCTGGAGATCTAGAGCTAAATGGCTGCACATAGGATAGTTTCACCACCGAAAGCATTTTTCTCCCTCTTCTTTTATCTTCTTAAGTATATCTTCTTATCTTCCTTGTTTATGGATATCGGGGGCCAACTTTGGATAGGTTCAAATCTATTGGGCACGTATGGATATATAAGAAAAAGCTGAAGTGGAATCCGTCCTACGTGGGAGCAGTGAGCTTGATAAGTACTTTATCCTGCCTTAAGCCAATCCGAGGGACAGGTGTTCAGATTGGACTAGCTCATAAGATGCTTTGTTATTAGCACAAGAGATGCAAATATGCTTAACAAAACTAATACATCAGTACAATGTCTCTCTTATTACATGTGAAGCATACAATTTTGATCTTGTAAGTTAAGGGTGGCAATTTTAGTCTTATAACTTTAAAAATTGAATTTTAGTCCTTTTTGATTAATTTCGTCAGAAAATTATATGTCATGTGAGCACCTAAATTGCAGTTTCTGGTGAACTTGATAACATGGCAGTCCAAGTTGTAATTTCTAATTGCAATTTTGGTTCTGTATTTTTAAGGGTTGGCAATTTTGGTCCTATAATTTTGGATGTAGTGATTTTAGTCCTCTATATTTCAAAATAGTACCGATCTTGGTCCTTAAGCTGAATTAGTGACCATTTTGACCTTTTATGATGAAAGCTCAATAGTCCTATCTGATGATCTTAATCAAGCCCAACATGTTTTTGAATAAAAGTAAGCCTCCTTAAACTTAAGACCTTTGTTTGACTACCTTGCCACCGGTTCCAAATCCTCCATTTTACGGAGTTCTTTCAACCATACAACCGCAACAGATGGTTCATAGATACTTGACTTCTTCAGCCACAAATGCAGTGAGACCTCTACAATATACTAAGATCTAGGGTAGAATACCTGTAAGTAGAGATTGATCGGGTAAATTTTTAAAACACTATAGTTCTTAATATTATGATAAAGGGAACTGAATGGAAAAAACTTGAGCCGGATACCTCAAAGTTCTCTCAAGATTGAAGAGAGATTTGAAAGACAGTTGAAGACTATGGATATAGGTTAATCTATATACCTATGAAAATAGAATTCTTGAACCAAAAGATGTATGAGATCTCTCCTTGTGGGTGTTCTACTCGGATCTCGATGGATTGTAGACGTCTCACCGCGTTTGTTGTTGTTTGTTGCTGAAGAGCCAAATATGTGTGAACTATTTGCCGCGGTAATGTAGTTAGAAAAACTTCGTAAAACTAAGGGCTTGGAATACTTAATGGCAAGGCCGACAAGCCAAGGCATGAAGTTTATCAAGGTCTAATTTTATTTCAAAAGTATGTTGGGTCTGATTAAACTATCGAACTTTTATCACAAAAAGGCAAAATGACTAATTGGCCTTAAGAACCGAAATTTGTACTATTTTGAAAAATAGAGGACTAAAATCGCTACAATCAAAGTTAGAGGACCAAAATTGCCAACCACTTAAAAATACAGGACCAAAATTGCAATTGAAAAATTACAATTTGGATTGCCACATCATCAAATTCATTGGAAGCCTCAATTTAATGGCTGATGATGTGGAATTTTCCAGCCAAATCAACCTGAAAGGACTAAAATCGTCATAATTTTTAAAGTTAGAGGACCAAATGCGAATTTTAATTTGAATAGAACCAAAACTACCAACCTCTAAATACATGATTAAAATTACGTTTTCCCCTCATTACATATTAGAATAGTTAATCCTATTGAAAGGAAACTTATAAACTCGAGTGATGTTGGTAATTATGCAAGTAATATAACCATGAAACTTAGGGGAAATATAAATTATTAGCTGATTGTGCTCTAGCAGTCATATGTATTTTAATTTAGGTGACAAGACAAGGATTAAACAAATTATATTTTAAAGCAGAAAAATGCCAAAAATATTCAATATCACAAAAAATAGCAAATATAATGATAAAATACATATAGTACTTGGTAGTTAATAGAAATTCTGATATAAAAAAGTGATATATATATATATATATATCTCGACGAAACAAAATGAACGAACAAGTTGATGACAAACAAAATGACTAATCATGGAAGCCCGGAACTAATATGATAAGATTGATTACGTTTTCTTATAAGCATAAAATGAAAAAAAAAATTCAACCAATATTAATTTTCAAGTAGGAAAATTTCTAAGTTGTACTTGAAAATTTCTAAGTTGATACAGAATGATATGAAGGGTAGTCAATGTAACAACTACCATTTCATTCTTGATAGTGATGTTAAACATAATATTAAGGTACATTTTCTGGTACATATTGATGATTTATACCATTAATTTTGCAGCCAATTTAGGCCAAGATTAATCAAAGGTAAAACCTAGAAGTTATGAAGGTTAGAAATGCTGTCATTTTGTACCTGTTTGTCTTTTCCCACTTATTGGTTCCTATTTCAAGATTATTTTTTATACAAAAGAAAAAAGAGGTCATTGTTATTTTTGTTAGGCGTACGTAATTTAATTAAGAATGCATGTGAATTCTGAAAAGATAATAGGAAAAATTGCACTACAGGAGTACGTCGTTTCTTCGACCTCATATTTTGGTGTATTTTTAGAGTGTACCATCATAAAATGTTCATTATTAAGAAAGCTGTTTCGAATTCCCTATTTCATATAATATTTCCAAATAGGGATGCAGGCCAAAGCTTTATCCTTGTTGGTTGTTTTAGATATTACACACTTGAATAGTAGACATGAAATGGAAAAAAAAAAGGATCGGAATGGTTTGATTTGAAAGGCTTGGTTGTTATCTTTCTTAATTGAATTCATTTTAGAACATTAATAGGGTCATCACGATATTAATTAAGAAGGTGACTTTAGGACAGAAGAGATGTGCTAATAAATGGAGAGGCAATTTTCGAAAGAAAAGTAATTTGCTTAAGTATTTATTTTCGCACTCCACCGCATAATCAATTCTTACACCCCACTGTTCAGTTTATATATTAGCCGGTGAGTGTGGTGTATTCAAATGTATGTATTTAATAAGTTTAAAAATTAAAATATAAATTTATGAGAAGTTATTAAGAAAAAAAAAAAGATTATATAAGAAATAGAATGTAAAAGTTAAGAAGAGGGAAGAAAAGTAAAAAGTTGGTGAAATAACTTAAAAAATAATTAGAAAAAGGATGTGAAAAGAAATAGATAGTGAAAATTGAGAAATGTGAGACAAAAAAAAAAAAAAATTGAAATAATTTAAATGAAACAGCTAGTAAAGGCTTACAAGCAAAAAGGGGGATTTTCAATTTTAAAAGAACATAGATATATTAGAGAGAGGTGAAAGAGATTTGGTTTAGATTGGGACTAGTCATACCAATCAATTATATATATTACGATTTACGACCAAAGTATTAATTATTGTAATATGTGGTTAATTTTTTTTTTTTTGGAATTATACAGTTATTATATAATAAATTTAATTATCAACTTTTAATATGTAACGATTAATTTGGATTTGATCCAACCAGATTCAACAAAATCTCAGGTTAAAGAAGTGACGTGCAAAAATCAAAGCTCTCAATTTAAAAAAAAAAAAAAAAAAGAAGAAGAAGAAGAAGAAGGAGAATTGACTAATTTCTTATAATTAAATCACCTGATAATTGTAGTGAAATTAGGAGTACGTTGGAAATGTGTTGTCCCATCTAAATGCCCAAAGCAAGGGCTGTGTTGACGTCCAATTTCCATGCAAACCCTGCAAATTGCATCCTCCACACATCGCAGGGCACTACTCTATTCCACACATGCCCATGCTTTGTGTGCTGAATCATCCTCACTCTGCATGCAAATGACGGGCTGTAATGGGGCAAATTTTCTTTTACCACCAACCACACCATAATCCCATTCTCCCACATCTCTCCTTCCCCTTCCGCAACCATCTTTCTATACGCTTCGTTAACCCACACCACGTTATGCGTGCCGTCGGATACGAACCCTGGACACGTGTCCACCTGCAGCTTGTTGATCTTCTCCCCATCTGAAAACCCTAACCCTACTCCAACTCCAACTCCACTTTCTATGAATATCTCCGTCACGCACTCTACGATTATCCACGTCTTTATGACGGATCTGACGCTTCCTACGGCCGCCGTCCCACCGCCACCGCCGGTTAACTTCTCGTAAGTAACTTCGTCATCTACTTTATATCGATCTATACTCCGATTTTCTTCAACTTTTTGGCCAGTACTATCATCGCAGCTCTTATCACTCTCAGATCTCTCCGGCAGAAGTTGAAGCGTCACCACTCTTTTCTCCGGCGACGATTCGTCTTCAACCCCTGATTTTCCCGGCGGCGACGATCTTCCGGCGCCCTCGCCACTTTTCCTCTTAGTGCTTTGCCGACCGCGAACCCTAACGTACTTCCTTTTAGTTCTCCTTCCATTTTTGGCCGCGCAGTTTCTCCTGTCCTGCTCCACCGCTGCTGGAACCGCTTCCCCCCCAGCAGGCTTCGGCGCAATCGGTCGGAACCTGAGCATAATCCGTTGCATTACCGAGTAAGTAGTAGTAGTATTATCCGATGATTTCACGGCGCAACCCCCGCGCATCTATATATCCAAAAGCCAAAACCAATCAACTTTAAGACTTCATAAATCTCCAAATCCAAATCTGAAAAAGCCAAGATTTATTGAAATCTCGGTCGCAGCAAAAACAACAAACAAGAAGAACAAAAGTAAAAGTGGTGTATGAAGTGGTGACAGATGTTCGATGCACAAATATGTTTGAAAAAAAGGGGAGAGAGCTGACAGTTGGGGGAAGGGGGTAGGAGAATCCGCTAATAAGAGAGCGCAACGTGTGGGGGAATTGCCATAGATAAGGGGACACCTAACCATTCCTTGGGAATCATGGTGTTTTTTTTCAGTAGTAGTGAAATGGGAAGGTTCCAGAGCAGTGACACGTGTGTGCTTTAGTGTTGATAATGGTGAAAGGTACAGGTTAGCAGATTGTATCATCCTCACTCGCCATTCCTTGTAGTATGTTTCTCTACTGCCCCAAAATTAATTCACTTGTCAGTTCTCAGAGGCTAACCTAGCCTACAAATTAATATTTTCTACTAATTAGGGTTTCTAAGTTTACTTGAGAGGAAACGAGATGCTAGCTGCTTAATTAGTTGCTGGTATAATTAATTAAGCTTATGTAAATATTCAATAATCACTTATAAGATGACGGCCGACTGCTTAATGTTATAATATTACTTGTCATGTAATTAGTTTGGTGAGGTCGTCAAACTTAATTTGACTTTCAGATCTTCTTATAAGAAAATGTATATATTTTTCTTTAATTACTAGTCCAACCGCATGGCCAGCTTAATTTTTAAAATCTATATCAAATGTTGAATTATATGTAATATTGTATTCTTTTTGAAACAATATATATATGATATATACATTTCTTATGATTTATATCTGTTGCACCCGTACAAATTAAAATTATTAAGTTATAATTGATCTAGCTATAGTACTAGTATGAAGTTATCATGTGGGTTAATTAATTATGGGCAGGTCATTAAGTTATAACTCTAACGCTGCTCTAGCACTAAACAAATAATTTTAATTAGTAGATTCATATAATTATGCACTAATTGGTTAAAAGAAAATAGTAATAATAATCGAAGAAGAGTTAGTACGTAGCGTAGGTAAATAAAGAGAGAGAGAGAGCAGGTGCACGAGCTGGGAATGCGAGTGAGGTGGAAGGTGTAATGGGGTGAGAGGGTATTGTTATACGTGGAAGGTTTTGTTAGGTCATGAGTGATGATGTTGGGTAGGGATCCAGACTTTGCCCATTTGTTGTGGTTGGAAGCATTTCATTGATTCATTTCCCCTCCAATTTATTTCTTTACTTAATTAATTACCCCAACCCCACACATATATAAATTTGGACCAATCCTGCCCCTTCATTAATTAATTTAATATCATGTCAACATTAATTCATCTGACATATATGTTGTTACCAGATTATTTAATATTTCATCCATTTTCATATATATATATGTATATATATGTGGACGAAAACACGATGTATCTATATATATCCCATGCTAAAATTGCCTTTTCAGTTGCACAATACTTGAAGGCATCACAAATTTCACATCATATATATTTTTTTTATTATTTAATTGTACCCTCATATGTTGTATTTTTTTTTCGGTAATTTGTAATATTTTCATTAAATTTTGTAGTGAATGGCATGTGTATGGCATATCATAGTATATATACAATAAAACCTAAGAATAACTCGCTTCCTTATATTAAAGGAATAATTACCCTCCCTCCCTTAAGGTTTGGTGTTACACGTAAATTTTTTGTGGTTTGAAAAATTAGATTAAATATTCCTAATGTTTGTTTTGTTCTAATAACTGATCATCGATTAGTCAAAATTCATTGCATTTGCTGGTATTAGTAAAAACAAAAAGAATGAAAATTCATATTTATCACCGACTGGAATACCTTTGCATTAATACGTTAAATTGCGGTGCCAGACTTTGTAAGAGAAAAAATAACATACAAGACTAAATTATATATATATATATATATGTGTGTGTGTGTGTAATTTTAGATAGAAGGGTTGTGCCAAACTTTAGAATACCTAACATTTTGGACGAAAGAGAAGCAAAATGTCCGTATTTTCTGACATGTGAAAAGTCGTAAATGTTGATGTAATGAATTGAAGCAGCTTATTGGGTTCAATCTTGAGAAAGAAACAATAATTGCAAATAATATTCTTTGGTAATCCGCATCACAACTCCACTTTCACCACAGCACAACAACTCTTTAGTGTTTCTCTAAAATTTTCATGTGATGATGATAGATATGTGAGGGTGTGCGCCATCCCATCATATTCAATCCTTCATAATAAACACGCTCTCTCCACCAAATACCATATACCAATACAATCAGCCCCGCCGCCGTATGGAACGGCGTCGCCGCCTCCCTCAATAAATATACACACATGCACTGCTTAGGTTGCTGCATGCATGTGTAATTTAGGACATGACATCCATCCTTAATTATGTAATGAATGAATGTATAAGGTTTGGACTTAGGAAGGAGTATTTATTTAAGTGTGTTGTGATTGTGAGATCGTAGGCAATGTACGTTGTAAGTGTTGATTGGTGTATGAGGGATCTTGTGGGTCCCCTGAAAAAGCATCGTATATTAGGAAAAGACATGCTTTAATTGGGGCAGATGAAAGTTGGCCAATCAGAGATCGGACACATAGCTGTTAACATTTGATAATGTGGGACTTCCTTTTCAGATTAACGTGCCCTGCCCCTGCCCCTGCCCCTGCCCTCTTCATTATCTAAGCTGTTCGATTCCCGACACCTGCCTCCCTCTCTACAATTACATCACCTTTTCGTCTACGATTGTGTTTGTAACTTTGTATTTCCTCCTCCCACCCATTCTTTTTTTTTTTTTTTTTTTTTTTTTTTTTTTTTTTTATTAATTTCCTCTATATAAACATTAATTACACATCATGTTAATGTAGGATCGAATTATAATAATAATAAATTATAACAAACTCATATAAAATAAAATAAATATTTTTTTTTCGCTAATCCAGTAGAAAGGAGTTTAAATAAATTTCGTGCAAGCTTTTTCATTCTTTGGGTATTCAATTTTTAATACTACCTGACCTTTGTATACTGAAGCAGTGTTGGTCGAACTTATTAATTTATATTTGTTTAAAGAATCTTAGCTTCGATTAACAGAACAGAATCTCACAAATGATCCCTACAAAATTTAATTATGAAAGAAGGTTGGGGTATTTGTTGACATATTATTATATATAATTAAATATTCGGTATAACTCTAATAATATTATTCAGCTTTTCAAGTGAGAAGAATATATCATATCATGGATTGTGAATATAAACCCTTTTGTCAGATTAAAGTTCTGTTAACATTTTTGACCCAAACAAATTGCTGCGCCTGAAATGGTGTCTCTCCCATTTAAGCATAAACCCTCCATCATTCCCACTTTTTAATCATCTCTTTTCTTTTTATAATGGACATTGGAATCTAACAAACACCTCTCACAACTTAAAGCTTCAAATTCTCTGTTGTTTGGAAGTGATGCCTGGGTGGGTGCTCCTCTTACGTAAACTCCAAACATTTCCATTGTCTTTACGACCTTAACAACCCCCACCCCCCAAACGATATTCAATTGTTTAATACATGGACAATTATACCGCCCCTAAAATTTGGTGTAAATATATACGGACTCCACTTTTGAAAAATTACAGGTACTCTTAGAGTTTATTTTCGTCTAACAAATAAGTTCATGTTAGTTAAAATTTATCAAATTTGTTAATATTAACAAAAATATAACAAAAATTCATATTTATCCTTAATTAACTTATTACAAGTCAAATAAATTTTTTTTTATGACCAGACTCCCCTTATATATTTTTATTCATTAATGCATATGAGGAGATATCTTCACATTAACAAGTACAGTTTAATCAAAAAAAATTTATTTAGCCTGCGAAAAATCTATAATTTGTCAATCAAAAGCAAATATCGTTTTTCAAACATCATGGTCAGGATTTCCCATTTCTTTGGGTAGATTCTTAGGAATAAGTAGGGGAGAATTTGATTGTTTGCAAAGATGCATACCTATTGAATAAGTAGGTATATATGGTAATTCCACCATATCATCAGTCATACAATACATATAACCCAACCATAGGAACAACAGATCAAATTCAAAAAACAGAGTCACGTTACAAGTAGCCTTTACTTGTCCCGTTGATGGCACAACTCAGTTTTCATACAGAGCTCCAAAAGAATACCAACATCAGCTGCATTATCTAAAGCACTGAGCAATATCAAGCTTCTTACTTTGTTCCGTTCTCATCAGCTGAGAATCGAAGAAAAAATTTCACTAGTATGAATTCCTTATTCTTTGTGAAATAGGGAAAACAATTGGTTGCGCATTACCAAAAAAACAGTTCCAGCTGGTTTTATGCAGCGGATTATAAGCAGTACACGAGAAGATAATTATTTGTTGACTCGGACTTTGAGATGCAAAATGTGAAGAGACGTCGAGGAAAGTCTAGTTGACAACATCAAGCACCAGCTTCCGAGACTTGAGAACGGACCACCTCAAGCGCCTATAGTAACCAGCTTGAAGAAGTGCCAGTGAGAGGACAAATATCCACTTGAATCCCATCTGTTATAGTAATTCAGCAAGCTAGCATGTCAAGAGATATGGAAATAGATAATTTTATTTCAATTTGACTAGATTTGAGCAATAGCTTACCAGTTTTCTCTCTTCCATTTCAGGTTCAGCAGCCCAGGATAAAAATGACACAACATCCTTCCCCATCTAGAAGGACAAGCAGAAGATGAAAAAGGTGAGTTTGATATAATGAAGAGGTGAGTGCAGGCGTCTTAAAATGTAAAGAAGAATAACCGCTGAACTTACCTGAGCTTCAGTTGCAGGGGTACCATCTTCATACTCAACAGCACCGTCATTAAGCATTTTAGGCATGGCTATAGCGCCCCCAGGGAAGTAAGGATTATAGTGCAAACCTTCACGAATCTAAAAGAGGAAATAAGTTGCATTGTTAGCATATCCACGAAATAAAGCCAACTTCCAACCCTAAAATAAAACGACAATATTACAACATTATCAGTAATGGCAAATGAAAGTTGAATGCCTAAATGAACTTGTCTCAGGGATAAAGGAAAAATCAATTCAAAGATAATATCTTGGAAGCTTATTTTGACCAAAACAATGAAAATTTATAGGAAACGAAGACCAAGTTTTGGAAGATGCAGCTAATGATGCAAAACCATCAGCACGATGGAGCATAAAACACCTGAGGAATTCCTCAGGCCATCAGTCACATGTGCATAATGCATCAGGTTTTCTGATTGCCTGCATAGAACAATGGCACCTAACGTATTATACCAATTACGTTGCTAGTCCACTCAGCAAAATGAAGAACTTGAAATCAAATGTGGAACATTAATCAGCATTGAGCAACATAGCTGACAATCTTCTACACCAAATGAGAGGGCTGGTACAGTCACTATGACGAGCATAGAAGAAGAAGAAAAGATTAGATGCAACAGACTGGAAAGTAACAGGATGCACATGCAAGCTTCATTCTTTACATTTACTAAGTTGCTTAAAAGATTGCATCACTTTGTACGTTCTTGTAGCCCAGTAAACAGATGTTGTCCATTAGGATCACTTACTGGTTATATACAAAAAGTGTAAAGTATGGCAGTTTTTTGTCAAGTAAAATAAATGAAAGACCAGCCAGAAAAAACTCACTGAAACACCAGCAGGAGGATCACGGTATCCAGTTAGAAGTGCGAAAACATAATTTTGACCATTGTGACGAGCCTATGAAGGGAAAAGAGTGAAATTAGCTGAGACATAGATATGACTTCCAAATAAAATAAACAGGATGAAAAGCCATGACATACTTTGGTGATAAGACTTAAATCTGGAGGATAGGCCCCTCCATTTGCAAACCTAGCTGCTTGTTCATTAGCATATGGCTGAGGAAATCGATCACTCAGTTTCCCAGGACGAGTGAACATCTCGCCTTCATCATTAGGCCCATCAACTACCTCAATCTCAGCTGCCATAGCCTTAGTTTCCTCCTCTGTATATGCGACACCTACCAAGTCACGGTATGAAATTAAGGACATGGAATGGCAGGACGCACATACTTGTTGGTAAACCTGGTGACCACGACGAATCCTGTTTGAAATGACCAGAATATGTCAAATACAACAATGGTGAAATAGTTATCCAGTTCATCCAACCTGGTGACAAGTCTTACATAAACAGAGCGGATTATAGATCTAAAGGGGATCTTGAGTTGAATAAAGAACATATTTTTCAAAAGAAGTAGATAAACTAATAAAGAACTCACGAAGCATGGTCATATGAACTTAGAATGCCCTCGTGAGGCCAAGGATAGTTAGGGACGTCCAAACCATGTTCGGCTTCATCACAGTATGAGATTGTTGCAAAGCTTAACAGCCCTGATACACCTGCTCCAAGGACGGCCAATGCCCTCAAGGACTTTGTGGTGGTAGATCCAACTCCTTCCTGCTGTTTCTTGGAAATAAGAGATGACAAGGCTGGAGAAGACTGAGAGGAAAAAACGAAGTAGTCATTTCTCTTCTCACCAGAAAAAGGATGAGAGAGAGAGAGAGAGGGGGGGAGAAACTAAGTTCATTTGACAATCATGCAAACTGATCATGATGACGTGTAGCTTTAGTCCATAAAACGAAAATCTGGATTCTTTGTCATTCATTCATCAGGTCAGAAAGACAAATCTTAACTTTTACTCATAGAGTATAACAACATATCATCATAACATCCAGCTGAAGAATAGATTCACACTTACATGCAACAGTGTAGATAGAGATTGCATTCCCATACAGTAAATTTTAAAATAATCAAAGTTTCATATGTTTTGATTCTATTGCTGCGACAAGATGCAGGCATTTAGCGTAAGTCCGCGCAATATTAAAGGAACAGAAGAAAATAGCAGACTTCATAGGAAAAGAAAATCCACAGTAGAATTGTTACACTGGTTCGTGACTGAAGTCTCTCTCTCAGCAACCGGTGAATTACTCTACCTCCAAACATCTTTAATTAGTACTCTGTTTATTCTGAAACAAGAAGAAAGAGCAGATAATAAATATATGATGAACAAAACTCAACAGAATAGATACACAATGGAAAATTAGCACATTTGCTGCCTTAAACCCATGAAAGAGATGGAGATGCGCGTGTTAAACATATCATTCACATTTCTTTGATTTTTATTCTCAGTAATACAGTTAAAATTTCGGAAATTCAGTAGGCCTATATTTGCTAATAAAATATTGAAGCCTCTGCCTTTCATAACTCACTTGTTCGATATACAATAAAACGTATGTGGAACAATTGTATCACTTCCTCTCTTTTCTGCTCTACAAGCAGAAACTGGATATAAGTATTACAAATACAGCTTTCCAGCGCTTTTGGATTGGGATAAGCATTTGATGATATAAATCAACTGAACAATCTTGCTGTCTAGTAAATTATGCTGCGAAAATCTTGTTCTAGATTGAATGCAGCTATTTTGATATCAAATTCTTGACTCCCAACCTTGAAGGAGGTCAACGATGGTGGCCGCTGAACTCATCTAATTCTAATCCTTGGTAATTCCAACCCTAAATATAATGCCTTTAGTCTCAGCTACAGCAATTCTCATTTTAGCAAGAGCGAGTCTCCCTATCTAATCTGAGAGCTTAGCTGTAACTTGGCTTCTTCCTCAAAGAATGTCCAAGCACTTTCTTCTTTCAAGATAACAGAAAGAAAACACTACTTTTCTATTGACTGAGACTCTCTGGATCTATTCTGACAACTGTTGCATTTGAAATAGAGACTATCTATTATTTACATATACGAGGTCTATGTCAAAAATACTAATAACTCTTCAGTAACAGATATTGAAGGGTGTCTCCGGCCTCTTATCTAAGGACACCCATTCCCAATCTACAGCAACAATTAATCTGTTCTGTAGGCCAAAGGGCATTCAGCACAAACCAAAATGCTGCACAAGAAGGCAGTCTTTGCATAAACCTATCTCAATGTAATTCCATCTATCAAGAGAAAGACATATTACACCAGCAGCCTACCATGTCACACAGATATCATAACATTCCATAAGATCTATTTTGTGTCAGCTAAGGGCAGTCTTGCAGATGTTAATCTACTCTCCAACACAGCCTGAGAGTGAGACCCGGGGCAAAACAGAAATCCTAAAAAATCATACCGCCACATACCACTCAACAACCGCAATCAACATTCGCGCACTCGGAAACACAAAAATCAGACAGACACACATCATTTGCAGCTCGAATTTAGACATTTACAAGATAGTCAATCGAAAACAATACCACAGAATCTGCAGAACACAGTCATAACTTTACATCAAACGAATACATATGAAGAAGATACGTACATAGAACCCTATGAAAAGCAAAGATCGACAGGACACAGAGAGAAAAAACTAAAAATCACCTGAAAATAAGGAAAAGCTGATCGGGGGGCGGGCGTTGGGAAGATCCGAGAAAGGAAGAAGGAGACCAGTCTTCGAGATTTACAGATGCTTCGGAATGGTAAAGTTGAAGAGGTTTTTTTGCGCTGGACTAAAAGGGATGGGCCTTCTGTGGGCTCAGATCAGCCCAAATAGAATTAATGGGCCTACGCATTTAGACATCTGAGTCCACTAAGGAATTAGGCCTTCGCATCTGGACATAATGAGTCTACTAAGAAATTGGGCCCAACATTCGGACAGCTTGAGTCCGATTGGGAAGTGGGCCTCTATATTTATTTGGTATATAAATGCGTTTATTTATTTGTCCTTGCTGTGGTGGATGCGGAAATTATATATATTAAATAAATAATATTATAAGACCCAAAAAAGAAAAAAAGAGGGAAGAAAAACAGAAACCAACTGAAACCATTGGCGCCGGAGATTTTCGTTATGCTATAATTTACTTTCTTGGCTCCTCGATCTCCTCATCGTCTTCCCATATAAATTTCTACTCCGCGTTAACAGATGGGTCGTCAATGGTATTCTAGATTGCAAGAAAATGTTGAGATCTACAGGAAAACACAGTTTCACAAAATCCACCGTCATTTTTTCGCTCGTTTGCTTACTTGGTATCGCTCTGACGGTTGATATTTTCTGGGCATCTCGTTCTTCTTCTTCCTCGGTGTATTCATCGATTGCATCGAACGTTGCTCGGGAGAAGAGCCGCATTGTTGTGGTTCCAAAAGCCGCAGAGGACACTCACTCAGAAGAGGTCGGTTCTTCAACTGTTAATCCTTTATGTTTTATGTATTGAAAACGTGATAGAAAATCTCGAGAGAGGCTTATTGGTTCTGTTTGAATTGCTGCATTTGTTCAGCAACGTTATTGTAGCTTGTTTGAGTATTTGAATAAGTGAACGAATCTTGCGTGGTTCCTTTTTCAGCCCTAGATATGAAGCAAAAATCTTTTTTCCATTTACATTGTGGTTTGATATGTGGGAAGAAGTTCACTGATACATGATGTTTGATAATTGCAGAGAGTAGATGATAAAGCACAAACGACTCGTGTCCCTGAACGGCTATTATCAGCTACATTTGCTGATATACCTGCTCCGGAATTAGAATGGGAGCAGATGCCGAGCGCACCTGTTCCGCGATTGGATGGTTCCGCGGTGCAGATCAAGGATCTCTTATACGTGTTTTCGGGATACGGAACCCTTGATTATGTAAGCATTCTTGATTATTCATATATGCAAGTTTGAATAGCTAAGTCTGGAATGGAATGTGAATTGGCAACTCAGAATCAATTTTTTTTTTCTTGTAGGTGCATTCACATGTTGATATCTACAACTTCACGGATAATACCTGGAGTGGTAGATTAGAAGCCCCAAAAGATATGGCAAATTCACATTTGGGAGTGGCAACCGATGGAAGATATGTATTCATTGTGGCCGGGCAGTCTGGTCCTCAGTGCAGGACTCCTCCTACATCTAATACATTTGTGCTCGACACAGAGACGAATACGTGGGAGCGGTTTGCACCACTACCAGCTCCTAGGTATGTTCCCTACTTCTTAAATTACTGTGATCTTCTCTTCAGAATATATCGGAAAACATCATTTGAAAATGCAGCGGGACTTCTATTCTGTGTAAAAATATTGGATTTTTTTATGTAAGATTGAGGATCTTTATTTTATGACATACTTGGGCAATATAAGAGTAATAGCAACTTGAGGGCTTGAAGGCTTAAAGCCTAACAACTATTTCAGGTATGCTCCGGCAACTCAGATTTGGAAAGGAAGACTCCATGTAATGGGTGGGAGCAAAGAGAATAGACATACACCAGGGACAGATCACTGGAGTATTGCGGTGAAGGATGGTAAAGCAATCGAGAAGGAATGGCGAAACGAAACACCTATACCCCGAGGGGGACCGCACAGGTACATGGGTTCCGTTTTCTCCATTCAATCTTCAATTCAGGAATAATCTCTAATTATTGGGAGTCTTGCATTATAGAAAATTATGTGCTATATTCACTAGATTTATGGCAATAGGCAAAAGCTGTAAGTTGATGATACTCTTCTTCAGATGGCCATGATTCCTACATAGTATTTTACTGTTCTTTGCCCTCAAGCTTCTTAGGTTGATGCTCTTTTTTATTCAGAATTAGAAAGCACCCACCCCCTCATTTTCCACTGTTCCCACCATAAGGAAGGAAGCAAATAACATAGACTATGAACTTTATGAGGCAGTCAGCCAGTGAATCTATAAAGTCCCATTTCTTTCTGCATAGTCATTTCGTGGGTTAGAAAACTGAAAATCACTTATTCTTGTATGGAAATTATTGATTGTAAAATATCTGACTCATCAGTCAGGCCAATTTAAACTGTTATCATTCAAATAGGGCTTGTGTTGCTGTCGGTGACAAGCTTTACGTTATTGGCGGTCAAGAGGGTGATTTTATGCCAAAACCAGGGTCGCCCAATTACAAGTGCTCGCGGAGGCATGAGGTGCACGCCTTGATTATTAGCCATAAAGTTGTTGTGTATTTTTCCCTGGAAGTCTTTGTTCTAACTTATTTTCATGTTGCTTCAGGTGGTTTATGGGGATGTTTATATGCTTGATGGTGAAATGAAGTGGAGCGTTTTGGCCCCCATGCCCAAACCCAACTCCCATATTGAATGTTCTTGGTTTGTCTGGAACAACTCCATTATTATTTTGGGAGGCACCACTGAGAAGCACCCTGTGAATAAAGGATGATTTTGGTGGGGGAGGTCTTCCGATTTCATTTGGACACAAAGGTAATCTTTCCTTGATCACATGTTCTGATTCTTCAATATCAGTTATATTGTTCTGAATACGTATCTTACTTTTTGATCAAAAAAAAAAAAAAAAAGAATATGTATCTTACTTTATGTTTCTGTCGAGTTTACAGCAATGGTCCGTTATCGGAAGGCTACCGTACCGTGTAAAAACCACATTGGCGGCTTTCTGGGATGGGTGGATGTATTTCACATCTGGACAGAGAGACAGAGGGCCTGATAATCCACAACCTAAGAAAGTTGTGGGTGAAATGTGGAGAACCAAGCTAAAGTTGTGATATAATCTCTTCTTGCCCGCTTTCATTGTACCCTATCACAGGTTTTTTTTCCAATTTTGTGTATTGTGTCAAAGCAAAAGTGAAATGAGATGGATCTTAGTGTATGAGTTTTCTGATCTTCTGTAGCACATGTAATTATGTGTGTGGTTACACTGAATTGAAAATGTACAGGAGCATATTGTTTTCTTAGTAATTAAAGCTTCAGCATTTATATGAGGAACGTTAAGTTGCAACTTGCAAGCTAATCAAAATTCTGTTCGCTTAATTTCATGAAGAAAAACTTGTACACTTTACTTGACAATTAATGAGGATAAGTGACAATTCCATGGGTCGCCAAGTTGTTAACCAACAAAATATACACGTTTGGCCTGATGCCACAGATGAGGGAATAAGGACATCCTTCTTGCAACAAAATGATAGGCACAATTGGTATACAGAAGGTGAAAGAGTTGGGAAATAATCTAAAACTAGGGATGGAACTGGTATACACAAATGCACATAAAAATGCAATGGTAAAATTTCCTAGTTCGTGAGATAAGGCGGCTTGATGGAGGCAAGGAGCAGCTTACAATATTCATCTCTTGAACATGAGATCCACCTGAAAATAGGACGAAAGTAGGAACTAATAAATGGCTTGACCTGACTAAAACCAGAATAAGATTGATAAGATGGTCAAATAACCAACCATAAATCATCCTGATTTAGTCCTTTAAGTTAGTGGCAACTATATATAAAATTTTAAAATTTGTTCTTCCAGAACAATTTGTAAGCAAACCACACAATTATAGGAGGCGTATATAAAAGTCAGATTAGAGTGAATAAAATATCAGTACATGACTACTTTTTTCACTCGTTTCACTCAAGCTGCAGTGTACTTGGAAGGTATTTAATATCTGAAACAATTTCAGTCTCATGATTTCGCATGCAAATTGGATTAGATGAACGAAAACGGAATATGCCATGTTTCAAGAAGTGGATGTTGATGCAAGAAACTATCTTAAAATTGGAGAGCAGAGTGGTTCTTTCGAAGGCTAATGAAACCAAAATTGATCTTTTCTTAGGTGAATCAGAAGTTAATGGTGTACAAGTGTCACAAGAAATTTATGAGATTTGAACCACATTGTAATGTTGTATTTGCAGAAAAGCAATGAAAAAGTCAATGATAGCATGTCCAACATTACCCTCATCAATCTGTGTCCACCTGTTCCATATCGCAAATCCATGCTCAGCAAGGTAAAAGGATCATATGGAGATTCAAGAATCTGCAAAATGATCGTCTCACTTAAATCAATAATGATTAACACAAAAAGGAGATGCGGACAGATAGATAGACCAATCATATTTACTAGATACCTGAACACACTAGATTTTAAACTTTATTATTTCTATTTAATTATATGAAAGAGAAGAAAATACAATAAACAACTGATCATAACTGATATTTTCTTAAATAATTTATATCAGTTTTCCTTGTGCATGAATAGAATATTTTTATAGAAAAATTTAAAGAGATGATTATTTTGTATGAAAAAATAAGTTCGAGGGTAGTTTAGTCAATTTACATTTTGTCAACCAAAGGTAGTTACTCTAACCTCCTCAAATTTATAGTATATATAAGTATATTTTGATATATATATATATATATATATATATATATTATATATGAGAGAGAGAGAGATAGATAGATAGATAGATAGATAGATAGATAGATAGATAGAGAGAGAGAGAGAAAGAGAGAGAGAGAGAGAGAGAGAGAGAGAGAGAGAGAGAGAGAGAGAGAGAGACCATTTCAGAATTGGGGCATAAGGAGCAGGACATGGCAATAGAGAGTGATCAGGTAACTGGTTTATCAGGTCTACTGTTGCCTGCAGGCATGCTTTCAATATTCTCTTCTCCGACCTGACAAGTTGTGTTGCCACTCGTTTTTTTGGATTCAAGTTATGATCTGCAAGCTACAAGCGAAATATGTCAACTGGAGCAGAAAAGAAATCAAGTTAATTGATGTTCCAGGAAAGTTACCAAAGTCTCATCTTCACTAAGGGTAGTTGGATAACCAGCAAGTCTTTCCACAAAATACTCGGCGAGTTGGTCCAGAACAGCACGTTCCATGCAGGAACTTACCTATACATCAGCAAAAGTCCCCAAGTAAAACAAATACCCATTCCTATGCAATAAACCGGCATAATAAAACCCACATCTTCTGCTCTTCATGCAACCAGACGAAAGCTAAAGCGCAGAGCATATGCCTTTTTGGCGTTCATCTTATAAAGCAAAGATGTAAAAAAATAGAAAATGTTAGACTCACTGCCTACATCTGTATCTTATTGTGTATACCACCATAATTACATTCTGCCGCTCTCTGATCAATACCAAACAAGATAATATTCAAAACAATGAAGTATACCAATATGAGCTTACCGGACATATTGGGCCTTGAGAAGATAGAACAGATTGCATCTCGGAAGGATCAGAAACATATCCCAATCGCAGATAAGGAAGCATGTCCATCACAGCCTCTCTTTCCTTTCCCACAGAAACCTGTCCGAGGGTGTATAATGTAACTTGCAGAAAAGGTTATCAAGGCTATATATATTGGAAGATTTATACCTGAAAAGCTTGTACTGATAACTTTCCGTTTCTTTGAGCAGCCAACCGTTTGTCCTGATACTGAGGGTCCTCGGTATTCAAAGAAGCCTAAATGACAGAAGAAAGGTGATTACCAAATATAAAACAAATGCAGGTTCAGATGAATAGACATGGAATTTTACCTCCACAACCATGCGATCATAAGAATTATCTTCATCCACAAAACCGTAGTTTATGAGTAATTTCGAATTAGGCTGTGGCCCACACCTAGAAAGAAACAAAAAGAATCTCTCAATTAAGACAAGAACTCGAAATATACGAATAGGCTAAAACAGGGAAGGAGCCACCTCCCCAACCCCAAATCGACATGTTATTTTTATGCCCATGTGTGCGTGTGTGTGTGTGTGTGTGAGAGAGAGAGAGAGAGAGAGTAAAGACCAGACAACAATAGGTTCCCCAGCTTTATAGGGACGATCAACAACAAGTTGCACTGCCCCATCAACAGCAGTTAACATGGCTTTGCAGTTGCTTCTATAGGACAATAATGGAGGTCCTAGGGGAACCAATGCAAATCTCCTGGCCAAACTGACTTTCTGTGTTGAAAAGGAATAAGAGTTAATTGTACCTTCTGTGAAAGTGTTAGCTAACATTATATGATTGACTCATTGAAATTTGTTCTATTTTGCAAATTTTCAAAGATACCACAGATAGACCCTTGTTCTAGCATAAAGCAAACCTGCAAATGCACCACACAGGATTGTACAGCAACAAAAGCTTGTTTGAAAATCTCATAAGAAAAAGCCTCCGTGGGGATATCATATGGATATTGCTGAAAAATGTCAACAGATCCAAGATTAGAAAGAGAATTGAATATTTCAAGGAAAAAAAACAAAAGAGACTTTCAACCCAAGAAATTAAGACTAGATAATTGTCAAAAATGAAAACAACTTACCTGAAACAATGATCCAGCCATGAACCAGATAGTGTCAAGCTCATTGTACTCTCGTTTGATCCCTTCAGCCCTCTCCAGAACTTCAGCCTGAATCATCACAATATGCAAATTAAGAACTTTGTGTCCAGAAACATAATTTATGGTAACTGTACAGAAATTAAGCATTGTATGTACTCAATCTTAACTTCAGGCAGGGGTGGAATATCAGATACCTTTGTAGGGCTTCCTGTCAGGTAATCTAGTTCAGCCTCCGACCATAAAAGTGGCGATTCCACAGCTAACTGCCCCCTACCTCGCTGACGATCAAGTTCTCTAATATACGGATACCAGAAAGACTTTTTACCTTGTTTCTTCTCATACATTAGGTATAGTGCCAAGCAGGCCAATTCTGACAATTTGTTTGTGGTTAAAAGTTCCGCTGCATCATACGAAACAATCTCATAGGTCAGCAATCAAATTAATAAGTAGCTGGATGAACAAATAAGAAAGAGAAATGACAACGGAAAATGAGAAAAGAGAAAAGAAAAAAAATGAAACACCCATCTAGTCCAATATTTCAGAAGGGAAGGGTGAGAATGACATCTAAAAGCAAGAGTGATGAGGACCCAATGCAAGATTTCCTCGAAGCTTACAGTTCATACATAACTCTGAAAGATATTCAGCAGATTCTAATCAAGATACAACCAAGGTATATACCATTTGTGGCACAAAAGTGGAGAAGCACACAACACATAAGGCCATAAAACTATTTCCTCGCCCATATTAGTCAATCAGTTATATTAGATGGGAGCCAGATACAATTATCAACTTTACAGTAGTAAAAAACATAGTCCAGCATTTGGTGAGCACCTTACCAATGGTCTCATTTCCCAAAACTCTCTCTAGCGTCACCACCAATGAGTTGGGGACAGAAAATGCTACATCACCTACCTGATATAGATAACACACATCAATTCCCAAAACTTAGTATGCTGCGTAAAGCTCTATATCATACTTTATCTCTGGAACAAAAGAAGTACCCATTTGAGATATTTGTTGCAAGTCGCTTAGCATGTTAGCTCTCATACTTCTTCAATATGTATCACTACAACCAGTTCCTTTTGTTTTCTTGATACGAAACAATGATTCACTAAACCCAAGGTCTAACATAGAATGCGTTCCTTAAATAATTGAAATAGCTATAATAAGTTGATGCGGAGAATTTACCTGAAGATCTTCACTGGCAGCAACATAATGAATAGGCCGATGCTTCGAATCATGAGAAGGCCTTTCTCTCAGCATTACCTTGCAAGGCGGAAGTCCGTTTCTATGCATCCAAGACTTCAAGTCCCCGTGCTCCTCTTCCTTTTTGCTAGTGATTTCGCTCGATTTCACTATTGTCTCGGAATTCGAAGCCGCGCACATATTTCTACATTTTCCGATACTTCTAGGCTTTTTGCAGAAAGAGACCGAAATTGCAACGCGAGAACGAGGCACCAGCCCCGGAAGGCGAAATGGAGACGAAATGCATCGCGTATTATGCAGCAAGTCCATGGAGGATGACTTTTTCCAATCGATTAATGCATGTAGTTTGATCAATTGTTAAAGTTATGGAGGTTGAAGGAGATTGAGATTAGGGTTTTAGAGCGGCGATGAAGAATCTTCTGGTATTTGATAGATGGAGCTCACTTGAGAGCTAAAGATATTTTTATTCGCTTTGTGATATGAATTTGGATTGACCTACAGACAGTGAAAGAGGAGAGAGAGAGAGAGAGAGAGAGACTCGGGGTGGGGTTGCGGTTGGGGGTGAATGGAGGGAAGCAAAAATCTGACCCGAAACCCCAAACCCGGATTCAGTTGCCTTTTTCTCTGTTGGGTGGGCAAATCACATAAAACTCGTTTCGGTATGCAATTTAATTGATGTACTGTTTAATTTGTATTAATGTTATAATTAACAAATCAATTTTGTCATTAACGTCAAATTAATACACTCCTAATAAACTATAACTGAACAAAAAAGTCATCACACAACATCCATTTTGTCGGAAAGGAAAGGGAAATTTTTATGAGCTAAAATCTCATCTTCTCCAATCATTGTTCACTTTCTAAATTAATACTAACTATAGTTTCCATAGAACACATTCATTTGCATGATTGGCACAATTTACCAAAGTTTTCCCTCATTCTCAGTATGGCATTTTCAAATTTAGCGGCAGCTTTCCTTTTAGTTATTAGATTTTGAATTTCGTAGCCGTTGGAAGATTTCATACAAATAGTGGCCTAAATTCAGAAGAATCTCTCATTAGATTTATCTTCTCAAGCAAAATATTTAGGACATAGATTCTGAGTAAGAAGATTTTGATATATTAAGTTTGAATGAATTCCGGGCGATGCGCAGCATGCAAGCATTTGAGGAGGAGATGCCCTTCAGATTGCGTTTTCTCTCCTTACTTCCCTGCCAACAACCCTCGAAGATTTGCTTATGTTCACAAAATCTATGGGGCTAGCAATGTTGGAAAGATCCTCCTGGTAATTCTAACATATGATTTTACTCTAATAAATGTACTATGATTTTCTTCTTTATGATCAAGAAAGTCTGGCGATTTTGCCTTGGTTTTAATTTGGTTTATTGCTAAAATAGGATTTGCCGGTGAATCGTAGGGCCGAAGCAGCTGATTCTTTGTACTATGAGGCTTATTGCAGAATAAAAGATCCCGTCTACGGTTGTGTGGGGTTGATTACTATTTTGCATCAACAGATACATAATGCACAATGCCAACTTGCTAGAATTCAAGCGGAGATTGGTGCTCTTAGTACGCAGTCGCAGAGTGAAGTTCAGCAGTTTCAACAAGTTGAAAATGTCGGTCCCAGTTTCTTGCCGGACCAAAATGGTGTTCCCAATTCAACCTCATTTTATGATCTCTCCACTTGGTTTGATTAGGATTTCTCAGTTGTATTTAGGTTAATTCTTTTGATTTTTTCCATTCTATTGTTTATTGGTCGACCTCTTGGGAGAGATCTAATTTAGTTCCCATGAGAAGAAGAATTGTTTATTTCAGATTGTGTAGATATGAAAGAAACTGGAAATGCTCAAAAAAAATGTTTTGTAATAAAACATGTACTTCATTTTGCTGTTTCTAAACTTTCTATCCTACGACTGTGTTTGATAATGTAATCGAACATTCAAGGAAACACCAAACAGTAGCTTAACAGTGTCAATCCAGGACTTGGTCACACAAGCATTTTGAATGAAGTCATTACACGAAACACCACCAAAAATTGCTAAAGATGGGCATAACTACTGGCTAGTTGACATACAAAACAAAAGAATACAATCCAAACTTTGTCAGGGTAGAATAAAGAATCAGCTAGTTGACTTTTGTGCTTCTGTCTTTACACAGCATATGCCACTCCTGCAGCACGGCAACTTGAAGAGCACGATGTTCAACCTCCTCCGCTGTTAATTTGAACAGCGTGGAAGGTCCCTTGCTTTTACCATCTCCCTCTTCTTTTTCTTCATTCAGCGTATCCTTTTCATCCTCATCCTGCTCCTCTTCCTTCTCTTCCTCATCGTCAGATTTGGGGGTCTTTGGACGAGGTCGTGCTGCCTTTAGCAACGCTATCCTTTCCATTGAGGTTCTCAGCCTCTCTGCAGCAGCTGCTTTGACTTCATCTTCAGGCATGTACTCAATGGTGCCATCAGTAAGGTCGTCCATCCAGCCCTGTAGATCTGAACCAATCTCCTTCGTAATGGATGCATCTGAAGCTCGAACAACAAATTTGCAAATCATTGTAGTGGTTTCGTCGCCAAGGTCCACATTTCTGCTCACTTCACTGGCACCAAAAATCATCATGCCCACAAAGCCTCCATACCAAGTTTTAGCAGCATAGCACAACTGTTTATCGACCAATCGTATCAGAAGACAGTAGTGCAAAAAGTACAAAAAGCACAATGAGAAAGAAATGCTCATGGGGACATTATTGTTTTTCATGTAGCTTATATAACAATAAGAAGAATATTTCATGGTCTAAACAAAGAAAGTGTTCATACTCCAACCTACATTTCTTGCAAGATCTTTAACAGCATTCTCTTCTGTTTGTTGTGTGCCCAATATATAGGTCTCTGGGCACACGCACACTATTTGTTTGAAGAGAGTCTCCAGGTGAGCCTAAGAGCTTACCTATAGATTAATTTTTTTTTTTTTTTGATGATTTACTTATATATTAATTACATGCACTCTTGCTTCCTATTTATGAAAATACTATGATTAATTTACAGAAAGCAAATATCAGAAATCTGAGTAATTGAAGAAGTGCTTAAAACAAATGACATCTAAGAAGACAGGGAAGAAACGGGTTTTCTACCTAAATCAGGTACCATGAGTATAGTACTGAGTGGTAATAAAAGTAACACCAACCTGAAATCCAGCAACTGTCCGGATAATATGCGAGCAGACTTTATGGAAAGGCTTAGAAGACAGAGATTTCAAGCCACTAAGGAAAGGAGACTCCCCATACTGCTGTGCTGCTGTAGCCTTAAAACCACTTCCTTCATATGTGTATGTACCAGTACACTCCACCACAGCAGGTAAACTAGGCCACAGACGGAAATATTCAACTGGAGAGATTTTATGAGGCAAAAGAAGTTCAGTAAGGGGAATTTTGTATGGCTGGCATCTTAAAATCACCGGCTCTCCCATTTCATGCCTTGAACCTTTTTTTTGTCTAATAATTTGTGGATCTTCTTCAGGATAACCCCCTTCATAATCTGCCGGAACACCACTACCATAAAATGGATAGTACAGGACTTGGACCCAGAGGGCACATCGCTCAAAATGTGAAACACCAACAGTCACACTGCATAATACTGGTTCCTGTAGATATGCAAATCGAGACGTTTAAATTGTGGTAAGTACAGACTAGAGGTAAAAGAGAAAATATTGGTCCAATTTAATATATGAAAACTCTTATTCATGAACTTCAGCAAACAGATGCTTTTATTTGGCAGACTGTTTTCAGCTACATGAAATAGTTCAGAACCTGAACCAACATTGTAGTATGATTCAGTATGGATGACAGTGCCACATGAATTTTTATACCACCACAAACATCATCAGCTTTACAGGTAACAGCCCAAATTTGATGATCAAGCTTCCTCTTCTGTTTTCACCTCTCACAGTCCATCTTACTTTCAACCTGCTCCCTCATGGAGGAGCCTTTCCAATTTTGAAAATGACCTAGCATATATCAGACGTTCTCCCAGTAGATTGGCTTTAGTTTAAAACTCCCAGTTAGCACTAGAAATGTTACAATCTTTTACTTATCCTCTAAAACATGCAAAAGTTTTGCAGGTTAGTGTGAGAAGTCTGTATGTTAAATAACATGAAAAATAACATTAGACTTTTACACCACCAACCAGTGTTTTTGACAAATGCGAGGAAGAAAAAGCTTCATCATATCCAACTTAAGATTTAGAGGGTGTTTGGCTAAGCTTTTTTAAAACATCTTATAAGCTCCTACATCTTATAAGATGTTTTAAGAGCTTATAAGATGTTGGAGCTTATTTTGAAAATAAGCTCTTGAAGTGTTTGGATAATATAAGATGTTAAAACTTATAAGATGTTTTCATATCTTATAAGATGTTAGGGTGTTTGGCATAATAAGGTCTTTTTATTGGTAAAATAACCAAAACGGACATGATACTATTAGAATCAAATAAATTATTATTTTTGTTAACATATTTTGTATTTGAATATTTTTAAAATACTTTCATAAATAGTATACATTTGTTTAACTCTAAATAAAAATTAATAGATTTTTTTTCAAAAACAAAGTTGACAAATTATTATCTTTAAATTTTTGCATCGAAATAATATTAACATTCATGCTAATCGAATATTAACATAGATATATAATTGATATATTTTTTGTTAATTTCAATGACTACTTTTAACCATATTATAACATATAATATCAGTAGCATGTTTTTCATAATTATAATAATTAAAAATTAATATTAATTACGTAATTAATGTCATAATTATATAAATATGAGAAGAAGGATGATATTATATATATATATATATATAGAGAGAGAGAGAGAGAAAAGAGGAGAAGGGGGAGGGAGGCAACATGTAGAGAGAGAGAGAGGGGGGGGGGGGATTTTTTGTTGTTAAAAATATATTTGATATGTTAAGGGTAAAATTGAAATATAACAAATCAATAAGGTTATTTTTGTCTTATCAATTATTAATTGCATAGAGCTTATAAGATCTTATAAAAAAAGTTAGGAAAGTTTAACTCTTTTAAAAAGATCTTATAAGATCCAAAACATCTTATTTTGAGATCTTATAAGCTCTTTCAAAAAAAATTTGCCAAACGGTTTTTTAGAACTTATAAGCTCTCAAACATCTTATAAGATGTTTTGAGGAGCTTATAAGCTTAGCCAAACACCCTCTTAGTAAGAAAACAAACCTCATCAACATCAGTTCCCTGGAAGGATTAAACTATATTAAGTTAAAAACGACATGATGAAAGAAGGAAACATATCCAACTTAACCTGTGAATGAAGATCCCGCAGCTGTCGCACAGCTTGAGGTGAACCATCCATGAAGTACAAACCACCAGACAGTCCAACTCGAATGTCCACACGATTCAGTTCAATCTCAGTAAGATTCAGAACCTGAAATTATTTCAATTATCAGTTTGGCTTATTAGTTCAATTATTATATTTGCGGCTTTAAGGAATGAGAGAAGAAGGAATTGGGTTGGGCAGAACTCAAATTTCCACAGATAGGCAAACCAAGTCAAAAAACAGGAAGATAATCCAAGCTCAGCTCATTTAACTACAAGGCCAATAATTATGGTCAAGTCAACTTTATGTCATTCAGAGGAACCTATCTATTTATATGCCAAATAGAAGCTGCCAAGAAATTGATAAGTTCACTTGTAGCCTACTTAGAACAACAGAAGTAGCTAACAACAGGCAGTCTGACCTTCAAATGCAGAGTAATCCTTCCATCATTTGGATCTGTTAAGTGATATCCTTCAACATAGCAAGGATCACCGCTGCCACTCAAGGTGAATGCATTCGGGGGAACCTTAATCAAATTTGAGTCAACCCCTTTAGTCAACAACTGAGTTAACTCATTGGGGTCCGGCCTCCACAGTTCTAAAACAGCTTTATGAATTAAGCCCTCTAGCTTTCGATCCTGAGCTGCAGATGCATCATAGAACTGAACAGTTAGCTTGTGGTGGCTAAACGGGTAGTCTCCTCTTGCTTCACTAACCCCAGACCACCTGAAAACAAAAATGGAAAACAAAAAGGATCAGACAACCAAATCAGAGAAACACTGTCAAAAATAATTTGTATCTACAAACTCCCTAACAATATGACCAACATTATAGATTTAGAGGGATGGAGAACAGAACACAAAAGTAAACTAGCACGCATAATATAATTTGTGATAAAACTGAGAAATTATTAACTAAAGTAATATCATGTTATCATGCATCTATATAAGCTCCCCCACCCACACACAACACACACATGTAGCAAATATATGGTGCCCTCCTGAGTATGATGGTAAAAACCATAAAATGTACATATAGAAAGGGCATAGCAGTTGATTTGCAAATCTATACTTCCTACCAGAACTCAGTTTAAATAGCCAGTGCGTTCAACTTATTTTATCAGTACATAAATGTAGAAGTATACTCACTTGTCGTCAGGATGACTAGAAACATATTTCATTCTCTGTAGTATTAAACGGCATTGGTGCCTATTGACTGAATCAGCGGAAGGATGGGTCCTAAACTCTTCAAGCTCTTTAGTCAGCAAATGTCCAGCCCTCGCATTACGTGATCCCAACCGCTGTGCGCACAGAAGAATTACTTGAACATCTTGAGGCCGATTTGTTGTACTTGCTGATGAGTCTACGTTGAACAGAACTTTGTGGATATTTGATACAATAATGTTTAATGGGTCCTCAGGGTCATCAGAAAGAAGGGGGTCCAATCCTTCCAAATCAATGTGTTCAGAAATAGCCCAGATTAGACGGGCGCAGATTCTAGGAGTGGTAACCTGCCAAATAAAAGCATTGTGTGTCACAAGATAGTCCTTTGATCCACATTGCACTAAAGCGGTACTAGTGAAGCGTTGCACTTTTCAATCAATATCTAAAGTCCGAAGTCGAATCACTATAGGAACAATTGACAGGCATTTGACATTAGCCACACAGCAGCTAGAGAAGTTTAGAGAAAATATAACACAATAAAATCTGTGAAGCAGCCAATTGGATCTTGAAGTATTAGTATGCTGATTCAGCAAGAGCTCAGAATTCTTAGACACAATATGTTCTCAGAAAGACTATATTTTGACAAAGTATTACAAACCTCACGAAGATCTTTAACAAGTTCTCTCTGCAAATTTTGCAACCTTGTTTCATTCAGTATCTGATCTTGAGATGCGCCATCCTTGACTCTTTTGACACCACCTCTGGTATCATAGATATGACAAAGCCTAACAAGCAACTTTAGGTAGCAATCAATTGCATATGTTCGACCATCACAATCCCATTTAACACATGGCCTACACACTTCCACAACTTCCAGAGCTGGTTCTGTCCAATTCAATGCACCATAACCAGTTCCATAGGCTAAGGCTCCAATCACCCTACTCTCCATACCTGAACTCTTTTGTTCAGGCAAAGGCAAGGACAACTGGAAGCAGCTCTCTACCAGCATGGCAACTAATTCTTCTCTAAATAAACTCTTACTAGTAACACTATTGAGATCATCCTTCACTCTAGCATCTTCAAAAAGTGACGCAATATCTGTTCCTGCAAGAGGTTTTTGACCTCGACGGACACTCTCCTTTGCAAAAAGATCAACACAAAGAGCAGTACGGCAGATGCATGCCAAAGCATGCATTCGATCTGATTCTGCCCTTAAGTTTCTGACCATAAGAAGCAATCTTTTGAATAGTGAAACCTACACCAATCAACAATGGCACATCAAAAACTGGTTATGGCGGCCTCAATGCCGTCCGAGATATAAGCGTAGACGTTAAACATAGGTAAACAAGATAGTTGTCAATCAAAACTTTGTCCAGGTAAAAGCATTGCTGTCTAGCAAAAGACGAAAATAAGACTGTGTCGAAGATGAAAGATACTCCAATGATGATGCCTTATGAATCTAGTGATACTTTTGAAGAAATAAATGGAGACCTCAACACTTGATGAAAGAGTTAGCTAAGATTCGTGAATCAGGCTTCACTGCCATACAGAACAATGACACAAGAACGCAGAGCAATTGTAATTCGATGTCTGCAGCCTTATTAATCTCTCTTCCACTAGCCTAAAACTTGAAAGGGAAGTTAAACTCTTAATATCATGGGGAATAGTACTGTTCCCAGCAGAGTTGATCAGGGAACATGGCCTAGTTCGTTACCTGACAAGCATATATGTTCAACTAAAAAAATTTCATATGTTTCTGTGCACACCATACAAGTGGACGGATATTCACGACTATATCAGAAACAAACAAAAGGTAATAAGAATGAAATAAGACACATCATACCTGCATGCTTAGATCAAGGAGATGCAAATTAGTTACGACAGCTCGAACTATGCTCTCTCGAGCAGAAGAATACTCCTGTCTGTCCCAAAGAGTAAGAATTGCAATAATAGATGTGGAAGCCCACTCAGGCTTCCCACCAGGAACATCAGCTAAGTACAACATATTAATCCCCACCTCAAATATTAATGCAGGATCCAATGATGATGCTAAAAATGGCGCCAAATGCGACACCACATCTGACACTCCCACAAATCTCTCTGCGCTTCCTGAATCAGATGTCGTACCAGCATTCCCACTCTTTGATGACATTGATAGCTTCTTGATCACCTCTATCGAACCAGAAGCCACTGCCTTTACTGCATAAACTAGCGGGTAAACGGTAGCTCTAAAACTCTCCACTGGGAGAATCAACGATCGTGACATTAAAGCATTTCTCTTCTTCCAAACAAAATCAACCATTGATGAAATCCAATTTGAGCGAATTGCAACAGAATTTTCAGTATCAACTAATTTATCTCCAGCGAGTCGACTCATCCTCTTTGATTCAAATTCCTGAAACAGTTTCCCAATGGATTCAAACGCGACCTTCGAAACAGCGTCGGATTTGTCAAGCATGTTTTGAGCAATCCGATTCCACCAATTTGAGACGCGGTCGAGCAAGTTAATATTGTTTTCACACAATGTCACGAGATCGTCGCGGGCGAGGATGCAGCCCAGAGTTTCGGTAATTGAAAACCGAAGATTATCACTAGTAGAATCGAAGCAAGCGGAGATTTCTTTATTGCAGTCATTTATGAGTTTTCCAAGGCGATAGGAGGGGATGGCAGCAAGGATTGAGACCGCGGCCGCGGTAACGTCGGGATCGGGGAAATCGAGATCGTTTCGGATACCAGTGCATACAGTTTCCCACAGATCGGCCGTAAGGCGAGTGGAGCGGATGAGGTCGAAGGCGAGCTTTTTGGAGACGGCAGAAGCAGGGGAGGCGACGATCTCTTCGACTGCGGATTTTGCGATAACAGAGATATCGCGTCCTGCCGCGGATTGTTGCAGTGCCTGGAGTAATGCCCCGGACTGCCGGAGTGCGTCGTTGGAGCGAAGGTCGGCTTGGATCTGAGCAAAAAGTATGTCCATTTACGTCGTTAAGGTTCAAGCCGGAAACGGGAATTCAGAACTTGAACCTGCGGCGAAGAACTTCAACTGAAATATTGGAGCTTGAGCTGGCGCCGCATACTTTTCAAGAGGTCACCGGCGAGTAGCCAATCCCAAGTGTTGATTAATCGCCGGTGAAATGGAGGCGCGGTCTGTGGTTGACGGTGGTGGAGTGGTTTTGGTACAGCTGAAGTAACAAATCGCAACTATCTCTAGACAAACTAAAATCGCTTTTCAGCAAAAAAAAAAGTGTTTGATAAGCGACTATAGCTTTTTATAGGTCCTTGTGTAATTCAAAAAATACTGAATAATCTTCCCACATAAAGTGTACTTTGTTAATTACAGTTAATAGAAACACAGAATTCTTATTTGAATTTCCACTCAAATGAAATATAATCTTCACCAATTACAATTCCACAAATTCAATTTAAAGCAGTACTGAAATTGGCTATACTAACCTCAAAATATATTCAGCACGCTTTTATTTCCCATTGTCTAAGAAAGAGGGAACAAAAATTGTGAAAAGGGATTGCTCCTCTTTGAATATCTGGCATGAAATACACTACGCTAAATATTACTCGAAAGCTAGTTTATTTTTTATTTTATATGCTAATTAATGATCTTGCTATTGTGTCAGAGGAGAAAACCACAAGCCTAGTCACACCAGGAGCGTCTTGTTTATTAAGGTAACTTTGGACAAGCATATGATCATTTGGTATCCAAAATTTCTTAATTGTTCTGCTTCACGTTGAATTTTTGAAATTACAACCACCCTTAAGCACATACAAATATTGGTCTTGTATTATTAGGTAGAATTATTACATCATTTATTATATAAAAAACTTATCAGATTACAAATTAATTAAATACAAGTTAAAAGAATGAAATGTAATTAAAAAAAGAAAAGGCCATGCAAATAGACGAATATCCCACCTATAAATAAAAATTGAACCTAACACCTCATTATAAAGTGTCAAGACATCAAAATTGCTACTCGATTAAGCACTCAAATTCGTGAATCTAGAAAACAAGAGGTGGATGTTTACCTCAGGTAAGTCCAATCTCCCCTAGCAATCAGGCAAAGCTGGGTAAGACTTCCCACCAAAGATTATTAGCATGCTTCGTATGCTGGTGTTAGCTACTTGCACCCTTCACCGAAAGGGAAAGGAGGAAGTATGTTCTTCCGAATCCCAAATTTCAATCAATCAAATGCCATTGCAAGAAAGCACGTCTATGAGTTGTGCATCAATTATTGAATTTTGAGGGAACGGTGTCAAAATCATCATATTCGTATCTCTGGCGCTCCTTTCCAGACTAAATACACAAAGTATAAAAGGAAAAAAGAAGAAGAAGAAGAAGAAGGAGGAATGTGATTTAGTTAACGTAAAACCACAAGTTAACAGAAGCAGGTGAACATCTAGACCAGTAATTGGGAAGAAGGACCTGCTCGTGATGAATGAGAAAAACCAGTATGTATTTTTTGTATGCTGCAACAGCTATAGCACTAATAGTGGGCATAGGAGCAGTTACAACCTGAAAACCATAGCAACAAGAAAGATCAAAGAAATGAACTGTTAAGTTGAGTACATAATAGTATACAAACGAAATAAGAACCCAACGTAAAATGCCAGGTATAGGTAGACAGATTAAGTAATACATACATTATGCAGAAGCTCTAAAGCTTTGGGGAACTACTTTTGCCCAATGCAAATCATACCCCTAGAGTTGTGCCAATTATCAAATTAAGTCACTTAAGAGTATGTCATCTAACATAAATACAAACAAAGTTGCTATGCAATATCTACGCACTCTAAAAACCAGAGCATTCCACTTCCAAACTAAGCAGATACCTTGAACAGTGATCATTTGGCAATCAAACTAATCATGACTGAGAATCCAAAATTCAAATATCACAGACGAATGCGGCGGTGACAGAGTTAGAATTTTTCCATGTTTGGCAGCATGAAGTTGTAACCTCTGGTTCCAAATTAGTAATATAAAAAATGAGGGAGATCGAATCTCCCTTTACACGCACTTCGAAGATGGCAGAAGGAAATCATGGTAACAACATCAAATCACGAACATTAAATAATTCTCAAGTTGGGCCATCCAGAGAGAGAGGAAAGAAAAAGAAGATGAAGAAGATTATGGGGGAGTGAATACAAAAAGACTTCTCTATAAACAGAGTTATCAAATACAATGCAAATCTGATGCAACTCCACCTGAAGTCAGCTAAAAAACAGATGAAGTCTTTTGAAGATCTGAACTAACTCACCCATAATAACAGTAGACAAAAGGTAGCGAGGCTGATGAACCTCAAATATGTCATCCTCCAAAATTGGAAAGTCCTGCCTTATAGCATTTTGACGATAAACAGAGAAGTAGAAAGTCTGGGTGTAAAGTTGTTAACTGTTCGGAGGACCTTTGAAGCTTCGCAGAGCTGTCAACATTGGAGCCACACCGCGAGTAGGGTCTTCAAGCCACATAACTTGGTAGTTGGTCCTTTAACCATTTACAAACAAATATAACTGCAACTCAAGGAACACACCAAATTTTGAAATCAGTAAGACAACAGCCAAAAGAATCAAACTCAGCATTTACCAGAGTTGGTAGGCACATTTGTCAGGCGCCAAAAGAATTTGCTCTGCAGCACAAGCATTAATAAACCTGGCTACAGAAAGCATGAGATTACTGGGCTGCTCTTTCGAGATCGAAGCAGATGTGCAGGCCTCCCTGATAAGAACATTTGCATGGATTGAGAGAGAGAGAGAGAGAGAGAGAGAGAGAGAAGGCACTATATAATATAAACAACCATATGTAAGTTACCAACATGGGAAGGAAATCTAGCAGAAAATCAAGGGGCACCCAAGTGGCATGCTGAATGTGAAAATTAAAAAGGTTCCTGTGTAAAGAGTGTTTTGGCTTTTCTTGATTGACTGAAAAGCGGTGGTTCAGGAAACGATGGATTTTTCCATCTAATGTCCTATTAGGATTACGGCGATAATTTCCTCTGCATTTTCATGTAAGATCTTCACTCATGCCATTAGCAGATGTTACAGATCCACACAAACAAAGAATCACTTACTAGGATTAACTAACCAATATAAATTTGAATACTTGGACTCGTAATACAACCTGATGAATCTTGTACTCTCAGTCTCAACTTAAACACCCATCTTTGCTAACATGATAGCTCAAAATGAGTTCCATCTTTTACAAGCTACACCCGTCAGCACGACAGTATCATCACATCAAATCATAAACTACAGAATCCAAATTTGAGACGTACTTACTGTTCACTTAGCCCATAGGAGCCACAAATGACCAATCATTGAATATTCAGATTTTCTGCTCTTTTATCAGAAGACTATGCCCAGCGACATCAAGAGATTGCAGCTGAGGTAAATCACTTATAAATAAAATCGAGTGTGATAACCAAGAACATACCGACGTATGACCATTGACCATCATGTACTGTTACCCGCAAACAGATTATCTGTGTCAAACTGTCAATAACTAATAACTCAAACTGCCGCAACCTGAACTCAGCAATTCGACGATCTAACCAATCACAATCTCCTTTTCAACAAAGAAAACTTAAACGACTGAAACAATTGGAGACAATATTTGGACTACCATTATAAATAGCACCAGCATTGAAACAAAATCCAGATAAATACAACGTAATATGCAACATCCCGCGCTTCAGCCGAGACGAACTCCACATCTAAGTAAACTGACAGACTACTTTCGCTCTCTAAGTGGTCAATTTCTGTAACACAGACGAAACAACAACACACACTCCACAAATTAACACCAACCCAACACTTTTTTCTTAAAGCAATCACCCAACCGTGAAAAGAAAAATAACAGCGGCCGCCACCATCAAACAACCTCCAAAGTTTCCAAAAACATGCGAATGCAACAGGCTAAATTCATACAGTTCTTAACAAAAACAAAAACGAAAGACAACCGACCCGCGGATTTACGTCTGGCATGTGTCCTGAGGTTATAAGACAGACGAACACTCACAGAATGTAGAGGTATCCAAGGGAATGCATCTCGGGATCGAGTTCTCTGAGGAGAGGAGCGAGGGAGAGTCGCTCGACTCGAAGCCAATTTTCTGACTGTTTCAAAACAGCTGCGAAGCTGAGTTAAATCGTCGATGTTGCTCGGCAATCCTTGTACTTGAGCCACCAGTGATTCCGCCGAGGTCACTCAGATTCATCGCTTCATGCATTTCGCCTTCTCTTCCTAGAGGATTTTCGAAGCCGGTCGAACATGAAGAGAGAGAGAGAGAGAGAAATTGTTATTCCGGGGTCCATGGCTTTCGGTTATAGAGACGATCATTGAGCAGTTGGCGGGAGAGAAAAAGCAGGAGAGCTGAATATTGGGCCTTTACCATTAACTTTCCCAATTTTTCATTATTATTGGGCTAGGCCCAAAAGAAGCAAATCAGCTTCAATATTGGGCCGATTGGCCCAATTATTGGGCCAACATCACATTTGGACTTCGTGAAGATCCATTTCCTTTGGGCCGTAAAAATACCAGAGAGCTCTATGCGCTATAAAATATGTAGTCGCCGGGAAGCTGCGGGAATCCACAGCAATGGCGGACTACCATTACGTATACAAGGATGTAGAAGGAGCCTCGACGCAGTGGGACGACATACAGAGGAAACTAGGAAATCTTCCCCCGAAGCCGCCGGCGTTCAAGCCGGCACCTTTCACGCCGGCCGAGGACGAGGATTCCAAGCCGAAAGACAAGACCTGGATCGACGAGAAAACTGAGGAAGAGCTTGAAGATCTCGAGGATGATCTCGATGACGATCGGTTCCTCGAAGACTACAGGTAGTTATTCCCTTGTAACTTCAATTCATTAAGTTGACATGTTCTCTTGATTTATGAATACATGTAGCAATTCACTTGCTGAAGAATAGAGAGGTTGAGTTTCTGATAATCATGTACTAGATTGAATTTTTTCCAAGTTGATTTGTTAAATTTACTGCCGCATTGGCGCATGTGAAAAGCACTGATTTTTGCGCTTGTTTATACCTAGAACTAGTCTATTTTGGGTCCTCAAGCCCCTCGACTACTGGCGGAGTTCCAATCGTTATTTTAAGAGATGCCTCCCCATTGAGTCAGCTAATTTAGTTGCACCCAATATTAGTTATTGAATTAGATACTTGCCTGGAATTTTCAGCAAGGTTCGATCTTTGATGAAAAGAGATCAGTCTATTATGTGGGTGGTTCTTCTATGAATTTTTTCTTTTCATTTACTTTTTTGTTATTTGTTCGGGTGATTCTGGGCGCAATAAATGGCTGGAAGAGATGTGAAATGATTTGATCTACATTAGGATTGATTTATTGTTAGATAAATAATTAATTTTACCATTAAGAGTACTGTCTTTCATTTTGATGTTTCTTTACTTTCTTGCCAACCTTAATGGCTGATCAACCGTACTTAAAACCAAAGAAACACCCTTATTCAGTGTCTGGGAGATACATTACAGAAACTATGGTGCCATCATTTGAATGAGATGATCTATGCTTATGAATGTATTTTCATTTTGATTGCAATAGGAAGAAGAGGTTAGCTGAGATGAGAGAGGCAGCCAAAATTGCAAAGTTTGGTTCAGTAATTCCAATTTCCGGATCCGATTTTGTCCGTGAAGTTTCACAGGCTCCTCACGATGTTTGGGTGGTTGTGTTACTGTACAAAGATGGGTAAATATTACTAGTTATCAAGCACAAGCATAGCTTGTGTTTTATGTTACTTATGAGGGAATATATTATCAGTTGCATCTACAGAGTTTTTGTTTATGTGTGTGCTGCTTTTGACAGATACCCAGAGTGCAGGCTGCTTTTGCAATGTTTAGAACATTTGGCTAAATTATATCCTGCAACAAAGTTCGTCAAAATTATATCTACAGAATGCATTCCCAACTACCCCGATCGCAATCTTCCCACTATTCTGGTGTACAATAGTAGTGCCGTTAAGGCAACTTATGTGGGAATGCATAGTTTTGGTCGGAGGTGTACTCCTGAAAGTATGTTGTCTCCTCCTGTGCTATTTTAGATCCAACTTGTCATTTTCTGGTTGCTGTGATTCTGAAGAAACGTAAATCAAATTGCACATTTACATTTCCAGGTGTCGCCTTAGTCCTGTGTCAGTCAGATCCTGTGCTGAACGATGGGCATGGCGGAGAGCAATCCACAGAAGCTGTTCTTAAAGGAGTCAGGAAGAACTTTGTAGAGAGGGTCATAAGAGAGCACGAAGATGATGATGATGGCTCTTCCAGTGATTGATTTCCATGTTATTTTCCTCCTTTAGGGAGATATTAAACCCTGAAGGCGCATCAATTGGGTTTTTAGGTCTATGGTGTGTTAGGCATGACAATCACATCTCTTAATCTCTTCAGTTGTTTATAAGAACTTGCTGTATTTTGTATCCATTTTCTTACTTGATTTCATTACTAGCGTGCTCACCTTTGTTTGTTTGGCCATGTATTTTACAGTAATGTTTGTTTGACTATTTAGTCACATTTCAAACACCGTTGCTAGATGCATTTATGCACAGGGTTCATCAGGTTCTAAGTTTTTTTTGTTACTTCTTTGGTCAGGTTAATTGCGCCAAGGCTACATAATCTGTGCATCTATTCCGAAAATATATTACAAGAGAGAGCTTTTCAGTTTTCAGTAGTTACTAAATAGGTACACATTTACAGGACCAAAGATTTCTATCTCCCTGAAACACACAAGTATAAATATCCCCTATATCAAAGGTTCAACTATACCATTTCTATACCCCCCCTGTAAATGCAAGATTTACACTTCTAAAACTACTTCTCTACATTCCATTTTGAGATGCCTCCTACTGTTTGGAAGTCTCCCGTACGAGGATATCGTCATACGAATTCTCCTGCTGCACATCAATGGAGCCCCGTGATTTCAGAACCTGTAAATCCATATTGGAGCATTGCAGGTGAATAAATGTCGATGCTTGGACAAAATACAGGAAAGGTGAAAAATAAATTTTCAAGTTGGAGTTGATACTTAAAGAGTAATACCAGTATGTCATAGAATAGCCTTGCGCTTTGTTTCTTTGTTTTTCCTTCCAATAACTGCGACAAGTTCAATACATCGTCGTTGTTCTGTCTCCTTTTATCCTGGAACTTCCTACTGAGGTAGTTCTCAGTCATTCTGTATCAGAAAAAAGCTAATCAAACCAGCCCTCAATATAATACATAATATCAGCCTTACCGGAAGAGTGTTTCAGACATACCTTGTTCTTGAAGAATAAGCATCTGAAATTAGAATATCACAGAGAAAAAGAAGTTAATTTGTATGCAACAAACCCTCCTTTCAAAAACAGTAATAAATAAAGTAGTCGACTCACCTTTTTCCAGGCTATCTCCGGCGTCAAGTGAATTTGAATCCTGATATAAAAGGGAAAAAAGGGTTAGCTGTAAGTAGTCAATCAAACAGAAATCAAACAAAGTAAACTTTCAATAGCAAAAAAACATAGTCAATAGAATAATCAAAACATTGATGTTACACGACAGCAATGTTCTGATCTTTCATGCAGAATCCAAAATCGGAAGACATCTCTGCAATATAGATGTCGAGAGAGAAAGAAATTTATTACCTCCCGAAGCACAGCATCCAATTCTACTCCTTCACTTGAAGATGGAAACTTCTCTGTGCTTTCAAATGAGGTGGTCTGTTCGACAATGTCGGAATCAGCAACTGCACTGGGCTCATGTGACCTCAATGAGTTCAAATGAGTTACAGGTGTCCCAGGAGCAATTGCAATTGGTTCTGGGGACATCTGTGCAACAGGAGATCTGACGTCTGAAATTTGCTGATGAACCTCGTGTGTAACAGGAGATTTGACATCATCTTGACCAGCAGATAAGTCCACAGGTTTAATTGTTGCCGTACAACTCGTTTTGCATTCAAGAGAACCAAAATCTATTGATATACCTGGTGTAGGCCATATTTAAGAAGGTGGTGAATCATCTTGCTGCAAAAAGAACTCAAAATGACAGTGGGTACAAACCAGAAATCAGTGGCTCAAAGAAACTCTGAGGGCAATGGCCAAGTTTGCCAGTTCTCCAGGCATGTAAACAAGTATGAGGAACTTTCCTTCGTTCACGTTTCAAGTCACTTGGATCTTCTAGCCAGTTTTTGAATACCCTACAAAATCAGAAAGATAATTTATTGGATCAACTTTCTAAGATTCCACATTGCCACTCTTTACAATTTCATGCAAAATAAGATACCATTTTAATGAGATGGTCTATCAAATGATCAACAATTTTGCTTAGGATGTCAATGACATAAAGCAATCCCAGGACGTCTTATGGTGCATGTGATATGGCAGGAATGACGTATAGTCATAAGTACAGCATCAAGTAAATCGACAAATTGAAAGACAAGTTCTCATGACATACTTATTCGGCACAATTGTGTTTGAGTCAACCAAAGTCTTCCGTTTCTTCAGAATCCTTTTGCGCTCCTTCGTGCCAGGAGTCTGAACATTTGTGACCTCTGAGGTACCAAGGTGTGCAGCTGCAAAAACAAGACCATGAAAAGAAAGTGCATCAATGCAACAGAATCTTACTACAGAAGTTCCAGGCAGAAAACATATGGCGGAGATTTATCATATAATTATGATAAGAAAACTGAAACTTGATGCGTACCAAATCTTTGACTTACATGTAAACAAATTTATGTGATTTGCGTTCTCAACTAACAGAATCAGAGTGAAACAGGTTAGTCATGCAAATATAGGATTTTAATTTTGGTATCTTGTCAAATCATGTTCACTCGGCCATCAAAAGAAAGTAGCAGAAATACACTCTGTTTGCAAGCAATTGTAAACTGCATGAGAAAACTACTGGTACAAATTTGGATGCAGCGGAATCACCTGGAAGTTTTGGGTCTGGAGTGACAATGGGTATAGGCACCTCTTCCGTTCTCTGCCATTTTCCACTTTCTGGCGTAATCACCTCCAGAAATTTCACCTTTTCTGCACCCACAGGCTGCTCTTTATCAATTGATCCAGTCAAGTTATGGGGTTCATCCTCTTGAAAATTCAACACAGTCCTTGGGTGCTCCATGTGCTCTTCATCAGATGGCTCATCATGGCCATGTCCCTTATCCGTCTCACGCAACATCTTGAAACTGGGGGTATACTCTAAGGTGGAACCACTTTTACGAGTTATCCCCAAACTTGCTACTGAATCACTTCCTTGAGGGGATGGATTGGCAACAGGATCAAACTCCACATCTTGAATTTGCCCCTGGAAATTAGCCCTTATACTGTCATCGGGTGGCCTATCATTCGTCTGGTCTTTTTCAGCTTCATCCAACACCATAGGCTCCAGACGATCTTCTAGACAAAAACTAGTTCCACGAAGTATCTCTAAACTTGGCACCGGATGACTTCTATGATTTGGCAGATACGCAACAGAATCAGGCACCAATTCATTAATTGGCCCTTCAGAATTACTCCTCGGGTTGTTGTTAGATGGATTATTGTGCATTTGTTCTTCTTCAGCCTCATCCAACACCATAGGATCCAGACGATCCTCTAAAGAATAACTGGTTCTACGAAGTATTCCCGGGCCACCTAAAGTAATGTTCATATCACTGGATTGGCTCCCGAACAAGTCTTGATCCATACGGTGAGGTGAGAGCACACTGCAACATGATAATTCAATGCTCTGAGATAACAAGGTCTAAACTTAGATCTTAGGACAGAAAAATAACAAGATCTTGCATACATACTCTCTTGGTGGTGTATGAGCTGTTGAGTTAGCTTCAGAAAATGGCATATTCTCCTGCAGGTTCCACGAATCAGGAACAACATTTCGTTAAAACCATTTTGACTCTTATCACGAAAATTGTCATTGAACAATTTGACAAACCTCAGGGCGCCAAAACTCCAATCTAGTTGCAGGCAATCTGCCACCAACTACTTAAAGCCCCATTATTTATTACTTTAGACAATGAAACAATGTTTCAGGATTTCTATTATATCCTAATTACAGAATATTTACACACATTCGAGCCTCCTGATCTGATTTTAAAATGCATTCTGTACCTCCAAACATTTGGAAAATGAAAAAAAATATTATTAAGCATAAAGTTAAATCCTCGATGCAAACTTTTGCAACTTGGCTTCGAGGACCATAGAGATCCCAACACCGGATTTGGAGGCAAATAAACTTGCAATGTACAAGCTCCTTCCTCTAGTTGATACTCAGCCTACCAGGTGTAGCTTAGGTTGATTCCTTGCAAATAGTGATCTCAGGTAATAATAAAATGACTGTCATGGCATTTACTGTGCGATTATCCAGACTAAAGACGAGAACGAAGAGCAATAATGAGAGCCTGCAATAAGTATCTATGTTGCTTTTTTAGCAAATGCCCAAGAAAGTGCCTAATTAGATGGCAAGTAAATAAATGCATTGAGGAGAGAGGGGGCGACCCATTCGGATCAAGAGTGGGTCCAACACGATATTTAACTCTTATGTTACATAGCAGGCAACTGCTGTACTTAACTAATAGGTCCTTAATAGCTAAAATAAGTCAAATTCCTTTTACTTTTATTTCTAGTTTGATTATTACCACTATATCATTGTGGTGTGCAATAATGAAAATAGCGACAAGACAACCATTTTCATATGTTGCGCTGCTACTTTGGATCACCATCTGGACATACAACTTTTGGAAAGTAAAAAGAACAACAACAATTACCAACCATACATGCATACCTTGTAGAGCACGTCACATGCGCTACCGTCTCCGCGGTGCCCATCTGGCCAATAGTATAATGCGCAAATTATGCCAAAGCTGACCTCATATAATGATGGTAGCAATAGGACAAGTAGAATACCTGCATGCATGACCTTTTTATGCGATCTCACGTTTCCACTGCATGAGTATAGGATCCAAACAAACTAGTAAGTTATACAGTTGCAAGATGTCTGCATAAACCAACAGCTTCGAGAAAACAAGGGAATAAAAATGCCCTAAGAGAAAAGGATTGACAGAATATATGAAGCTCACCTCACTAAACCTTGATCTTCCAGATCAAATGCATCAAGTTCAAATCTTTTCGGCAAAGTGATAGAGTGGTAACGTCTCAGGGAGACTCCAACGCCTCCCCGTGCACTTTTTCCAGTCTTAGAGCCATATAGTGTGTTCAGTACTTCATGGCAATCATTATACAGATACTCAACTTTCTTCGAGTAAATCCTGACAACGCCCAGAAGTAGGAAGGCTAGGATTCTATGCGTGACCACAGGAACTTCATCATTTAGAATCTTATCTGACAAGAAGCAAGTATAGCAAATGAGATAAGATGCACCAAATTGAAAATATAATATGGAAGCAAAAGCCTTTGGGTATTATCTTCGCATTAGTATCAAATGGTATTGCAAACCGGAGTGGCAAGCCAGCCGACTTTCTTCACATAATTAATTTATTTTATTTTTCCCAATACAACATGGACTTCAAACTTCATACTGCAGGTCGAAGGCCGCATCCATACTGTTGAATGCTTCGGATAAAATAGGCCCAAAAAAAGAAAGAAATATGCATGTATGTGTGTGTGTGTGTGTGATACAAACGAATCTTAAAAAATTATAGAGAACACTTGCTGCAATCACATTAGCACAAGAACTACACACAGTAATGTATTTGTGAGGGCTCTGTATATATAAAACCATCACTTGCTCTAACAGCTATACGCTGCTATTATCACCCTCTTCCTCCTCCATACATATGCAACAATCTGAAATTAAATTTCTCAAATTCCTGCACAATCACAAAACACCACAACCTGGTCGACTAAATTCTGAAATAACACATTTAATTCTACAGGAGAACCCAAGAAAAACTTAATCCAATCGATCGGAACAAAAGGGCAACAAATGAAAAACATTTTAAACGCCAAAAACACAGTAAAATGCTAAATTTTCCGGCGCAACGTAATTAAGTATAGCACTAGCAAAAACCCGTGTTCTGATTCTGCATGAAATGGCAAAGAAATAAAAAGAATCAAACAGTAAACAGGGCAAGCAAAAAAATAACATTTTTAACACATAAGAAAATCTCTTTCTGACCAACTTTCCCAGAAAAGAACAAGCAGTAAACTTTCACAGCACTAGAAAAGCAAAAGGAAAGATGAATCGACAAAAAGAAAAAAGATCATGAGACACAGACCCACGGAGGAAGAAATGTCGGTCTGCTGGACTTGGTGTTTTTTCAGCCTTTTGTGGCAATGAGCAGCCATCCAAACAATGCCCAACGCCCCCTTCTTCGACAGCAGCAACTGAGAGTAAAACATGTTCTTTAGCTTGTTTCGCTGCGTGTTTTTCTCCCCAGAAAACTCACAAGTTTTCCGTGTCCATAGATGTTTTGATTCCCAAATTGAAAGAATGGGCACCGCTGCAACTCAGAAATGAAGAGAAAAACAGCAACTCAGCAAGTGTAAGTGTGTGTGTGTGTGTGTGTGTTACAATTAAAACGGTCGAGGCCAGAAGAGGTGTGCAATGGAAGAATCTTTTTTCCCACGAATTATTATTATTATTTTTATTCTTAGTTGGTGAGTTTTTCACAGTTGTACTTTTCACCGTCTTTTGAGTATGGGATTAACATTACTGCTATTGACGATTATGCCCATCGCGCTTTTACCTCTCTTTTTTTTTTCCTTTTTATTCCCTTTTTTCCTTCTTTGGCCCTTGAAGCCGATGGACTAATTTGCAAATTATGGAGAATCATGGGGGTACTATTGGAGATATCTATACTATGCTTTGTCCACTATAATAGCAAAATTAGGTTGTTAACGCAAAATAACTCGTGTTATTATGATACAGGCTAGCTCTCTTGAGTGAAAATATTGTACTACAACAATGTTCATTGATTCATGTAAATTTAAACACGATGAAAATATAATCCCTTTTGCATGGCTCCAACGTCTTTCCTCGAAATATTATTATTGGGGCTAGAGGTTTTACCAAAATAATCTTAAAATGTAGATAAATGTCGTATTGAGATTTAAAAATAAACTTTTTTGTCAAGTTGGAATAATACAAACAAGAAAAAGGAGGGAAATGTGAGGACATGCACCAAATATCAAGGACAACTGTAGGGAAATTTAAATATGACTAAATAAACTAGTTTTTATGTTAAGTAAGTTAGTTTCAAACACAAATCTACATACATAAATTTTTGTACTCCGGTCATTGAGATGGAATTCAATACTGAGTTTGAGTAGAATAACCTTCAACCAACTCATATTGTTGAGAAATTAATGTTATAAAACATAAAAGTAAACGACACAAGTATTTAACGAGGTTCGGTAATGTACCTACGTCTTCGGAAGGGTGATAGTTGTTTAATTTTATTATCAGAGAGAATGATCTCACTAAGTTACAAATATAATATATACCTATAGTACGTTTTACAAAATTGCTATCGAGCGAACGGAACAGAACGACAACATCTGTTCTTTTTTCGGTATATGAGCCATACCTAACACATATTTATCGTTGTGCTCGTTATTCATCGTTTTTTATAGTATGTGACTTGTTAGGTATTATAGTTTTAGATCTTTCCTTTCTTTATCATTTACTCTTTTTGTTTTCTGTTGATGCTTATTGCTCAATTTCAATCATTCCTCAATCATATAACTACCTAATAATTATTGGAACAAGTAACAGATTACAATCACCAAATATATTACTAACTCACGTGCTATATATTTTTTAAAAGTTTTGAACTAATAAGTTAATAAAATAAAGAAGGTCCATACAGCTAGTAAAAGAGCCATATATATAACTTTATGTATTCAATAAATAATTCTTATTAAATTCATCACATTATATATTTTAATCACTGATGCGGCTTACGACTTGATCGGTGCCTCGTTGCGTGAGGTATTGTTCGTTTTGGCTACGTGAGCCTCACGGCTTTGTCCTAAAAAAGCGCCTCGCTAGGGAGGGGAGGCATTGGGGCTTATAAACCACTCAAGTTCCTCGTCTGCAACCGATGTGGGGCGCTTGCTACATCAATCACAAATCATAGTTAAATCTAAAATAATTTGATAATCAAATTTACCACATATTAACTTCTTTATTTTGTCGCCTAACGAATTTCAACTTATGTTCCCTGATGAACATTTTAGATGGGAAGATTTGAATTTGAAGAAGAATTAACATGAGGTTTTAAATGGTTTCGTATTAAAATAATTTGAAATTTATTAATATTTCAGTTATTTATAATCTCAAAAACTATGGGGGTTAAAACTTTAATAATGAAAGATTTAGGGATTCATAAATGAAGTAGGGGTATAGTCGTCCACCAAAATATTTGAACTCATCCCCGTCTCGGGTGATGCAAACGGTAACTTTACATGCTGACGTATAAATAGTTTTAATTAAGGTAAAAAAAAAGTTGCCTTATATTTTTGCTCTCCCTTTCGAACAAACAAATGAAACAATTTAAGATGATACGTGTACGCCAGTTGGAGGGCTTCCCCTCCAAGCGTGTCAACATGCTGTAAATTTAGCAACAATTACTGCTTGCACTAAAGTCACCAGGTTATGAGGAATCCTTTTCACTAGAGACCTCTTTAGTACTCACAAATGGAGGAATACCAATTAGTCCCATTTACTATAGCGGGTGACTTTTATTATTCTTGTTGGAAGGTAAATTTTTAAAGTGAATTTTGTAAAAGAATTATTTAAAAGACAATACTAACGTGAGTACGATGATACCCAATTATTTTTTCAGAAAAATACAAGAATTACACGTAATAATTATTAACTTTTATCATAACTAATCAATATTTGGACTCTTTATGAATTGATTCTCAATTTGGTGGTTAATATTAAGGTTTTATAGATAAATTTGATGTTACGAGTTCATTTCCCATGAAACAGTTAAAAAAGTTGGTATTTGTCTTATTATGTATGTGTTTATTGTAATTTATTTTATTTTTTTAATTATATTGATGTATTGATCAAAATTAATGTATTGCACAATTTATTAAAATATCTATGTAATTATGTACTTGCCACTTAAAAATATATTCATGTGAGTCCTTTGAAATTGATTTTTGAATTAGTGGGAGTTCTTGGCATAATTAAGAGGAGGATTTTGATTACAAATTGTTATAGTAAGTTGGTGGGATTCACCGAGAACTTTAAGGAGAAATTTTAGGTTGTTGTAATCCATCCATCAATGAATCAATTATGAGATTATTGTATTATTTCAATTCTTTTCGGGAGAAATTTATCCTTTTTTTCTGAATGATTTGTGATTTAAGCAATGTCCAAATATGATTCTAATTATTACAAGAATGTATATGTGAATTCAAATTAGTATGCCCAAAATTTAAAATTATTTGACTATTAGTTTAATAATCGAAAGATTGCTCATTGACCTGAAAAAATTAATGAAATTTCATACCCAAGTCCTACTAACAATGTGAACGTTTAATGAATACCGTCTTAATTTACTCATAGAATCTAATGCAGGCTTTGTTATGAGATTTTGGCATTTTACTCTATAAGAAACTTTTCAAGAAATGATGATGAATTTCAACATATGTTTACTTTATTTGAATATTAAATTTTAATAAGGAAATGAGTAATGATGAGGATCAGAAAGTAATGCGCGAAGCAGTTTTATATGACATGAGAAGAATTTCCGTTTGATAGTTTCCTCAATTGAAATCATCAAATCCTACTGATAAGATTTGAAGTGGAAAATAAGGAATTAGCTTGTTCTATTCCAAAAGCGAAGTGGCTCCTAGGTGGTAAATAAATATTCAAAATGAATTCACCTTAAAAAAAAAAATGAATTTACAACTAAAGCAAGTCAAAACCTTTACAAAATGAAGAGAAATAGTTCCCAGTACTTTGAGATAGAGTACTGCTACATATCTGTACAAAAATCCTAAATAAACGTCTTTGCTCCTACTTGCCAAAAATAGCCTCTCCGGTCACAAGCCTTATTCCGCGCACCCACAACTCCGCCATTTCCATTCCTCCATCACACACAAAATGCACTTCCTTGTTCTTCGTAGTCATCACACGAAATATTCCAGGTTCGTTAACATCACCCTTCCTCTGCCTATTTCTCTGGAAGTTTAAACTCGGTCCCACTTCCGCTTCTCGGCAAATTACATTTCGGCAACTTGAGTTACCCCATCGCAGAATTCCAGACGATCCTACCATGTTGACGAGCTTCATGTGTGGAGTTCCCTTTCCTCCCTTGGTGTGCTTTTTCACCTTGGAGCCACCTAATACCAATTTGAGTGCAAGGGCATTTAAGATCACGTTCTCAGCTTCATTATGCAGTTTCCCAAGTTTTCGGGCAAGTGAAAGCGCAGATTCGCCTTTTGCGTTTTTCACATCAACATGTGCTCCAAAAGAGATGAGGAGCTCACACATTTTCCCATTGCCTTCCCTGGCTGCCAGCATGAGTGGCGTGTAACCATCGCCATCAGAGGCATTGATGTCGTAGCCTTTGCTTGCTAACAACCTGACAGCATCTAAGTCTCCACGTCGAGCAGCACAATGTAGGGCATAAAATCCTCCAGAGATTCGGTTTCCCTTTTCCAGAGCAAACTCAAGCATCACCTTTTCAAATAGATCTCTGTTCTTACTGAGTTTGGAGAGTGTTATAGCGTTCTCACCAGATTTATTGCATTGCTTAACATCAGCCCCAGCATAAACAAGCAACCGGAAAGCATCAACGTGGCCCTCCATTGCAGCAAACATGACTGCAGAGAATCCTCTGTCGTCTTGCATGTCCAGATCAAAATCTGCATGTCCAATCAGGGCTTTCAAGGCGAGAACATCTCCTGATTGAGCCACAAATAACAGAGGTGCAAAAACAGACATGTTGGTAGATGTAGGCACAGTCCCAGTTCGTATTACATCGAGTAATGCCTGTTGAAAACCAAGATACCACCGACTCGACCGAGCTATGGAACATGCAGATTGGCCAGCTATGTTAATCAGGCCAAAGTCAGCACCTGCCTTTGCCAATACTTGGAGGCACTCTCCCCGCTTATATCTGGCACAGATCATTAGAGCTGTCTCACCAGCCTCTGTTGTAGAATTCAGATCACAGCTAGAATCAATTAAACTTTGAAGAACTGTTGAAAATCCAAGACGAGCAGCCATATGTATGGGACGAAATTCTATTTTCCGTGTGGTTTTGACTGGTGTCTCTATCTGAGCACCACATTTTAGAAGTACTCTCACAGCCTCCCCATTGTCACACAGAATAGCATGGTGGAGAAGAGTTCTTCCATAATGAGGAGTATCAGGGGAGATGTGTTGAAGGAGCATCTGCAGAATACAACCAGTTGCTTCAAAATATTCCACAGCACACCAGGTAATTGGGTAAGGCTCAGCCAGTCCTGCACCCACTCGGAATTCCTCGCCTGAAGCCAAATCCCATGACCATGCCCCAAGTTGCACTTTAACATCAGTTCTAACACCAGCCTTTTTTATGGTCAAAATAGAAAAACGGAAAAATAGCAGAGGTTAGGTACCATCCGCAAACAAGAAGAGCACAAGATATCAAGCTATTTTGCATTATGCAACCTCTAGATGTGCAGGAAATAAATCAAGAGTCGGCCTACCTAGCAGGAGGAAGCTAATTGTACTGTGTGAAAAAGATGTGCAAGGATATGAAACAAGAATGCCAAGAAAGCATCACTTTATTTACCTCCAGTAGTAGGTGGACGACAGAGATCTGCCTACTGACAATAGCGGCCACAAGTGCTGTACAGTCAGCATTTGCATGCAAAGAAGGCTTAAATGATTGAAGCAAAATGCGATCTGTTGTATTAATGTCCACGCCACACTGCCATTGAGTAGAATGACAAAATGAGCTGATAGGCCACTTAAAACTGTAAGCTACTCATAGTAGTGACAGTTGTTTCTCAAGAGACGAAGAGAAAATGAAATATAACTGAATGGTAACAGCATTTTTCTTACTTTGACCTTAGGCCATAATGGATGCCTAAACAACTGATTCAGATAATATATGTTGGTTTTTCTCCCAATTTATGTCTTCCAAATTATACCTTAATTAGAGCATCCACCACCTCCACAAATCCTCTGCAACATGCAGTGACAAGAGCATGAACAGCAGCATGGGGCCTGATGAGGTCAGAACCCATAAGTAGCTCCACTAATTGCCAATGCCCATGGCTGCTAGCCTCCAGCAGCGCTTCCTCACAAGCTGGTTGGGATGATCCAGCCTTAAGTAGGATCTGCAGGATCTCATGGTGGCCCTCCCTAGCAGCTGCGGCTGTTGCAAAGCCCCTAAATAGTCGTAGGTTCACATCAGCTCCTGCACTCTGCCATTTAGAAAAAATGACAAGAGTTTATAAGTCATTGCGTACAAAAAATTCTTAGACTGGAATAAGACATAGTACCTCTTCATTATTTGGTTTATTGCAAATATTAAATCAGTTTTAAAAGAAAAATGCAAGTGTTATCCAGAGTGGAGAAACCTGCACTATAAGTGGCGCCCACATGAAAACAACAAGAGGTTCCTATCTTGACATGGACAACAAACAAACAAAGAAAGAAAGAAAGAAAGAAAAGAAGAATTGACAACTAAATAAATAAACTCAGAAATTAGCAACAGAGATTTTTCTCACTCTCACTCCACTCTGCAAAATTTGATCGATAGCACATGCATTATTAGTAACATAGTTGACAGAATATTCTATTACCCAAGCTAGAAGAGCAAAATTGAATAGATGGCAAACAACATGGGACTCCCGACACCAACTCTATTACATGGGACAAAAAAGTAATAAATAAGTAATAGGAACTATGAGCAACTTGCATAATACAATTGCAGAAATGAAGTGCACATATTGGCTAGCGGCGCAATAAACTCAGATACATTAGATCACAGATTTTCATTTTCCCATCTCAACCTAAATAAGTGATCCATAGTTGGTAAAGTCTGATTACCACCCAAAGAGACACACGAAGAACAATTCATCCTCATGGAATGACGAGAGTGTATGCTGCTAGACTGTCAAGATCTAGGATGCTAATGCTACTGTTCACCCTTAATAACAAAAGGCGAATTAGGGCGCGAGCAAAGCCAAGCCCAACCATTACAGTCAGGACACGCACGGGCATGACGTCCTGGAAGCAAAGGTGTAAAGCATGGCGCTCTAACATCAAACATAACCAGAGTTTTACTGTATATTTGAAAATGATTCAGAAGTTTGCAAAGTAAGGCAGGAGATTATGAAACTCGTGGTAATTTACAGTAGAAGATTACAGAAAGAGGCATAATCTCCGACTCCACAATTAAGAAGCTTACGGTGATTTATAGTAGAAAATCACACAATAAGGTCTGAGATTCACAGTATATCATTTGCAAGGAATTCAGCACAATCAGATCAAATCAAATAAATGAATTAAAAGAAAAGACAACAGTTGAAAGACTCGATCCAGAACTATATTTCAGCTGATAAATATCTGAAACCTCCTAAAATCATTTACCAAATATTAACACAAGTAATATGACAAATTAGCAAGCAACTGTTGAAGATTTGGAGATGAAGCGTAAAGAGTATCTAAAAAGGCAAATATAAGGAATAACGCCGACACAACTTTCAAATTTTGAATTCTAAAAAACAGAAAATTCGAGATTCGAGTAATCCAAATGAAAAGGACACCACATAGAGAGCGTTCAGTTAGCAGCAGCAAATTCAAAAAATCAAGAAAAGCAGCATATAATAACCTCAAAGCTTTTTTTCAGAAAGAACTATCCGCAGTAGGACGTGAGAGTGCAGAATGAACATTCAAAGCTGAAATTACCAGTAATTTCTCCGAGAACTAAATTTCTATTTTCAACAGCGAGAAAAAAATACTTTAAGAAAAAAAGAAATAAAGAGAACCGGACAAAAAAAAAAGCACCATTAAATTTGAAATCGCGTAAATAACTGAATACTCAGTCGAAGCCAGAATTACCAGTAATTTCCTCACGAGACTCAAGTTTCCATTAGTAACAGCAACGAACAACGCCGTAACATCGGTGCGGAACTCCTCGTAATCGACGCGCACTTCGCTCGGACATTCCTCGCGCAAAACGACCTCCGTCTTCCGAATCGTCAAGCACACAGCGCCAACATAGTTGACGTCGACGAACGGATCGGCGAGGCATCGGAGAGCCGATTTCACATCATTACAAACCGAGGCTTCCAGAAGCCGCTCCGAGACCTCCTCTTCGCAGTTAACAGGAACGACTTGCTTTCCTGTCAGAAAACCGCCTCCTCCTCCTCCGGCGTGCCTCAACACCATCATTTCCGGCGGAGAAAGTGGTGGCACCGGCAATGTATATAACACTGAGGTGCAATAGAGAAGAGTGAGGTGCGTGAAGAGTGAAGAAGCCTGTGAAATTGTGATTTGTTAATGTCTGTCGAGAGAGAGAGAGAATGGAGATACACGAGGCTCGAGAGAACTTGAAATAAGTGAGCGCCAGAGACGGGGAGAGGCTATTTATTGGCAAATTAACTTCTTTCTTATATTCGCATTTAAGAAAAATAAAATACAATCATATAAATTTGATAAAATAATAATGTAAAGAAAAATAAAAGGATTTCAAAATCGATGCGTACATGCTCTTTTCATAATACAAATGGGGCTTTTTTAGTAAGCATCCGGCTACCTTAATTTGCAAGATTTATTTTAAAATAAATCATTAAAGTAATTGAATAAGAAATGCCCAAAAAATTACATAACCGTGGCCGAAAAGAATTATGATTATCACATTATTACTATATATATTTAAATTAAATTAAGTCTGACTAAATCTGAAGTAGCAAGAAGGAATTTTCTTCAAGCGTTTTCCACTACCGTAAACGACAAAATTCCCTTCGTCAACCTTTTCATCTGAATTAGTAATCCTTTTGTTTACTGAATAAATAATACTGGAAAACTGCATCTAGTTTCAGCTAAATAGGGAACAGTATCTGCTCCTTCCTGTCTTCCTGTCCACCCCAGCTAGCTACCGCTCCATATCCATTTCACTCCGTCCCCATCCCGAATATCTCATTTACTGCTCCTAAATGAAAATGACTGACTTCCTTCTTCAAAAATTAATAATAAGTGGTGGTGGCGTTGTCCGGTTGTGAAAGGGGAGATGCATACGGATACGGATGACCCATACTGCCATACTCTTCCTCAGCAGATCATACTTAAATCAGCAAACTAGCTGTAGCCTGCCTGCATACACACACTGCCTCACTCTTTTACTTCGTCTTTGCCCAACACCAACAGTAAAAGCTGTTAAAGTTACTATACATTTCTGTAATATACTCTTTTTCAGTCAATGTGAGTACTTGAGAAGCCACCCACCCCCCGTCAACTTCTTTTTTTTTACCATGATTTTCTGATTTATTTGGAGTAATTTTTTGCTGTTCATTAAGCTAAAGTAACATGATAATTGGGTGATTTCCACATGGCAGAGTGGCGAGAGATGCTGTATTTGCGCCAATTTGGCACGTGACAGTACGTAGGCCGGATGTATACTATACTCATAGCCTGCACCTGTACTGCAGTAATATTTTTATGGCCCCAATGAGAAGGAGCCACGTCAGAGAAAGGGCTTAACTAGTACACAGCACCAATTACAATGTAAAGAAAAAGTAAATAAAAGGACGAAAAATAAGCGTGAAGGCCAAATGGTTTCGCGAATGCCAAAGTCAAAACACGATTTTCAGACACTTGTTCATTTTCATTGGTTATTGTTTAACTGAAAACGCTAAAGATATTGTTAAACTAAATAAGAAAAGCGTGTTGTATCTGAGTTTTAAAGACAAGGGATCTTCGGCAGAGTGAATCAGATACGTATTTTGATGGAGTAAATACAGACGATGGTATAAAAGTTGCTGGCATTGATAACCGTAAAAGCGCATTACTGATCAGGTTATTTTTTTCTGATAAAATAAGAAAAAAGAAATTGTAATATAGAATTAGGGTCACATGAGGAGATCCTTGTTCCTGGAAGCTGAATGGATTTTTTTTTGTATTGTGGTGAAGAACAGCCCATGTTCAATTATTATTAATTGTCCAAGTAGTAGTAATAGGCACTGGATATAAATCCAAATATTTGAATAATGAAGTGGGAGTAACATGAAATTTTTATTCTTAAAAAAGAAAAAAACAGACATAAATGCCATGATCTGATTCAGAAAATAATGAGAGGAACATTGAATCTTGGAAAAATGAAGCTAATGTAACTTATATTTTATGGGAAAAATGCAAACAACTCCATTGTGATATTACAAATGAGCAAATTACCTTTCTATAAAATATAACATAACAATTTACCTCCGTATTGTTTTTTAAAATGAATCAATTTATCTCCGTATTTTTTAAAATAAATCAATTTGCTCCATTTCAAAGAACATAGGGAGGTAAATTGTTATTTTTTTTATAAGGGGTAATTTGCTTATTTACAATCTTACAAAGAGTTAAATCGAATAAAACCCTGTATTTTAATTCTGATATCTTTTCCTTTTTCCTTTTCCTTTCTTTTAGAAGTACATAGAGAATGGGTATTGTTTTATTTTTTTAACTCAAAAGGAAATTTGAATCATATTACATAGTTTGCCAATGAACGCTTTCCTGATTTTGGCGGTAAGTACCAAGGTTAGAGAGATAGATATGACACTAATGATGTCTTAACCTAATAGGAACATTGAAATCGCATGAATGATAAATAGGTTCAAGATCATAGATTTGAATTTAATCAGACGTGGGATATTTATCTCACTTTATGTGAGTTTATTGTATTTATTTCACTGTTAATAATTGTATTAATGTATTGATTGAATCAATATATTACTCAATATATAATGATATTAAGTAATTACGTATTTACACTTCATATGTAAAAAAGAAAAAAAAAAAAAAAAGGCTTGATTTGATCTCTAATAGTGAACATTCCTTTTGGTGTAATCAGTGCTTCTTTCAATTTATTTCGACTGACTAATTTGAGTCAAATTTAAAATCATGCTAACAAAAATTCCTGTCCCAATCACCATAAATTTCATCATTGGCATCATTCTCGGACAATCATGCTCTCTTAATTAAATTTGTCCTCCTTTTTGGTTTATTTGGGTTCGGGCACACCATTCAATTTTCTCAAAAAAGAAAAAAAAATCACTTCACTTTGAATTTGAATTTAAATAAACTACACACCAAGTTGATTACACATATTATGTGATTAATATATTATTTGAAAAAAATAAATAATTATAATAAGAAGTAAAATAATATCTACCACGCATGTGGCAAAAATTCAAATTTAGTAAAAACTTTCCCAATTTTAAACTATAGAAAAAGATTGGAAGATGTGTAAATTTGAAAGTTTGAAGAGCATTAGCGCCTAGAAATGGATGAGGGGTCCATGTAGGATTTTATAGTAAAAAATCTTTAATCTTGTCTATGGCCAGACAAGCACAAATTGAAATTGCCATCATGAAACTTGAACTTCAATTTACATGACAATAAAGTGGAGGCAGCCATCATTTGCGGGTTGTTCGAAATTTGGTTAGGTAGGATTGACTTCAGCTCATCTTTGCTCTAACTAACTCCATCTAATTCATCTTGCTTGTGCCTTAAAATTACCTTATTCTAAAGCTAATACAGTGATTTATTATTATTATTTTTTTTGCATCATTTAATAAACGAATACCATGATCTACCTTTTTTCTTTGTTTTTGCCAAGATTTGGTTTAGCCCATAATCCAAGCAATTCTCTCTTTTAAGATTTAGTAGTACCGGGAATTATTGCAATTGGGCAATACTTTAAGTGGGCCATTTTATGTTTAATTATTATTTTTTACATGATTGGAGAACCTTAATCCTTTGGATGATGATCAAATCATTGGTAAGATTGGTGAACGATGAAGTTTGCTTGCGCCAAGACCACAAAGCTTTTTTTTTTTTTTTTTTCCTAATCGCAAGCAAGAATTCAATTGTTTTATTGTGTGAATTCATTTTGTGAAAAGATGGGAAAGAAGGATTCATACAATTTATCTCATGTGATATTGCAATGAATAAATTATGCTCTTACAAAAAAGAAAAAAGAAAAAAGAAGCAAATTACATATTTGTTTTCTTTAAAGTAGAATAATGTATCTCTCTGTTTTAGAGGGGTAAAATTGGTTCATTTTAAAAAAACACAGTAAGACATTTTGCTAATTTCCTTTTCCCTATAAGGACGTGTTTTGCACATACTTCATATCATAGGGGATTGCTTGCATTTTTTCCATGAAAAAGATAAAATGAAAAGTGTATTTAATTTAAAATCTGAAAATGCTCGACTATGTTCTTTATCTTTCCGAATATACTTTTCCCTTTTCAATCTTGTCAGTAGTTTAGAGAATAGAAATTTTACTTATTATTATCTAAATAAAAAGATGGTCGACTTAATGGTACTTAGTAGAATGCAGTATTCAAATTTTAAAACATTTCCATTGTACTGTTTCATATGATTGTTAAACTTAAGGTGCTCGAGTGTCGTAGGTGTTCATAGTGCGTATGTACGAGAAACATTGTACGTTGTCGGCTTTTAGACTTATGAGAAAGAGAGCAGCCCATAGCCAAGTAGGGTATTAGGCCCGGAAACAAGTGGATCAGCTCAGTGTTGATTGTGGGATCATCTAGGACGGATTGGCCATAGCCCACCAAACGGATTTCAAAAAAAATGAAAATGTACAGGAACAGGCACAGCAGATGTAAAACCATGTTCAATATACCATCCAGTGGTTGATTGATAAAAAATCACATAATAGTTTTGTGAAAAAACCAACATAATAACAGATTAGGTAATCCACATGAAGTTTACAGCGAAAAAACATGTCGGACGAAAAACACCTTATTATTAGTGATGAGGTGTTTAAACAGGGCAATAATACAGTTTCATTCTTGTAGCGTTCAAGAAAACTGGTATGCAATCTACCAAGAATTTCAGCTGGGGACCTTAAGGATTCCAAACTTGTAATAATAAGCCTTACATGGGTTTTGGCAGCGGAGTATTAGCAAACCTCCATGTGAATGCATAGAAGGCGTCAGTGATGCTATTTCCTGCCACTGCATCTTTGGGAACAGCATCAGAAAGTTCTTTCACCTCATCGCTCGTCAGATTGACATTCAAAGAACCGATATTCTCATGAAGATTTTTTATCTTGGTAGTTCCTGAAGACGAACATCATTTTTGCCTTAGAATCAGATGAGGAAGATTACTATGTATACGCGTAAAGTATGGTGGTCAATAAGGTATCATTGTAGTGGGAATGTTCGTCTCTAATTATGTCTACTTTAAGCACTTGAAAATCCAGAATCAAGTGAACAACTAGCAGAGATGTACAGACACTTCCACTTATCGTCAAGCAACTCCTAAGAAAAATTTCCACATATGATCGGAATCCCAGCTGCATATGTAAAATGATAAGAACATAGAGCACTAAGGTCCATTCAACCCGAGATTGTGTCTGTGAATGGTTAATTTGTGCAAATTGCAAGCAAAGACATAGTAAAGGGTCACTGACCGGGTATAGAGACAACATCATCGCCTCGGTGATGAACCCATGCAAGTGCGAGTTGAGCAGGAGTACATCCATGTTTTTTGGCCAATGAATCTACACGAAAATACAAGTCCTTGTTCTTTTCCCAATTCTCTCCGGTAAACCTCGGGTGCACATTCTAGTTGTAGAAAGTTAGGCAGTAAGATGAAGTTACAGAACCCAAAAAAAGGATGTGTAACTGAGCCAAAAATCACAAGAAAACACAATGCATACCAAGTAACTATCCTTAGACAAGCTTTCCACAACTTTCTTCCCACCAAAAAATCCACGACCAACTGGGCTGTATGCTACTATCCCAATCCCAAGTTCCCTGCAATGTATTCCAATCAGTGACAATAACCTTAGAAGTTAGAACATTTAACTAGGATCAGAACATTTAACTAGGATCAAACGCAAAAAACCAAAAAACTCATAAACATGAACAACAGTAGAATACTGCAAGATAACCCAAATAATGACAAACCAAAGTGCAAATTCCTCACTGAGAAATAGTGTTTTAAGTGTTATATGAGACAATTATCATGCCCACTAGAAAAAGAAAATGAAGATGTACCTAATTTTAATTATTCAGGTTATGATGGAATATTTGATGAAAAAGGGAATACCTGCAAACGGGAATTATTTCTTCCTCGGTGTCACGGGACCAAAGCGAATATTCCATTTGATATGCAGTTATCGGATGAACAGCATGCGCCCTTCGTATAGTGTCTGAACTAGCTTCAGATAGACCAATGTACTTAATTTTACCTTCTTCCACCAATTTCTTAAGTTCTCCCACCTGCAAACCAATTCAGATAAACACAATGATGACACAGAAAGCTCAGAGGAAAAAAGAGTTCCATATCCCTGAAAACATAGATGTATTAACATAACAAAGAACTCACTGTTTCCTCAATAGGTACACTTTTGTCAATTCTGTGAACGTAGTAGAGATCAATGTACTCCACTTGAAGACGCGTCAGGCTAGCCTCACAGCAAGAGCGGACATAGTCGGGAGAACCTTTGACTCCTAGAGGCTTAACTGAGCTTATACCAAACTTAGTTGCCAATTGAATTTTTTCCCGCGGCAGCTGCTTCAGAGCCTGAAAATTTTCCATTTCGTTCTCATTCAGAAATACTCTCTCTTTAGTAGTCTAGTTGATCAAACACAGGATGCTAAGCTAAAAATGATTCTTATCATTCATCAGAACAACATACATTCTGAATCAGTCAAGACAATACTGAAACTTTACTGATCTGAACCTTGTGCTGTTTTTTCAGTGAACTTTTCACAAATCAAATACTCCAAAGAATGTTACCTTTCCCACCAAGTACTCGTTGGCAGAATTTTCTCCATAGATATTTGCGGTGTCAAAATGAGTAATGCCTTTGCTGAATGCCTCTTTGATTATTGCAATCCCGTCCTCCTCAGGAAGGGGATCATTGTACACTCCAGTGAGCCCCATACAACCATAACCAAGCTTTGATACCTGCAGAAAAAAAAAAAAAAAGAATAGCACATTGGACGGTCTGATATTCATACATCGAATCACCAATGACGAATAAATGGCAGAGAAGTCGAATAATTGCTCGTTGACTGATAATAATCGGAAGAAGAACTGAAGCAAAAATGAACAAATTGTGGTTCGTAATACTGTATATTCTCACCTCAAGTCCCTGGCTTCCCAACTTCACTCTTGGCATCGGATTTTGACCCTCCATTGCCCGCCGATCTCTGAGTAGCAGAAGAAAAGTTGACCAATAGAAGAGCAAGAGGCGACGAAGGAAGTTAGTTGTGATCCGTCACTTGCTGTTTTAATACAACATAATCTTAGAGCTAATTGCATTTTCTATCCCATACTTTAAAGTATTTTGTGTAAATAGTATGATATTTTTTGGAATAATTAATTTTGTCCTATATCTTCAATGTTTATTTCATTTTTGATCCTGTCAATAAAATTTTGATTGAATGGCCACGTGCAAAGCACGTGAACATTAAGTGACGGGCTAATCGAGAACGACAATGGAAGGAATAGACTTAGTAGGTTTTGGAGTGAAAAACACGACATAAAATACGTGTGTTCTCAATGAATTTTAAGGGAGGAGAAAAAAGCTTAATTGAAAATTTTATTCCTATCAGTTTTTATTTTATTAAGTTTCTTTTTCTTCTAAACTCACAAGCAACGTGAGCATTTTACGTGATGTTTTTCTCTCAAAACTTGTTTGGCCAATTCCTCCCCCTGAAGATGAGATAAAAAAATGATTATTTTGAAAAGCATGGAATTATTTTTGTAGAACACTCTAGAATATGGGACACAAAATATAATTAATGCTAACAAGTGGACCTACAATGACTCTATTCATAAGGAGTTGAAAAATACTATCAATTGAAATTATACTTTTAGTTTCTTTTCATATGCACTTGCAGACGAGTTAGGTTCTTTATTTAAAATAATATTACATATTTTATTCTATTTAACATATATATTATGTATATAATTTTTTTTTGAATAAAATAAATAATGTAATCTTTATATTAATTAACATAGAGAAAAATATTTTCCATCAATATGGGCCGATAACAATCCATCAAATATGAAAACTAGCCCATCAAGCAAGTGTATTATATTGTTGATTCTGGGCCTAACAGTACAAATTTGGGCCAATGATATCCATCCAATTAGAGAACCAGCCCATCAAGCAAGGCCTAGAGTAGGCGGTTGCCACCTCTAACTCTCGATTCTCTCTTCCACTGCATATTCCATTCCATGACGAACATTTCGGAACTCTGGTCTAAGTCGCGGATGCGACTCTACGACGGACAAGACTGTTTAAATCGGTGTGTTCTAAAATCATCTCCGAAACCCAAAACTCGCGTTAGTGTACTGGCCATGGCTTCGGCTGGCAAAGAAGATAAGCGAGGTATATATCTCTCTGACTCCTAGCTCCAACGCGCGCCTGGAAAATACAGTATAGCCTGAAAATTGCTGTGGAGATTGTTAATTCTGTGTAATTTCAGGTTTTCCTGGTAAAAGTGTTGCTGTGATTGGAGCTGGTGTTAGGTACGTCAGTGATCAGATTGTTGAATTTCGCCATTTTCTACATTATGTGTGGAAAGTTCTGTGCTCTATGAACTTACAGAATTGGTGTGGCTAGTTCTGAGCGGGTTCGGATTGAAATAAAGCGTCAGCTGCGCCACTCATGAGTTTTTCATAGGCATATATGATTAGATAATTCTTATGTTATGTTAGACTTGGGATATAGTGTGAAGGTTAGCTATGCTTGGAGGTTAGATTTTAATGGAGCGATATTCAGGTTTCCTTTCCTTTGGTTTTAAAGGAAAATGTGGAAGAAGTATTTGTATAAATGTGAATTTAAGAGCAATTTTCTAATTTACACATCTATTTTATGTCATAGAATTTATTTATATACGTCTCTGTGCCTTTTCCTTTACTTAAATTTGATTTTGGTCCTTCTGTTTTGTGGTGAAGTGGGCTATCTGCAGCGTATAAGTTGAAATTGCATGGTGTAAACGTGACAGTATTTGAAGCAGAAGGGAGAACTGGAGGAAAATTAAGAAGCATTTCACATGATGGTTTAATATGGGATGAAGGCGCCAACACTATGGTACTCTACTTTCGAATATAAAGTCTCACAGAAGTCCAGTTTATAGGGAAATTAATTATGTTAAATCTAGAAACTATGTCTCATGGTGCTTACCTTGATAAGTGTTGTTTAATTTGCAGACTGAAAGTGAGGCAGCTGTTGGATTTTTGCTTGATAATCTTGGACTCAGGGACAAGCAGCAATTTGTAGGAATTTGTTTCCTTAGTTTCTATTTCCCCTTTCCCTTTTGCTTTTGTTGAATAAATTATCTGGATTTTCTTTGTAAGTTACCGGCTTGTGCCTTGTTCTGCCAGTGGGTTTATTTGGTCTACTTCAGGATTGTGTTTGTTCGAGTATTTCCGAATGAAGCAGATTCCCTGTGCTATTTCAAGCTCATGATTCCATAAATATTTATTTATTTGTATATCTCCAAGTGATAGGATTTGTGATGTTTGTAATGCAGCCGCTTTCGCAACAGAAGCGTTATATTGCCAAAAATGGGGTGCCTGTACTGGTAAGATCTTCTCTCCATTTATGCTGCTGCTTTACAGTCTCCTCCTTGGTAATAGAGCGGAACAGATTCATGTCTGTTTTCTTGCTAACTGATTGCATGTTTGCCATCTCAGTTACCATCAAATCCAGTTGCACTTATCAGAAGCAATTTTATTTCTGCAGGGTCAAAGGTTTGCTCATCTCATTTAACATTTTGTTGTCTCTTCATATAAGCATCATAACAAAGTATGCTAAGGTCATCTATGGGTTGTTTCCTAAATGCACCCTATCTTTCTTAGTTTATTTATCCATAATTCATGGGGAAGACTTTATTTGTCTGCATAGAATTGAAAACGTTGCAACATTATCTCATGAGATTGCTAGATGAGCCAGAGACTGGTTCCTTGTTCAACTCCCTTTTTGTCTCCCCCTTGAAATGGTCCTTCTTGTCCTTGAGAAGTCTTTCACTTATTACTCTTCATATCTCTTGTTCTGTTGGCTTCCCGGAGTTAGGACTTTTATACGTCTAGCACCTATCCTTACATTGTAAGTTTCTGTTGCAGCTTCAAATATTTTTGGAGCCGTTTTTGTGGAAGAATAATGATGGTTTGAAGGGGCCTGACACAGAGGAAAGGTAACAGGACAATCAATAGATTGATTTTTCTTTATCTAATGGCTTTGGTTTTCTCGGTTTCACTTGACATGCCTATGGTCTTAGTTCAATTACTTATTTGCCTCCCTTATTGTGGAAACTTCCTATTCTCTTCTGTGTATCTATGATAATCTTGAATCTCTCAACGTTTTGAGAGTAATGATTATACTGAGACCTTTAACATATTCTTTGATTCTCTTGTAAACTTTGGGCCACTATTTAGTGCTATATGTCCCTTGGAAAAATTTGCAAATATTATAAAGTTGTGCTTAATTTTTTTCCCCCTGTAATCCGAGAGAACATACTGGTGTCCTCAGAAAACGTGATCAATATTTGCTTGTGTTTGCAGTGTTGGTGCTTTTTTTCAGCGTCATTTTGGAAAAGAGGTGCTGCCTGTACCATCACATACTAGTTTTAATTTTTATTGACCGATGGATAATGCTCAATATATCTTTATGTAGGAAGTTCTTTTCTCAGGTCTGCTTAATGATGTAATGAGGCTTAACAATAAAACTATTCTGTTTTAGGTTGTTGACTATCTTATTGATCCTTTTGTTGCTGGAACTAGTGGTGGTGATCCTGAATCTCTTTCTGTGAGTATTTATGCATCTACTTATTTGTTGGTATACTTGTCTAGGCAAATAACTAAATGGCAGGGCAAACTTACAGAAATGATTCTGCTCTTCTATTTGAACTGGTGGAATGACGAAAACTCTTTGTTCTTTTGTGCTTCTGGACCAGATGCGCCATGTGTTTCCAGAGTTATGGAACCTTGAGAAAAGGTAAGTGCACACAAAGTTTACTTGACCTTGATACTTCCATCTTTAGGGGCTATTGTTAATAAAGTAGTCAGGGTTGAAACTGTTTCAGGTTGATAGGCAAAATTGAAATATACTTTTAATATCTTCAACTAATACTTCTACCTTACAAATATACAAGGTAAAAAGTTTTGATAGGTAGGGGTTTTCAAGTGGAAAAAGAACGAACCAATTTGAGCTGAAATTTTGGTCAATTATGTTGCCTTTGGTGTCATTCTCGTTGTTCTTCCATTAAAAGTTGCTACTACTCTTCACATATGTAGCTGGTTCAAAAAATTCTTCTTTCTAAGTATAGCGGCAATATGTAAGTATAAGCCTGAACAAGTTCCAAAACAATTCAAGATTTACGCAATTGTCTATTGCTGAGCGTCATGGATAATTCGTCATCTTTTGACCAGTTCACCTATTTTTTTATATTTTGCATCTATCAGGTTTGGCTCAATCATATCTGGTGCTATTCAGTCTAAATTATCTGCAAGAAAGGGAACCACTGGGGACTCTTCGGCAAAGAAGAAACAGAGCCATGGCTCTTTTTCTTTTCTGGGTGGGATGCAGGTAGGCCTACATCGATCCACGAAACCTGGTATTAGACATTCCAGGCGAAGGATATATTAAAGCATTAATATTCAATTTAGCATATGCGCACGAGACATTTCTTCTATGTACTGCCGAGAGAATTAGATTCTTATCTTCAATAATACTCACTGCTATATTGCTATAGATAAGATTGTTATAGTGGTGAATTGCAGCATATAAAAGATATACATTGGTACTTCATATGAATCTGTTGTGGGTGAGATGGTTGAGTGGCTCAGACTGTACTAGGGTTGCCAATGGGTTGTCTTTTAACTGGGGCTAGAAACATGGATCTTCTCCTTGTATGGTATTTTGATCTAAGTTAGTTGCAAGGGAAGCATCAAAATATCTGGTTATCGAGTCATTTCCATTGGTTGGTTACATTGTTTGTGACTTCAGTTGTGCCAATGGTCTGTGATTGTAATTAAGTTTTCATAACTGTTTGCAGTCACTCACCAATGCACTGTGCAATGAACTTGGCAAAGATGAACTTAAGCTTCAAGCTAAAGTGCTGGAATTATCTTATAGTTGCGGTGAGAATTCCCCATTAGATAACTGGTCAGTTTCTTATGAATTGGATGACAAAAAGCTTTCCTGCGAGAAGTCGTTTGATGCATTAATAGTCACGGTAAGTAGATCTACCTGTAGATCTTTTGTAGATGCTGTAGCTTTATCGTCTATTTTCATTCTTAGATAGTGCACAAGGATGGGATGTTATTGACTCTAAATATCTTTCATTAGGCCCCCCTTTCTGATGTTAAACAAATGAGGATTACCAGAAGAGGAAGCCCCTTTCTGTTAGACTTTGTTCCTGAGGTATGCAATTCTGTAGTGTCTTGTGTCACTCATGCTTCATCTTATCTATGTAAGTTTTCAAGTCCAAAGTTCTGCAACGGTATCTGATTGTAAACTTCCAAAATTATTGCTGCTTTGAAGCAAGATTGTGAATGAAGGAATTAAAAACTCCTATATATAAGGAAAAATGATCTATAAACAACTTTGTTATCACCCAACCCTTTATAATCCACTAAAGTTTATGACCTTTTATGGGTCCTAACCTTCATGTTGAGTTGATACATAGGACTTAGTTGCGATCATTTGTTAGTCCACATATGCCCTCAAGGAAATTTTACGATTACCATTCCAAGTGGTCTATTAAGAAATTTGTTGTAATTCTGCCCACAATATCTGCAGGTTAGTTATTTACCAATGTCTGTTATAATTACCACATTCAAGAAGGAGAGTGTCAAGCGACCACTTGAAGGTTTTGGAGTTCTCATTCCTTCTAAAGAGCAAAAAAATGGTTTGAAGACATTGGGTAATTATTTAATTATTGAGTCTCAAAATTCTCCAGTTATAGTCCATGTATTTCTGCTGCAAAAGTTTCTTGCTTGTAGGTACCCTCTTCTCTTCGATGATGTTTCCAGATCGTGCACCTAATGATGTTTATCTCTACACAACTTTTGTCGGGGGAAGTAGAAACCCAGAGCTTGCCAAAGCTTCAAGGTGTTAACATCTTCAAAGTGATGTTGGGTGTTTTTTTTTTTTTTTTTTTGCTGAACATATTACCATAATTTCATGATTATCGTGCTCTTCTCCTTATCTAGAACTTTAAATACTTTGGCACAGGGATGAATTGAAGCAGATAGTGACTTCTGATTTGAGACAGCTATTAGGTGCAGAAGGAGAACCTGCCTTTCTGAAGTAATTATGCTGATATCTGATAATTTAGTGAGCTTTCTGATTAAACATTCCATAGTGAATGAACCTACAATGGGTATGTTTCTTACATGCTATCTGTTTGATTGCAGTCACTATTATTGGAGTAAAGCATTTCCATTGTATGGGCATAACTATGATTCAGTCATTAGTGCTATTGACAAAATGGAAAAAGACCTTCCAGGGCTTTTTTATGCTGGTAAACCTTCAGTACTACATCTTCCTTTGGCTTTCCTCTTTTTTTCTTTTTTCGTTCTGGTTTCCTATTTCTCTTCCAATTCAGTATGCAGGCAAAGAAAATAATTTCAGTTCTCCATGGAGTAACAATGCCACTTCCATTGGCTGAAATTGTTTTCCTTGCAATCACTTATGAACCAAACTGTTTCAATCGCTACTTGGTATTGGGTTAAATTTATTCAGAGAATGCTAAGATATGAAAGTTATCTGCAGAAATGTGGAAAAATGGTAAAAAGAAAATCATGTACTGTGGGTATTTGACATGTGGACCTTGGAAAAACTTCAGTGTTTTTGGGTCTACTGCAGCATGTCTATGTTCACCTTATATTTTAATCAGTTTGCTTCCCATCTACTAATGCTAGGTAACCACAAGGGAGGATTATCTGTTGGGAAAGCAATATCAACTGGGTGCCAAGCAGCTGATCTTGTGATCTCCTATCTGGACTCTTGTTCCGACACTAAAGGGAACACCTAATGAAGATTATCCTCCAAGAAAACTTGTTGTTGCTCGGTAATGACATAACTGCTGTTTACGCTCACTTTCTCTTGAACTTTACATAATAATTGTTCTCATCTTTTCAAGTTTGAGGAGTAGTTCCCTTCTAATTCTAAAATTCTTTTCTTTCTTCCTTTCTTAAAGATTTCTCTGTTGGAAAGAGATTAAACCTAGTGTTGTACTAGTCCATCATAACATGATTTACCTATTTTTTCTTTGTTGGACTGAAATAATTAGTTTGATAAAGCACGCTGCTCGTGACTGTGAAAAATGGGTTGCCAGTTGCTGTTTGAAAGGGAGCTCAACAAACCAAAGGGGCGACCACCAAGAACATGAACATGAGAATGATGCGACTTAGATTACATCTGAAGTATAAATTTCTCCGATCTTGTAGTTTATAGTGTAACATTATTAGCATGAGAACACTTTGTTATCCATCCCAATCAAATGTTTGATCTGCTGAGAATTTTGGAGCCGTAGCAATTTCTGTCAACACTTTGTAAAATTTCATTAAATAGCTTAATATTTTAGTTAATTGAAGAAAGAAAACGGCCTAAATTTTTTGTGGAATCTGGAGTTGCAACATTGCTAGTTACAGTAACAAGTCATAAATTACAATGATCTCTTGTTTTGGTCTTTTTGGGTGCAAGCTTTTGTCACTAGTAGTAGGCTAGTAGCTCTCAGAACTGGTCCCTCCAGAGGCCACTTAGCTGTTATTTGTTGCTACTTTGGAGCTTCATGTGGTGCACTAGAATCGTTTCACAGTTTTCTGAAAAGTTGCAACATTCTCTCATACTTCCAGTATTCTACGATTCTGCTAAAGTGACAGCAAATTTTCAACTGACCCAACACTTTTAATTCCTCGGTGTCGTTTATATTTTACCTTTTTTTTACTGGTGAATGTGAAATGAATTACAAAAGCGTTGGGAACCATTCCTCACTTTTTCACTTATGGTTTTTTTGCTTTTTCTTTTATAAGCGCTGAATTTGAAGTGCTTTGCCTCGCGAAGAGAGAAGAACTTGGACTATCCAATCAAATCATAAAGAGAAAAAAAAAACAAAAAAACAAAAAGGTGGCAGCTGGCTGAAGCTTTGAGGACAGATAGATTAGCATGTCTTTTTGTGCTAATTGACTGAGTAATCATTGTGTTAATGAATTATAATAGATTAGACATGTCTAAGCATCACTCCTCAGGTGTTGTGAATACAAACAAATACCCATTCATTAACTTGTTTTTGTGCAAGCAAATCAAAGACCCACACACAAAAACAGAAGGTTATTGTTGTTTAAGTTATTTAGGGCCCACAGCTACTATTAGTAAAATTTAAGTATTACATTGTAGTTAATTTTTATTGTTTACCATTTATTTTACTTTATGACTCAGCCCATGGATCGAGCTTTATTAATTTCAAAGGATGCCCCAATATTTGTCACTATGGTACATAAAAACAAACCCACGAATTTCATCTCTTTTAAATTTGATAGTTATATTAGTAGATAATTTATAGTTGTAAGTGGTGATTAAAATAAACAAACACCTAACTTTTTTTATTCAAAAAAATAAGTTGACAGGATGCTGAAGGGTGAAACTGGATTTGTCTTTTGTTGGTTGGCAACGTGGACCGCAGGGCAAGCTGGGCCCTATATTGACCAAAAGTAGGAGGTGTCAGCTCAGCCCAGATTCCAATGATAACCGCCTTTCCTAAGATTTCCCGTGGCCCTGACTTTAATCACATCACCTAATCACCTCTATAATCTCTTTCCAAAACATACACTTATATCTATCGAATTTGTCCCTATTTCAGATAAATTGATTTTTTGGCCAAAAATGATTCCAGTCCAAACTGCAATTTAGCACAACTGCGGGGATTAACAAATTAAAATCGAAAAGGGTAAAAATGTGATCTAAAAGTTGCAACGTCTAGTTTAAGCCAACTCACCCTCAATAATATTTTATGTCCTAAACTGAAAAGAGGTCTTCATGATTCAAATTCTGCACCATTATTATTATTAGTTAATGTGACTTGCGTGTACTTGTTGTGCTGCTGCCTGTGTGAAAATTGAAAAACACTAACAACAAACTTACGTGAATCAAATCCATTATTCAAATTTCTGTGCATTAATGTATTAATGGGTGTTACCAGAAAGGACAAATTCCCATTATTTTTTGTTAAGAGAATGATGAATGAAAGTGAAGCATTTATTTATCAAGAACTATAATGGTTGTTTTTGTTGTTGGGAATCTCTTTTCCTCAAACTCGTCTAATCGGCAGTCTCTGCCGCTCCCCATAAAAACGCACCAAAACTATTCCCATAATTACCACAAAATGCAACTTTATTCTTTCATTGAATGAATGAATGAATATGAATGCGGCAGTAAATGCAGATTCTTTCTCTTTCAACCGCCCTCTCAATTATTAGCCCACTTCTTCCTTTAATTCTCTTCCAAACAATCTTCTTGTTTCACCCCCGGCCTTTCCCTTGTTATACTTCCTTCCCACTCCCAAGAATTTGTCTCCATTATCCACCCTTTTCTGCTTGTATTTTTTACTGATCAAACTTCCAACATTCTTCTGTTTGGTAGTTTAGCTTGTTTCTTTCTGCTACTTTCATGCTTTCTTCACATCTTATCGCTATCCTTGTATAATTTTCCAGCATTCTTCTAAAACTTCCCATTTTTTGCAGTTTCACTTTCTTCTTGGATATTCTGCTTAGATGAGGTCTTTAACGAGTGCTTTTCTTTTTTAAAGTCTTGACAGCTTTGAAGGTGTGGTCTTTGCTTCAGAAATTTGTATGAGAAAGCACTTATTGATGGGTCTGGTTATATTTCTGTTTAGCTCTTTCAGGCTTACAATCTTCTAGGGTTTTACTCAAATCATTGTAGAATTGAAGCGAATGGGGTGTTCCACTACTTTTCTTTTGGTGTTTCTTTCATGGCTCTTGTTTGCCTCAAGAACTCACCAGCTGAGGAGCTATGAAACACAGGTTCTTCTTCAGCTCAGGAAGCATTTGGAGTACCCAATCCCACTCAACCTTTGGGAAAACAACACTGATGATTTGTGTAATTTGTCCGCTCCACCACAGATGAGCATCAAATGTGAGGACAACTCAGTTATTGAGCTCAGAATTGTGGGAGATAAGCCTGCAAAGGTCAGTGAATTCAGGGGATTTCCCTTACCAAATCAAACGTTATCTCCGGGTTTCTCTATTGATTCTTTTGTTACTACATTGACGAGGTTGTCTAGCTTAAGGGTCCTTAGCTTAGTATCGTTAGGCATTTGGGGTTCGTTACCTGATAAAATTCATCGGTTATCTTCGCTTGAAGCTTTGGACATGAGTTCGAATTTTATGTTTGGTTCGATTCCATCTGAAATGTCAAGATTGGTGAAGCTTCAGAGTTTGACGTTTGATGAGAACTTTTTCAATGACACAGTCCCTGAGTGGTTGGATTCATTAACGAATCTCACCACATTGAGCTTAAAGAACAACAGATTGAAGGGTCAGGTTCCTTCTACATTGCCAAGAATTTCGACACTGACTGAATTAGTTCTGTCACACAACTTGCTTTCTGGGAAATTGCCTGATCTGAGCAGCCTGTCTAATTTGCAGTTGCTGGATTTGAGGGAGAACAATTTGGATTCTGAATTGCCTCCTCTGCCTGAAGGGCTGGCTAATGTTTTCCTCAGCAACAATTCTCTTTCTGGTAGTATACCAGAACAATTTGGCAAATTGAATCATCTTCAGCATCTCGATCTCTCAGGCAATTATCTGAGTGGAACCCCGCCTGCTTTGCTGTTCTCGTTGCCCAATATTAGTTACTTGAATTTATCGTCCAACGCTCTTAGTGGATCACTTCCCGAGCATCTCAAGTGTGGGGATTCACTTAGTCTGGTTGATCTTTCTGATAACAGATTGATAGGTCAGATTCCGAATTGCTTGGGTACTGCTGCCGTTGCTGGAGATAACATAATGGTTGATATTCGTGGAAATTGCTTCTCCATTGAAGACAGAGATCAGCATCCTAGTGGATATTGCAAAAACATTGATAAGAGAAGATCCACCGTGAAGGAAATAGCTGTTCTAGCTGGTGTGATTGGCGGAATTATCATTATTGTGGCGTTCGTCTTGGTTGTAGGTCTTCTCATTTACTGTAAAAAACACCGCAAACAGGAGTTATTAATTCAGCATATTGCACCCAAGGTTAAGGAAGATGATCCACCATCAGGAATTTCCTCTGAACTCCTAGCAAATGCCAGTAAGTTTAGTTTTGTGCATTAATATGTTTTCTGATAATAGTCATTTCTGAGCAAATTAAAATATTTATTTGATGTTGACAATTTAAGGCGTGTGGCCGCTATTTATCCTCATCCACTGATGGTGCACTTTGAACAGTGTTTCTAAAGGAAGTCCAACATGCATCCTTCAGATTTACTTAACTTTTTAATTTTTATGTGCATCAGGGATCATCTCGCAAGCAGCAAAAATGGGGAACCAAAGTGCTCCACCTTACAGGGTGTTCTCTGTCGAAGAACTTGAAGAAGCCACAAAAAACTTTGATCCCTCAACATTTTTGGGTGAGGGTCCTATGGGAAAGGTACCTTAGAAAGCTACCATAGTCTCTGTACTACACCTTCCAATAGTTGAAGTTAACTTTGAACTATTAGTTGCAAGTGTTGCTAAATAGTGTATCGGGTAGCGCGGTTCTTGAAACAGTCTATTTTCAGAAAAGAAAGAGATGACAATTCTTACGCTGGGTTAATGTGGCTAGTTTTCAATGTTTAAACATGTGTTCTGGAAAATTGTTTGTCTCTACCTCATTTATGCAATTATCTTTGCCTCACATTCCACTTCATCAATAAGAATGTTAGCAAACATGTCTTTCTTATGATGGTGCATGATTTTACTGATGAGAACCTTTGAGTGGAAACAAACGGAAATTTTTTACTGATGATGCTGGCTTGGGGTAAGGCAATGTGCAAAAGTTGGAAAAAAGATAATTGATTAAAGATCAGATATAATGTCAGGATTCTGCTGTTAGAACCACATTATACTTTCCCAATTAACTATCTTTCTTAAAATTCTGTCTCTATGTCTCAGGTTTACAAGGGAAGGTTAGAGAATGGCACCCTTGTTGTTATACGATCTTTGGCTCTACATAGAAAATACTCAATTCGGAACCTCAGGCTGAGGCTGGATTTGCTTTCAAAGCTTCACCATCCTCACCTGGTTGGCCATCTTGGTCATTGCATTGATGGCGGAATGCAAGACGACTCGACTATACATAGACTGTTGCTTGTCCAGGAATTTGTTCCTAATGGGAACTTTCGCTCTCACCTTTCAGGTAGTAAAATTACCATAGTTGTTTACCTATTGAGATATCCTTAACCTATGTTAGACTAAGGTTCTTTTCTAAACCAGAACATCAATGCCTGTTGATTAGAAACCAAATTATAAGTTTGAATTGATTCTAGACCTACAGATGATATGGCCGTTTGCTAGATTAAATAGGTACCTGGACATTTCACTCATCTTTATAAACGAAAGGAGAAGGTAATAACTTCAGACAGTAGGTTTTACCAGCTCATGAACAGAACGTCATGTGTAGGAAGATAGTATAACTTAACATCTATTTAGCAGAAAGTGATGAGCATCAACTGAGTCATCATGTGATTACACAAAATCTGGATGGACCAGTGGGTTCTTCCTCTTTTTCGTGAATGAATAATTTATGTATTGGTTCTGTTGAGCTTAAATCAACTATGCTCCTGTACAGAGACCTCGCCTGAGAAGGTTCTGAAGTGGTCCGACAGATTAGCCGTTCTAATTGGTATAGCCAAGGCTGTTCATTTTCTGCATACTGGAGTAATTCCTCCTTCTTTCAGCAATCGACTGAAGACGAGTAATATACTTCTTGACGAGCATGGGATTGCGAAACTTAGCGACTACGGGATACCCATTATTACAGATGAAACTGAAAAATCTGAAGTATGCTCCATTCAGTAGTTACACCATATTAGACTTTTATACGTGCTATGTCTAACTATGTTAAATCTATTTTGTAGGCAAAGGGAGATACTGCTAAATCAGGGTAAAAGGAAACTTCTCCTTTGCTCTAAATCTTTGTCCACAAGCTACTTTGGACTTTACTCATAAACATATCTTTCTTACAGGCATGCCGAGAAGTTGCAGGATGATGTTTATAACTTTGGTTTCATATTACTTGAATCGCTCGTCGGTCCTATCGTTACTGGAAAAGGAGAAGCATTTCTACTAAATGAAATGGTATGTTACTGCAATTCCATGTCCATCTTACACTCCAACATGCTAAAGAATCACTGATTACTATAGCGCATTGGCAATTACCTCGTCTCACATGATAATTCTTCGATTGACAGACATCCTTTAACAGCCAAGACGGTCGGCTAAAGATAGTGGATCCAATTGTGTTAACCACAAGCTCACAAGAATCCTTGTCAATTGTGATATCCATCACAAACAAATGTATATCGCCTGAATCCTCAATCCGGCCCTCTTTCGAGGATGTCCTCTGGAACTTGCAATATGCAGCTCAAGTCCAGGCTACAGCCGATGCCGATCAGAAATCCGAAACTACATCTCGTCCAAGCTTCAGTTGAGAAGATAAGTAATCCCGATGAGGACCCTCGCGCCTTACATGGTAACAAAGTAAACATGAACAGTGCCCATATCTCGACCTAGCTATTCTTGTTTTATTTTGTAACAGTGTAAAAATTGTAAATGTGCTTCCACTCTTGATTCTTTGATTGACTTAGAGAATAGGTGAAGTTACAGATTATATAGCCTTATCCTGAGACAAACTTGTAGCCATGATCATTCTATAGTTTGATTCACAGAGTTTGTTGGGATCACTTCATTTGTTCATTGCAAGCAGCTTTGATCACATACTTGAACCTTAAGGTTGTGTTTGGATGTTGAAATTAAAACTTTGCTAATAATGTCCCATGTTTAGGTGACCAGCAGCAGATTGAGCTTGTGTTTGGTATGTGCCTTAACTTAGCAGCAGAAAAACAGGCACTAAGCCTAACACCAGAATTTCCCTGTTTCTGTTCATCTCTGTGTGTGTTTGTTGTGAGATGTGACTTTACAACGTCCCATTTATGCAAGTCAAGTGCACCAGAATTGTCAAGTCCCAACTCAAAAATATTTGTTTATTATTATTTTTATTATAATGTGAATATAGCAAGTTTCCTGTTCTCCAATGGTCACATTGAGGGGGACATCTCAACCTACTTTCTCTTTCTCTCCTGCTGGTGAGATTAATTACCTGCTTACTCACTCCACTGCAAAAATTTAATGTAACCTCACAGTGCCAGTGACAGTGGGGCATTTATTACATTTTTGCTCATCAATTAAATAATTGAAAAGATTGTGCCTAACAAGTCCAAATAAATGTTACTTTTTTTTTAAAAAAAAAATCATATTCAAGTCTAGATTAGTATTGGTATATAATTTAATTAAATTAGATGCTAATCATTTTTGTTTACATAATAATGGAGTGCTAAAAGAAATAGTTTCAATCTTAATACATTTTTAATTTTTTTAAAAAAAAATTGGGATGGTATATAATTGTGTAGGTTATAGTGTACTTAAAAATCAGGGGGGTTGGGGGTGGAAATGGTCCATGCATTGGGAAAATATTTGTCGGCGAATCATCCGAGTATGAGTGAGAGGGCGCGCACTAACCCCATCGCTCCATCACGCGCTTACCCCCACGTTTGTTTTACTTACCATTTCATTTTTCCTTTTCTTTCCAAAAAAGCTACGACAATGGATATTTTTCTTTATACTTTTACAACCTCTTAGAACTTATTTGTTCAAAAGTATTACTTAATTTATAAATAATGTTAAAAACAAAATATTATTATTGAGACAATTTGATCAATTAATATTTCGCTTCAGGTATGTTTAATTTTAAAAAACATATTCATAAATATATTGTGCATGATAATGTGAGGACATGTGTGGTATGCACTCGCTGAGTTGGGGAGAGAACAACCGACACTCTCACCAAGAACATTCTTAAATAAATTATTTGTTTTCAGACAAACGCTAAATGTCATTTAAATATATTAAGTTGGCACGCCTTTTCATTTTGTTGAATATATATACATATTAGCAGCAGGGTGTGTACAATTACAATTCAATTAATTAATTATAATTTTCAGATATATATAAAAGTACACCATTTAGTTGAATATTTTTTTATTATGTTTAATATTATTTTTGTACCAAGAAAAGACATTCTGGTTGGCTTTGGTCACTTCACTCACAGCCTCAGACACTCTCAGAGATACACACCCACCTCTCTCTCTCTCTCTCTCTCTCTCTCTCCTGTGTTTGTGAAGAGGTTTATATGAGTTGAGTACAACAGCAACATCATTCATCATCAGTTACAAAACGCACCGTTTCTGGTCTCATCTTCCCCACACATTCTTCTAATTTTCTTCTACACTTCATTTTCCTCTGTAAGTGACTGCTTTCTATTCTTCTTCTTCTTCTTCTTTTCCCATTTAAATGTATTAACACTCAACTTTAACTGGATTATCTTCTGTGGATGCTGCTGCATTGTGCTGGTAATTTGAGCTGATTTTGTCGGCAGTGACTGGATCTGCTTATCTGATGATCTTGCAATAAGCATTTTTTTTTTTTTTCTGGATTCTGGTTTCCTGGGTTTAGGCTTCAACTGAGCTCCTTCAATTGTTTTCCGGCTTTAATTTTTGTTTTTTTAAGTTCTAGTTTTACTTTCTGCGTCCTGTATGTACAACATGTAGTTGAGTTGTTTGACAGACTTGCTGTTTTTATGATTCTCCGTGTGAATATGGATTTGCTTTTTGAGTTGCTAACAATGGGCGGGATATTTATGGTTTTCCGGTGACGGAACTGATAGTCCGAGAGAAGTCATTTATTGTACCAACCTCCATAAATCCCTCTTTATTAATTAACTTGATTGTGCCTCTCAGCTGTCATTTATGGACTCATACTTATATCTGAGTGCCGAAAGAGTTTAATCAAATTTCAGATTTACATCAGTAGATTATGATTATCTCTTGATGCTTTATATCACATGCTCTTAAGGGGTTCTTGTGATGTAATTTGTTTAGGCAACATTGCTTGGCATTGAGGACGGGTCGGTGGTACCGGTTTTGATGTGAAAATGGTTCTAGGTCTGAGGACCAAAACTAGGAGAAGCCCTTCGGTTCAGCTTGATTACATTATTCATATCCAGGAGATCAAGCCCTGGCCCCCATCACAGTCACTCAGAACGCTTCGAGCTGTTCTGATTCAATGGGAGTATGGGGAAAAGACTTCTGGTTTTACCAATCAAGTTGTGCCTTCACTTGGGACTGGGTCTGGTGTTGGTGATGGAAGAATTGAATTCAATGAATCTTTTAGGCTTTCGGTGACACTGACGCGGGAGATGTCTATCAGAGGTGGCGGCGATGGAGACACTTTTCAGAAGAACTGCATCGAGTTTAATCTTTATGAACCGAGACGAGATAAGACAGTGAAAGGTCAGCTGCTAGGAACTGCTGTTCTGGACTTTGCAGATTATGGCATTGTTAAAGAAAGTTTGAGCATTAGTGCTCCCATTAGCTGCAAGAGGACTTACAGAAACACTGCACAACCACTTCTCTTCCTTAAAATCCAGTCAGTTGAGAGAATTCGTACAAGCTCCTCCTCAAAGGACAGCTTGGTCAGAGAAGTTTCGATGGACAGTAATCATGGTGAATCTGTTTCTGCATTGATGAGTGAAGAATATGCAGAAGAAGCTGAGTTTACTACAGATGATGATGTGTCCTCACACTCATCACTGGCTGTTGCTTCTTTGACAGCTGATTCAAATGGCAGTTCATCACCTCATAAAGAGGTAAACAGCTCGTTTTAGTCGCTTTTTTCTTTATCTGCCAATTGCACACATTGTTGTCGTAGTTAACCCCTCTTTTAGGCCACTTTTATTCTGAGTTTGGAATCTTGGTTGCCTGTAGTCTAAATGTAAGAAACACAAATTTTCACTAGTACATCAATTCAAGTACCTCTTGAACACCTGCTACTGGTATATGCTTGTCACACGGTAACACTCTTGTTGTGCACTAGTCCTTGTAAGGCAGTTGATCATGATTTGATAGGAAGATGGCTTTGAATTGCAGAGCGAGCCTGCTGGGAATCATAGTGCCCGATATGCAAAAGTTGACAGTGTACAAGATCAATCCAAACCAGATGAGGAGCAAGCCACCAAATCTTATGTGAATTCAGCAGGGATTTCATCTCGTTCTTTGTCAATGGATTTATCTTCTGATATTGCATGGATCTCAAAAAAGATTACTTCACAAAGTTTGCAGTCATCTCAACTGGAAGAAACAGATAAACAGCAGAAATCCAACATCAAAAGCAATGAGTTTGGAAAACAAGCAGAGGGCACTCAGCACACTGTTGTGAATGGGGGGAGGGATTTGAAAGTTCAGCTTAGTTCTGAGGAAGGCAAACTCAGCAGTCCTATTTCTGAAAAGACTATGGCAGAGGTACATCACCAGACAGATAGACACATTGATTCTGGTTTCAGCTACCTGGTGGATGACAAGAATGCATCATCCATTGGTGCAGAGGATCTGGTCGTGGCTGGACGAACAAACGCTCCTCTAAATAGTTCCACGGATTACGAGGCCAAAGAAAACTATAAAGAGTATTCAGAAGAAAGAAGAATCATAGAAGATGAAAACCAAAAAGTTGAGGAGGAGCCTTCAGGCGACCTCTCTCAAGTTGATGTCCAGAAGCAGGTCATCTTAGAAAATGGTTTGCGTTCTTCCACCAAGGAAAGTTTTGCAGTGCATAGTAGTTATTCAAATACTGATAAATCTAAGAATTTGAGGTCAGTTCGATCATCACTGGACTCAACCAGGAGCAATGGATCAACCAGAAGCAATCATTTTTCTGTGACAGATACTGCACGAGGCTCCTTAAGCAGTGAACGCAAGGATTCTAAGGTGTTTATAAAGGAAACAAGAAACCTTCTTCCAGACAGTAGAATTCAGCAATTGGAACAGAAAATAAAAAGACTGGAGGGAGAGTTGATGGAAGCTGCTGCCCTTGAGGTTAGCCTTTACTCTGTGGTTGCAGAACATGGAAGTTCCATAACAAAAGTCCATGCTCCAGCTCGACGCCTTTCAAGACTCTATTTCCATGCCAACCAACAGAACTCAAAATCAGGGAGAGGGACTGCAGCTAAAAGTATTGTGTCTGGATTAGTTTTAGTTGCAAAAGCATGTGGTAATGATGTTCCTAGGTATGCTTTTCACTCAGTATGATTTTATTAATATAATAGTGAGGATTCTGCAGGAGCACTTGTTGTCAAATGCATCCAGTTGGTTATTGTACTTAGCCTGCCTGGTTTAGCTGTTGCTCCCCATAGAACCTGAATCACTTTTTTTTTCTTTTCTTCTTCTATTTCTGGATCAAAGCTTTACTCTATCTCATGTCACTGATATTGCCTTCTATTGATACAGATTGACTTTCTGGTTATCAAACTCCATTGTACTGAGAGCAATTGTGAACAAGTCCTTTGGGGACAGTCAGTTACCTATATCTGTTGGGCCTGACATCAGAAAAATGGGTAACATAAGTGGAAAGAAGAAATCATCATCACTTAAATGGGAGTCCTTCCCCAGTAAGAGTACAAGAGGTGCTATTGAGGATAGTATTGGTGAGTGGGAAAACCCTCTAATGTTTGCAGCTGCACTGGAAAAAGTTGAAGCATGGATATTTTCACGAATCATCGAGTCTCTATGGTGGCAGGTATTCAATCTCCTTCACTCTTTTGAGTGCCTCACCAAATTCGTTGTGTGACGTAATTTGGTGTAAACAAGTTAACCTGTTGACCAGATATCTATCTTCGTTAAGGGGTTCGGGTTGACCATAATACTTATCTGAGTTGCTTTCTTGTTTTCTTTCTCCAGACTTTCACTCCACATATGCAGTCTGGTGCAGCCAAAGCAATTCGTAGAAGTATGGATTCTGACTCTAGCAAGTTATACAGAAGGACATCGAGTTCAATTGATCAACAGGGAAACTTTTCTCTGGAACTCTGGAAAATGGCTTTCAGGGATGCATGTGAGAGTATATGTCCTGTTCGAGCTGGAGGACACGATTGTGGCTGTTTGCCTGTGCTCTCCAAACTGGTACTTCTTGTTTTACCATTATTCTTTCATTACATAATTAAAAGGTCTTATTTGATCCCCTCACTTGTGTGAATGAGCTACATATTACATGAACCAGTCTAGAACGTTACCCTGACATAAAGCGTTATCTGAAATAAAAATTCTCACGGAAATCATGTGAAGACTGAGATCTGTAACTTTATTTGTTCTTTGTTTATGCAAAAAGTAGAAAGGGAAATGAAAATTTGTATTTATTATTGATTCTTCCACCTCTATATATAGGGGTGGAATTAAGTGATAACTATAAAAAATACCTATACAAACCAAATAAGAAAAAGATGTGCACAAATCCTAGATATTCCAACACTCCCCCTCAAGTTGAAGCAAATATATCAATCACTCCTAGCTTGTTACACAAAATATTAAGCTGTTTTGCTCCACAAAGCCTTGGTAAAAATATCTGCTCTTTGGTCTGAAGGAGTGAAAAGAGTGCAGATTTTCCGACTCATGACAGCCTCACGGCCGAAATGACAGTCAACCTCTATATGCTTTGTCCTCATGGAAAATAGGATTACTGGCAACAATTTAGACCCTTTTTTATCTTAGACTTTGTAACGGAAGAGGTACAAATACCATTCATCATCTATTTGTCAATTGATGAATATGATAATCACTACAAAACTTCAGCCCAGACCATATTTTCTTTCTTTTTTGTTGGCTTGAAGTTTGCGATGAAACATCCAAACAGAGGATAAGCTTGATTGTGCTGCCTGATACTTATTTGGTTCTTTTAAATACGCAACACTTGCTTTTGCATAGATTAATCTAAAAACAATCTATTTTTATAACTATGTAATGGAGATATTATTACTTTGATTAATATTTGAAGTCTGCATAACCTGCTGCCTTCATACCTTATGACTTACGGTACTCTTTTCATAACTAGATAATGGAGCAATTGATTGCTCGACTAGATGTGGCTATGTTCAATGCCATTCTTCGAGAATCGGCTGATGAAATTCCAACAGATCCTATAGCAGATCCCATTAGTGATGCTGAGGTTCTCCCGGTTCCAGCAGGGAAAGCCAGCTTTGGTGCTGGTGCACAACTGAAAAATGCGGTGAGCATTTCCTTTAAATTGTATCTTGCTTTAATCGAACTCTATGCAACTCATATTTTACATGCCTATATAAATATATGTATATATATATATATATTTATAATATTATATTTACTTATATCACAAGGGAATCTCATCTTCTTTATGATTTACATCATGCTTTAAATATTGCAGATTGGGAATTGGTCCAGATGGCTTACAGATCTATTTGGTATTGATGATGGTGATGATGATTTTCTTGAAAATGAGAATAGCTCAGAAGCTGCTGATGATGACGAGCCAAGCTCATGTGATACATCATCAAAATCATTCCATCTCCTTAATGCACTAAGTGATCTGATGATGCTTCCGAAGGATATGTTATTGAGTCGAACAATTAGAAAAGAGGTACAGCCGGAGCCTTAAATCTCTGGTTCAGATTAACTCAAAATTATTAATGGCATTACCTTGTTCATAGAAATCTTTCCCTTTTATGTCCCAGGTGTGCCCTACATTTGGCCCAACGTTGTTAAGAAGGATCCTTAACTCTTTCATACCGGATGAGTTTTGCCCTGACCCAATTCCTAGAGTTGTACTCGAAGCCTTAAATTCAGAGGTTCGTCCATTTGCAGTGACTCCTCATTCTTCCCTTTTCCTTATTCCACCATGGTTTTTACTTAATTTTCTGTCATTTTTGGAACTGATACATGAAGTTAGGTGTTTGTATTAATGAAGCTAATGATATAATTTCTATTAATCCCGCACTCGCATCATAGGATTCTTTTGATTCCGATGAAGATACTACCGTGAACTTCCCCTGTGCGGCAGCAGCTATTGTATATCAGACACCATCAGCCGCTTGGGTTGCCAATATCCTTGGAGAAATTAGCAGCAGTCATCCTAAGCTGACACGTAGTGGATCCTCAGTACTCAAAAAATCACAGACGAGCGATGACGAACTTGATGAGCTCGATTCTCCTCTGAAACCCATTATCCTTGACAGCTTCCAGTCATCGCCTTCTCCAGTAAGGCCTGCTTGGGCATCTAAAGAGAATGGAAGTTGGAATACTGTGAGGTATCAACTCCTGCGGGAAGTATGGATGAATAGCGAGTAATGGCGACATGTTGCTGGTGTTGTCACTTTATGAAATAGGAAGTTTAATCTTCCTCTAGAGAATCTCTTTGTTGTAAGAAAATGCACTAAAGAAAATAGTGTCGAGATGTTGACAAACCTATGTACATTAGCTGTAAAATGTATAGATATTAGAGCTCTTGTGATGTTCAAAATAATCTCTTTTGAGGGGCTGCTTTTTCCAGTTTCTATGTGTAAATAAAAGTTTTTTTTTTTCCTTTTCTCCATGATAGTTACAAAATGAGTATAAGCTTCCATTGCTAATGCACAATAAATCCATCCACCCAAGTCGTATGTGATTATATATGATGATGGTCAATTTGTGCATCAATTGGAAGGTAATTGTAAATTTAACTTGTATACTGTTGGATTGAGTTCATAGAAACTAAGTCTCAGCTCAAACTTTTTCCACATAAAAATGACGAATGTAGGCAGAGAGAATAAGTGATGGGGAGTATTTATATGTATAACATATGCCCAACAAGAATCCAACAAGGGTTTTGTTCTGGAGATATAACCTCCTCTCAACTTGGCTACCTACTTTACACTCATTTCAGCCAAAATATAATTGAACACGCAAAATAGTAAGATATCCTTACATCTCTAAGACAAAATTGGGTATACTCGCTACAAAAATCCCAAGATACTCACTCTACCACGTATCTGGTGTTTATTAGCACACCAGAAAACGAAAACAAACAGACATCAGGTTTGTCAAAATTATGCTGTCAGCTTCTGTGATGAATTGGCAGCGGAATTCATGTGTTGCAGCTGCAATGCAGCCAAAAGACCTTGCCAGCTTTCTCCGGGACCACCGGCCACTTGGAAGTCGAGAAGCTTCTTCTGTTGCTTATAGTATTCTTCTATGGGCTTCCTCTGAAGAAAAGAAACTTGGTTTTGTTAGTATGCTACTGTTACCAGCGTGAGAGAGTAAAGAATTGGAAACTATGATTAATGGTCAAGTACTACATTTGCAATGCACGGCACTGGTTAATCAATCATATGCATACACACAGCTAAAGTCTTCTGTCCCAAGAGGAATGCAGAGAGCACACTGCATCCACTATTGATAAGACAACCGATTAAACAGATATTCCTTTGTGTGCCATATTAAACCAGTGCCAAGAAACACCTTAATGCTAGAATTGTAGTTGTAAGTGTTTGGTTCAAAAGACAATGGAGGTACCTGCTCTGCATACATGCGAAGTTTGTCCTTCCAGATGGTATCTGTGTCGGCATTTGAAGATTGAAAATGACCTGCCTGGGGTTGAAGACTGAGACTGAATCCTGAAGTAGCCATGGAATGGAATTCTCTGGAAGGTGAATAAATTCCATTTCCTGAAGTTTTATTCATCACAGACTCCTCTGTGCACTTAAGATTGAGCACCAAGTCTATATCAGCAATTTGGTCCAATATCTCCTGTAACACCCAAAAACCAGAATCACATGAATTAAACTCATAGAAGAACTTCTGCCACAACTAAAAGCTATACTCTATCTCCTTTCCTTCAAATTACAGTAAATGAGAATGTAATTTGACACAAATGCCAAACATCAACCTGAAAAAGAAAAGGAGATATTGAACACAAAACCATGAAAAAAATGACTTTACTTCTCCTCAAAATTGATACTCATAATCTTTAGAAACTCTACGGATGAATTAACTGAAACAATCAATTAAGCAGGAAAATACTGCAAAGTGACTATAGAAGGAAAGGGCGATAGAGGAGAAACAAAGCAAAATTACTTACAGCCTGCATCCTTGTTCTAGGAATTCCATCCAATATGAAGCCAGTTTCACCTCTGCAGTATCCTTCCTCCAGTCTCTTCGATAAAAGCCCAAATATGACATCCTCGGGGACCAACTTCCCTTGGTTGACTGCACTGGCAATCTAGTTTGAAGACCGAACACAAGGTAAACACTCCATCTTATAGCGAGAAAAATTAAGAAAAAAGCTTGTCTTAAATTTCCACGTAATTTTCATCATATAAGACCAAGACGTCAAATTCTTCGTTTAACAAAATTTTCCATCTCTACGTCTCATGTAGAATCTTGTTATTTTCCAAGAAAAAACTTGTCAAGATTAAAATTTATCTAATCCCAATTTCCAATCCCATAAGAAAAATGATAAACATATGAAATGCCTAGAAGACTACGATATCTTTCCCTTTTCATTGTCCTGACGCTCACACCTTCCTTTTTCCAATTGCCATATTCTTCTCTAGTCCAAGAAATAACAATTAAAAAAGAAAACAAACCTTTTTATACAGAGGAGAATTGGGGTTGAGTTCCTGCTTAACTAGTGAACCCATGGAGATATGAGGAACGTCTAAAAGCTTGGCAAGCCGCTCGGCGTACACATGTCGCCTCACCATTGGATCGCCCATGATCACCCACTGTACACCTCTCCCCAACGTTTCCCATCCATCCGATTCCTCCATTTCCCCTCGGTTCATCTTCCCCTGATGCTCCCCCTCGTCATCGTAACCATAGTAGTAATCGTAGTCGAGCTGAGCCGCGGCAGCTGATCCGTAGCCTCGGCTCACCGGCTGGCGCATCCGGGAAGAAAGCCGCACTGCCACTCCGAGGCGGCTGAGCACTGACATAGCGGCGCAGGCGTGAAAAAAAGGGTTTCGACAAATGGTAAACGGAGAAAGAAAAGCGAGCGGCTGAGAGCGCAAGAGAGGGTTTGAAAGGAGGGCATGAATTGGGGTTTTAGAGACCCTTCTGGTTCACAATTGCCTCTCCTTCTTTCAGATATTACGTTTTCAACCACGCTCGTTAATTTTTAAGGTAGATTTGCATTTCAACACCATAAGTTTTAAATATTCCATTACGGTCCCATTAGTTGCTACATAAATGCACTTTGGTCCTTCCATCTCTATTTTTCTTCAACTTCATTAATACATCACAGGCAAAAAGTACCGTGTCTATTTATTTAATGATTTTAGTCAAAAAAACGATTAAATTTCATATTCACCCCAAGAAGTTTTACAATAGCTGGGGGGTATTTCAGGAATTTCGAAATGGTCCCACCTGCGGTGGAAAGATCCGAGGGGGAAGTGAGGAGAGAGGAATCATCAGGTGCGGAACGTTAAACCTGGCGGCATCCACACGCCTGGGAGAGCGTGTGGTTAGATGGTCGACACGTGGAGTAGAAGAGAGAGAGAGAGATGCGGAAGGGCAGGCGGGTACCCGCGTGAGCGTCCGTTTCCACCGGATTTGGGCGTGGGGTTTTCGGAGTGGGTCAACTGGGGCAAATAATAGTGGCTGCCACATCGTCTGTTCACTCTCTATTTTTCTTGAAGGAAAACGGTACGATGCCTCCTCCGACTCCTATGTTAGTTGTCTGACAACTTTCTTTATGTTTAAAGGATTGGGCTAGTTAGTAAGCCCAAAAGTGTGGTTGAAATGCGATTGTGAACCTATAATTGGGCCATGAAATGGGCGGACCATCTAGATGGGTCAAAATAATTATTAAAAATGGAGGCCCAATTGAATATGACTTTTCTTTATTGGCCCACGCGCATTGGAAAAAAAGACGCCCACCGTGGGGCTCGAACCCACGACCACAAGGTTAAGAGCCTTGCGCTCTACCGACTGAGCTAGACGGGCGGGCACCTTTGACCGTGGATCCATGTGACCTAATTTATCAAATTAAGTAGTGCGACAAGAGCATTAATATCATCAATCTGGTACGTACACTACCCAAATGTTGAATTAATCATCCATTTGTTAGTTAATTAAATCCTGTCCATACATTGACTAACTTCCAAACTTCGAAAATATATATATAATTATATATATATATATATATCGGTCATTCACATTCATGGGATGCTTTCCATGATTGATTAATTTCACCATATAAAATTAGAAAATCGTCATATGAGTTGTAACATTAATTAATATAACCTCGTTTAGCTTCATCTTATAATTAGCATTAATAAATGGATAAGATCGAATTAATTATGCCTTCAAACGTGATATATGTTATTTATTTGCATCAATAGCTGACCCTCACCACTTGTTCGCGCCGACCAAAAACTATATATATAAAATTTCTTTTTAATTAATTCAAATCTTAATTAGAATATTACTTGTATATCCGACTCAAATATTCAACAAAACTACTTTCCATGAAATGTATTGAGACTAATTTCCATAACTTACATTAATGAAAATACACCAAAATTATCAATGATCATTAATCATGGCATAGCCATTTGTCCGAAAGCATTTTTGCCAATTCAATCCATGTTTAATGATAATTTGCCAGTTTTATTACTAGGAAACCAAAGTTATTATCTTATTACACTATCGAACTTATTATTTTTAACATGTCAGGTTTAACTCTAGAGATTATATATATACACACTATAAAAAAAAAAAAAAAAAAAAACATTAATGGATTATTCCGTGTATTATCAATGGTTATCATGACTTGAAACTAATTACAAATGAATTAATACTAGTTATTATGATCAAACAAAATCAATGCGAAAAACTTAAAATTTAATCAATATTTTGTACATTTTGACCTTACTTTCAAAAGCGTAGCTAAGATTAATTAATGTTCATTTTAATTTTTTATTTTTAATTGTGATAATTAACCATAACAAAAATAGCATAGGATTAATATGTGCTAAATTGGTTGGCCCAGATTCAAGGTCCAAAAGCCCAAAGAGGTCCCTAGGAGCCCCAAAAGGGGCACCGGCGCAACCTAAGGAAGGACAAGTCTGGCCTCCCCCCAGCAAAAAAGAGGCCCAGGCCAAGCATAGGATGTAGCCCCACCAAGGAGGCCTAGAGCAAAGACCCAGGCTCATCAAGAAGTTTGGATAAGAATAGCCCCAACCTTATCCTTATCCGTGCAAGATCCCTCCAACCGTCCTCTTACATTCAAGGAGTCTGAAGGCTGCAGAAGTCTAGGGGGGGCAGTATTCGGTCCTCCTAGAGTCAAGGTCAATGAAGAGTTATTCCCAGCTACGACTCTTCCTCTATAAACACCGACCTACTTGGCTGGCTCAAGTAACATTTTCGTAGCACTCTAATACACGAATTTATGCTCTCAACATGCACCAAATTTATTTTATGCTCTTTGTTCACGAAATCTCACCATTTTATTACGTTATTCAAAATTATTCTTTTACAACTACTTACTGACTTAAACGTCGGAGTGCTAATATTTTTTGCAAGTCCCCTTTTCATAGCTTGCAGAAATTCAAGGTCCACACACTCAAACTTAATAACAAGCTCTTTCAGCTCACATCAAGGACAAACTAACTATACTAAAATCTAGAGAAATGCTCATTTAATAATAAAAATGTATTGAATAATGAATTTAACCTATCTATATATAATAAAATAGAATTATTGAAATTATTCGCCTAAGCACCACGTATGCATAAATATGAATAGCCTCTATGAACTCTATTTTGCCAAATAAAATATAACATATTTTTCATATAACTATTAAAAAATATTAACATTCATTCAAAAGAGATCTAAATTGATTATCTAAACAATTATTTTTAGATAAAGAATTAAAAATAGTGGATTTATCGAGTTTTGTACTAATGTATTTATAATTAGCTTACAAAATTAATTATCAGACAAAATCCTACCCAATGTAAACTATTACAAATATTTCAATTTAAATATATATTATTTCTTCTTATTATTATTATTTCTTTCATATTCCTTCTCGATCCTCACAGGGAAAAAGAAAATATTATAGTTGTTACAGTGAGATAAGCGTGTTGTACCTAAAATTAGATAGCTTAGGTTTAGAGATGGTGCGTTGCAATTTCTTAACCCTGTTGAATCCGTATCCAATTTCAATACCTGCTGCTTCCCCGTTCATTCCTATATATTATATCTGAATTAATTAAATATTTTTATCCATCTTATTTTTTTTACGCTAATAATAAATATCTGGTCAAAAGACTCCAAAAACCGAAATCCGCGTAAACCCTATATATATACCCTCAACTCCTCATAACCGTTCATCTCAGAAAAATATACGAGTTGTTGTGAAAATACAATCCTCCTACCGACTTGGATTTCATAGTTCTGATCAGCATTAGCTGATTCTTACTACTAATTCCGATCTTCTTTCTTGCGGATTATTTTCTGATTTTCGATGGAGAAATACGAGCAGTACGAGCGTGTTTTCCACCGCTTCGATTCGAACGGCGACGGGAAGATATGTCCGGTGGAGCTCCAACGCTGCGTGGGATCAATAGGCGGAGAGATGACGGCGGAGGAGGCGGAGGCAGCGGTGGTGCTGATGGACTCTGACGGCGATGGACTGCTGTGTTTGGAGGATTTCGTGAGAATTGTGGAAGGTGCTGGAGAGGAAGAGAAGGCGAGCGATTTGAAGGCGGCGTTCAAAATGTATGAGATGGAAGGGAGCGGGTGCATTACGCCCAAGAGCTTGAGGAGAATGCTGAGCAGATTAGGGGAGCGGAAGAGCGTGGACCAGTGCACAAATATGATCGCTCAGTTTGATCTTAATGGAGATGGGGTTCTCAATTTCGACGAGTTCAAGGTTATGATGTCGTATTGATGATATGACCTGACCATCACTACGACGTCGTTATTTCTTTTCTTCGGTGTTGTTTGGACTCTATATTTGCATGTAAATTCAGCTAGAGATTCATTTATTTGATTCCATTGATTCTTGTATCACAATCTATATATATAGAGAGAGAGAGCTAGCTAGTTAGACATTAATTCTTTATGAAGTGTTTGCTCTTTATATATATTGTACAGCTCGCGTATTAGTTCTTTGTTGGATTCATTGCATGTTTATTTCAGTTTTTCCTGCTACTTTTGGAGTTAATTTCTCTAATTCATTGCATTGAATTTGTGTAAGCGACATCGATTAAGAAAGGAGAAATATATTGTAACCTATATAATGAAAATTATCAAGTAAAACTTGAGAATATTCTAAACAAACCAGAGGGGACAATATAAGATAATTGGATTTCCTATTGCAAATTTATATTACAGTTAATTAAGTTTAACATATACACGCTTAGTGTATGTATAAAATCTTTCGCCGAATAAGAATATGTAATCTTTATACATGTGTAGCATATATTTGTTAAATGCAATACAATTTATAATAAAAAATCCAAATGAAGAGTCTCTAGTTCTGTATGATCTCTGGGTAACACGTGATTGTGTGTGATGTGCATAAAAATAGGCTAGTCCAAACAGTTCAAAACGAAAGAAATAAATCGCATGAGCCCCAAGGGATGCATGCAGCCAGAAGTTTCCTATAGACCCTAGAAGCTTGGTCTCCCGCTCAACCACTTCACAAAAATATTGGGGATCCCCCAATAGCCCCCCATGAGAATCGTGGGTTTTCAACCACCCAAGAGATAACCCTCCACCAAATATGAGAATAATCCCCCAACCACCGGAAAACTCCACAAAATCCATGGGGGATTCAGCCTTATCCAACCACCTTGGGGTTGCATGTAAATAGAGAGCTCCCCTTAGGGGAGAGGGCAGGCAATGGCATTGCCCAGACCTTCAACCTTGTACCTACATACTACAATTTTAACTTCTCATGCTATCTAGTTGAAAGAAACATTGTCTGTTCATACTTAAACATGTTCTTTATATCAACCTCTTATTTATATACGCAAACTAAAGAATAATACTTTCATTTTCACTCTCTTAATTATTAGCCTTTGACCTTATTATTTGCACCTATAATTGAATCCAACACCATAGTTTTTCCTCAGATCAGTATAAAATACAAACAGATACAAAGGGGACACGCATGGAAAATATACTAACTAGTTGTTCAATTCAACAAAGTTAAAAAGTTGATGATGACCAAGTTTTGGCCCGTGCGTAGGGCAAGAATCAAAACACCGTAGAATAATTTGGTTTCAACTTGCACAGACGGATATTTGAGCATCATGAGTTTATGCTTCAAACTCTATCCACAATGCAATTATGGAGGAAAGTTCCTGTCACTCACATCAAATGGGATATCCATCCCATGCCGTGTGAAAATGCAAATGATAAAGCAAGTTGTTTTTGTAGATATTATAATTTTTTACCCAATATTTGTTATATATATATATATGTAAAATTCAAGTTCTTTGTTATATTTAATGAAATATTTTGATACAATTAGCATGAAGTATTAATATGAGATGGAATGTAAAGTGACCACTTCAGTTTACAACAAAAAATTCAAACTTATGACATAATTACTTACACCATTAATACATAGAGGGAATGTTCTTCGCTCCTAGTTTTTTTGGTAATAAATAATAACAGAAACTTGTATAACTTTCTTCCCAATCTTCTGTTCTAATTCAAATGCATTTTGCCGACCATACCTAAGTGTTACGAAACCAAAGTTGTATACTAATATTTCAGCATTTGTTTGTACATACGTCTTTCACATGCAAAAGGGTGTGTGTGTGTGTGTGGCGGTTCACATTACCCCCGACGTGGCATAATATATGCTCATAATTTGTTCTATCAAAACTAGTTTTGTACATAGATTAAGGGAAAAATCCAACCTACCTCCCTGTGAAATACGAAATGTTCAAAAAAGTCCCTGTGAAAAAAAAATTACCAATTTACCTCCCTGTGTTATGAAAAAAGGAGCAAATAAACCCCTGACCCCAAAAACTGTATCACACGCGCCCTTGCTGCGCCTGTGATAGTAAAAATTCAATTTTTTGGACCATTTTGCCCCTTAATGACCAAACTATACTTATTTTTCCCAAATAATCCCAAAAACTTCAATTATAATATATTTATATATTTAGATATAATATTATATATTTTTTAAATTATACATATTTTTAAAATATAATATAAAAAATAAATTTAATTTATATATAAAAGAAACTCAAAATAATATAAAAAAAAGCTGAAAAAAAGAAAAAGAAAGAATAGTTATCGACGGGTTAAGATTTTGCGAACGAAAAAATTGAAATAACTCGTCGACGGATGGGAGATTGGCGGTGGGTGGGGTGTCAAAATGCTCGCCGCGGAACGGGCTTTCCAACGGTGGTAGGATGGCGTCGAGAGGTAGTCCGATGGCGGAGAAAAAAGCTGTAGAAGACGGCGGCGCGGGTTAGGGTTTTCTGGACGAAAAAATGAAGATAACTCGCCAACGGCTGAGAGATTGGGGATGGGTGAGGTATCAAAATGCTCACCGTTGGACGGGCTTTCCAACGGTGGTAAGCTAGCGGCGAGAGGTGGTCGGACGGCGGAGAAAAAAGCTGTAGAAGACGGCGGCGCGGGTTAGGGTTTTCTGAACGAAAAAATGAAGATAACTCGCCAACGACTGAGAGATTGGGGGTGGGTGAGGTGTCAAAATGCTCACCGTTGGACGGGCTTTCCAACGGTGGTAGGCCAGCGGCGAGAGGTGGTCGGACGGCGGAGATATGGGAGGAAAAGAAAACTAACAATATATAACATACGTATAGATACAAATATATATACATATTAAAACAATGTATTAATTATCTATATATTAAAATTATATATTTTTATTTTCTATATATTTAAATTTAATATTATATATTAATATATAAAAATATAGGTTTAAATCTGGACCGTTGATTATATTACATCCTAACCACTTATTTATAAATTTTTATTATATAAAAATGATTAAATCTGAGCCGTACATTTAGATCAGATTAAATATAGGCTGTTGATTTAGAAGGGGTATTTTTGTCATTGCACCTTAAGACCCCCATTTAAATGCACCAGGGGACAGTATGCTCTTTTTTTTAAAACACAGGGAGATAAATTGGTAAATTTTTTTTCACAGGAGTTTTTTTGAACATTTCGTATTTCACAGGGAGGTAGATTGGATTTTACCTCATAGATTAATTGAATCTTTTTTTATAGATATAAAAATATATCAAGAAGAATGTAAATTAAATAGAATAGAGAAGTCCTAATTTTGTATCCCAAATAATTCCAAGAGACAATATTAGATCGGTGCCGACAACGTTTTGATTACGTTAATTTACAGTAATTGGTCTATTCTAGTGGAAAAGATCTTCTCAAATGAAGAAGACCGAGTTGAACTACGTCACCATAAACTAATTATTAATCATCTGTTTAATTAAATGGGACTACATATATATACTTCTTGTTAAAAAAAAAAAACAAAAAACAAGTGGAGACTTTGACCAGCACAACAATTCCAGGTTTCTTTTTTATGTTCTCAACAGAATGTCCGGCCGTATACAACACGTGTCCGCATCCCAAACAAGAATATGATTTTCGCATGAATTAATAATTTATTATTAAATTGAAATCTTCTCGAAAATTCAAGAACGCGATTATTGCCAAATAAACTAACAACAATATATGGCAAGATAATTAAGACTGTTATTAGAGGAAAACATTTTTCTGAAGCACGCGTTTCCGTAAGCAACAAATACAGCATCTATTCACAACAGTTCCGTAACAGGAAAGTTCAACAACTATATATATACATTAGTAGTATTTTGATTTTCATTTGTAAAGATCAAAATAGCGATGCTTTCTCATTATTGTTTAACTTTCCAAGTGGTTTTTTTGCATGAGTTTTCACAGATGTTGAACTGGACTTCTTCTGCCGATTCTTCCACCAACCTCTCAGCAACTTCTCGACCATTTCTCCAGCACTAGGCCGCAGCGTCGGCTCGTCTTCCAGGCAACATCGCTGCTCCATCAACAAATAACTCTCAATTCCTAATAATGAACTATATATATATCCAACCAATATTCCCTCAAGTCCTCTGCCCTGGACAGGTTTCTTTGATCAACTGGCTGTTGATAGTATACACAGAGCCCTCAGTGAGGTTATTCAAACTGAAGTCCTCTGTTGCCTTTGAACAAAAATACTGTCCCAATAGCTATGCGTGCTAGCAAGAAGCCCGCCCATGCCGATGCCGGTGCCAGCATAAACTCCCATACATCAACCACATTTTACGGTTTCTCTTCTTGTGTGAATTTCTAGCTTGAATGCTAGCTAGCTGCTGTTGTTTCTGAAATTTGGCTCTTGACGTTTTGCCAAGAAACCATATTAGGCTTGCCTTCCGCTGGGATCAGAAGAGTTGAGAGTGGTAAAAGGCCATTGTCCAGTTTAAGACCTGCATGCTCTTCAATATCTATTAATGTTGAATCTATAATTGCCTACTAGAATTAAAATTATATGCTAATAATACAAATATACAGTAAAAAATTGAAAACGGCATGAATATAACATAATAACAAAAATTTAGTAGTTGGGTTTGTGCCCATTAATTACCATGGATAGATAATCGACTTGCGTTTTAATGAATAATTTGTTTATCATGTTGAATTTTCAACGTGAAGTCATTATTTTTCAGGGGAAATTGCAATGTACATCCCATAACTTACCCCATGTTGGTCTCGTATTACGACTCAGCAAAAATAATAGGGCCAAAATCACAAATGAAATAAATTAGATGTAAATTGTAATTTTCTCTTATTTTTCACTTGATACAAACTTATTAATTGTCTTTAATTTTATTTTATTCTTTTATCAGTCTTATTTAATCCTTAATAATATGATTACTTTATAATAAAATAATTCCTTCTATCAGGTTGCATATTTTCTATCGTGAACTTTTTAGAACATAAGTAGATAATGACAATTATGAAAAGAAAATAATGGATACCTAAAATTACATGTAAACATCACTAAATATTAAAATGGATAAAAGAAATTTGATGAAGAAAATATCACAAATATTTTTGGTTTATACATATGATTCAATAAGAGTTCTAAATAAATAAACATCAAATTTAATGAACAAAGATTGAAAAATTGATGAATTTTAATACAAATATAAACTAATTTAAGCAAAATATTCATGATTATATCTCCATCTTGAAAAAAGAGGGCAATAAAAGCAAGATATTAATTAACTTTTTTTAATGGAAATTGAAAAAACATATACGTTAATGAACTATTATAAGATAAAAGTATGTGTTCATTTAATGATCAAGTAAAGAAATCATATGTACGTATTATTATAGCTAAAGGTGGATATTTAAATACAATGAGGCATCAAAAACCATACAAAAGTTGACATCAAACGGATAGTATGGATCCCGGAATAACCTCCACCTTAGATACAATACATCCTAAGTTGAAATTTGATACGAGAAAACTCAATTTCTGGGGAAATATTCGCAAATAAATCCACAAACACAACAGCATGGATCACAAGCTTACAACGTGGCATCATCTGTCAAATGATCACGCAGTAAACACCCACCAATTTTATTCCGCTGCTTCTTTTTTTTCTTTAACACTAGGTGAACATACAGATTATATATTGTACACAATTACTTGGTGGAAGGCAAACAATTACTCTGGACTTCTTGCCCGCTGTAGTATCAACTAATTGTCTGGGCACTTTCTACACTCTTGCGCATTAGTGATATAACATGAGCAGGATCCGGAGCTCCAAACACAGAACTTCCTGCCACGATGCAGTTTGCTCCTGCTGCGGCTGCCAAATCTATGGTTGAAGGTCCTAAACCACCATCTACCTGCAAGCAAACAAACAAGTACTCTTCACTGTATGGTTGAAGCTTAAGAAAGGGATATATTATTCAAAAGTCTCCTTATTGTGGATGATCCAGAACTCAACGAAGAGAGGATTATATTTCTATGCCCCCTTGTCACATTCAACTGCTTTCAGCATGTACTTAGATGATAAATGAGAAAAATTCCAGTTGCTATTTATTTCTATTTAACAGGACAGCAGAGCAGCAGTTCATTCCAGAAGCAGGAGTGTAAGGTGAATTTTGTGAGGCCCGGTAATCATTTGTTGCCGAAAATTATCACTGAAAAAACCAATAAAAGGAACAGCAATACAAGTCGTAAAAAACTGAAAAATGATCCTAGGATGGGAAGTCACCTCTATATCAAGTGATGGGTACTTCTTCCGTAGAGTGTGCACCTACAATTCAATAGATAATGATGATTATATGCCAAACAAACAGAATGACAATTGGCAAATCAATGCCGGAGAAGAATCATTTATGCACCTTATCCATCATTTCTGGCATAAACTTTTGCCCGCCAAATCCAGGTTCCACAGTCATGACAAGAACCATCTCCACAGGATTTTCGTCGTCGAGCTTTGAACATGGACAGCAAAAAATACATTTCATTCACTGAAATACTATCTTCATTCTTATCATCAATTGATTTACATCCCATCTGATGATAATATAGAGAATACATACTAGTGGATACACTTCTTCTACAGGGGTTCCAGGCCTCAAGGAAACACCAGGCTTCATACCCTTTGATTTGATTTTTTGCACAAGTTCTCGCCAATTATCTGTTGGAAGGCACTCATTCATTTTATCGTTACAAAGTTTCAGGTAGAATTCAAATAGAATGCTGAAGATCCCAAATACTCAGAAGTAAATTCTTCAGCAATTTGAGTTATTGGTTGTGCTTTCTTTTCTAGTGGCATAATTTGGCAGCATCAGAATAAGCAAGTATAGCTAAAACTATTTATAATGAGCAAAGTTTAGAAAACAAAACCCAACCTTTAGAGACTTCCACATGAAAAGTAAAACCAGAAGCACCTGCTTTTCCTAATGGTTCAACGTAATCTAGAGGATTTGTGACCATCAGATGGCAATCCAAATATGCCCTGCAAAAGAAGAATGTCCATTCTATACATATAAAAACAACCCCATAAACATCATAAAGTTTATCCGAGCATGCATTGAGGAAGAATGAAATGTTTACTCTGTGTGCTTTCTCAGACTCTCAATAACTGGGGCACCAATTGTGAGGTTTGGCACAAAGTGACTGTAAAATACAAAACAAAAATCAGTTTAAATAAATTCTTGGTTATTCTTTGTCGTACTCAATTGCATCTTAAGTATTTTCCAGGCTTGGTATCCGATCGTCATTTGAGAAATGTAAGAGAGCGATATGATTCTTCAACACAGTAACAACCTACCCATCCTGCAATGAAATAGAACAAGTTAGGTCATATGTCAAAATTATATCTAACACAGAGTATGTTGTTTTCTACTTAAATGTCAATAGCAACAAAAATTGACCCTTGAATACAAGTTGCAATGATAAGAGCCACAAGAACCGCAACGCTACTATCAGATTCAAATAAACGTGTAGGGAGAGCAAGCATGTTAGCTGTAGACTTCACATTTTTTATGCTGTAAGCTTCAAGACTATCAATTATCACTTCATTTGTTAGATGTCTACGCATAGATTATGACCAGTGTTCTTAAATATCTAACAAACAATTCCAAGTCTCTGGTATTGCCCATATAATAATTCGACAAGTTCCCTAATCCTTACAGGCTGAGACATAAACCATATACCCGAAATTCGGACCATATACTACTAAGTCGTGAGAACAAGTTCAACCAGTACAATAATCTATAAAATGATATGTTGTACAAAAGATACTCATCCTAGTTGAATTCGATTTATGCTCCGCTCAACTCAAGTCCGGTCAAGATTGGTTTGGTAAAAAATTAAACCAGCTCAAACATAAATATAAGTTCATTCAAACCAACTATGAATACTATTCTCGATTCGACTCTTTTACAACCCAATTATAATCAGGGTGAAAAACTCCAACAAAATTCAAAGAGGGGATGGACGTACAAGCAGTTTCAGGGACCATTAGAGTTGATAAAAACATCCGGATGGACAGAAACATGGAACCATGTGATTATCAAGAAAAAAAAAAACAAACTTAAATAGAGACAGTACCATAATATCCATGTGCAGCCAATCCGCACCGCAGCGGATCATCCGCTCCGCCTCCGATGCCAGATTTGCAAAGTCCGATGACAGCATAGACGGCGCAATTTTCGGCTTCACCATCGTTGCTATCTCCGATTCTTACCAAACTCAACCGCAGCTGAAAACAACTCCGACCCAACGAAATCAATCAAAACAACTCCTGTCGCATTAATATATCTTGAAAAATTCCAAAAAAATTATGGCTAATACAGAATAAATAAACAGAGAGCTGAAGTGATCTCTATCGTTCTACCTTTTCACCAACCTCAGTCGTAGAGCTGATTGGACTTTCTTGCAAGTGATCTGGAGTTAATGGGCCTATGGGCCTTGGGAGAAATAACTACGTACTTGGGCCCATACTTTTTCTGGGTTGGGCCTTTTGTTTTACTATTATCCACAGACTGATTATTGATGATTATGCGAACTTGGACAATCCACGTGTTGCATCAAGCACTCACTTTTGCTAACAAAATCTTATCAGTTGGATTTGCTGTTATTCTGATTTAGCCTTATGCTAATTCCATTCCACTTTATGAAATATTTTTATTTTAATTGATACATATTGCTGCTGAATAATTATTTGATTTGTGATTAGACTTCACTGAGCGAAGAATAAGAATCTCTTTATTATGATGGGAATTTTCAACCAGTACTAGCAGCGTGTGTGGGTGAGTTTATGAAAATTTTAAAATATATTATAAGATATTCGAAAATTTATAAAATTTTTACAAGTGTTTGATATTTTCTTTCAAAAAAAAAAATAAATTATGAGATTATAAATTAAAATATAAGATATTAGGAGTCTATAAACTCTTTTTAAGAAAAAAAAAAGTTATTAACTTATTTTAAAATTTAACGAATTCATTCAATTTTAATCATATAGCTACAAAATTGTCTGATGGTAACAAGATCGATCCAAGGAGGAAAATCAAAGCTTTCCATACAAAGTAAGAAGCAATGAAAACCACATAATTTTCAATTGTTATGTAATTATCAAATTATCCCCGGTCATTAAATTGTACCCATTAGCTAGTGCTTGGTAAGGAGGCGAATTGGCTTTACGCCTCCCCATATTTATGACTTGTTCAGTATAAATAGTTCATAGCTTCATTGTAAAAATGACCTTCGGGAAGAGCAATAAAAAGAGAGGCTTGGAGTTTCTGAGTTACGATGTGTGAGGTGTGCTTTGATCATACTTCCCCGATTTTTTCCCCATCATTGTCGCTACTCACATCTTATAAGTTACATAAATTTATTTTATTCGAGTACTTTGAGAATTTATTTTTAAAATAAGACATAACGCCCTGTTTTGAATAATCTTAGCCAAACACTCTCTAATTTTTTTTAAAAATAATAATTACAATATAGTAAAATTTAAAGAAAATATTTATTTATCCCTATGCAGTGTGTAGATACTTGGGGGTAATTTAGGAAACTGGCATGGATTGACTTCGTTGGTCCATGTTGAAGATAAACAATTGTTGTCTATTGTTTGAAGTTTCAACGACGAATTATTAAACAAGGGACCTCAATTTTCATTTGTTCCATTTGTTTTTTGGGTGAGAATGAGATGAGATGATTATTAAGATATATATTTTAAGCTAAAGCATGTACAAAATTAGTAGTATGAACAGCTGCCACGTTGGTCCAAGATTCGACAGTTAGTTCAAGAGTAGGTAATAATGTCCAATTTTTAATGCCACCTAACAATTCTACCAATCAAAACTTAATTATTTGCCATTTTTTTTTCTAATTTGCATTATTAATAATTAAAATCAACTTTGTGTGAGGTGGGCTCAAAAATGTTGAAATCTTGCATGCAACTCTCCTTTACAGTCGTCGCCCACGATTTCTTTTGCATTCACAGAAATCCAATTTCATTTCTATTATTATCCTATTATTATTGGGATTACTTATCTATACTTTTAATCTATAATCTATTTGTAAAAATTAGTCGATTTTTTTTTTTTTTAATAATTATGCAAACAATCCTTGACAGCTAAACGATATGTGTAGTTTGTATAATATTGCTAACGTTTTATGAGGAGTGTATGTGTTTATCTTTTCAAAAAATAGGGGTAATTTTATGTAAATAATGTTGATGTTTTTTTATGTATGTATGTAATTTTAAAAGACATGAATAATTTATATAAATATCATAAATCATGGGTGTAGATATAATTATCCACTGTTATTATAACTTAATGTCAAGTTTCTGGTTTGTCTTAATTTTAACTTCTCTTTATAAATGATCAATCACATTATAATAAATAGATCAACAAACTTAATTTTATAAAGTACATCAACAATTTTATAAGAACAAAGCAACAAGAAAATGTGTATAAACAAAATTTTGTTGAGAAAGCCAATGGATAAAGTAACGGCAATTTTACGGAAAAAAATAAATATATTTAAGGGTATTTAGTCTATGCATATATATTATACCAACTAAGGTAGTTATTACGTGATTTTCTCCATAAATAATTTGTATGGATACATCAATGCTATTATTTTCTTAGAAAATGTTTTCTGTTTTAAGCAAATCAATTAGATGTATTACTACACAACGAATATTATTTGCAAAAAAATATAATATAATATTAATATTTAATACTAGTAATTATACAAAAAAAAATAGATAGAATCCTTATCTATATCTTATTATTAAGTAAAAATATTTTATACATATAACGTGTATATATGGAATGAAATAAAAAATGCAGTACAAATTATAATAAGAAATTCAATTTGTCATTTTTCTTTTCTTTAATTTTTTTTTTAAATAAAAACGGTGAATATTATTGATTAAAGTAAATGGATTACCAACAGCCTTGTCCAATGTCAATATCTAACAGAAACAATTAAAGCAATCATATCCTAATCAATCATATCACATAAATTAAGTTTAAACAAAACCATACTATTACAATATACAAATAATATCTTACTACACATTAAACTATAATTTCATGCATTTGTGGATCGAATTCATGACCGTGTATGAAATATCAACCTTGACCTAAGAGATCATTGAATTAAAAAAAAAAAAAATGGAAACTGAATTGAGTTGACGCGTAACCGTTCTGTCAGTGTTGATGGCTGAGAAGATGAAATAAATTGAGACTTGTAACCTATCACGTTTGTTCAATAACGTTTGAATTTTACAAATATCACATTTTAAATTCCCTTTGTTTAAAACAATAAATGAAGAAATAATTGTGCGTTAGGTTTAGATCTGGAAATTAAGTTAAATTAATCCTTTCACACGCAGACAACGCGAATCTAAATCTAATCATATTCTTCATTTAATTAGTTTTGATGGAATTCAAGTCCGTCTATAAATGACAACAAGGAATTTTTTTTTTTTTTTTTGATTGGGAAAACAAGGAAATTCAATATTGCCTTTTTTAGTGCAAAAATTCCAGTTCGGACATCTAATTAATTATATTTTAATTAACGTAAAACCCGTGCTATGCACGGTTAATATTTTTTCTTTTTTTAAATAGAATAAGTTTTTGTAATATATTTCACTATAAATGAATCTTTTACGTCAAAATAAATTTTCATTTCTAATATGGGTAAGACATAATAGTTTTGATTTTGTTAATTTATTTTGATTGTTATTGGAATGATATCTTCCGACATGTACAATATATATTCGACTTATATTTCACTATAAATGAATCTTTTGCGTCAAAATAAATTTTCATTTCTAAATATGGGTAAGACATAATAGTTTTGATTTTGTTAATTTATTTTGATTGTTATTGGAATGATATCTTCCGACATGTACAATATATATTCGACTTACCTAAATTTGTATTTATATGAGGATTATTTTCAACAATTATGACATTCTATTAAATATGTAGATCATCTTTTATATCCAGTCCTAAATAAAAATATAAAAAGTAAAGAACTTAACTCTATTAATGTACATAAGTCTAAACTGATCTTACTTGTTTAAAAATAAATAAAATATTAAGTAAGAATAGAAACTTACTAGTAATGAGTTATAAGAAAGACAGGTAAAAGGAAAAAAGAAAAAAAGAAAGATGAGCGATAAAAAGAAAGTTCAATTTAAAATAATTTTAAAATCTCAATATCATTTCATCAATTTTGAACAAAAGAAGATTTGAGTAAATGGTCATGTATAACAAAGTAAATAAGAACAAATAAAAATGGAATATCTAAGTTCAATTAAAACAAAACTATAGCAACATTATTATCGGCCATGAAAGATAAAAAATTATTTCATCGATGCAAAGAAATCTTAATATATAGATTAAAATTGAATGTGCAAAATAATATATTAACAATTAAAACAACAATTATTTATCATGGCAAGAGAAAAGAAAACACATTAAAAGAAAAGTTATAATAATGAAAAAGGTAAAGCATATAGAAGCCTAAAATACAAAATAGATTGAAATATATAAGTCATAATTGTTATGCTTTTAATAATAAAGAAAAAAAATGGACCATATTGATATGGTATAGACATAACAATTTGCAAATCATATTGCTTTTTATTCAATTTTTGAGATTCTTGGGAGCAATATAACATGTGAAATATAAATGGAGAATAGTATGGCTTATAGTGATCTTTTGAGAGATAACATATGAAATTTTATTTTCATGAAAACTCAAGCTAATTATTTTATAGCTAATCTTTTGAAGTGACTAAGAAGTTAAATGCAATAACTTACTCATATGTAGGTTATATATTTTCTCTTTTTTTAGAAAAATATGAATCACAAAATAACATTTTCTTGTTTATCAAATGAATGAGCTAAATTCGACTTAAAAATGATAAGTTACCACCATCCCCTTATTAGGTTATTTAAGCAAAATAAAAAATAAAAATTAAATAACTAAAAAACTACAAAAGGCAAAACCAACAGAAAGTATTGTATATCTTTTAGGCTTTTAAGTAAAACCACAAAATAAAAATAAAAATAATACTAAAGATATATTAAGAAATTCAATTAACCTCTCTATTTATTATTATTTTAACATGTCTACAAACTTTTTAGATTAAAATATACAAAAGAAGAAAACAAAATTCAAACAACAGTCTGTGGAGTTTTTCAAAAGAGCTCGAATTACATACACGTGAAAATATATATTTACATGTAAATGTAAATATATGATCATAAATTTAGTTGTAACATATTAAGATAGTTCGAAAAACTAACTACATAAAAATTAAAATCTGGTGGTTTTTTACATCTTGTAAAACGTCATTAGTGAACTAAAACTTTTAAATCTGAAAAAGAACATAAAATTAACTATAAAAACAAAAGTTAATGGATGAAACTGTAATATATTAAAAAAAAATCTTAAAAAGAATAACAAAATTAAACTATAAACCAAAAATTTAATAGATGAAACTGTAATGTATATAAAAAAGCTGGTGGATAAAAAGACAAAAGGATAAATACTTAAACAGAAAATAAACACTAAATGCCAGACTAAGTAGAATTATACAAATAATATTAAACAAAATATGTACCTATTAACACTAAATAAATATGTTACTAAAAATAAAAATAAATAAAATTTGAAAAAAAACCAACAAAGTTGATGAAAATATAATATATATATATATATATATATAAATTGGTGGATAAAAGGATACAAAGTGATAAACATTTAAACAAAAATAAAAACTATATGCCAGATTAAGTAGAATCATACGAATAAATGTTAAACGAAATATGTAACTTTAACACTAAATAAATGTGTTTCTTCTTGTCGAAAAACAAGAATAAACAAATGAAATAAACTATGAGAAAGAATAACAAAATTAAACTATAGAATAAAAATTTAATCTGTTATATATTAAAAAATCTAGTGTATAAAATAAAATCAAAGGAGTAAATACTTAAAGGAGAAATAAATATTAGTATTTAATAAATGAACCATAAGAAAACACACTCAAATTCATGAATTACCTTGTCTATGCTCGCAAGTGCCGAAGTTGTTAGAACTCATAAAATAAGGAAAACCTTGCCCATAGTTGGGGGGAGGAGAAACGTATATATAATATATCAAATAATTAATGAACTCAATAAATAAAATAATTTATTGAGAATTAGAAAACCAACGAAGTACAAATGCTTACTAAAAAAAAGTATATGCAAAATTCAACATCTAGATCTGTCAAAAAATTATCAATAAAACTATTAATGGGAGTGAATATAAATAATTAAAAAAGGATAATAATTAACATAAATCATGTATTTCATGAATTCATGAAAACATAAAAGCAACAAAATATACATACCATGGATTTTTATTTTATTTTATGAGTTTTTCCAATTTTCACCCACGAGTAATTAATAGTTAGAGAGTTTGCTTTCAATAGTTATCAAACACTCAGTAAATGGTAGAAAAATATATAAACTATATTATAATTTATAAATATTATGAATATAGTAATATTATATGATATTATATATAAAGAAAAGAGAGAAACTCAATATTCCACCACCATCCTCCTCTTGAACCAAAAAGATTAGAAAAGATTATATGAATCAGAAAATAGAAAAAGAAATAAAATAAAATAAAAATAACAAAGTTCAATAAAAAATTAGAAACAAATTATATTAAAAAATTAATTAATTTAACATGACAAAGAAAATCAGGAACATATCACTATGGGACTGTCTAAACAAAAAATAAAAAAAAGTTCACCCGCATGAAGGTTCATAAGAACGAAAATCTTTACATACAAACAAATGATTAGAAAGGAAAGAACCGTCAACAAAACTAATAATTTAACAAATGTTTACCATGCACTTTTTCAAAAGCCTAAATACAATACAATCAGATGATAGCCATGCTCCATAGTAATTTTTGGAGGACAAAATATGAAGTTCTATTCACATGAAAACTCAACATGAATTTTTTAATTTATAGCAAATATATATTTCAGAATAAATTACAAACCTTATATAAATAGGTGAACTACTACTAATGTTAATCAACCTTTTCTTTCTTTACTTTCATCAAATCACCAAATAAGATATTTTCATTTCTCAAAAGGATAATCATAATTCAATTTGATTACAATTAAATAATAAACAATTTACAACTTAATATATTTCTATTGAAATGCATGATTTAAAAATTTAAATATATATAATACAAAATACCTGAAAAGTTGGAGAGAGAGACAATGGCTACAAAATATAAATGAATATGTAAATAATGAAATTCAAAATTTATTTGCTAGAAAAAAAAATCATGTAAGACCATCACAATCTAAAACCAAGAGAGAAGAAAAAAAAAGAAAAATTCAAACTCAACAACATATATTATGATAAGATTACAAAAAATCTCAAATTAAAATTGAGGGTGTATAAAGTTTATTAGAAAGTGAAGTGACGTACTTTGATTAAATAAGAAGTAAAAATAAATAAATAAATAAATAAAAACTGTAGATATATAAAGAAATGATAAATAGGATCTATAATTTGATTGAATACATACCTTCAAAAGATAAACACCATCAAATGGATTATTTTTGAAAGTTTTTTGGCAATGGTTCCGGTGATCATTCTTGATAAAATTCCCGTGAAACTTTTAATACATGTAATCAAAAATAAAATTTTAACAATAATTAAACAATGAAATAAAAGTTGTAAGGCGCAAAATGAATACAAATCAGGAAGAAGAAAATATTACTTGGTTAAAAAGTTCGAGAACGTAAAAATATACACACATGGCAATAGTCATTGGCCAAAAAAAAAAAATGATTACTTATAACCAAAAGAGAAAGATAAAAGAAAAAAGCAAAGGCAAAACCTAACAAAATTTCCAAAACTACCAACGAAAATTTTGAAAATCCTAATATTAAGGCTAAGTGGTTCATTGGATAAGTAATTCAATAAATATCTATGCTTTGAATAATTGTCTAATATTGAGGCTTAAATGTAGGGATGTGCTACATTCAATATTAATTATTTAAGATAAATACAAATTAAATTAGTTTTATAATATTGGAGATAGAATTTTGGAGAAATACAAATAAATATATTTAATATATTTAAATACAAATAAAATTAGTATTATAATCTTGGAGATAAAATTTCTAGATAAACACAAATAAAATATTTCATATATTTAAAATAGATGACTTTTTCTAACCAATAAGATTTTTTATTGACAATTAAAAAAATTCAGTTATAATTTTGGAGATAAGATTTTAAATAAATATAAAGTAAATATTTAATATATATAAAATAGATTATATTTTAACCAATAAAATATTTTCTTGATAATTAAAAAATTCAAAATTATCATAAATTAGTATTCAGTCAAAATTAATTTGATTTTGGTCAACCATCGTTTTGCTATATATATATATACTAGCGTGTGACCCGTGCTATGCACGGGTTTAATTTAATTTTAGTTAAAATTATATTTTATAAGATTTTCTAAATTAAGTGAATGTCAAATGAAGAATATTTTTAAATAAAATTATCTTTTATTTTTCAATTATAGGTGCATTATATCAATTTTATGTTATAAAAATTGTAAAATATTTACAATCATAACAAATATATACAAAAGCATACCTATCAAAATTGACTGATAAAGCCATAAGTTGTATTGCATTTTTTCAATGCAAAGGTGATTACTAATAACATAAATATCAATATGTATATCCTCAAATATATTTATATGTTTATTTAATTTGTATATATAATGAATATTAAATATATTTATTTTATATATAATGAATATCCATAGAAAATACTTATATATAACATGAAAATAATTTAAGAATTTCACTATCTATGAATGGCATTTATTTTTTCTTGGTTTATCTTTAATTATTTAATTTGTTGTGCGCATAGCTTTTTGTCAACTAAATTTATATATTTCTATTATGATATATATATATATATATATATTTATAAATATTTTTGTGATGAAATTTTATGGGTGAAAAAATATTAAATTATTATAACAATTAATGATACCAAAGTAATTTTGAATAATTTTGATGGATTCAAATTTTTATAAAATTATTTGAAGAGAAAAATATATCTCACTTGAAAATCAATTGGCGTTTACAATATCTTTTAAAGTTATTAGATATAATGTATATGAGAGAATAATTTTTTATTAGATAGGTTTTTTCAGAAAAAATTAAGAACTATTTCTTTTCTCATAATATAAATTAAAAATAATAAATATGATCGGAATTAGTTTTATGCAAAAAGTTTGTCATGGTGCAACGAATGGGGCAAATGCTAGTTATTTCGCTGGGATTCAAACACATAATCTGTAAGAATATTTCTTAACATAAAAAGAACTCGCGGGGGTACGAACCCATGACCTCTAGAAATATTTATTATGATAAAAGAAATTCGCAGGGGTTCGAACTCATGACCTATTGGAATATTTATTAACATAAATAGAATTCGTAGGGGTTCGAACCCATGACCTCTTGGAATATTTATTAACATAAAAAGAATTCGTAGGGGTTCGAATCCCTAACCTCTAGGAATATTTATTATAATAAAAAGAATTCGCAGGGGTTCGAACCCATGACCTTTAGAAATATTTATCATAATAAAAAAAATTCAAAATTCTAAAAAATTAGAATTTGGTCAAAATTGAAGGTTTTGGTCAAAGACCGCCTTCAAATATATATATATTAATAGATATAGATAGATTACACAATAAAATGCTAATCATCCTCCAGCGCAATAGAGTTAAGATTTCAAAAAATTCTCAATCTAATAATTTATCATACAAAAACAAAATCTGAGGATGATAACATTATTGACTTACCACGCTCCTTTCTATTCTGATTGCGAGGTGAAAGTATGACTACGAATAATTCAATTTAAGAAAATTATTGACATTTTATTCTGATAAAATATCTTTTTATTTCAAATATAAAATAGTCAAAATTTCCTAAATTTAAAGACAATGGTTGAGAAGGATTCCTTTTAGTGAATTAATAATTATTAACATAAAATATATATGTTTTTTTTAATTAGGAGGGCTTAAGTTGGTTAAATAAATAACAAGACAATAATATATGGGAAATGAAAAGCGTGTCGTCTCCTGGCAAACGTGTTTTTATCCGCCAATGTATACTGCCGCGGCGCTTCAGGCTTCAGGCTCCAGGCCTCAGCCGAGCCGACCACTTTTATTTATTTATTTATTTATTTTCCTTCTGTCATGTATGAGTCAGAAAAGAACGAAGCCCTCTCCCCCCAAATAATAAACTCCAATAATTCCACCTTTTTCGGTGGGACCCAAACCCCCATGTTCTTTTCATTCACGCACAACACTCACATGCACTTACCTCTCTCTCTCTCTCTCTCTCTCTCTCTCTCTCTCTCTCTCTGTTTGAGATTTTTGTTGCATTTTCCAATGCTTATTATGTATGAGTTTCATCGTCTAATCTCTTCTTAATCCCTCTACTAATTTATTTCTTCGCATTAAAACACGGCCCTTACTGTTTCTTTGCTTCTTTCCCTTCTCCTACTTCTCCCTTTTACTCCACTCTTTCTCTCTTTAAGTCTTTCTTCCTGTTTTGTTCATCATCTGATGAAGAAATAACAACCTGAGAAGACGAAACTGCTTCAGAAAAATGGTCTGTTGATCATATGATAAACAGATATATATAACTTAAAGGGGGTTTTTATTGTTTCAGAGGTACTTTGGAGTAATGGGTTCATGTGTTTCGGTGCACAAAGACTCGGAGGCCGCCATGAAGCTCCGTTTGTCAATCGGGTCGAAAAACGAGAAGCTTGTGATCCCGTCGCCGGTCAAAGATAAGCCCGATGCGGTCAACGTTGGGAAACGCACGATTGCTGACTTAGCACTCAAGTCTCAGTGGTCACCTGCTCGATTTACCGCAGGTAACTTGTATGGCTTCATTGTCTTTGTCCATTTTTGTTTGTGATTCTTTTCGTTTCGTTTGGTTTTATTTTAGTTTGTCTTTTTTCTTTTTCGGATTATTTTTCTTTGTTTTTTCGGGATTTTTTTTGTGTGTGTGTGGGTGAAACTCTGAGCTTGTCTGAGAGCATTTGTTTAAAGGATACTTTCCTTTTTACTGGTTTTTGCCCTTGTCTTCAAGCTGGCAAAATTTGGTTCGGAGCACCTATGCTCCACCGTTCTTTGTTTGTATATACTTTTTTTGTTTTTTAGTAGTAAAAAGTTGATTGATGATTTTTTTTTTGTTTAATTTTCCCTTTAAGTGATTTGTTTTTTAACCCTTTTTTTTTGTCCAGTTTACAGATTTGTTCGCTTTATCCTTCCCACGATTAGATTACTTCTAAGAAAAGAGTTTACATTTATCGATTGCTATGCTGTAAAAGTGTTCATGCTTCTAATTTGTTTTCGTCGGGAAAAAAAGAACTGAGATTCTAAGGTAATCATAGGCTGTATAGTAGTAACAGGAATGATGTTCTGAAATAATATATGTTTTCTGGGTTGATTAACAAGAATGATGCCGTTTTCATGGTTCTAATTTGTTTTTCTGGGCTGTACAGTAACAAGAATGATTCTAAGGTAATAAATTAAGAGTTTCTGTAAAAGGGATGCTGTTTCTGTCTTGAAAACTACAGCTCAGTTTTCCTGTGTGTTCCTAATGAAAAGTTGTCTTCAAATGCTATATTTAGGTCAGATTTTTTGTTTGGGAAAATGCTACTAACATCAAAGGCTTTGATATAGTTATATCAGTATTAATAATCTATTGCTTTAGGGGACCACCTTGCTTGAGAACTGTAAACAGTACTGCAAATTATTTTATTGAGGCAGCAATAATTTCTCTTTGTTGTCTGCGTGCCGGAGTACATCAGTACTCGATACATTCACGATTAGTCCTGCCGTGTAAATTTGGAACTAACGGTGGTGGCAACAATGGCTATTTCTTTTTCAGTAAAAGGATCGGTAGAATTGATTTCCTTATGTTGGATTCATGGGCATATTGGAACTTGGTTTGTAATTTGAATAACATGGAACTACCTGGTTGGACTAGGTGATATAGTTACTACAAATTGAAGGGTGGAGTTTTATCCTTAGGCTGGCATGATATATGTTTTGAATGCTTTCTGTCTTCGGGTCAAACCTGAGCTGAGTAGCCTTCCTACTTGATGTTTAATGATGGAGCTACCGAAACCTAATGCTGGTCTGATACGGACAAGGCATTTGTTTCGCTAAAGTCCAGGCTCCCCACATTATTTTCCAGTGTAGGACCAAGAAACCCATAACATTCATTGCATTCATGAGTTTCTATCCAGATCTTAAAATAATTCTTTAGTTATTTTCAATTTCTAGTGACCAGACCAATAGACGTGGATAGAACTTTTAGTAGGAAGCTGACCATTTATCTTAATTGAATGACTGCATTACAAGCTAATGAAAGGGAAACAAATTAGTTACCCGATGAAGTTGAGATTGAAAAAACTTGAATTAGACTGGAGGTCTGCAGGTCTGGGAGCTGGCTTGACTAGCTTGTACCTCTATTTACACCTTGCAGAATGTCTCATCTTGACTCAGTATGGACATACTTTTGTCATGCTATAATGACTCATTAGGGATATTCTTTGTATGCCACTATGATAATCAGGAGTTTACTCACCCTAACCGCATATTTGGATGAAATCGTGAAAAGTTGCTCTAAATCTGATGTTCTTATTAAGTGCTTCCTCTTTCAATGCTTATCTAACTGGGCACTTTGGAAGAATCCAGGGTTCTGTAATAATTGTAATAGGTAAAAGTTTAACGTTCTGAGTTCCCTAGTGATTAGATAAATATCAATTTGGATGGGAAGGTCATGCGGTTGAATTCTGGCTTAAAAAGGTTGTTTGTTTAATCCTTCTTGTTTATGAGATGCTGTTCTGAGACGCGTCTCATCCTTTGCAGGTAGCAAGGATGAAGCCTTCTTTGATTCCCAACCTTGGTTAGAGTCAGATTGCGAAGACGACTTCTTTAGTGTTAATGGGGGTAAGAAACATTTTTCAGCATCACATATTCTACTTTATTTTTTCCTTGAAGTGTGCACCGTCCTCTCCCATCAGCCATGAGACGCCCAAACATTCTCACTTTAATTAGCTAATCTGCACCCAAACAGCGGGATTTGTTGCCTTCGTTATGATGTTCTATTACTGAATCGGCATCTGGTGAAATGAGCTTACACATATGTAGTCGTGTTACACATAACATGAAATGAACTTATGCTCTTTACTTTGATCTCTCTGGAATCCTAAATTTGACTCTGATAAATCCTACAAGAGGAACACATTTTAACACACCCTTGCATAATGTGGTCGTTTTGTCTACTTAAATGCAGATTTTACCCCATCTCGCGGAAATACTCCAGTCCACCACAACTTCTCCTTGGGAAACCAACGAGTAAATAAGGCCCCTGTTGCCTTAGGAACCGTTGGTTCCATAGCCCAACCATCTCCTCCAGATAAGAAAAAGAAGCTTTCAGAACTTTTTAAAGAGAGCCTGCGAGATGATCAATACATTGAAGAGGAAACTGCAGCAGAAAACAAAGACGAGGCTCCTGAAAAGGTGGTTCCTGAGGCAACAAGGCTAGTACAACCACCAAAATCCACAAACGAGACCCCATACCTGTCTGGGAATAGTAGTGAAAGAACTCCCAACGGAGTGCTCAAAGCAGAGGACAAGTCGGTGAAATCCGCACAATGTTGCATTCCGAGGTTACTTTCAAGTCGTAGCTTTAGTGAAAGGAGAAAGAGGACGAGCCCTGCTCCCAACGTTGGCTGATAGGTTCAAAATTTTGGCAAACAATGTAATATATGGTGAGAGCCAAACAATGAAATTATTTAGTTCACTCACTTAAAGCAATGTGGTTGAACACACATATGTGTATCAGGCAATTGTACTAGTATTTTGCCCAACTCCATTTTATGTAAAGCAGATTAGCTTACATTGCTGAATAAAGCATGTCCTGATGATGGAATACCAAATTGGACGAACATAGATGTATAGGTATAGCATGGTTACATGCTTGTGTTTATAAATCATTCTGGGGTGCCTTTATATCTACTTAGATGGCTTTACATCTTAGTTTCGTTTATATTTTTTAGGGGATAAATGCAATTTACCCCCCGATGCAATTTATATTTTTGAGAAATGAAGCAAATTACCTCCCATCAAGGGAAAACACAGGGAGGTTATTTGATTTATTTTAAGATCACATGAGGTAATTTGTTAATTATTTTTGCATATGGGGTATTTTGCTTATTTCTTATATACAAGAAGGTAAATTGCATTTATTCCTATTTTTTAGCTATGAACTTATAGGATTCGGGCTGAATCTTGGGATTCTTGCAGCCTGTTTGTTTATGTTTTCATTTTTAATTTTCAATTTACTTGAAAATGTCAAATTAATATATTTTTAATGAAATTATATATAAATAAATATATTTTCAATTTAATCACTTTAATTAGGCAGTGAATCTGAAATAAAAATAGAAGATAAAAAAGCTCACTTTGTTGCACGAGTTTTTTTAAACGCTTGACGCAAAGCGAGCGACTTTTGTTTAAATTGGAAAGAACCTGAGAGACTGAAGTTCCCTTATTGCGACGTCCGCCGCACGCAAACTGTACACCGGAAGCTGTGAAAACAAATATATATATGGGTGTGTGTGCGTGCGCTGGCAAAATTGTAAACTTAGTCCCATATGTTAGGTTCATTTTAAATTTGATCCCACATTTTTCAAAATTTTAATATTAATCCTATATTTCGTTAAAAATAGCAAAAATAGTCCCAAACTTTGCAGAATACACCCTCCCCACTAACGCCGTTAAATAATTAACGGGGCTTCTGTACTTTAGGGAAATTGCAGGAGAAATGACACCAAAAAAATGAATTTTTTCGCTATTTTTCACTTGTATTTAGTTTTTTCACTATTGATCACTATTTTTCACTTATATTTTATTTTTTCGCTATTTCATTTTTTCGCTTTGTGTTTACATTATTATAATTAGGCTGGAAGCCATATATTTTTGTCAACTTTCAGGGATAGGTTTAATTGCTTCTTTAATGAAGTGTTTAAGTGTTTTTGATGGTACATGAATAATTGCCATTACTTTTGTCGTTTGTGACTTGGCAAAGCAATTGATGAAATATTTTATGTCTACTTCAACAATAGCGAAAAAATAAAATATAAGTGAAAAAGGTGAAAAATAGTGATCAATAATGAAATACAAGTGAAAAATAGTGAAAAAAATTTATTTTTTGGTCTCATTTCTCCTGCAATTTCCCTAACGTGCAGAAGCCCCGTTAATTATTTAACGGCGTTAGTGGGGAGGGTGTATTCTGCAAAGTTTGGAACTATTTTTACTATTTTTAACGAAATATGGGATTAATATTAAAATTTTAAAAAGTGTGGGGTCAAATTTAAAATGGGCCTAATTTATGGGACTAAGTTTGTAATTTTGCCTGCGTGCGCTTCTGGTGGATTGAAGTCGGTGGATTGGAGCAGACGGATTTCAGAAAATCGAAGCAGCTAACTCCTATCATTTTTGCGTGCAGTGATCCTCTCTTTCTCCGAGCTAATTACCTGCTTGATTTGGCTTTCTATTTTTCCTTTTTCTCTTGTTCTTTTACTTTTCCCTTTTAATTTCTGAGTCTTCACTAGTCAAACAGATTTTGTCAGAAATTTCTAAGTTCTATGATTCTTTCTCCATCTTAAACGATTGATTGATTTTTTTTTTTTTTTGTGTTGAAAATTCGAACTTTCTTGTGCACTGGATGCCCTTTTACTCTTAACAGCTTTTTACCTCTTCTTATCCTTTTCATTTTTGCTCTTACTGATTGGATCTTCAGCAAGCTTGATGCATTAATCTGTGTTTAGGAGCTTCTACGCTTTCTGTTTGTTATGGTTCGAACTCGGTAATTTTTCTTTTTCTGATAAATCCTTCATCTCTCATTTTCTTTTTCTGCGATGAACTCTCAGCCCATGTCTTTTATTTCAGTGATTTATTTTGATATAATCAACCATGAGGACAATTTTGAGCTTTGAGGATCTGAAATCGGCATATAGCTTTGGGCATCACGGACAAATTCACGTGCACTTACATATTGTTAGTAATCATTATTTTTCATGTTAATTTGGAGATTGTGGATCGCTCACGCAAAAAATGATGAGAGTTAATGCTTCGTGTCCGCGAACTAGTTGTAGACGACAGTGCAAAGTCTTGGTGGCTTCATCTATTGCACCAATTGAGGTGCGGAAGCTTTCCTTTTAGCATGTACTCAATTTTGTTACTGTAGTTTGAGAAGAATTGAACTTGACATGATGAGCTTGATAGTTGTATGGAGTTTGCAGATACAACATGCCAACGGCCAACCTCTGTTGGATGGAATAGGTTTATTCGTAGCTGTGGAAGACTTATGTTATAGATTTGAACATATCGTTGCTATCGATGTTGTTTATTTTCATCTGTGCTGGCTATTAGCTTACTTATTTTTATGATTTCATCTGGATTTCTATTTCCGGGCATTCCTTGGATTTGATTATGATTTAATAGATACTAGCTAGCTGAAATAGTTCTTTCATTCCAATATAAGGGTAGTTTAACTACAAATCTACAACTGCAGAAGATTGTTTTAAACTAGATGAATAGAGATGTATGTGTGCCCATTTTCCAACATTCTGCAAATTGTTGGATAGCTTAACTGCTGTGAGCATCCTTATCTTTCTTTGCTTTCTTGCTGCTCTTCTTAAAAGGGGTGTACCCTTTCTCCAACAACTTCTCCACCTCCGCAAACTGCAGCCCTTTAGTTTCTGGGACGAGGAAGAAAATAGCCGCCAGCCCAATCAATGAGAACCCTGCAAACAATAGGAAGGTTCCAGAGGAGCCCAGATGCTCAGTCAGTGTTAAGAATGTCTCGCTGACCACCAGATTTGAACTCCAATTTGCCACAGCAGCAATTCCTCCACCAATCCCTCTGTACTTGAGTGGGTATATCTCAGAGTTGACGATCCATGGCACAGTGCCCATGCCGGGGGAGTAGATAATGATGTACAAGGCCAGGAATATCACAGCCAAGAATCCAACCTTGCTTGGGCAGCCTTCTGTATACCATGTTCTTTTTGCTGCTCGGCATGCACCTTTCACCGCGTCATTTACTGCTAGACATGCCCCGGCTTGATACTGACAAGAAAAGATTTTGCACAAAGACAAGCAATTCCAATATCATCATTGAGAACACGAAAGACAGGAAAATCACAGGGTATTTTTGCAGTACCCAAATGAAGTTATATATATCAAGTTTCTCCCAAAGGTAAAAGTGGATAAGTTTGGACTTACTATGCCGCCTCCTGCTGAGCAGTAACCGCAACCAGCTTCCTTCTGCAAACATGTTGTGCAGCCCCAAGCTGTCGCATCATTGGCTTTTGTATAAGCTTCGCAAGTGGAGTTACCACCGAAAAATGCAGTCTCTGTTGGGCTGATTTTGGGGGCAGTGACAGAGGCTTGGAAAAAGATAATAGACAACGCCACAAGGCAGGAAATGATCCCAATCATAGAAATGATCATAAGTTTCCTCCGCCCGTAGCGATCCACGAAGCACATGCTGACTATGGAGCCAATGGCATTTAGGCCAGAAGTGATGAGAGACAGTGCCATTGCTGTCTTATTTGATGCGAATCCTGCAAACTGGATAATTGTTGGGCTGTAGTACATAACTGTGTTTATACCCACAAACTGCTGAGCCACCTGAACTGTAATACCAGCATACAGCCCCCTTCTGACGACATCATTCTTCCAGGCATTCCTGAGTTGGCCAAAGAAGCCACCTTCTGCTGCTTGCTCATTCTTCTCTTCCTCAATCGATGTTCGCAGGGATTGCAACTCATCCTCAACTTCTTCAGGACGGTAAATTTTCTCTAAAATGGACTTTGCCTCTTCCTCTTTTCCCTGTTTGGCATTTGAAAAAGATGAAAAGTAAATGCTACTGAATAGACTGTTAATGATAGAGACAATACAATCCATTGGGGGGGAGTGCAGCAGGGCAAGCCGTTGTTTGAACTCCTTTTAGCTTAACTGCAAAGTGAATTTAACGGTGAATGTTTTTCAATCAGGTTGAAAAGATATGCTTACATTTCTGAAAAGCCATCTTGGAGACTCGGGGAGAGAGAACATCAAAATAAACTGAATGACTGCAGGAAGACCGGCAACGCCGAGCATATAACGCCATGTGCCATTGACCTGAAGCACAATCCAAGATTGTTTGACGACAAAAACTTTCTTCTTATGAATGGCAAAATCTCAGTACAGAAAAAGGGGAGGGAAAACTTACATGGGTGAATGCTAGATTGATAAGATATGAGAGAAACTGGCCTCCAGTGATAAGAAAACCGTTGGTGCTGACAAGTGCGCCTCTAATCCTGTGAGGGGAAGCTTCGGAAATGTAAAGAGGAGCAGTCATAGATGCCATTCCAACTCCCAATCCCACAAAAACTCTACCAAGTACGATCATCCATGGGGCTGGAGCAACAGCCATAATGATTGCACCAGCAAAGAAGAGAACATCAGCCACCATGATTGAGATTTTTCTTCCAAACCTGTCGTTCATCCATCCACCGACTGCAGCACCGATGATGGCGCCAGCAACAGCCATGCTCACTATGGTTTCCTATAATTGCGCAAACACAAAAGAAAGGCTCAATTAACCATACGGGGTTGAAGAAGGTGACTGCAGATGACATAGTATACCTGTAGCCATGTCTTCTTATCGACGTCTGGAAAATCCTCCTTTATGTAGAGCAGGGCACCAGAAATAACACCTGCACCACACATAAATAAATCCCTCCATGATATGTGATTCGAAGAATGTGTAAAAGCAATGGGGGGAGATGCAGCATGATGAGAATAATGATACAAGAGGACGTGAGACTTTTACCAGTATCATATCCAAAGAGCAGTCCTCCTAGGCCAGCTGATAAGGCTAACTTCATAATATACGGCGTTCTCCATGATGTTCTCCAGCACTCGGTGAACTCGGTTTTGTCTGCCTGTGCGACTCCTGCCTCAACCATTTTGATCTATTATTGTAATTGGAGCTAGCAAAGAGAAATGAAAAGGTGGTGGAAATTCTTTGAAAGAGACAGTAGAGTAGTGCAGAAAGGTGTGTTGATCATACAAGAATATTGGCATATGCACTCAGATTTTCTCTTGTACGTTAACCTTTGCGGCTCTGTTTCTCTTTCAAAGAATTATTATTCTTTTTTTTCCCCCCTGAATGTGGAGGGGCACAGAGGCTGTTGATTGCCAATGCCATTCTGCATCCTTATATACACAGTACCTATCAAAATACTTTTGAGGCCAGAAATCACACACCCTATATTTAGTTAAAAGAATAAGTCTTCATCCATTTTGATCTCAACTTGATTTGTGAGGGAGCGGTTTACACTTTACAACAGCATCCCTTTATATATGCTACATCAAGAAAGCTTTTCTCCGCGTGTTCCCTCTACGACCCCTCGATTTGTCTGAAACCAAATTGAGTCCAACTGTTTATTACTATCTGTTGAACAAATTGTAGTTTTAAATTTGGAGTAAAATTGTACTGCACTTATTGGTTTGGTTTTGAATTATTACTGAAAAATGCAAATATCAAACTGTTAAAGATATACTATTTAATTTTTAAAATTACAAATATAAAATAATTTGATAGAATTAATTATTATTTAGAAGATTTTAATATATTCAGACCATGTTTACTTTTATCTAATAGGCCCTATTAGCCACTTAATATAGGTTAATTGTTTGTTTACTTACCACTTTGCGGGGCCCTATTAGCCACTTAATATAGGTTAATTGTTTGTTTACTTACCACTTTGCGGGCCCGCTACTGAGATGCAAAGCCCGACACTGTTCACTACAAATCTCATATTACAATACAAGACTAATTGGCCATATTATAGTATGAGGGCCCCACCTAATAATTCTACTAAGTCTCTGTCCCCATTATGCCTCCAACTGTGTTGCATTAATATACCATTTTGCCCTCTAACTTAATATTAATTACAACTTTATCTCCCGACAAATCTTAATTGTATCTTACCCTTTTCCCACTTTAGAATGAAAACAAGAAGCTCTCTTTCATACATTTTTTTTGCAGTAGCTTTCATTATGTATTTGGGGAGGTAGGTGGGTTCCCTCACATTCGTCTTTCCTTCCAACCATTTCAATCTGCATCGACAAATTGCATCAAGATTGCTTTCGGTTCAAATTGCATCAAGATTGTTTCCAACCCTCCTTACTTCAAATACTTCCAATCAAACCCACATAAAACAACTCGAAAGCCCCGAAAACCGCTCAAATAAGCCTTACCCCAATTCAACCAAACCAGTCAAAACAAGCTCCTGCTCCACATTTCAACATTACACCAAAACCCTAACTTCATCAATGACAACAAATTCCGAAACCCAAATCCCCAAATCTCAAAAAACTTACAGCTGGAGTGCTTCGAGGAACTTGTCGTGCTCCGACTCAGTCCAGCTCTCATGCGACTTCGTTATGGTGTATGGTTTTCGGACGTTCTTACTCGGGTCTTCTATCGGCAAAGTCGTATTCCCGCTGCGGGAGAGGAAAAAGAGTCGAGGTTCGGCAAAGCCATGCCCGTTGGATCCAAGTTGAAGCACTCTGGTGGTGGTGGGCTTGTGTTCAATGACAAGGTGTGTGTCACGTTTTCTGAGAGAAATGCGACTTTAACTCGTGGCCGTTCGATGGAGGAGTCTGCTAGCCGTTCGATCGAGGGTTCAGCATCAGTTGGGGGAGATTTGAATTTAAGTGGCAACGATGCCGTTTTGCGGGACAATTGGGGGCAGAGTTAATTTAAGTGGCGACGACGCCGTTTTGACTGCATTAGGGCGAAATTAATTGGGAAAGGATTGGGAAATTGACTTCAGCACATTGCCCTAATTGACTAAGCAACTAGACACGCGGTCGGAGCTAATTGGTCGAGCAAATGCGCGTGGTTCTTGGTTCAAACCTTTTTGGAAACCGATTTCCTCTTTTGGGAGCTGAAAGGAAGATGGCTTGGAGATCGAGTTCTTGCAGCTTTTGAACACTTTAATTTTGTAATTTTTTGTTATTTCCAATGTCGAACGTTAAAGGGAGAAAATGTAATTGATCTGATCATTATGAATGAAGTAAAATTTCAGTTCTTCTTCCTCATCTCTCTCTCTAATTTTCAGAAAACCCTATTTCCCCCATCCCCTTCTTCTTAGATTTCTGCAGCTTGTTACAGTGTGACACCCACAAATTGCATCAACATTGCTTTGTGAACCGAATTTACGTAATGGGTTTGTAACATTCATCATGCAAGTTGTTCGAATGTAATATAATGAAGTCATATCCAGTCATCCAAGCATGGCGTTAACTGTAAGCTAGATTGTATTGATAATTCTTACCAAAAATCTTACATCAGAACACCAAAACTTGCAGCAGAATGGCGAGAGCTTGGTTCCCAAAACTTTAATCCTAGAATGGCGAAATTGACCGAAACTTGCAGCAGAATGGCGAGAGCTTGGTTCCCAAAAATTTAATCCCAAAACGGCGAAATCGTCCTTCTTCCTCAGGAGAAACTGCATTCTTGCGTTGAAGACACCAATTTGGAGATTAAAATTAATTGATAAAGTTATTGATAAGATATTATGAGGACAAAAAGGTAATTTACAATCCAAATACAATTTACAATGTTATCAAGTAAACAAAAGTACACCACAATATTACCTATATAGACACAATAAAAAGAAAAGTAAACAACCAGACAAATGATTTTGTACAATATAATAAATTTAATTATTATTTAGAAGATTTTAATATATTCAATTTATAGAAGTCCAAAGTATATAAATTGTCAAATACGTTGCAAAGACCAATTTTACAAAGGTTAGGTTTGGGCTCTCGCCCATCAACATCATGATTTTTCATTTCCCAAATGAAAAATATAAAATGAAAAAGAAAACACAAATATGAGATGAAAATCCTTTCTGTTGGAAAAAAGCGCTCTTGAATCTTATATTCAAACTTCTCAAAATAAGTCCTTTACTTCTGCTTTTTCACTCCCAAGTTCTGGTTCTTCATATGACTCTACCCCCCCCCCCCCTTCCATGTTTTTCCATTAAACAGTTCCAAATTCCTAAATCTGAAACCCAGTGGCCTTTGTAATGCACATGTTTTTCCATGTTACCCGATGAACACCTTTAGATCCTTTATCATGTCACCAAAAATTAGCCATCATACTTTACACAAACTGTAAAACCGCCAAAATAAAAGCAAAGCAAGGGAGCACTTATATAAATGTTCATGGCTTACTAAACATAGGATGGATGTTGCTGCTGAGATATGAAGAGACGAAACATGAATGTAATTAAATTGGGAGCATTGAAACTGGCAATATAATTGAACATGTTTTTTTTTTTCTTGGACATCCATTAGATCAATCATATTACCTTGAGCCATGGTGAGTCTAATTTTACGTTTGACAAGACATGAACCCAAAACTTCTATCAAAGAGGGACCATCATCTTTTGGCCCCTCTTGGTAAATGTAAAGCATGGTGATGATAATACAAAAGTTGAAATAAATTTTAAGAAACTTCTACAAAAGTTGGCCTCTTAGGGCGTTCCTCAAGCCCCTTGATGCCTTTGCGGCCTCGGAGGGCATGTTCATGCAAAAACTGACAGAACAGTTCCTGTGCAGGTGCAAACAGCAGAAGCCCGTTGCTTCTTGGCACATTAGATAGCAGTGGAGAAGGTACACACGGAAGTGTACGACCCGCTTAGCATTCTTCTACAAGAAATGGAAACCGACTTCGCCACTCCATTCCTTGAGCACAAGCTAAAATGGACGAGAGAATGGGCTGACTACGAAAACCCTTTCGCGGAAAAACTTGTTGGACTCATCTACCTCGAGTTCATATTTTCGGCAGGGACGTACTGTGCCATATCTTGGGTAGGCCTGCTGAATTCCATCCCCACTTTGACAAACAACTGCAAGTTGATATGGACTGACAAACAATTGTATGCTCATTTTTTGAAATAAAGTATATAACTGTCAATTGTATCAGCACAGTAGGTCCCTGCCGAAAATATGAACTCGAGGCAGACGAGTCTAACAAGTCTTCCCGCGAAAGGGTTTTCGCAGTCAGTCCATTCTCTCGTCCATTTTAGCTTGTGCTCAAGGCATGGGGTGGCGAACTTGGTTTCTATTTCTTGCAGAAAAATGTTGAGCGGGTTGTTCACTTCTGTGTGTACCTTCTCAACCGCTATCTAATGTTCAAAGAAACAGCAGGCTTTCGCTGCTTGCACCTGCACAGGATTTGTTCTGTTAGCTTTTGCAAGAACATTCCCTCCTAGGGCGCAAAGGCGTCAAGGGGCCTGAGGATTTAAAGGGGGAGGGGGGAGGTTTTCCAACTCCACCGACGGACTTTCCTGTACATTTGTTCCATCTCTTGAAATTTATCTCAACTTTTATATTTTTTGTAATGAATGAATGAGTTAGATAGTGCGGAAAATTGTGTATTACAAAGTCGAGGCAAGAGTTAGACTCTTTATCTTTAAGACAATTATTGCCCCGCTCTGGTGCTCACGGAATTGGCAATTTGTCTCCCAAGATACAACGACTTTATATCTCAAAGTAGCAGCACTGCAAACTTTGAGAAACGGCGAACCAAATGATATCTTGAAACTCTCTTGCTAAACTCTAAAATGCTTTGTATGCTTAAGAATGCTATGAATAGTTGAATGCTTGAATAATGCCATGAAATGAAAATGGGAGATCTATTTATAGGAGTTGGAAAGGTGTTTCGTATGGATATGTCCAATCAGAAAAGATGCCTTTGAAAAGTTATGACCTTTCAACCGAATGGATGCATCATTTCACCCAAAGGACATATCATTTAACTCAAATGGATGCATCCTTTAATCCAAAGGACATACCATTTAACTCAAATGGATGCATCCTTTTATCCAAAGGACATACCATTTCACACAAATGGACACGTCATTTCATCCAAAGGGTTTCACCCAATGGACATATCATTTCAACCAAAGGATACACCCATTAGGTTGATCAGACACGACCGGATGATGATTGGGGCCCATCAACCATCATCTACGTGTCACGAGCTGTCACAAGCTATCACGAGTCCGTTATGTGTCACACATCGTAACCAATCACTTGTCACGATTTATCCTTTAATTTATCATTCACCATTTTCCAACAATCCCCCACATGAATGAAAATTAATGCATATGAGCATGCAGACACTCAAGAGAGTTTCAACCGAGAAGTCATTGCATCAGGATAGGTAGTTGGTGGCTTTGAACCTTCCTTAGGAGAATACCATCGGATTTACTTGGCTAATCAGTGAACATGATGTCTTGAGCTGTTCAGCCGTTGGTGTAAACCAAGACAATGGTACCCCCACAATGCCTTCTCTAATATCTTTGGTTCTCACGGTTGAGTCCGTTTTGGCCCTGGACTCCATCTTGGATTCATAAGTGTTTTACATTTGAAGCGGCCCGTCTTCACACTTATATAGGTGATCTCCTATAATGTTCTTGACTTAGAATAGGAATCATTAAAAGCTTATAGCTTAACCTCTACCCTTTACTGACAGCACTTTTGTCATAGGAATGGGAAGGAGTAAAACTCCAAGTGCTTTCCACAATCTTTATAACTTAGTTGTCCCATTGAACCAAGATCTTGGGATCTCCAGTCAACAAGGTTGGGTTACCGCTATAAAGATTTAATTGGCGGGTTTTAATCCCATTCCCCTCGACGAACAGTATACTTGATCTCGAGAAAGGCCTTTCGTTAATGGATCCGCTAAATTATCCTTTGACTTTATATAGTCAATAGATATGATTCCATTAGAGATCAACTGTCTTATGGTATTATGTCTTCGACGTATATGTCTAGACTTACCATTATACATACTGCTTTGTGCCCTTCCAATAGCCGACTGACTATCACAATGTATCACAATTGCAGTCACTGGTTTAGTCCAACAAGGAATGTCCTCCAAGAAATTACGAAGCCATTCCGCTTCTTCTCCAGCTTTATCTAAAGCGATAAACTCAGATTCCATTGTGGAACGAGCTATACACGTTTGTTTTGAGGACTTCCAAGACACTGCACCACCTCCAATGGTGAATACATAGCCACTTGTGGACTTAGTATCTTTAGTATCGGATATCCAATTGGCATCACTATATCCTTCCAACACCGCTGGATATCTCGTATAATGTAGCCCATAGTTGGAAGTGTATTTTAGGTATCGAAGGACCCTAATTAACCCCTTCCAATGACCTTTGTTAGGGTTACTCGTAAATCTACTCAGTTTGTTTACTGAGTGCGCAATATCAGGACGAGTGCAATTCATGATATATATCAAACTACCAATTATTCTTGAGTATTCAACTTGACATTCGGGTTCACCTTTGTTCTTGGCTAAGTGTAGACTTAGATCTACAGGAGTCTTAGCAGGTGGACCGTCGTAAGCCTTGAACTTTCTAAGCACAGTCTCTATATAATGAGACTGTGATAAGACCAGTCCGTCAGACGTTTTAGAGATCTTAATCCCTAGTATCACGTCTGCTAAACCCATGTCTTTCATATCAAAAATATTTTTGTTAACATTCCTTTGGTAGTCAAAATGACGTCACGACTACTTCCCATTATCAACATGTCATCTACATATAGACATACTATGATAAAGGAGTTGTGAGTGCTTTTCACATATACACATTTATCACACTCGTTGATTTTGAAACCATTTGACAACATCGTTTGGTCAAATTTTTCATGCCATTGCTTAGGAGCTTGTTTAAGCCCATACAATGATTTGACGAGTCTACAGACCTTCTTCTCTTGGCCAGGAACGACAAACCCTTCAGGTTGTTCCATGTAGATCTCTTCATCTAATTCGCCATTCAAGAATGCCGTTTTAACATCCATTTGATGTATTTCCAAATCATACAGTGCAGCAATAGCTATAAGCACTCGAATTGACGTCATTCTAGTAACTGGTGAATATGTATCAAAGAAGTCAATGCCTTCTTTTTTGTTTGAATCCTTTAGCTACCAACCTTGCTTTGTATTTATCTATAGATCCATCAGCCTTGTACTTCCTTTTCAGAATCCATTTACATCCTAACGGTTTGCAACCAGGAGGGAGATCCACCAACTCCCAAGTATGGTTTTGCATAATGGATTCAATTTCATTGTTGATAGCCTCTTTCCAGAATGGTGCTTCTGGACTTGACAATGCCTCATTGATTGTCTTTGGTTCATTTTCTAACAAATAAGTTAAAAAATCGGGACCAAATGATTTGGCTATTTTAGCCCTCTTGCTGCGTCTAGGTTCTTCATCCTTTTGAAGATCACCATTTGCATCTTCATAGGTTCTTTTCCTAGAACTCTCTTCTTCTTTCCTCTCATTGCAAGGAAAGATATTTTCAAAAAACACAGCATTCCTTGATTCAATGATTGTATTTTCATGTATATCAAGGATCGTTGACTTGTGCACTAGAAAGCGATATGCACTACTGTTATTTGCATATCCAATGAATATGCAATCAACGGTCTTTGGGCCTATTTTTACTTGTTTAGGCTTTGGTACTTCTACCTTAGCCAAGCACCCCCACACTTTAAGATACTTGTAGGAAGGTTTATGACCTTTCCAAAGTTCATAAGGAGTTTCATTTCTATCTCTGTGTGGTACTTTATTAAGAATGTGATTTGCTGAAAGAATCGCTTCCCCCCACAGGTTTTGGGGTAAGCCTGAACTTATCAACATAGCATTCATCATTTCTTTGAGAGTACGATTCTTTCTTTCAGCAACGCCATTCGATTGAGGTGAATAAGGAGCAGTAGTCTGATGAATTATGCCAAATTCTGAACAAAATTCATCAAATGGAGCTCCATATTCGCCACCTCTATCACTGCGTATGGCTTTTATAATTCTGCTAAGTTGATTTTCAACCTCATTCTTATAAAGTTTAAAGGCCTCCAACGCCTCATCTTTACTTCTCAACAAGTATACATAACAGTATCTTGTGCAATCATCAATAAAAGTAATAAAATACTTTTTCCCACCTCTAGTTTGCACAAACTTTAAATCACATATATCAGTGTGAATTAATTCTAGAGGTGATGTCTTTCTTTCGACAGATGGAAATGGCACCTTGGTCATTTTCGCTTCAACACAAATTTCACATTTGTGTTCAGTATTTATTGCAAACGAAGGCAATAAATTCAAACTTACTAATCTTCGTAGAGTGTTAAAATTAACATGTCCTAATCTGACATGCCATAAGTCACAACACTCAATCAAGTAAGTAGAAGCCGTAATTTTATTGCTTTCAAAATTACGCATTACAGTCATTACATTCATCTTGAACAACCCATTCTCGGCATATCCTTTTCCTATAAACTGGTCGTTCTTTGTAAGTACAAATTTGTTGGACTCAAACACTACTCTAAACCCACTCTTCACTAATAGTGATCCAGACACTAAGTTCTTTCGGATGTCTGGAACGTGCAGCACATCGATCAGAGTGAGTTCCTTTCCTGAGGTCATCTTTAGTACCACCTTGCCGAGCCCAACAATGTCGGAAGTCATTGCATTTCCCATAAACAACTTCCTCCCATTGACTGGTGTGTAAGTGGAGAACATACTCTTGTCAGAGCAAATATGGCGGGTAGCGCCAGTATCAATCCACCACTCTCTCGGGTTATCTACCAAATTGGCTTTAAACACCATGGCCGAGAGGCTAAGTTCTCCCAAATCTATAGGTACAGACTTGACCTCAGAAACATGCGCTTGATTTCTCTTAGGGAGTCGACAATCCTTAGCCATATGATTAGGTTTGCCACAGTTGTAGCAATTTCCTTTTATCATTTTGGCCTTCCCCTTTTTCGACTTATAATCAGCGCGCTTTCGTTTGTTGCTAGCATTTCCATTTGATTCCATCAAATTTGCCTTGGCCTCAATTGGTAGCCTTTTAGATTTGACTTCAGACAATCGATTGTCTTCTTCTATCCTCAGTCTGACAATCAAATCCTCAAGCCCCATTTCCTTCCGCTTGTGCTTCAAGTAATTTTTGAATTCCTTCCATAGCGGAGGTAGCTTTTCAATCATAGCAGCTACTTGGAAGGATTCACTGAGCCTCATTCCTTCCGCATGTAGATCATGCAAGATCATTTGGAATTCTTGGACTTGGCTCATTACCGTTTTGGAATCCACCATTTTGAATTCCAAGAACTTGCCGACTATGAATTTCTTCAAGTCGGCATCCTCCGTTCGGTATTTCTTTTCCAAGGATTCCCAAAGGGTTTTTGCAGTCTTGGCTGAGCTATACACGTTGTATAAATTATCGCTCAAGCCATTGAGGATATAATTTCTGCATAGAAAATCCCCATGACCCCATGCATCAAAAGCAACCCTTTGTTGGGTATCATTCTCCCCCTCAGAAACAACGGGGGCTTCCTCACTTAAGAACCTTGCTAGGTTCAACGTAGTGAGATAGAACAACATCTTTTGATGCCATCTCTTAAAGTCATTACCTGAGAATTTCTCCGGTCTTTCTCCTTGGGCAGCAATCGGTTGTGGCACATGTGGTTGGACAACCATAGTAGCCGGATTAGCAGCAGCAAATCCAGTTGCCATAGCTGGATTGGTAGCAGCAGACTCACTCGCCATAATACACAATGACAAATAATTGTCTTAAACTTGTAATGAATGAATGAGTTAGATAGTGCGGAAAATTGTGTATTACAAAGTCGAGGCAAGAGTTAGACTCTTTATCTTTAAGACAAGTATTGCCCCGCTCTGGTGCTCACGGAATTGGCAATTTGTCTCCCAAGATACAACGACTTTATATCTCAAAGTAGCAGCACTGCAAACTTTGAGAAACGGCGAACCAAATGATATCTTGAAACTCTCTTGCTAAACTCTAAAATGCTTTGTATGCTTAAGAATGCTATGAATAGTTGAATGCTTGAATAATGCCATGAAATGAAAATGGGAGATCTATTTATAGGAGTTGGAAAGGTGTTTCGTATGGATATGTCCAATCAGAAAAGATGCCTTTGAAAAGTTATGACCTTTCAACCGAATGGATGCATCATTTCACCCAAAGGACATATCATTTAACTCAAATGGATGCATCCTTTAATCCAAAGGACATACCATTTAACTCAAATGGATGCATCCTTTTATCCAAAGGACATACCATTTCACACAAATGGACACGTCATTTCATCCAAAGGGTTTCACCCAATGGACATATCATTTCAACCAAAGGATACACCCATTAGGTTGATCAGACACGACCGGATGATGATTGGGGCCCATCAACCATCATCTACGTGTCACGAGCTGTCACAAGCTATCACGAGTCCGTTATGTGTCACACATCGTAACCAATCACTTGTCACGATTTATCCTTTAATTTATCATTCACCATTTTCCAACATTTTTATGACTATGCTTTACAGTAAACATGCCAAAAGGTAATGGTCCCTCTATAATATAAAGAAGTTTCTCCTGGTCCCTGTATAGCATATAGAAGTTTCTCCTGGCATTAATCATGTCTTGTCAAATGCAAAATTGGACACTCCATGACCCAAGCTAGTAATAATATGATTGAGTTAATGTATATATCTCCAAGAAAAAAAATACCATTCAAAGTTGACCAATTATAAATTGCTAGTTTCAATGCTCCCAATATTTTTTTGCACAAATATTTTAAATACACTTGCAAAAATTATGGTTAACAATAATTACATAAATATGGTTAATGACTACTACTACTATATATCTTTAACCATGACAATTAGCCATGACTAAATATTAAATTCCGTCCAGTAAGATTTGAATAAAGAAAATGAGCAAATAAGTAAGGGTGTATCTGGATTGATGGATTTGGATTTGAAGGAAAGATTTGGAAAAATGATTTCAAATGACTCCATTTGAAAAGAATTTGAAATCCATCCATATTTATCAAACATAGTTCAAAATTGGAATGGAAGAATTTGAAATCCTTTAAATTTAAAATTATCCAAATAAATTCAAAAAATTTGTTATGAAGGATAATTTCAAATCCTGAAGGATAATTTCAAATCCTTCAATCAAAATACAACCTAAAAAATTTTACTAAGAAGTTTCGATTGAACAAGATTGATACTAAAACTTGTTTATGAAAAATGAACTCTTACCCAATATTATATATACATTTACCCTCTTTAAGTGGACGGCCGTGATTGATCTTATTATATATAAATTTACCCTCTTTAAGTGGACGGCCGTGATTGATCTTAATAGTGTGATGAGAAACTCAAAAACCTTTCAAAAATATTTTTAAATATTATAAAATCTTCTAGAGTTATACATAGAAATTTCTTAAAACGTCTCAAAACTTTTGTAGAAGTTTCTTCAAACATATCTCAACTTTTGTAGAAGTTTCTTGAAACTTATTTCAACTTTTGTATTACCATCACCATGCTTTACATTTACTTAGAGCCCAAAAGATGATGGTCCCTCTATGATAAAGTTTCACATTCATGTCTTGTCAAACGCAAAATTAGACTCATTAGACCAAGGTAATATGATTGATATAAAAAAAAGAAAAAAAAAACCTGTTCAATTACATTCATCTCTCTAGCAACATCCATCCTATGTTTAGGTAAGCCATGAACATTTATATAACTGCTCCCTTGCTTCGCTTTTATTTTTGTGGTTTTTATAGTTTGTGTAATATATATAAAACAGCAGTGACATGATTACTTTTTCTTCTAAATATTGGATTCCAGGCTGCTGACATATTATTCTGCAAAAATGTTGCGGTGCTCAAATTTCAATCAAAGAACTATATCACTGAAAAACTAATCAAGAGGAGCTGCTACCCTCACAAATTTGATTCTTGTGTTTCATTTTATTTTCCTATATTTATGATTCAAAATTCGAATTAAAAATTATTTTTTCCTTTATTAGTTTTTTATTCTACAGGTAAATTAATTTGGCCTTTTAATTCGATTGTTAATCAAACGAATCAAAATTGTTCGATTACTTGCCTAATAGAGTGTTGACGTTGTTATTGATAGAACAAACAAGGAATTAATTTCAACAAAATATCTTACCATCATCCTTCCTCTCATTTATAACATATATGCATATAACGTAGGTAGGTCGGAGGCGTAGTCGCTCTTATTGAACGTAGCCTGATTTGTAAATCAGGTGATTAAGACCAAATGCCCTGCTAAACATGGACACACCACACGCACATAATACATTCATTCATATGTAAAATAAACTATTGGAATAAAAGTTGCGATTATCGAGCATCGGTCGGCCTCAAGCAGCGCACGTTGGACAAGTGCAACCAGTGCCGCACCTGCAAAAGGCCTTCCCAGTCCCCCTGATTTCAGTCTTGGAACAGGTGCAGGGATTGCAACCGCAGTGTTCCCCGCACGCGCACTGCTTGTGCTCCGTCGTCGTCGCATCATCCGTCGAGCATCTACAAGCGATGCCACCAGGACAAGGAGATGGACAGCCGCACCTGTCGTCGCATGCACCACCACCACCGCTTCCTCTCATATCCGCCATATCTATCTCTGCTCTAGCTGTAGCGTTATTATTATGTTAGAAATGCAGTGGCCGATTTATATGGATTCTGATGGTGTGGGCTTTGCCGGAATGTCTGAAACGTGGCAACCAAATCTACACGTGTCCTGCAAATTATACTCACTCCTCACCACGTGCACACTTGTTCCTATTCCTCTCCCTCTCCAAATTTTGACCTTTTTTATCATTATTAAATTTTGAGAAATTTTAACCTGGACTTGATTTAGTCAGACGGAATCAATTATATTTGTCATATAATTATTGTGTAATTCAAAAAAAGTGATTAATCATATCATAAATATACCACATTTACTCTATAATTAGTTTGGTTCATACAAGAATTTTCGCTAAATTTAACCTATGCATCTGCTTGCTTCGGATAAAAAAGTAAAAACAGCAAAAAATTTGGAGACTGGGCCTTCTGGTTGGTGGAGAGCCCATTAAAATCAGGCGGCCCGATTTGCAGTAGCAGGCCCACTACAAGCCCGGTTGAGGTTGTTGTTGGCCAATGGGAATCAAAACAAGCGTTATTGATATTTTCTTATTAGATATTATTATATTTATTATGCTAATTATATTTATTTATTTATTTACCTCTATTATTTTTCTCATTTATTTGCACATTTTCTCAAACTTCAAATTTTAGACTTTAGACATGTAATTCATAGGCTATTAATTGTAGCGATTGTCTACATAGCAAAAGTTATAATAAGTCCTAAATTTTGTTTTGTTTGTTTAAAATATTATCTAATTCTTTATTTTATATATTTTTGCATAGCATTGAATATATATAAAAGGTGATCTACGTGTTGTACTTAATAGAATGTCATGAGAATTAATGTTTGAAAGTAATTCTTATATAAAAAGCAAATTTTGGTAAACAAAAAATACATTGTATAAATTTATAGAAAAATATCATTCTTCAACTGACAAATCAAATTAGATTCAAAATTCATTAATACTCTTATTTATCTATTACAAAAAAAAAAACGTAAAGGATTCCCTAATAGCACACACGGCGTACTATATATAAAATATTTTATTTAGTTTAAAGCAAATATATATATATATATATACGTAGCACGGGTTTTGTGCTAATATATATGTAACAAAAAAGAGGAATATCAAAACCATTGAAGAAGGTAATATATATATATATATATATATATCATCCGTACATTTATATAAAAATTAAATTATATATAAGTGTAGTTTGGGTTTCATAGTCACCTATAATATATGGATTAACATATTTACTAAAAAATTCCTTGCATATATAGGAAAATAGACAGGTATAATATAATTTGAATAACTTGCTATAAAAACTCATAATTGGTAAATTGTATCAGATATTGTGGGAATGAATAATGAATCAATTAGAATGGGATTAATTAAGGTAATAAATTAAATTTGCAGCACAATTCGATTGATTTTTTTTATTACAAATCCTGTTACATCCTATTTGGATAGAATTTTTTTATTTCAAATCCACTTATAAATTATTTCAATTAACATATATATATACATTGCACGTCTAAATCTTGGACATAATCTTATTTTGGTTTGACTCTATAAATACCGGATTCCAAGTCCAACAAGGTATTCACTTCCAAGACTACTGAAAAATAACACAGATTTTAAGCTACAAAAAATGGCTGCTAACAGCTTCTTGAATTTAGCTTTTTTAAGCTTTTATTCAATATCACTACTCCTACTCCTACCTTTTCAACCATTCGCCGCCAGCCGCGGCCGTTTTCTCCCAAACTACGACGGCGCTCCGCCGCTAACCGGCATTTGCTCCGCCGCTGTTATCTTAAATGGATACAAATGCCAAGAATTCGACGTAATTTAGGGCCCGGCCCATGCAACAAATATTAATTGTCTCTGAATGTTGATATATATAGGCTAAAGTGATCATAACGAAGGGCTGTTTTTCAGGTGACGACTGATGATGGCTACATATTAGGCGTGCTAAGAATTCCGGAGGGCCGGGCCGGAGGTGGCGGCCCGAACCGGCCGCCAGTTTTGCTGCAACATGGGCTTCTTGTGGTAATTTCATGCTTGTTCTCTCCTCTTCCATGTCCATGGGGTTCAAACTCAAGTTAAATATAGATGGATTTTCATGCAACATCTATAATTAATGCTGATGGACAGCATAGATTTGAAATAAAACACTAGGATTATATAGTGTTTGACTAAAGAAGTATTAGTGTCAAAATAGGAAATATATCAATTAATATAATCACCAATTACAAATGTTTAGTGGAAAAATTTTATTTGTTATAATAATAATTTCAACCGATAATGATGATGATTAAAATAAATTGTTATTAGGAAAAATCGGTAACAATATAATTGTATGTGGTCATCTATATTATTATATAAAGCAAAACTTGTTTTTACTAACAAATGGCAGTTACTTACACCACAATACTAAATTTTAAAATTACTAAAAAATCCTTATGGATCTATCTATCTATACTAATAAAAAGAAAAGGCTTTTTTAACTCACAAATTGCGGTTAATGACACCGCGACACAAATTTTTTGCTTATGCCGATAATACCCCTGAGGTAATTGTCTTTTCTTTTCTTTTTTTCTTTCTTTCTTTTCTTAAATGTATTGTGTTGGTTTATATATCTATTTTTTTTCTATACTAATATAAAAAGAAAAAGCCTTTTCACTTCACAAATGGCGGTTAAAGACACCACGACACTAATTTTTTTATTATGCCAATAATACCCTTAAGGTAGTTTTCTTTCTTTTGTTTTTTTTATTAAATGCTTTGTGTTGGTTTATATATATAATTTTCTTTATTTATAATAAATTTAAAACGTGCAATATTATTTTATATGCACGTAGGGACAGCGTGCGACGACGGCTAATATTAATTTGAAGTAACTAATTCAAAGTGCACCAAGTTTATTTTTGAATAGATCTTTTTTAGAGCATGTGAGATATGACATTTATTTTAATTTGAAAATTATAGGATGGGATGACGTGGCTGATGAATCCTCCTGAACAGTCGCTTGCAACGATATTGGCCGACAATGGGTTCGATGTTTGGATTTCCAACCTTAGAGGAACCCAGTTTAGCAGACGCCACCTCACCATTGATCCTAGTAATCCTGTACGTACACAAATACACCTCTATTTCATTTTCAAGAAAAAAAAAAACAATTTTAATTTATCACAAATTGAGAATTAAACTAATCGTGAAACCAATGACGTACTTTATAGCAATTCTGGGATTGGACATGGGACGAATTGGCTACTCATGACTTACAATCTGTGATTGATTTTGTCTTCAAACAAACTGGCCAGAAAACCCACTACGTTGGCCATTCAATGGTAATTATATATATATATAATATATATATAGGGATAAATGTAATTTATCCCCTGTGATATAAAAAATAAGTAAAAATTCCACTGTGAAAAAATAATTAGCAAATTACCTCATATTTTGAGAAATGAAGCAAATTACCCCCCTATCAAGGGAAAACACAGGGGGTAATTTGCTTTATTTTAACATCACATGGGGTAATTTGCTAATTATTTTTTCACATAGAAATTTTTGCTCATTTCTTATATCACAGGATGTAACTTGCATTTCTCCTTATATATATATATATATACACACACCAATAATTTAATATCAATTATGTTGAGGTGTGGCTGTAGGTGTACTTACCCAATTAATTATATTGTATTTATTTTTGAATATACGAATTGATTAACAGGGAACTTTGATAGCAATGGTTTCATTGTCCGAAGGACAATTTGACAAGGTTAAATCAGTAGCCTTGTTATCCCCAATCGCCTATGTGTCTCATATCACAACTCCCCTTGGTGTTGTTGCAGCAAAAGCCTTCCTCGGTGAAGTAAGTAAGCTACTTAATTAATTAATATCCCATTTTCTATTATATTTTAATTAATATTCTCTTTCCCAATTTCTAATTTTAATATTATTTCATATTTATAGTATCAACAGATCATTGCAACGTTTGGCCCTGCTGAATTCAATCCCAGAGGGTACATACTTACACGCATACATACATACATACATACATGTTCCTTAATTATAAGAAACTACAAATTAGTTGTAATAATCACGACAGTACATGATATGTTTTAGATTTATGATGTTTAAATTTTTGGTTTTTTTGTAGGGAGGCAGCAGCTACTTTCGTCCAATCTTTGTGTGCTTATCCTGGAGTGAACTGTTATGACTTTCTATCTGCATTTACTGGTACTTAATTATCCATGTCCAATTAATTACCACATTTTCTCTTCATTTTTTACAGGGCAAAATGCTTTTTAGTCTCACAAAATTAGGATATTATTTGTTTTGGTACCATAACTTAGATAGGTGGTTGTTTTAGTCCCATAAAAAACGTTTTTCAGTTTTATTTGTCCTAAAATATCACGTTTTTCAGTTTTGTTTTTTTTTTTTTTGTTCGGAAATGTCATGCCCCATGTGCAGGACACATGACATTTTGGGACCAAAAAAACTGAAAAACGTATTTTATGGGATTAAAATATCCACCTACATAAATTGTTGTACCAAAACAAACAATGTTCTAGTTTTAAAGGACCAAAAAAAGCATTTTGCCCTTTTTTACATGGAATTCATCATCATTTTTTTGCAGGAAATAACTGTTGTCTCAATACATCTACGGTTGAGACTTTCGTTAAGAACGAACCCCAATCCACCGCGACTAAGAACCTCGTTCATTTTGCTCAATGTAACTAATTTTTCTAATGAATTTGTTCGATTAATTACAATGTGACAATAATACTAAATTATTAATTAAAATGTGTCGAATTTGCAGCTGTTCGTGATGGAGTCCTGTCCAAATATGACTATGGCAACGCTATCGCCAACATGGAGCATTATGGAGTATCCAGCCCTCCGGTTTATGACTTGTCTAAAATTCCCCATGACTTTCCACTTTTCCTAAGCTATGGAGGGCGAGATACACTGTCTGATGTTACGGATGTGCATATATTGTTGGATATCCTTAAATCGCACGATCAGGACAAGATGAAAGTGCAGTATATCCAAGAATACGCCCATGTCGATTTCATAATGGGAGTGGACGCCAAGGACATTGTTTATAGTGAAATCCTAGAATTTTTTCGAGCACACAACTAGAGTTACTTTTTAATTTTAAAGTCTTACTGTAAGAGGACAGCTAGCACGTATGTAGTTGGATCAAACGTGCAAAAGTGTAGCCCACAATATTTTTTGGGCCATAACTTAATTAGCATCCTCCACCTCTTATAATTAGTATGAAAAATCTTTCGAGATTAAAGTTACTAATCGATGCATGATTCATTTTTTACAATCAAAATTAACTATATATCAACTGTGAAAATTAAATGACGACATGCAAGAGTTGGAAACTCAAAGTTAGAGGGGCGTAGCTTAATCTATTTTGAGGATGTATGTTTTAGCACAAAATTCACTATGTAGAAAAACAACAATATTTGGAATGCGTAAAATCAAGGGTAAACATCATTTTTGGTTTCTAAATTATATCACTTATTTATTTTTTGTTCCTCATGTATCATGTTTATCAGATTTGGTCTCTCAAATTTAAAGATTCCATTATTTTTTGTCACTCCGTTAAATTTTCTGTTAAAATTAATGAAATTCTTAAAAAAAAAAATAAAAAATCGAATTTGTGCTCAAGGGAACTCGAACCTAAGTTTTAAGTGTAACAAAACAAAACCCCACACCACTAGGTCTATAGCCTCTACTGTAAAATTCTCCCAAAATTCATATACTCATTTAAAAATTATGATATTCTCATAATATACTATCCTATTTGTCTAGTTTCATTATAAGTAAGAAAAACACAATTTGAACCTTTATTTCTCAAGTTATAAGGTTTTTAGAACACCTTGTCTAATTTTTCATAGAAACAAGGCAACAAAATATTTGGTCATTTTTACCGATTAAAAATAAGGATTTAGCTTCTGCTTAAAACTAAAAAGTTTTAGTAGACATCCTGAGGTTTTTATTTACACAAGAAACAGTAAATTTGGTCCAATATAGAGCAAGAAAATTATAATTTACCGAGACTAATCTGCATAGAAATTTCCCGAAGTAAATTATCCCAAAAATTTCATATCCCTTTTTAATAAATATAATATTTTCAAATATAATTTTTTAATATCCCTATCTAATTTTTCTATCAATTTCTCAAATATAACTTTCAACCCGACTAATTAATACTAATTAAAATAACAAAATTTTCTTACCTCCATTTTCGCCGAGAAGTGTGTGTGTTTTTGTTTGTGTGTGTTTAATGTGTTTAGAGTGTGTGTGTGTGTATTTGCACCCTTTTTTTCAATTGAAATGGATGGGTGTGTCCCCATCCTTATCTCATATTTTTTTTTTCAATAAACTTTTTCAAAATACCCATTACGTCCTTATTAATTTTCTTAATTAATATACTTAATGCACCCAAATATTATATAAAGCTCCGATTTACTCCATTCAAGTCTTAATATGATCACAATTTAATGTATAATTTATCTACTAATTAACTAAATTTAAAAAATAATTATCAATTAATCTCATAATTATGTATTAAAATTTTGGGGCGTCACAATTCTCCCCTCCTAATAAAAATTTCGTGCTCGAAATTTGATTTTCTTACCCGTTCAAGAAAACAAATAGAGATATTTCTCATTCATATTTTTCTCAACTTTCCAAATAACTTCTTTCGGAGAGCGATTACTCCTTTTTCACCGTTGATATCTCTGTATTTCTCAATTTCTTTGTTATCTTATGTATGTCAAGTTTCTAAAATCTCTATTGGCTCTTTTATGTATGTCAAGTTTCTAAAATCTCTATATTTGGTATATACACCACATGACTAGGATCAGAATAGTATTGCCGTGGCATAGAAACAACCACATTGTATAATCTGTTCTGTACTGCCACCATAGTATCGTCGTGGCATTGAACCAACCACAATAATATTCGGATTTAAACACAACCTGTTCTGTACTGCCACAAATCTATAGCCTCTACTTTAAAATTCTCACAAAATTCATATACTCATTTAAAAATTATGATATTCTCATAATATACTATCATATTTGTCTAGTTTCATTATAAGTAAAAATAACACAGTTTGAACCTTTTATTTCTCAAGTACAAGGTTTTTAGAACACCTTGTCTAATATTTCCGCAGAAACAGGGCAACAAAATATTTGGTCATTTTTACCGATTAAAAAAAAAAGGATTTAGCTTCTACTCTAAACTACAAAAATTTTGTAGACATACTAAGGTTTTTATTTACACAAGAAACAGTAAATTTGGTCCAGTATAGCGCAAGAAAATCATAATTTACCGAGACTAATCTGCACAGAAATTTTCCAAAGTAAATTATCCCAAAAAATTTCATATTCCTTTTTAATAAATATAATATTTTTCGAATATAATTTTCTAATGTCCCTATCTAATTTTTCTATCAATTTCTCACATATAACTTTCAACCCGACTAAATTGAGGAAATCAATTATAGAATTGATTTAAGAGGGTGTTTGGCTAAACTTTTTAAAAATATCTTATAAACTCCTACATCTTATAAGATGTTTTAGGAGCGTATAAGATGTTAGATCTTATTTTTAAAATAAGTTCATGAAGTGTTTGGATAAAATAAAATGTTCAAGCTTATAAGATATTTTCACATCTTATAAGATGTTAGGGTGTTTGGCATAATGAGGTCTTTTTATTGGTAAAATGACAAAAATGGACATGATACAAATAGAATCAAATAAGTTACTATTTTTCACATAATTTGTACGGATAAATACAGTTACCACCCCTGAAGTATTCACCCCACATCAATTACTCCCTAAAGTATTAAAACCTTAAAAAAAAACACCCTAACCTTCTAACTCCTTTCACTTTTAAGTTCAAAAAGTCCATTTTACCCTTACTAAAAATTAATTTTTGAAAAAAATTAAAGGAATTTTTAGAATACCAAAATCATTCTTTTTTTAAGCTTTGTCTAATTATAGTTTCACTTGTTTATCGAGCTCTTTTTATTTTCATAATTTTAAAGTACATGGAACTCATTTTATTTTAGTTTCCCTTGTTTGTCAAACCAAATTAAAAATAAATTTATACATGCATATATATACATATATATTTATATATTTATTTAAATAAATATACAATTAATAAAATCGAAACAACTTATCATGAGCTAATAAGAAAATACACATTTAATATATATTTATATAAATTTGGTAATTATATGAATATATGAATTTATTTTTAACTTGATTTGACAAATAAGTGAAACTAAAATAAATTAGTTCCAAATAATTTAGAATTATAAAAATAAAAAGAGCTCGATGAACAAGTGAAAATAAAATTAGATAAAACTTAAAAAGAGAGTGGCTTTTGTATTTTAAAAATCTCTTTAATTTTATTTTTCATAAATTAATTTTTAGTAAGGGTAAAATGAACTTTTTGAACTTCAAATTAGAGGTGTTAGAAGGTTTGGGGGGATTTTGAAGGTTTTAATACTTTAGGGGGGTAATTGATGTAGGATGGATACTTCAGGGGTGATAGCTGACTTTAACCCTAATTTGTATTGAATTTTTTTTTAAAAATACTTTCATAAATAGTATACATTAGTTTAACTCCAAATAAAAAATTAATTGAGTTTTTTTTCAAAAATAATAAATTGACAAATTATTATCTTTAAGCTTTTGCATCGGAATAATATTAACATTCATACTAGTCGAATATTAACATAGATATATAATTGATATATATTTTTGTTAATTTCAATGAGTACTTTTAACCATATTATAACATATAATGTCTTGAAACTATACTTTTAGTAATATAATACCAGTAGCATATTTTTCATAATTATAATAATTAAAAATTAATATTAATTGTGTAATTAATGTCATGATTATATAAATATGAGAAGAATAGATCATATTATATATATATATATATATAGAGAGAGAGAGAGAGAGAGATAGAGAGAGAGAATTTTTTGTTAAAAATATGTTTGTTATGTTAAGGATAAAATTGAAATATAGCAAATCAATAAGGTTATTTTTGTCTTATAAATTATTAATTGCATAGAGCTTATAAGATCTTATAAAAAAAAGTTAGGAAAGTAATTTTTTTAAAAATATCTTATAAGATCCAAAATATCTTATTTTGGGATCTTATAAGCCCTTTTAGAAAAAAAAAAATTACCAAACAGTTTGTGACATCTTAAAAGCTCTCAAACATCTAATAAAATATTTTGAAGAGCCTTTAAACTTAACCAAACACCCTCTAAATCTACTAAATTCAGCAGTTGAAATTATTAACTATAACACCCCTAATTCTATTGAGATATTTGACCAAACACTAATTTAAAAATACTCAAATTCATAAAAATTTTCAATTGAACACTAAATCGAATAGATAAATAACATTTAATAAATACACTTAGTAAATAATATAATTATATAAATTAATATTAATTAAAATAACAAAATTTTCTTACCTCCATTTTCGCCGAGAAGTGTGTGTTTTTGTTTGTGTGTGTGTTTAATGTGTTTAGGGTGTGTGAAGTGTGTATTTGCACCCTTTTTTTCAATTGAAATGGATGGGTGTGTTGGCATGACCCATCTTTATTTCATCCTTTTCTTTTTCTTTTTTTTATATTTTAATAAATTTTTTTAAAATATCCGTTACATTCTTTTTAATTTTCTTAATTAATATAATTGCTCCCAAACATTATATAAAGCTCTGATTTACTCCATTCAAATCTTTGTATGAGTGCAATTTAATTTATAATTTATCTACTAATTAACTAATTAAATTTCAAAAATAATTACCAATTAATTTCATAATTATGTATTAAAATTTGTGGGCGTCACAATTTTTGTGTATATTCTTGTAGAATTTTAATGACTTATGTATTCGATTGGTTGTTTGGAGCTAATACAACACTTTAGAGACGTTTTGTAAAATTTGAGAGACTAAAAAATCAAGAAATGAACTTGGGGCTGCTACAGCATACTTTAGGATAAGTAGATTTCGGGTGAGTAAAAGCTTAAGAAGTAGATTTCGGGTGATATAAGGCTTGCTTTTGTTACACTTAAGACTCAAGTTCGAGTTCCCTTGAGCACAAATGTATGTTTTTTTTTAAAGAATTTTATTAATTTTAACAAAAAAATTAACAGAGAGACCAAAAATGATGGAATCTTTAAACTTGAGGAACCAAATCTGATGAGCATGATACATGAGGGACCAAAAGTGGATAACCGGCATAATTTAGGGACCAAAATTAAATGATGTTTACCCTAAAAAAAACATATATTAAACTTTCATTTTTCAAGATTTCTCTATGGACATGAAAGTCTTTTCATTCTTCCAATGACCTGTGATAATGTTCCGAAACTTCTATTTTGAATGAACTTAGTCATTCTTTTTTTGGGTATTAAAACTTTAGAGATAACTGTCTTATTATTCTTAAAATTTTAATATCCAATTAGATAAATGACTCATATATAAGCATACATAGTATTGATGAAAATCGATATTTTTTTAGAAAAATAAAAAATTCAGCAAGGGTAAAATAATACTTTTTATACCTCTGTTTGTCTAGAACTATATACACAATTATTTTCAATTTGAAGAGGGTATTTATAATTTTAATTATATCAAATCTCAAGAGAATCAGCTGTAATTTACCTTATACAATTTGAATTATTTGTTGTGAAAACTTATAATTGGTAAATTGTAACAGATATTGTGGTAATGAATAATCAATTAATTGGAGTGGAATTAATTAAGGTAATAAGTTAAATTTGAACAATTCGGTTGAATTTTCAATTTCAAATTTTATTATATTTCTTATTCCAATTAATATATACACATCGAATTTTCAACATAATCCTGTTTTGTTTTGACTATAAATACCCGATTCCAAGTCCAAACAACATATTCACTTCCAAGACTGAAAAATAACACATATTTTAAGCTACAAAAAATGGCTGCTAACAGCTTCTTGAATTTAGCTTTTTTAAGCTTTTATTCAGTATCACTACTCTTAGTCCTACCTTTTCAACCATTCGCCGCCAGCCGCGGCCGTTTTCTTCCAAACTACGACGCTGACAACGGCGCTCTGCCGCTAACTGCCATTTGCTCCGCCGCTGTTACCTTAAATGGATACAAATGCCAAGAATTCGACGTAATTAATTGTCTCTGAATGTTGATATATATGCTAAAGTGATCATAACGAAGGGTTGTTTTTCAGGTGACGACTGATGATGGCTACGTACTAAGCGTGCTAAGAATTCCAGAGGGCCGGGCCGGAGGTGGCGGCCCGAACCGGCCGCCAGTTTTGCTGCAACATGGGGTTCTTGTGGTAATTTCATGCTTGTTCTCTCCTCTTCCATGTTCATGGGGTTCAAACTCAAGTTAAATATAGATGGATTTTCATTATTAGATTTTCATGCAACAGCTATAATTGATGCTGATGCCCATCATAGATTTGAAATAAAACAATATAAGAATAAATTACAGCCACATCCCTTGTGACATAATTACAAATATTCTCTTGTTGTTTGAAAAATTATAAATAATCCCCAGATTTGTAATTTATTACCAAAGGTCTGAAATTTACCATTTTGCCCTTGATTTTTTTAATCAAAATTGTAGAAAAATCAACCGAGGCAAATTGCATTATTGCTCCTCTCTGTAAAAAACTTAAAAAATCTCTCGTTGCGCATTGTAATTAAAAAAAATTAAATAAAAAATTATTTAATGCGTAAGGACATTTTGGTCAGTTCACCCATAAAAATGAATGAAAATGGGTTATTTATTAGACGGTTACAAACCTCAGGGAGGTATTTGTAATTTTTGAAACAACGATGGGATATTTGTAATTATGACAAATTTCAAGAGAAGTAACTGTAATTTACCCAACAATATAATCATATAGTGTTTGAATAAAGAAGTACTAGTGACAAAATAGGAAATATATCAATTAATATTATCGCCAGTTACAAATGTTTAGTGGAAAAAAAATTTGTTATAATAATAATTTCATCGATTAATAATAATGATTAAATATAAATTGTCATTACGAAAATTTGGTACCAATATATATAATCGTACGTGATCATATCTGAAGTACCCGATACAAAGTGAACCAAGTGTATTTTCTAACATACCTTTGATATATATAGTGACCTATGTATAGTCCTCATCCGTGCAGTTTCTTTCTTCTCTCCCGGACAGAGCATGCACGTACTTACGACGACGTTTATGTTAATTTATTTTATAAAATGGGATATTAATTTGAAATATTCAGGATGGGATGACGTGGCTGGTGAATCCTACTGAAGAGTCACTTGCAACGATATTGGCAGACAATGGGTTTGATGTTTGGATTTCCAATGTTAGAGGAACCCGGTTCAGCAGGCGTCACCTCACCCTTGATTCTAATAATTCCGTACGCGCATACACAAACACACCTATTTCTTTTTCAAGAAAATATCAATTTTAATATCACAAACTGAGAATTAAATTAATCGTGAAATTGATTATGTATTTTACAGCAATTTTGGAATTGGACATGGGACGATTTGGTGACTCACGACTTACAATCTGTGATTGAGTTAGTCTTCCAACAGACTGGCCAGAAAACCCATTACGTTGGCCATTCAATGGTAATTATATAATTATATACTAATAATTTTCATTTTAATTTCTTTTATTGTACCCAATTAATTATATTGTTTATTTATTTTTTAAAATTGAAAATGTATATACATATATATAAAAATGAATTAACTAACAGGGAACTTTGATGGCAATGGTTTCATTGTCGGAAGGAAAATTTGACAAGGTTAAATCGGCAGCCTTGTTATGCCCAATCGCCTATCTAACTCATATCACAACTGCACTTGGTGTTGTTGCAGCAAAAGCCTTCCTCGGTGAAGTAAGCTACTTAATTAATATCCCATTTCCTATTTCATTTTAATTTATATTCTCTTTTTCCAATTTCTAATTTCAATTATATTTCATATTTGAACAGATTATTGCAACGTTTGGCCTTGCTGAATTCAATCTTAAAGGGTACATACACACATAGGAAAAAATGCAATTTTGGTCCACTAATATTGGAGTGGTGGCACTTTTGGTCCAGAGCCTTTTGAGAATAACAATTCAGAACAATATTTTTTGAAAAAGTGGCAATTTTAGTCCACGAAGCCCTAATTTTGCCAGATTTAGTCATGTGATTGTCACGTGTGCTGAATAAATTGGGGACTTTTTACATTCCGGTAACAATTGCTGATGTGGATTCACTGAGACAGCCATCAGTGCCGGATTCACATGACTAAATCTGGCGAAATTAGGGCTCCGTAGACTAAAATTGCAATTTTTTCAAAAATATTGTTCTGAATTGCTATTCTCAAAAGGTCCTGTACCAAAAGTGCCACCACCTCTATATTAGTGGACTAAAATAGCATTTTTCCCTACACACATACATGTTAACCTTTATAAACTACAAATAAGTTAATTATAATCACAACAGTACATGATCTGGTTTAGATTTAATTTTGGTTGTTTTAATTTAGGATGTTTTAAGTTTGGTTGTTTTAATTTGTAGGCAGGCAGTAGCTATTTTCCTCAAAACTTTGTGTACTTATCCTGGAGTGAACTGTTATGACTTGCTACCTGCATTTACTGGTCGGTACTCAATTATCCATGTCTAATTAATTACCACATGTTCTCTTCATTTTTAACACGAAATTAAGGAATATAAATTCATCTACATTAAACGACTAATATATGCAATTACAGGAAACAATTGCTGTCTCAATGCATCTACCGTTGAGACTTTCCTTAAGAACGAACCCCAATCCACCGCGACTAAGAACCTTGTTCATTTTGCTCAATGTAAGTCATTTTTCTAATGAATTTGTTCGATTAATTACAATGTGACAATAATACTAAATGACGAATTTGCAGCTGTTCGTAACGGAGTCCTGTCCAAATACGACTATGGCAACGCTACCGCCAACATGGAGCATTATGGAGTGTCCAAGCCTCCAGTTTATGACTTGTCTAAAATTCCCCATGACTTTCCAATTTTCCTAAGCTATGGAGGGCAAGATGCACTGTCTGATGTTAAGGATGTACGAATATTGCTGGATATCCTTAAATCACACGATCAGGACAAGATGAAAGTACAGTATATTGAGAAATACGCCCATGCCGATTTCATAATGGGGGTGGACGCCAAGGACATTGTTTATAATGAAATCATAGAATTTTTCAGAACACACAACTAGAGATTAATTTTTAATTTCAGAGTCTTGATGTAAGAGGGCAGCACGGAGTTGGATCAAATGTGAAAAAGTGTAGCCCACAAGATTCTAGTTACTAATTGGTGATTCATTAATAAGATTTGGCAATCAAATTAACTATATATCAAACATGAAATTAAAGTATATATTACAGCAGAGGTTATAATCGAAATTGCTTGTCAGACGGCGTAGCGTAATGTATTTTGAGTAGGATGTACGTTTTAGCACAAAATTAACCATGTAGAAAAACAACAGTATTTTGGAACGTGTAAAAGGAAAAATCATGAGAGATAGATACGAGAGAGCAGTCATGTCGGGATAGCAAAGTTTGCTTAGTTTCAAAGCCAAGCTTGGTTTTCATGCTATGGAACAACCACAAAAATTTGCTTAGCAGGCAATCAAATATATATGATCAACTTAAGATGATGAGTCAAATGATGGTTGTAGCATGATCTACAGCTACCATTTCAATGATGTCGAAATATATCAAATTTCATGACCATGGATGTTAAGTCATCAACTAACCGTGTACAGTTATATATTTCATGCATTCTTCAAGACTTAGAAAAATAAAAAGAAAGCAAAGCGGGGATTGGTCAAGACCGTCTATTCTTTGGATTCAAGAAACGACCAATATTTCACTTATATATAGACATGCATACCTTGTAATTATCAGACAACATCGAGTGTATAGAAAACATGGAGGTTTGTAACAGATTTGTGCCTCTGTTAGTACTAATTCTTGCAGCAGCACTTTCCAGAGAAGCCTTGGCAGCAAAACATGTGGTCGGAGGAAGCCAAGGTTGGGACGAATCCGTAGATTTCGACTCTTGGGCATCTGGTCGAACATTCAAAGTTGGAGATGAACTAGGTACTTGAATGTGATTAATTTCCTCTCTAAATTTATAATAAGTTTCATGAGCTAGAATTTCACTAATTGGCTGTGGTTTCTTATTATATTCAGAGTTCAAGTACACTGCGGGATTGCACAGTGTGGTTGAACTGGCGGGCGAAAGCGCATATAAGAGCTGCGACATCGGCAGTGCAGTGGACTCGCTAAATGGCGGTAGCAACACAGTGAAGCTAAGCAAGGCCGGCACGCGCTACTTTGCTTGTGGGACACCAGGCCACTGCGAGCAGGGGATGAAGGTCAAGATCACAGCTGTGGCGGCAGATGGATCCTCCACCACTACTCCGCCGTCATCTAAGGGATCAGACGCGCCTTCTACTTCCGCCGCTTCCGCCCAGCTTCACTTTCTCGGTTTCTTTGCATTGGTTGCCTCTTTGCTGGTGTCCCTCGCGCTTTTCTTCTAGAGAAAAGGAATAAATTTATATAGTCGTTGCTATCTGTTGGATTGCGATTTTACATATGTGACAATTCAACATTTTGTTGGGCTTGTTGTTGGGTTATACGTATTCTATTTTTTGAGTGAATGATGAGGTTTTTTTTTTTTTTTTTTTTTTTTTTGTGAAGAATAGCATAATTTTTTAGCTTTCTATTATCTTCATTTTAAATCATAGTGGTTAAGGTTCAACAAATATTAAATCTAAATAAAAGATCACAAGAGACAACACCAATTTAAATAGCGACACAACCATTAAATGTCAATTTTAAGATTGTTACGTTGTAATATATATATATATATATATAAAAAAAAAACCAGTATTCTATTTACATATACGAAAGCACACACGTTCACTAATTCACCTAATTTTAACATATTAAATAATGATAAGCTACAAACTTATACCCGGATTATAAGAAGAGCAACTATAATTATTTTAGTATAGGTCCATATAATCTATTATTTAGATGTCTAAGAATGCATTTGATTTTACAAAATAAAAATAAAAAAAGTATCGAAGATGAAGTAGTTTGGTAGGTAGCATAGTGTTGTTTTTATATTATGATGATAGGATTAAGGGGCAGGATTCCTTGCAGCCGTCAGCCATCAGATCAGGGAATACTAATCGGCATATTCTCAAAGCACCAATCCCTTTTGTCTTCATCTATTCTTTATTGTTTCAATTCACATTTCACACCCAAACCAAAAGTTACACATTTACATCTCTATATTCAATTTAATTATTTGAAATTGTTGTGTGGAATTTTTTTTTAATATTCCTATCAATTTTATGTTTAACCATGTTAGAACGATTTATAGTTTAATAGAAAGTTAAATCAAACTCAAAGGGTAAGTTATCAAACTAAAAGGTCGCTATGTTTTCAACTGAGGAGAAGAAAAATTAGCTCAAGGAAGGGAATATTATTAGTCACCGCTGCGAGTCACAACAGAAGACCTTCCAAACGCGCCCTCCTCTACTCAACTTCAAGTCCACCATCGTTCCAAGTTCAGACTTGAAACCCCCACTATCGGCGATGCCGGAGGAGACGACGGCTATAGACTACGTGATGGAGGCGGCTTCTGGCCCGCACTTCTCGGGGCTCCGCCTCGACGGCCTTCGCTCCGCTACTTCTTCTCCACGCGCTTCTGTCCCCGTCACTTCCGCTTCCTCTTTCTCTACCGTCTCCGATTCCGCCGCACACAAGCAGCCTTTCGTAATCGGTAGCTCAATTGCTATTGGAGATTAAGTTTTTCGAGTTTCTTTTGCCTTGTGGCTTGGTTATTTCTTCTGACTTCCTAGTTGATTTATTATTATGTTTTTGCTTTGTCTTGTGGAGCAGGGGTTTCGGGAGGAACGGCGTCGGGGAAGACGACAGTTTGTGATATGATTATTCAGCAGCTTCACGATCATCGTGTAGTGCTTGTCAATCAGGTTGTTAGAGCGTGTGTATTTTATTCTTGGCTTTTTTTTTTTTTTTTCCCATTATCGGTTTCTGCTATTGTTCCTCGAACGGTATTAACCTGTTTAGATCAGGCTCTGAGAACTACCTTTGGACCTCTGTGGATGGGGTTGACGTGATAAACTAGAATTGTATGTGGACTGTCCAAACGAGATCATCAACATTCTGGAGAAGTAAGGCCACAAACAAACTAAATAACTCGATATTCAACTCGACTCCCACCACTAGAAGCTCAGGAACTCAGTTTGTTAATATGCTTCCGTTTACCAAGATCTGAAGCTCATGCTAGCTCGACTCGAGTAGTAAAACAAATAATAAAATATGTATAAATAGGTTAGACTATTGGAGCTCAACTTCTGTTCAACTCATTTAAAGCACATTCAAGTTCAACCAGTTAATAATCAAGTCAAGCTCAAACACACATTGTTTAGCTTGATAAAAGTCAAACAAGTTTGAGCATAAATGTGTTGGTCTTGATTAAGTTTGTTTCACCCTATGGATGCAACTTGATTTAATAACAATTTTGGATATTGCTTACTGATTCTCTTCTGGTTCTTTCCTTGTTTATTGTAAGCCTGGAATTAAAGATGTGTTAGCATGACTTAAGTTGTTCAATTGTTCTTACAATATGTATAATATTTGTCAATTAATCATAATTCCATCTGAAATGTTGAATCTCTTATTCTCATCTGTGCAGGATTCCTTTTATCGTGGTTTGACTCCTGAAGAGTTGAAACATGTTCACGAGTACAATTTTGACCATCCAGGTGACTTAGTGCATGCTCTGAACTTCTATCTTCATCAAGGCATCTCAATTCTTATTTAAACCTAACTTGGTGCTATTGGAGTTTGTAATTACTTAGTTAAATTCATACAGTCATTCCTTGCAGATGCTTTTGACACAGAGCAGCTCCTTGAGTGCGTTGAAACGCTAAGGAGTGGTCAGTCTGTCCATGTTCCTATATATGACTTTAAAACACATCAAAGGTGTTCAGACAGCTTCCGCCAGGTGCACATGTTAAACTCTAATATTATAAGCTGCCTGGAGCTTCCATGCAGATTGCACCAGTAGTTTGCAGATACACTTTGCTGGCAAACATTTAGAATTTGTTTTAAAAGATAATATTGGAGAAAGAAGCAATCTGCTGAATGCATCTGATATATGATATCTAGAGAATTTTGTTAAATTTCCCATAATACTGAAACAGCATGGTACCAGGTGAATGCATCTGATGTAATCATACTAGAGGGGATCCTTGTTTTCCATGATCCACGAGTTCGAAACTTGATGAACATGAAGATTTTTGTTGACACAGGTGAACTTTGAATTTAGTTGTGCTCATGTCATTTCTCTTAAGCTGCTTTATTATATATATTTTATAAACATTCCTCTCTCATTTTGTGGTCTTGCGTTGATTGATTGATTCAGATGCTGATGTGAGGCTTGCTCGTAGAATAAGGCGTGATACAGTTGAGAGAGGCAGGGACATAAACTCAGTCCTAGAACAGGCAGGCCTCTTCTTCATTCAATTTTCTTTCTTTTTTTTAGTGAAGATTGATTTTATTGTTTTTCTGATGATTTATGCATCAATGTACAGCCTTTTAATCCATATACTGCTCCAAATGTGGTAGTTTAGCTCTAACTGAAAAGCGCTTCTTATCTTTGAGAATGTTGTTGTTATGCAGTATGCAAAATTTGTGAAGCCTGCTTTTGAGGATTTTGTTCTGCCATCCAAAAAATATGCTGATGTTATTATACCTCGTGGAGGAGACAACCACGTTGCAATTGACTTGATTGTCCAACATATTCGCACTAAGCTTGGGCAGCATGACCTGTGTAAAATATATCCCAATGTGTATGTCATTCAGTCGACTTTCCAGGTGTGCCTTCTAGCTTGTGCTTGTTTTGGTTCCATGCTACTGCAGTTGTCATTATTTTTCAGAAGACAAGAAGACTTGTCTCAACCTCAGCATATTCTTTGTAGTTGTCACTTTTGTTATGTAGACTGGACGTAAAAAGAAAACATATTCTGGTATGCAACAAATGGAGTGAGATTGGCTCCGTATAGCTTAATCACTCGAATGCTATAAATACACAAAGTAGTATCAATTTGTAATGTATATGGTATGATGAAGAATACGAGTCAGAGAGAGATGAAATCAATGGTTGATCAGTTATACTCTGTGCCATTATGTTCTCTATATTGTTCTCATAATTGAATGGCTGGAACTGGTACTTGCTTCATTGGTTCTTATCCTGAGCTGTTATAGTTTTACTTTGAATCTAATTAGGTTTTATTTCTTTCTACTTCATATGTGGTAATAAATTGTTCTTACACTCTACATCTATGACACCTGTGTTTCAGATTAGAGGTATGCACACTCTGATCCGAGACCGTGACATATCAAAACATGATTTTGTATTTTATTCAGACAGGCTTATCCGTCTGGTAATTATGTACTCTCTTAACCACTGAAAATTGCAAGCAAATAACTATTATGCCCAAACACAGTAGTTTTGATATATGATTTTCAGGTTGTGGAGCATGGTCTTGGTCATTTACCCTTCACTGAGAAGCAAGTTGTCACACCAACTGGTAAAATGGAAATTATATGTAATCTTATGTATACCCTCAAGATTCATTTCATCCATGCAATTACTTCATTAAGTCTAGATACCACCAACCCTTCTCTTATTTGCACAATCAAGCACCTGCTGGACATAAAAGTTACTGACCTATTTACTTTTGGAACTTTGTGGGATTCTGATGCAGAGTCAGTGTACACTGGTGTAGACTTTTGCAAGAAATTGTGTGGGGTATCTATTGTTAGAAGGTAAGAAATAAGTCTGGTATTTTGTTGAACATATGAGCTCACTGAATGATTTGTCTGTGAAAAGAAGAGGTTGAATTTGGGTCGATTTGCTTCTGACACTGCTAGGAACAGAATTCAGTATGTATAGACTCTGTCCAACAATTTGCACTATAATTCTCCTTTAATCCCTGATTGCTTTTTCTAAATGGGTTGGGCCTAGGATCTTTCTGCCTATCTTCTTTCGGATAGGTGTGCTTTTCTCTGTTCTCTTTTTCGGTGATGAGATGAATGTTAAAGTTAGTTTTATCCATAACACAATTTTGTACATCTGCTATGACTACTGTTCATCAATTTCTGTCAGATTCATTTGTTCATTTATTTATTTGTCATTAGATGAGAGATTGAGGATGTTTTCATAGTGAAGATCTTTTGGTGCCTTTCTTTTTACAGTGGGGAAAGCATGGAAAATGCACTCCGAGCTTGTTGCAAAGGGATTAAAATAGGGAAAATTTTGATCCACCGGGATGGTGACAATGGGAAGCAGGTTGCATTTATATTCTTCTGGTTTGAGCGTCATATAGTAGTTTTCATGTTGGAACCGTGCAAATTGGCATGACTAAGATTTATTTTCCCGTCTCCTACCTAAACAGCTTATATATGAGAAACTTCCTAAAGATATTTGTGAGCGTCATGTCCTTCTCCTGGACCCAGTTCTTGCTACAGGTGACATTTATATAAAGTTGTCACTAATATTTAATTTGTCAGTCACTGCCTGCTTTAATAACTTCTTTTCATCTGAAATCTGACATCATTACCTTGCCCTTCCAGGTAACTCAGCTAACCAAGCAATTGAGCTACTCATACAGAAAGGAGTTCCAGAATCTCACATTATATTTCTAAACCTCATATCAGTGAGTCATTCTTTTCTTTGTTGAGAGAAGACACATTTTACTTTGGGGCGGCTTTGAGGCAAAATCTTACATGCCAGTGAATATTTTTGCATATAGGCACCCGAAGGGATACATTGTGTCTGCAAACGCTTCCCCTCTTTAAAAATCGTGACATCAGAAATCGACGTAGCACTAAATGAAGAGTTCCGCGTGATACCCGGTATGGGAGAGTTTGGTGATCGTTACTTTGGCACTGATGATTGATCTTTGTTGGTTCAGACAAGGCTGTTGGTCGCCTATGGCTGGATTAGTCCGCTTTCAATTGTAAATTAGGTTGCCTAATCCATGGTTATTTACTCATCTTCTCCTGCTTTCTCACAAGATTGAGCACAAAAAAGCATTTCTATGTACCCTTGTCAAACGATACCTGCACCTGAGTTTACCAGTATATATATATATGTATGTTCACCACATCATCACCTTGGGCCCGCTGCTCCCTCTCCTTCCCTTCCAACCCTGCTAAATTAAGCCGGAGAAGGAGGGAAAATAGCGAGCATTTGTAAGAGGTAGATAGTCCTAAAGGTTCTTATAACGATTTATACGAATAATAGGTGGTGTTAATTTCGTAAGGTAGGGGCCATTTCTTTTGGTTTAATCCATTTACTCCCAAATAAATGCGGCATATTCAGGCCAAAAACTACCTTAATCAGCCACTTGAAAAGTCATAAACTCCTTAACTTGCCTTAGTGATGAGAAAGCCCATGGGGTAGAGTATCAAAGTACGGGCCTGTGTGGGGTTGGTAATCTCTGTGCGGTTTTGAGCTATCAAGAATTTCGGCTCAGAGGAGATCGTTGCTGGAGCATTTATTTTAAGGAATTCAGGGCTCCCGGAGAAGTTGGAATTTGATTTGGCCTCCAAGCTGTGGCTAAAAAGTTGTACAACATACAAGAATTACCAGAATTATGGTATTGTTCAGCCCAAACAATGATTGAGAATGAGAGTGATCAGGGTTATTGATTTTCCAATGGATGAAAGAATGCTACAACTCGTATAGAGTTTTCAATGAAATCTCTATTTCGGTGAAGAATGGTTAATCATCGCCGTTATCCAGAGGGGATGGGGCTGAAAACCGGTTGTTGCTCAAATAGAGTACACTTGCATTCGCAGAAAAATGTGGGGAAAAAGAAAAACCCAAAACATTCAAGGCTATAATCATCGACTAGGGATAAGCGCTCTCTCAAATAGTGAAAAGAATTCCACTCGGTTCATGCCTGCTGGCTGTGCTCCTTTTTTACCACTGTTACTTATTCAAAGTGATACGGTGTATTATACACTGACGTATACTTAAGACAATATTCTATCATCACACAAATGTTGTAAACCCCTTTGGTTGCTGTACGCCTATGAATCAAGAGAAAGAATGAACTCTTCCACAGAAGCAGGAAAAATCTGAACAAGTATGAGATATTGCTGGAAATGCTGACAGTTGCATCAATTCCCCTTCTTACTCCCCTTGGACCTTTCCAGATGAGGGAAGGCACTCAAAATGTTGTGAGCTATCAAATCCTGTCTTGTCAAAATTCCCACCACCGGAGAAACCTGTCAAGTTTGATCAAAACAACAGGTTAGAGTTAGACTATGCATCATGTGTTTTTACCATTGACACAATGTAGAATCTTGAACTTACCCCGGCTGCTTGATATTTGGGCAGAATGAGCATATGCCGTAGCCCAACTTGTCTAAACAACACCATTGCCTTTGCGACAGACATGCTTTCCACCACAGTATATGGGGTTGTATTGGTTAACGGATGCAAATCAACGTACATCTCCATTTCGTCTTTGGTCACGGTTACCTCCTCTATCGTGGCACCTCTTTCAGCCAAGTCGATGGAGCTGAATTTCTCTCTCACTTCCCATTCTTCTGTTCTTCGTCTTTCTTGCTGGAACCACTTCTTTTTCAGGGCTAAAATAAGATGAGCTCTCAGGATCAACCCATGAAGTTCAGTTGCACCGTTGGGTGATCCTGTTGGTGGAGTAACTCCACAATCTACAACTGGAAAACCGTTATGTGTCGTGTTTTTTAGTACTTCCACGATGTTGCGCACCTTCTCAATTCCGTTTAGTGTAACGACTGCTGGTTTAACATCAGCAAGCTCACCAACGGTGATATTTCTCATCCATGGCTCTGGATGTGCATCCAAGAAAGGGAGCCCTTTCAGTTCCAAAATTATTTCATAGATGCTTGGATTGAAGCAGTCTCCTACGGTTTTAGCGATCAGAAGTACCAGCATTGTTATGGGTAGCAAGAGAAGGTTATTTGTAAGCTCTAGAAATATGACACAAAGAGAAACAGTCATTCTCATAGAACCAGCCATGAGGGAGGCTGCCCCAAGAACAGCATATAGCCCCTGATCGATGTGTGTGTATGGTCCCATGGCAAGTCCGAGCAAACGGCCATAAGCTGAACCCATGAGAATGATGGGGAGGAAGAGGCCAGATGGGACGGCAATGCCAAAGGTGATGAGTCCGAGTATACAATACAGTGCAAAGAAGACGACCAGGGAAAAGACATTGAACTCTGATGAAGTGTTTATGGAGAAAATATTTCGAACAGCATCATCGTTGGTGGTAAGGAGGAGAGTGGCAAGGTCATTGTAGTATCCGTCTGGGCAATTGAATTGCTTGAAGTTTCCGTCCCGACCATTTGTGGGACAGGTAGAATCGGCAAGGGAGGAATCACAAGGTCGGCACTTTGCAAGGAAAGGAAGTCCATAGAGGCATACAGATGTGAAAATGGAGACACTCAGACTAAGAAGAAGTTTATGCAATTTGCCCTTCCTGCAAAACAAACCATCAAATAAACAGGTCAGAACAAGAACTAAATGGGAGCAGTATTCAGTGGCAGTAGCCTCAATCAAGTTGTGGTGGTGCTTACTTATTTATGACATTGTAGACCTTGAGGACCTGGTGGAGAACATAGTTATAAAGGCTTCCCAGAAGGCCACCAAGAACTCCTATAACGGCCACAGGGACAATATCCACCAGACGGTACCTCACAGAAACCCCACTCACATCAAACATGATCAGCCCTCCTTTCCCAAATAGCCCACAGTTGCCGGATTTACAGTATTCCATGACGGCCCTAAGCACCACGACCACGACTGCTGTACTGAAAAAAGTTCTCCAGAGGAGAGCACTTCTCCACCATGTAGCAACCTCCTCAAGAGCAAAGAGGACACCACCAACTGGCGCACGGAAAGCGGCACAGACGCCAGACGAAGAACCACACGTGATCAGGTCGCGGCGGTCCCTATCATTATTGAAGTATCTTAGCCAGCGCCATCTAATTCGGTAGTTGTCAGGGCCACCTTGGCCTAATAGGGAAGCAATGCAACTCCCAATGTGCACCAGAGGGCCTTCTTTTCCGAGATCTAGGCCAGCAGAAACGGCTCCAATGCTCCCAATAATCTGTGATGAATAGCACTTCTCAGCTAAGAAGCAGGTATTAATGATGTAATGTATATCACAATTTTGATCATATTACTTATAGTTTCTCTAAGTTGAGACAAGTATGATCAAGGCTTTTATAGGATTCATGGTACTTTTGAGGTGATGTTTGATGATAAGCGGGCTCATTGTCTAAATTCATGTGACCCCTTCATCAGTTATTGTGATGCCATAAATTTGAAAATGAAATTCTTATCGTATGAGACAGGGGGGCACCTTAACAAACAACGTTGTCGCACCAAACATATTGGGGGTGTCAACTCCATTGAGATAAGCTTTGATTTCAGGAATTCCAGGACCAGCTGCTGTAGGAGCAAAGCAAACTACGAGCACGGCAGCTACCAGTGTCAGAAGAAAATTTGCTCCAGCCATATATACAAATCCCATTAGATATCTGCGCCCATCGAAATCGACCCCAATCAAATTTCAATCATCCAGGAACGATCAAGAAAACAGGAAAATAATATACTAAGTGTTTGATCTACATGAATTCTCAAAACATAATGATTCCATCAAATTCAAGTAAGTGTTTCAGTTAACTGTCTGTTGCAAATGAAATTTACAGGTGATCATGGATGAGATAAAGACAATCATACCTTCCCTGCTCGATGTATTTGACCACCGCAAGAAGTTTGTATCCAGTAATATTTTCAACAGCAAGATTGATGAGAGTTGCAATCCCACCTGTGAGAAGCCCAACCAGGAAAGCCAGCAACCATTTCAAGAAAATATACTGCAACACTTGGACTTTTGATCTGCTTCTCCAGTCTTGCTTGAACAGATCATTCTCGTTGATCCTATATCAATTATCAAACCTACCAACTCAATTCCCACATCAAATACCATCAATTCTCAAGAAATCATGGAGTTTAAGTATGTCTTACTCATAGTCCAAGCTCTCTATGTAAGAAACCTTGGCTCCAACAATGGCGAGTGGGCTGGATGAAAGTGTTCTGTTTCTTTTGAGCAGAGGCTGATGGAGACTGTTGCATTCTGGGTCTTCTTCCTCTTCTTCCATATTTGCTGATTCTGCTTCTACTAACTTGTAAACATCCTCCATCACGCCAAAATGGGAGAAGAAAGCTGGTCCAAAAGTCAGTTATCAGCTTCCTGTTCCTTCAAACTGAAAAAGTGAGGTGTTCCTCTTATTTTGGAATATGTAAGGATTGGGTATTCAGCCTCAGGCACTGCCACCAAATTGTCTTCTTCTACACTATTATCTCTTTTTTGCGTCTCACAAATGCTGTCTTGGAAAGGAGCCTTATATAATCACTCCAACACCTTAAAATACACAAAAACACAATTCGCTTAATTACGTTTAGACCCCATTTGAAAATTTGTACTATATTTTTTTTTCAAAAAATTTTAAAATTATACTTACACCACTTTAAAAATCATTGTTTATACATGATCACCTTCCATCGGGGTTAAATATAATATACATATATAAAGTCAATAAAAATAACTGTAATAATATTGCTTCCAAAATGATAGTCATTGGATAGAAATATTATAGAAAAATATTAAAAAATAGATAAAATTGAAAATTTATGTAATTTTTTTTTTGTTGCTATTATCATCATTTTCCATCTAAACCATAAGGTAAGGGGGTTAAGTGTAAATAGAGAAATTTCAGTAATAGTGTAAGTGTAATTTTGAAATTTTTTTGCGGAAAATATATTTTACATTTATAAAAAATGTCCAAGTGTAATTAACCCAAGAATATATATATATCTATATATATATATATGATGTTTGTCTAGGCAAATTTATCTCTAGTGAAATCAAAGGTACCACTTATCATAATAATAATAATAAACATTAAGGTAAAAAATTGAATTTGTTGCTGTCTGAGTAATTATTAATTGCTATTGATGATGATGAAGGCGAGACATACCTACCAAAGATTTTTGACAGCAACTTAAACAAGTGATCTTTACCCTTTGTGTTACAACTATCTTCTTTATTACACCTCAACAAATATTTTTTTATAATTATCGATCATGATTTTGATGTGATTATTAATTTAACCAGATCTTTACCCGTAATTTACTAACAATTTGCGTATTGCACTTACTTATCGTAAAATGAATGTGACCTATAATAATACTTAATATCATATTAATTGAATATAATCGTTACGACAACTGAATTTAGATATTTATAACATCGTCTCTGAAATAATAATATGTTTTGGGTTATCTAAATGATTTGTGATATATTCATGTATATATTTTTTGACCCATGTGGCATATGGACTCAACTTGCCATTGGATCTGTCATGACAGATAAGCACCAATCTTGTACACGACACGTGTGAGTATCAAGTGGAGACGAGTGTGTTCATCCAACGGTGGATACTAAAGTGACCTTTCATAATAGTCAAAAGTCATTTTTATCCAAAACTATATAATGAAATCTTGTACTATTTTATTTCTCCCTCTTTAAATTGTTTTTTCCCAATAATTGAGCAATCCCTGTTTGAATCTCGACGCCCGTATTTACGTCGGCGTTTGGGCCCTACACCACACCTTTTGAATTTTGGTCATGTTAAAAGAATAAAAATTAAATTAAAATAATAATAATAATAAGATGGGTTTCATGTGAAGAGGGCAAGACCAGATGGCATCCATCCATCCATCCATCCATTCATGTTCAAACTTTCCTTTTTTCTTTTTTTTCTTTATAAAAAGATAGTTTTTGTTGCTATTCGTAATCCTTATTTTTGGGATTTTCTATGATGCTTATGTTCTGCAAGGGTTATTTTGAAAAAAGAGTCTTCACCATCAATTTTTGCTAATTGTAACTTGTTTCCTACATTTTATTACCATTATTTTCCGTTTCTACTAAGAATGTGCCGACATTAATATATATATATACATGTGTGTATGTTGTTCGTTAAAACTAATAAAAATTGGATGGGACGAAAAATTTTGACTTTATACGAAAGAAATATAAAATTAAAAAAAAAATTGAGGTTGAAATTATTGGCCTTTAATTCCATGGAGAAGAAGAAAAACAAAAGGAGTTTCTCAAGGATATGAAAAATAAATTACATCGATTCAATCAATACAATAAGACTAAAATCCGAATAAATTGCAATAACTGATATAAAGTAGAATAAATACTTATATATATGATGAAATTTAAACATGACCTCGACCTTAATCTTAACCAATAGACCAGAACATCATTAGTTGAAACTGTTATATTGGCCATACATTTGGAAAGGAAAAAGGAAGAAAATACAAGGGAATCATGTGAAGAAGGGAGTGGATAATGGTGGAAGGGTCAGTTATCATTATTGAATAATAAATATAAATAAAAGTAGTGGAGAAATGGTGTCTGAAAAAAGCATGTGTTATTATCAGATTATGTGAGCAAGACAATGTCGAGACGCCAACTCCGTGGACTCAGGGAAGGATGTCTTCGACTTGGATGTATGACAACCACAAATTCCCACTCTCTCACGCCAATGGCCGGTTTTCCACCGGCCCCATCTAATTCTTTAGAACTTTCTACAACTATAATCCTCCCCACCTGATTTTCGAATCAAGAAAGTTGAATTTCAGTCTAATTTTATTTCTTACAGATGTTGATGGCCGGTGTTTGGATAGGCTACTTTTTGTTATCTAAAACCCGGCTTATATGCTATGTGAATGATAAGCGTGTATGACTCACTATCAAAATGGAATACTAAATTCAAAGTAAGAAGCAAATGTCTACAATATTCAATCATAGTCAGAAACAGAAAGACACAGAGAATATTAAAGGGTAGCAGTAGCAGTAGCAGTAGCAGTAGCACGCACGAGAAAGAGCAGGCCAACAATAGTCTGCAGGCAAACATGTAGTCTTTTAAAGTATTATAGCATAGTAGAATTTTGATTTGGTCTCAGTCTCAGATGTAATAGCTGAGAGTTGGATTCTTCTTGGAACCACCTTCACCGTAGAGCTCGTTCCAACGCAGCAGCTCCGTCATGCTTCTTGATTCGTTGGACACGCTCGCGCGAATCTGCATTAGTAATAATAGTACTCAGTGACAGTCGTATTATTGAAAGATACAAAATTAATATGGGAGATGGGTAATGTACCTGATCACAGGCATGTTTGAAGTCCGCCATTTCCAGTGGCCGAAGTTCGGTCTGCTTTCTTTCTGCCCCTTGAGGAGACTTTTGCTGTTAAAATGGAATTTTTGAGAAATTATAGATCAGTAGTTTGGGGCGTAAGTCTATAGGAGCATGCGTGCGTGTGCATATGCTAAAGAGAGAGGAAACGGAAGAATATATATGTTGTCGTAATCCAGTGATATAGTTCTTGCTAATCCATGTCCTCCTTATGGACTGAATAACCATCAGATTTATGTATCAGACATTGTGAATGATGTGTTTGCAAGAATATACACAAAATATGCTCATTTAGCAAATGCAAGAAACCAACCTTATCTTTTTCCAGTATTTCTCTCACAGGGCGATAAGCAGCAGCTACGCATAGGTTCTGAAAAAAATACAATTGAACTTATGAAATTGCTGAAATGCTATTGAACACTGAGCAGCAAGAATCAACAAGCAATATGATGTTAGAATTAGATTTTCACAGAGCTTGAGCTGAATAAAATCATTCTTGAATTCAAACATAATAGTTTTTGTAGCATTAGACTCAGGTTAGAATAGTTTAGAGTCTCAAGGGAAGGACAAACCTTGAGATCACTGCCGGAAAATCCATCTGTCATGTGCGCGATTGCATTGAAATCAACGTCGCGCGACAAGTCTTCCTCTGCCAGTATCACTTTTAATATCTTAGATCTGTTTGGAACGTCAGGCAAATGCACCATGAATCTGCATGACAAAAAGTTATATGCGACCAGAGAATAAAAAAGAAAAATTCAAATGTGAAATTGAATAAATACATAATATTAAGGAGGATATAAAACGAAATTCTACCTTCGGGGTATTCTTCTTAGTACTGCCTCATCAAGGTCAAAAGGCCTGTTTGTGGCAGCAAGAACAAAAACCCTTTCCATATCCTTTGTGCGCAAGCCATCCCAATTAAGCATGAAAGCATTTTTTACCTTACGCGTTATTTCATGCTCTAGTTCTCTTCTTTTCCCAAGAAGGCTGTCGACCTTTAATATAGACAGTTCCAAGCAATAAGACTGTGTCTGAATAGTTAAAGTTTCATTAATAAATACCTTACCTCGTCAATGAACACAACACTAGGAGCAAGTTTACTGGCTAACGAAAATATCGCCTTCACAAATTTCTCAGAATCTCCGTACCACTGTGATAAAGATAATAAATATTTAAAGTGAGGGGCAAGTGCAATTCACAAGCCAGATAGTTACGTAATTTCGGTGTGCTGCACTGACCTTTGAAGTAATGCTGGCTGTTGAAATATTAAGAAGATTTGCACCAGCTTCAGCAGCTACAGCCTTGGCAAGCATAGTTTTCCCTGTACCTGGAGGACCAAATAAAAGTATACCCCTGCAAGGCTAGAGGTGGAAAAGGGTTGATTAGCTTTTTCCTATTAGGCCACCGCTATTGTTGTACTCTCGTGTATGCTTAGCAAAAGCACGTACATCCACCATTTTAAAAATTAAAAAGAAGGACCACAAAAGAAAGTGAGTATTGTGCCATGTAGCAATTATTCCCTCCCCCCCCGATCAATGTAAAGAGGAGCAAAAATAATGAAACATTAGTGCTCAACTCTGGTGGTAATGTAATATTATGAATGCTCTAGTCTCTCATAAAATAGTAGAACAAAAAATGAGCATACCTTTCTGAGCTGCCCCTTGCAGAATAATTCAGGCCTTTGTAAAGGAAGAATCACAACCTCCTTCATTGCATCCTTGATTTTATCAAGTGCTCCAATATCATCAAACTTTACCCCGATCTCTTTATGAAGAATTACGTCTTCCAGGATCCTTTTCTCAAAGTCATTGTCAGTTGCAATGCCCTGTAGTTTACAAGCAAAGTCACTTTGAATGTCAAACTTTAACATTCAAGAACTGATTATCCTTTTGCTGAAGAGGTGGGCACTATTGTCGTTCCGGTGAAAAGAATAAATGTGACAGGAAAATTAAACTTCATATGTGTGCTTGGACATAGCTTTCTTGAATGAATTACCTTCGGGGAGTTCTTCCGAGCTTGCACCGCCCGTAAATTCTCCAATCCATATAAAATACTGCCAGAATAGACATCTGGGTTAATGGCCAGCTAACATTATTTTAACTTGCAAAGATTACTGTTACGAAACCATAACTCTATAACATACCTATCTTTAGATAAAATAAGCTTCAAGTTGCTGTAATTTTGGGGATGGGCCATTAGGTCATGGCCAAGAGCCCACTTGACCACCTTTTCTGCATCTGCAATCACTCATTACAAGGTAGGTTGGTTATAAAAATAAGTGTAGGTATGAAAATTTCATTAGCAACCCTCTTTTATGATGTTAGTAAACATACTCTCATCCGTAAGCTTTTGGTCTGCCACATGTAATGTCTCAATATCTTTACATTCCAACTCATGCTGAGCTAGAACCTGTTTCCCCAGAAAGGCATTTAGTGATAAATTCTAATACCTTCAATTATGTATAAGAAAATTAACTTGGGCCAATAAACTGTGATTCTCCAGCATATCTTACATGGTGAAGTCGTGCAATATTCTCTCTGACTTTCAGAAGTTCAGCATCTCTATTTAGCTTGCATTTCAGCTCCTCAAAAAGTTTTAGGTCCTGATCCAAATTTTAGGGTTGTCATCAGAAAATATTGAAGAGAAACAGGAAGCTCTTCACTGTATGAAAAATCTGTTGGGCACCTCTGGCAATTCAATACTAATCGTGTCTGGGAAAATGTTTAACAACAAATGTGATGGTTCCATATGCTTCTGCTCGTTTTCTTTTCTCCCATAGGAGTTCTGGAGGTAAAGAAAGAAGAACAAAAGCCGATGCATAATATACCCACAAAAGCCGATGCATAATATACCCCCAAAAGATAAAAATCACAAATACTTCAAAATCAACAATTTCACTACTATTTAATATCACATAATTCCAGATGTTTCACCATGAAAAGCTGCAGAAAATCATTTGGGAAATATAGATAACAGCAAATCCGCACTGCACTACCTTCTGCCCAATGCAGTCTCTTTGAATATGTGATCCAATCACAAAAACACTGTCGGGAAGCTTTTCCACCAAAGAATTGATTCCCGGATAAGCTTCCAAATGTTGCACGAGGCAACTTTCAGCATGTTTCATAAACAATATTAATCGGCTCTCAGCACAAAAGCCCTAGGAAAACCCAAACAGAGCATCACATGTGGCTGAAATAGAATTAAGTATTTTAATTCTGTATAGGTTGAAAAAGCAACCAATTTACCTACCTTAAATGGGGTAAAAATAGGCTTAACTTTATCCTCCACATCAAGACAAATTTCATTGCCTGAAACAAAGATAAATAATACAAGCCCAAGACACGAAATGTGACGGATAAGAAATATATACAACCGTTAAGTTTCCCACAAATTTCGTGCTTTACTGAAAAGACAGAAAACATTACCATCACAAAAGAACCCATGACGTGCTTCACATAGACCTCCAAGGTCAGTGCCCTCTGGAATAGGCACATCGAACCTCACACCTATCGCTTTTGAGTTGTGCTTCACAACAACCAGGACTCTTCCACGATTTCCAAAAGAAGGGCCCCTGCTTATCAGTCAAGAAGGAAGTATTATTGCATTACTTAAGAGATTCTTTCCTTCAGTACCACAAGAATAATTTATGACGGATGGGTTAAGTGCGCGAGGAATACCTTTAGAGAAATTATGCATGGCAGGTGTAAAAGACTTGTACCAGTGTACCATTAATCCATAAAGAGCAAGTCACAGCAAGAAAGAAAAGGTTTGAAACTACCTACCTGGTCTTTCACCCACAGTGTACTCATATTCAATCCCCAGTTAATATAAAATTAAATATTGAATTAGAAGGGAACATAAGATAACAATTCATTCTTGAAGATGCTGCAAGCTAAAGGAGCTTTGAACCCTCCTTATTGCAGCTAAATTCCAGTTTCACTGACCCAATAGAGGATTTAGAGATATAACAATAAAAAACTTCAAACAAGAGAAAATCCCAAGTCCCAGCACTGGAAAAAGGAAAGAAAAGATCAAGAGCCGGGACGAAGCATCCTAATCACATCTCTGTTCGTCTCTAAATAGAGATACACAATTTCCGCTTTGCAAAAGCCAAAATTTTCCCTGTGCTAAATGGATGGTTGGTAATGGACAGAAATCCCCATCTAATGGCTTCAAAACCGTAATCTAAAAGAAACCAATCCATGTCAGCATTTCTAACTTTTGTGCCTACTCTTCCTTTCCAACTTGGTAGATAACAGTCCCATGAGATCATTGCCTTGAGTCTCCTAAAGCATCGATCACCAAAATGTCGTCGACTTCCACCAGACTAAGAAACATTTCCCTTTTGCAAGAAAAAGTGCCAATCCTCATTGTTTAAGGGTGAAGGGGCAGTCACAGAAAAGAATTTTATAATTGTAATAGTGACTAGCAAGAGTAATTAGCTTAATCTCATTTGTACTGATTATTCAGAATGCTTACCAATGAATGTGATTATAATTGCATGATCACATTTCGGGACATATCTTTCATTTGTCCTGTTTACCATTATATGTGAAAAGGACCATGGAGGAAGAAAGTCAAGAGTGAATCCAAGTAATCACTATTGAAGCATAAATAACTAGCACCTTTGGTGGTTTTTCATTAAATAACAAAAACCCAAACAGTTCATGTAGAGATAGTTTAGCTAGTTAGACACTCAAATTTCAATTATAAGAACTATAACTATGTCCATATCTTGATTATTGAGCTCTGGATTAAAAGAGAGGAGGGAGTGAGCTCAAGCCAAACAGCCATGATTAATGGGGTTCAGTTAGCAGCAGCAGCAGCAGGTTAGCACTCAGTTCTGCTTTTACTGCATATTCTTTCCAAAATCTTTAGGAAGAACTAAAACCATAGCATAATAAATGACCGTAAATTGAAACCAGTGCATATGAGTGATACCTGGAAGCAATATTTGAAGAGAAACTCCCATGTTTTAGTCCAGTGAATATAACTCGGTTACCTACATATATGTCCATAAAATCTTCAAAGTTGATCATGGACTAGAAATCATGAACAAAGCATGTCTACTGGAAATAGTAGAATACCTATCTCAACTGTTTGATTTTGAGATTTCTCATATAGTGGAGGCAGAGCTGTCTGAGATACTGACGGCTCTGAAGTTGCGTTGGAGAAGCTTGGCATATTCATATTTCTTGATTGATATTTGGTGCTCCTAAGATGTTTAAGTAGCGCAGGGTGCAGATGAAATTTCAGAACATCATCACACAGAGGCTGTCCAAAAGCACGTAAAGCCTGCAAAATGTAAACAGTGATAACTTGATGGATGGTAAGTAATAAATAACTAAAGAATCATGCACGAGGCATGATCAAACATATATAAAAGAGTATGACTCATACACTCAGATTCCTGTCGCAATCAAGCACAAGAAGTTTGACTCCATAGTGGTGAGCAAGCGCCACAGCTAATGTCTCCTGATATATCTCAGAACCTAAAAGATATGACAAATCAGCATTTTCCAATAACAAAATGAAGATAAACATCACCATTTATATAGCCATAGAGGATACTTCTCATGCACCTTCTGGGCCAGACAGCATAACTCTGTCCCTTACATATTGAAGCTTTCGCTTATTTGTTGGTACTTTATGCTTCATGTGTATGAAGTAAGATGCGATGAGATAATGCTTTGTCCTATCACTGTATCAACAGTTAAAGGTAATATAACTCAGAGGTTTATATAATGACAAAGTCAAAAAATTAGAACTGCTTATATCATCCAATAATCAGCAAATGAAACTGTCAGTAGTACATAGAATTTTAACAGGTCATTTGGTCCTTCATAACTTCCACGGTAAATCAAAACAAATTGCCATCTGAAATACATAGCAGCACTTAACATATGATGAAATGTTCAGAAAATTCAATTTCCTATATGCAAGATAAGATTACGCAACAGAGCATTGACCACGTGTTTACATTTAAAAGAGATTCCTATGTTTTTCTCATACTTAAGAACAACCATGGGCCAAAAGCAAATGGATGATCTGAACATGAAACTACAAGTGTGTCAAACTCCCAAGATATATATGTTTACTCAAATAGTCCAATGAAATAGAATATTTAAACTGTACACAGATTTTTATTTTTATCTTTCAGAAAAGAGGTCGACATTGTAATAAACAAAGCCAGTGTTTTGACTAGTTACACTGCAACCTTAAGTAGTAGGGGAAGTTGTCGAATGAGATCTCTATCTCAACAGAGCCCTTTATAGTATTCACACCAAGACCAACATCAATTGCTTCTTCTTCTGAAGAACCACCTGTCTTTAATATTTTCAGATTCCCATCCTGGGACACCTGCTAGATTAAAAATTATTTTAGGTCAAAACTTTATCACATGGCCTGTATTTAGTTATAAGATGTATTGTTGGCTTATAACCCTTAAAAAAAATTGAGATACTTCATTTAGTAATTGTTTAAAAAGTAATGAAAAATTAAGATAATAGGTAAAAAATTCCTTACATATTTTCACATATCTGAAATGTAAAAAGAAATCTAGTCCATGTTGCTTGAAACTGTCCAACAATCAATTTACAGTCTAGAAATCGAATAGTTGTACCTGTTGTTGCACTTGCTGGACAGGTTGCTGATGTTGCTGTGGCAGCAGTGCTAGTTGTTGTAATTGCTGCAGACGTGGCCGCTGCTGGTTCGCTTGCATTCCCTGGTTCTGCAATAAAAGTCGCTGTTGAAGCTCTGGACCTGCATTAAATTAAAATCACTTGAAATTTAAAACTTATGGTTGCAAACAAAAGCAACCAATAAAGCATGTGAAGACAACGTTACAATTGAGATTTTGATTCGACCGATAAATTAAGGAAAGAAAATAACCACATTTGCACTAAGGAAATAAAGACAGCGAATTTCCAACAAATGCATTAATTCAAGAGGAAAAGAGGCTACCTAATACACCTGGGGCTGCGCGAGGCCTTAGCAGATGAGCTGTCACCGGTCGGATGGATGGCGAACTGGTGAAGATAAATGGCGGATTTGCTGGTGACGGAACGTTTATCAACTGATTCCCTGTTCCGTTATTCACGAAACAGTAAAAGTTGTTTGCCTGAAAAAGAAAAAAGCATGTGTGAAGTTGAAGATAGGAATGAAATTCATCTTCTTTTTTCTTTTTTTTTCTGTAAATGCAACTTTGAAAAGGAAAACTACTAAGACATAAAACAGGTAAAGGCTAGTAACACATGCCAGAAATTTTTTTTGCTTGATAAGAACAAATTTCAGGATCTGGAGAAAAAGAACTCGCAAGTTAAAAATGAAGTTATAATTTTTTCTATTTGCCAAAAGAACAAGAACGAAATAATTATGTGATTTCCTTATGCACTCGATATAAAATAGAATGAAATACAACACCATTACCTTTATCTTCTTCGGTGCTTGTTGAGGCTGATCTTTATCGCCATCTGAGACTGAATTGGATGAAGACATGATAGCTTGCTTCGAATTTGGTTCTTCTATATCATGCACCGAATACAGAGAGGAGAACGAAGAACGCTCCGGGGGTTTGAGCGTTACATTCTTTTATAGGGAAAGTTCTTTGAATGCGTACAAAAGATACTTGTAATCTGTTGTAATCTTGTGCACTGTCATTTGTTATGGGATTATGACAACTAAGGTCAACCACTCACGCTATTATATCACACCGAATTTTGTCTTATTATTTTCATCAATGCGTTATAGCAATCAAATTTCCTGCTGCAACTGCTGTATTTATCTGATTTGCAACCTTAAAGATCTCAGTTGATTCCAATGTATAGTAGTCTTGAAGGGAAAAGTATGCTTTGAGACAAAATAATGTAGGAAATACGGAATTTCCTTTATAAAAACCTACACAAAAACAAAAAATGTTTACACATATATATCCAAGTTTTATGTTCTATATGTTCTTTCTCAACATAATTGATATATTGAAGCATGTGTATTTGAAGTTGGCTCCAATTTAGCTCTAATCCTGATTTCTAGTGTTCATATTTTGTCAATCCTTTCCTGATTATTGTTCAAACTTCTACCTTCCATGAATTGCTATTCATTGTTGTCAATGATTGTTTGCCCATATGGTTTCATTATATGTCAATTCATCTTCATTTCCTGATATAGAGGAAGTGCGAAACATATAAAAACTTATATTGACAGACCTTGAAACATGAATCATACAAAACTTTATATGTACTTGTTCCAACTTCTTTCAGGCTTCAGACGTATGTGAGGTAGTAAGTTCATAGAGAGTGGATAACATCCAAAAAACTGGATCCAATGCTATTAGTAATTTAAAAAAAAAAAAAATCACATACTAACTAAGTACTTATCAGCGATTGCAGCACAATGATTGTACACAAGCATCTGTTTATTAAGACACTTTTCAAGATGATTCTACCCTGAAGACTAGCAAAATCAAATATCGACTTTCACTTGCCTACAACATTCTGCCTAATTAAAATAGAGTTTTCTTAAAGCCCACCACTTTATACAGTGCAATGAAGTGGGAGATATATCTTACCAGAAACAAAATTCTGGTCTGCTGTATCCCAGATTCCATACTGCGCAGACGACCAATACATCCGCTTAGTTTTTTACCACATTGTTTCAATAAATTCAATTTAGTGTTTCGTTTTGTAGAATTTTATGAAAAACACATCTGCTGAAGGATGTTTTAGAATATACATCCGGGAAATTTTTAATCATAGAGATTGGATTAGTGCCAATATTCTTGTTGAAAAACACGGGGGATGCAAATTAAAGCAATTCAAGAAGAGAATATACCCTATAGGTAAATACAATGTTCTCAGCATTTGGCACACATATGTATGCCTAATAGCATACCAGTTTGTACAAGCACCTTAATTTTTTCCTCAACGATTGCTTTCCTCTGAGAACCACTTCGACCATAGAGATAGTTCCATGATGCAGCTCTACCATTCTCAAGTCAGCCACCATGCTGGCTTTAACGTCTAACCTGCTAGTAATAAAACTTCAGTACTATCAACAAGACTGTATAGCAAATCCGAGAACCCCCAAATAGAGTAATAATAAGTGGCAATATACACATTGGAATACATAACCAGCAGAGAATCACCTTAAAATGTACAGAGATTAGTGGCTCGACATGATCCTCACATTCTTCACTGACTCACAAAATGATGAATAATGAAAGGGGCCGAAAAAGCATAAACGCAGCAACCATGGGAAATGTAGATATACATATAAAATTTCAAAAACAATCTGTATTCTATTGCGAACTGGGAATCACCATCACTACTCTGTTTGAATTACCATTGCCCATAGTCAGGACTTTGAACTGTTTCAGAAAGAAGGATCCTTACATAGCTTTAACGAAGAGATTTTTGTGAAATTCATGTGTGGGAATGCGACTTCGAGGTCGTTTCTGGTATTCTTGTTCATGCAGCTAACAAAAAGATGGTAACATTAACAAAGAGTAAGAAAATGCTCATGGATTTCGTGCGTACTCGATATAGCAGAAAGGGGAACAGAATACTTTTATACGCCATCTTTGAAGCTTCTTCTGAGTTGGTGACTGAAGCCCATGAAGATTATTACCAATGGGACCTGAAACTCTGGTGGAAGAAGACGTGATTGTTATGTGTTGGATTATAATTTCAAACAGAAGGGGGAAGTTAACGACTCTGAGACACTGAGAGAATTTGCATTGAAGTAAAAAATGAATATTGAAAGCCATCAATTAATAAGTAGGTTGAGTTGCCCATTTGTTTGGAAATAAAAGGGGCGAAATTATGAAAAACTATTTAACATATTTATTTCTTTTAAATTCCAAAAAATGCATTTTTTTCACAATATTTCCGTGATCCTCCCGATTTTCAGTTTTCACCCAGGTAATCATCAGGCCCTTTTTATGTTAAATTGGAGGTCTTCAGCCTTTTCTACATTTATCCATGTAAGTACATTTGCAAATTACTCCCTTGTCAAATGATAAAGGAAGGTGGACGGACAATTGGCCTATAACTCCCTTGATTATTATACGGTGCTTCTTTTTCTTCATCTTCGTCTTTTCTCCACATGGAAAAGAAAAAAGCATCTGTAGCTCCGGCATTCTCAGCGCTGTTGGGTATAGAGTACCTAGTTTAAGAATACCGATCTTACCATCAATTAAGCAGTCGAATTAATACAAGACCAGGCCCTTACATTCTGTTGCAAATGAATTGATATCATATCTTACAATGCCCAAAAATGCTGAAGAGTACATTGAATTTAAGGGAATCCCACGAGACCTTACATTTACCACAGCCCTTCTAAAGAGGAGGACGAAAGAGTAAGCAGTGGGAGTAGACGAGGGGAGAAGTAACAGCTGTGATCATTAGGGAAGGACTCCTTCAGGAAGATCCCAGTTATCGTCATCATCGTCTCCCTTCTTGTTCTGAGTAGTCTCTTGCCTATCCTGTGGTCCTGTTCTTGCTTGAGGACGTCTGTTCAGATAATCAATAGAATTACTTGATTAAGGAACAGGGCATAGAAACTTGTCAAAGTTGTTCACTGCGTTTAACTTTGAATTGTACAGGGATGGAGTTACAGCAACGGAAGACTTGTAAAAACTGTATATATGACATGGACATAAGTCGTTTTTCAGTGAAATTAACTTTGAATTTAACAGAAACATAAAACTCAATCAATCTTATCACCATATCAAGAATCTAAGAGAAAACCATCGAATTAAGACGTGCAACCATGCCAAGTTAGATAAAAGTTCAAAACAGTTGAAACCTCAACCTTAACACTAACAAAGGTCTCAAGCTTCTTGGTGACGGTATGCTTGAGAATCAAAGTATTGGTCCAAATGAAATATGTCACTACTAGAAAGAAAGTGAAACCTCTTATCCCATTGAGTGGATTTTCAGTGGCAAAAATTTGAAATAAAAACCCAACTCAAGCACTAGTGATATGTAGGCTACAGTGGTGCATTGACAGTTCAAACACTGAAAACTCAAGCCAAATTTGATGGATTCCTGCTTAAAGGTCCCAAACTATTGAACAAAATCACAGAGGACATATTCAGGTTGCCGCCTAATGCATCTCAATGCAATTAGTAACTCAACTCAGACAATCAATCAAGTTCCGTAAACAATTTCATATCACCCAATTTCTCAATCACAAACATAAAACGTTATAGAAAAACAATGTATTCCGCTTAATTTTGAGGTATAAAGTAAAAGAAAATGTATAAATAGCACAATACCGCCGCAGATTTATTTGCATTATACGATCCCCATGTTTTGCTGGTAATCAAGTACTCAACAACATCTTAAACGAATTTTAAGATTGATACTTGTGTAGTTAGAAAAGAAAAATTCGAGGAAATTTAGTTTTGATTGCTTTTATCTTCACTTTCAATCAGACTAAATCATCATCCAAGCAAAGCAGGAATTACAGCAACGTGCAAAATCAGAGAAGGAATGAGAAAAGCAATACTCCGAGAATGATCAATTAAGCACAGAATAAATACAAAGGAAGGCGAAATAAAGATACCTGCGACGATTGCGCTTCGCAGCCTCGCGAGACTTGCGTTTCTCCTTGTCCTGCTTGTTCTCAAAGAACCTGCGGCGCTTGCACTCCTGGATGACGCCAGCACGCATCACCTCCCTCCTGAACCGACCCAGCAGCTTCTCCTCCGGTTCATTATCGTCCACAATCACCTGAACATTGTACGCAGAACGGAAGAACATCGTGTTCGCGTAGGCGAGCGAGGGGCACACCACTGACATGACGTCGGCTGAGCAGGAAGGCGACGATTGAGTTTCATTGGACAAGACTAGTGGGGCCCATCCAGGATGGCTACTTGATGCGGACGGCGACACGGTGGTGGAGAGGTGAGACGGCGGAAACTTGGGCTGAGAAGTGGGTGGTGGCGGTGGCTTTGAGGGGGCGAAGAAAGAGAAAAGATTAGCTATGGATGAGGTAGCCATGCGGAAATTGGGAGGTTGTTGATAGAAAGGGAATTAAATTGCAGCAGAGCAGACCACTGAAATGGGCCTCTATTCTCTTATTAGGCCCAAATGAATGGTTTAAAAGAACCCTCTTATTGGGCTTCTTTTATCATTTGGGCCTATGTGGATAATTCTAATTGGGCTCCTCTTTTGATCCGTAAATCATTCTTTTTCAACAATAGTTTATTTATTTAAAATTATTTAGAGAGGATTTGCAAAATAAGTTGACAAAGTATATTTATTTTACAATTTCTATTTTTAAATTGTTTAAATTCAGTTTATTTAAGTTACGAAGCTATAAATAACTCCCAATTTTTGCAACTTATTAGTTGAATTGTAAATATTAAGTTATTTTTTTTCAAATATTTCAATTTTAACGTTTTCTTTCACAGTTAACTTTAGTTTTTAATTATTTTTAATTTTTATTACTTTTTAACCTACAATTCTCAATATAATTTATTTCGACCACAAATCAAAAACTATTGCAAACGTCTCGTTAGAATTCAGACCTAACAAGGAACGTAAAGCTCTTTTGAGTTCAATTAATTAATTAATTTAAACCGACCATAAAGATCTTTCCTAATTTGTCGAGTTATATCGATCAGCTAAGGAACAATAAAGGACATAGGAAAAAGGATTAAAGAATTAAGTCTGAAATTAATCTCCAATTAGGATGCAGTGCTGTGAAAATGTAAGCCAATGAGATGGAGAATTAGTGGAGTGGGGTGCTCGCATTGTTTAAGGCTGGAGATTTAAGAGGTTTTTAAAATAAGTGTGATTATGTTCCTAATCTGTGGGTTAATGAAAAGCTGACAGGTTTGGCCTAATCCCATGTATGGGGTAGTACTATTTGTGATTAATTAGGAGACACACTTGTAATTGAAATGCAAAGCCAACACGATTATGACAGTGAGATTTGAATTTACAAAGTGTAAAAAGGAGAAGCAAAATCAAAGGCAAATCCACCAACTAATCAGTGGAGAGACAGCGCATAACCTTTGAGATTAAAATAAGTAAAACGTTGTTGAACACTAGTGATAAAGGAAGGATAATCCCAATGTGATCTCCACTTTCTAGGGTTGCGGCGTGCCATTTTTCCTGCACTTGCTCAATATTATTATTTTTTTTATTCATAATGTATTTTTTTTTCTTCTTTTTCTTTTCTTTTTTTAACAATGATGTATTGCTATTTATAAGATTATTAATTGCGATATTTGCGTAGAGTAAAATTTACATCCAAATTATGTTTAATTGATTTGAAGAAGTCATATAACAAGTATAATTATTTTTCTTATATTGATCTGGGTGGCAGGTAACGATTTTTTTGTGAGGTCAATGCTCGTGATCTCGATCTATCACTCAAAACGTAGTGGTACCTGAGAACAGAAAGCACGTCAGGCTAGCCAGGATGGTTATCGGCGAAGACCCTCTGATGCTTAAGTAAGCTCAAGTCCGCGATAGTAAAAATGCGATCTAAGTAAAGTAGTAGATCGAATACAATCAATAAGTCTTACCATAAATGCGGTGGAACTTGAGTATTTATAGAGTCAAACGTATGTACTTGTCTGGTCCACGTGATTTTATCTCAAAACTTAAGTTGTCAGAAGACAGATGGTCCATAATTCGGGTCTTTTGAGGCATCTCGATCCGAGTGGCAAGTAGCGACCCGCTATCTTGTGTGCGGATCATAAGGCTCATGTACGAATTTGACCTCTTTTTAAGGATATTTATGTTTTTTCAACATATATGGGATTCAATCCCTATCATATATAAATGGTTTTTATTTTAAATTATACCCCAGTTACATAACAATGACATAATTTGATCATACTAGATATGAAAACAAATTTATTTTTGCTATAAATATATGCATTTCATTTAAGTGTCATTGGATATGAGGAAAAAGAAAACATTGCCTTTCGAAAATCTAAGAGATAAAACTACTATTTTGAAAATTGGATCGGTGACTGAATCGAATTAATTATTGGGTCTTGGTTTGATTGAGTGCTGAATTGAAATATAATATATATATATATATATTTGTAGCATATCAATATATTCTATATCTAACAATAATTAATAAAAATTGTATAATTTTTAATAATTTAACAATAAAAAATCAATATTTTATTGGAGAAAGCAAATGAAATCAAAATTCAAACTAATTAAAAATTAAAATTTAAAACCACACAATCTCTTAAAACTCGAACTTTTTGTTACTTCCCCTTTTGAATCAAACAGTTGTAGCAACTTATGCCTCCACAATGTTTTTAACACAAAAAAAAAAAAAAAGAACTAAAAAAGGATTGGGGAAGCTTGTCGAGAATGAGAAACAATTAGATGAAGAAGAATAAAAGAAAAACCCTATTGGCTGTTAGAAGTAGCCCACTGTCCCACATTTTGAAAAACATAAGTTGAATTTAAACACTTTAAACTATAAAGCTTAAGCCATGTTTATTATCCCGTATTGAAAAAATATAAATTAAATTTAAATACTCTAGACTATAAATATGAAAAAATTCAAGCCAAGTCTATTATTCCATATTGAAAAAGTTTAAGCCAAGGTTAAGTACTATAAGTTATAAATATGAAAAAGCTTATGCCAAAAAGAAAAAAAATCTTTTTGAAAAAATAAGGTCAAAATCGATTTTTAACTAGTTACTGAATGATTAATTTTCAGAAATTTTGATTGATTCACACAAATTTTGACCTTAGCGGTTTTGGTCCTATGAATCAGCCTGAACACATGACTAATTTTCGATTGAACTGATCGGTCCGAGCTGAAAATATTGTGTAAAACTATACGTGTGTGATGGTGTGAGATTCGGAAGGTGATTAGTCTAAGCACGTGCCTCGAGTCAACGCAAGGAAATGCAAAGACAGAAAAAGTAGAAAGTAGAATTTTTATTAATGATTCAAGTCCCTTACAAAATGAAATTCATCCCCTATTTATAGTAAATTTCAGGGGGTGAAAATACAATATTATCCCTAAACTTCCCTCAATCCTACCATCTAGATTAAATGGGCGATGGCATTGCAGGCGCACTACCATTGCTTCAAGTAAGTTTGAGTTATTATATTTATATCTGTTAATTTGAACAACTTCCTCAAATCTTATTATTAATCACTTATCTACTGTTAACAGATTTGGGGATGATCTCGTATCAATCCATTGAGACCAATTGTAACAAAATATTATGTTGAGATGGAGCACTATGTTATTGATGAGAACCGTGTCCTGCCATTGCCACCATATGGTGCCTATTGGAACGGAAAACTCAAATTTACATCAACAGTGCATCGGACCATTCGAGCTATGAGAGAAGTATTGGATTGCATGTTGCATGATCAGGTATTTAAAACGATTTAAACATTTATACTAGCAATAATTAAACTCGAGTTTACAATATTTTCTGTATTCCAGTTTTGCTGGCAGCCTTACGACATGAGCTTGCAATGCATTGGAGAGTTGCCACAAGAATGCAACCCACAATTGTGGACATCATCATGTCCTCTAATCTTCTACGCAATTGTGGAGATGCACCGTCCTGAACGAGTTCTTCGCCAATTCGGGATGAGGTAAAATATCCCAGAAGTACAAAATGACCACGACATGGAACTACATCGAATCTCTCGTTCATCACGAGTGGGAATAGATTGGTATCAGCGACACGTCGAATATATCGTTCGATGGCAGAGACGAAATGAGACCATTGTGCTTCGACCCCCAATATCTAATGAAATAACTGTAGAAGATGGATATGAGCAGTGGTATGATGAAATTACACGTCGTTTCATATCATCATCTGCTCAAATGCGTGTTGGAAGTGGGTACCAACCTGGACATGCAACATCGTGGTAAATGGTGGTACGTTATCTTGTAAACATACTTATTTGTAATCATATTTTTATATTTCACACGTTCAAAATTGCATACTTATAATATATTCGGTTCACTTTAGCTTGACCAAATGGAAACTCTTCGAATAAGTTGCGAAACTACACCCGATCAACTAGAGGCATATCGTCAAGCAATGACAACGCATTTGGACATATATCGAAATGTTGTTCAAATTGCAACAAATCAACGAATGTGACAAGGTATCGCACCTCAAAATCCATTGCCACAAGATGATGTTCCGTCCACATCCCACATACAAACGCGAAGTCGTAGCAGGATATCAACTCGCACAGTAGAAAGAGATACACCTGAGGTTGACATAGCTGGGCCATCTACTGTGCTTACCTCTCAATTTTTTACTGAAGATTGCTACGTGTCTGAACCGCCTCAACAAGATGATTGGTTTCAATCGACTCCTTACATGCCAGTACATACTGAAGGTCATTATACAAATATTGAACTTGACCTTGGCCTTGGCATGAATCAAACATATGCACCAGTACTTAATGTTTCACCCATCCAATTTCCATCATGGAGTGCATATCGTGATCCAATAGGGTCGAGCTCTACAACATCATCTAGTCATTTTCAAATTCATGCCGATATTGATGATCAAGAGCAGAATGAACCAACAAGTCCGGAAATACGACGACCTAGGCGACAACGACAAAGACGTAATTGTGGTACAGGCGGACATTATTAATTTTTATAATTATATTTTTTCAATGTAAAATTTTAAGTTTATTAGTTAGTTATATTTAATTTTAAAATTGTAATAGCATTATCCTATTGGAATAAATTAATCATAATTAGCTTGAAATAATAATAACATAAGATTTAATTAATAAATTTTATTAAATATATTAACAATTAAATATAATAAAAAAATGATTTTAAAACAAAAAAAAAACAAAAAAAGGGTCGCTGGCCCAACAGGCGACCGTGGGTCGCCGGCTGGGCTGGCGACCCAGCAAAAAAAAATAAAAATTTAATGGCGACCCACTATATTTTTTGCAACATTTACTGCTTTTGCGGTAAATGTGTAATTTTTTTTTTATAATAAAAATATAAATAAGCCGGCATTTTCGTCATTCCGCGTCCCCCACTTCCTTTGCAGCTTCCTTCAAGTAACCGCTGCCAACCTCCTTCGATCGCATTATCGCAATTTCTTTGACATCTTAACGGCATTTTTGTAATTTTTCTTATTTTAATTTCTTATCACTATCAGTATGTTTTGAGATAAGTGAATATTTTGTTTTTTGGAATATTGATAAATAAATAATAAATAGCTATTTCGTTGTAAAATTTTAAGGTATTCCACTTTGAAGAAAAAAGGCACTTTACAACATTTCATTCAATATTTCCCCACTGTCAGAATTGAATATTCCCACGACGAAACCTTGGAAAAAAAAAAGAATATATTCAGTGTCGTACTGGTACAGAAGCAAACACCAGCAAGAAAGTCAGCAACAAACCGTCCTCTTTTCGTCTTTCTCCTGCAATCACCTCTTTCTCTTCTTAAAAAAACACTCATGCTTTCCCCAAATCGAAGATGCAATTCTTGTTTTTGCATTTTTTTTTTAATTATTTTCAGCAAATGGAAGGGTGAGGGTCCCATTAATAAAGATCCAACCTCTCTTCTTCTTGCATTACTTGCCTCAGTGCACCTCCTTTTCTTCTTTCTCTATTTCTCTTTATATATATATATGCATATACTATTTACCTGCGCATACTCATGATTGTGTTCATCTTTCTCAGTTCTGCTGATAGGTATTGTAGAGTGACTGTGCTTTGGTTTCTCAAGAAGTTCTGTCAGTGTGTTGAAGGGTTCTTGTTCTTCTGTTCTATGTATGCATGAGAAGGTCTAATTTTCTGATTTTGTAATAATTCTGATTCTTATTCTTGGTGGGTTTAGGCTGTAGGGTGTTTTGAGTTCATTTAACATTGTTAATCATCGTCAAAGCTGGTTGATTTCTTCCACTAATCGTAAATTTTGACATTAAGCATAATTTTTCCAGGTGAAACTTTGATCTTGAGATCAAATTTCAACCTTCCCTCATCTCTTGTGGAAGAACATTGCTTCTGAATTTGCAAGGTACCATGCTCTCTTTGAATTCAATTTGCACTTATAGCTTGCCTTCTGTTTCTCTGTGTAGATAGTGTGAACAAAGAATGTTGTGTTTTTCCATGTAATCTCCTTTTTTTCTAGAGTGACTTGTTATTTTCCCATGTAATCTGACCATCATTTGTTTCATGTTTGTATGGAATGGTTTCTCTTTACTCATGGTTTTGCTGTTGTATGTAATTTGATTATGATGTTTGGATTTATGTTACAAGGGTGATTGAGTTTTGTACTTTGTAATGTTTCCTACATCTTATCCTATGTTTTCTTCAACTAGATGAAAATCCGGAGGATTTTTGGTTTTGGAATTGTTAAATCAATGGCTGCAGGAAGTAATATAGCTGATGAAGAAGAAGAGGAGGGTTTCGACGAACAACGTGCTACTCGTGCATTTCAGCATCACCAGTTTGATTTGAATATAAGTTATAGTGATTGGATCACATTCGATATATCTGCCCGCAAGAGGATTAATAGCATGTCCAAGAACGACGATGGATCCAATCAGAGTGGATCGAATCCTTCGGGTTGTGGTGGTGGTGCTGATGGTTTTTCTATCGAAGAACCTCAGGATGCAGATTATCCGCGCATTTCATCTCTTAGCTACGATTTAGAGAACCGAATTTTCGCTAGGTTCCCAATATCCGAGTTTTGGAAGTTATGCTTTGTCAACAAGAGGTGTTGGGCTCTTTTAAAAAGCGGTGAGCTTTTCAATATCCGGAGGGAGATAGGATTCAAAGAGCCTTCCATTTTCATGTCTGCAACTGGCCAAAGCACTTGGTGGGCATTTGATCGTGAATTTAAGTCTCGTAGGAAGCTCCCGGTTCTTCCATCCGATGTTTGTTTCATTAATGGAGATAAAGAATCACTCTCTGCCGGCACTCATCTGCTTGTTTCAGGCAAGGAGTTGGATGGTCTAGTGGTTTGGAGGTATGAACTGGTGAAAAACAGATGGTACAAGGGCCCCTCTATGATAACCCCAAGATGCCTGTTTGCATCAGCAACTTGCGGTAGCTATGCTTATGCAGCCGGCGGGATGGCTGTCGAGTTGAACGGTGAAGTACTATACGACACGGCTGAAAAATACAATCCAGAGAGCAGGTCATGGGAAGAGCTCCCGAGTATGAGACGGAGGAGGAAGCTTTGCGCTGGATGTTACATGGACGGCAAGTTTTATGTGATTGGAGGCAGAGATGAAGCTGGAGGACTAACGTGTGGTGAATTCTTTGATGAAACAGAAAACCGATGGCAACTTATACCGGACATGCTTAAAGACGATCCCGTGCAATCGTCCCATTCGCCCCCTCTCGTTGCAGTAGTGAATAACGAGCTTTACTCATTGGAAGCTTCTTCCAACCAGCTGAAGGTGTACTTGAAGAAGAGCAATACATGGAAGCAGTTGGGGCCTGTGCCGGTGAGAGCCGATTGCAACAAGGGTTGGGGAGTTGCGTTCAAGTCTTTGGGGAATGAACTCCTTGTAATAGGAGCATCTTCTGTTTCTAGTACTAATGAGATGGCCATTTATACTTGCTGCCCGGATTCTGATGATTCCAGTGAACTGCAGTGGAGGTCTATTGACACTGCAAGAAATCGCTTCCGCGACTTCATTTTAACTTGCTGTGTTATGGTAGCTTGACGGAGGATTCTAAAAGAAATCGCTTCCGCGACTTCATTTTAACTTGCTGTGTTATGGTAGCTTGACGGAGGATTCTAAAAGAAATCGCTTTACCTTCGTTTTCTTTTGTTGTATATTGCAGTTCACTTTCCTCTGGCAAGTTGCTGTTCGTGTTTAAACTTGCCGGTTTTAATTGCAGAAAATCTTTATGTAAACATTGCCTTTCTCTAATCTATATGATATGTGATGGAGTTAGCTTAAAATGCCTTCATTCTCAGGTAGCTTGAAATCATCCAATTTTTAGATTGATTGCAGAATGAAAGCTGTTAAACGAAGCTTAGAGCTGAAAAATAGGTATATAAGAAAAATCAAAGTAAAATGGATGTTTAAGAAAAAGATTTGATGTTTAGTTAGAAAGAATAGACGGAGTAGAAATAAAACTGGATGTATATTGAATTATTTTGAAATTTAATTTTGTTTCCGTCCAAAAAGTGAATATAAGGTCAAAAGGACAAAAAAATATATATTTTATTCTTATTTATTCTAGTACCCATATTTATAGTTTTTTTTTTATTTTTTTTTTCTTTTTCCCACTAATACATCCTTACATAATCTTTTTGAGAAAATATAACCGTATAAAAAATATTATTGTTCGATGAAATTTTTATCAATAAGTTTGTAAAATTAATTCATAAATTTCTAGTAACTCAAAATTATCATAATATAACATTAACTTATTTATTTTTCAAACAAAATAAAGATAAATGGCTAATCAATAAAATTTTAAAATTTAGTATTTTCTTTTCAATCTATTTTTTACATATCAAACAAGAGAAATATTTGAAATTTACTCCTATTTCAATCATACCAAATAATTAAAAAAAAAACTATTATTATTTCTCCTTTTCACTCCCCCTCCCCCTTTGATTGAACCAAACCAACCGTTAATGAAACTGAATGCAAGTCAAACTCAAAAATCTTCATCTTATATATTGAAGTCTGAGTTCTTGTTCACCCAATTCACCCAAAAAAAAATAAAATAAATAAATATGTCTGAGTTGGAAGAATTGCTAATTAGTGGATCTCGATTTTAGTTTGACAAATAGATTTGGGCCGCATTCATGTGTAAGCCCATGATTATAGTTCTCCTGCTTAGATTAGGGCAAGCGGATAGCTGGATCGATTATGATTTGAAGCCCAAATAATGTCAGCCCACCAAACAATTTGAAATATGTGTTTGGGCGCATTCACATTTAAAGGCACACCCACGGACACCTTATGAGAACATAACGGGGGTAGGTGAGAAAACAGAGAATTCAGCAACCCGAGGTCGTTGAGTTGACTCGCCGAGCAACAGAACGGACGACGGAAAAGCAAAATAAACGTTCTGGAACTCAGCCAGTAAAGAGTCTGCTTCCTAACTCCCGAGTAAGATTTGTCTCTGCTTTAACCACAGCTTTCTTCATCATATAAATGCAGAATTTTATATATATATATATTTGAGATCTCTATTTGTAGTATCAGCTGAATTTTGTTGTGACGTACTGGTACTGCTGCTTCGATTTCAGGAATGTACTTTCTCATGATCCAGATAGTATCGATATTTCCAATTTTCATATGCCTTTTTTTTTTTAGGATGAAGTATGTAATTGGTTCTGAGTCTACTTAGGGTTTAGGGTTTTCGTAAAGCCCACCTTGTTTTGAGTTTTGTTTGTATGTTAATTCTCCTTATTTGGATGACGTACTTTAATCCGAACAGCTGAGCTCAATTTTTCTGATTTTTGCCGAGTGCTCCTAATGCAATTGTTTGTTGTGAAGCTCTTATATGTGATAAATGGTTCCCTTAAGTTCTAAATCTTGAAATCCAGGTTCTGGAAATGCCAGTGTAAACTACGGATTCACTCTGTTATATTTTTTGCTCAGATGTAACCATGTCTGCTAATAACAACAACCCTCAAAAGAATATGGGGGCTTCATCCCCTTTTGGAAATTCTTTGCCCATGAATCCATCTGCGCAGCAACAATTGGGATCGGGATTTCCGGGACAGCTTCAGCTTTCTGAAGCTCAGATGCAGGCCTTTGCCCAGGCTCAGTCAAAGGCTGAGGCTCAAGCTCAAGCTCAAGCTCAAGCTCATGCCCGCGCTCGAATGTTTGCAGCCCATGCACAAATCCAAGCTCAGTGGCAAGCTGCTCAGGGCCTTCCATTCAACCAGGGTCATTCCGGAGGCATTGCGAACTTGGGTTCACAATCTCCCTCTGTTTCAGGTGCTGGAAGTGCCAGTGCCAAACGGTTTCCACAAAAACCACCTGTACACCCTCCGAGCTTCTCACCTTCCACAGCAGCCTCTCCATTGAGGACAATGGATGCTTCAGCTGCTGCTCGGAGGAAAAAGCAGAAGCTTCCCGAGAAACAGTTGCAAGAAAGAGTTGCAGCTATTTTGCCAGAGTCCGCTCTCTACACTCAGCTTCTTGAGTTCGAGTCTCGAGTGGATGCTGCTTTGACTAGGAAGAAAATTGATATCCAAGAGGCTCTAAAGACACCAACCTATATACAGAAAACGCTCCGCATTTATGTTTTTAACACTTTTGCGAATCAGATACGCACCATTCCTAAGAAACCAAATGCAGAACCGCCTACATGGACTCTTAGAATTGTAGGGAGGATCTTGGAGGAGGGAGTGGATCCTGACCAGGCTGCCATGATGCAGAATTCGAGCTCTTCATATCCAAAGTTCTCTTCATTTTTCAAGAGAGTTACTATTACTCTGGACCAGAAACTATATCCTGATAACCATTTGATTATATGGGACAGTGCTCGATCACCTGCTCCTCATGAAGGCTTTGAGGTCAAAAGGAAAGGGGATCAAGAATTTACTGCTAGCATAAGGTTAGAAATGAATTATGTGCCTGAGAAATATAAGCTTTCTGCAGCTTTAACAGAGCTTTTAGGTATTGAGGTTGATACTCGTCCAAGAATCATTGCAGCAGTATGGCATTATGTCAAGGCTCGAAAATTGCAGTGTCCTGATGACCCATCTTCTTTCAACTGTGATGTACCACTTCAAAAAGTATTTGGGGAAGGCAAGATCAAGTTCACAGCAGTCACACAGAAAATTACACCCCACCTCTTTCCTCCACAGCCCATACATTTAGAACACAGGATCAAACTTTCAGGAAATAGTCCTGTTGGAACTGCATGCTATGATGTATTAATTGATGTACCCTTCCCGATACAGAGGGAATTGAATGCTTTGTTGGCCAATACTGAAAAGACTAAAGAGATTGATGCCTGTGATGAAGCAATTTGTGCAGCAATAAGAAAGATCCATGAGCACCGGCGGAGAAGGGCATTCTTTCTTGGATTTAGTCAGTCACCCATAGAGTTTATTAATGCCCTGATAGATTCTCAAAATAAGGATCTGAAGCTTGTTTCTGGGGAAGCAAGTCGCAATGCAGAAAAAGAGCGCCATTCAGATTTCTTCAACCAACCCTGGTATGATTTATATTTGTACAAATTCATTTAAGTATTTTACCTTTCTTTCCATCGTATTTCATTTCTTAACTCCATGAATGGATGTGGAAAGCTTGTCACTGAAGTATGGTAATACAGAAGCTTGAATGTCAATCTTGGAATCAATTAACACCAAAATCAGTTTGTATGCAATTAATATTATGGAAGTACCCTTATCACTATATATTGTTTGACGAGTAGATGATTGGAATGTTATTGTAACCCCATGTATAGAAATTTAATGGATATCTCACTCATGGTCTTTTTCTATTTGTTTCCCAAGTATATGTTCAACGTGAATTAACTTGAACTGTACGGAGGCAAATATGTGAACCTGTTTTCTGTATTTCATGCACAAGAGATTTTTCCAGGTGCTACCATTTCAGGGTTGCACATATTTGCTTGTAGTTTAGGAGATATCAAGATTCAAAAGTCGCTGAAATGCCTCATTGACTTGACAGGGTTGAAGATGCTGTCATTCGCTACCTTAACCGAAAGCTGCCAGCAGATGCCCCTGGAAATACATGAATTGGCAAGAGTGTGGCAGTTGTAATGACTGGGATGTAACTGGGTAATTGTTTTGGCCTTACTCTTCATTGACTACACGTACACATGGTACGAACAATGCAGTATGTCTTCACAAGCATCAAAGGAAGAAAACGGTGCATCCTTGTAGATGTGTGGTGTGGAATTTCTTGCTGGTCCAGCTTGTTGTCAACTTCATTTTCTTTGCTGGACAGACAATGTAAAGTGATTATTGCGTAAGGCCTCATTAACTGCTATAGTTGTAGTGCTGCAGTGTTGCACTTATAAATCATAGAATGTGTAAAATCAGACTAGATAGAAACATTTCGATTATCGTCTCTAAATGCTGATTTTTTTTAGTCAAGATGCTTTTTACAAGCTTTCCCATGGTCTATAAACCTTGTTAGCTTTATAGTTTCTTTACTGCTTCCTGTTTGGAGAATTCATAAGAAGGTTCCTTAAAGAGTTGAAAACACAAAAACATGGTTCGTTCCTGGGATGCGGATCTAGTGTGAAAGAAGTTTCCTGATTTCACGCGATATGTCTGAATACTGCCTGATTGTCAAGAAAGATCTACAGATTTTGGTATTACAAGAATTTGAGTGTTATCTCAGCATTGATGCTATGGATCTTCAAACCTGAAAATTGATAAAAGAATCTGCCAAGCAGTGAGCTAATTGAAATCGACCCAAATCTGAAGAAAGTAACAACGGGTTCTTTCCATTTCATAGCTCTACCAGAAGTTCCCGGCTTTTCCAACATTTGGTAAAAAGATTCATTTGTGTAACAGAGCTTAGTTCAAGTGACAAAAATTGAATACAGTTCTAATTTTTAGTATCACATTGAATGAATTTTTGCATTGCATTGGGAGCCATCATTTGTTAAATTATTTGACATTATTATGATTGGATCCTGGTGGAGATATCAAACATTTTGGCAAATGGAGTGATCATAATTTCATGGTAGATACTGAAGTTCACCCGATGTGTCCGCATAATATTTTTTTATTATATTTATTTAATTTAATGAACAACATAAACAATGAATCCAAACTAATAAAATGAATCAACTTTAAATGGGTATGAATATATATTATTAATACAATTAATTAATTAAGAGAAATAAGTAGGGTATTTTAAGTAATTCATATTTTTTTTCAGAATACTGGTTATTTTGGGTGGGTCTATTACTTAATAAATAGTATAGATGTAATATGATAATACGATGAATAATGAAAAAAATACAAGGACCTCCCTGTGATACAAGGAATGTTCAAAAAATACCCTTGTGAAAATTAAAGTATCAATTACACCCCCTGTAATATAAAACAAAGTTCAAAAAATCCCCTGAGGTAAAGTTTTGTTATGCACGCGCGTTGACTGCGCTTGGACTTTTGAAAAGTGCATTTTTTTTTTACATTTTTGCCGTTCTCTCTCAGCGCCAAAGCTAATATATAAACATTAAAATATTATATATAATATTATATACATTATATTAATAAATCTTAAAATAATATATAAATATTTTTATTAATAATAAAATACAATTAAATTAATTAAATTTTTATATAAATAAATTAATAAAAAAAAAGCAGCGGAGGGCAACGGGCGACGCTTATCGCCCAGACCCCCACGTCTGGGCGACGCCGTCGCCCAGGGTGGGGGGAGTCGATGTCGCCGCCCCCATGCGGGGGCGGCAGGGTGGGTGGGGGTGTGTGTTATATATTTTTTTAAATAATATTTTTGTAAATATAAATATAATAATAAATATATTATAAATAATTTATAGGTATACAAGGGGCATTTTAGTTATTATTTCTAAAAAAATATTTCAAGATTGACTAGGGAGTAATGTGAACAATTGTTCATATTATAAGGGTATTTTTTGATATTTAATTTTTTATAAGAATTTTTTTGATATTTTTCAATATCGCAGGGGTCCCGATGAATAAGAGATAAGTTTATTAATAAAGTAAGTAAATAAGAGAGTAGCTTTTTGGGGCTTATTGAAGTTGGCCCATTTAAGAAATGAACAGAGCATTATTTGGGCCCAAATTCAGCCCAGAGATGCGCGCTAATATTAATCGGCACATGGTTTTGAATTTCGCGACATAGCGTCAGCCTGAGAATGGCGGGAAAGGAGGCGACCGCTGCATTCCCGACATCGAAGTCGACAGTCGATGGCGAGTCGGAGGTGTGTTGGAGAAAAGAAGTCGATCAAAACCTCAAGCGGCTTCAATCGCTGCTATTCGGCGCAGATGCGGCTCTGGAGAAGGGAGATTACGGCTCCGCGCAAGTGCTATCCCTCGCGCTCATCGGCTTCCTGGATTCTCGCTCCCGCTCCCCGATAGATGAGGCCTTTATCCGCCCTATACGCGGAGAGGCCATCTCCAAGCTCGGCATCGCTCGGCGCTCCTTGATTCCTGATTCTGATCGGTATGGCCTACTCTTCCTATTAAGTGAAGCTAATATAACTAGCAGTAAGAATTCTTTTAGCATATCTGAAGAAATAACTTAGATTTTGTTTTGTTTATTACTGTTCTTAAGTGGAATTTCTGTTTCCCCTTTCTCTTGTGCATAGCGGAATGCGGAAAGTGCTCTACAACATTTGTCATTTCGTTTGGTAAAATTAAATTGGCATTATAGGTTCAAGATGTTATTGAATAGAGGTATTTTTTGGATTTTGGTGGTTAGAGTTCGTTTAACTTGTTTACATTAATTCGTTTGTTTTTTACATTTTCTGTTTCTTAATGTACCGTTCGTCTACACAGATTTAGTACATGAAAGTGTATAGGAAAGTGAAATAAATCAAAACCAATTCTAATTTGCATTCTCTTACACTTTAGCCAAGCATTCGCACAAGCAGGCAAAGATCCAGGCTGCATATTCAGAAAGAGAGGTGATATTGACATGCAGAAGATTAAACAGTCCAAGTATTTTCAGGCCCTTTATCAGCAGTCCTGTGGAGGAACTACATATGGATTGGTACGGAGCACCAAAGCATTTCATATTATTCTTGTTAGTTGTTTCGCTTGCTGACTCCTTAACTGGGATCTGCTTGTATTTGTCCACTCTCTTTCATTTGCTTCATTTGTGAGCTCTAGAATGCTTATCAGTAATTACCTGCTCTCATGGAAATCTAATTTCACCATTTTTATCAGAGAAAGCAACTTGACAAGACGGACAATTTGAAGACCTCAAAGACTCTCATGCAGTCGAAACTGACATCCTTGTATGGAAATGGTTCTAGGGAAAATGATCGCTGCTCCAAGAAAGATAAGATATCAGAGGATTGTGTCATCATCGAAAAAAAGTATTCAAGTCAGAACTATCCCCATAATCATTCTATGTCTACCATTACTAAGGCAGATGAGGAGGAAGCAGCTCCTTGGATTAGTTTTAAAACAAAACGGTTGCACAGAGAAACTATTAGCCCTAGAAATGAAAATGTAAAATCCCCAGCAACCAGTGAGGAAGCTGACCTCGATGCTCCAAGTAGTGGATTTGTTACTGCAAGAACAAAACTGGTAGGAACTTCATTCTCCTAAAGGACCTAACATCTTGAAGATTTGACTGATTCTTTCTGTGGTTACTTTTGATGTCTTAAACATTGGTTAGTTCTGTTTTGCCCATTATTTGTTCTAATGTTTTGGCAGGAGACAGTATTTTGTGTGGTAATTAGATCTTCTTTAATCTTTAAATCCAATTTATACAATGCACTTTCAAGAAGGCCACTGTTAAACATAATAGCCAAAGTATCAGTTTTTTGTCAGAATTTTCAGGCAACTTTTGGAGTCTGCTACTAGGAACATAAAGCAGATATCCTCATAAATGACTTCCCACCATCTTACAAGTATGAATAATTTCTGATAACAATAATCTTAGTTCTATCAATGCTCACCTTCTTTGGCCCAAATTACTTATGCCAACAAGTAGAGTGTTATTCATATGTTGCATTGTTGGCTGTTCTTATTCAGTTAGAAGTAGTAGTGAAGGTGGTTTCCTTTTATTTTCGTTTAAGCACAATTTAAGAGAAATTAAAAAGCTACGTAAGTAAGAAAAGTTACCAGGAGTGAGAGTCAAAAACTTGCTACAAGCTTTACATATTTATCTAAAGTTAATTCCCATGTAAGAGTTAACTGTTTTAGACCTTTCTCCATGATTTACATGCAATAAGCATATTTTGGTCCATCATCCCCAGGAAATGGAGGCTAGGCAAAAGCGAGGTTTAAATGGATCACCCAGTCCATCTGTCTCACCACAAAGTGATGCCGTACCCCACAGGGGTTATGGAGCCAGATCTTATGGTTTTTCTCGTCGTGGTGTTAGAGGTAATTTTGTTCCTCCCATCAGATCAAATGGAAATAATACAGGCAATGTGGCTTCAGGCAATGCTGGGAAGGGCGAAGATGCAATCGATGACTCGACAAAAAGATGGTATATGTCATTTGGCTTTGAATTTTCCTCACCTTGGTTAATCTTATTTGTCTTTCTAGATACTGTACTAATAGACATAGTCTTTCGACTTATTTGAGAATATTCTCTCTTTTCCCTTCCCAAAGGGAAATGTTTATCATTTCTTAAGTGCTCCGCATGCAAATGTTTGAAATTTCATATGTAATGTAGTTTGGAGTTGCTATGTGGCCCTGATGGCGAGCTTCCAGAGAAGTTAAGAAATTTAGAACCACGGCTTATTGAGCATGTCAGCAATGAGATAATGGACAGGGATCCCAATGTCCGCTGGGATGATATTGGTAGGCCACAGTCAAGATTTCCATTTTGTTAGACAACATTTATGTCCTCTAGCCGATCTCACTTTTTGTTTATTTGTCATATCTTTTTCTGAATACCGTTAGCTGGTTTGGAACATGCAAAAAAATGCGTGACTGAAATGGTAATATGGCCTTTGCTGCGCCCTGACATATTCAAAGGTTGCCGTTCTCCAGGCCGTGGCCTTCTCCTTTTTGGACCACCTGTAAGTGTATGGTACAGACTCCAAGCGATTAGATTTTTGATGTGCTGCTTATTTCTGTTTCTTGCTTGCCCTAGGGAACTGGTAAAACTATGATAGGAAAAGCAATAGCTGGAGAGGCTAAAGCAACCTTTTTCTACATATCAGCGAGTTCACTGACAAGCAAATGGGTATGCATTTCTGCTGAACCTCTGCAATGAAATGTTATAGTTTATGAGAGATTTGATATGCCTTTTTGTTTCAAAATGTCAACTATTATTGCTGTTATTATATTATAAGTGAATCTTAATTACATATTCAATATATTAGTGAACTGATGTGTGCCTAAATCTTTGATGGTTATGCTCTTATATCAACAAACAGAGCAATCTCCGAAGACGGAACACATGATTGTTGGAAGTCCTTCTTATATGTTGCTGGATATATAGATATACATAGTCAACACTAACACCACCATTTATCGAGTTGTTACTGTCTACATAAAAGGCTCAATGTCAATGTATAAGTTTGGTTTGTTCTAATTATCAAATTCTGCTTGATGGTTGCAGATAGGTGAGGGTGAAAAGCTTGTGAGAGCTCTTTTTGGTGTTGCTAGCTGCCGTCAACCAGCAGTAATATTTGTGGATGAAATCGACTCTCTTCTGTCTCAGGTAAATAGGTGATTATTCTGGTAACGAATTAAGCATGTGCATGTTTTGGTTTTCCCCAATTATCTATCACCTTTGATGTTTATACATTGGCTGGAATTTATAGAGCATAGCCCACTTGTTGAACACTCACTATCTTCATCCAGTTTGCAAGCAGACCCTCATCATGATTGTGCTACTAGACTCATACCCAAAGTGTTTTTCCCTTACAAATTACTACTTGCAATATGAGAAACAACTTAGCAATTCAATATTTGTTGCAGCGCAAGTCAGAAGGTGAACATGAATCCAGTAGGCGACTGAAGACACAATTCCTCATTGAGATGGAAGGATTTGACAGTGGAAACGAGCAAATTCTATTAATAGGTTACAGCAAAAGCAAAATTTGTTTCTGATTATAACTAAGTAATCTAATGAGAACCAGCATCATTGCAGAAAAAAAAATTCTGAGGTTGCAATTGGTTTCAGATTCAGAATCTTGTATATGCATTATATTATGGTTGAATGCTTGAATTCGGCCGATCACAGCTTCTTTCAGACTCTGTATTTCAATACAAATTCGAGCAGGATGTTTGACTATATGTTGCCTGAAACAGGTGCAACTAATAGACCTCAAGAACTTGATGAGGCTGCAAGGAGGCGACTCACAAAGAGACTGTATATTCCGCTCCCAACTTCAGGTCCCAGTTGGAATATTCTGTTTTAGCCAATGGAAAGTTCTATTTGCTTTAACAATAATCCTTCAAATTTAATATGTAGAAGCAAGATCCTGGATCATAAAGAACCTGCTGGAGAAAGATGGATTGTTTAACCTTTCAAATGAGGATACAGATACTATTTGCAAGCTAACTGAAGGTAGCTGCTTTGAAGCATTAATCACCTAAAAAACCAGCTTCTTCGCAATTTATAAGCCCTGCTACTGCTTTCCCTTTTTTCATATTGTAATTATTATAAATTTTAATTTGTGATTATTTTAGGGTACTCGGGATCTGATATGAAGAATTTGGTGAAAGATGCTTCAATGGGTCCATTGAGAGAGGCTCTAAAACAGGGCATTGAAATTACAAAGCTCAAAAAGGAGGATATGAGACCTGTTAATCTTCAGGTAATGGATCCCTCATGGGTGAAAGAAAATGGTAGGAATATGCCCAGTGGAGTCTGAAACTGCATTTTCAGTCTTCTCTACGCTTTTAATATGCAATACTATCGAGTGTAGTTTGATAATTCTATAGCTGACTTTGTCCTTCGCGTCTAGGACTTTGAGAAAGCATTACAAGAGGTGAGGCCTTCAGTCTCACTCAATGAACTTGGTACGTATGAGAAGTGGAACGAGCAATTCGGTAGCTTGTCATTGTAGATACCATCAATCAGGTATTTGTTAAATTGAATTACTTAATTGCTTTCATCACCTGTTGCAAATTATTGTTGTGTAATCATCGAAACCCAAATTCGACTGTTCATTAGAGATGCATAAATAAATAACATCTCCGGTACCTAATGAGAAGATATTGAACAGTTGACTTCCTGAGCCTCAAATGTTAAGACTCCTAGCTAGCTTGTTGAGGTTTGAGATATTTATATTTCTTTATTATTAACATTTGTTTTTTTTTTTTTTAAGTTATACATTAAATATGTAATATATATAATCTGCTTATCATATAATTTATTTACATTTTATCAAATTTAATTTTAATTAGAGTTTCTTAATTGAGAAAGCCACGTTTAGAAACCTCTAAATTCAGAAGGATATTAAGCGCTCGTTTGGTTGGTGTGATAGAATTACGCGTGATGGGATTCAACTATATGTTATTTGGTTTGAGTTATTGTATATGTGAGTCCTGTGTGATAATATAGTATGATGTTTGTTGAAGTGATTATAAAGTATGATTAAAAGTAAAAAGACTGTTAAGGGTATTCTTTTTTAAGTTATATTTATTTTAATATTATAGCTTGTGAATTATTACAAAAAATAAAAAAATCTCAAAATTATTTATTGAAATACAATTTTTTAAAATTATAATTTTTGTGGAATATTTTTTTTTTCTACATTCATGTGAAGAAGAAGTTCAAAATACACATTCAGTAAAAAAAACAAAAAGAGAACGAAGGTTTAATTTTTTCAAAAAAATTGTAAAAGTATGAAAATTCATTTTTTGAAACTCATATTTCTCAAAACTCCGAAAAAAAGTAAAGTATTTTCTTTTATTATATTTTACTATTAAATTACTATACTTCAAAATATATTTTTAAGCATGCATGTATTTTATAAGTAATGAGCAAAGTGAAAAAGGTGAAAAGTTTTTTCTAATTTTCACATATATTTAAATAGTTGTCCGGGGAGGAGAACTCGGGGGAGAGGGAGAGAAGAACTGAGAAAGAGGGAAGAAAAGTAGTTCGGGGGAGGGGGGTAATAATTTTTTTAATACTACCTTATATTAATCGTTGGGATAGTGTATCCCATCTAATATGTATAAATTATAATAAATAAGATTGGGCTCGATATTAATACTATACTCTAAAACTATAAATTAAATATGTAATTATATATGTTAAATAATCTCATCATATCTAATCACACTAACTGAAATTGTGGTCTGTAACAAACTACTCAAATATATATAAATAAACGACATGGCCTTATGTATTGGAGACATGTAGGTACAAATCTTGCGAATTAATTATTACAAAATGAAATGCATGTGTCAATATATATATATATATATTATAATGATGTATATATGATGTACTTTAATATCGCGTAACTACCTTTCAGGCCAGGTCTTGCGGCAGCACGCGGTCTAAATGTACGGATTTTATTGGCAAATAATTTCAATAGCACTGGGCTTGACTTCAACCGGAACCGGTACTCCTTGATCAATGTGTCCAGTTGTTCCCACCCGAAAGAATTCCAGCCTCACCGGACCTATTCCATAACCTACCCCAGTTCCTAACCCATGATCCAGAAACGAACTGTTCTATTGATATGTCAAAATCAAAATTCCTCATCTACTTTCACCAGTATAAACTATAAATCTAGTAAAATTCCTTTTACGTTTGTGAGTATCTGTACACTTTGCATGTCATTATTGTCTTCGTTGAACAAGTACCTTAAATCCTCCGGCCATGTGGGCCGTGAGGAGCGGCACAAACACTGGGTGGCCTGGAGTCACCGGTCTGATTCTGAACCGCTTCAGGATTGCAGCCACTACGTACTTCATTTGAATGAAAGCCATTTCTCTGCCAAGGCACACTCTGGGACCGGCTTGAAAGACAGGAAACTTGTAAGGGTCGACATTCTTTAAGGCCTTAATTCTCCCTTCTTCCAGCTTGGAAATCCATCTCTCCGGTTTGAACTCTAACTGGTCCTGCCCCCACAAACCCTCCATCCTCCCCATGCCATATGGGAAATAAGTCACCCGGTCTCCAGCCTGGACCCGGGTGCCGTCCGGCAAGAAATCATCGGTGGTGGCATGCTTGGAGTCCCATGCAACCGGCGGGAATAGCCTCATGGACTCACAAATGCAAGCCTTTAACCACCTCAGTTCTTTCAAGGACTCGTACTTGGACAAATTTTCCTCGTTTTCAACAAGCCTTAGCTCCCTCACAACCTCATTTTCTACATCACGATGGCATGAAAGCAAATAGAAAAGCCAAGTCATGGCAGCCGATGTCGTGTCCCGGCCTGCCATAATGAAGCTTATCATTATATCCCTCACAACCTCCTCTTCTTTCCCATCCGACAACATTTTCGACAGAAGATCATCAGATTCGGTTGATTGATCAATTGATCCTGTGTCGGAGCAACTCATGGCAAGTTTTCTCTTCTTTTCACCAACTACTTCATTGATGAATAAATGTATTCTGCTAACGGCTTCCCTAAGCCTTCTCTCTGATCCAACATCGAAAAACCTCTTAACCCTCCACATTGCTGACAATGGAGCAGCGCCTCTTCTTGCGCACATATCTGAGGCCACATCAAATGCTTCTAGAACGGGGTGCGGTGTATCCAAAGAATGGTACTCCAAGCAACAAGGATCGTACCCTAATGAAAATTTACACACCAAGTCAAATGCAAGCCTTCTCAATACATCTTGCAAGTCCAGCGGTTTACCCTCCACCTCCTCCGCAGCTGATTCCAGCAGCGGCAGCAGCTTCTTCTCCACGTCTTCCTTGAGCACATTGTCTACATAGTCTCGCAAAGACCTGGTGGTGAACAGGTGGGTGACTGACTTGCGCTGTGCGTACCATAGATCACCATCCGCATTGAATATCCCATTGCCTAGAAAATCTCCAAGAATTTCCGTGAAGGGCTTTCCTTTAGGGAAGTTGGTGAAGTTTGTCTTCAGCATGTACTCTACGTTTTGTGGGTTGGCTGTTACAATGGTCCGCCGAGCACCTAATCTGGATACAATGATCGTCTTGGACGGCGACACGGACAGCATGTCCGTGTACCAGTGTAACAGACGGCGGCGATTCTTGTAGAAAGCAATCAAACATCCAAGTAGTGGATGTGAAGTTGGTCCGGGATTCACCACTTTGGGGGCTCGCCCGAATTTCCATTGAATGAAGAATGAGAAGAGAAGCAGGAACAAGGACAAGAAGGGAAGCAATAAAGGGATAGACAGAGACGTGAAAAACAAGCTCATTGTGTTCTTGAATCTGATAAATGAACTTGGATTAGCAGACACATATAAGACCTGATATGTGTGTGTGAATCTTCTGCAAGTTGAACCGTGTTGGGAAAGAGATGTTATTGGGTGGTTTTGTCTCTGTGTGCGATGAGTCGGTGTAGTAGTCAGAAAACGGGACCAATCGCATCAAATATGACTAATTATTCGCGAATCAGTCCCATAATCTCATTCACACTTTGATTAGGAACATATATGATTAGAGATGGTGGACTATATACATGGTCGAATGAAGTGGTGGAGAAAAGGGAATTCAATTAATTAAATAAATCTGCATAATAGAGCACGTGGTTATGGAAAGTTGTATTTCCATTAATCGAGGTCAGGCTCAGGTTCCTCCTATATTCAGATTTCAGCGCCAGTCAAAGATTGCATTATTGTAGTTCATTCACACTAACGCCGCCGCCCACCACCTGTCTCTGGAAAACTGAAAGTAACGGATGTGATTTTCCGTCACCACCAACTCATTATTGTTTTTAATTGCCGTAGAAATTCTCCCTCCCTCTGCTCACAATTCTAGCATTATGTACGATGAATTCCATGGAAGAACAATACAGAGTTTCAATCAGCCATGACGTAGGCATAGGGCGTTAAATTGGTATGCGTTACGTAGAATTCCTTCTAGTCTGTCGTGCGCTGGCAAACCGTCCAACTAGTAAAGTGATATCTATACATATTATCTTTAACCTTTTATACTTTATTATTACGGGAGAGCATCAAATTTGGTGTCTTTTTATTTTTTGTTTATTTTTTTTAATTACTAATTGTTGTGGCACATCGTTCCTGCTTGCATATTATAAATATTGTTTTGCACTTTAAAATATATTATTATTATAAATAAGAGCAAAATATAAATCATTACATCACATTAAAAAATAAAAAGAAAAAAAATTAATTTATCATTAGTGAAACTTTGGAAGTTAAATAAGTTGGTTATATTAAATCGATTGAAGGGTATTTTTGGACTTTACAAAAAATAGTGTAGCGGTGTAATTAACCGCCGTTTGTGAGTGTGAAGGGAGTTTTCATTATATAATAGTACAGATTTTATTTATTTATATCTAACTTCCCATTCCCCATTATTCTTTTATAGTTATTTCTTTTTTTTTTTTTCTTTTCAATTTCATACATCCAATTTTGTCACTATTTCTTATAAATTTAATGTCAAATTTATTACTTTGTATATATTTTATTAAATAATTTTTATAAATATCTGTTTAAATAACATTATAAAATTTGCACATAAATAATGTGTGCCACAAATTACTAGTATTATTTTATTATGAGTTTATATTCATTCTTGAAAAATAATTTTTTTTGTAGACAAATGTTGACTAGTAAGTAACATTTGACATGAGAAATATATCTGATTGTTCCAAACTTAGACTTGAATTTCAAATGAAACTTTAAATTATATATATATATATATATATATATATATTGAAATGAGCTGAATAGTCTCAAAAGCCATGGCACCCTTTAGTCTTTAGCAGACCAATACAAAATAAATGAAAAGAATAAATAAAATGTGATGTCGGCCAAAGCTAGACCTAAACATATATATATTGTAGCAGGTCGGGTTTGAATATGAGTGTGATTGGTGCGAAGTCAACTATATTTGCTGAGGGAAGCACAGACATCGGCGTGCTGGATAGTCTTTGTTAAATGTTTTTTATACTTAATAATGAGTAGAGGTTGAGAAGTGGCTCCAAGGGAATTACATAGCCGTTAATACAACTAGTAGGCTTACTTCATAGGTTATTATGTGATAATATTTTTTAGAGGTTAAATTGGTCACCTAGTAATAGGCACTTACCCCCTTCCTAGAGCGGAGGAGGTGCAGCTGTTTTCCTAAAACTAAAAGCCAAACCCCTACCAATCTTAATTATGACTCACTCAGTGAAGTTAGACCAGACCTACTTCAAGCTCATACTCTTCACCAATAATGCCCAAATCTTCATTCTGCCAATATTCAAATTTGAGATCATTAATTGTGAAATTCTGAGGGAGCATGCGACGCAATATCGGAGACCTTATCTGCTCCTACCCTTCAGATTTGAAAATGCAGATTCGATTAACTAATAAAGACCAAAACAACGGTGGACATATATATAGCCAGTCAACTAACACATCGCACAGTCAAAACTAATGACCCGAACGGTTATCACTACTGATTTGTGTTGCCTTTACTAAAAATTGAAAAGCACAGAACAACATCCCTGTCCTGAAATGGCAACACCTTATTTTTATATTTTTATTTTCAATTTTAAGTTTTAAAAATAGTAATTAAAGTAAAAATACATTTGATTATTAGTATTTTCATTGAAATTATTCTGTTTTGACAATACAATTCAATACAAAATATAATCTTATTAATTAATTTAAATATATTCTTATTCACACGAAAACTTATACAAAATTAAAGATATATTTTTCACTGAAAATTAAAAATGAAAACATAAACAAAGAGGCTTTATAATATTTCTATCGTAATGCAGTCAAACTCTGTATTGATTTTGTAGAGAAATAGCAGGAAAGGAAAGAATAGGAACTAAATAGACGGGAATATGACAAGCACAATAACCCGGACATAACACGCCATGCAAGGGACAAGCGATTTTATCAGAAAAAAGACTAAAATAAAGACAGAATAGGGTGTTCTCTAGAAGCCTACAATGAATGAGGAGACAAAAGCAATAATTAGGCAATGATCTAACGGCTAGGGTGGTAGGAAAGAATCCAAGGGTCGCCATCAATCTTATCGTTTTCAAATATAGACACGCGACTTTTGGACGAACAGAAGACATGAAACGAAAGATAGCGGTCAAGTTGGTGCCGCGTTTTTGTAATTACTAGTACAGCTACTGCATGAGGTTGGGTCCCCAATTATATAGATATTCTTTCACTATATACATATATATATATATGGATATAGATACTTCAGAGTCTTATATGACATCTTTTCACTCGTGGAAAAACTTTTGCCAATTTAAGAAGGGCGGAGAGTAATAGCAAAATATTAAAGATACTGAAAAAACACATAAATCCAAGATGCAATAAAAGTTTCTATCCCCATGCCAAGCTCTCTCCGCCTTACAGTAGCCTCGTCTCATTACAACTTGTTCCTGGCCATGGCCATGGCCATGATACACTAGAACCATAGAACATGGGAACGTGATATTAATAATGTACTGTAATAAGAAGACAAAGCAGTTAAAGAGCAAAATCAAGCACACTTAAAACCACATACTCTTGACACAGTTGTCCTTATAAGAGTAAGGAGACAAAACATTATTTCATCGATTTGCGGTTGAAAAGTGTCAGACAGAAATAAGATCCAAGTATCAAAGAGTTAAAGGCACAGTGAAAAAAAGAACGCAAATCTCTCTTGGTCAATTTCATTTTCCATAAACAGCCCCGGCCACATTTCTTCCTTCTGCAGTTAAAATGTTTTTGGGCATTTACAACACTTGTAGATGGAACTTGATTATTGATTGTGCAGGATGGGGAAGTTTCTGGGCAACTCGTTACTTTACCTACAGATTTGAGTGACCTATGCGAACATGAACACGATGCCATGAGGTGTTGAGTATCCCCCTCAAATTCCAAATGACTTCTACATTTTCAGGTTGGACATTACCGGCTATATCAACCTGGAAGTAATTGAACAGATACCAAGTTAGTACAGAACTAGAAGTATAATGTTGCATACGGTTAGGACTCCCAACTTATGTACCAACTGAAACATAATGATAAGAGTGTTAAAGGAATAGTGTAACGTACTGCTTTGGCAACTATCTCAGTGCTCTGACGGATGTCAGCTTCAGCCTCAAACAGCACCCATGCCCATTTATCACTATTTTCAGAATCGGAGATGTATGGGATGCCAGGTTTCTGCGATTTGGAGGCTTCCACCCAAGTTTTGCCACCATTAATAGATACATCTACTCTCTCTATGCCACGCCCCCCTCCTGATACTGCATAACCCTTGATAGTTATCTGACAATCGGCAAGCAGTTTATGTTACAGTGATTTAATGCATCCAGATCAAGCAAATTACCTATAAAGAGAGAAGCAACAAGATTCACACTAGAACTACATTCGTATTCAGGCCACAGATAAGCAAGGAAAACCATCAAATGCCATCTTTTATAACTAAATCCAGATCCCAGATTGTCTAAGTCCTTCATTTGGCTATCAAGAATAGCCATCGTAATGAATCATTTGGAATGCCTCAAAATAAACCAGATACGGTACAAGCCATAGAAGCAACTGAAATAGTTTCATCACTTCATCAGTTCAAATGCTTATGGAATCATCTCTAAAATGCAGTGGTCAGGATTCTACTCCTTGGTGTATCAAGTTGAATCTTGAGTGAATCCCCCCCAAAAAAAAGAGAAAAAAAAAAGATGTTTCACCACTAACAGTGTTCTGAAGCAGCAGGATAATAACCATCTATTAGTGTGTTAAAGTGATCGGTTTTTGGAAAGCTTTAATGCCTCAAAAGTTAAACAGAGGTGGGCTGAAGCAAGTACCTTGCTGTAAATGCATAAATGATAATGGCTCCCATAATAAGACTGTAGAGTTTTGTAGATGAAAAGAAAAATGAAGCGTTGAAATCTAATTTAACTGCACAAGTAGCATAAGCATAAGAGATATAAACTAAGACCCTACTGACCTTTCCAGGCTTCACCATGTTTACATCGTCCAGAGAACATATAGCACACTGCAAGCAGCAAAAATTTCAACAAGAATCATTATCTTGAAGCAACCTATAAATAATAAACATTATCTGCATAGGCTGACAACAAGTTACTAAGATTCAGTTACTGCATGGTAATAGGGTGTAAGGTGAATCAACCTGGCTCTTGTGCTTAGTGAACCAATTAGATTGAGGTTCGACTCAAGCTCAAATTTTAAAACTTGACTTGTTGAGCTTAAACTAAATATAACCATTCAAAACCTCACGAGCAAACCTATGAGCTTCTTTTTAGCCTTTTTAAATGGTACTACAACTTTATTAACAGTAACAGTGGTAATAATAATATTGTTTATGACTATATTGATAATAAAAAATAAATCATTCATAATAGGTATATATTTTAGTATAATAATTCTAGAATATAATAAACATAATTATATTTTATTTAGCATATAATTCCATAAGAAAAGAATACTAATAATAATCGTGATACGATAATTATGGTAATTAATCAGAATAACATGATTCACATTAATTCAAGTAGTATATTTAATATTTTTATATCGGTGAGTTCGAGTTCAGCCTTGAGCTCAAGTAAGCTTGGCTGTAAATGACCCGAATTCGAGTTTGATATTTATTTATGAAATCATCTTGAGCTTGAATGCTAAAATTTTTCATAAGCTTGATTTGAGCTCTACTCATTCACACCCTTATGCATGTGCCATGGTTGTGCATTAATGTCAGTAATCAAAGACTCATTGGCTGTGAAAATACAGTCAAAGTAGCATGAGAGTATTAAAATTACACAATATTACAAATAACTGCAATGCAGCTTCCCCTGATAATGTTTCACATCGATTAAAGGTCACTGATAGAATGGGCAATACCTGAACTGGAAAATCCATTTGTGGCCTCCTTGTAGACCAATTGATATTGTCCCAATCGACTGAAGGTGGAAACATTTTATAATCCTTTTGCATAAAAAATCCCTGCAAAACATCAATATAAGCTTCATACAGCTGTGCAGTAACTGTTCAAGAGCACAAGCATAGATAGCTTTTTACCTGGCATTCTTCTGCAATTATGTTGATCGAGTCAAGCCATTTGACAGAACGAGCACCGATAACACCGGGGACAATGACACGCAATGGATATCCATGATCCCTGTTAAGAGTCTTTACATGGAAAACAATATTGTATAGGGAAATCAGTGGGGAATTTTTTTCAAAATTCTGCTAAGCTCAAACCTAGAGGAACAAAGTTAGTTCAATGGAATATAAGAACATGAAATCATTTCATAATAGGTTATTTGCCAACACAAGAATGCACCAACTATTCTGTTGCATATATTTGACGGATCTAGAGAAAAAATATTCCAACACCCTTTATACAAAAGGTTGTCTTCTGTCTTTTTTCTTCTCAACAAGTTTGTCGAATAAATGTGTCATGACCACCCCAACCCACAAAAGGAAAGAGCAGATACAAAGAGAACAGTATAGAGACCTCTCCATTCATCTCATAAGCCAGTAAAACATCAGCCTCAGGGTTTGTTGCCTGACTTAATGGAATTGATGCTTTGTAGGGGCCTCCATTCTCTTCCTGTAATTATAATGGGCTGGTGTCAGGTGACATTCTTGCATGGTGCCATCGAGAAAAGTTCCATGAACAGGATTAGAAGGCACAAGTAATTACCTTACACTTGTCAATGCTTACAAATTCAACATGTTTTCCTCCAGATGGTGCCACATGTGAGCACTTAGGAATTCCAACAAGTTCAAGAACATCAGCCAATTTGGCCCCACTCCAAACAGCTGCAGGTGACATGCATGAAGATATAAATCAAAACACAAAGTGGAATTTTAAAGGAGCTTTTTCTCACATATTATATGACGAAGTCCTAAACAAAGTATCTGCAGAAGAAAAGAGTAATGATCAGATTGTGTTAACACTTTACCTTCAAATTATATCCTCTGTTGTTAAAACAGTTGTAGAAAAAGCATTTCTTATAACTGATTGCCTGCCTTATCCAAACTTAAGAAAATAATTTAACACATAGAATTAATTAATCAAGTACATGTAATGTGGATTGCAGATGTATGTTGATGCAAGATGATAAAAAATGCGTGCATGCTGGTAATAGCTAGGCTAGCAAATATTCTTATTAGAAAGCAGAGAAGACATGTAGGTAATTCAGAATTGAAAAAAGCAGCAATAGCTCTCCAACAGTTCTCAGGTGAATCATTTCTCACAGAACTCCTAAAAGAGTTGGAATATCTCAAATAGTAAAAGTCCTTACCATTCCCTATTGCAGCAGCATCCCATCCAACTCCTTTAACCTTTCGAATTCTGCTCATGGCGGTCCTCCTATTGCCAGCACACTGTGAATAACAGTTGGATCAACTATCGTCCATATACAAAAGGAGAAGGAAGATACTGCCACTTAATAATTCTACTCATGGGTGGAGGCAGGACTGGCAAGGAGGAAACCTGCTTACCCAATTTATGGCAACATGACAATGCAATAGCCTTAAAGTAATATTGATGGTGTTGACTCTCAATCACTACTTCTGAGGTTAAAAATGTAACAAACCCCTACTGTTACAATTTCAAACTCTGATCTAAAGCAATTTGGCAGTGTAAATACAGACATCCAAAGATCAAGGGAGGGCTATTGTAGTCCTAAACAAAGTACCAGCAATTTGTAGAACTCATACTTCATTTGTGTGCTTCAATCCATGCAACTCAAGTGAACACATTCTTTTGGTTTGACAGCTAAGTAAATTATTCATATACTAACTTTCTACTGAAACATGGTACAAACACTTCATACGATGATCGACTTCAATAGCTACATATAAAGGCAGATAGCCCTTGCTTGTCCTGGGGGGATCCATGTAATCATCACTGACTGACACACTATAAAGGCAGATAAAGGATACCAAAATGCACTAAAAAGAAAAACTAAAGTGGCATACGCACCTGTAAAGTCGCAGTAACAGTATATTTTGGAAGGTTCCTGTTATTCATAAGACAGGATAAGGCATAGGAAATGGTAAACTTGAAATCGCTGGGCACATGATTCACTCACCAGATATCTTTCATGAACAGCTCTTTGGGATTTCCGATCAGGCCAGTGATAGAAACACTATATCTGGTAAGCCAAACAGATTTCGTGAGCTAAAATCAAATAAAACTAAGATGTAGAGACATGTAGTTATAGAAAAGTGAAGGTATCAGACTTGTCTACATCATCGACTATTGGAATTGGTCCATGGTTCCTCTTATAGAAGAACTCCACTGGTGTCACATAAGATGAAACTAAATCTGAACGTCGTGGCTCGGCATTGAAAGGTTCCTGGACCAGAAATACGGATCATGGAACAATTTCTTTCTGTGCAATTTAGTGGTACAGATTGATTAATAAAAATAAACTGCATCCAGATATACCGAAAACAAATGTCATCAAATTGGACGGACCGAACATCTTAAACTCAGAAAATCCTGTTGTATCCCTTCTTTTTTCAGATTAATTTGTACACTTTTACAGTATACTTTCATTTTATTTTCTCCTCTTCAAACAGTTTTCACATAATCACAACGCAGAAAGATTCAGCAAGCTAAATAACAAGAACATAAAAGTTGTAAGATATCAGGTTAGGAATTGAAAGTTGTATACCATACGACGCATAAAAACATCGTATTAACAATTAAAAGAAAAACACAAATATAGCACTAGCGCAACACATCGAATGAATATTCCTCAAAAAACAACTCCATAGATCAACAGTAAAGCGAAAGAAGCGAGTTTGTGTAGGAAGAATGAGCGATCAACCTTGGAATTAACTATGAGAGCAGGGTGGCGAGGAGGCTCTTGCGCGTAATCAGAAGGCGCCCTCAGTCCAGGCATTTTCAGCTCAATCAAATGTTTTCTCTCAACTCCGCTCGTCACTGTGTGAAAAGATAGAGAATCGGTCGGGTGGCAGTGCTCACCGAGTTCGAGAAATGGTGAAATAAAACGCCAAGGCCAACTAAAAAGAGAATTTGTGCGTGCGTGTGTGATCAGATGAACGGTGATAAATGCGACTGTGAAACTACTCCTTTTTAACCTACCGTGACGGTAGTTACTTTGTGCCTAGGCTTTTGGTTATATGTGCCCGTCTTATCTCCCAATGCAACTGTGTGTGGGCGTATCAGTATGGGCTATAACAGAATTGTTACTGTGCGTGGATTCCATAAGCCTAGGCTAGCATTTGTTTGTCAACACGACAATCATCCGATTCCATCATGCCTAACTAGCAGACAAACCAACCACATACTTTGGAATCTACAACACTCTCAAACATAGAAAATTACAAACATTGATATTACGACTTAGAAGAAATTCCTTTTTTTTTTTTTTTTTTTTCAAGAATAGAATATTGTGGGTAAAATTGGGTGGGCCAAATGGTTGGTTTTTGGGCCTGGACATTTTTTCATATTAGGGTCCATTTTGATGTGATGGGTTGCTGGTGGGCTTTTATCTTTTTTTGCAACATAACATTACAGCCATTGTTGTCAAAATCTAGATATGGGCTCGACGATTACCGTGATGGGCTTGAGTAATAAGACTAATTGGGCCCGTTGGATCCTTTAAAGGACTTGGACTTTCTATCAAGACGAGAGCGTAATACAAATGGAATGCTGAGGCCAATAGAACCTAGGCGGAATGCTACCCTCAAGACTGACTTTTCTTGTAAAATTCTCTCTCGCCCACTGCCGTACTATAACAGCATTGGCCGTCCGTCAAACACCATGGCCGCCGTCTCCACCACCAGCAGAGAATGCGTCCCTCTCTATGATGGCAGACAAATGCAGGTCAATGGATCAGCTAAAACAAATACACGCCCAGATGATCCTCACCCCCCGCATTCACGACACCTTCGCTGCCAGCCGCTTGCTCAACTTTTGCGCTCTCTCCACTTCTGGGGACCTTAATTATGCTCTGAAGCTCCTAGAGCATACTCCTACAAGCAATTTGTTTATGTGGAACACTGTAATTAGAGCCCTAGCGAGTAGTTCGAATCCTTTTGAAGGCTTGCTTCTTTATGCTGAAATGCGAAGGCGCGGCGTTGTACCTGGAATACACACCTTTCCTTTTGTTCTGAAGGCTTGTTCGAATATGAAGTCCGTTAAATGTTGCGAACAGGTGCATGCTCATGTTTTGAAATTTGGGTTGGGCTCGGACTTGCATGTTGTGAATGGTTTAGTAAGAGGGTATTCTGTATCGGGCGGTATTGGTGATGCGCGGGAGGTGTTTGATGAATTGGATGACAGAAATTTGAGTATTTGGACGACGATGATTTGTGGGTATGCGCAGAATGATTCTGCGGACGAAGCAATCAGGTTGTTTGATGGAATGATTGCAGATGGGTTTGAACCTAATGGAGTCATTTTGTGTTCTGTCTTGTCAGCGTGTGCGCAGTCGGCGTGCTTGGATTTGGGAGAGCAAATTCATGTGTATATTGAGGAGAAAGGGATGGAATTAAACGTGATTCTTGGGACTGCGTTGGTGAACATGTATGCTAAGAACGGATCATTGGTTAAAGCAAAACAGTGCTTTTATGGATTGAAAAAGAAAAATATTGCAACTTGGAATGCAATGATTTGTGGGCTGGCTGTTCACGGACATGCGGAAGAAGCAATCCGTTTTTTCAGAATGCTGGAGAAAGAAAAAGTAATGCCAAATGACATTACCCTTCTGGGTGTTCTATCAGCATGCTGCCATGCTGGACTGTTGGATTACGGTCGCAACATTTTTTATTCCATGAAAAGAGTTTATGGTATTGAACCCAAAATAAAGCATTATACTTGCATGGTAGACCTGCTGGGACGAGGGGGGCAGGTTTTAGAAGCTGAAGAACTTATAAAAGGAATGGTCTGGAAAGCTGATGTTGTGATTTGGGGAGCATTGTTGAGTGCTTGTAAGGAATATGGATATATTGAGGTTGCTGAACGAGTGGTGAAAGAAATTCGTGATTTGGATCCTCATAACCATGCAGTTTATGTTATTTTGTCCAACATGTACGCAGAGGCTGGAAGATGGGAAGATGTGATGGAGCGGAGAAAGGGTATGAAAGAAAGAAGTTTGAAGAAAACAGCAGGATGGAGCCTCATGGGCGGTGACACGTAATATTCTTTGATGTTGCAGGGTTTCTGCTATCTGGGGATTTTAAGATGAAGGTAGAAATTTCAATGCAACAGTGTTAATTTAGTAGTGGCATCTGTCTTTTGAGAGAAAGATTCTCGAGTAGAGAAACGCCGATGAGAATCGGCATAGGCTGATGCAATCCTGCTCTAAACAGAGCTGGGTTACATGGGGAATTCGGCATGGGCTGATGCAATCCTAGCTGGGTTTACATGGGGATGTTGCGAGAATTGCATAGGTTGGCTAGCCTATGCCATTGTGCTCTTGCCCGCTGTCTGATTGAGGATCATTCAGGGGAAACAAGAAGAACCTCATGTTTTCAGGAGTTCTATAAATGTCAAAGAGAAACCATTTCATTCACTTTTCTCATATATCATAGCGAAGTGGCTGGAAACTGTGTTCATACCAATCATTGTGTAGCAAAGATTAAAGAATGTTTAGTCAACCTCATGTCCCATAAATCAGGTTTTCTTACTACGACAACCTTGGGCAATAAGACAAGCTGTCCCTAATAGTTTTTATCTATCCTCGGTATGTTCAGATGAATGCATCAGGTCAAAGCCACATGCATGTTTGAGTGGAAACTTGATGGATATGAAACAGAGTTCCCAGCAAGCGGAGCAGCCAAGCTCCAACTCATATTTTCACTGCCCTCTTCAATTATCACATCTCTCCTCAATTCTGCTGCTAGTTTGATTTGTCAAGTTCAGCGGTCTGGGAGTCTTCAGAAATTGTTGGCCGTTTAGTTAGTCAAAGACTAAAATATTATCTTCTTTATCATTATTGGTGAGCCATGGGAGGAAATGCATCAAGGGAAAGAGCCAAGCACCTTCTTCACAACGCGGACACTATCTTTTCCCTATTATCCTAATCAAATATAAGGAATCTCTGTCTTTTCGACAAAGTCCATTTAGCAGCCCTAAGCTCTAAAGTTCGGAAAACATTTGTATTCCCCCAAGCCTGAGCCTGCCTCCTATCAGATGAAGCTAGCGTCAATTATCATCTCATGCATCTTGCTGGCTTCTGCCTCTGCAGGTAAACAAGCAAATTCATGTCCCTTTCTTTTAACAACACCGGTTAACTCCTTAACAACGTAATTTCTTTTTCCATTGCAGATATTTTACAGAATCCGGATTTTGAACTCCCACCGTCAAACTGGACCGCAAACTCCACCTCCCCTTTCTTTACATTAGATCAAAACAGTACAATTCCTGGATGGACATTTGAAGGTGGAGTCCAGTATGTAACCGCAGGAGCTGGTTTATCGCTGCCGCAGAATGGCCACGCCATACTTTTGGGTCAAGACGGCAGAATCAACCAGACATTTACTGCAACTGGCGAGCAAATGCAGTACCTTCTAACCTTCGCGTTGGCCAGGGGGGTTCAGAACTGCGCCTCCAATGCAAGCCTCGTGGTTTCAGCACCTGATAGTTCTGCACAGTTTTCGTTTACGCAGAAGTATAGCAAAGAACCATGGGAAGTTTATGGTCACCAGCTAGGGAGCTGGGGAGATGGAGAATCTATAAACTTAGTACTCCAAAGTCAAGCCATTGATGCAGATCCCAATTCTATATGTTGGCCGGTGGTTGATGAGCTCTCCCTGATAACCATCGGATCAGTCAATCAAGACAACGGTATGCAACTTTCCATCTTGGTTTTCTCGTCTTTTTGTTGAATGAGAATAGGTTAATTTCTGTCACGCTACCATGAACATAGACAAAATCAAGAAACTGGCAGTAGGTAGAGAGAAGATTGAGAATACAATTTGAGCGAAAATTAAGTGTGGTTGAAATTCAACCTACCAAAATCAAGATTTCTTGACAACTGCTCTAATTTGATGAATGATTTGAAATTGGATAATATTTGACTTCACAGGCCAGAGACATTAAGGCACACATAGTTTTCATTTCTAACCAATATATTTTTCCTCCAATCAACACTTACTTTCTTTGTTCAATGGGGAAAACACAGATAATCTGCTGCCAAATGGTGGTTTCGAGTTCGGGCCAGCTTTCCCAGGATTTTCCAATGAGGGAGTTTTACTGAATTCAGAACCAAGTCTGAGTGAATCTGCTCTACAGCAATGGATGGTGATGGGAACTGTAAAGTACATAGATGCGAAAAGCTACTTCGTTCCAGAAGGCAAAGCTGCTGTCGAGATTGTTGCAGGAATCTCAGCTGGTGTACAAACAGCAAAACTACTCCAGCAGGGTTCCAATTACAACCTGGAATTCATGCTGGGAGATGCAAATGACTCCTGCTCTGGAGATCTTACAGTTGGGGTCATAGCAGGATCTTCAGTTCAGAACTTTACTGTCCATAGTAATGGAACTGGAGCAGCCAAGAAATACTCCTTGACATTCAAGGGAACTGGACCAGGTCCAACCCCGATAAGCTTTCAGAGCTATACAGCAAGACAGAATGAAGAGGGTGCGTTCTGCGGTCCAGTCATTGATGGTGTTGTTTTACGTGTTTCTAGTGGGTACAAACCGAATATGCATTGTGCTTTCCTGATTGCTTTGCTCCTTCTAGGCCTTCTATGAACAAGTGAGCTAGCATAATCATTCATCATTTTCAAAAGATTGAACAAATGAGATTTGCTAAAATTATGCCAAAACATCGTGCAGATTGGATGGTTACTGATGTTTCTTTCGCGGTAGGGAACACAAATTCCTTGCTTACCAGAAGTTCATTATCATTTTCAATCATCTCAAGTTTCTGAAAACAAGGTAATACAGTTACAAAGCAGATCATTTCGCTGCTTAATTCACACTGATATTGTAGAAGTATTGTTTTGTCGCTCGACTCACATCGACCCAACCTCAAGGGGCAATCCCGCACCTCCAGTAATGGAGTAATCCCACGGTGAAATTCCAATAAATTATAATACATATTACGCAACAACCATATTCAACGCAGCTCCATATTTAAGTATCTTGCTTCAAGTATCTGCACGAGCACAGAAACGAATAATTATCAACTCATTTGTCGTAAATCAAAGAATTTACTAACTGGACATCAAAGAATCATAGCATGGAAAATATAAAGGGGTTTTGCAAGCAGAATTCAAATTTAAGCAGCAAAGACGGTCTGGAAACTTCATTTATACCTGTACAAAAGACTCGAGTATTGTTAAAAATTCCATGCCATGTATAATGCTAAACGTTTTGCACTGAGTTGACCCACTTCACACGTTTTAGAAGAGATTGATACTCTTTGCTCTTGGACCATTCATCAATCTCACGTGCACGCAAAACCGGAAGAGGATGTGAAAGTTGGCTTGTTTGAGCATTCCTGAACAGCATTTAACAGGTAAACCATCTAGCATAAATTAACGTCCAACTTTTATGGCATATGGACGTTGCTGACCTTATATACCACCCAACTGGGCTAGAAGAAGCCTTCTCATAAGAGCGAGCTTGCTCCAGAAAAGCATCCACATTTAATTTGTCCGCCATGGAGGGACAGCCACCCGCTAACTTCATCAGGACGGAGATGACCACCTCTTGTGGGGGAACAGAGGGAAGGTTAGTGAAAAATAATTATGGTTAATCACATATAAGATTAACCTTTACAATATCTACCTTCGGATCTCGAGCAACAAGAAGCGCTGCCCGATCACAAGTAAGTTCTGCTGCTCGGAGCCAGCGGAAGAGCTGTTCCTCTAATCTCTGAGCAATCAAACTGCCAAGGCCTATGAGCAAGGAGCTTGTCAGACAGAGTACATGAGTAATAACCTAAACAATAATAAGCAGTTTGGGCTTCCCAAGAATCAAGAATAAAATATTCTTGTTCTAATGCAACATTTGAAGACTTCTGATTCCATGCTGTACATAGCTTGCACCACAGAATGACATTATCAACCAGATAACTGAATACACTCAATGACTTAACCAAACTTCAACAACAAAATCTAAATCTGACTGAAATAAAAGGCAAGATCTTACCGGGTAAAGAATATGCCCCAAGAGTCAGAATATTAGCAAATGTGAGCCATACACCATGGTCGCACTTCAGATGACCCAGCTCATGAGCCAAAACAGCCTGTACGTGAAACAGCAAAAGAACATCAACAGAATGCTAGAACACTCAGATGCTCCAACATGTTACTCGAAACTCCATTTCAAGCATTGGCAAAAGTAAGATTAGTTGCAATTGTAATGCATAAAATGAAAAATAACAAGTGTATGTTAAAGAATATGAAATACCTGCAACTCCTTTCTTGACAAAAGCTCGACTAAGCTTGTATGAACAACGACAAATGGTTTTTTCCCACTGATAGCCAGAGTGTATGCATTGGGCACAGGACTTTGGCGCAAATACAAGTCAGGTGCTTCAATGTTCAATATTCTGGCTGCCTCCACCAGCAACTCATGAAGTTCAGGGAGCTACAAAAACAGGCCGAACCCAGATACATGAGTAAATGAAGGTAAAATAAAAGCTTGCTTGAGTTAACATTGAAGTGACCCCAAATGGCCTGGTCATAAGATGAAAGAATGCATATGACAATACAAAATTCTTCCAATATTTCAAACTCCGATAAAGTTGAAGAATGAAAATTATCTAAGAAATAGCTCAAAATAATTTAGATTTCTAAATAGTTATCACATATTCAGTAATCAAAGCAAACATTGGCTATCCAAAAAATCCTTCATTGTGTAAAAGTTTATACCCAGCATTTGGGATTGAAAAGTCATTCTTTCATAATGCATTTTTAATTCAATATGACAAGAGTAGCATAAACACACAAAATTAAAAACCAGTTAATCAAAACTATCATTGTACTAAACCTGATTTTCAGAAACAAGAACAGATGTCCCTATATTCTCCAGAAGCATGACTTGCTCTGTAACAGTTCCTGCAACCACATATTGATTAACTAAGACAAATGCTCCAATTGGGCCTTCAAATTTTAATTGAGGCGCACCATTTCCATCAAGTGAGTTGGCAACCCATTGAGTAAAGGCGGTTCAAAAAGAATTATCAGAAATGACATTATCAGTCAAAAGCCAAAAGCAGCTTAGTTCTCGCTCATATTTCCAAGGAAATCCCCAATACGTTTAAAACTGAAACGAGCTACTAGTTTTAAACCAACAAGTGCTTAATCGTAACGGAATTGCATTACCTAATAAAGCTTTTCCGATTTCGTTAAGCCCTGGAATCGCCCTCAGAATCAGCGTATTCTGAATCACATAAAAACAGAAAACCAAAATATATGTATTTACATCTCAAAGTGCCGAAAATAAACTAAAATTATCATTAACCGAAAGTGCAACAGAAAAAGTACTTGTCTATCGAGAGGATGTCTGAAGTCATCCGCATCAAGATCGCGAATAGCAACGGATGAAGCAGCTCGGCAAACAAAACCATTACTCCTCAGTTTGCTCGTCAGAGGCTTAAGCTTATCTCCACCTGGAAAGCTGATTAGCGACTTATTTGTGGTACTGAAGCAGAAGCTAATCGGCGAGAGTTTCTCCGAGCAATTAACGGACGGGAGAGGAATCGCAGCCATCGGAAGAGGAGAGAGAGTTGTGGAGGCGTAAGTTAGCGTATGAAATGAGGGGTCTGCGACTGCAGCAATCGTTCCATCTGGTATAATACGCATACACGACAGAGCAGTTTTGTTTGTTTGGTTCAACCGTATATTTCTGTCCACAGCCGTAGTCCTGGTAACTATTTGCCGCCATTTCGTTTTCTGTTGACTTTTTAGCTCCGGAAGGAACCACTGAATATCTGGGAATATTTATAACAATTATTACAAGAAAAACAACTTATGTTTATTGAATAAAAAAATAATATTAAAGAACTAATGTGGTTTTGCGGGGTCTAGGATGGACCTGAAAGTTTAGGTATATTTTATTTAATTTGAATAGAGAGTTAACAGAACAACTTTTTATAATAAATTGTTGACGTCATTTTTAATTATATTTAAAATTCAAGAATGGGCTCACTTAATTGTTGGATAATGAGTCAAGAATAAACCCTGAAATGCCATTGAACTTACATTTTCAAAATTTAATACATAGCATCATCTTTATCTTTATACACGTGCTTTTGTATGTTGAATGTAATAAAAAAATTAATAGACTTAACAACAGAATAAACCGAGATACGTTCCTTTGTTCCTCATAATTGTCAGATTACATCTTAGACTTGGCTTCAGTGGCATACAAGATTACGCAAATACTGTTTGTTGGTATGCAATATTGCAACCCGTTCAGCACAGCACAGAAACACACTCTGGTCATATTGCAACGATTCGGCTGTTACCACCCAGCCTCTATTTTCTTACACGAGGTCTGTATAAAGATTACAAGGGTAAATATAGTGAAGCTACTTGCATCTTCACAAAGCACCATTACATTTATTCAGCTACAGACAAAGCCAATCCTAGTCTCCAGATGTTGCACAACAAGATTTACCTCCCAAGCTTGCGCTCCATGGAAAATCTGTGAAAAGCACTTGGATGCTCCACAAACACTACAGCATACACATACATTACTAAATTTGTTTATGCTGGGCTTGGATGTCGGCAACAGCAGTCTACACACCAGCTTGTTCACAGAGATCTAGCAAGTCCAACGTCTGCAGAATCCAAAATAGTCGAAGACTGTATGAGTGTTCCTGTATCAACCACAGAAAGAACAATGCTACGAGTGTAAAGATTAAAGCTAACCTCAGGTACAGAGAGCTCAAGACGAAACTTGGGACCATCGTAGTGATGCAAGACTGGCCTAAAAGCATCTTCCTCCAAAGGCTTGCAGAGTTTCCTAACACGGATTCTCACCTAGTTGAAAATAACAGTTACCACGTCAACAACAAATGTCAGCGAATATAATACAATTGCATGCGAAACTTATATTTGTAGCTCACATAATGTATTTTTACCTGAGCAGGGAACCTCGACTCTCCTTTGCACTTCTTGTCTTCCCAAGCAGTAGGATCAATGTTGGACCCCCCAAAAGTTGTTGCCTGGACAAAACAAAGTGAGTTAGAAAAATAACACAAGAGTTTGCAAAACCAGCCGTGTTAACAAGTATGGCAATAGGCCATTTGCCACAACTATGTTCCATAACCAGCTGTGTTGACCTGAGTGCCCCCAAGTAATCTCAGGAAAAATAGCAGAAAATCATCGCATACCTCAAAGATACCATGCAATTGGTGAGTAGTGTAATTGTAGAGGAACAGAGGTAAACCAGGCGTTATTGCCCTTACAGAATCTCTATATCTTGGGGGCAAACCTACAAAAGAATGCCCAACAGTGACGATCAATAGTAACCAAAGGGTGAAGATTACATATATTATGCAATCCAAATCAGCACAAATTAACAACTATCAACTTTATCCGACATAAGCAAGGAAATAACAGTAGTTGCATGTGTAAAATCATTGGGACATAAGCAACTACAAAACTTGGGATTAGATGCAAGGGAGAAATCATATAACTACCAAATAGTTGTCTCTTCAAATCCTCCTGCATTGTATCATTGTTGCAGACAAAGATATATCCACCGAGAACCTCATTCCTGGGGAGCGTCTCTGCTGCAGGTAAGGTCTTGAACCTTTTGTCAAGTGCATTGCTTGCATTTGCAGTGTCCTCCTTGTTATTAGTGTTGTTGCCAATGCTGTTATTAGGCTCCTTGATGTGGTTGATATTGTTATATTTGCTTCCAGACATATTTGCAAGAGAACTGACACTGGGATTCTGATAAACAGCATTCATATTGTAAATACCATTCCTCAGCGAATTTTTGGTTACACTCTCATTCAACTTAGCTTCCAAATTTAACATGTTGAAGTTAAAACTTTCGAACTTGTTGTCCTCCTGAAAAGCAAAATTATCCCTGGGTCTCACTTCAGCGGAACCCTTTGAGAGATCTAAGTTGATTCTTCGCTCAGGCTTTAACCTAGTCTGCTCGGCCAATTTTGAAGCCGCCACCAGCCACTTGTGATCCTCTGACACTCTCGACTGTCCTCGGAGCTCGTCACCCAATTGCCAAAAGCTGTGAATACTCTCCATGCTGGAAACCTAGAAATTAATAAATATACAAAATTGTCAGATATCTGAAAAAAGGAAAATTCAGTCAATCACCTATTTGTCCCAAATGAAGCTTTAAAGAAATGCACAAGAGAACTATAGTGAACTAAATAAATTATTGGTTCACTTGCTGCTCAACAGGTAAAAGTAGTTAACAGGAGTTTCCACAGAATGCAGAAAGAACTTAAACTACAAACTCAGTTATCAGTCTGAAATTTAAAAAATGAAATAGCAAATATGTTTAAACTGTTAGTCAACCCACAACATCAACTAGAAAATGCAATTCCAGAAGGGAGAGAGATTCCTGAAATAGGCTTTTATAGTTTCACCACCCAATTTCCAAGTCCGGAAATACTTTCCCTTTACAAAAGTATGACAAGTAATTAAATCCCGGTTAGAGGATACTCCAGGCCTTATCTGAAATTCAAATATGACGATTCAGTAAATATAACAGTAAAATAACATGTCTCCACTTGTTTGACCTCAATAAAAGCAAGAAGAGAATCCTGAAAGTGGATAAGTTTAGCACTTCGCATAGAGTATCAAGAAGGCAAATAACTACTCATTAATATATCGCATTTTCTATAAAATAGCACAAACCCATCGGACAAGCTTCAACAACTCTCATCACGTCTTGTAACCTCCGAAAAACACCAAACATCAAAGAATTTACTTTAAATCACTATCTTACCCTTAAATATCAATCCCATGGCGGAAATTCTACATATATAGTAAAAAAGGAAAAGAAAGAAGGGGGAAAAATAAAAACAGAAAACAGAAATTAAGATCAAGTATCGCCGAAGAAGGTTTCAAAGTTCTTTTGAAATTTCCAGACTCTAAAAGTAGCTTCTTCAGAGTTGACCAACATTGAAGCAACACAAGCTCTACTTCAACAGAAATACATCCAAATCCATGCAATGCTGATGCAAATAATACCAGATTGAGCCGCAAAACAGTAAAATGCATGAACAAAAATGCAAGGATTCAGCATTTTAACCCACCAATTATGCATAAAACGAGTTTTCAGTAAATAAAATAATATTCAAGGACGTTTAACTTAATTTTGACTGGATAAAATTAATGGATTAAATTCAACAGATCAGCAAAAATCATGCGTTAAACAGTTAAACACAAGCCCTAGATTTAGGGATCCAAAGCTCAAAGCTAAAGCCAGAGAGAGAAAGTACCCACCTTTATCCCTCGGCTATGAATTACCGGAAGATGCGACAGAGGAGGAACAAAGTAGATTTTCCGCTTTATATATAAACAAATTCAGCGGAAATGCCCTTGACCTTTCGCTTTATTTTCATCATTGTCACTGAGTTTTCGAAATATTTTGGGGAAAGCGACAAAGTTTCATGAGCTACCTATAAATGCGATCTCACACGCGCTTCCCACTCTCGTGCTTTGTAATAAATTTCAAGCTTCAAACTTATGAATTTTTTCCCCTAAAGAAAATGAATTGTTTTTATTCGTGACTAATATTCAATATTCTTTTTTATATATACCATATGAATTTTTAAGCTATGTAACCTATTTTTAATTTATTACTATATTAATTAATTAATTAATTAATTAATTAATTACTATATTCATAATTGTTAATATTTTCATAATTATTTAAATTATTCGTTTGTTTGTGTGAAATTTGATATAAATTGTGTTTTTTTTTTTATAAAAGAACGATGAATTTACCATTACTAAAGAAACCATCCAACTTTACAAAGTCTGGGCAAAAACCAACTCTAACGCACAATCCCCAAACGACATAAAACGGAACTGGACATAGATCAATCAGAAACAGACGACCTAACTAGCCACGTCGGGGATAGTTTGCAATTTCCGCTGCACCTATTGATATTAGAACAAGAACAATGCAGCCTCCTTCACTACGAACCTCGGCTCCTGCACTCGCCCCTCCATGAGTCTCTTATTCCTATGCATCCAAAGTGCTTAGCACATGGTCACAAACCAGGCCATGTCCTGAATTTTCCCATACTCCATCGCCTGTAAAACCCAACCAGCCACACAGTCCCTCCAACCTGTCACCACTTGCCAAGGGGAATTAGAGTCAGCCCATGCCACACGGGCAAAATGGCATTCCAGCAAGACGTGCCTCACCGACTCAATCTCAGCACCACAAACAACACAACAAGTGTTCACATCTCGATTTCGACGAGCCAACTGGTCCAGCGAGGGCACGACCCCAAAGCAAAGTTCCCAAACCATCACCTTTAACACGTGAGGGGACTCGAAAGGACCATAAACAACGTCACAATCTCGTTGGCTCCTCGACACTATAAGGGAAAGGTCGTGAAGAAGATGCCATGCTGCGAGCCTCGATTTCCAATAGCAACAAATAGGCACTTTTTATCGAGAACCTGCCGTCCTTACTCTTCCGCCATATTACTCTCGCCTTCGGCACCCCTCTCTCCCCCTCCCCCCCCCACCACCCTTCTCTCAACATGTCCCTCTTAATATTTTTATTCGACATTATTTCATATTGTAAATGAGAATAGCCTGGTGCAAGTGGCAAGCGTGGAATGAAATTATGTTAGACAATTTTTTCAAGTTATAATTATAAGTAAATAAAAATTAAATTTAATCCTATCATGTGTAAATGGAAGTGAACGAAATATTCGATGGAATAATCTTATATCATCTCCCTTTTCCATCTCTCATTAATTTATCCAATCATAATTTTATTCCTTCAAGTAGACCTATAGATTAAATATAAAAATCATGTGTACTTTAAGAGTGTTTATGTCGAACACGCAAAGTAACTGCGAGTACGCTAGTATCTGAGAATGTAAAAGGAGTCGCAAAGCTATTAATAAAACAAATTAATAGGATGTTCGCAAGCCGTCCGACCAGCATTTCGAAATTAAATCCATAGTAAATGAGTTTAGGTGGAAGACAACCAGACAAAGGAATTGTAGATGACCTTGGTTCCCAAGATAGTCCCAATTCAATGAGCAGGAAACCCGTGCTGTTATGTATTTTGACCAACTAATGTCAAACGATTGAAATTCTATACATCCATCACATACGTAAACGATGCAGTCCATTCTCTTCGAATTTAAATTGTAAATAAATATTAACCGTCATGATACATTGTTACCATAAATATATAATACTTTTTGTATATAGTATAAAAATATTATAAATAAATATAAAATATTTAAATAAACACATCAGTTTTTAAAAAAACAAACAAGAAGAATTAGTATAATTATATCGCAAATCGTCATTTACAAATAAAAAAGTTTTTTTTAATTTTTATTAGTATAGATATATGTAATACTGTTTTAATAGAATCCAATTTATCATTTATGTAGTCATTATAACTAAGTGTTGCTTACAATAATTGGTAGATATATACATTTACATACACAGTTAGGTTCCCTGCTTTTTTTAAGTCTCCATCCGTTGTTGTTTACTTGGTGGCACTGGCAACAGAATATTTCAAATTCTATTCTCACAAATTGTTTATTCCAAATGTTTGGGTATGTGGAGCGGTGCCTCCTTGATTGGTTTTGCCATTTAGGATAACATATGACGTGACACAAAACAGCCTAAGCAATTTTGTAAGTACAACCAGTCGTTGCATGTTATTATTATGTGTATATAATAAATAATTAAATAAAATATATTGATATCTTTTGAAATTAAATTGAAATACATAAATAAATTATATTTTTTTTTATAAAATTACAGTTATGCGCCATAAAGTTATAGTTGCAATTACAACTACATTTCCTATTCAAAACAAAGTTTACATTAATACACCCCATGAAAAACATTACACTAGCACCTCTCAGGAGGTGTTACTATAATTAGGCAAAATACAGAGAGTGCTTGTGTAATTTAGTCTAACTTCAAGAGGTATTAATGTAATTTATTATAAATAATTTTTAATATTTTAAAATATAATATAAATAAAAAATAAATATATAAATCAACAAAAACATTTCAAAAAAAAAAAGAAAAAAAGAGAAGAAAAAAATTATTTAAAAGTATTATTATTGTGATAAAAATTAGTACAACACTGTCATAAATTACCTATTGTTAGTGTGGAAAGTACATTTTCTTGATAATGACATGGTTATTGCAATTTGATTGGGTCAGTTGAAATAAAACTGAGCCCACATTCATTTGAGCAGTCAATGGAATTATTGAAAAGCCCGTAGGTATAATTTTACAGTATGCCCAATTTGTAAAACTGTGTCTTTGACTGTTTCAAAGCCCAAAGGGGCTCTCCAACTCGTTATAAAATCAGAAAAAAGCCCTAAGCAAGAGGATTCCTTTTCTTCTGGAGAAATAAAAATCCCGAGAAAAAGGAAAAAGATTTATCAGTCGACGGAAACATGGAGATGTCGAACGATTTCGATCGCCTCCTTTTCTTCGAGCACGCTCGCAGAACCGCGGAAGCTACCTATGCTAAAGACCCTCTGGATGCTGATGTCTGTTACGCTTTTAGGAGCACTCTCATTGTGTAGTTTTTTCCGTGCTATTTTCTTTTGGAAAGTACTAATCGTTGTCTAACTGGTTGTTGCAGAATCTGACTAGATGGGGAGGAGTGTTGCTGGAGTTATCGCAGTTTCAGAACGGTGACGAGTCGAAGAAGATGATTCAAGGTTCAATTCCTACTTTGTAATACCTTGTACTTTCTATACTACTTTTTGAATTTTTTGGCTTGCGATGTGTTGGTTTTCAGCTGAAATGCAGTAGAACTGTTTCTGCTTATGAAACTAATTGATGGAAGGGATGCTATGCTAGTGGAGTCGAGAGTATGGGCTTGAGTTTAGAATAGTGATGGAAACTGCACAGCTACTTTGCTACCTTCTACTCTGCTGTGTTTGTCCATGCTATTTGTATTAAGTTCGTCCAGAAATCTGTCGGAATTCTTTTATATTAGTTAAACTGGATTAGAAATACTATATTAATCCAGGCGCTCATTTTTTGGAAATAATCTAGACAATCATCTATCTAGATTATAGAATAGTGATATACTGTTCTACATTCATTTTGTGTCGAATGTTATATCGCATGGATGTGCGTTTTTGGCTTGTTTTTTAGGGTAATAGAGAGGTTGGAGCCTAGGTGTTCATTGCAAAGCTTGAGCTACTTGAATATTTTGCAGATGCTATAGACAAGCTAGAGGAGGCACTGGTTGTTAACCCCAGAAAGCATGATGCACTCTGGTGCCTCGGGAATGCATATACATCTAATGCTTTTCTGGTTCCTGATCTTGATGAGGCTAGGGTTGACTTCCATAAAGCAACACAGTACTTTGAGCAAGCATATGAACTGGTACATTTAGTTAAGGACTTCTCGTTTATACATTCAAATTCCTTTGCTAAATTGTTCCATTCTTGTTCATTTGGTGCAGGAGCCACAAAATGAACTTTACAAGAAATCTTTAGAAGTGGCTGCAAAGGTACATTTACTGTTCCACCCCCGATATTTGTTGAAAGTGAAGAATCATATGAATTTAATTTTTATTTTCTTTGAAATTTGAAGCTCATGTTACATTGCTTATAAGTTATGCATGCTAAGATCTGAGGAAATAATATGATAAAATGAAGTTGCAGAGTTTTCATCTTAGATTCTAGTACTATTTTCTGTTTATAGGTAGAATTGATGAGAGTTTTACCAAAAATGTCCTCTAGTAGGATGAGAAATGTTTTGCATGAATTTTGCTCTCCAGCTCATAGTTCTGCAATCAGCTTTAGTGGACTGGGCCCTTAGCGTCTCTATTTGGGGTTGTCTGACATTTGTTGCTTCTGATCCTAGCCTTGTACCCATCAGCATCTTGTGTGGATGGATTCACAAATGAATTGCTTTCTCTTTCATTTGTTTGCCAGTATAATTTTATGACTCGTTGAGGTCGTGACTATCATCATGATCCTTTACTTTGTTAAATACCTGCTATAACCTGTTATATTTGGTGTTGTTTGTTTGTTGTCGTGATATGATTTGTAATATCATAACCCTTTCTACACATTATCTGAGCGCCAGTAAGAACAAGATTTTGGACTTCAAATGTGGTTATAACAATACATATCTTGGTTTCCTCAGACATAAGCATATTCTGCCCACTTATGTATCTATTTTTATTAAGGCTCCTGAATTACATGTGGAGATCCACAAGCATGGTTTGGGTCAGCAGGCTATGGCACCAGGCCCTCCAGCATCTTCTAGCACAAAGGTGAAGCGTCTATCTCTGGAAGTTTGAATGCAGAAATATGCTATTTTGACTATCTTCGATTATATTTGGGGCTGCATTTAATTTGTGGAATCACTGGGGATTTCATGGTCAGCTTAGGTTAAGGTATTCTATTTTCCTTTTTTTTTCTTTGGTAATCTAGCAGAGATTGAAAATACTTAATTACGAATGAACACTTCCCAAGTTTGAACAAATTCCAAGAATCTCCTTACTTCCTCAATTAAGGTTTTTGCGGGGACAAAGCTGATGAACAGTTACTCCTCCCTCATTTTTCGCCTTTTGTCCATTCCACATCCATAGAGCTACACCTAAATTTGCTGCCACCCATGCCTGCCTCACCTATGTTTGCACAGATAAGCCCTTTGCCAATAGTCCTCATTGTTCAGGCATTACTCTAACGTCTGCCACCTGCCCATCCTCCAGGTTTGCACTATTTAACCCATTTTATCTGGTCCCCATCACCACCATCGTTGCTAACTCAGAAAGGCTGCTCCACCTTCATTGTTTGACTTTAAGTTTTAATTATATGTGGTGATATTTGTGATTCTATACTGACAGAAAATTTGATAATATACCAAAATGCAAAAATGATTTCTTGAAATGAGGCATTTGGTGTCCTGTTTTGAAAACATTCTGATAGCTAATATTGTCTTATTTTCACCTTTATCCCCACTTTTCTTGGGGCCAAAAGGAGGACTTGTAGAGTGTAGACAACTGAGCAAATCTCATTGTGAATTTTCATGTTGATTAAAGTTTTTTGTTAGTTTATTGCTGGTTTCATGGTAGCAGTTGTCCCTTGAACCGCCTTGTTCTTGGTAGCATGGTGACTGTTTTAATTATTGTATGCTACATTTTGTACAGCAGCAGCAGAGCACAAAGAAGAGCAAAGGTAGTGATCTCAAATATGACATTTTTGGATGGATAATTCTTGCGGTTGGCATTGTGACGTGGTTGGGATTTGCAAAATCTAATGTGCCTCCACCTCCTCCAAGATAAATTGGGGCATTTGCTTTCTATGATTTGGCTGGTGTCCTGCAGCTCCTGCCAAAAGGAACTCTTTGGGTGGATGGGATGGTCTAGGGAGTACCAGTTTTTCCCTTTTAGTTAAATTTTTTAACATAGGCAATCGGCTAGTGAGTCTTTCTATTGTTTTATTTTTGTCTTTCCTTTTTATGTTTACACTTTAAGTCTTGAAGCTAATATTGATATTTGCAATTCTTACTTTTATCGAAATGCCCTACCCTACATTGCATGTCGTTTTGTGCTAATAGTTATGATAGCCCCTTTTCTTTTTTATTATTCATTTATCATTTCTGGTAGGTTCATATTAAATATTTATATAGTAAAGGGTGCTGTTTTTAAGAATTTTGTGCCTTGGGATTCTTCTCAATATCCCCTGCTTGTCAATATTCTTTCATGTTTTTTATCTGTCTACTTAACTTAGTTGATCGGTTCTCAGAATTTCGGCATGCCAACTACTTTTTGCTATTAGTTTGTGTTCCATGATCAATAAGGAAGATGAATGCTCTCAACATGTTCCATCTGCTGCCGATTGAATATAGTTGAGGCAATGGGACTCACATTTTCCATTATTACTCTTTGACATGGAGGTGTAAGAACCATTTGTGAATGCCTAGCAGTTAGCTCTGAGGGTTTAAGTTTCTGTTTCACTGATGCGAGAAACCAGGTATCTATTGTTCGTCTTGCATTTTCTGGAGTCATAAATTCAAGGGAACCCAAGGATCAATTATTTGCTGTAGAAATTGATTGTGGACTTAAAATTGAGATATCTTGTGTTATTTCTCTTTCTTTTCCACTGTCTAGTTTCCGCTGAGTATCTCAGCGTAACTAACCCATACCAAGTCTTTCGCTCCACCTCTGAAATTTTGAATGCACATCAATGAGTTACAATGTTGTGAATTCTACTGATAAACCCACCATAACCCCACACCAAAAAGAGGCAAAAAATCCACCATAACCACACCGAAGAGGGGCAAAAGTTATGAACACGATTCCTCCAATCATCCCCAACAAATAATGAGCTTATCACTCTGATTTTGGACATCAATACAACAATTGAAAGAGATCCGACCAAACGACATTGCCTCCATCATCGTATTTATAAATACACAAGAAAACAAGTTCGTATTATAACATTCTCCTACTTTTAAATTTCGTCAACAAAGATTTAAAATACAAACAGTAACAAGTTTTGAAATATAAACTCCTACATCACACACTGAACATACCTAAAATCTAGTGTGAAAAAAACTATAATTCAACTAGTCTGAAATCAGAAATCCTCGTCCAATTTAAATACATGAGTTGCTCCATTCCCATTCAAACTGGACATAACAGACGCCTTCTGATACTCCCCAACTCTTTTCTCAAAGAAATTAGTCTTCCCCTGCAAACTTATCAACTCCATCCAATCAAATGGGTTTTGCACATGGTACAATTTCCCATAGCCCAATGCATTCAGCAATCTATCTGCCACAAACTCAATGTACTGGCTCATCAATTCTCCGTTCATTCCCACCAACGCGCAAGGCAACGCATCGCACACAAACTCCCGTTCAATTTCCACTGCGTCCGCCACTATCGCCTTCACTTTCTCCTCGCTAAGCTTCATTTTCAACAGACTGTAAAGCAAGCACGCAAAATCGCAGTGCAAACCCTCGTCCCGCGAGATTAATTCGTTCGAGAAAGTCAGACCCGGCATCAGACCACGCTTCTTCAGCCAAAATATAGCGCAGAAGCTTCCCGAGAAGAATATGCCTTCCACGCAAGCGAATCCGATTAATCGTTCGGCGAAAGATTCCGAGCCGTCGATCCAGCGTAGAGCCCAGTTGGCCTTCTTCTCCACGCAGGGGACTGTCTCGATTGCGCGGAAAAGCATGTTCTTCTCGGCGGAATCCTTTATATAAGATTCAAGCAAAAGGCTGTACATCTCCGAGTGGATGTTCTCAATGGCGATCTGAAAACCATAGAAGGCACGGGCCTCGGAGACCTGGACTTCCTTCATGAAGCGTCCAGCAAGGTTCTCCAAAACGATACCGTCAGAGGCGGCGAAGAAGGCGAGAACGTGTTTGATGAAATGCTTCTCGTCAGAAGTAAGGTTTTCCCAGTGGCGAAGGTCCTGGGATAAATCCACTTCCTCCGCGGTCCAGAAGGACGCTTCGGCTTTCTTGTACATCTCCCAGATTTGTGGGTACTGAATGGGGAACATGCAGAAGCGGTCGGGGTTGGCGGCGAGGAGGGGTTCTTCTGGGATGGACGGCATCTTTACCAGGATGAGAGGAGAAGAATTCTGGGTATGAATTTGAGGCGTTGGGATGAGATGAAAGAGAAGATTGATTGATTGGATATGTGATTTCTGAAATGGGAGGGTATCTTGTGTTGATCTTAAATAAGATTTGTGAGCGCGGGATTTTGAAAATTTTGGGGGCGGAAGCTTGCGGGGGACCGAATTCAGAATTTGAGGGTTTTGCTGATTTCAAAGGGAGTAATTAATGTATAACAAACTTTGTGCCGCCAATGCTTTGAATTATTATGTGTAATGATAATAACAACCACCTAAAATTGGTGAATTCTTTTTTAAACGGAGACGATGAATTTTATTAATCGAAAATAAAATGATTACGTTTAGTCCTGTCGGCTATTAATATCAAACGGAGAGAACAATTATAAATAATCAAATTAATAATATCTCATAAACTAACACTTAGCTATTACAACAGCAAATCATATATACCATACAGTAAAAATAATGTCAACCCACGTAGGTGTTCGAACCCATGACCTTTAGGATTATAGGGCCTCAGCTTCGTCAACTAAACTAGCCCTCCTCGACAAAATTGGTGAATTCTTAGTCGGCGTGAAAAGTTTTAATCCTATAAAATTTAATTTACTCAATCGATTAATTTAAAAATATAAATTACTTATATTTATTTATTTTTTTATTAATTTGTTGGCATCAATATATGAAGTGGATTCGTACAATATGTTGATTTCAAAAATAAATTAATGTATAAAAATGGACACGTTGATTCCAATACCTACTGTAATAATTATGATGCTATTATTATACCTTATTAAGATGTGAATTTAAAAGAAAATTAATTGATATCCAAGTTTCTGGAGCGTGCAGCGGAAGAATGAGGATAGGGTAGAGATGGATTTGAAATTTCAAATCCAACGGCAAAAACAAGTGAGCCAGAAAACTTGCGAGGGAAGCTCCCGCTGCTTCATTTGGCGCCACTCATTTCCTTTGAATTCAAACAGTACGTGACATTAAATTTACTTTGTATTTTATTGCAATTTACAAGTTAAATGAAATGGGGAAGTCTAATTTCTGCAGGTACCAACTGAAAGAGCCACTCACATATACATTTCACCATACATCAACTATAATAATTCTTTCCTCCCTCCCTAAGATTCAATCAGAGTAAAAGTTATTATTTAATTCTTTAGCACGTTATATTGTTCTCTGGAGGACAACCCAATAATTCGGACACAAAATTTTTCTACGGCAAATATCGCGTTTGAACCTTAAGTGTGTGCGTGAGGAAAAAAAAAAAATTATTTAACACGTTATATGAAAAAGAGCACTGCTCTACATAACCAATCAAAAGCGTTAGGCCTTAATGGAAACATATGTATGAATTATCGATGTGCCTTAAATGAGATGTATGGGCTTATGGGTTTCCTCTCATACCGAATATCAAATAGCAGTTGAGCATCAAATCCTATAACAAAGAATTATGGATTTTGTAAATTACAGTTGACATTAGGTTAAATTACACAAATATCATTTGTTTTTTTGCAAAATTATAATTACTCCCCTGAGTGGTGTTAGTGTAGCGTTTTTAGGAGGTGTTTGTTTATAAGCTTTGTCTTTGAAAATTGTGTGTAGTTGTAATTATAATTATAACCTAATGAGGTGTATCTATACTTTACAAAATATAGGGGGGCTTTCGTGTATTTTGACCTAATCTTAGGGGTGTCAATGTAGTTTACCCTCAATTATATATATATATATATATATATATATATTTGTAATGAACTTTAAATTAGTACAATAATCATTGCAAAATACAACCAGTTCCTACGACTATTACTGCAACAATGAGGAGCGAGTGAACTCTGTAATCTGCATTAAAACATGCACTTATACAATCATAAATTTCATAATTCATTTTTATACTTCTAAACTGTATCTAAATTTGTCTATTTATCTTAAAACTTGAATTAAAACTTACTAAACAAAATAATGAACAATTAACTTAAAGATTCAAATAATGAACAACTATGTTCAAAAGTTCCAATAATTTATATCATAAACATACGACACAAAAAAATGAAGTAAGAAACATACAGATATCTAGCGAAAAAGAAACAATGGCTAATGAGATAAGAGTGCCTCAACAGCTTTTCATTTGCGTTGAACTATTAACAATAAAATTATAAAATGAAATGAGAGTTTTGGGGTTTTTTTATTCATTTTCGTTCGTAAAAATGTATAAAAAGTGGATTTTTTTTTTTTTTTTTGCATCAAACGGAATATATTTTTCCCTTCCAAGAGTTGTGCATCAATATCCATATTAAAATTTATGTGTCGTTCATACTTCCACATGTATATATGAGAGGTGTGGTCGATCTCAAGCAATATTTGTACGATGCCCTTGTCATAATAAACACTATATAAAATTAATTAAGCAATTTGAATTTTCTTTTTTTATAGATTGACATCATATCTTATATAACAATTTAATAGATATGTATTAATTATGCACATAAAATTCACATTGTTTACATATTAAAAAAAATATTACATATATGTGGTATGCGCTTGTACTTTACTATGATATATGTATTTATTTTTATTCTTGGAGATGTTGTCACACTATTCATGAAACCCCTTCATACATGATACATGATATACCAAATATAACCATTTTCTAACCTCCACAAAAATATTGCGAATATCCGGCAGGTTCCAACTCTGCACGCCTGTCACGCCAGACTCAAGTCTTCAAGGGTGTATCTGGATTGATGAATTTGAATTTGAAAGAAGATTTGGAGAAATAATTTCAAATGACTCAATTTGAAAAAAATTTGAAATCCATCCATATTCATCAAAACATAGTTCAAAATTAGAATGAAAGGATTTGAAATCCTAATATGTGAAATTATCCACACGAATTTAAAGAGGTGATAGCTTTTTGATCCATTCAATCCAAATGCAACCCAAAAGAAAAGAGTTGATAACTTACAACCACCTTTTTATCCATTCAACAATAATATTATACCAGTACATGCGGCGCTTCATATTTGCGTGCACAATTAATTTATAATTTTAAAATTTTAAAAAATAATTGTTTTTTTAAAAATACATTACATAAATAAAAAATAAATATATGTATATAAATTATGAGACAATATCGAAGCGGGCTTCCATATAAACTTATTTTCTGATGTTCCGTTACAATTCTCTCCTCTGAAATACTCCTTTGCCTGCTCAGACGACTAAATCACAAAACAACTAACAAAAATGGCAGACAGCTCGATGGTTGCTGACTTTTTCGCTGCTGCGTTCTCCTATGCTGTTTGTCTATTAGTAATCACATTCTTCAAGTTAACATATGATTTGGCTCTCATTCACGTGGTACTACTTTTCTATATATTAGCAATTTTAATACATTTTTGTTTCATCAAATTAGTAATTAGTAGAATATGTGTTGTTATTTCATTCTAGTTAATTATTTTTTTTCTGTTTGTGTGAATTAAATAACTGGAATTAAATTAGCATCTACTTAGGAAGCTTTCCCATATTAGCGTGGGATTGATTGTGATGCTTTGCTGGCCAATGTTCAGGTAATTAACTAACTCATCTCACTACTCATTAATTTTGCTTGCATTCTTATAATTGTGTATTATTATAAGGTTGATGAATGAAGTTATAATATATAATGGGTCAGTCCTCATCTGGCGGGAAGAGTTTTGGCAGCACTTATTCCAGGCTTATGCATGCTCACACCTCTCGTTGTCGCATCTACTACTCAAAACGATCGCAAACTTGTCAAGTTTCTACAAAAATACCGAGATTTCAGGTTTAATCCGTCTACTTGATGTCTCAAAATAATTGTCATTTATCATGCGATTCATCATTGTATTAGACTTTACACCAATCATATGGCAAAAATTCGATTTAGACTAAAAATTGTTGCTACAAGGCTTCTGAGGATACTTAAAATTCAGGGATTTGGTCGGGGCAGCACTGGGCTATGTTTTGGCAATCAATTTCATAACTGTTTTCTATTGGAGAACTCCTTTGGCCATTGCTGCAATCTGCAATCTCTGCGCTGGTGATGGTATTATTATTATTATTGTTTGTTTTTAATAGTTCATTTAAAGGCAATAATGGTTTAAACATTTTACACTATGTTTGGTTTCATTTTCAGCCCATAAAACATAAGTGTTTTGGGATGTTTTGGTTCAATCCCCGTACAATAATATATTATATAATTTAATCATTTAAAAACAAACAAATATTACTACATACATATATATATATATTTATAAAAATATATAAAAAAGACATGATTTGACAAATTTCAGTATTTTTTATTTATACAAGACAATACATACAATATATTTATTATACTATTTAAACTTAACAACAAAAATAAATCTACACATATATTATTAATAACACACTTATTTATCTTTATTTTTTTCGTTCTATCTCCACAAAATACTTCAAAAACAAAACCAAGCATAACGTTAGTGTTAAGGTGTAGCAGATGTTGCAGGGAGACGGTTTGGTGGGTCGAAACTTCCATACAATAAAAGCAAAACATTTGCGGGTAGCTTTGGCATGGCACTGGCTGGCTTCTTTGCTTCCCTATTGTAAAATAATTGATTTTGCCATACACATTCATTCAAAAATATTAACATTAATATTAATATTAATATATGCTGAGAAATTAGCATTTTTTTTTGCAACAGATATATGTTCTACTTCTGGTGGTTGGAGTACATTGAAGCAAGTCCAAACATGGTCTTGGGATTCTTCCTAGTGTCTGTGGCTTCTGCACTGGTTGAATCCCTTCCCTTGACTGCTAAACTTGATGACAATCTGACGGTGCCCATTGCCACCATGTTTGTGGCGACTTTTGTTCTTTGACTTCAGAAATTTGTGGATATGCGCAATTGTGTCGGTGTGTGTAGCATACATAAATAAAAATTTAAGGTAAATGACTTTTATATTTACTAGCTTAAATCAAAACATTTATTGGGAGCCGTTGTTGCTTTGATGATTTAGACCCCTACGATACATGGTCACCGACATAGTCATAGATACAATGATACGAAAAATTTTAAAAAAATTAGGATATGATATAATATGATACGATACTGACATGATTATATATAATATATATTTTTTATGTATTCTAAATTTATTTTAAGAGTTCGCAATGAATTTTTTTTTAATAATCTGAGTTAGTTAATTATTATGATAATCCCTTGATTTGTTTATTAATTTCATCTCAAAATTTTTAGTTTGAAAGAGTTGAATTAATTTTTTTTTTCGTTTTTATTTAGCCAATTTTTTTAAAAAATTATATTAAAAAAATATCCTAAATGTGTTCGACACTCCTCAAATACGTGTCGGACATGCCAACATGTGTGTTTGACACTGTGTCATTTTTTTCTTTCTATTTTATATTTTCGAGACGCATATACTGTGTCCGACACGTATCCGAGTCGTGCACAAGTCGTGCCCGATACTACATCAGATAATTTTTTGAAATGTCCGTGCATTATAAATTTAGATTAAAGATATTTGTGGCAATTTTTCATGAGAATAAGCTATAAATAAAATTAAAAGTTAAATTATAACAATAATAATAATAAATGAGAGTGTTAAAAAAAGAAAAAAAAAAAAACCCAAACAACATGTGTGGTGTGAAGGAGGGGGATAATGTGAAAAATTATAATACAATAAGAGAAAAAGGACATGATATTTTCTATAGTACAAAAGCTCACGACTACTTTCCATAATACATAAAAGGAGAAAATTATAATTTTAGTCCAACAATATAGGGTCGTTTGCAATATAAGTCTCATACTTTTTGAAAAAGTCAATATTAGTCCCATACTTTAGAAAACGTTGCAAAGTTAGTTCCACTATAGCAATATTTGTCTCACACTTTAGAAAAATATTGCAAAATTATTTCCATATTTTAGCAAAATGTTGCAAAATTAGTCTCGAAGTTTATCCTAAATGTTGCAAAGTTAGTCCCAAAAGTTATAGTTTTTTCACGGTGGAACTAACTTCGCAATATTGTCCTAAAATTTGAAATTAATATTAGCTATTTCAGAAAGTATGAGACTAATATTACATACCATCGCATACTTTGAGACTAAAATTATAATTTTCTCACATAAAGGCGAACCAACACTACTCTCGTACTCGTAAGTTGTGTCAAATGCATTCAAAATTTATCGTCACGAAATCCCAAATTGAGTTTGATTGTCATTTAGAGTGATATCAATTACTATACTTGAAAAATATATATTTTTAAAAAATGTATAGAAATGGTTTCCGGGAAAAAGGTGTTTAGATGAGTGAATGATCAATAGATCTAATACTTCATTTGAGAAAACATATTTTTCGTGCATTTATTTAAAAAATAATTTAAAGACGTCAAAGACTGTTTTCTAGAATTAGGCTGTTCACATTGAAAAGTAGAATTAAATTTATGAAGTGGGAGTTAGAAATAAAGGTTATTTTCAATAAATATTATCAAAACTAGTTAGTACCCCGTGCCAAGGCACGGGAGAATTGTATTTTCAATAAATAAAGAAATAAGTTTATAAATAATTTAAATTTAAAATATAAAAATAAATAAACAATAAAGAATTTAAAATTTAAAGTTAAAATAATTAATAAGTAGAAAACACACAAAAGTGTATTGAATATAAAAATGAAGTTAAACTTTTTACTAATTAATTATCTTAAATGATAAGTGATTTTTTTTTTAATAAAGGTAAACAATGAATATGTGCTTTAAAATGAATAATGAATATGTGCTTCAAAATAAAAATAAATGAGGTAAATAAGTATCTCAATAAAAATACGTTATTTCATTAAGTGGTAAAAAAAATCAAAAAAGGCTATCATAGAGCAGACATGTGCTTTAATAATAATAAATAAATAGTACAAATAATTTTAATTTTAAAAAAATTAATATTTAATAAATAATTCAAAATTAAAATGATTAATAGAAGAGGACAAATAGGAGGAATTCATGATTTTTGAAATGTCATAACAAATCTTTGATTAACAATTTTTTAATTAATGCATTTCACGGTGCAATAACTAACAAAACAAATTAATAATGTTTGATATTCAGGAAAAAATAATTAAAATTAGAGAAATTGTGTCTTATTGAAACATAAAAATGCAGAATAAATACCGAACTTGTCAATGATTGAATTATAAATCATTGGTATTACCGACGATCCCTTGCCCGAGTGGTGATGTTGGGGTCCCACAACCAAGAGGTTGTGCGTTCGAGTATTACGAATGTATGGAGTTGTTAATTTGTAGGATTTTGTATTATTCCTTTGATTAGTGTTGGTAGATGTGGATTTGTTATTATACCGTGGACTGAATAGATGTTGTTATACTGTGCACTGAATATTGTAATAGCAATTGGTCGCTTTAGAAATATTTTTGTACTTTCAAATTAATAGTTCATCGCTCATTATTGAAAAAAAACTAAAAATCATTGGCATTACCATTGATATGAATATGTACATACTTGTTTCATCGACGATTGCAAAAAATAACTTTGTCAAATTTTGAAATTCTCACTAAAAATATAAGTAAAGGAAAAATTATGAAGGTGGAAAGAGAAATTTAAATGCTATTGTAGCGTAAGATTTCACAGCCTTGCGATTTACTTTTGTGCTGCTTCTGCAGACCGGTTATTTATAACATTACAAACTTTTTATCTTGAGTAATTTTGAATTTCAAAAGACAATAGTAGATAAGTTTTATTTAATTAACTTATCTTATCATTAATGAGAATTTTAAAAATATTTAAATTTTCTAATTGATAATCATGAAGTGATTCTCCTATGATGATTAGAAATTATTGGATAAACACGAATAATTATAAAAGAAGAAATTATAATATTATCAATAAATGTAGTATTTTTTTTATATATACTAATCTATAGTTATACACATAATATTTAGATATTGTAGTTTATTATGTATCAAATATTCAGTAGTCATATCACCTATAGGATCTTATACAAAATATCATAACATCAAATATTATGGCTATATTATAAGAAACTATAATTATATAACGAATAATCAATTCAGACAATATTTCATATTTTTTGGATATAATGAACAATAATTGATATTTATATTAATGATATTTTGAATCAAATGAACTTTTATTTGTTGGATAAATATATATATATATATATATTTGAATAAACACATTTTTATATACTTTACAAAAAAGATAAACAAATAATGTTGATTAGATTCTTTTGGATAAGTATAAATATATATTTTTTTTCTTTTTATCTAAAAATTTGTAAATTTTCATTTGGCAGAATGGAGCTCATTGAGGTTGTCCACATCTCCGTATACATGGCGCTTAGGTGGATAGTTTCAATGATTCTGTTTTATTATATACAGATATAGATAAAATATAACTAATAAACAATTCCTGTAAGTGTATAATAATTTGTCTTTATCCAAAAGATTTATAATCTTTTTAAATAAATGAATAAGTAACATCCTTCAAATTTATTTTTATATCTATTAGTTTTTTTTTTGTTTTTTATTATTATCATATTACATTTTAATTTTTATATCATTAGTCATTGTTACATTATAAAATTAAATTTATTTATATTTTTTATTTTATTAACTTTTTAAAGCAGTTTTGTGTCTCTTCGAATTTTAGTTACCTTGTTAGTAAATATATTTTATTTTTATTAAAATTAGAAAATATTAGATTATTTGATTTTATAAAGATTTAGAAATTTATTCAGGTAAATTGGTTAGGGATACAATCTAAAATTCAAATTTACTTTTACATCTTTCAATATTTTTTTTATTTGTGATTATTATCATATTGAATTTTAATTTTTTATATATAAAAATTTACTTTATTTATAATTTTTATTTTATTAGTTTTTATAAATCATAGTTCTTCGGTGTCTCTTTGAATTTTATTTTGTTGTGTTCTTCAAATATTTCATTTTTATTTAATGTTGATAAATGATTTGAATGTATCCAAAAGATAAATTAGTCATGGGTACAATTAATCTAAAATTGATTTTCATATTAAAAAATAGTCTTATATTTTTAAATTTGACTAATTATTTTATTTCTAAATTTTGAATTGTTTGTCAATTACTCATTTTATTTTAAATTTTGAATTATTTGTCATTTTTACTTACTTAGTTATTTTGGAACTTTAAAAATTATAATTTATATTATATTTTAAATTTAGATAAGTGTACCATTATTTGTTTATCCAAAAGACTCACTCATTTTTTTTTAGGTAAATAGTTAGTAAAATAATTCAAATTCATTTTTGTGTTTCAATATACTTTCGTATTTTTATACTTATTAACTTAATTCTTAATATATTAATTATTTACTTATTTTTATATTTAAAAGAATATTATATATAGTTCTATTTAATTAATTTTTAGAAAATGCAATTCTTTTGTGGATAAACTATTGAATGTTATATATAAGATAAATACATATATATTGGATAAACATGTTTTTATTTACTTAAAAATGTTATATAAACATATAATATTGATTAGATTCTTTTGGATAAATACTAATATTTTTTCTCTTTTATCTAAAAAATTATTAAATTCCATTTGGCAGAACAGTGCTCATTAAGACTATCCACATCTGTGCATACGTGGCGCTTAGGTGGATAGTCTCAATAATTCTGTTTTATTATATATAGATTTATTTTATTTATAATTTTTTATTTTATTAGCTTTTATAAACCATAGTTCTCCGGTGTCTCTTTGAATTTTATTTTGCTATGTAAGAAAATACCTCATTTTTATTTAGTATCGATAAATGATTTGAATGTATCCAAAAGATAAATTAGTCAGGGGTACAATTAATCTAAAATTGATTTTCATATTAAAAAAGAGTCTTATATTTTTAAATTTGACTAATTATTTTATTTCTAAATTTTGAATTGTTTGTCAATTACCCATTTTATTTTAAATTTTGAATTATTTGTCATTTTTACTTACTCAGATATTTTGGAACTTAAAAAATTATTATTTATCTTATATTTAAATTTAGATAAGTGTATCATTATTTGTTTATCCAAAAGACTCGCTCATTTTTTTAGGTAAATAGTTAGTAAAATAATCCAAATTCATTTTTGTGTTCAATATACTTTCGTATTTTTATACTTATTAACTTAATTCTTAATATATTAATTATTTACTTATTTTATATTTAAAAGAATATTATATATAGTTCTATTTAATTAATTTTTAGAAAATGTAATTCTTTTGTGGATAAACTATTGAATGTTATCTATAAAATAAATATATATATATTGGATAAACATGTTTTTATTTACTTAAAAAAGTTATATAAACATATAATATTGATTAGATTCTTTTGGATAAATACTAATATTTTTTCTCTTTTATCTAAAAAATTGTTAAATTCCATTTGGCAGAATAGAGCTCATTGAGACTATCCACATCTGCGCATACGTGGCGCTTAGGTGGATAGTCTCAATGATTCTGTTTTATTATATATAGATAAAATTTCTAAAAACCTTCTGAATAAAAACATACTGTTATTTTTTTTTTGGGGGGCGGCGGAATTGTCAATTTTGAATTTGGGAAGAGATTTAAAATTTTCATTAATTCCAGAAATTTTCTGTTTCCGGGAAAAAAAAAAAAAAACTTTTTGCGACTATAAATAAAAGGTCCGACGTACAACATGTACAGCGACGGGACGTAGGCGATCAAACCACGTGATCACTGAACCTTAATGTTGTACGGCGTAGCTGTCAACATCCGCCAAACCTCAACCGGCTATGGCATCGACAATCGCCTACTTCTTCACTCCCCCAAGATCGACTGCTCCTTTAAACACATTTCTTCGGGTTCATTTAGCTGCCTGAAGCGAAGCCAAGGAGGAGGAGCACTCGCCGGGAACTGAAGAGAGCAGCGGCCATGTTTTCGGATAACACGGTGGTTAATGACGTCATCGCCACCGGTTTGTCCGGCGGAATTTCGTTGTCCTTGTTTAAACTTTGGGAACAAACGGCTAAGAGAGGCGTCTTTGACCAGGTTGACTATTCTATCCAATTTCTGGGCTCTTCGATGTTTATGCTAATGAATTGCTTATCGTGTTTTTGTCGCCTAAGACAAGGATTTGGAATTTTGAGAGGTTGCTTGTCTGTATAATGTGTTTATATTTCAAATATTGAACTCAAACTTAATTGCTATCCTAATTTATATATACTTGTAAATCTTTGTTTCTCCCATCGGAGATCGAGAATAGCTCAGTGGTCGTAATTGATATTCTGAAATTCTTTATATTGCTCCTTGCATAAGTTTTATCTGACAAATTCTGCCAGATTTCCATCTTTAGCTGTTGCACATATATAAAAAAATGCTTGTTCATTCCCCTTATCCGGACATTGATTTGCCTCTTTCGCACGTATTTGCTCTTACTTTTCTTTTTCTTCTTGTTTAGAAACTTAATAGGAAGCTTGTGCACGTTACTCTTGGATCAGCGTTCATGCTTTGCTGGCCTATGTTCAGGTAACACACGAGACTAATTTAAAGCTTTTCATTCTAGGTGACATGGTACTATTAGATGAGCTAATGATGATATTTCACAGTTCTGGACGCCAGGGAGCAATTTTAGCAGCCCTTATTCCTGGTATCAATATAATTCGGATGCTTCTTTTGGGTCTTGGAATATGGAAGGATGATGCGGCTGTGAAGTCCATGAGCAGATTTGGAGACTGTAGGTACATGCTAATGCAATAGAAATCATTTCGTTGAGGTTTTATATGAATGATCACTTGTCTCTGTGTGAAAATTCTGAAAACCTATACCATTTCTCTTAGACATCTGGCAGCATGTGGGTTTTAGGAACAAGACAAGCTACACATGTGACTGAAATTTCTAACAAGTTCACTGAATGATGTTCGCAATGGCATAGAGGGCATGAAGTTACACATGGGTTTTCTTAATTGAAGAGGGTACTATTGTTAACTTTTCTGGTGCAGCGTAGTTCATGGTGGGTTGCATTGATAATAACGTGAAGAAGTAGCGTAGTTAACTTTTCTGGTTTCTTGTTACTCAACAGTCGTTGGATTCTCCTATAGTCATGCTATGTCAGTTCAAGACATGTCAGGGAGTTAAGAAAATGTAGCTTGTGACTGCATTCACTTAATATCCTGTGTGCCAAACTAAACTGCAAGTGTTGAGGGATTATGGTACTGAGATCTGACATCAGATTTCCAAGAAACACTAATGCACTTGTTGAGATTGGCTCAAAATGGTAATGCATGCTCATATTGAACTGTCTTTTCTAATTAGTTATACACTTATAATTATCGATAAAGTTGCGATGGTAAGGAAAGTGATATTGTTCCCTGACATAGAATACTGAGCATGAGTGTTGCATTGTGAAAGTCTATAATAAGCTAATAATTTGGCAGGCTCCTTTGAGGGCTACAGGTGGAGTAGAAGCTCACAAGACATGGTCACTGGTTAATTTTCTTTTGCTTCTGTAGAACTGGAAATTCTTATGGTGTCTTTTATTGCGAAATGGTTTCTCTGGTGTTTAGGGAACTACTCAAGGGGCCGTTGTACTATGCTTCCACAATCACTTTGGCCAATGCCATCTACTGGAGAACATCTCCTATAGCAGTTGCAGCAGTTTGTAATCTCTGTGCTGGTGATGGTATTGTTTTTCTAAGGAAACCCACATCTGCAATATTTCTCCATCTTGAATTATAGGATTTGCTAGCATGTTATTTTTCAAGATATATGCAGAACACAGAATACTCATTCTAAGATCTCTCTCAAACTCTAGCATATATGTGTCTTGAATTTCTTCACAAATTTCTTCTGCAGGAATGGCTGATATTGTTGGCAGGCGTTTTGGAAGCCAGAAGCTTCCCTACAATCAAAATAAATCCGTTGTTGGTAGTATTACCATGGCATGTGCTGGTTTCTTGGCTTCCGTTGGGTAATATACTCTGCCTCTTCTATCTGCTTAAAACTTTGTGAATTGTTTCACTGATGGGAAATGCCACAACAGATACATGTTCTATTTCTCCTCATTTGGGTACATTCAAGAAAGCACCAACATGGTCCTGGGGTTTTTAATTGTGTCCATTGCTGCTGCGTTAGTTGAATCCCATCCTTTAAGCACCGAGCTTGATGACAACCTGACGGTTCCCCTTGCTGTCGTGTTGGTTGGCAGTTTAGTTCTGTGAGTCCAGACTCATACCAAGAGAGATTATTTTCTGAATATGAAGACCCTTCCAGTTAAAAATATTATGTTTGATGGGATGGGACTGAACCATAATTTCATATATTATGGTCAGAGTCCTTAGTTGTTGGATACTTGTGGTCCTGTGGACCTCTTGTTGTAAACACATTTAAGACGTCTTTGTTGTAGCACTATGTAAGGGTAGTAGAATTAATGTGATCGATATTGCTAATTTATCAGTTGATTACTAAGTTTTGACTGTTTATGGATCCCACTTTCGTGGGCTAGTTTTGTTGACTTGTGCAAGGTTCCTTCCCCCCCTCCTGTTCAAGTGATGGTATATATCATGAGAGACCGATCTGCCATCTGAGGTATCCATTAAAATGTTGAGCATGTTAATATCATACAAATATAAATAAACTGATATTGATAATTGTTTGCTTTAATTTGCAGCCAAATATGAAGTTAGTAGTAGGAATGTAGTATTTGATGTATCATGGAATCATTGCAATTGTACCCATTACTGATACGTATGGTGTGTGTAATATGTGTTGGAGAACACCAATTTTAAGCCATGTAAATGCCGTTAATCTCATGCACAAAAGAAATGAATAAATGAAGAAAAATATGAAAATGTGTAAGTACGAAAATTTTCACGCATGCGTTAATGTGCTAAGAGAAAGAACTTAGGTTATGTTTGGTTGGGGAAAAAGTGGAAGGAAAGTAAAAGAGGATGTATCAGAAAGAGTTTAGTATTCGATTTTGAGGAAAAGATGGAGCAGAAGTAAAATTGGATGTATATGAAATTCCTTCGGAGTCCAATTTTGTTTCCGTCCGAAATTGGGCGAAAAAGTGGACGTATAAGGCTAAAAAGACAAATAATTATATATTTTATTTTTAATTACTCTATTGCCCATATTTGAGGACGTTGGTAGTAATTTTTATTTTATTTAAATTGAATAGTTTAGAATAAATAAATAATATTCGCTTTGATAAATATTTTTATTAATAAAAAATATTATTATTTTTGTTTGATAAATATTTTTATTAATAAGATTTTTAAATCTTTGTTATATTAAAATTATATTAGTATAATATTAACTTGTTTATATTCTAATACAAAATGAAGAGAAAGAGTTAAACAATAAAATTACAAAAATTATTCTTTTCTTTTCAATCTATTTTTATTGTACCAAATAAGAGAAAATATTTGAGATTTACTTTCCTTCAAATCATACCAAAGAACTTGAAGGAAAATTATTATTCTCCCCCTCCCCCTCCCCCTCCCCCTCCCTCTTTCACTTCTTATTTTCTCTCATTTGAACCAAACGAATCTTTAAGCACTATTTATGTTTTTATGGATTAAGGCCATTTTGGACCTTGGTTACTGAAAAATGCTAAAAAAGTATTTTATTCACTTTAAATAATTAAATTTAGTATTTGATTTTTTGTGTTTTTGTTTTGCAAATTTAAGTTCAGATGTGTTCAATTTTAGTCCAATTTTTTTAATAAAGTGATATGTATATTTTAATCTCTTAAACCTACCTATTAGCAAAATATGGTTATTTTGACTTAATTATGAAAGAAAAGAAGAAAAACTTTTGTCGGGTTTTAACTATATTTTATTTAATTTACCTGACACTGAATCCTTCCCATTGATTATATTATATTTTTATTTTTTTTAATTGTAATTTATTATATTTTCCATTTTATACCATTTTTTTAATTATCAGGTCCCAATCATCTCCATAAAATGAAAATAAGATTACAATATAAGAATTCCTTTGTAATTTCGTACCTATTACTCTTACCTCCCCCCTTCAATTTTGTATAGTTTTTGCTTATTTGTTGTTTGGTTTTTTCAAGTCAGGAGATGTTCTGTATCTCTATTTATTCCCATTTTGGTTCCGTATTAGAACATATATGATGATGCACACAATGTTGGTCACGTTTCGTTTCTTTAATAAGAAAGGTCACTGTCATGTCATCATACCTTAAAATCTTTTCCAATCATTGTAAAGTAATTGGTGTTTGTATCAGTATCAGCAAAAAGCTAGACATAGACCAATTTTCTTATTATCCAGATGTATTTTAGCACATTGCTGATTGTTCCGAATTATTAAAGAGCATTAAGATTTTAAAATGTTTTGAGAAACTGATGTTACTGCAGTGTTCATACGTCGAATAACGCACCCAAGAGTGCTTTGAGTAGTTCTATGATGTCTTTCTTTCTTCTCTGAATTTTCTATAAATATGAATTCCTTCAAGGTTTCCCCAACAGTACTGTCAAACGTGGAGATGGCCGAGTTGGTCTAAGGCGCCAGATTAAGGTTCTGGTCCGAAAGGGCGTGGGTTCAAATCCCACTCTCCACAGCCTGACTGTGTTTTCGAGTTTGAGTAAATTTTTGGTGTTAACTAGGAAGTAGCAATCAGCTGCGACGAGCTCACATGTTCCAGCGATAGAGCTATCGATAAGGTTTAAAATTTCTTCACCCAGACGAAGCACGAGCCATAACTTCGCTTCCAGAAATGGAAAATCAATTATAAAAGTTATTTAAATCAAAGATTAAATTTACCCCAACTTTTTTGTTTCATTTCGGCAGGCAATTCCATTTGTTGATAAAGATGGCGGCTGCGAGTTTGAGTTTCAATCTGGTAGGGGCGTTCAAAGGACTTTCCCTTGGTTCCAGCTCATCGTCGTCCTTCTTCAGAGGCGACTTCGGTTCGATTCATGTAGGGCAAAACACTGCCGTTTCCTTCCCGATTAAATCGCCGCTTACGATTGAGTCGGCGCACAAGAAAGGAGCTGGAAGTACTAAGAACGGCCGTGATTCGCCGGGGCAGAGGCTTGGAGTGAAAATCTTCGGCGATCAAGTCGCAAAGGCTGGCTCCATTATCATTCGCCAGCGCGGCACCAAGGTTTGAACCCTATTTTATGTCTATGTTCTTCGGTTCTTCTCTTCTCTGTGTTTGGACTTGGACTTGACTGAAGAAACGCTATTGAGCCTTGTGCTAGAGGATTCTGATTTTTATTCTCTGGATTCCGCTGAATTTTGCTTGATATGCATACGTGTAAGTTTGGCTTGTTCTGCTATGTTTCTGGAAATTTTGTGCCTGTAGGAATTTTTGCAGTTGCTTTGTGAATAAATCGCCATTTGTTTTCGTGTACCTGGCATTTGGAACATAAATGTCTGATCGGATATGGTGCGAAAAATTTGTGTGTTTTTTATCCATTAGTTTGCTTGCTTGCTTGAAGGCTCTGGCATCCAATTACGTACATTTACAGATAAATATATAAATAATATTTCTTTGTTATAAGGTGCATGTCTGAAAAGTGTTAACATAGGTTAAATGAAAAGGCAGTTTTAGTTCAGCTTGGTGTGCTTATGAGACAACCACTGTATCTACCATTAACTATGTGACATCTTCCTTCGATATAACATATTAAGGTGGTTGTTGATCATCAAGAAGATATAAACAGGCAAAAGAAATTTTCATCAAACAAGTTTTGCTATATCATCATCTGCTGCAGCTTAAAGTAGTTTCTTTCTACCGAATTTGAAGTTGGCAATGCACCACTTTTATCCTATTGTTTTAACCTTTTCCTGTTCAATTATATTAGTCCTTCTGCTCTATTTATCTGCATAATTGTGCGTGTTAACCGTCATGACACTTGGGCAAAAAGGTGTGTTTTTGTTCTCCATATACTATCTCACGCACCACTTTCACATGCGACCTTGAATCCTTACAAGTTTGACATACTGAATATAGCTCATCATCTTTAGAAACTGTTGGAATGAGTGCATTAACGAGGACTTCAGCTCACATTAACTATTTTAAAATATATGAATAAAGCTTGAGTCATTTTACTTGGATCTATTTTTCTCGTTAATCGCATCATTGGTGTTTTCTGTCATGCATGCAGTTCCATCCAGGGAAGAATGTTGGGCTTGGCAGGGATCATACCCTTTTCTCCTTGATAGATGGACTAGTCAAGTTTGAGAAGTTTGGACCTGATAAGAAGAAGGTAGATATCCATCTTCATTAACCTGCAACCTTTTCATTTCCAGCAATGGAAGAATCCGTGACGGCTAACTTACTAAAATATGCAGGTAAGTGTGTATCCCCGCGTGGTGCAACCCGAGAACCCCAATAGTTATAGAGCACGGAAAAGAGAGTCCTTCAGATTACAGCGTGAACGAAGAAAAGCCAGAAGAGAAGGCACTGTAACTGAACCACAACTTGTTCTAGCTTCTGCTGCTGAAGTCTCTGAAGATAGTCCAGCTTGTTAGCCTGCTCAAACTGCCCATTGCTGGCATTCCACAATTGGAGCTGTTTAGTTTGTTTTCTTTCTTATGTTGGTGTAGTTTAGCCCCGGCACTGTTGATTCTTAACAGGAAATGGGTCAAATTTTCCATTTACTTTTATGTTAAAGCAGATGGGGGAGATCAAGAAAATTTCATTAGAAGGGGGAAACGTGAAGAGAGAGAAATGTGAACCGATTAACATACTCTTAAATGTATTTTTTTAATTAATTAGTTGTATCAATTATCTTTTATGCATGTAAATTCAAATTTAATTTGTTTTATCAATTTGATTAATTATATTCATCTCATTTTTCATCTATTTATTTAATTAAATACACAATAAAAAATTTGAATTGTGCGTGCTTTGGTAGCTAGTTGACTTTAATTCTCAATAAGGAAAATCTCGTCCCAAAGCGGCCAAAGTTTCTGATAATTCACTTCAAGCAAAATTGGATCTTGAAAACAGAATGACCTAATCTATAAAAACAAGTCAATATGCTACGTTAGAACAACGAATTCAAATGTCTAAAAGTAATGCAAGCATCAAAAGAAAGATCCAAATGACTAGGAATCTTCTGTGTGTGTTCTCCAGCTTTTCCACCCAATGTTGGTATACCGTTCAGCTTCCACCAAATCTGTGAAAGACAAAACAAGGACATCTTTCATGTTAAAAGTTCAGGTGTAAAGAAAACATAATTATTGTTTCTATTAACACGATTGAAGTAAAACAATCCAGGAGACATCAAAGCTAGACCCTTCATAAATACAAGATCCAGTAATCAGTGAAGGAAATTAGATTTGTCTTGCCCCTCTAAACGAGCACAAATATGCTTATCGATAATAATAATAGTAATAGCAATGCATCTATTATTGGATGTCATGTATCAAGTTCAAGGCAACAGGTGTCATTGTGACCAGAAGACTGTTAGACAATGATCGAGAATGCTAACACAATTCAACAGAGGTAGTATCTTGGGCATTCCGTTATGCTGGAATGCTAATTACATACTGCCAGACTCCAAAAGTGTCGGCCCATCATCGGCAGAAGGGATGCGAATCGCATTTAAGAATTATGTGTTGTTTAGCAGTCTTAGCTTTTGCAGTTAATATAAGACAAGGCAACTGCAATATGCCAGATAGGTAATGAGCAAGTTCAAAGTTGAATAGACTGTATAAATCGTGACCTAAAGCCAAGAAATGATCAAATACATTGCCTCCAGTCTGTCGTAATATTTCAGAAATGTAGATAAAAATAAGTCATAAAGCCGCTGATGGTTAGCACATCAGCCAACATTCTAATCAGAAGAACTTCTGCTCACAGCTGACCTAGTACACAGATGCTAAAGAGGTCAAATCTAAGATGCTTGACCACTTCTTGGCTATTGTTCGAGTAGAATATACCCAAGAGGATACAGGTGTCCTCCAGTCAAAGAAATATGCAAAAGCAAACATAAAGATACCATTACTCCAAAAGTTCAGGACATGAAATTGATCAACCAATTAGTGCACAACCATACTTTATTAAGATTTAATCATACAATTCTGTTAAAAAAAAATTAAGATTTAATCATACAAGAGCACAGCCAAGTGAAATGTCGAATGAAAATAGTTGTTCGATGAATAGCCACCGAAAGACAAATTAAATTACAAACTTCTACCATAAGAATTATACAGAAGATAATTTAATCCCTCAGATAAAAGAAAAAATGGAATGGATTAGGACACTCTATTTGGATTTTGGATTTGAGAGAGGAGATACTTAAAAAAATGCCTTTCTGTGTTTGGTTTTAGAGGAAAACACAGGGATACACTATGTATGAGCTTGTTCCATTGTGATTACTAGTAATACTGACTAGTAAATTCATATATATATAATTCTTTAAGTTTTTATAGTTTTAAAAATAAGTTCTATAAACTAATGCTTATCTTATTAGGGATGGACTCAGAACAGGATCAGCTTAATTTTCATTCCACATATAAAGATCTGTTTATTTAACTCAGCACTAGATATGCATGTCCATAGATCAGATGCGGAGTTCAGTTATGCACATAGCTATAACAAGCAGAATCAAGTAGAATATCGTCGAAATAATAAATCCACACTTCACGCAGAAGATATAGATAAATAAGCACGATTACGAACAGAAATTTATAAGAAAGAGCAGGGGACATACCTACAAATCTCAACCAGATCCAACGATGATGTTATTGATCGGAATAAATATCAGCTTCACAAAAAACCCTACGAATCCCATAACCACAAATCCTATCGCTGTTCGCGTCGCCACCTTCGAGAATTCTACACAAAATTGATAGATCCATCAGTCCTCGCTGACGAATGTCGAAGGAGATCAGCTTTTGATCATCCAACAACAATCTAATCCACTCATCCCCAATTCTTTTTTCTTAAAGGAAAAAAAGAAAAAACGAAAGTGTTAAAAGAACTCTAGGTTTGAGGAATTTCACCTTTGCGATCAGGTTTGTGGCATCTCTTAACAAGACGAACGCTGTCTTTCGAGAAATCTCTCAACGGATCGAATACTGAATCTAATACATCCATTCTTGCGTTTTGCTGCTTTGCTTACTGATTGTTCCTTTTCTCCGACGAGCGAAAACGAAGTTAGCGAATAAATGCAAGCGCGCCAACTCTCATCTATATATTTACACTGCGATCTTTTTGCTGCCCAAAATACCCACGCCAACTAATCTTTTCCCATTCGGATTCGGCAATTTAATATGGAATCTATTTTGGTTTTCTCTTTAGTTTTCTGCTTCTAATATTTCTTTTTTCTTATAAATTGTAAAAATTAAATTCGTATTCCTGCAATTTTGAAATAACAAGTTGCAGCTATTCCACATAGTCCACGGCCGCAAAATTCTAACTCAGACTAAGTTTGGCCTGTTATAAAAATATCAATCACACAGCAAATTTGTTATACTTATTTTTTAATTGATTTGATCAAACCAAATCAAATCCGAATAAAAATTTTCCGTCCACAGCCTTGGTCACTTTTTCATTCTTCACTTTCAGTCAAAGGTAACAGCAATAGTGCAAAAAATACTTAACCACGCAAACAAACCAAGATCAATTTCATCTCACAATCTGTCTTTGGAGATCAAAATTTTGCCAAACAGTATGTCCAAAGAATATAAAATACAGACAGAAAACACACAAAATCTCACTCAACCACCACATGGTGGGTGCCCTGAAAGAATATGGTATATTAGCTATATATGATGAAATCTCCACATACACAAGACAAACCACAATAATTCTATACGATTTTTTAGTCCAACTCCAAATAGCTTCTCAGGAATCACGAACCGCTCAGCATTTCTCAAAAGTTACCTCCGAGATCTACCGTACAGCTGAGCATAAACTGTCTTTGTTCGATAAACAAGAATCATACTCAAAATAACGGCAATTATGCAGAGTCCCGACATGATCAACGATGTTAGGAAGAAGCAAATGGCACCGTTGCACTTTAGAGATTCTTCAGCGTGGACGAAACTTGAAAATGAAGATAATAAACTATGTTGTCCAAGATTGCCTGCATGAGCTTGTTTCTCTGCCTCTCTGTCGTATATGCTACTCGCAATGAGACCGGAGAACACTAAAGAACCAGCGGGATTCGCTAGAGTAAGAAAATTGTATAAAGCACCAAACTTTTTCAAGCCAAACAACTCGGAGGCAGCAGCTGGTACTATTGCCCAGTGTGCTCCATAGCCAAGCCCGACAAGAAGAGTTCCAACATACATTGCCCCGGGCCAACCCATAGCAAAGAAGAAATGTCCAATCGCCATTATGACTTGGGCACCGGCCATGGCTACGGGCCTTGGATATGCATAGTCGCTGTCGGCAGTATGGTAGTTTTTGTGAGAAAGTGAATTGAAGATAATATCATGCAAAAAATTAAAACACATTGTTGTAGAGAAAGCAGCTGGAATTTGTACCTGACAATCTTCTCAGAGAAGTAACCACCACCAATACGGCCAAGAAAGTTCCAAATGCTGATCATGGAAACGAATACGTGAGTATTATCATAGCCCAAAGACTGGCTCATCTGCCCCAAATTATCAATCACAGTCAAACCGGAACCAGAGCCTAAGAGCAGGGAGAAAAAGATAAGCCAAAAATCTGCCTTTATCAATGCCTCCATCAAAGTGAAATCCTCCCCTCTGTGTGGCCTTCTTTTCTTGATTCTAACTGCTCCTTCTGCAGCAGCTTGGGCCAGTTTTGCCTGAAGTTGAGCAATTCTCTTTTGCCTTTCGTTTGCAGGGAGTAGATCTACTTCTTTTGGCTTTTCATCTTCAATTTCACTAAATATGACATCTTCAGATTTGTCGGACTCTTGTTTCTGTTGGTCAGGTAGAAGTGCCTCGTCCACCGATGATGATCTTGGCACCCGGTAAAAAACCAGGGTGACAGGGATAGCAATGGGAATCAACAGAAGAACAAATAGAATCACCGTGAAGATTGTAATAACAGTTTGGCTTAAATCAACTAAATCTTCCACAAGCATGACCCCCATCAAATAAGCAGCCAACAGAAGGCATATACTATAAATAATAGAGAAACTAAACCCATCGGACGACCTTAGTTGTTTGTGACCTCCCACAGGCCTGATGATGAACATCAGAGCAATAGCCACCATTGTTGGGCCAACAGCAACCATAAATATCAGCGAAGCATGATCCGGAGAATGCATCACTGCATATATCTGAGTCAAAATTGCTCCACCCAACCCCGCAAAACCCTTAAGTATTCCCACCACCGGACCACGACTTTTGGGAAAATTTTGCACGCAAGAGACAAGGGCTGCTGTATTGAAGTAGGTCTCGCCATTTGTTCCCACAAAGATAAGAATACACATCTGCGGATCAAAGGATAAAGTCAGTAAGGTAGAGAAAACGGGAAATGCTTTACTTTGTGTAAGGCTCGAGATATCAAACCCCCTCATAGAATATAGTCTTTTTGCAGAAAATGCACAAATGAACATTAGCAGAAGCAAGGATAATAGAACATCAGTTGAGATTATTCCACTCTCAAGGAAAGAATGTAAGAAAAGAGATAGTAAACATTTTCCTTATCCATGTGGAAACCAATTTATCCATGATTGACAGTCTCCAGAGAACACTTTCAAATCCATATCATGATGAGTCTTGTGAAGATCCATAAATCATCTATTTGGACCTCTTGCCCAATAAAAACGAAACTTAAGCAAGAATCTGAAATGCTAAGATGTTTGGGCAGCAAATGAATTTCCAATCTAAAGAGAAAAGTCGAATTTTAGAGGATGGGGAACAAGGTAAACATGTTTGAAACACAAGAAGCAAGAAAGTATCAGAATGACGACAGAAGAACTCGAGCTGAAAACTCAAATGTCCTAAACATTCAGTATCGGAGATGAGACATAAAGCTCAACTCAGCTGGTCGCATTCATCATCACATCAAATCTAGAAAAGATAAAGAATCAACAGCCTCGTATCATCATATCTACTAGAACAGTAGGAATTGCTTCAAATCAATGATCAGACCCGGAAATGAAAAGGACAATACAGCAGTGGATGGATCCAAAAGCATCAGAATGGCTGAAAATCAATAAACTGAAATGGGATACTCACAGCCCATAACGGCAAAACGGGAACTCTACCCGTGACGACAAGCCAAACCCAACCATATCCAACAAAATTCTGAATAGCACCAACAAGAACAGCACCCCACAAGGGCAAAATCTCAGAGAAACTGGCAGCCAAGAATCCAACGCTGTCCCCTAAATCTTTGGCCACCCCAAGCCTCGCAACCTGCCTTTGATTATAGTTCAAAGAACTCTTGATCGTCGGCGAGATGCTACCAAATAAATACCCAATCCCAGCGCACGATTGTATCCACATTGCAGCCACAAAAACCAGCCATCTGTTATTGAAGAACGACGAAAGCCTCTCCGACAAACAACCCATCTTCAATTTTTTCGAGCAAATCTCTTGGTTTTTCAGCAGACAGAGGTATAGAATAAGATATTTGTGTGGAGAAAATGAAGGCGAGCTTTGAATGAATTTGCTTTGATTGGAATGATGTTTATTTTGTATGGAGGGGTAGAGCGACAATGATGGATGTATTGTAATAATATAGCGGAAAGAAGCGGGGCACTCGTTCAACACTTTCACCACTGTATCTGAGACTACCCAGATAATATTATCGACGATCGGACAAGAGAATATCTGCTATGATTATCAAAGAACCAATATTTCTATATATACCCCTAAAAGATTTCTATTTCTATTTTTACACTAGATTGCAATTTGCAAGTGCAACCTCAACTTTTCATCAAATCTCTTGATCTTTTTACTGTCCGTAAGACTTGTATTTTATTCTGGTTGATGCACTGTAAATCCGATGAATTGTTTACCACAATATTTACTTATGAGACTTGAGATCTTTGTCCAAAGACATGAGGAAGCTGCCAATTTATACTATTTTTTAAGATCTGAAGAAGCTGCCAATATTCACAGACGCACAGATCAAGAACATTAAATTTTAATATTAATAATGTTTTTAGCATCTCAGTTAATCTTGGCCAGACACGTTAGGGTAAAATTTAAGTAATATATCAACACTTGCTATAAAAAATTTAAAAAATAGGGTGTAAAATCTAGAGTCACATTTTTTATTATAAAATCTATTTCATTTTCTGTTTCGTTTAACATACATACACAAGGTGTATAAACTATTTTTTAAAATAGAATATACGGATGTTATTTTGATACGTATAATTAGTGTGTGGATCTTAAATACAGTAGAAGATGAAACACAATTTGTAACAAGAAAAAAAATTAAATATGATGAAATTCGGACCATATTCGAGGTTGTCGAGGAATCAATGAATAATGTTGTAGTTGAGTTCATTGAATTTAGTTGGAATTAACGAATGGGACATTTTCCATAGCATTAAGAAGGTTAATTACGTTACTTCAACAAGAGTTGAGAAAAGCAATCGTATAACAACAATAGTGTCAAAAATACGTGCTTATAGGCACAGCTAATCTCAAAAACGTGGTCAGTATTCATTTCCAGCTCGATCCCATCATATTCCATATTATTTAATTTTCTGACGTATCTTTTCTTTTCAAATAAAAATTACGTTTGGTTCACAATATTTTTTTCAGAAAATTCAAAGTAATTCCTTTTCCCAACCGCACACCTTAATTTTAATCTTTTTTTTTTTCAGATGCCAACTGCTGACAAATACTAATTTGAAAATAACATTTTCTTTTTCAGAAAATAAAAATAAATCGAAAACATTAGTGAATTTTTTTTCAGTAAATATAAATAGTGGTTTTTGCTTTTTATATTTTTGAATTTACGGTACAATCTATGATGCATAAACACGGATACGGCGATAGGGAAAATTTTAAAAATTGGGACATGAACGCACTTATAATACACGGACACTCCAAAAAATTACTCGATGCAGTATCGGACACGTACACGGCTCGAACACGACTCAAACACAGAATAGATGCGTACGAAAATATAAAAATAAAAAAATGACACGATGTCGGTCACGCCTGGTGATGTGCCCGAGACATTTTGGACAAATTTAGTTTTTTTTTTTTAATTTTAAAAAGTTTTGGACTGTCTTTTTCTTTTCAAAAAAAAGCTTTTGGGCTAAATAAAAAGGAAAAAAAATGAATTTACTTCTCACAAACTAAAAGTTTTGGGAATTACTAAAAAATCGAGATATAGTCACGATAATTTAACTAATTTGGATGATTATATATTTTTTCATTGTGCACTTTTTAAAATTGACTAATTATGTATATTTTGTAAGTAGTGTATTTTTGTTAAAAATTTAGATAAATATATGTTTATTTTATGTTTTTTCTTGATATTTTTCATATTGCATAAATTTCATGGAGAGATTAAGAATATATATATCTATATAAAAAATATATTATATATAGCCGTGTCGTATCTTAATTTTTTTAAATTTTTCGTGTCGCCGTGTTTGTATCGTATCGTATCGTGTTGCCGTGTTCATGTCCATACATTATAGAATGACACTGACACGACTATATATAATATATTTTTATATATATATTCTAAATTTATCAGTAAAATTTATGTAATGTTAAACATATATAGATAGCACATAAAATATACATGTCTTATATCTTAATTTTTACCCAAGATACATGACTTAAAAATATACATAATTAGTTTATATTAAAAAGTATGCAATGAAAAAACAAATTTATCATCCAAATTAGTTAAATTATCATGAACATCTCTCGATTTTCATGTAATTTCATACCAAATTTTTTAGTTCGAGAGAAGTAAATTATTTTTTTTTCTATTTTATTTAGCCAAAAAATATCTTAAAAAAACAATTCAAAACCTTTTTAAATTATAAAAAAATCCTAAACGTGTCGGACACTCCTCCAAAACGTGTAGAACATGCCAACAGGCATGTCCGATAGCGTGTTCCTTTTTTATTTTTTATTTTATATTTTCCAACACGCCTATACCGTGCCCAAGACGTGTTCAGCACGTGTACGAACTGTGTTCGTATCTAACTATGAATTGAAGAAATTTTTGAAGTATTCGTGCATTACAAGTTACAACAATATCAATCAATTAGGTACAAGACTTTGAAAATCAATCACAGAGAGTACGTTTGGATTAATATAATCTTACAATCTATAAACGTGTTTAGAATAGTAAACTTGCTGATTAATTGGTTGAAAATATATTGGACATGTCCTCCAATTATTATTATTTAAAAATTTTGATCATTGTCGTTTAATTGAGAAAAAATAAATTAGGAGAGGGCGGCGACTTTAAAGTTGAGACAAATTAATAAAATAAAAGGAAACGTTTTTCATGTGTTTAGATTAAGCATAAAAATAATGATTGAAAAATTATCAAAATAAGCTACAACAATAGTTACTAATCACTTGTAAATGACATTACACTTTTTCATACGCATTGTGATTGTAAAACTTAATTTTGAATTTCTGAAGCATGCCAATGAACGAAAGCATGTTCATTAGGTTTTTTTCTTTTAAATTTTTTGTTTTTAAAAATAGTAATCAAAATGAAATAAATTTATTTATATGTGTTCTCATAAGAAATATAATGATTTAATACTACAATTTAATATAAAACACAATCTTATTAGTCAATTCAAATGTATTCTCATTTCATACAAAAATTTATTAAAAAAATACATAATTTATAAGGTAAATTACAGTGACACCCCTTGAGGTTAGACTTAATTACACAAACACTTCCTGTCTTTTGCGAAATTACAGCTACACAGCATGAGATTGTAATTGTATTACAACTACACCACATATTCAAAGACAAAACTTACACTAATACTCCTAAAAATACATTAACACCCCTCAAGAGGTGTAACTGTAATTTCGCAAAAAACAGAAAGTATTTGTATAATTGAATCTAACTTCGGGGGTGTCAATGTAATTTACCCTAATTTATATTAACATAAAACAAATAAACATACCCCTCTTTTTTATTTTGTAAATAAACAGGCCCTTTTTTCTTTTGGATTTTGTAAATAAACAGGCCCTTTTTTCTTTTGGATTTTGTAAATAAACAGGCCCTTAAATGCTTATACAGTTGACAATTTGTTTTAATTCTTTCTTTTACTACTTTTTTCTTTCCTATTCAGCGACAAAAGTACTTTATGGTAATGATTATTACTAATTAAAAAGAAGAAAAAAAAGCATTATAGAAGCTAGCGCAAAACAGCATAGAATCGGAAAAGCTCTTTTTCAGCTTATATGCTTCCCCTAAAGCCAAAATAAAATAAAAAAGCTTACATGCCTCCCCTTAATTTTCTTTAGTCATTCGCATTGATTCCACCATGTATGAATGTATTCTCTATTCCCCAAGTATAAAATACGTACACCAACAAATATTTAAAAATGTATAGATAAAGCAATATCCGTGCATCTCATTTATTGCATTTTATAGCCACCTTCTTATAATCATAATAAACAATACCTTAAAATGCAAATGCAAATGTAAGTAGAATCCAAATTGAGAGGAGGAGGAAGGGAAAATAAATCATTGGAGGTAGATAAGAAAAACGGCCTTCCCATTATCAAAAAGCCATATATATGTATGTCTGCCTCTTTTTCTTCTTTACATCTCCATATACGCTCAACCCATTACTGTACATCTTTCCTTATCCTTTTCATTCTTGGCTGCTTACTCACATACCAGTCTTTTGCTTCTTATCCATTTCCAATTCAGATGGAGTAAAGTGTAATTTACTTTAATAAAATACACAAGTACTCTAAGCCACCAATCCTTAATTTTGTATTTAGGTCATTATCAAGCATAAATAAATAAATCACAAAGGGCGATTATTATTAATTTGATTTTTTTTAATTGTAAGTTGATACGGCATCTTATTTGGTAGCATTAATTATTTAAGAAAAATCTTTGTAACATAACTTATATGTGTGAACTGTTTACTTCAAACTAAATTATGAATTTCGGATAAACGCAACTCTTAATCACACGTTAATTTTTACTTAAAGGTGGGGCAAGGCCAACTGATAATGCGAGACCAAACAATGCCTAGGGTGACTATATAATATTCATAGGCTAGAAACATGTGTTGGGTGCAATATTCCGTCCTACTCTCTGTTGCTCTTCTAATCTAAGATCAAAGTCAAATGATGTTCACTGCAACTTTTGTTTTTGCAGCCTGTACCACAATTTATTCCAATCCACGATGATTTCTGTAATTTTAAAATGTATTGGGTGTATAAAATTGTATACTATTTTTCAAATTTTCAATGGTATTTGGGATCATAATTTGTAAAGTATATTGGAAATATATTTAAGTGTTTGTACAAAAATTGTATCTTTTTAAGTATTGAATAAAGTTTGAGAGATTTATGATAAGCATGAAAATTAAAAGCCGGTGACAGACTGACAGTCATGCTGCCGACCAAGATTCTTTTGTTCCAACATGGATCCCTAAGACTATGCATACTTTAGTATTCTTACAGGGAAAAAAGAAAACTGAAAAAAGGAACAACCACTACTTGATCTAACAATTTGAATTGAATTAATATGTTCTTGAACAAGTAAAATATATTTTTTGTATTGAATTAGTATGACTCCGAGCACCAAGAATCATGGCGTGGAAGTGGTTTGAAGTGAAAAAATCACACTCGACACAATTGCACTTTAAATCTAGTAAAATTTTTTTTGTATGTATTTATTGTCATAGCAATAAATAATGAACTTGCTTTAAAAAATAATATATATGGTATTTATAATGATGTTGATTACTTTATAGTATGATAGGGTGTATATATACATTTTTATTTATTTATTTTTTTTGGCGCAAATATTTATTTATTTATTCTTTTGGCGCAAATATTTTGTATGTTTTCTCCTTTTGGTTTCCGTTCTTTTCTCTTTCGTCGTTTTCTTTTTTGTTTGTATGTGTTGTGGAAATAAATGATTGAAGTTGAGAGCCATCTGAAGTTTTTGTTCTTCTTTTTTCCGAGTTGATTGAAAGGTATAGGAAAATGATCTATAAATAAATAACTATATATATATATATATTATATTAAATGATAAAGATAGACACGAGACTTTTTTCATTTAATAAAAAAAAAGAAAAAGAAAATAGAGGATGAGACGGTTGAGAAGAGCACTTGTGCTCTACAATTTGTTACGCTCTTTTCTGTTCTTGGAAGTACAAGTACATCTAGAGAAGTAGCCTTGTCCAATAAAGTTTGATTAAGTCCAAACACGATATTCCATCTTTTAAGGTACTACTTATGTTTATGTTTCATATCAAATTGAAGTAAGTAGGTTGACCCACTTTCTGTTTCATAGCTGTTTGCAATAACTTTTACTTTTAGTATAGAAAATAAATTGTAGAATAGGTAGAAAGTTTAGTCGTAATAAAAGTTTGAGATTATTTCAAAACAAAAATGGAAAGTGGTAAAAATTAAAATTAAAGTGTTTGACAAAACAACTTAAATATTCAAGAAAATATCAATAAATTATAAAAGTTGGGAAGAATCTGTTTATAACATTTGGTTGAAATCGAGTTAATTCAAATAGTTGAAAAGTAAAAATTAAAAATTAAAAATACTAATTTTCAGCAAGATCCTGATAACTAGTTGTTTTTAACTAGTGTAAACATCCCTTAATCTCTCAAACGACTTATGCATAGAGATTTGGGCTTCTTTCCTACCCAATACCCATAATACAAGGCTAAGAGGTCAATTTTGCTCGTAAGGCCCAGTTCTATGGCTGCTTTTAGGGCTGAGGCCCAATTTATTATTAATGTACGAGTTTTGATGAGTTTGAGCTACCGAATCATATAATATTAAAAGAAACAATAATTATAGTTCCAGAAGATTTCACGAGAAGAGGGCCCCACATCGACGAGGCTCCCACTCCCACAATTAGCGTATTTTTCCAGCTAAAATCCATACGAAGAAGAAATTAAATTAGAAAATAGGTAATATTGATACACCTCTGGCTTCGGGCGTGCTAATAATTTGACTTTGGTGTAAAATAAGAGAGTAACGCAAAACACAAGAGAAAGAGGCCGCCGCCGAACCAAATCCAAACCCGTCGATATGGATCCAGATGCTGTCGCCAAGGCATTCGTGGAGCACTATTACTCCACCTTCGATGCCAATCGGGCCGGGCTTGCTAACCTCTATCAAGAGGGTTCCATGCTCACTTTCGAGGGCCAGAAAATCATGGGATCCCAGAATATCGTGGCCAAGCTTACCAGCTTGCCGTTTCAGCAGTGCCAGCACGCGATCACCACCGTTGATTGCCAGCCCTCGGGTCCCGCCGGCGGAATGCTCGTTTTTGTATCCGGTAATCTCCAGCTAGCGGGCGAGCAGCACGCGCTCAAGTTCAGTCAGGTGTTCCCTTGAACCTCTTTGGTTGTTTTGTGCATTTTGTATTTTGAGTAAGAGATTGAACTGTGCCATGATTATTGCACAAATTTGCGATTTGTTTAATTAATTAGGTAGTGATGCTTGATCTGATATGGTGTTGGTTTGCTTGATTTGTGATTACTTACAGTTGATTTATCGATTCATTTGTTGCGTAGAAACATAGTTAAATATAGATAATGATTTGCTGATATAGTTCATACTTCAAATTGTTGCCAATACATGTATATGTATGTATCTTATAAAAAGGAAAATGTGGTGGGAATTAATGTGTCAACATGTGCTGCACTTCCGCAATAGGGAGCTGCAATCAGGTGTGTCTATGTTAGCAACCTCTTGGATTATGGACACAGATCTTAAGGCACTTTTCAATGATACGTATTGATAATGGTAGCATTCGTGTAATTTCAAAACTTACTTGGTTCGATGTTAGCATCACTGCTTCTCAGTCTCATTCTGTAAATGAAGATTTTTATGTATGCAACTTTTCACAGTGTGTCTGTTTTAAGAATGACGAATGCATTACTATAATAAGATTTAGTGATCTTGTGAAAGGATATATAAGTTCTCTTATCTATGAACCACATGCTGTGATGGTTCTTGTCAATTCTTCAAAAATTGAAACCTGTATGAGAAAATTATCCTGAATTTCTTCAACCAAGACTTTCTCACCAAGTTGTCATCAAACTTTGCTGCATTTTTTGGGAAAAATGATTTTAGGATTCCTGCATATGCACTTAAAAGGGTTTTATATTTGCTATGGCTAATGCTCCGTGCTAAGTTTATGTACTGTATTGTTGTGCTATCGAGCAGTTTGATGTTCTGGATTAAGTAGTCAAGGATGGTGTGGTTCTTAAATAGTTGAGTTTGCATCCATGCTTACAGTCAATTCATGTTCTAGTTCAGTGAAGGTCTATTTTTTCGTTGGGTGGTTGTTGTTATTGTTTCTTTAGTTGAAATGCTGGTTGCTAGAAAGAAGTGTGCAGTGTAGAATGATTTCAAGTTCTAGGGTATGCGTATTTGCAGTTGCCATTATTTTGGTAACTATTTTCGTGGTGTGAATATATCAAAATGTGCTAACATATTTAGATTATAAACACTAAAATAAGGACATCCCAGTCGTGGTTTCTTCTCATTTACAATATATATATATATATATATATTGTATATTTTGTTGCGGATTATGAAATATACGACAAGTTTGGTGGGTAGTGAAAGGACCACTGTTCAGAGTATCAACTTGTCTTTTATTTACCATATTATAAATTTTGTGGAGTAAGAAAGCGAAAGATGGAACCTGAAGAACTGATGCTGGAACTTGGAATTTGCTGTTTTGTGGTGTATTCTTATTGTGCCTGGATGGGTGGTTACTCAGTGTCATCTGATTTCTTCTACGTTTGGCATCCTTATAACTGCAACTGATTTTCAAGATCTCTTCATGATGATAAACAATCTGTTAAATTTCTTTTTCCTGGAATCAAGATCTCACCTCCAGTGTTGTGACTTTTTGGTGCACAGATGTTCCACTTGATGCCAACGCCTCAAGGAAGCTTCTACGTCCTAAATGACATTTTCCGCTTGAATTATGCATGATGGTCAGTGATGGGAACTGGAACCCGACTTGGAGTTGAATGAACTGCTCTGCCTCTGAACTTTGTATTCCGAAGTTAATCTGCTGTTAGGAATCGAAAATTGTTGTTTCAGGTTCACCTGTTGGCTCTTTTGTGTATTCTTTTTCCCAGATATTATGAAGATTTAGACCGAGTCCCAGTTAAGATGGGATGAATTTGATTGCATGAACTCTCCAAAGCCTGTATGGAAAGTTTAATCGAACGCATTGTAGTACCACTTTTCATTTAGTTTTATATATGTTGCACATGGGGAGCATTGTTATGTTCCTCATGCTAGATCTATATGCCATTGTTTGTTTCCGACGCATAGCCGCCTGCCGTCTCTGGTTCTTATGCTAGGAACCCTTACTAGGATAAAACGTGCGTTCTCTGCAAAATGCCCTCACTATTAGGCTGCAAATCTGCATTTCGAGGCTCACACTTTGTTGTTACCTGTGCCAAGCATGTTGAGTAGTGATGAAAAAATATTAAGAAACAAAATTAAGACCCAGATTGGCGTGCTGTTGGAGAGATGTGCTGACAAAGGAATCGGCACAGAATTTCGATCTCCGAAGCAACCAAATCTTCACATGCTGCCATACGTACGTAATACAAAAATTATACAAGCAACTAACCATAAAGTGTGATGTGAATCTGGAATAGCTTCATTTGGTAACCTTCACTTTTGTCAGACTCATAAATTTTTTCCCTCTTCTGCCTGCTCATCTATATTAAACCCAATCCCGGCCCCTGTATTCTCACTATACAGTGAAAACTCTCTCCGCCCACAAGCAAAGTGCAGAAACAGTAAAGATGTCGGATTGGGGGCCGGTGTTCGTGGCGGTGGTGCTCTTCGTGCTGTTGACGCCCGGTCTGCTGATTCAGGTACCTGGCCGCAACCGGATCGTCGAGTTCGGCAACTTCCAGACTAGCGGAGTTTCCATACTGGTTCATGCCATTCTTTACTTTGCTCTCAGTTGTATTTTCATTTTAGCAATTGGTGTGCACGTGTATATGGGCTAACGATGACCACATTCCTTTTATGTATGCTGTCCTTTAACTTGCAGTAGCGTTGATGATGATGTACGCTTCGCAGATTTTCTGGGTTTTTTTGATTATCATTCGATTATTTGCCTGTGACGTTTTCACTACTTACTTTCTGGATTGGGAAATTAGAAGCAAATTTCTATGTAGATTTGGGTTATCAAGAGTAATCAGCCGGAGAGTCTTCTGTTACGTTCCCCCTGTGCAATGGTGTGGGGGATGATGCTATTTAATCAGTTTCTGGGAGAAACTTGGGAGATCTGTAAATGGCAATTTGGTTGAATCTCAACAAAATCCAGAGGCAATTGTAATGCTATGTTTCTTAGAATTTTTATCTCAAGTTCGACTTATTACTACTTCTCTCGATGGAAACCAAGTTAATGTTGCTTTTTTAGAGAGGAGGAAGAAAGTTACAGATGCCAATAGAAAGACATCACACTCATACTATACAAAAATATGCTAAAGAAACAGGAAAATCAGAAAAGTTTATTCAATTAAATATTGTTTGTAAAGCAGTCAAAAGAGAGAATCAGCTCAAATCAGCCCAGAAACTAGAAAGAAAGACAAATCACTGGGCTTTTAGCTAACCAACATAGCTGCCCTTTCTTTCTTCAACCAATTCAACAACAGAGCAAAATGCGGAATTAAAGAAAAAACAGCCTCTCTGAGCAGAAGCAGGCTCAGTTTATTGGATGGTACGCTACACATATACATGTACATCAAGGAGGATGAGGAAGAGCACAAGAAGCAAACCATAAATAACAGTGTGAAACACCACTGCCGGCACACTTGTCTTCATGTTAAGAAACTCCACCGCTTTAGTCTTTCCGGGAAGCTGCAGCACTAATCCAGGGGTCAGGAATGCAAATAGTGCGGTGGCGATCATTAGAGGAGCGAAATCATTCATTCTTCTTACCTTATTTTTACCTCTTTAGAGAGAAGAAGAAATGAAAGAAGATAAAAAAAAAGGGGCTTGGGCTTGAGGGGTGGCTTCAAATTCCTCCCTCCACAGGGGAGACTGTGAGAAGAGAATCCCATAAAAGTTAGAGGAATATTGAAAAACGATTGCTGCTTTTAAACTTTTTATCTTCAAAGTTTTCTGTTTTTTCCCCAAGTATTTTGTCTTGGTTGCCTACAAGGATCATTCATTCTTCTGTTAGGGAACTAACTACTCACACAAAGCTGCTGCTGCTCCTCACTACTCAAATGCATAACAAAGTTTATTACAAGATTGGAAGCTTGATGGTTTGACTATAATTGGAATTTTCAACACAAGTGCTATTTTAAGCTGATGTCAATGCAGTGTAGTCCTCCTAAGCATTCTTGAATTACTTTCACCAACTGGTACAGTTGCAAACGACTAATTTTTCTGTATTCCGGATTGAGTTTGCTCAAATCTTAACCAATTACATAGTAAGTATAATATATTTATTATGTGATTGTATACAATTTAAAAAAAATGACTAATCATATGACAAGTATATCACATTTACTTTTTAATTTAATTCGACAAATTTAATTTGGGCAAAAATTTTCCCCTATTCTTCCTCAAATTAGATGTTCACACAGCAAAGCCCAATGGGCTTTCTGCCTGACTTCAACTATGGGCCCAATATATAATTTAGAAAGATTATAAATCATCCATGATGGCGTATTTTTACAATATTTGCGATTTATTATGGCCAGTGCCACCGAACCCAACTCCCAGAAAAAACGCCTTGTGCTCACAAATGATTCCAAAATCCCACGTGTCCTTGTCTACGTGCACTACTTCTTTTTTGATAGAAAAAGCACTTTTCACTTCACCGCTTTTTCTTTTCCACCTCAAATCTCACCCATTTCTTTCTAAGCTTTGTCCAGAGAGTACCACTACTTGTAGCGCTAATTTTTCTCTTCTCTGCGCAGTAATGGCTGACTGGGGGCCCGTGCTTATCGGAGTTGTACTTTTCATTCTCCTGCAACCGGGGCTGCTATTTCAGCTCCCCGGCAACAACCGGCAGGTGGAGTTTGGCAGCATGAAGACCAATGGCAAAGCAATCGCGGTGCACACACTTATCTTCTTTGCTCTCTATGCTATTCTGATCCTGGCCGTTCATGTTCACATCTATACTGGCTGATCCGTTCGTGCTCTCATGGGAGCAAGATCCATGTAATGTTGCATAATTAAGTAGCCTTTCCATTTGGGGTTCCATTTTGCCCCTAGTTTTCTTTAATGGAAGTCATGATGTCTTGTACTGCTGTGGTTTTTTTAATCAGAAATGTTAATTTAAGTTGTGCCTCTGTTTTTCCTATTCTAATTCATGTTCTAACTTCTTTTGCTAACTGCCATTTACATTTAGAATGGATGTTTAATCCTCTGGCTCTGGTTCACATTGTGAAAACCCATTTAATCAAATTACGGGCAAAGACTTGTTCTTTATTCTAATTTTGAAGGCAAAATTCTATTTTAGGTTTAAGATTGAGTTGAAAGGCTCTTTGATTGCCTCTCTTTCCACTAATTAATTCCTTTTGGCTTGTAAAACGCTGAATTAAAGTTGATGGCTATTTGAAACTAAGGCAGGCCTACAAATTGGGATTTGCGGCGGAGACAGAGCAATGCTACTACTTAAACGGTATTCTCCCAGTCCAGATGGATCATGATACCTTAGTTATCAAACCCAGAAATCTGTATTAGTGATAGAACTAGACCATGGGTTTATCATACTATAGACACATGTTCCAGAGAAACAGTTGAATGGGAACAACTTCAGTTAGTAGACAAAAGAATCAGAGTAATCCCAGGTCTTGTGTAGTCAAACTTAAATGCCTTGATTAGGACACAAGCACAGTCCATACTCAGAATATGATCTTTTATGGTCTTGTATCCCATACAAAAATTAAGAAAACCAATAATTTGATGGCATGACAATTGAACAACAGTCCAAGGTATAAAGAGAATATGTACTAAAAACATGTTTCAGAATATGAAAACTAGATAGAAGAAAAGGGTGTAGGAGGAGAGAGAAAGAGAGAGGCAACTTTGGGATAACTTGTATTCTTGCAAATGATGTTTAATTTACATGTAGAAGTCAGCCAGCATGTATATGAATTCCAATGGCAACAATCAAGATGGTGTAGATACAAAAGTAGAGAATGGCATGAATCAAGATGGAGATGCCACTAGTGTACATGTTGCCGAATTCAATCACCCTCGTCCTTGCCGGCAATTGGAATAAAAGCCCCGGCGACAGGAGGATGAACATCACCACCGCCACCACCACCGGTCCCCAATCAGCACTCATAATTCCACTTCACTCTGTGTGGCAATCTTTGGGGTAAGGCCGTTGTTGTTATTCTACTCTTGTTTCTGTCTGGTGTAATATTTGGTGATGGTTGTTGCAAATGAGTAGGGTAATGTCATGTTATACTGATTGATTTTTCTTAGTGAAGAAGGCTGAGACAGAGTGATGCTAAACTTGAAGGGGAAAAGGAGACGGTGGGATTCAAAAGGGGGGAAAGTATATTATAGATTGATGATGGGTAGTGGGATTGCCTTTTGGGTCGACATAAACAACCCTTTTGGTGCATAATCTTCCAATTATTGAACATTTGAGTGCCTCTTTTTTCCCATTGCTTTTCTTGAGATGATTGAAGGTGGAAGCTTACCAACGATAATTTTAGGTATTAATATATCAATTTGGAAAAAGTTTGTACAAGTTTGAAGGTTTTAGAATGCTTGCTTGCTTGTTTGGTTTCTGATCTACCACGTGACATGCATATGAAAAACCGTGTCCCCGTATTTTTTTGTAATACATATATATATATAATAATTATTGTTAATTTATGCATTATGCACACATATTTATGAATCATTAATTACATTACATAATAAAAACGCATTAATACATGGGATTTATTTTGTTTAAGCATCGCATATGTTTAAATTTTTATTTTTAATTTCAATTGAAACTGAAAGAACAACTCTTGCGAAGGCAACCAGTGGGAGGATTATATTCAAGTTGTGGATTCACCCCATATCAAAACGTTTAGCTTGAAGGCCTGTTGATTAACCAACGCAAAATAGTTTGGGCTATACAGTCAATACTCACAAGCCCATTAAACAAAATTTGGCTGCCGGCTCCGTGTGACAGAGACTTGTTGATTAAAATCATAATAAACAGACACAGGTGATAAATCCAATGTTGCAACAACGTCTTCAAATATATTGAAGAGAAAAAATGTGTTCAAACCCTGTGTATTGGGTGAAAAATAGGACATAAAAAAAAATAGGTGGTGAGAATTGGAGGGGAGAGGGAGATGGCAGATTTAGCACCAGTGCTTATAGCAGTAATATTGTTCGTTGTGCTATCGCCAGGACTACTATTCCAGCTCCCAGGAAAGAGGAGGGCCATAGAGTTGGTGAACATGCAGACGAGCGGCCTCTCCATATTCGTCCACACCATCATCTTCACTGCTATAATCACCGTCCTCCTTATTGCCATTGGAGTTCACATCTACGTCGGCTAGTTACCTTCTACTTTTTGCCTATTCATCACTCTCACTCTCCTTGTTCTTTCGTTTGTTTGAATGAGGTTTTCAGAGCATCAGATTACTATTTGATCTAATCTTTTTTATCCTTTTTAAGACTAATCTTCGTCGTTCTGATTCTGCGAAAGCACGATGAAGAAGCAAAGCAAGTTACATTGAATGAGAGACTAGAGAGGGAAAATGGGCAGTAGTACAGTGATACATGGTTTAATACACTTTAGTGATTTCCAACTAGTATGGTTAGTCGTACAACAAGTGGATAACATTCAATGGAGATCATGGTCATTACAAAACTGTAATCTTTTCCCAACTCTTGCTGGCTGCAAAAATGAACTACATCTGTCTTTTATTCTTGGAGTGGATCCTCAGCTTGAATAATCCCACGCTGAAAAAGCACACGACGCATATAATTCTTAGGAAATTGTAAAGAAAGTGGAAAGACAAAGAGATGAAAGAAGAGGAGAAAACACTGTCAACATGTATAAATTATGATTAACAATGAAGGGATTTGTTGCTATGCACAAATACCCGTTTTGCTCTGTTTCATTATTGTAATTTGTAAACATTGCATTTAGCAAATTATAAAAAGAAATTCCCTTCAAGTTTAAACAATTTTCAGCTAGTTCCATAATTCAACCGAGAAAATGTAGTCTACAACGTACATAAAATCCAAGAATTCTTTATGAGAGAAAGAAATTATGTGTAGGTAGGTAGGTACCTGGTTCAAACTTGATGGAATCAGGGGAAGGCCAGAGAATTTCCGACAAATTGGAAACAATTCCGACAAAATAAAAGAGCAAGACCAAGGTTATCACCAGTGGCATCAGGATTAATCCGATCACAAAAGTAACTGATCCGAAGAGCATCAACGCGATCGAAATCCCAATAAAAAGCGACCCAAAAGCCGCCGGAGAAATCCGGGGCGGCGGAGACGAGGAAGAGGACGGCGGAGAGGACAATAAAGAGAGGCTGGGGAAGGAAATGGGCAGCGGCGGCGAACGGAGGATGTGAATGATCATGGAACAGAGGTCGTAGAGCGCTCTTGTCTGCCGATCTTGTTCTCTCATTTTCTCTGATGTTTGTTTTCTTTTCTTTTTCTGGTTAAATTACTGGGAATCCGCGTAGATGAGAAATTGTGTCGTAAAAAGGGTATCTGCCCTGGATTGGAAGGATGGTGCGGGTTTCGAGGTGGGATTGTCGATTGAGTTCCGAGAAAGGATAAGAAAAGGATAAGAAGATGGCAGCAACTGCAGCCATTCCGGGTTCATCACCATTTACTATTATTAGCATATATTTAATATATTTTATTCTTCTTTTTTTTATTTCTGGTATTTGATTTATTTCCAATTTGCTTCTCTTCAAACATTTTAACAGCGGTTTCCAAGCCAGTCCTTGTTCTAATAGACTTTTCGGCCATGTCTTTGGCTGAATCAGCCTCTTCAGCTGAAGATACTGCAGCTTGCAGAGATCCACCAAATCTTGATTTATTCCCAGTTACAAGAGTCTATATCAGGTTTCTCACCAATTACATATCTTCAAAGACCAAATTCAAGTGTGAGATATGCAATTTTCAACCTCTCTCTCTCTCTCTCTCAAAAAAAAAATGCAATTTTCAAGAATGTGGATTTTTTTCGATGGCCATCTATATATCTATGCTTTTAAATTAATTCCTGCCTATTTAAAATTTTATATTTTGGTAGTATTATATAGCACTACCTACATGACCTTTTTCTTAATCTAATTTTAACATTACATGCACAAAAGTAAAACAAGAATATTAACTTAAAAAACTCGATCATGTAACATTCAATTCATCATTATCTATAATGGTAATTTATTTATTTTTTGAAACTTAAATATATAATTTTCAGAAATTTAATAGAGTCGATGGGATCATGGGGACCTCAATATAGTTCACAAAACCTGCATATAGCCTAAATCACGATGAGTGATAATTAATTTATCAACAATAGAAGCCAAATACGACAAGCATATATGTATAGCTATAAACCTCTTAACATTATAGTCCGGGACAGTAATTAACAAAGTTAAGGTAATTAATGCATGCAACCTCGTAATTAGGATACCTAATTAGAACAACGTATATCTAGGCTAACACAGATGCATGTCTTCGACATTCTTGAACCTCTCCCGAACGCTAGAGATGTATTTTGCAGCTTTAGCGTCGACGCCATCATCCTCGGCAACCCCGCCGTAGTAATTCTCCAGCTTGCGGTAAGAATCGGGTTTCCTCTCCGTCACCACAAACGCGACTTTAGGCGTCTGCTGAGGAAAAACCTGATCCTGGTTCACAATAATGAAGCCCACCGGCGATCCAGCCGTGGCTGACGCAGCAGGGGAAGCCTTGGGCTTAATGGGCTGATTAGCCACGAATTCTAGAGACGTGGGACTGGACGAGGAATTGGGCTTCGGCGGCTTGCCGCTATGTGGCTGCAGGGGAGCACTGGACGGCTTGGTCGCCCGATACAGAGACATAACTATCTTTGACTTGGAGAAACTCCTGCGCTTGCTGCGGTTCGACTCCATTGATAAGCTTAGCTAGTTTCTGGAGTTATAAATTGATGTGCGAGTATGTGATGCGTTGAGACACCTCCGTATTTATATGCATGGATGGAGTTGGTACGTAGTGAAAAGTTAGACGCCTTTCAGTTAATTAAGTTGAAAAGGAAACTCACTAAAGTAAGCTAAAAATTAATAAAATATACTTAGATCGTATCCTCAAAGTAAGTTGATAATAATTTGGATAAAAACGTGCTCTCATATTTAGATCTTAAGTCATCAACTAATTGGTTGAATTCATGACATTACTCAGCCCCCAACCCATTGTACTAAAACAAAAAAAAAAAAAAAAAAAAAAAAATAACGTCTTAATATATAAGTTGGTGTCTTGATTAAATTTTATAAACTACGTACTTAACTACAATTTCATCTTAATTAGAAGAAGTATATAGTAAGTAATTAATGTCCATAATCAGATAATACTAGTAGTGATGAAGATTGTAGGATCAGGTCCTTCCGGAAAAATTCATGATTTGATTAAAAAGGTATACCGGTAAGATTAGGGTACAATTATTTGTGGAATCTGTTTTGATATCTTAGTGCTTTCTAAGATATGGGGAATGAATTATTCAACTGACTAAGCTTTAAACATATATATAATATTAATTACTGATGTTGATAATAGTTTTTGAATTCTTGATTATATTAATATAAGGGATGCTGCATCGGCCGGCCTCTCTTCAACTTCAAGTATAATTCTTATTGTTAATAATATAGAATAAATATGCAAGAAAGATGGATGGACGATTTTGTCTAGCTTCCAATGGCTTTTGCTTTTCAAGTGAAAGGTACAAAGAATTGCACTAGCTTTCTAAATGGACCACATCAGATGGATACTCATACCAGCATATATACTTATAAGTTGGAGTTTAATGTTAGGTTTAATAATTTTAAAATTGGTTCCAATAGTTTGATACTACGTACTGTATTTTATTGTTTCATCGTTAATAATAATAATAATTATCACACGAATTTGACACTGTTTTGAGTAGATAAAAAGGAATAATTAGAATGATGGACGATTGATCAGTATAATATAATGATGCTTCATCCGACTTGTTGACTAAATATCTACCAAACAGAATTATAGAACATAGAATATTTTTGTTTGATATATGAAAAGAGATGCCACCCTAAAAAAACAAAAAAAAAAGAAAGAAAGAAAAAACATTGAACTATTTATAAGTATTAACCCTCAGAAAGTTGAGAGGAATGTACGTAATGGATAAGAAGGCCATCGTTTTCAGAGTGGCTTCCAAATATTTCTACCCAATGTTCTACTGCTGAATACTGTATATTCTGTATATGTTCCAACTCTTCCTTCTGAGTTATTCTGTTGGAGATATTATTAAAATACGTACTTAAGTATACTAATTATTTTTCAATAGAATAAATTTTTAGATTTAAAAGAATAATGTAATAAAACATGACTAAGATCAAACCCAAGGAAAGAATTTCTTATGCAAAAAATATTGAGATATCACCTACTAAAATTAATATTAATTACATCAGAAATTAATAAGTATGTTTTTGAATGAAGATCGATCAAATAATTAATAGGTATGTTAATGTCATAGTAGCCGTATGAAAACGAAACATGAGAAAAAGGTTGGTCGTGACTCGTCTCTTGTTCTATTATAAGAATTTGATCACACTGTGATTCATCAAGAAGCTAGCACAAGGTAGCTAGGGTTATCAATTAAACGGGAAAATTGCAAGCAATCTCCCTGTTATATTGCAAATGAATGAATTAATTCCCTATTAAAAACAAAATATAATTTATCTCTTTGTATTCTTTAAAACGGAGCAATTTACCTTCTTCGACAGGGAGGAAATTGCTCCATTTTAAAGAATACAAGAAATTTTTTTTTTCTTAATATATATATACATATAGGGATAATTTGCTCATTCACAATATTATAAGGAGGTAAATTGTATTAAATCCTTAATTAAATGATACCAGAAATAATTAAAGTGATAAGCATTGGTCGGCAATGGGTGTAGAGGTTTGCTTTAGTCGGACATGTACTAGACATGGATAAAGTTATGGATGCATGTTGGCTACTGTTTCCAGATAAGATATATATATTCTGTCTGATTGCTATATAGTATATTGCTCTTATTCAAGTGGGCCTTTTGTTTTTCTCCCGATTCCCTTTTATTTTCTGCTGCTAATTCTCTCTCTCCCACTCTTATATCATACTATCTCTCTCTTTTCTCACATTTTTTCTTTAATTTTTTACCTAGAATAAGTTTTGTTTTATTTGAATTCTATTAGAGTACCCCAATTAAATTATATGCAGAGTACAATAACATAACATAATTAATTTGCATGGTATTAGCAAATTAATTTGATTCGAACAAAAAATATTTGAAAGATATTCGATATTATAAAGTAATATTTATGGATAAAGAAATAGTATTTTTAGGATAATTTTGATACTATTATATTAAATTATGCGTGCATATTGTATGCGATGATTTCTAGTGTGTATATACATAGAGAGAGAGAATGGTAAAAGTGATGGATTAGTGACGAATAGGCATTTACGTCAGTGATTTATGAGCAGCTATAGAGACAAAGCCCTGAGGAGGCATTATTCATCCTCTATCTCTCTCTACCTAAATACGGAACTGATTCCCTTTGCCCAAAGGAAAACGCGATTCGTTATTACATTCTTTGTTTCGGAGCTCTATTTCTTTTATGTTGTTAAAGGAAGCCATATAAGTTTGGCACTCCTCCTCATCATTCATTAAAAATAAAAATATAAAAATAAAAAATGAGATGCTTGTTGGCTCCAATTATTTATGAAAGAATGTAACTTTTTCGTCCGTATATTTATTATTCTCGGAACGAAGATCTTCTTCTGTCCCTTTTATTTTATTTTTTGGTTGGAAAGCAAGATAGAATGTCGCTTTTGCATTACCAGACAAATAATACATACCACATCTTAATTTCCAAGAATGAATGCATTATTATAATATTCCTTGGGTTTATCATGACTATACCAGCTGCCTCATCATATTAATTTCATTTTTCTCTAATTTTATACTAATTGGATAAATACAACAAATATAAAAAAAGAAATCAAGAATGCAGCTTTCTAGACTCATTTCTTCCTTGTTCAGACTGAAATCCAGAAATATTTTCCTACTTTGAAGAAACTTAGACCTCTTGATCGTGGTCATAGGATTGAGATCATGTGTTGACCTTTCTCCAGTACTTTGAAGTGGACAATAATTTAAAACACAAGGTTAAGAAAGTCAAGATCGTTTAAGTAGGAGATATTTCGACATTCAAGTCAGTTAATGGATCTAATAAAGGGTTCTAACAAGATAACAAGAGGTCAAGTATTTTCAAAATTCTACCCACAAATGAACAGTGGTTGGAATATTTATTGGAATTGATCCATTGTAGGAACATACTTAGGCCGCTCGGATCTTGCCACGTGTCGGTCATCCAAATCGTATGGCTGCTGATGGGCTATTGGTTTAGGTAGATACTTAAGCTAGGCTAAATAGGTATTTGGGCCAGACCTTTAGTTACTAGCCCATATCGCGTCTTGCTTCCTTCACGTACGTAAATTGATGATATATGTAAGTTGATGGACAACCAGAAACTCTTTTAAGATGTATATGGGCCTCAAGCTTAGCCCATAATTATTTAAGTCCACTTAATATGTGATGGGCTCGGCCCAATAGAATTTAAACTTTTAGAAATTAATTTCAGGTTCTTCTTCCCCAATTTATTCTCACCCAAGAACGAATCTTTCTCCAAAATTCCTACAAATTGTTTTGATTCTTTTACAAGCTTTGAGTTAGCGACACAATTTTGTATCTGTACACAGGAATATGGCGTTGACGAATTTTATTCTGACAGTGGCAGGAGTGAGCGCCGTCGTATTGCTGTTGAGGAGCGATGTCAAACAGTCGGCGTCCATCTTCCGCCGTAACGTTCGTCATATCCGTAACTGGCTCGAAGAGGAGTCCGCTTCCGCCGCTAAGTACGCACCCGCCTTACTCCTCATAATTTCTTGTTTTTTTAACTTCAAGTGCTCATTTCTAGTATTCCTATCTAGCTTAAGAGCTCGAGTCGTTCGCCATATTCAACTCTATCCAATGCTTAATATTTAGCGTGGATTAACTGATCAGATTGTGAGATTTAAATTTAAATTTTAGTGAAGGTGAACTCAATCAGTTTTATGTTGGATGTTTGATGGTTTATTTGGACTATAATCTTCTATCCTGATGCAATGAAAGATGACATCTGCTGCTACTTTTCTTGACAAGTATAGTTAGAAAGTTAAAAGCTTGTTTGCAATTTTTAGGAATCTCTAGGACATTCATGGTGGAAGAACTAAGATATGTTAGTATTGCACCTGTGATTTTATTAATTAGTTATGAGATGGTGTTTGATACGAAGGTAGTGAAGTCATTGGGTCGGAAAGAGAAATACTCTCTTACAAATTGATCAAATCGATTTTTTTCCCATCAGTTTCAGTGCAATTATCTCAATTAATTTAAATGTAAAGACGGTACAAACTGCTTCAACATGAGCAGCATTGCATGAATTCATTTGGATCTTGTTGCAGGGAAATGGAGAAGGCAAAACCAAAGGAGATACCTGGGAAGGATATCCCCAAGGAGGACAAACACTAGATTCATTTCATGCGCAGACATGGCTGAAGTAGTTGAATATGAAATCTTGATAAATCTCCCGCGTGATCATGTTCTAGAATAAGATTTTCTGTTCTTCTAGCACGGGTTTTGGTTCTTACAATCCATCCTGCTGCTAAATATGTACCAAAAGTGGGACTAATGACTATGTGCTTCTTGTAACCTTTTCCGGGGCTTTTTGTAGACAGTAACAGATATATGCAAATATTCTTTTAACTCCTGTGCTTTACTTACCCTATGATTTTGTTGAGCATTTCTTGCTTATTACCTACCATAAGCGTACTGCATGGGTTTGTCTTTCTTTTCTCGTTTTCATTGTGTAGGGTTCAAGCGGCGCTGTTTATCTGTTTTCTTGTAATTGTGGGTCATTATAACGAGTTAACAATGAAGGAATCTGCAGCAGTAATGGGTTCTGGTCACAGCCATTAATGAGTTCCCATGAGGATATGCTGTCATGTTCTTGGAGTTTTCTGAAGTGCATGAGAACTCCCGAGCACTGCAGAGGAGATCTCTACCATTATTAATACAGAATATCTTGTTCGTGAGAGACCTTAAACTATCAACTATATATTGAGTAGTTGATAATGATGGAGGTTTAATCTGCTGAAAGTCACTTACAGCGATTGAATGTTCCTCCTGATTATGAATCCATGATCCAGGAAGACTTTGAAGGTGTTAGATATGGTTCATATACCGAAAAAATGACAGATACTGGAGCGGAGGAGAGTGAGCGAGAGGAGATTGAGGAACCTAGTGAGATTCATTCTCTCTGGTAATATAATTACACAGTCGTCACCCTCTCGAGGACGTAGGTACATTGCTGAACCTCGTTAAATCTTGTGTCGTTTACTCTTATGTTCTTTAACATTAATTTCTCAACAGAAGGGGAAGCAGATTGAGGAAGAGAATTGTCAAATGTATACTTGTCCATTCCATCTGTTAGATACACGAGTTTGAATTCTGATTAATCAATTGTTTTGCGTTGTGGAAAATGTAAGAGTACTACATGTCTTGTAGCAAGACTTATAATCCTTTCATTCTTCATCACACAACTCTCTGGACCCACCAATATTGACCGCGTGACATTGGTGTCCGGAAAATGACTGGGAAATTCCTTCTTTTTAACCGTTTTTTTCTTTATACAACTGACAATATAAATCTGTCCACCCAACTAACATAACCCCTGAAACTTACGAATTTCAGCTTAGATGTGTATTTATGTATTGCAATATGTGTTCGTGCCGTGTTATACATGAGGACAAAATATGGAGCTGAACTTCTCCCCACAGCAGCATATATTGCAATTATGTATGTATATATTGCTCGGCACGTGCGTTTTTTCGGCGAAAAAGAACCAAAATTGTCAAATTTTCAAAGTTATAGGACTAAATTATGAAAATTATTTTGTGCATGATCAAAATTGTCAAACCCCTAAATTACAGGACGAAAATTATAATTTTCCCATTTTTTAATTAATCTGTAATTACTATATCAGTCCTAGTAAAAAATTATGTCCATTTATTGGTGGTTAGTAAAAGGTAAAAATGATTTTACATTCCCAATATTTGAGTAGTATAAATACTCTTTGTATCATTGTAAAGGAGAGGGTTTGGACAAATAAGAGAAGAAGAAATTTATAGCTTGTGGCTTCACGTGTTGGTAGTGTGCTTGGATTGCAAGCTTTCGATTTATTTTCCATCAGATCCGTTGGAAGGCCATCCCAGCCATGAGAATAAGGAGAATTTTAAAGTAAGGAAGAATCGAGTCTTTCCTGCAGGTTGAATAGTAGTGAAAAAGGGAAAGAAATATCATAAACTTTGTTTGCAACAAAGTTATATCAAGTAGCTTCAATCAGTATCTTCTCTCATTATCTCATCCCACCACACACACACACACACACACACATATATATATATATTATATGTTGCAATATTCTACCACACACGTTAACAGGAGTGACTACCTACATACGTACAGACGAGCACACACACATTATACATGATCACAAGGCTGCAAGTGGTGTTCTTAATGTTTTTTGAAGGTGGTTCAAAAAGAAAGAGGATAAATGTGCATCTGATTGAGAATTTGTTCAAAGTTGTCGGTGGGTTTGTCGACAGGATGTGTGTGCATTCCTTCATAGGTTGTGACCACGATGCTGGCATCTGTAGACAGCCGCTGCACTTGTTTCTTCACATTGCATCCCACATGTGTGCACCGGTAGTAACTTCTGCCAACATTAACAAATCAATACAGATCATGAGTTTTGGGGACCAGAAGTAGTCATTCTTTTTAAAATATTGGTACTAATTAAGTTGAGCATCTTGTAAAGCAAAACAACCACAGAAGAAGACTGTGAGAGTAGTAACCGTATAGGTGGGGAATCTGAGCATCATCTGTGAATAAGAAAAATTTGTTGTGGACACAACTCAGAAGAAGACTGATCAACAGCATACTATTTATCCATCTTATTGATCAAGACAACTAAATTGAGAATTTAACTTAATTTGTGGAATATGCAAACTTCGGACCATCGACGTGCGCAATATATCGATATATGTTCGTTATTAGATATTGTAATGAGATAACACTCTCTTTCTTACTTCCCATCATGATATATAGCTAGTAGTATCTTACAATAAATTTTTTAGCATGAAAGGTTACTGATCATGAGCTTCAGAGATGAGAATAGAGAAAGGTATCAGTATATACTGCAATATTAAGATATGATTCTGCTATATTATTACTTATGATTGGATGATATATACATAAGATGCCGACAGAAGATCAATTAATGTAAATTAAGGAAGGTCGTGTCATAATATTAAAGACATCGATGAAGCATGTGATATGAAAAAATATACCTAGGAAAATTGTTGTTCTTAACTGCTTTTTGGCCATACTTTCTCCACCGGTAACCATCATCAAGTATGTCCACCTGGCTTCTAGTTTTGAAAGCAAATCTGGGCTTTCTGATTTTGTTTTCACCCTTCTTCTTCCCACTCCTACTCATCCCACCTGATGATGATATTGATGATTTCCTCTCATCTCTTACTACTTGTGCTGCACCCAAATTATGAATTTCCGGCCTCTTCAACCCCGCTAATCCATCAAAGTAATTCCCACTACTACTACTGTTATATAAACTACTAGAGGCTGTTGTCCTCGTCGTCATCATCATCATGTCTGGGGAAAGAGATGGTGAAGTTGTAGTCCACCGGGGGGCTGTAGACGAATTTATACAAAAAAAACTAGGATGATTATTCTCCATTGCTACAATAATCTCAAACAAGAGTTACCCTTTAGATCATTTAAAAATGAGGTTGAAGAAGAATATGGAAAAAGTGGTCCACATTTACAAAGTAAGGCGGCTTGGAAAGCAAACTAATTACCAACAATTCTAGACATGGAAGAGTAGTGTAATCAAATAACCAGCAGAATATTGTACATGTCATCTCAGTAAACAGAAACGTCAAATTTATGTGATCTTATTCAAGGTAAAAAAAAAAAAAAGTTACATGCATTGCATGCTAATACTATACGTATATGACAAATTTGTTTGTCCAGATACATCAAACTTTTATATTTATATATATAATATTTCAGCTGCAGGGTTGGTTTTGGAAAATTATTTGTGGGATGGAGGCTTCATCCTTAAGATGCAGACTTTGAAGTTTATAAATATATTTAGTCATGATCATCAACGTGGTGAAAATTAAGAGGGGCTTTTGCTGTTATTTTATTTTATTATTTAACCATATTTGGTAATTGATGTGGCTTGCGACTTGATCGGTGCCCCGTTGCGCAAGGTATTGTCCGCTTTGGCTCTGTGTGAGCCTCACGGTTTTGTCTTGAAAAAGCGCCTTGCTAGAGCTCCTCGTCTGCAACCGATGTGGGACGTTTGCTACATCAGTAATATATATATATATATATATATATATATATAATGTGATTTGTTTTGTGCTAATTTCATCAAAGGAAAGGCTTATTTCAAGTTGAAACAGTACTGCTTAGTAGAAGGTAGCTATAAGAGATGCTGCTGATCACGCCGTTAACCTTTTTGTATTTGTGGTCTTAACTCTTAATTAACATTTAACTTTACATGTACTTCTTTGCCAAGTTTACATGTCACAGATATTATTAGGGAGTACGTTCTATAAAACAGGGTGTTTGCGCAAATTGATCATATTATACATTTATTTATTTTATAATATCTTATTACAACTTTAACATGAAAGAGAAGCAATTTAAATATTTTGGATAAAATAATATATATATATAAAAAAAAAGTATTGAGATATTAATACATCATTTTTAAAATTTTTACCGAATACTATAATTAATAATATCTGTAGGTTTTGGAACATATCTTATAAAATAGTTTGACAAACTTATAAGACCAAACAAAAACCTTTTTAACTTTTAAGTGCACTTACTTGTGCAAATTGTTGCTTCTTAATCAATGTTATAAGTCCTTTAGACAGTACTGGAAATTAAATAATATCTTTTCAACTCTAACAAATGTAATTAATATGGTAACTAATCCTAGTTGAGTGAAATTAAAGTCAATGTTAGGGATTTTGCTTGTGAAAACTTCTACTTTTAGACATGTAATTTTCGTAAAAAAAATTGAAAGTTGTAGTAAAATCAAAAGTGAATAGTATTTGTAAAAAAATTGAAAAACAAATAAAAGTTAAATTTGTTAGTATTTGAGGAAAAAAAACACTTCCAAAATAAACTTAATTGATTACAGATCGTTTTATCGCCATGTGTTAGAAAGATGCTATTTTTGGGTAATATTTGTACTTGTCTTTAATAATAATAATAATTATTTTTTCTTGAAATAATAAATTTTTTAAAATTCATTTGTTATTATATTATTAAAATATTGAACACTAATATAAAAACTAAATATTTAATTCAATAATATTTCAACTATGTTATATAATTATTCATTCACGTACAATAAATAAACTTGCATGACTGTAAAAAAAATTCCTTAAGTAATCATAACAATTATTTTATATTTTTCTATAATATAAGAGTAACATTCGATAATATAAAAATAAAGTACAAAAATTTTAAAATATTTAATATGCGAAACTATAAGTTAAATAGGGTAAAATCGAACTGCAACTTAGAATATTTGGTTAGTGATAAAATATTCTAACTTGCTTTTTAAAAATTAGAATATTTTATCACTAACAAAATATTCTAATTTTTTGAAAATTCTAACATCAACTTTAGATAAAAATTTTGAAAATAAATTAAATAGGATAAAATCGAACTAAGATTATTATATAAGGGTATACAGTAATCCAAAGAAAATTAAATTTATTTATAAAAAAAAAAATCAAAACAGCTAAAAGCACCTTAGGATGTTTCTAGCTTCTGGCTTAAGAGTTAAAAATTCTTTCTTTTATAGCAATTCAAAAATAGAAGTTGGCATTCCAAATATCTCAAAAATACTTTTATAAAGTCGTAAGCTAAAAAAGCAAAGTTTTAAAACTCTCGCAAACGCTACCTTATAATTCATGATAACCTCTTGAAAATTGTAATGAAACTAATTAGAAATATCAGTTTGCAACTAATTACAGACAGCCCCATGACATAATTTATTTCAACAAATATATACACACATTGTTTTCCATTTTATTAAATTAATCTGATAAAACAAATTAATAACTGTGAATTTGATATGTTGGCGATGGACGAGAAGTAGGCAGGGTCCATGGACATGTTTCTGGAGACGCATCGGTTGGATCCACGTGCATTACAAGTTTGAACGAACGTGCATCCTCATCCTGTCAAGGCGTCTAGATAGATTGGATTTGGCGCAGCCCTCGCTTTAACTTAACCCAATCGTCAAACCAAACTCAGATTATTCAAACCAATAGACCCCAACTCATTCAAACTTTAATTCTATTCTCTTGGGAATTAATTCATCAGTTCCACAAAGATTAGGTTTCCAATTTTCTCATACCACAGGGAGAATTATCTCAATAATTGGGGCCCAAAGACTTGAAAACTGGATTCGAATCACACCAAATGCTAAATATTGGTGAAGCAACAACTTATAAATTGTTAATTGATAGTTGAAACTTTATGAAGTCTTAAAGATTTAACAAATAAGATAGTGATTATTAAGGTCACATCAGACAACAAGATGACCAAGACTTATTATTATTGCTATTGAAAGACGTGCATAGGCTTCACATAAAGGATCGCATTCGAGGCCTCACCAAAGACTGGCCACCATCGACAAATATGGTCGTCCCGGTCATGTACTGTGCGCCATCACTAATCAGATAAATGACAGTTGAAGCCAAATCGTTCTTAACATCAAGCCATCGATGCAGTGGTGTGGCTTCATTGACCAGTTTCTGCGCCCTTTCCTTCCCCACTGACACAGGGAACTCGTCATCAAGATGCAGCCCGCGAGCTATTGCATTAACCCTTATCCGATACTTCCCTATCTCCAATGCAGCTGTCTGCCAATGAACACATATAACTATAGATGAACATTTCAGGTCAATATATACATTTACCAATAGAAAAGATCTTAAGAACTATGTGGTTATCTGTTTCAAAAACTATGATCAATCCCTCTAAAAGTTTGAGGATTCTTGTGCTTTCATGGAACATAAAAAACATGGGGATGTCTGAACCTAGTCTGCCAACACATTCAGCGGAGAATAGAATGCAAGCACATTTCATGCCCAGAATATAAATGCAATGATAACTAGCATAAGCTTACAAGAGGAACATACTATTATCTATCCTGCAACCATATTTCTGTGGGGTTGAAGGTGAAAAAATACTATATCCTTCCAAAACCTTTATCTTGCTTTCCTTTTTTCACTTGTGTTGTGGGGGGCAGGGAAACCTCATAGAAAGAGTCTATCAACTTCCACTTCCTTCCACTTCTGTCTATTACAACATTTGACCCCTTATTCCACTAAAAGGATTGGGGTACTAAAAACAGAGGACCAACGGGAACAATATCATTGCGATTCACAGTAGAAGATTAGCATGGTTAAAATTTGATGTCTCTGAGCTATCATTGCCACAAATTTGGGGTCTTACGCAACAACCAAGAAGAATTATTATTTCATCCAGCCTCCATGTTTAACTTATCCACAAACGTTTAAGCTAGTTCACTTTCCCCCACCAAACAAAGAGGTAAAGGGGAAAGGAAATGCTTAAAGTTTATCATTTGTATTGTTCTCATGTCAATATACGACTTGTACAGTGATAATTCTAGTAACTTGAGCAAATGTGCTATACTTACCCTTACTAGCTGCTGTATTCCAGCTAAACAAGAACCATAGGCTGCTGCTCCCTGATATAACCCTCTTTCAGCCCCAATTATAGAGGTCAAGAATACAATAGATCCCCCAGAGTTCTGATCACGCAATGTTTTGCCCACAGCTTTTAAAAGATACCACGGAGCCATAAAATTGATCTTGACAATCTTTTTGAATTCATCTTCAGCTAAAGACAGAGGATCTTGCATCTTTCCTGTTTCAGACAATTACAGGTTAATCCTCTTCTACTTTCTACTTGCAGCAGCATGAGTAACAAATAGACTAAAAATATAAATAATGTAGTGCTTCCACTACAAATTATCCACCAAAAGCTGGAGACCGTTCTTCATTGTTACAAAACAGAATTGAACATTAGAAAAATGGATATCAAGGATTCCATTGGAAATTAAGAGAACAGTGCATTACCCACTAAAATTGATTTGTATATGCATGAAGTATAAGAGTGGAATCGAGAGTGAGATAAAGGGGAGGTCATCTCCAGACCAATATGATTACGATAATAAATAGTTCACTCCAAGAAGACTGACCCTGAAATGAAGAGCGACTAGAAACGGAAAAGAATCTAGTAAGGAGCTATACAGACAATAACAGAGACAAAAGAAATTAAACAGCCAGAACAGAAACATCTTTACAGCCTCAAAAGGAACAATGAAGCTCATGGGGAAGAGGCACAAATGGATAATAATTTTAAATCGGTAGCGTTATTGATTATCTTACTTTTAGTATCAGGAACTAGAAACCAATATTGCAAGTAAGAATATATGAATTGAGCGCCATCAAGTATTAACAAGATTCTAATATCATGTAACTACATGAAACAGCAAAGTTAACAGCATCACCACAGCTAAAGCTGCTTGCAAGAGTGGGGAGGGTGGGAGATATAAATAAGCATAAAAAGGCTTCTGGAGGTAACACAAATTTTCCTCTGTCCCAAAAGGAATGAGAAAGGCACAGAAGTATTTTCCTCATTCGAAAGCTCTCTTTCCATTGCTTGAAGAGCATAACGAATTCCTCGACACATAGGCTTTAAATTGTTCGGCAGATTGAAATTACTGAAGCGGTTCTAAGAGAAGGGACTAGTGATGGAAGTGATCGCTTTAGATAGTAAGACGATGAAAATACTCTAAAAATTCACAAAGATCGCCAGCCAATTCTCAAGTTTTTGAGCAAGGATATCTCACTTCGAGCTCAACTTCCTTACGAAAGGAGATTGAATAGCTCGATCTCACGCTCAACCCTGATAATACTACAAATTAACAGATTTACAGAAGGGGTAATCTGTGGGCATACCTTCATAGGAATAACAGTTGACGAAAGCATCCAAAGTCCCCAGAATTCTCCTCGCCTTCTCCACCGCTTCATCAAAAACGACTTCTCGTTCTTCTTCCATATCCAGACCCACCACTTCAATTGCCACGGCGCCGTTTAAGGACCCTTTGATCTTATCGGCCGCACTCTTCAATTGCTCCTCGTTCCCCATCAAAACCAACCTTTCACAAAACATACAGTACCTGTAACGAACAAATAACACTGCATAATTTACAGAGAAGAAGAAGTATAATGAAAAAATACCGGCAACCCCGCTGAGCTAAATGGCGGGCAATGTGGAAACAAATTTCGTCGCCGCTGGAGGTGAGCAGAACTTTCTTTCCGGGACTCTCCATGCTAAAAATAATTCTCAGGAAATGACCAAGGTTTCTTCTTCACCTGCTAAAGACTGGAGATACTCTCAACTCTGGAAGGTAGAAATGCCGACAGCATCACTCCCGTTTTAACTGTCGTGACCTGACTTTTTTTTTTTTTTTTTGGTTTTTAAGCTGAGTAGGTCGGCGCTATACATCAATAGAAATTCGTTTAAATTTAATTTGTTAAGCAAAAAAAATTTGTTTGATAATCTTTTTATTAGCTGTAGTCAAGTCACCCATGTTATGTAAACATTTTATTAATTTTAGGGTAAATTATAACTATCTCCCCTGAGGTTTGACATAATTACAAATATTTCCTTATTGTTTGAAAAATTATAAACACCCCCTGAGGTTTGTAATCGTCTAACAAATAACCTATTTCCATCCATTTTTATGGGTGAACTGGCCAAAATACCCTTATGCATTTTATTTAATTTTATACAAAGAAGTTAATAATGCAATTTGCCTCGATTGATTTTTCTATAATTTAACAAAAAAGTCAAGGGCAAAATCGTCAATTTCAGATCTTTGGTTGAAAATTACAAACCTAAGGGGGGGTATTTGTAATTTTTCAAACAACAAGGGAGTATTTGTAATTATGCCAAACCTCATGGGAGGTAGATATAATTTACCCTTAATTTTAATTAAAAGTATATTTTATAGAATTTTCAAATTTAAGTGAATATATCAGATAAATAATATTTTTAAATAAAATGATTTTTTTTCCAACAAATGTTAATGCATTATAGAAATTTTGTGTTAAAATACTTATAAAAATTTAGAACACATACAAAGAGATATAGATCAAATAAAAATAAATTTTGTTTATCTATACTCTTTTATTATTGTAAACCATCATTTTGATGTCTCGATTCTTTAGTCTGCTATTTTTTAAATATTTTACCAAATTTTTTATTTTTCTCTCTCTTGTAACTTATTTTTCTCTTTCGCCAACTTTCAAGTTCCTTTCTTATTCCATTTAATTCAGTGTACGATGGTTTTATGGTCTCTATTAGAAAGTGAATTATTAATATATATATATATGTAAAAAAGAAAAAAAATAAGCTTTTCATCATAAAATTTTGCATTCATATATAACCTAGTCTGTATTCCCCAAACCTTCGAGGCTTAATAGCTCTACGCTATGCTCCAACCTCTTAATTTAAGTTTGCAACATACCACTAACAATTAGCTGCCTACAGAATTAAAAGCAGGTGGGGAGGCCGCCCTCCTACTAACTCAGTTAGCTGGCTGTTGGAATTGGCAATCCACCATGTACTTCTGTTCTAGGATGGGCACCGCAGCTTGGTGAATCTTTCCTACAGGTAAAATAACTTCAAGATATGACACGAGCAGTAAAGTCATTAAAATGATCATAAACCCATTACGCAAGCAATATAGTTTAAAATAATTTTAAATTCATAACACGAGTAGAACAATCATTGAAAGAAGTTTTGAATTCATAATGTAGGAAGTACAGTCCTATGAGGCCTAAATCAGTTGGCGATGAGACCTCATGATTTCTGAAGTTATGGGTTCGAATCCACCAATGTGTGGGATGTTGTTTTACTGCATAGTAAGTATTTTCTTTCTACTGTAATAGTAGGTATTGTTTAGATATAATTTATCTGATATTATTAATTAGGGTATGACTGTCTTTCTACTATAATAGTAAGTATTGTTTAAATATATTTTATTTGATATTATTGATCATTGTATGATTGTTGTACTTATCTTTGTAATATCTTGATATTCGACGTAAATGATTGTAATCGATTTATTTTAAATAATAATAGTTTATCGCTTTCCCCTAAAAAAAATCCATTACACCAATAGTACAATCATTTAAATTACAGTTGTTGGTACCCAAATGCTTCGTAAATTATGCTTGATTGTTTTTTAAAGCTACTTTGTTATTATAAATGTTAAATATTGAATACTTGTTTAAAAATATTAAAATTTAAATGAATCAATCAATCAATATCATATAGGGTCCGATCAAATAAATGTCTTGATTTTGAAGATATCACAATCCATTTAAAAAAAGAAAAGGAATCAAGAATATTATGTGCATGTGTTAAAAGCATTAAATGATTCGTCTCTTAAAATTTAAAACAAGGTAGTTATTCAACACGTTTGAAACATTAAAATTGTAAACTTAATTATTCGTATTTTTGCATACTTAGAGCAAAGGTTATTTTTAGTTTACTATTCATTAAAATGATGAGCTGTGCAGAAAAAAGGCAAAACAAGTTTCGAATTCAAATAGTAATGTACCTCTAAACTCTAAAGTTTTAATTTTATTAATATGACCATCAGGATTTGGGGAAAAAAATAAGCTTAAGAGAATATGAACTTAATTAATAAAATATATACCAAAATTAAATTTGAATAATGAATTTCAGATATACTTGTTTAGTATCGTGGACACGGTGAGATTTGTGTTTAAATTATTTAAAGAATATTTAAATATCAATAGAATAAATTGTTACGTCAATAAAATAAAATAAATATAGCTGCATTAGTTGATAGTCAAAATACATGTTGCTGTCATAAAATTGTGATTGCCTCCTGTGTGCAAATATTAACAGCTAAACATTACTTAAGGATCAAATCATATTAACTCATAATAATGTCTCGTCATGTGTGCATGCCAAAACTCTTAAACACTTACGAGAGTAAGGTGGCAACTGCGACAGTCGCCTTGATTGCCATCGGCACCCAACTCCTGGGGCGACGACGAGTTTTTGGGCTGCTTCGTCGTTGCCCAGCGCAAATGGGGGCAACCTATCTTGGCGCCCACCCATCCAAAAAATAAGCATCACTAAATTTGGATGACTGCAGTAACTCAGAAAATAAATGGATGCCACTGTCGACTGGCCCCCAAAATCTAGTGCCCGCGGTCGCCCAAGAAGAAAGAGGCATCACCCAACTTGGGCGATGGCTGCACCTCCTAGATCTGGGCGACCCAGAGAAGAGATGGGGCTGCGTGATTGAAAGTCACTGTTGCCTAGTTCTTGGGGTGGTTGGCAACGAAGGGCAGGGGAAAAAGATCCAAAGAAATCGATCGGCCAAAAAACAAATATTACTTTTTAAAATTTTTAAAAAATATAAATATACTATTTTAATTTTTTAAAAAATATTAATGCTAAAAACTTTAGATGTTTGATATTCTTTAAATAATATGAATTAATACATACAATAATTTATATACATTTTTTAAATATTAAAAAATTAAAATATTGTCTAGAGTAAATAATATAACTTAAAAAAATATTTTTTTAGTATTTTGATATTTAATTAATATATTCTATAATTATATAAATTTTATTAAGATATGTTTAAGTTAAATAATAATTTGCATTAGTGAATAATCTATAATTATTACCTGACACAAAATCACAAAATAAAAAATAATAATAATAGTATCCACAAGCTGGCTGATTTATATTTTTATTATATAAAAAATAAAAAATTATATGTGTACCGCCGAAGCGGTACACATTGTAAAAATGTGATCGATCGCGAGCTGAATTCGCGAACGATTTTATCTTTTTTTTTTCTTATTAAAATAAAAACAATTCCCATGTCATGGGTCGCTATTACCCAAGGTAGCGACCTATGCATGTTTGTATTTTTATTTTTTAAAAATTTGTATTTTTGTTGTGTAACTATTACAATTCTTTCACTTGGGCCAACAATTTTTGTTGCCCCAAGTAAATTCATTACTTAAAATTTTAATTATTAATTAAAATTTTAAATAATAATTAATATTTAATTAATAAATAATTAGTATTAATATTAATAAATTATTATTTTAAAGCTTTAAATTATAATTTTATAATTATTATTTAATGATATATTAATTATATTTACTAAATAAATTTAATTATTTTTTTAATAATTAATAAATATATTTATTAATTAAATATGACCTATAGTATACATTGTGTACAAAAAATAAAAAATATTATAAATTTATTGGCTATTGACTAAAATTAATTAAGATTAACAACTATATTATCAAGTTAATAAAAATTATAAAATTAGTAATAATTATAAATTATGATAATGACCATCAGTCTCGTTGGTATTGGTACCAACCTGGACAAGCAACATCCTGATAAATGGTGGTGTGTTATCCTATAAATATACTTTATTCTAAACATATTTTTTTATTCCACACGTTAAAAAACACATTTGGGCGACGACCTAGGGGATAGTGACAAAAGCATAATTATAGAAACAATGGACATTATTAAATTTTACACTTATATTCTTTTCGTGTAAATTTTCAAATTGATTAGTTACTACAAATTAATCATAAAGCTGTATAATTACAATGCCCTATAGTAAATTATTAATTACATTAATTATAATTAGTAAATTAATAAAATAATTAAAAAAATACAATTAAAATAAATTAATTTAGTTTAATTGTATATTTTTTATTTAATTAATTTATTAATTTATTAATTATAATTAAATTACTTCATTATAATTAATACAATAATTAAATAAAATTAACAAAATAAAAAAATAACTAAAAGCCCAAGTAGCGACCCTTGGTCGCGACCCAGGCTCGCGAGCTTGTGTCATTTTTTAGTAAAAAAATAAAAATTAAAAAATTAACGACCAACCATAAAAATATAAATATATCGTTAAATGCAGTATATTTATATTTATTTTTATATTTTATAATATAAACATAAATAGGCCTCCACAAGCTCCCCTTTTTTCTTTTTGAATAGAGGCAAAGTTTCGTCATATGGCCAAATTGGGCATTTTGATCATTTTCCACCGCATCTAAAGTTAAAATGTGAGCAAAAATCATCTATACACTCACACCTGGCTTGTGTAAGTCTTCTCCTTCTGTTATTGACGAAAATGGTTTTTTTGTTATATATTTCATTAATACAGATAGATTTTTAGCTTATTTTATAAAACACACAGGGAATTTATAAAGTTTTACCATTTATAGCAAAAATTTATCGTTTTCTATAAAGAAACATTTTAATTACTTTAGAGCTCCATAAGATACAACAAGAAAATCAAAATAAACTTTACACCTTTTACCAGTAGAGACAAATACAACCACCAGGTTATTATCCATCGCTCCGACGCCGTTTACATTTCCACGCACCTCTACTCCAATGGCGATTGTACAGATTCCATCGTCGACTCTATTTGGTTCGAAGTCATCGGTTGACAGATCGTCTACTATCTTCCGCTCTCCATCTCGCTTCAGGTGTATACATTATTTTGCTTTTTATGTAATATTATCAGTTTCTTCACTGGAAGATTATTTTGATGTGCTGCATTGAACTGATTGTACCGAAACTACACGCACCTAATTACTTGAATTATTAACTGCTAGAATTGTTTCTGATGGCAGCTTGAATTCGAAAACCTTTCGAGTGCGCAGAATATCATGTGATTATTCATGCTTTGAAGTAAGTCCGGAGTTCCATTCCGCTACGCTCTTACTGTTTTTAGTCGTATCGAGGCTTGTTTTCCTTAACGTAATTTGTAAATGTAATTTCGGTTTTAATTTCTACAGCATATTGCAATCAGGCATATTTCAGGTTACTCTGTGTTTGGAACTTACAATTTGATGAGGAAGATGCGAAGGCTACAAATTTTCCCCATTTCAATTTTGTACACTGAATCCTAGATATAAATGGAATGTGAGAGATTGCTGTTATTGTATATGCTTTTTTTGATCAAATAGGAAATCTATTGAGCAACACATGATCCATCTCATTACAAGTCCTAGGAACTTTTTTGATTTTCCACCTTGGCCATTTACCCCGCAGATTTTTCACATGGAGAACCTTTGCCCAGGACATCCAGCTGTTATTGTATGTAACTTGTTGGGTCATTGGTTCACATTTCCAGTATTCATTATCGTGCAACAGTTAAAGGTAGATAAATTAAAGAGTAAAAGAGCGGTAATTCGCAAATATACATTTGAAACACATTTTTTGTTCCATAATATCTTATGTTCTAATTAATCAACTGAAAAGCCACTAAGGCTATGAATGGGGAGTTGATTGCAGTTCACCTTTTTTTCGTTTATCACATAAGTGATTGTATCCACCCCGTGTACCTAGTGTTGGACTTTGCTGAGTAACTTTATTATTCCAATTGTGGTTAAAGTGCTAGTTGGGACTGCTACTCTTCATTCACTTGAAATTCTTTGCTGATTTCAAAATGGTTCAATGCTGATGCTAGCTGTAGGAGTCTTTATTTGCTCTATTTTTTTTCAGTAACTTGTATTTTTCAGATGTCCACTGTCTTCCACTTATCTAACATGTTGAGGCCTCAGCTACTTTTGTTTAGATATTATAGTCACATCTCCTATCTCTGTCTCTTGTTCTCTCTTGCACACAGATAAAGGACGTCAGCTATCGACCTCCAGGAACCGAGATTGATCTTTTGAATGGAATTAGTTTCTCCCTTCAAGAAAAAAGGTAATTTTTCCATAAAAACTATATGAGCTTGGAACCTAATATTATCTATTTGAGGCTCTGTAATAATCATGCATGTGGGGAATGCTGAAGCATACCAGAAAGCTTAGGACATAACCAACTCAAAAACTTTCATTTACGATGCCTTGTTTAGTTTCATTTTCATTTTTAGTTTTCAGTTTTTGAAATAATAATGAAAGTGAAAACATGTTTATTTGCACATATTCTCACTGGAAATGGTTTACTATCATCCTCATCCCAAGCATTACTTTTTAATATATTTACATGCATATAATTTTTTTTCAATCATTAATTTTATAAATTAATAATATTTTCTTTTCGTAATGCTTTGATATGATATCACTAACAATTATAAATCAATAAAAAATATAATTATCAATTTTATTTATATAAAAAATTTATTTGATTTAACACCACTAACAATAAAAAATAAAATTATCGTTATCATCAAATAAAAAATTATATTTGACACCACTAACAACATAAAAAACAATCCATTAACTAATCCAAACATATTCTCATTTTCACAAGAAAACCTACACACAATTGAAACACACATTTTTCCACTGGAAACTGAAAAATGAAAAAAAAAAAAAAAAAAACCAAACAAGGCCGAATTGTGTTCCAAAACTGGGGATGCATCTAAAGAAGTATAAATTGCTGGTCATTTGTAGATGTTTGAAATTTTCAATGAAATCCAGACTTGTCTGCCCACTAAATCAATCCCATGCCTACAGTTTCTCTCTAGGTTGGCCATGTGGAGTATACTAATGAATGTTTTTTCCTACTCAAATTGAATTGAGGTGCAGTGATGCGAATGCATCACTTCTCATAGCTGTTCTGCCTAAGTTTTGTACCTAGAAGTTGACACAAAGCTCTTAAAATGGATTAACTATTTTCTTGTCATATATACCTGTAGCTTTGGGCTCATCTTCGGACGAAGTGGAAGCGGGAAAACGACTCTTTTGCAGGTTCATCTCTTAATTCAGAATCTCTGCTTTTTATCAACCCCTGTGATATTGTTTCATTCTTCTCACATGATTGACTGTTGCCAAACAGCTGATTGCAGGATTAAGTAAACCAACATCAGGCTCCATCTACATTCAAAGATATACTGATGATGGTCATCCAAATCAGTCTCCAGAATTTTTGCACCCAAGACGAGTTGGTATTGTTTTCCAGTTTCCTGAAAGGTATTGCCATCACATACAAGTAATATTTTGCACATTTCTTGAAGTACTGCTGCCCTGATGTTCAAGTCCTTTGAATTTTTGCTGCATTTGGAAAGATCTTGCATAGACTTGAAAAATTTCATGTGATATTCAAAGAGTACTGCCGCCCTATCTCTAAAGGTGAGCTGTTTGATGTGTGCTAATCTGTCATACCAGACTCATACATTTTCCTTCTAGTCCTTAGATTTTCATCTTTTATTGCATCACATTCACATAGTTTTATTACCTTCGTATCTCTGATTAGGTATCTAAGATAATTAAATTGGTCTAGGTACTTTGTTGCAGACAATGTTCTTGATGAAATAATATTTGGGTGGCCAAGACAAAGAGGTGGCCTGCAATTGAGAGAGCTTCTTGCTTCAAGACTCCAGAAAGCTATGACTTCGGTATCAGTTTTAACTAGAGTGAAAAGCATATCCAGGATCATTTTACGTCATATCACCATCATCATCTCCTTTTCTTTGTATTGTTCACATAAGAGAAGTTCGTCCATAACTCTGACCAATCCTTTCATGCATGTAAAACCTAATAGGTTGGTCTAACTGGAATCTCTTTGGACAAAGATCCCCAATCTCTAAGTGGTGGATACAAACGCCGGCTTGCCCTAGCAATTCAGTTAGTAAGATTAATTCTTTTCTTTATGGTACTGAATGCCTGCCTCTGTTACTAGAAAAAGTTGTGCATGCCATCCATTTATGTTCTTGTTTCATTGCCCAAGTGCAAGATGCAATAATATACCTATTATATTGCATCACAAAAATGTGGAATAAGCCATGTATCTTGGTCCTGCCATTGTGGGATCTAGGAAGAAGAGTTTGATTTATGCGGCCTTACCCCTGCAAGCAGGAAGGCCATCTAGCCGCTCCCACCTGTGATACCCGGTCCTAAGTCAGAATGGAGCAGCATATTGTTTTCTCAAGGCCCATTATTGTAATTTCATGTATTCTAGTAGGTAAATGTATGTCATTAATGATCTGCCTTTAAGGTTTATGTGCTTCTCAGGTGCAAATGCCAGACCTGTTGATATTGGATGAGCCTCTTGCTGGACTAGGTATGACAGTATTTTATTTATCCTTCCCTCCTTTCATCATACCATGCTGAACTTTAGGCTGTTTTGATGTAATCACTTTATGCGTGTGGGTTTACCTGTGCTAGCAGTAAGGCCCATTGATAGCGCCTTCGCAATGCTCCTAAATATGATCTCGTTTTGGTCATTAAAGCATATAGTGATATGTTAAAAATTGTACCTTCTCTGTCCCCGTATTAAAGGTCTCTTTTAACTTAGCCCAGAGTTCTCAATGAGAGTAATTGCCTTGAAGAGTACTGGTTAAGAGTTAGAAGCATCACACCATGATTTTATATTACAGCTAAGTTTTGAGAAAAATATATTTCCGTTTTAGACAACGAAGCCTTAGTTTGGGACGTTACTAGAAGAAAGCAGGACTGTGAATTTGGGACAGGACTAGTATTTGCTGTTAACTTATTAACTGACAAGCATGTGGATATTTATTTCTGAATTCATAAACTCTTTTGTTTGGATACTTTTCGAGATAGTGAAGTTTCCCTTGTGACTAACAAATATTAGCTCTTTCGTACTTTTAAGTAAAATATTAGAACCATAGAATCAATGTAGTTACTTTTAAGTATTATTTGCCCTTTCTCCGGATGGCTCTGTTCATCGTTCCTAGTTGCTTCTACTTTTGCATTTCCTTGTACACAGAAATTCCTAGCACTTCTTTAGGCCTGAAATTTATCTCCTAAAGTAGTCTTCGGGTCATACCAATTGCACCTATTAAGTTTACACTGGATGCTTTGGGCAACCGCTCATTTTGGTCTATTGAGTTCCCATTTCCAATGTACTGAAAATTTGTTGCTTATAGATTGGAACGCCCGCGCGGATGTTGTTAAGTTGTTGAAAGACTTGAAGAAAAAGCTGACATTGCTTGTTGTGAGCCATGACCTTAAGTAAGTTCTTAGCTGCCCAGGTTAACTAGTTACTGCCTTATTTCTTCCTTCTACAGGAAAATGGTCTCTTTTCAACATATTGGGAAGCATGCTACCAATCTTTTTAGGAAGTATTTCATGCTGTCCCTGATTTGAGAATTTTGTAACACTATTCGTGAATCTTTTGGAAGAATTTTATGTCTTCTCAACGCATTTGTCAATGAATGGTGTCATAAACACATGGCTATTATCTTGTGCGGAATGCTTACACGTGCATATTGTCATTACGGATAGAAGCAACAACAATAGTCAACCATTTGTTGATTTAATTAGGGTGTCAAGATCTTGCGCACATTGCAGCATGCATTTATCTGTTACTTTTTTCCCCCGTGAACTATCTAAGCCTTTTTCAAAAAAGTTAGATAATTCGCTTAAACTCCTTACATCTTTACTCATTATGCATTTTCCATCTTTTATAAGATTAAAAAACTATTTGTCAGACTTAAATGTCATAATTGTTGAGGTGCTTAATTATTTGCATCAGTATAAATGTACTAGAAAATTGAATTTGGATGCTCAGAAGACATCCTGAAGCTCAATTTTTTTCAAATACGAGACTCTATGTCCTTGCCTCCGCTCTGCAACAAAGTTAACAAGGGGTAACCGGCAACTTTAAAAATTACAGGGGAATATTGTGTAAGAACTTTTAGATTCTTTATTTTTATTGTGCACTGTTGTTGTTAGCAATAATTGATCATACATAGTGATTTGCATTGTCATTGTTGAGGAAATTTTAGTGGCTCCTAGGAAGTAAAATTCATTTTTCTCAGATTTAAGAGTTCTGTTCCTTAATAGCAGTTGGCTCACCTCCTAAAACTGATGAAACTCCTTTTGCTACTAAAATTGATTCTGTGGGATTTTTAAAGATAGTATAAATTGTCTGGATCAATTAATGGGTGCACCTTTCATGCTGTATGTGGAAATCATGCTATGTTAGTTGGATTTCTCAAGTAATAATATAAGTGCCTCGTTTTAGCTCACTGTATGTGCAAGTAAGCCAGTTACTGAATTGTCCATCACTATGCAAAGAAATGTATATTGTTCTGCTTGTGCATTGACTGTTGGATCCATTGATGACTCAAGCTTTTATGCATCTTCAGGGAGTTGGCATCTCTAGTAGACCAATCTTGGAGGATGGAAATGGATGGAGTATTGAAGAGTGAATGCCTGCCTGTTTGATTGCATATTTCTTGCTACCTAATAAGCTAATGATTCTGAAATTTAGGTATGGCTATTAAGCTTCTAGTTCAATACCTAACTCAGTTCCAGGCATATTTAAGTAAACACGGAAAGGTTGGATGTGTATTGAAGTATACACAGCGTCTGAAAGAAAGAGGTGTTCATACAGTTCTGCTTGATGATTGTCTCTTATTTAATGAAATCTGTTTAAAGCCTGCGAAGTGGATAGTTGAGATCTACTGGGTATAGCCTGGCCCCCAGCTTTAGATGCGATGGAATAATCTTAACACAAGCACTTAATGCATTCAGCAGAAGTAGCTTTAACACTTGACATTGTACTGACTTTCCACAACCGGAATTCACTCGTAACAATAACTCAATACTGGATTATAATCCACTATATTCCTTCACTGGAAACCACACAGGATAGGATGGACTCCTATTTTATTTTTGTGTAGCCTATTCAGTTCATGGTTTGCTATTTAATAAAATTCATGAGCATACATACTTAAGCAGACTCCACCTTGAAACCCGAACAGGATGAGGCTGCTTGTGTTTGCTTTTACTGTTGCTACCCCTGCAGCTCCAAGACCAAGTCTACAGTGTCGATCGCCAAAAAAGGAAGGATAAAAGAGAAAAAGAGTTAGACAAGCGTACTTAACAAATATTCAATGATTCTTTAACTGGTAGTCATGTATATATATCAAATTTCAACTTACAATCAGAATCCGTCTTAATCCAATGGCCTCCAGTGGATGTTGAAGCATCTTTGCAGATACTATTTGAAGATATTTTCCTTATGTTCTTTTCACTCTTTTTGCTGGCTGCCTGATGAACCGTCTTATTTTCATTGTGTCCTATCTTACGGGAATCCTGGTCGGAAATATCTTTCTTATAACCCTTTTGCAGCTTAGCAATCTGTTTCCCGGTCATCTCTTCTGGGTGAACCTTCTTCTGGAACATTTTTAGAGCCTGTCCACATAACGAAGTGGCAAAATTCAACTACTGTTACACTTTTGTAATGGCTGAAGTTTTATGCTGTGCCATTTCACTTATTTCTAATTCTCTTCACATTTTTTCTTACCCTCAGGAAGTATGAGCGAAACATGTTTAGACTAGCTTAATATAATTGCTGCTTTTAGATTCTAGAATGCTTTCTAAGCATCAATAAACTTCAGCTAGAAATAGAAACCTCACAAGCATTATTTTGCTAGTAAAAATGTTCAATTTATGTGATTAATTATGAAGTTGACAGTGTACAAGATTGTCAACTAAAGTTCTAGTAGAAGACTTCTAGCGGGAACGTGAAAGATGTTTATTAGTGAGATTGTATGACAACTCATTGTAATAATGTGTGACTACATGTTAAATGGAAGAAAGAAACTCAACTTAGACTCACTTAAAGGTATTGAGAGGTCTTCCGAAGCACTGATTTGAGTTTAACATGTACTTATTGCCCTAACATTTATTTGAGTTTAAAATGTACTTATTGCCCTAACAATTATTTGAGTTTCACATGTACGTATTGCCCTAACAAATATTTGAGTTTCACATGTACGTATTGCCCTAACAAATATTTGAGTTTCACATGTACGTATTGCCCTATAAGAGTATTATGTCACAGAAGTCGTACTATCATGTTTTAAATGGTAAAGGACTAAGATTATGCAAGTTGATGGATTATTTCTTTATTCTGTCATTGTAATATCTGAAACGAAAACTGAAAAGCAAAATTAGAAGTACGAAAATCTTTTCTACACGAAAATATGAAACTGCTACGAGTTGTACTTATCTTAGCCAAATTAATTAAGAGAAAACTGACCTTGGGGAGCTTTTTTTTAATTGAAATGGATACAGAAGCTTCATTTTTCATAGAAACTGTTGAGCTGCTTGACAAGGAATGGAACTTCTTCAACACCTTTTTCAGGAACTGAGCTGCATTTCTTTTCCTAGGTCGTTCAGCTCCTTCACATTTCTCTATAAGATCATCAGGGACTATATTGTTCCTCTTAAAGAGCTCTTCAAGGGATGTCTTTTCTTTCTTCACTTCTTTATCTGTCTCAGCCAGTTCAATGCAAGTTGCGAAGAGATAATTTTGGAGAGGACAAGCCGCCATATACGTGTGGCCTTCAGGATCTGCTTCGGTAATTGGCTTACTACTGAGGGTTATAATGCTTGCTTCACTACCCCTTCCGGGTATGTCATTGGAAATCTCTTTCTCTTCAGCCTCAAGGAACTTCTCTAACTCGTAGTTTATTAGCTGGAGATCATATTCTGTTATCTCTTGTTGATTAGTCAATGCTTCATTGGGCATTGGAAGTGTTGGTGTTGGGGGGTCTGTATTAAGTAGTTCCCTGCCGAAGGTGCCAATTGCAAGAAAGTCAAAAGGCTCAAATGATTCTTCTTGGAAGAGCACTTCTACCGTGTTGGCTTTAAATCTATGTGAAGATTTTGCGGAAGTTATGTTTGAGTGTGGCAAATTGTTGATAGGCTCTACATGGAAATTTTGATCGTCAAACAATGTCTGCACTGATAAACATGCAGACTGGGCTCCTGGAATTAGAAGAGAAATGATAATCTCGTTAGCAGCAATTAACTTTGTGCATTCTCTTGCATGAATCTAATACTTCTTATGTTTAAGAAACCAAATATATTTTGCTGACCCTTCTGAATTATGGTTGGCTAGCTTTTGACTAATCAAGTCAAGTATGACACAGGCAGATATATTGTCTTTAAACTATGCTTGCATAAATTCTCATCCTAGGTAATTCAAACTGGGCGAGGGAAAACTAGGCACTGAGACAAAAGACCAATTTATTATGGATGTGATCGAAAGATAGATACGTGGTGTCCCTTGAGGAGTTACCTGTTTTGGAACTCTTCATAGGTTCAGTGCTGTTTTGCATCAACTTACGGTGCATCCAACCAAGGAACTGCATAGAAAGACAAAAGTTAGAAATACTGCATCATATAGCTTCTTATTATTCCCACAGGACTTTGGACTGACCTTCATCTTGAAACTTGTAAAAGCTGGCTCAGAGATGATTGTATCAAAAATGATGGTTTAGTATTAAAAGGATGTAACTGGATGTTGAATAGAGGAAACAGTCTTTAAATGGTGACACTTAAAAGTCCTATGGCTTGAGGGACGGGTTAGAGTACCTTTTCATCATGTTGTTCAGAAATGGAAAGCCTGGGGTACCTAGAAGGATCTAAGATGGTGTTGAAAACAACATTGAGAACGCTACAAGACTATGGCTGGACAACCTCTGTCGACAATGTTTTGGTTGAGCAGTGGGCTTGAGACCCACATGTTGGTGATGCATATATGCCATGAACTCATGTGATTTCTTTGATTTGTGACGTTGTGCCAAATGATGTGTACTTAACCAAAAATCACCACATCTGAATATGTCTCGTTATCAATGTTAATCTTGCAACTGATTCTGACTGCTATCACATGCATATGTTATGCAACTCCAAGGATGTACGTGATGTGCAATATGGTTATGGCCAATGGCCATGTTATGATTGGGTTTGCCATGGGGCATTGCTTGAGTTTTCCAATGAGTTTTGCTGGTATATCGTATACCCTAATTGGTAGGGCTACACAGGATCATTAGATTCATACGACACTTTTCGATGAAAAGATACTTGATTCTTGACAGATACGTTGTACCCAGGGCCTCCGGCCTCACAATCCAACATGGCCATAGGTGTTGTATGATATTTATTGAACTATACTGTCGCTCTTTCCTTCATAAGAGCATCATGCTGTTAATTTTCCAACAAACTTTGAGCTCTTTTGTATAATGCTGCTGAGAAGTCTGAGAACATTAATATATGTGATGGCTCCAGAGAGAATTCTGTCTTTGGTCTTCAAATGGCTCAGCCCTTGTGCTTTATATTTCTTTGTTTGACAATCATCATATGCAAACACCTGAGGTTGATTGTATCTCATTGTAATAATTGGCATGCAATCTGTTTATGAGAATGGTGAATGTACAGTGAAATTAGGTTTCTGGTTAGGGTTTTTGAAACTCCAAATCATATTCCACTTAACCAGGACTATAATTAAAACCACTTTTAGATGTTTCATATGTCGAAACAGAACAGTAATTCATCACCTTTCCATAAAAACTATATGTATAGTCTAATAATGTTATGGGTTTTGTGAACTAGGAAACATTCTTTTATGCAGGGGAGGAGAAAAGATACAATGTCAGAAACTTTTGGCCCCATGGACTGTGCTTGAAAGTCTTGTTTATTTGGCAAGTCAAGTTGGGATATCATGCTGAAGTGCGCATGAAGAGTTGCTATACTGCACGGCTGTGTGGATGTAAACTTATGTTGCACCAAAAACTATTTTTGGCTGACAACAGCGAAGCTGCATAGCCCATGCTTCAATCTACAAAGGTACATATACTTGTTGGTCTTGGCTTATGATTCCAATATGTATGAAGATTTATTGGATGTTCTTTTAATTATAAGTATCATATGAGAATTTTTTTGAGTTGGTCCCGCATATATCTTTGTTTACGTGGATTGCAGTAAGTATGTGACTCATCTGTAGTCAAGGTGCTCAAACTACATGATTTAATCTACTCTGATGAAATACAGTTGTCTTTTTCTTTCCCGTATGATTTAATTTGATTCGCCGTAGTCTTGTTCTATTGATCTATTTGTGTTAGTCATGTGATTTTGCAACTTGCTGTTGTGTATTTATCAATGATATACCAATTGTATGGCAATCACTGAAGCTGCCGAATGCAATGATCTCTTCATTTTCCATCCCATCAAATGAATACAGATGCAGTTGGACTTTTATGCTTGACCATACTTGACACCTCATCGTGTAACACTCTCTTATCAATGTTAATTGCTGCTAGGGAGTTGCTTCTGGACCCCCACCGCAATTACTATAGTTTTTTCCTACAAGCCATTATGCATCCTACCGCTGTGCAAATCCTGGATCTTCCTGTTCATTCAGTACATGTGTAAAAATATTTAGAGCAATCAAGAAAGTAGCACTGTGCAAGTGTAGAGGTTGCATGTGATGTGGTGCAACAACTTGCTAATGTTTGTGATATGTGATAAGAAAAAATATTGACGTGCTGCTCACCATTTTTGTGTCAAGTGAACGTGCATAGGTCTACAATTGAAGTTGTGGAACTGGTGAGACAAATATTGCCAGATCAATCAAAATTGTTGAGGGGATGGGGCCTTGAAGATGTTTAGAGGATCCTCATTTTAAGCTAAGCAACAAAAGGCTATAAAACAGGCAAGGTTGCCTTTTTTGTTGGACGAGTGGATTAAAGAGTACACGTTATGGGTGAGCTGCAAATGCATTCAAACACTAGCATCCATAAGTTGATCAAATAGCTATCCGATTCTCGAGTCATTCAGAAATCCTCACTGTGGGTATAACTGCCCAGTGGTTCCCATGTGGTGCTAGTATGGAGTTTTCCCATTATATCATAATGATGCCAATTATCTTTTTCTAGGTCGACAGACAGACGTGCGAATCCTAATCTCTGGCTTAGTTTGGTGTTTAGGCTTATTGGACAATTTATTATAGATCAGCCTATGTTGTTAACTCATTGAACAAATTATCATAGATCATGCTGCTCTGTTTTCCAGTGCTATTATTCAAAACTAGATCAATCGGTGTGTTGCACGTTTACTATACTCTTTCTTTATGTATTTGTTTAGTATTTCTTAAAGTCAAAATGATCCACAAATCACGATCTTTATCCTAAGACTCTTTCTCTTTTCTTTACGCATGCAAAATCTGTCTTGGCTGATAGTATCCACTGATGGGGGGTGGATTATGTGGATTCCGCCAGAGTCTAAGATTCATCTTGATCTTGGCCCAACTAATGGGTCTGGATGGAAGGGATTGGGCTGGGCTTAAAACTGCTTTCCTCACTGGCTTTGCATGTAATAATAGCCAAGCTGAAACTGTGTTGGTGGTACACTTTAAGGCCCACTGGCCATCGCCAATTCTAGTAGGTCGTAGGTCCAAATGAATCTGGACGACTGTGTTGTGTGGCGCATGTATGGACCTCACATGGTTGGACCCAATGGTCAATGGGCTTGAACTCCCCATAACTTAGAAATTGTGCTTGAGATAAGTAATGGCAGCATAAAGTGGGTGAGTTGGACTGATGTGATTCTGCAGTTTGTTATCCTGCGTGCATGGATTTGTTAATTCTGGAACTTCACTCATGCCAAGGCCCTACTACTCCCAATACAAAAAGAGGTATGGCTGCCCTGCGAGTCTGCCACTGCCCATAATTAATAATTGATTCAATTCATCCATCTATCTAGTCTAGGAAAAATAAATACTTGCGAAAATATCTTGTGTCTGTAAGAAGATACAAAAGAATCTGGTACGCCAGTCGATGAACATAACCGCAATCCAATGCTCGATTACAATACTGCATTTGCACGGCTGAGGCGGCCCACCTAACACGTCACCCATCTTCAATCTTACTTCCACTTTCCCATTATGTTTTGCCCCCTGCGGATGCGGTTTTCAACAAGTTTACTACTCATCTAATCACTCCAAAAAAACATATATTGACATACAGTTTTTAGCAAATTTCGATTCCAAATTACTACTTGTTAACTAATTTGAGCCACATATCTTCCCAAAAATCATATAGGATGACGATTTTGGTAACCAATTATTTCCCGAACTGTAAGCCCTTTTGCCCCTAGCCAAAGTTCAGTTCTTGAAACCAACGATTTTAACTATAATTGGAGAAATTGGAGCAGTAAAAACAGGAGAGAGGTCAACATCAACCCCCCCCCCCCATCATTCAATCAAAAACTTAAAAAGAAACCAAAATCCAAACTATTTCCGAACACAAAAATCCGTTTCTCCATCGCCAGCTTCCTTAGGTAAGAATTCTGCTTTTGTTCTGCAATGGGAACAGAACAGGCAGCGGCGGTGGAGATTTCTGAACCGCTGCTACTCCATGATGAAGCTGCGGTCGACGACCAAGAAATCGAACGAATTCCCGAATGGAAGGACCAGATTACGATCAGAGGGCTGGTGGTCAGCGCTATATTGGGGACGCTTTTCTGTATAATCACCCACAAACTCAATCTGACGGTCGGGATCATTCCTTCGCTCAACGTCGCCGCTGGTTTGCTGGGATTCTTCTTCGTCAAATCATGGACCGGGTTTTTGTCCAAATTAGGAATTTCGGTTCAACCTTTTACCCGCCAAGAGAACACCGTTATTCAGACTTGCGTTGTGGCTTGCTATGGTCTCGCCTTCAGTGGTAATTTCTTTTCACAGTCATTCGGAATTTTACTTATTACTAACTTGATGGAGAAAGGAAAACTACTTGAGCTATTCATCAGTGGCTTAACTTTCTCTTTTTAAAGTGTTATTATGAATTATTTTGTTAGAGTTTCCCAAAATATAGTTGAGTAATACGCCTTAACAGCATATAGGTATTCCAAATTTATAGCAGCTAAATTTTTCGAAGATTCAGTAGAAAAATCTAGTAAAAGAATGAATAGATTTGAGTTTATGTTGTATCTATTGATATGTACTAGTAGTTCTATGTTATGTTGACAGGGGGATTCGGATCTTACTTGCTGTCTATGGACGAGAAAACTTATAAACTGATTGGTGAAGATTATCCTGGCAATCGGGCAGAGGATGTTAAGAACCCCGGATTGTTGTGGATGATGGGCTTTATATTCGTTGTTAGTTTTCTGGGCCTCTTTAGTCTTGCTCCTCTTCGGAAGGTAAACTATCTATACATTTTAGCTTATGCAATAATGAGTAGATAAGGAAAACCAAAACGTGACTTTTAATGAGGGTGGTTTTCTGTCTGTGTAAGATGCTTATTCAAGGAACTAGAAACAATTAATTGAATTACATTGGACTTGTTGGAGTCTAAATATTATCGCGCTCAAAATTTTTATTTTCGTGTGAGTTTAGGTTATGGTCTTGGATTATAAGCTGACCTATCCGAGTGGAACTGCCACGGCTATGTTGATCAATAGCTTCCATACAAACACTGGAGCAGAACTTGCCGGGTAAACACTCTACTTCATTCTGGATTTGTTTTTATTTAGCTTTTTTGTCGATATTCAAGAATATTCTGCACCTAATATTTGCTCTAGTTGATAAACAATGTTAGTGCAGCTGCTGCATTGTCCTAGATTTTATACCTCAATGATTAAGCATAGAAGTCTTATTTCTGATCAGTCCTTTTGTTTCTTTCTTTCTTTCTTTATTTTTCCAGAAAGCAGGTCTCTTGTCTTGGAAAATATTTAAGCATAAGTTTCTGCTGGAGCTGCTTTAAATGGTTCTTCAGTGGTATTGGCGATTCGTGTGGATTTGACAATTTCCCCAGCCTTGGGTTGACGCTGTTCAAGAATACGTAAACTCCTGTTGTTTTAATATGTTCTCAGCATCTTTATCTAGTACATTCAGCGATTTGCACATACAAGGTTATTATAGATGATGTCGTGTATTTTAGGGTCATGGATCTTAAACATTGATTTCATGCAGGTTCTATTTTGACTTTAGTCCAACTTATGTTGGATGTGGTCTAATTTGCCCTCACATAGTCAACTGTTCAGTTCTTCTTGGAGCTATCATATCATGGGGTTTCCTTTGGCCATTCATTTCGCAGCGGGCAGGTGACTGGTATCCAGCTGGTCTTGGCAGCAACGATTTCAAAGGTCTCTATGGATATAAGGTATTGGAAGTCAATTCTGGCAGTATTTTATCATCATAGTCTTGAAATTTCATTTCAGTAATACATTGGTATTTATATATGGTATTCATTCTAGTTTCTAGTATTTTGTGTTTCTCCCCTGAACTAGCAATTGGGGTTTGGTATATCCTCCTCCTTTTCTTATTTCCCCTGGGACTTTATTGGACAGTGGATTAGCTCATTCCTACTGTATCTTCTTTGTTTTCTGCAGGTTTTTGTAGCCATTTCCCTTATTCTTGGGGATGGGCTTTACAATTTGGTTAAGATCATATCAGTAACTATTAAGGAAATATGCACCAATCGTCAAAATCTTCCAGTCGTCAAGGAAGTTACAGGTAAGAGTTATGTCCAAATCTTTTAGATGTGTGTTTCATTTGTAATGCTCGCAGATACCTCTGCATAGATTGCTCAATGATTCTGTTTTCTTCCATAAAAAAGTGCTCGTATGTTTCCAAACTAGTAATGTAGATATAATGCAAAGGCATTGAAATTCTGTGGATTATCTTTTTCGTTCTATTACATCTGATTCTCCAGAACCTAAAAATTCTTGTAACAAATGCTACAAGGGAAATAGACAGAACGAGAAAGAAAATTCTGCTGAGATTATCGTCATCCTCTGTTTATATCCTATATATGTAGTTAACTGCTGCACTTCAGGTGTCAACCAGTCATAACGTTCATGGTAATTACCACATCATCTGTCAGCAATTTAAACAAAAAAAATGGATTCACCCCCTTATATATATATTTTGGTTTATGTATCTCTGCATTTCTTTTGCTCCGTATTTTCTCTTCTCTCTCTCACATTGATTTTTGACAGATGAAAACACTTCAAAATTACTAGCTGAACAGAAGAAACGCGATGAAGTTTTCCTCAAAGACAGAATACCTTTCTGGTTTGCTGCTTCTGGATATGTTGGCTTGGCGGCAATATCTATTGCCACAATGCCAATGATCTTTCCGCCTCTTAAGTGGTATTTAGTCCTTTGTTCATACGTACTAGCCCCAGCCCTTGCCTTCTGCAACTCGTATGGTACTGGACTAACAGACTGGAGCCTGGCTTCTACTTATGGGAAAATTGGTCTTTTTATTATAGCCTCACTCGTAGGAAGCAATGGTGGGGTTATAGCCGGGTTGGCAGCTTGTGGCGTTATGATGTCCATTGTCTCCACAGCTGCTGATTTAATGCAAGATTTCAAGACTGGTTACCTTACAATGTCATCAGCAAAGTCTATGTTTGTGAGCCAATTAGTTGGAACAGCTATGGGCTGTGTGATTGCACCCCTCACATTTTGGTTGTATTGGAGCGCCTTCGATATTGGATCACCTGATAGTCCATACAAAGCACCATATGCTGTTATATACAGGGAAATGGCTATTTTGGGGGTTGAGGGCTTCTCTGAACTTCCCAAGCATTGCCTGGCCATATGTTGTGGCTTCTTTGTGGCTGCTCTGGCTATAAACCTTTTGAGAGATGTAACCCCCAAGAAGGTTTCCCAGTTCATTCCTATTCCGATGGCAATGGCGGTGCCATTTTATATTGGAGCTTACTTTGCAATTGACATGTTTGTTGGTACTGTGATATTGTTTGTATGGGAGAGGCTAAATAGGAAGGATGCAGAAGATTACGCGGGTGCTGTTGCTTCAGGTCTGATATGTGGTGATGGGATATGGACGATACCGTCTGCCATTCTGTCCATCTTCAGGATTAATCCCCCAATCTGCATGTATTTTGGACCTTCTGCAAGTAGCTGAACAAGTAAGCTTGTCGCCTTTGTAATTCTTAGTTCCATAAACAGAAAGTACTCGCCTGTTAATATGTATGTGCCAAATGTATTCATCGATTTGTTTTCTATGCTTTATATCATTTGTCAACCAATTCTATGATCATAATCATTAGGAGTGAATCTTTAACTCTCTGGTGGATAGAATGATGAAGGATCTTATTACTGAATTGAATTACTTAAAACTGATTGATGTTGTTGCATTTCATTTGACTTCTCTGTCTGAATGCTTTCCTTGAAAGCCCTTCGCTTTCTGTATCTACATTGTAAGTAAAGAAGGAATATTTGATCCTTAAGATCGGAGACTAACTCCCGAGTTGAGTGGAGATATTTGGAATTTCCTCTTTGATTTGTGAACTCATTTTCCAACTTAGCCTCATAATCACGAATCTTGAAGACACTACTGCTGTTTTTGTACTTTCTGCAATTTTATAAAGAAAACTGCTGAGAAAGCAGTGGAATATAATCAGGTTTTCTTGGTTGAAATTATTTATATATTGTTCTCTCCCACCTTTTTATTTTTCTTTAATGGGTGAAGGGGGAAGTGGATTATTGAGTATACATGTAAAATTTCTCATTTAATTTGAGGTACCAGCCGCTCACACTCACACTCACACTCACACTCACACTCGTACTGCAAATAGTGGTAGTAGGTGGCCTATCAATCATTCACATGCCTACATCTTTTGATGGAATCTGTCCACATCCATTATGATTTTATTTCTCTGTCTGTATATTTTGTCATTCACACTATTTAAGTAAAGCACAAAATATAAAGAAATCATTTAAAAGTTCACTATATTTCTTTTAATCAGCAATGGGAATACATGGATTAAGACAAGGTCTGATTGAAGTTGGGCTTTAAGTAATTATGTAAACATTTGAGGGCTAATATATATATATATATATATAATTAGAATATGTAAGTTTGAAGGAGTGGGTTTCTTGGTTTCTTTTGTCAGCAGGATGGGATGCACATGTGACAAGCAATACAATGACCTACGTACACATACCCCCTCTCCCCCTCCCCCTCCCCCTCCCATTATTATCACCACAAATCTAAAGATGAGTACAAAAGGATTTCAACCAATTTTTATCAATACAACTTCTAAAGTTGCTTCACAATCAATTCTTTTTTCTTTTATTTTTGGAAAAATTTGCCAAATCAGTTGATTAATTTTTATTATTTCATGGGAAAGAAAAAGAAAAAAAGAACCTAAAGAAGTGGATAAGGCCAAAGAATAAAAGCTTCTATTTTAAGGTCCACAAAAGTCTTTTTACGGGTGTTCACTGTCCAATCCTAGACGAAAAATATGGATACAATGAGCATTTCAATTGATTCTTAATATTTAATACAATGATGACAAACTCACCATTAATTATTATTGTCATCTCTCGTTTTCTAATTTTCATGAATTTTACACTTTCGGATGTTTAATGACGGAAAATAATTCACAGCTGGAAAATGTTTTGAGGCTCCATCCATCTACTTAATTTGTCCCACCATTTCTCTTCTCTTTCTATTATTTACTTTCCTTTGTAATTGTAGCCCATGATTGAAGGCGTGGATTGAGATTAAGAAAAAAAAAAGTTGAAGCTAAGGATTTGTCTGAGTCAGAATAGGCTTTTCCTTAAAATTGACATCTCATTCTAGGATGTTTCTTTAACCCGCGAATTAATGGTGGGGGCATTCAATCATTGGAACTGCCTCACTTATATTCTCTAGACTATGATGAATAATTAATATATAAACTTGTTGTATGCACGACCCTTTTCCCTTTTATCATTTTTAATAAAAAAAATTAAATCTTCAATGACATTTACGGTTCAACGCAAAAATAAACCATTGAACAGACAGTTGAAACAGGACCCCACTGAAGTTGTACGATAAAAGTTGAGAAGAAAAGAGCTTGTGTTTGGCAACTTTGGGAGGCCCCCTCTTCTTTCTTCTGATTCCATAGTTTTGTGTAAGCTTCTTTAATCTATATAGTATAGTCTTGTTTCGATTGAACATGCATGTTCAAAGGATGGGCCTAGACTTTGAGTGATCAGTGGGATTGAAGTAACCCCACCCCCACCATCATCCCAATCATCAAAAATAAAGTAAGCTACCATCACAATCATTTGTTGCCATGTGTTCTTCCGTAATCTCTCCCCCCACTCCACTTACATAACTTTGTTGAGTCTTGTAATACAAGAGATGGCATCATCAGCATTGCTGCTGCTGCTTGCTATGTTGCAATAATGGAGGAATGCTTCTTTTATGAATTGAGACTGCCTCAATCGTGTAAGAGTTGGTCAAAAGACTATTTTTTTGGACATGAATTTCGGAGTATGACATGCGTACTGCAATGAGCAATCATTTACATTCGTATTCTTTTATTTTGATGCTGAATTGAATGTAATTTCCGTGCAGCAGCAGCAGCAGCAGCATATGGAAATCTTGTCTATCTCAGAAGAAGAGGTCAAAAGTCAAAACCCTGAACAGTGAAAAGGCCAAAAGGGGCACACTAAAACCCGGATCCAATTTTTCTTTTTGACAAAGATCCCATTTTCTGCCTTGGGATTTCAAGATTTTACCTTTTGTCTTTCACATTCCTTTCCTTTTGCTAAAATCAGTTAAAAACTTAAATCAATCACACCACTTATAACACATTTCCTTTTTCCTTTTTTCCCCTCCTTGCCTTGTGTTCTTCAACTCACCTCACCTCGCCTTCTTCAATCCAAGAACTGTACACACACACACACACACACACAAATATTTTTAAACTCGATGATGCTTATTGTTACTTTTCTGTAAATTATACAGAAAAAATAATTTCTTCTTGATGGATCCCAAGAACTCAAAGCAGCCGCAGGAGATGCCAAGCTTCTTAAGCCTCCCTCACCCTCAGTCATCATCTCCCACAAACCATAACAACAACAAGCCGGCAGAAGTCAAAGATTTCCAGATTGTGATTGCGGAAAAAGAAGAGCCCAAGAAACAGGCTTTACAACCAAAGAGAAGCTCCAACAAAGACAGGCACACAAAAGTTGAAGGCAGAGGGAGAAGAATAAGGATGCCTGCTCTCTGCGCTGCAAGAATCTTTCAGCTCACCAGAGAATTAGGGCACAAATCTGATGGAGAAACTATCCAGTGGTTGCTTCAACAGGCGGAACCATCCATAATTGCGGCGACTGGGACTGGTACAATACCCGCTTCTGCTTTAGCAGCCGCGGGGGGCTCTATTTCTCAACAGGGCAGCTCTATTTCTTCTGGGCTTCACCAAAAGATTGACGAATTTCATATGGGTGGTGGTGGGAGTGGGAGTGGGAGTGGGAGTAGGTCCCCTTGGCCTCTGGTTGGTGGGAATTTGGGGAGACCACATGTGGGTGGAAACGCAGGATTATGGCCCCCTGCTGGTGTCAGTGGCTTCGGATACCAGTCGTCATCATCATCATCCTCTGCTCCATCATTGGGGACTGAGAGTTCAAATTACTTGCAAAAGATGGGTTTCCCTGGCTTTGACTTGCCAACTGGGAATATGGGGCCTATGAGTTTTACTTCAATTTTGGGTGCTAATAGCCAGCACCTTCCTGGATTGGAGCTTGGCCTATCGCAAGATGGCAGTATTGGAGTTTTGAATCCTCAGGCGTTTAATCAGATTTACCAGCAGATCGAGCAGGCCCGAGTAATGCATCAGCAGCATCAACATCAAAATCAGCAGCAGCCGCAATCATCTAAGGACGATTCTCAAGAATCAGGACAATAAATTATCTTTGGATGAACTGGGAGGAGTATTTAGATATAAAAAAGGGTGGCTTTTCTGGGGGGTGGACTGTTTGGATGATTGGTTTTGTAGTGTATAATTTGCTAAGGGAACATATATGTGTTCCAGAATTCAGTGAGGTGTGATTTTGGTTTTCCAAACTTTTGCTTCCTTGGACACTCGGAGCTTCCTTCATCCCTCTCTCTTCGGAAACAGGTGCGCCTGGGCCAATTTATTGTTTTGTTTCTTGAATCCAATGTTTGTATGCTGTGTAAATTAAATTACCGGATGTTGTTACTATTACAAAATTGCTTCTGCTCTGGAGGTGGAACTATTCGGACCAATTAATTATATTGGATTTGAGCTTCATTCTCTTGATACATGGATGGCTAACTACTTTTATACTGTGGATAAGTGAAAACAGAAAGAAAAATACATCCATATTTGTGCAAAAGGTTCAGTCTTTGCCAATCTAGTTTCTACTATAAGTGGGAATTCATACTTTTAAAAGAGGTGGTGGTACTACTTACTAGTGCTGCATCTCATCTATATAAAGTAACAAGTTTGAGCTAGTTGGCATCTCCCTCCCAGAATTATGGACACTTCCCCCACCTAGGAAAGATGCTTGCTTGCTATGCGAGTTTTATAATGATGATGGTCCCAGTTTCCGTTGAAAGATGAAACTTGTTGCTTTTAAATACATTTATGGATTGATTGGTGTTAGTAGTAATCAGTTCCTATAAAATTGTTGAATGTTTGTGCTGTTGTTATAAGAAATTTCCTAAGTTCCTGGAACTACATGTCATGTAGCCAAAGAAACTTCTTTTTTGAAGGCAAGTGTGGAACTAATGATCTGTGCTCATCCTTTGTTTCTGAGAAAAGTGGAATACTGACTGGTGAATGATTGAATTATTGTGTGGTTTTTTATGTATTTGAAAAGCTGGTCTCCACAACAGCCCAAAGGGGAATATTATCATGTGTTCCATTCTTAAATGTATAATAAATACCTTTTACATAATAGTTTGAATCAAGGTTTGGGGGTTGAGGAAAAGCATTGCAATTCTTCCTCAACTAGTGTTTTGGGAGAAGAGGGTGTTGTTGGCCAAAATGAGTTTTATGAGAAAAAAAGAAAATATTGAAAGTGAATCTGAAGGTGATGAAAGAGGAAAGATTTGAGCAACAGAATAGTTATGTTTTTGTGTCATTGTCATATGTGGACAAAGCTGTGATTGTAGAGATAGGATCATGGCTACCCTTCTTCATGGGGGCGTGTCTATGTCTGTGTCTCACTTCATTTCCTTCCTCCCCGCATTCAATATGGGCACGCACACGCAGCTTCAAAATACTGCTGCTGTCAATGCCTCTCTCTCTCTCTCTCTCTCTCTCTATCTCTCTCTCTCTCTCTCTCTCTGCTATAATAATAATAATAATAATAATAATAATAATAATAATAATAATAATAATAATAATACTCGCTTTGTCTTCTTCAATGCATCATTAATTGCACCAAACCCTTCTTTTTTATCTCTAAAATATGTGGTGCTCCTTAACACTCTATTATATCTCATCTCCATCCCATTTATACATCCATCTACCTCTCTCTCTCTCTCTCTCTCTCTCTCTCTCTCTGGATCCTCAAATTGTTTTATCAAATATAATTAGTTTTTAATTTTATGACGTTATTATGTAGTTAGTTGATAATTCACAATCCATTTGGTTATTTATGGGTTATATTTTTATTTATTGAGGACTAGTTATCATTATTCGCAGTTCCCGTGAACTTATAAAAAAGAATTGTGGTGTGGGAAGAAAAAAAAAATTGTTAAAAGAAACAATCATGGCGTGAGTAAATGAGAAAGAAAGAAGTTTGTGAAAGAATAAAAACGTAAAATGAGGTCCTCAGAGATATGGGCAGTGAATTGAGAGGAAAAAAAATTGTAATTATGAAATTAAATATTAAAATTACTATTTTGACCAATTTTTTATTTAAGGGAAGAATTTATTTAAATGAAAATTTTGATTATTCAAAAGGTGGTATAACAAAAATTCTTTTATAATAAAATCGATTACGGCGTAATAACCAACTCTAAGCTTTTACACGAATAGTGGTGATTGTTCTGCAATCTGCACTGCAGAACTTGGTCTTCTAATTATTTGAGATTTAAGTCCAAGTCTATATGGGCCGGCCCTTTTCCATTACTTTCCTTTTGCGGGCTCTCAGTTGCAATTAGGCCCATCCTTCTTTTCTGTTCTGTAATTTGGATTGGAAGAAATTATTACATTAAGAAGAGATTATTTGATGTAGGAAAAATGGAGTTTGTGTGGTGTAGCCCATATCGTATTCAAGATTTGATCATATATGTTGTTAATAATTTTATCAATAAACTATGAGGACCAAATTGTGTAAAATGATTGTTTTCTAAGAAAATTCCGTAACACTAAATTAGTTTTATTTATCTCATAAATAAATGAATACTCAAAGATAATTTTATTATTTTTCATTTTGGTTGTTAATATTTTTTTTTATTTATAGAAATAAAAAGGAATTTATATTATCCTGATACAGTAGGATTCGTATTAATTAAAATTTTACACTGAATACAAATTAATGTCTGTATTCATCATAAAAGTGAGAAGAAAATGGTCCCAGAAAACAATGAACGACGTCAGCATGCCTTCCAATCCAGTGGACAAGTGTGTCGTGTGTGTGTGTATTATTAAAGGCCAAAAATTATCTGAAATATCTAATAAAGTGCACATAATCTTTATCCCATCCATATATCACATTCACATCTGCTGCTCCCTTTTGCAGATTGCGCCAATTTGCGTATCAATTCTACTTTCCAACATACAAATTCTTATTGCATTCCTAATGTTCTCCTCCACTTTATGTTATGTCCAATCTGCACATACATTACACGATACGTACGTCTTATATTGCATTTATCATATTATTATTTTCTTGATAATAAATTACAATTTGATTTACTTAGATTTTAGTAAAACTCAACTCAAATTTGAATTTTGTTCGATTGTAATAGCAGTAGTTACTCAGAATATTATAAAATTATGAGAGTTTTATCTTCATATACCACGAAAAGATAATTGAATTTCATGTAATAATATATATACTTTGAATTTAAAAAATTTGATTTAATTGAATAGAGAAGAGTCGTGATTTATTAAACATGAGTCTATAAATAGTAAGTAAACAATACTAGCTTTAATGAAGAACTTTAGCCTTTATTCCTTTGAATCTCATCCCCCCTTTCCTAGATACTTCAATTCCCCCTCCATTAAATAATGGCAACTCAGCAAACATATTCATATATTATAATATGATGCACGATGTGAATACCTTACTTGATATGGAGTGTTTGGGAGAATATATTCTCAAAGGTAACTGCTATTTTGAGCAGGGGCCGCCAAACTTTTGCCTTGAGTCGGCTAATTCTACTCTTTTTTTTTTTTTTTTTTTAAATTCTCAAAATAAATGTCCTTATTCTAATTAGTAGCTATTTACCAATCATATAACGAATTATTATATAACCAATGATGGTTTAACTTAGTGGTTAAAATTGAAAAGCAAGTAAATAAATTGGAGGGATTATGAATTTGAGTCCCATCAAAAGTGTGGATATTTGTCTCACTTAATGAGAGTTTATTGTGAATTTTTGTCTCATTTAATTATTGATCGAGTCATTAGTATATTGATGTTGATGTATATATAATCACCGTTTCTATATATAAAAAAATTAATTATTATATGTCCTGTGATTTTGTTTTTTGTTTTCTTATATTGTCTAGCTATGTTTTCTGAAATTTCTCTATTAGATATATATAGCTATTAATTTGTTGACGTTTAAATGTAAATTCCTTAGGGAGTTCAATTTCAGAAAAATGTGCAAAGCAAGCGAAACCCAAGTGACAAAACTGAGGAGGTATTTATCATCTGTCTCTTTCAATCCCAACTAATTCCTAAAATATGACTTATTATTATTCATCTCTTTGTATATGTGTTCAGACATCCTAAAATTTGATGATTTAGTTCAAAGACAGAGAGCAAGGAAAACAAAATATGGAGGAACATTAATACATGAATGAACGAACGTGTGTTGGTGTTGGAATCCACGTTGATGGGCTGTGATCTGCACCATAGGTAAAACTCATTTATGGGATCTTAGTTTATTTTTATTTTCCTTTTTTTTTTTTTTTTTGTGTAGCACTAGCAGTAGCAGTAGCAGCAGTACTGTGCAAAAATAAATACAAAGGTGATGGAGATGGAGATGGAGATGGCAATGGCGATGGCGATGGTTATGCATTTCAAGTGCATGAGCGCAAAGGCAGTACCTCATACGCCAATTGCTGCCAAATATAACGACAAACCCCCGACAATGACAAAGATCTTCACACACGTGTCTTCTCACTTGCCACCTTACCCTCCCTGCCCTGCCCGTCCTTTATTTATTTACTCATCATGTGCCTCAAACCCTTATTACTACATACCCCTTGACAGGCCTACGCAAAGCGAAGGACGAGCAACATTTTCCTGACTTCCATGGAGAGAAGAGTGAAATGAAAAATAAATGTTTGAATATTTTTTTAATATATATATATATATATTTCATAAATCCTTAAAGCAAATCAACACTGACGCCTTCGATTCAAATAATCCTCTACCTTTAGATGGCAAATAAATGATTCGGGAATTACGGGCAACCTTATTAATTATTAAATTTTAATATTAATTTATGTGATGTGATGGTTATAATCTGTGGTCAAGTATATACTATATTTCATCCACAGCCAGCACTTGAAAAAACAGAGTCATATTTAGAAAAATATATCAAACTAAAGCCTCAACTTTAATTAATCTTCATTGACAAATAAAGTCAATTAGGGTAGTATAGTTGAGATGTCAAAATTTCTCAACTAAATGCATCATAATACATATTCAGTTGCTAACACCCCTAGTAATATTATAGCCCACTAGCTCCTATCGGTGAGTCAGGCTTTTGTCACCTACACGTAAGTCAACTTTTATCGCATACATGTACCCAAGTGTATGTTTATCGAGTTTGAGTGAATTTTCTCCCGCAATTGTATGTAATGATGTTAATAAATGCAGAAATGTAATTTACATACAACCCAAACTGCTCGGAAAAATTGCAAAAACACTAACAAAATTTCCTCTAATTTTCTTAAAGCAGCCTACAACCCTGTGCTATAGCACATGCTTGTTTGAACTTTGAACCGTCCTTTGCCTTAGCCTACAGTAAATCACCAAAACTTGGCCTCGTCGATCGTCTCTTAGAACTTGTTGACTCTGTCTGTGCACCGTTAGGCCATCCTGTGTGCACTAGCTAACGTTCTATCGAGGAATCCTGCACATTAGGTGCTGCCCACACACACCGTTTGTTGTCTGTCTTGCATAGTAGCTTTCAGTATTGTCCATATGCGCGCATCATATGCATCCACTCATTGATTTCGTATTACTTCACACACTTAGTCCCAAGCAATCGAGACATCAACCAACAATACTCGCGTGATGTTGAAAATTGACTAACAAGGCCCCACTATGCTCCTACAGTGTGTACCCATCATGCAGAAATTCATGCACGGTGTCATGGCTCTAACACCCAACATTATGCCACCACATACCAACACTCATCGCCGAGCCTAGCGAGCAAATTGTTGCGCTTAGACATAACAACCTCCAAGGGACTAACACGGGAAAACTTATATTTTTGGTTCCTCAATAATATCACTAAAGTGATTTTGGCCCTCTTTGTTTAATGAGTTACAATTTTGGTCCATCAACTTGTCAATTTTGAAAACATTTAATGACAGTCGTTAGGTCTCCATTAGAAACTAACTTACAATGCCCACATGAGGCTCACGTGGATCTAGAGAAGGGGAAAAAGTGGCTAATTCTCCCCATTCAACCGTACTCTCCAATTCAATACCCCAAATTTCTCAATCACCTCTTCTCACAAACTCTAATCTCCAAATCCCCAACAAAGAGGAAAATCCCAAAATCAATAAAATAATTCTTCAATTTTTTGTAACTCATATCCTGAATTGAATGAATTTGATGGATCATTTAGATAGTTTCTACTGTTGATTAGAAAAATGATATTTATTTGACTTTCAACAAAAAAAAAAATTGGTCAAATTTCAATTGCATAAAGAAGAGGGTTTTGGGGAGAAAAAAAAATTGAGATAAAATGCATTAAAATGGGACATATATGCTTAGCATCAATTTGAGCATCAAAATCCAACTAATTTCCACCTTTCTATAGCCCACGTGCGCCTTCCGTGTTATCTTTATTAATTTCTAATGGAGATCTAACAATTAGGATAAAATGTATAAATTGGTAAATTGACATATTAAAATTGTAACTGGTAGGACTAAAACTAAAACAAAAAATATATCTTTTTTCCGGACTAACACTAGCCATTAAGAATTCAAAAGTAGGTTTACAAACATAAGAAAGAAAGAAATAAAAGAAAAAAGGGATTTGGGCCATAAATCTGGAAAATTAAATATAGAAATCACTGTGGAGGGCATGAGGGCCCACCCACATTTTGTTGAGAAGGGTCAATTTAATTAAGTATGAATAGAGAGGTGAGAGCCACGTCGCGAGGACAACAGTGTTAGTTACTCCCTGAGGCAAGTCAAGGGACAAGGGCCGCTTACAAATTACAATTATTCAATTTCAATTTCAATTTCAATTTCAATACCCCCACCCCCCAGTACCCCCACCCAACTAATTCTAAGTCTACTACTGCCTCTTGCCACTTGCCCCTTCTCTCTCCTCCCCACTGTAACTGTACGCACTCTCTCTCTCTCTCTCTCATCATCTGTTAAATATTCTTCCTCCTCAGATATTGGAGGCCAGCCACTTTGTTCACGGCTCACGCGCACTTAGTTTTTCCTTTCCTGCTCTGGATTTCTCTCTTCTCTTCGCGGAAAGGAAGAATTTGGCAACATGTTTGAGAAATTTGAAGAAACGGATGATGAGTTTGCTAAGCTTCTCCGGAGGATCAATCCACCCAGGTATTTTTTTGCCTCTACAACTCCATTTCTTTTCCATCAGCCTTTTCTTCCCTCTATTTCTAGGGGATTTTTCATACTAATTCCTAGGTTGTTGTCATCATTCTATGGATTCTGAATTTCTGATGAAAGTGCTCCTTTCCTTAATTTTCTCGTCACTTAATACTCTTCTTTCCGTGTATGATCTTCATGAATTTAGTTATTTTTCAGTTACGCAAAACAGCTGGGAGAAATTATGTTTTATTACTATTTAAAGGTTATCGCTGGGAAACTTTGAATAATTATTTAGGTATCGCAGTGAAGGTTTCTAACTTTTTTTCCAGATAAAAGACGCAATTCTTATTAATTATAACTTCGAACGTTTCTCTTTCACTATGCACCGCCTCTCTTCGTGTGGATTTGTTTTTCGGATTTCATTATTCAATTTTCTTAGGCGTCTGTTTTTGTTATTAACATACTAATAATCCTTTGACCTGAGGTAAGTTATCTTTTCTGTTTTTCGGCTGCTGACAGTTAGTTTAGAATACAATATGCAAATCTGTGTTTAGTCTGGGTACTTAATCATGGCTTCTCTTTTACAGGGTTGTAATCGACAACGAGTCTTGTGGGGATGCAACCGTAATACAGGCATGCGCCATTACATTTCCCTTTGAAATTGATTTTTCAAAGTCGACTTTGGAACCAGGATAAGGTTCTTTTAATTGTTTTATCTCTGATCTACTATTGCTGGATGGTTTTATTTGTTCCAGGTTGACAGTGTCAATAAGCATGGAATTCTCCTTCACGTGGTCCAAGTTCTGACAGACTTGAACCTCGTGATTAAGAAAGCATACATTTCGTCTGATGGGGGATGGTTCATGGATGGTATGCTTGTTCCATGACAACAATTTGATTTTGCAAACCATGGTTGGGGCGAATTGGGGTGGGGGCTAGGGATACTCGAAGTATGTTCAATTTATGAAGGTTTTGCTCTGTTTCTTATATTACTTTTACTTGGTTTGCTACAGTTTTTAATGTGATTAACCGGGACGGAGAGAAAATTAGAGATCAAGAACTCATCAGCTATATCCAAAAGGTATAGGTTTTCCTGTGGTTCTTTTCTTCTAGTGAATGCAGAGCACTTCATCTTGATGATGCTAGATTGATGCATAATTAAATGCGTAACTTTTACTTCTTGGTCTTCCTAATGCTCTGCGGAAAAAAGAAAGAGAAGATGATGCATGAAATTCGATTTGATGTTACATCCAGATGCTGAAAGGTTTTGCAGAGTTCTTTTCTTGCAAACCAATATGATCACTGAATCATGTTATTTTATTTAGAAAAGATGCAGAGATACGCCTTTCAAGGCCCTTTAAAACTTATGCAGCGTGCACTTCTAAACTAAGTTGATAAGTAAAAGAAGAACTGAAGAAAAACCGTATTTTTCTTTAAAAAACTTTTTTAGTTTTTTATCGCAATGTTGCTGCAGTTTGGTCTCTTGACCTGAATTATAATCCCGAATGTTCTCTCCACCCAACTATTTGCAGAGACTTGAAAGTGATGATGATTTGGTACCTTCTTTCAAAGGAGTGGTTGGACTAATGCCTACTGAAGAGCATACCTGCATTGAACTTACAGGAACAGACAGACCTGGGTTATTGTCTGAAGTGTGTGCTGTCCTTGCTGATCTCCACTGTAATCTGGTAAATGCTGAGATATGGACGCACAATGCAAGAGCTGCTGCTGTTGTTCATGTAACTGATGATGCGACCGGTTATGCAATTGAAGACCCAAATCGCCTTGCAACAATAAAGGAGATGCTATGCAATGTTCTCAAGGGAAACAGTGACATAAACACTGCAAAAATGACACTTTCACCTCCTGGAGTTACCCACAGGGAAAGAAGATTACACCAGATTATGTTTGCTGATCGAGACTATGAAAATATCGAGAGATCAGAAGGCGGTGGAGTTCATGACAAGAGTTCCAGACCTCATGTAATTGTAGCAGATTGTACTGAAAAAGATTATACAGTCATCACTATGAGGACAAAAGATCGACCCAAGCTGCTGTTTGATATTGTTTGCACTCTAACTGACATGCAGTACGTTATCTTTCATGGGGTAGTCCACACAGGGAGGATGGAAGCATATCAGGTACAAATATCCATGAAATAAGCTCTCTGTCTAGATGGATATCACTGGAAAATGAATCATCTGATGAACTGGTTTATCACTTATCTTGTATTTTGCTTGGATTTGCTAACAATACAAGTATTCTTACATGTTGGAAAATGTAGGAATACTATATTCGTCACGTGGATGGGGTTCCTATTAGCTCAGAGGCTGAACGAGAACGCGTGATGCAGTGTCTAGAAGCAGCCGTTGAAAGGCGAGGCTCTGAGGTACTAATAGTTGATTATTACTGCAAAATGTGTATCTTAATGAGTTACTGATTTTTGATGTTGTGAGAACCTCCTTGGTTTTGCAGGGACTGCAGTTGGAACTATGTGCTGAGGACAGAGTTGGACTTTTGTCTGATATCACAAGGATCTTTAGGGAAAACAGTCTCTGCATCAAAAGAGCAGAAATCTCAACAAAGGGTGGGATAGCCAGGGATACTTTCTACGTAACAGATGTTACCGGCTGCCCAGTCGACCCCAAGACAGTTGACTCCATCTGCAGACAGATCGGACAAGGTATTTTGCATGTAAAATGGAATTCAACTTCGTCCCCGAAACCGCAGGAGAAAACAATTAGCTTCCTTCTGGGAAGCTTCTTCAAAGTTCGAACTTTTCGACATTAGATTACTATGCACTCCTGTGCTTGTGTTGTCCTTCATGGGAACTCTGTAAATCGGATGATATCCTTCCAGAAATGGGGAAAGAATATATGAAGGATAAAGGATAGTGTAAATAGGCGTCTGCTTTTGCTGATACTCCAACTAGTAGAGAAAAACCAGCCCATACTGTGAATATGTTGCCAGGGTTTTTAGTCTTGTACATCATTAAGCTCTGTAAGTATACTGTTTGCTGTGAGTAACCAGTGATACAGTGTCATAACAGCAAACTATGTACATCAAGAATTTTATATAAATGTAGAAGCATAAGGTTAGTTCTCGTATATGAAGTGGTAAGTTGCATCACGCGGGTTGTTGAGAGTTAGGATTTTTTCCCCCTTTAATAGGATCAGAAGCCTCACTTCCTAGTTCCTACACATAGCCAGCCTTAACCCCATAAATGAAACTATAGCTGGTGGGGCTATTAGTTTCAACGAGGCTTTTATATATCCTGGATGAAGCAAGAAATTATTCGGCATCATATTATTTGCACTTTGGTTATGAAAAAATTACAAAATCTATTCTGAACGAGTAAAAAATTGATTTTTGTACATAGATAATTAGTATGCCTGTCATATGAATTTCCCTACTGGGATTTGCAGCACAAACTTAGCTTGAGCAGAACTCGACAAAGACTAACGCGTTCTTCAACACTTGTAGATAAGTTGAAAATAAGCTTCAGCTGTTTTAAACACTTTTTTAACAATCCTATGTTGTAGACGGAAAACAAACTAGCGCAATATCAACACAGGAATATCAAAGTAATATAAAGCTGAGAGCAAACACTAAGCTACTGCCAAAGTTTTGGACAAAAACAGCAACAGCTTAAATGCACTTTCATGTAGTCTATTGCAAAGCATATTCCAACAAAACGCAATTCTCAAATGAAAACAAAATTCATGTCTAATCTGAACCCTGGATAAAACAAGTGCACATTAAAAGTTCCCTCATTTGGTTCTCTATCACTAATAGACAAATATAGCCAGAAGTCCTTATGTCATCCTCTGGGCAGCTTCCTTGGCGAGAACCCTCTCTTTAGCCTTTGTCTTGGCCTGGGACTTCGAGCCCATGACACCACCACCCCACTTCTTCCTGGTCTCGTCATACTTATCATTGAAATTGGCCTACAATAATAAAGAGATTGGTTATGCCCCCAGGAAATGAATTTGACAACTTACATCTAGCTCTTCAAAAAAATGAAGATACTTTAGTGCTTGTACATGACATATTACCTTGATAGCCTCCAGGATCTTGCTGAATTCCAACTTATCTTCATTCTTTACCGAGGTCAAGCATAAAACTGAGGCAGTCTTCTTATGGACAATCTGCAAAAAAGCAATTAATCAGCATCAAAGCAATTGTGACGGGCATACTCTCAGAGCAAGGGAGGAAGAGCCACTCACAGTCCCTAATCTAGCTTTCCCCTTGACAATACAGTATGGGATCTCCATTTTCCTGCATAGTGCAGGGAGCCACACAACTAACTCAATAGGATCCACATCATGGGCAATCACCACCAACTGGGCTTTGTTCTGCACAAGCATACTTATTGCATTTAGTATAACCTGGGCATAAAACTTGGAACAGAAACACTAGAATGTAATCAGAAGAAATCCAAAACCTGCTCAATCAGATAGGTCACATGGTTGAGGCCATATTTCACCACAATAGGCTTCTTGCTCTCAGGAGTTTTCCCTTCAGCCTCAGCCTGAGCTCTTTTCAAAAGACGCTCTTTCTTTTGAGCTCTATCCTCAGGCCTGTACTTGAGAAGCATCTTGAAAAGGCTGGTTGCTGCACATTGGCAAAGAAAAACTAAGATTGAAGACCAAATATGGTTTCTTGCACAAATTATAAGGTTTACTGATCTTCAAATAGATTACATAGAAAAATCAATTGAAGCAAAATAGCACTTGAAAGAGCTTCCCAAGTCAGCATCTACTACTTGAATCCTGAACGTTATATGGTAACTATATATCATGCAGATTAATTGCTTTAGCTAGAACTGCTTACAAGACACTCGTTGGTTTCTGAAATAAATGAATCCCCTATCCTATAAGTCGAATAGAGCAAACCTATATACTAAAACCATTAAATAACACCTATCATATGGGGACACTAAAAAAAATCCACCTTCACACTCTAAAACAATTACATAACAGAGTAACCGGTTTATTGGACAACTTCTTCCGCACATTTACAACTTACAGACTTCACCAGCAGATACTCAGCATTTGGAACCATTAAACGTGGTTATACATAGATCAAGCAAACATAGTAACATGAGCACCGTAAAGTCTTAACATATCATAAGATACATTGACAAGGACAGAATCATATAACAAGAATAGGACAGCTGCAAGCAAAATATAAACTTATACACTAGGATTAGCGCTTCAAACCTGCTAACACCAATTGACGTAGAACTTAAAAACGGAACACTAAGTTCAGCAGCAACCAAGTTACCACATTTTTCAAATACATCCAGCCAAATAAATCATTGTCCAAAGCGATCAAATCTAAAATTAAAAGCACGTGTAAAGGAAAGAAACGAACCCAGGTTCTTGTCAAGAGTTTTGGAGAACTGATGAATTGGCGGAGGAACCTTCAATCGCTGCTTCAAGATCATCTTTTTTCTCTGAATTCTCACAACTTGCGGCCATTTCACAAACCGGTGAAGATCCTTCTTCGGCGGAAGCGCACCTCCAATGCCAAACTGCTTGGGCCTTTTCTCGAAGAGCGGATTTACGACTTTCTCCACCTTCTTCTTGGCTGCAGCCGGCAGCTTTGCGCCCTTCTTTGGAGCCTGAAAATATCATTGTATTCAAAGTAAAAGAATTAGATGTAAACATGTCAGGGTACAATATCATGGGGAGAGAGACGAGAGGAAGAACAAATACCATTTTTCCCTTTCGCTGTGAGGAACAGAGTGAGGGTTTGAGAACGGCTGCGAAACCCTAATATTATACTTCACCTACAGAGAGAGAGGGTTGGAAGCTAGGGTTATATACTACACTGGGCTAAAGAAACCCTTGGCGGAACATATGTTTTTTCTGAATGGGCCTGTAGGCCCTATAACAGCAAAAAGAGTTTCATTATTGGGTCTAACCTCTACTCCCCCCAAAAGCCCAAGCCTTTTCTCCAGCAATAAACACTTTCATTAAGGCTCAATTTTCATAATCTTAACTCTTAACTCTTAAGTCATAACAGTAAGAATGGGCTTAAGCAAAATAATATTTGGTTTTATTGTAATATAAGTCATCTTAATTTGTCAGCAAAAAGAAAAAAAAAATGCTGATCCTGAAAGCAAATTTGCATTTCAAAGTTTGATTTTTATTCACAAACTCTAATAAGTAATTAAAATATACTCAACCCTGAATTATTTTCTTATAAAACCAATTCGAATAAATATAATATAATAGTAAGAAATATAAGGTAACAGTGGGTAGCGCAGGACGGCGTCGTTCGCAGGTCAGCTGTCATAAAATAAAATAAAAAAAAAAAGGTCAGTCGACTCGAGTAGAGTAGGAGTTGCAGTTGCGGTTCTGACTTCTGAGATTGCTCCGATTTAAAGGAACATTGGTGAGTCAGTGGTTGATTGCGGTTATGTGAAAGATCGCCTGGTACGCAAGGCAAGAGGAGATCTTCCCCATGGACAACCGGAACGTCGTCGTTTGCGATACTGGCACCGGAGTAATTACATTCCTCCCTAACCTGCGCAATTAATTATCTTCTCCATTCCGGTTTATTGATCCATCAGCTGTTTGATTTCCGTATTTCCCTGTCCTTTTTCTTGTCGATTAACACTACATGTTTAGTTTGATTTTGGAACTTGTGAGCTTGCTTTGGGTGAATGAAGTATGTCAAAGGTTGATTTTTGGCCTTTGTCAGCTGATTTTACACGTTTAGGTTTATTAGTTTTTGATAGGGATGAATGCCGTGTTTCTAGAGTCTAATATTTGATTTTTGTTTTCAGTTACATTTTTTGGTTAATTACTTACGAATTTTTCACAGTGATGAATCATATGTCTGTGAATTATTTTGGTTTTTGGTTAATCCTTCTTGTAACTTTTTTTTCTTCTTTGTACTCTGATGAATGCAGTATGTCAAGTGTGGTTTTGCGGGTGAGAACTTTCCAACATCGGTGTTCCCTTGTGTTGTTGGAAGGCCCATGCTTCGCTATGAAGAATCTTTAATGGAACAAGAGCTCACGGTTAACTTATTGTTCTTTGCATTTATCTACTTTTGGATAGTTATTGAAACCTTCACTACATTTGGAATTTAGTTTTTTCAGAAAAAATGCTAAAAGAGTGTTTCACTTACTTTTTACGGAAAACATGACGAAATGTTTGTACAGATTTAAAGCCTTGGAATTTGAAAATACATTTCTGTCAATATTTGAACAGACTTTTCATCAATTCCAACTCCATGATCTCATCCTGTGGATCCAAATGCGCTGTTAAAAAAAGTTATAGTTTTTGTTCTTATCATGTGTTGGAAACAATTTTTTGTTGCAGTTTACCAATTTTGTCCCTCATGTTATAGGATTTGTTATGTTCTCTCTGTAGGATATTCTTGTTGGGGATGCTTGTTTAAAGTGGCGGCATCAGTTGGACGTATCTTATCCTGTCAACAATGGTATTGTGCAAAATTGGGATGATATGTGCCATGTATGGGATCATGCATTTTTTAGTGAGCTAAAGGTTTTTTCTTCTATGACTACTATGAGCTTTTATCCTTTAATATCTTCCTGATAATTATCAACGCATGCAGTCTCAGTTTCAAGATTTAATATTAGTTTTCATTTGATTTTACCTTGTCTGAAGGTAGATCCTAAGGAATGTAAAATTTTGCTGACTGACCCGCCTCTTAATCCATCTAAAAACCGTGAACAGATGGTGAGATGGCTTCTTTAATTGTATATTTAGATCTTTTAGCTTGGAATTCATTACTGACCAATTGCATTTTCTAATTTAAGTTTTATATAAATTTTCAGGTTGAGGTTATGTTTGAGAAATACAACTTTGATGCTATTTTCATCCAAATTCAAGCTGTTTTAACATTGTATGCTCAAGGTACTTATAAATTTGAACTACCTTTAAATGGTCTCTATGGTGTATTTGAGGTTTCGACTACTGTAAAATTAGTTTGGAAGGATATTAAGTGAATGTACTCCCTGCGAATGGGAAGAGCAAACTATATGCATTGTAAAGAATCTGTGCACAGTCTTAGGGAGTGTTTGCGAGAGCTTTCAAAAGTGCTTTTCAACTTCTGGCTTAAGAAAAGTAGTTTTGAGGTGTATGGGATGCCAACTTCAACTTCTAAAACTGCGTAACAAAAGCACCTTTAAGCGAAAAGCTGGAAGCACCTTTGGCTTTTTTGTAAATAAATTCAACTTTATTTTGACTACTTTACTCTCATTATAATATCTTAATTCAAATTACCCTTTTTAATTTATTTTCAAACTTACACATCTAAAGTTAATATTAGATTTTAAATTTAAATAGTTTAACACTATTAAAATTTACACTTTAACATATTTAATAGTTTATAATTTTTTATATTTTATTTGCTATGTTATCTGATATTATTCCTATATCATAGAAGAATATAAATTAATTTGCTATGATTAATTAATGAAAAACCTTTCTTTTTTTTTGCATCATGCAAGTTTATTTATTATGTATAAATGAACAATTATATTACTTGGTGGGAGCATCATTGAATTAAATATCAATTTTTCTGTTAGTTTCAATTTTACTAATATATATGAAATATATTTGTAAAATGAAATATGAAATATACTACTTGAAATAAAATTTATTATTTTCTGACGACAAATAATTATGATTGACAAAGAAGTTCAAATATGAAGCGAAAATAGTATCTTCGTAACACATGGGGACAAAATGGTCTTTAATCAATTAAGCTTGTTTTAGAAGTGTTTTGCCCCCCAAACACTACCCCATTTAGCTTTTATATCCGTTTCACTTTTTTTTTTACAAACACTACCTCCACTTTGGTTCTGCTACAACTTCCAACATTTTCTACAAAAATCACTTCTCCAAAAGCAGAGGGCTCGTTATTAACTCATTATCTCTGTGGCCTATAGAATTAGATTATTAAAGAATATAAGTCCTTCCCATCCTCTCAGTCGTGCTCTTCGAGTAGGAGGTCACTCCCTGCCGAGGCAGTCAGCAAAAGTGTTTGTGGATTCTTCGGCTACTAACGTCAACAATCTCTTTCTTCATATTCGATACCATACACTTTTATATCCGAGAGTATAGATATGAAAGAAAAAAAAAGATAAATATTCCCATGGTAAGAATAGGAAGTTTTCGCAAACACTCCCTTAGTTTTTCTGTTGGATAGGCTAGTAATGTGTTTTCAATGTTTTCTTGTAATGACTCAGGTTTGCTTACGGGACTAGTCATTGACTCTGGTGATGGAGTCACTCATGTGGTAAGATTTCTATGATGTTATACTATGATGTGCTTTAGGCGTGTTAGGATACTTAATTAGTTATGCATTTCTTAGTTTGACTACGTATATTCTTTAGTCTGTTTGCTGAATGTTCTATAATGAAAAAGTTAGAAGAACATTGCCTGTAGTTATACTCTTGAAGAAAAGGGAGAAAGAATATTGTTTTGTGAAGAACCATCTTTTGTTGGTGAATGGACAAATAGAACGAAGACTTCGTTGTGTTGTTTGGTCCAGTCTAGATTGGTGTGCATTTAACTGGGACTAGTTTACTTATGGGCTGTTCTACTTTGAGAAAGTGATGATTGAGGATCGTGACATATGAAATTTGTTCCCCAGGTTCCAGTTGTTGATGGATACTCATTCCCTCATCTTACAAAGAGGATGAATGTAGCAGGGCGTCATATAACATCTTATCTTGTTGATTTGCTTACGAGGAGAGGGTAAGTTCTTTTGAAAATTCAGAACTCAGTTTATGCGGCGTTGCTGATTATATGGAACTTCTGCATTAATGCATATGCCTTTATCTCTTCAGCTATGCTATGAATAGAACGGCTGACTTTGAAACAGTGAGGAATATCAAAGAGAAGCTCTGTTACATAAGGTGAACTAGCATTTGCATTTTTCGATGCTTGTGACTTGACATACTGGTTTTAACATAGTCTAGTTTGCACAGTTACGATTACAAAAGGGAATATCAGTTGGGACTTGAGACCACCATCCTTGTTAAGAATTATACTGTAAGTTGAATCGCTTCAAGTTCTTATCGTTTACCAGACAGCTGTGTTCATATTTAACTGTTGATATAGCTTTGATAAATAGCTTCCAGATGGAAGGGTCATTAAAGTTGGCACTGAGCGTTTTCAAGCACCTGAGGCTCTTTTCACTCCTGTAAGTATGTTTCCACCATTTGAAAGCAAAATATAGTGGACTGCACATGCAAGTCGACCATTGGTTTCCTGGATTCATACTATCCACTTGAGGAGCACTTTGTTCATTTTTTACCAGTTGCATATTTGCTTAGTTTATGAGTACCTAAATGCTTGTTAATCGATTTTGTCTTTGTCTTCCAAAACATACAATTTGGTGGGATGAATAATGAATCAGAAGCTTCTTTACTCTTGGAAAATATTCAGGACATATTTATGAAATTGTGGTTCACATTGACTATATTCCTCTTCTGGGATGTCCGGATTTTTCTGTAATCTAGAAGTTTGTCTTAGTGTGCATGTCTGGTACAGGTTTCTTGGTTTGCATCGCCTTTCAGTTGGTACTTCATGCTGCTTTACCGACGCATTATGACTGCTAGGATATACCTTGTTGTAATTCATGCAGGAACTCATAGACGTTGAAGGAGATGGAATTGCTGACATGGTGTTTCGTTGCATTCAGGAGATGGACATTGACAATAGGATGATGGTAGTGAATAGTTCTTTTAACTGCCAGATCTTTATGTAAAGCACTCTGCAGTTGGTCATGCAATTAGAATACTTTATTTTGCAGCTCTACCAGCATATTGTCCTGAGCGGCGGGAGTACAATGTATCCTGGATTACCTAGTCGGTAATATATAATATACCTTCCCACTTTTGTGAAAGACATGCTCTTGTTTCTCAATATAGTATTATTCTATCAAGAAAGTCTGTTTAGGGATTATTTTGAGGGTTTATTGGTGTATATTTTATCCTCTAAACTTAAAGAGAATATCATGCTTTCGTTGTCATTGGATGAGGAGCAAAAATGGTACTAGTATCTTTCCCCTAAGAAGGCTGAGCTGGCAAAGGTACCATGCAATGCCAAAGCTGTACATGAGGACCCTAGTGCATGCCTCTTCTGGAAAAGTTGATATCATGACGGATAATTTTCCTCCTTTATTGTCACTAAATTTGTTATACTGAATTACTTCTTGTAGTTTTCTACATTTCATAAGATATCCAAGTGCTTCTTGCTTGTTTGTTTGTGAATCTTCTGACGGATTGTGCTTGTTATGAATGTTTTTAGTTTTTGTCTATTGTTCTTGCTCCTTCCTTGTGGATATGTTGAGTACAAGACTTATGGTTTTGCTATCTCTTGCTTCTCTCAGAAACTTATTCGTTAGCATGCTTAATCTGATCTTGTTTTTCCCCAGCTTGGAGAAAGAAATTTCGGATCGTTATCTTGAAGTTGTTTTGAAAGGAAATAAGGATGGATTGAAGGTAATTTAGTACTAGTTCTGCTTATAAAATGGTGTCCTTCATTTGAATACTATAGAATTATATGCCACTTTTGGCGCCCCCACACCCCCACTCTTCAAGATTAGTTAATTAAACTTAATTATCTATTGATGGAATTAGTGAATACATTTCTGGGAACCTTGGGAGCAAAATAAAAGTTAAAATAACATAATTATATATTTCAAGAGACAGCATGGATTTGCTCTATTGCTGGTTTTAACTGGATTACAACTTAGATCAGAACACCTTTCAGCATAATTTGTAGGTGTGCGCATCTTAACTTTTGTGAGAAATATCATATATAGATACATAATAATTTTTGCCAGCTGAATCTCTCTGTTTCCTATATAAATAAGTGATATTCTTTTATCTTGTTGTCCAACTTAGAAATTAAGGCTGCGGATAGAGGATCCACCACGGAGAAAGCATATGGTGTATCTCGGAGGTGCAGTTCTTGCAGGAATTATGAAGGTTCACATTCTTTATCTCTTCCACCAGCACATACACATATGGCATGTCCACGACATGCAAAATGTTGTCCCTTGCTTTATTAACTCTAGGTTAGTCATAGGAGGTACCTTGGTGATAGAAGTAGAGGCATGTCACGTGATCATGGAAATTCTGGCACATGAATAACTTGCAAGGAGTATTTTTGAACTTCTTCTACTTAAGAAGTGAGCATGTATCTTTTCTTATATTGTTTTATCAGTGTATTCTTTTTTGCTCCCGGCTATGAATTAAGATAATCATATAATATGCTGCTAGTTAAGTCACTAGCCACTCAATCTCTTTTATATTCATATAGCCTCAGATGTGAATAGTTGGTGCTTGGTACTTGGGTAAGGTAAACGAAACTTGGATGTAGGTGTTTCAGAGAGGCCGCCTGGTATGCCTATTTGTGCCTGGCATCACTTTCTGTTTAAAACTAGGGAAATGCTCTCCTGCGAATAACTTCTCAGTGGAAGTGAAGTGCCTATGTTTATGCATCAACTTCATTTTTTCCTTTTTAAATAGGACTTTTCCAACTTGACAGTGGACTGGTCTTTTGTAAGCATTCTGTCTCCCTACATCCCCGAGGAGTTAACAGATAATTAATTTTCATTTCGCATAATTACATTGCAGGATGCTCCTGAGTTTTGGATCAGCAGACAAGATTATTTGGAAGAGGGAATTGGTTGTTTAAGCAAGTGTGGCCAGGGATGAGGAATTGTCCCATCAATTTTTCGACTACGTTCTGAATTTTTTATTTTGAAAAGAAAGCAGTAAAAGGTGTAGAATCCTTGTATTCAGCTGGAAGTGGGGTTGTATCTTTGACAGTATCGAGCTGTTTGTTTTCAGTAAAAATGAGAATTGTGTTTGTTCACTTGAAAATTCTGCCATGTAATACTCAACTGCTGTACATTCAGTGTCAACCATATAAGATGCATCTTCTATTTTACATATATATATATATATATATATATATTACTCCTCTGCCGACACGTAGGACTACAGTAATATCATAAGCTTCAATCTTCAAGAAATTTAATGTCATTTGGGAATATTGACATTCTGTTCGTCGCGGCCATTAAGACATCAAGTGTAAGAATTGTGCAAAGAAAAAAGTCAGATTTTAGTGATGCTGGAATATTAGGGTATACCATCAAACTTTGATCTATGTATACGTGGATTGTTTCCTTTAACTATAAACGCAATTGATGTTTCAGTTTCCAGGACAACAATGCGCGATTTGTTGTTTCACTTTCCAATTTCTCTGCCAGACGTAACAAAGATCATTTGCTTTACTTTAGACATCCTTGTTTGTAAAATTGCCACTTCCCAAGAACTTAGCACATCCCCTAGAGAACAAAATGACATTCTCAATGTGCGATGTAATGATGCGGACAGTTTTCGATCTTCTGGGTCCTAACGTTCTTGATGTATGTATGTTTGTGATGAAGCTATCAAATGTTGGAAACAGAAGCAACAAAAGCAAATCTTAGATCAAATTATGGGATCCTACTTGAGATCTGCACATATACTCGCTAAAATCTTGATGAGGTCCACATAATACTATAAAAGAGCAAAACGCATATAGAGATGTATATATTCATTTCATCAAGTCGAAAAAAACAACTTTGGCAACAGCTTATAAAGACGAAGATAATGTTGTAGTAGATAAGAAAGCAGGAAGGTGGCCGAGAGCATTTCGGTTTTTCATTTTCCACACAAGGCAACGTCTTTCTTGGATGGCCTATAAGTCAATGCATTTAGGCTGTAAATACAGAAATTGGCTTGTCTGGACTTGACTGAAATCTCATCAGATGTAGTTCGAAAACCTGGGATATTACAGGAAGAAGAGGAGGTGGAGACTAGGCTTGCTCTGCAAGAGTTACCCACAGCTTTGTCTCGAGCACATTGAACCCCATCAACAGAGGGTACTTCCAACTTGTAGATTCCATGCTTATTTGTTGTTCTGTTCACTGAAAAGGATATCTGTTCAGTGGTTCTTGGAGAAATTGCCTTGAACATGCAGTCTATTCTAACTTCAACACCTGAATTAATAACAAGGGGGCAATATTGAGAGAAATTGTTTAAACATAAACTCAATTATAAATAAAGAGAGAAAAAAAGAAAGAAAGGGCGTCGGTAGTACCTGGCAAGAAGTAGCTATGCTTGGAGAAAGAGTTGTTGGAGCAGATATCACAATAGACCATTCCCATGACAGTGATTTGAGGGTTAGAGTTAGGTTTTGCAGCTTCAAGTTGGAACAAGAATGAGAGAGTAAACAAGAAAGAAACTACAAAGAGGGATTTTGAACCCATTGCAGTGAGGCGATCAACTCTACTGAAAAAGCCAAGATTCAACTCCACATAAACTTTGTTGTGTTTCTCGATAGCTAATCAGTAGCCTAATGAAATGGCTGCATTCTTTTTTTTTTTTTTTTTAATCTATTTTCTCATGTGTGACTGTGTGTGGGATAATGAATGCCAGTTGTGTTGGGCAGCTTGCTTGCTTGTTTGCTGTTACTCTCTAAGCTAAGAGTTGAAGCAACTTTTTCCTATCCATATAAAACAAATGCATGTGAATTTCCTTTGGCCTATTGTGGCGCAGATGTGTAGGAGAGAGAGATCATTTCTGAGTTGATGGATTCTTTTCCTTTTTTCTTCATTTTTTGTTTTAACAAATAAAGTTAATCAACATGTTCTGACTTGAGAAATGACATAATTTTCAAGATTCTTATGATGGCTTTCAAAGATTTTGATGTAAATTGTGTTGTTAGAAAAGAAATTGCATAATAAGTTGTAACTGGAAAAATCATGTGAGCATTGAAACGCTTCTACTTCTACTGATGAGAAAATTTATTATTGCATTTATAAGGAGGTGGTGGTGGTGGTGGTACATTCAACATCCAACATTCAACAACTGTTGTCTTTTCCTTTTGATGTGGATATGGTTTTTTGCTGTGTACCGACAAATATTCGTGAGTGTGTAGTAATTCAACTGTCAGTCCCTTTGTGACCCTAACTCAAGTCAACCAATACACTGCCTTTCTTTCTTTTCAAATTAATAATTCATTTTCTTCTCTTTCTTAATTTTGAAGAATATAGGATTAGAATTTTTGCTTATTTCCACACAATGAATAAAGAAATCTTGTTATATATTGGCAACGGGCCCAAGGGCTGTTGCCTCTAAGAAGAAAATGGAAGTTGATTTTGCGGTTTTTATGAGCATTTCTGCACTGATTAGTTCAGACAAATCAAACTGAAAATTTATTAAGTTTATGAAATTTCTTACGATATGGTGTTTACGATATTCTCATTAGGTATAATATTTTGAAAATTACTCCTTTTTATTGTAATATTTAAATAAATTTTTTCAGTAGGAATAAATATTTCTCAAATTACTTCGATTTCAACTGGAGCTCCAATGAATTAAAATAAAATCAATTAATTTCAAAGAAATAGATTTAAGTTCAAGCCCAACTAGAGAGTTATTGTAGGATAATATTAAGCCTAATATCAGCTAGCCTCTTTGAAGTATGGGCTGATGCCTTTGAGATATGGGCTGTTTCCAGACTATTAAAGCCCAATACTATTGGGCTACTGAAAGGATGTTCTAGTTTTAAGCCCAAACCTAGCGGGCCTATTTCATATATGGGCTTTTCTCGTAGAATGTAAAGCCCAATACTAGCGGGCCTCTCTAACATATGGGCTTCCCCCGGGATACTAAGCCCAATGATAACAGGCCACTCTGTAATTTGGGCTTTCACCTTAGAACTTTAAGCCCATGATAAGAATTCAGGGCTTTTTTCCAGAACAATAAGCCCAACAGCAGCCGGCCTCATAAAATATGGGCTTTTCCTTGAAAAGCTTAAGCCCATTACTAGCAGGTCTCTGTGCAATTTGGGCTTTCTCCTGAGTACCTTAAGCCCAATACGAGCTAACTCTGGGCTTTTTCAAGAATAATAAGCCTAACAGCAGCCGGCCTTTTCAAGTTTGGGCTTTTCTTGAAAAGCATATGCCCGTTTTTAGAAGGCCTCTTTTACATTTGGGCTTTTCCCTGAGAACTTTAAGCCCAATACGGTGATAATCTTTATAATATGGAATTTCCATGAAAAAATTAAGCCCATAACTAGAGGCCCAATTTGACATATGGGCACAAGCAGGCCTCTTTAACATTGGGCCTTTTCCTGAGAATACTAAAGCCCAAAATTGCTGGCCTCTTTAAAGTTTGGGCTTTCCCTTGAATTTTTAAGCCCATGCACTTAAGCCCAACTAATGCATGGGCTTTTCTGTGAAAATATTAAGTCCAATATATTCGGCCTCTCTGTAATTGGGCTTTTCCCTCAGAGTTAATTCGTACAGCTCTTTTGGGCTGAGTTAATTCAAACTCCAAGCCTGAGGGCCCACCTGCTATTTAACTGACCGCGCACGACTGGGGTTTTGGGAGCCCAACCCCCTCTTCTATTTAAAATGATAATACTAAAAGAACAAGTAATAATTTAAGGATTTTTTTATTATAAGATATAAGAGGGTGAAATTATAATGTTTTTAGATAAAGATATAATGTATGTATGTATGTTCATTCATGATATATATATGGTCATTACCCACTGCTACTTTTTCACATGACTTAGAGATCTATTAAGTCATAAAATAATAGATACATTTATTTATTTGCCAAATTGGCCTTAGTTTATTGAGGTACGGTGCGTAGAACCAATCAAACCAGGCCACGATCGACGTTTGCTAATTCTTATAGCATGTTCCCAAGCGAGCAAACCAAAAGTTGAAGCCAGGGATAAATCCAATCCACCTTTCCCATTCTTTTCCATGCAAACAAAAACAAATAAATAAATAATTGCATGCAGAATCTTGCATGCTTTCAAAACATAGATATAGTGCAAGAATGCACTTATAATTAATTATCTTTTCTTTTTTTTTGATGAATTTGTGCTTAATTTATTAATTTAGTACGTGGAAAAGTGAAAGACAATGAATGAAATATTGGTTAATAGGTGAGATTATATATTAATTAGATGGAAATTATGGATTGGAATAGAAGAGAGGGATAAAGACAATTAAGCCGATCCAAAAGAGAGGAGGGGAGTGAGGACAAGTGCTTCGATCCTTTGGCAAATCCAAGGAGTAGGCGGCGCCCCCCACGCTACAACACTCGATTTCTTCAATGTCCAATGTCTTCTTCTCACCTTCCCCATATATACTCATCTAATTAAATTAATCTTCTTAATTATATATGTAACATAATTTGCACAATGATTGCCTAATTGTTTTATGTAATTTCATTTATAATTTTTAGATTATGAGTTCTTATATAATCTCAAGAATTATTATATATTATATATATATTAAAATAAATTAACTGATGAACAGTAAAGTAATTTTGTTGAATTACTAGCTCATGATGTCCAAAGTTGTAAAGTTTCGGTCAAGTTCAACCTATACGTGAGTATTTTTCTGCACATACGTTACTTGGATAGTTGTTAATTAAGGATGATATAGCTTTTAAAGACTGAACCCCATCATTTTGATTATTTACTAATATTTTTTTTACCATTGGTACGATATTCCAACTGAAATTAATTAATGGGCATATATATAAACAATTAGCTCTTCATGATTAGCATTGCTATTATTCTTAAATGATGATGATACACTCAAAACTAATCATTTCGTGTGTATGTATTTTGAAAATTTAAAAATGAATTGTTGATAAGAAATACAAAGGAAACAACAAGACTAGGACCAAATGATCAATAGTACGTACATAGTTTGTTTTGATGTTATGAAAGCAGTAGATTGACCAAGTTCATCCTTCATTTGGCAGACATTTATAGCCATGAGTTGCATGACGCATGCATGTGTGCAATGACCTCTACTTTAACATTCCTCCAAACTCATTCTCATGACATGCATGCATGCAGAAGAAATTAAGAAAATGAGGAAAAAAAAGAGAACAATATCTATATATTTACAAATTTAAGTGGGGATAAAAAAGAATGTTCATTAAATTCGATATTTTCATATTAATATGTTGATTGGGTTGGAAATATCTTTGATTAAAAGTAAGAATTAATAAATATTTGGTTTGGAGGCATTTCGGGGTACCTCGATGATTCTTCTCTTGTTGGGAGTGGGCCGGCCCAAGGAAACTGGGACCCATCTCCCATCTCCCATCTGTGTGGGGACAGTTCACTTCTTCTTGTTAATAACCATGGCAGCATATGAAAGAATGATTGAAGATGACAAAATAATTGCATCGAGAAATTAGGGATAGAGCATAGAGGTGAGAGGAGCTGCTAACCCTCCAATCCAATCATTATGTTTATTTGATCATCATCTGTCCCCACTTCCCTTTCTCTTTCACTTTTTATTGGCACACCAGACAAACCACTTTGGGACCAATAAAATGAGATGCCAATACATTTCTCAGCTTTAAATTTTCTTGATTCTTGAATCACACGCACACACAAACATGGCCTACTCCTCCCATTCTGTGTAATTATTAATATTATACTTGTAATAGTTAATTGTGTTTGTAGCAGCAGGAGCAGCATGGGGAGTCTGAGCAAGAGTGAGAGTGGGAGCATCAGCAGTGAGATTGGCAACCTTAAAATTTCGGTGGGGAGTGGGAGTGCAAAAACTGAGAATTCTTGCACAAAACAGGAGCCCACTTCATCTGACGCCTCATCAGTTTGTGAAATCAACAAGACGACTTCTTCATCATCAGACTTTGAAACTCATCATAGTTTAACACCCACAAATCTCAACACCTTAACCCCAGTGGCAAACCTCACCATTCCAGCTCTCAAGTTCGAAGAAAATGGAGACATTGAAATCCAGTCCCCTGATTACTCCTTGTGGGAATCCATTTTCTCTGAGCAGTTAGAGGGTGATTTCATGGTTTGCTCTCCACAGGCCTCAAACTTATACAATTTTAACTCTAACTATACCCATCATCAGGCAATGCAGGGGCAGTGTCTCGTCGCCTGCTCGCCTCCACGCTTTTCTTCCCCACTCGGGCCTAACAAGGGAAAGGGATTGAGCCCTCTCCACAGGGTTTTCAACTCCCCAAACAATCAATTCATGCACGTCGACCAGGTCGAGAGCCTTTCCCTGCCCGCTCTCGAGAGCCTGTTGGATGATACTTATGATAAGGACGATAACTTCATGGTATTTTCCCCGTTGAAGCTGACGGGTGGAGGGGAAGTCTCGACCGACTGTTACAATACCCTGACGGCGGTACCCGAGCTCCTGGAATGCTTGACAATGCCTAATTCGACGAGGTTCTGTGCACAAGATCAAGCTTCTGTTCAGGGAAGTTTACAGATGAGTCAGGAGAGTAGTATTTATCAGGTGGGATCTATTGCAACTCAACCATTATCCCAACAATTGCAACAGGAAAGGCAGCAGGAAAAAGAACAGCATCTAGCACCACGAATCCCACCAGCAAGAATACAGAAACAACAACAGCAACTTCATCAGCAAAACCAGCTGCAGAATATGCATAATACCTTGATGCTGCCAATTCTTGCACCTGAGGAGGTGATAAAACTGTGATGAAATTAACAGCAAAGTTTTGGGCCAGAACCATCTAGATATAGAATACTACTAATACTTTATGTTGTTCTTGTGAATGTGATCTGTGAATATACAGGAACAAGATAGTGGACTACAACTGGTACACCTCCTTCTCGCTTGTGCAGAAGCAGTATCAAAGGAGGATTACATGTTAGCAAGGAAATATCTCCACCACCTAAATCGAGTGGTCTCGCCCCTTGGAGATTCCATGCAGCGTGTCGCAGCTTGTTTCACCGAAGCACTGAGTGCAAGACTTGCCGCTACCCTTACAAATAAACCGAGCACGTCTAATTTGAAGCGTTTCAATCCCATTCCTCCGAACAACCTAGAAATCCTCAAGATTTATCAGATCCTTTATCAAGCCTGCCCCTACATTAAATTTGCTCATTTTACTGCTAACCAAGCAATTTTCGAGGCATTTGAGGCTGAAGAGCGCGTCCACATAATTGATCTTGATATCCTCCAAGGTTACCAATGGCCTGCATTCATGCAAGCCTTAGCTGCCAGGCCAGGCGGTGCTCCCTTCCTTCGGATCACGGGAGTTGGTCCTTCCCCTGAGTCTGTGAGGGAAACTGGGAGATGTTTAACTGAACTGGCTCACTCTCTTCATGTCCCATTTGAATTTCATCCTGTTGGTGAAGAACTTGAAGACCTAAAACCCCACATGTTCAATCGACGGGTGGGCGAGGCTCTGGCTGTTAACTCGGTTAACCGGCTTCATCGCGTGCCCGGAAATTGTCTTGGGAACCTGTTAGCGATGATAAGAGATCAAGCACCAAACATAGTGACAATAGTTGAACAAGAGGCCAGCCACAATGGACCCTATTTCTTGGGCCGATTCCTTGAGGCCTTGCACTATTACTCAGCAATTTTCGATTCATTGGACGCGACGTTTCCAGCTGATTCGGCACAGAGGGCTAAGGTGGAGCAACATATTTTCGCACCGGAGATTAGAAATATTGTGGCACAGGAGGGGCCAGAGAGGGTGATGAGGCATGAAAGGCTAGAAAAATGGAGGAAAGTCATGGAAGGAAAAGGGTTCCAAGGAGTGCCGCTAAGTTCGAATGCAGTGACTCAATCGAAAATATTGCTGGGATTGTATTCTTGTGACGGGTACAGGCTGACAGAAGACAAGGGTTGCTTGCTTTTGGGGTGGCAAGATAGATCTATTCTTGCTGCTTCTGCATGGCGATGCTAATTAATTACTGATCATGTGCGACTGCGATGGAATTGCTCATCATAAATTGTTTTCGCTTCCCTCCTTCACCGCAATATTAATTAGATTATTGTTCATAGTTAATGTTTTAATCCAATCCAATCCAACTATCCAACCACCCATATAAAGCAAAAGAGGAAAGAAAAGAGAATTATTAATCTTTCTTTTGTATCTAGAAATGGACCTTAGGATTTATATAGGTCATAATATATATGTTGATTAATTCACGAGTGATTGGCTTAATAAATCGTTATCATTTGTTTATTGTGTACTTATACAATGGATCTGAGTCTGACCACCCCGCCTCCTGATATCTTAACTATTGGACTAGCTACACGAACATTATTAATAACATCATCATACGAAATTAAAGATAGTGGTAAATCATGGACACAATAGCAAATAATGAGAAAAATTACGAATACATCCACCAAGTAAACTCGTCCTACTTAAGACTATTAATCTGCATCCTAAAATTTTGTTGTTGCCAATTAAGCTAGGCGCCATAACAATAGCACTAGCACTAGCACAGAGCACTAGGCGCCAAACTATGAAACTATGGTTTTGCGGCAATGCTATGCAATAAAATCAAGGTAGGAATACCTAACACAGCTCAAACGTGCAGAACAGGCTTAGGAACCAATCAATCCAACTCCACCCTTGCCAACAAAAGTCAGTACAATACCCCAACTAGTTAAAAGTTTTTGAACAACCTGTACAAGTTACAACTACTTTTGTCGTAATCAACATCGCATAGCAGCCTAGAAATAGATTTTTACAAGTAGATCCAAGAAATGAGTTAGGTTTAGCCAGCGGCAGGTCCAGAAGGGTATCTTATCTACCCACAAGAAAATAGAGTAACCAAAGTTACCAAGAAACTCATTTTTCATTACAAGAATGTATTTATTTAACAAACAACCACAAGTAGAAAATAATGGAAAGCTATGCACCATAGGCATCCCAGAGCTCAACAAGCCGCATGGTTTCTTGGGAACTTCAGACATTCCAACTTTAGCGGCAACAATTTGAGTAAGAAGCTCGCATACAGCTCTACACAACGGCAATAACGACCTGTATTCACCAGAAACCCATGCTACTGTAATAGTAAAACCCTTTTGAGGACAATAGACCCACAGACCTTGTATTCTCATCGTATATAAAAAATTCTGCAGCTACAAATGTACACGAAGCAACAAATTTGTAGAAACACACATACATGATGACAAACCACCGTTGCACAGAGAAATGCCCTTGAACATACACTGAACAATGAGTATTGTACTGTTTACAATTATTGTCTTTTCCGGCTTCTCAATCTAACAGTACAGGTAGCCCCTAGAAGTCCCACAAGATAATGCCGAAACAAACTTACAGCTCTCACAATATGGAACAAGAACAGATGTTCTTCTTAGGAGTCTCGTCAACCTTCTTCTCTGTATACACAATGACAATTTTCAGCAACTAAGCAACGAGATTTGAATGAGAAAATAAAGGACTCGATGATAGCATCACAAGAAAAACGAAATTGCTCTTGTATATAGCTCCACAGTTTCACAAGGCAAGGAGAAGTAAAATTTTAACAAACAGTCAAACACCAATAGTAAATTTGATCAACACCGATTTCCTCCGGGCCAAGTATACATAATCCAACCAAATTTCAGGCTTCCTGAAGCAGTTGAAACTCAACTAGTACCCCAAGCCAAAATTGATAATAGCAGTGACCAATATGAAGGAATTTACATACGTACAAAATCAGGACAATGCCTGAAAAAATAGGACCTATTTTATGTTTGATGTTAAAAAATACACGTATACGGATGGATTTATTCAGAGACAGGATGAAATACGGGATGAAATAAGAGTGGATATCCAATATATGTTAAGCAATAATATATTGGAAAGAAGATGAAAAAAGTGGCTAACCATATCCTTGGACCCAAAATTGCACAATTCGTAAAGCATTCAAAATGTACCTACATACACATATTTATATATAACAAACATGAATCTACATATTGAGTACATGACATAAATGCGTTATGACAAGAAAATAATGGCGGCCATGCCATTCTCCACTTATATGAGGGTGTTCCACAAATTAAGATTTTGGCTTGGCTTGGCTTGGCATGGCTTGGGAATAGACAAACTCAGGGGAGCAAGAGGAATGGCCATTCCAACAATTCTATGGTATAAAGATTTCCATAGCGATGAACGTTAGAGTATTGGAATGAATTTGGGAAAGGCACTTGCAATTTTGTCCTATTCCTCAAACCAATTGCACCTAACACTTCCATAATCAAACAAACATGATAATAGAACAGATATTATTCAAGAATTGGAAAAAATATAATTATACATATATATATATATATATTTAACTGAGAGTTACCCAATGGAATCACCAGAAACAAGCAAAATCAATACCCATAAATAGAGAAGTACACACAAAGATGGGAGAAGGGAAGTTGGAAGGGCGGATGGAGTCAGGAGGTAAAGGAGGGACAGTGTAATTGGGTAATGGAATTAAATTTTGCTCTGTTCACTAAGACAGGCTGAAAACAGGGTGTATAACCTGCTTTCCCCACAATAATCAAAGACTAGAGTTAAAATTAAGAATGTTATCCCCGTTCCGAAAAGTTGTTTTGAGCAGTTGAATTTAAGGTTAATGAGCAATACAAACAACCCTTGATAAGTGTGAAAAAGTTACCTGTCTTTGCCTTAGCTAAAGATGGCTGTACAACAGCATGCATGGTGATAATTCCTTTAGGTAGCTCCCCAAATGGCATCTTGCACTGGGCAACAGTCTTGTTATTTTCCAAAATTTTCCCTGCACTTATTAATTTAACGTCGCTTGCTGCCTTTGGTGCAATTTTCTTATCTGAAAATAAGAGAACTTTCATGCGGTCAAACTGTATCGTAAATCTGAAATGTCTAGAAACTAAGTAAGAAGAAATTAGCTCATATACCAAGTGCATAAGCCAAAACTATTAAGACAAATTAATCACATCCCAAATTGACAAGAAAAGAAATGAGGTTTACACACCAAAATGCTCTGGTTCTCAATCTTTAAAGTTCAACTTATATTCAAGTCAGTCCTTCCTATTAATCCCGCAGTTCTCTTAAACCGTACCTGAATAAACGTTTTATTTTCAAAAAGAAAAATTCAAAACTTCACCAGCTCTCAGCATAAGAAGAAGTATTAGTGTAAAGAATTAAAGGGAGCATGTAATCCCCAGAAAAATTACACTTGCTTCGACTCATAACTTAAAAAACAAACGAATTTTGATCCTTAAAAATGCAAAAGAAACGTCGTTCCACGATTACCCAATGGCCCTCAATTAAACACGTAAAAGAAAAAGGGGATTAATTTATAATCATATATAGGCTACATATTCATGTATGTGGCAATGATAATGAAAATACAGAAAATTGAAGTGGTAAACAAACCTTTAGGCCACTCAGCCACAATTCTCTCCTTAAGCATAGCAACGGTAGAGGCCGGGGAATATCGAAAAGGACCGATATCTGATCCATCGTACAATCTGAACTTGAGCTCCACCAAATCCTCCTCCGGCATCTGTTTAGTCCAAAAATCTTAGAAACCAAGGCGGAATATTGTTTCCCAACAAACCCTCCGACAAGGGGAACCCAGACCAAGGAAAGTCCAAAATTCACCTCCAACCAAGCGCAAATTCTTTGAAATTGAAAGAGATGAAGAAATAGAGCAGGGGTTTTGAATCTTCTACACTTGAAAATTGAGGAACCCTAGACCAGATCTTGATGATTTACGCGTCTGTGTGTGCTCTATGTGCAGTGCGATTCTCTTTTTCCTATTATTTTTTTTTCTTTTTTTATACTTTATGAGTTTCTCCATTTTGTTGTTTTGTTTTTTTTGTTTAAAAGAAAAAAGAAAAAAGAAAAAAAAAAAAAGGGGGGGAGGGTTTGATTGCTTTAGACTTTTGTTGGTGGTTTAAACTTTTAATTTAGTTGTGAAGGGGGAAAAGTGAGAAATGAGGGTTAGCACTTAGCAGCAGCGCATTGTCAGACAGAGTCACTCAGTCAGAGGTGAATCGGAATTGGAATTGGAATCGGAATCGGAATCGGAATCGCAGTGGGAAGAAAGAATGCGTCAGTTAGTCTTAACATTTTTTGTGTTGTGTTGACTTGAGCAATGCCCAGTCTCATAATCATTCTGTTTCTCACTATATGAAAATGGGTTGTTTGTGTCAGTAGGTGATTGGGTGGGTGGCACTCCAAATATGGTCCCGGTCGCCTCAAAAATAAATGGGTCGGTATAACAATGCATTGCAAAAATACTACCTACCTACGTTTTTACCAATACAACCACAAATTCATTCAAATTTGATTTCTCAATCAATACCAATACCAATACCAATACCAATTTTGGGGGAAGGTTTAGAGCAATGTAACTGTAATTGAAATGCATGATTGATTGGGTGGTCCAAACTCCAAATGTAGGGGCAAGTGTCATGGCTTCTATAATGTGTTGTTAAACTAGACTCTCATCCACTCAACATAAAACAAGTCCAGAGGATTTGGGCTGGGCCTCCATCTTCTTAGGATCCACATAAATAGATTATATATTTGATATTTTATTAATAGTTATTTATACCTTATTATTAAGTGTAAGCACCTCTTTTCGAATCTCACATTTTTGTGGTTTAGTTTGATTTATTTTTTAATTTTAAATTTTCTCTCTCTTCCTAATCTTCTATTTTCTCTTTTCAACTTCGACATCTCTTTGTTCCCTTATTTTTTTCAATAAATTTTATATATTTTTTAGAATAATAATTATTTGTTGAATTTAAAATTAATAATGCACACATGCAATTTAAGTATGCCACATATACTAATAAAAAATAATAGGTAAAACTAGAATCAATTGCATCCAAACTTTAAAAGAAAAAGAATTAAAACAAAAACCAACCCCGCTTTATTTGTTGTCTTACTAAATTGTGGACGAAGACACTTAAAAACAAGTAAGTTAAGTTAAGAATATATAATTACGTACAGATATATATATATATGTATAGTCCAAGTTTATGCGAAGGCCGGCTTTTCTTGATTATCTAATCTTGAAATTATTAATTAAGTCCTTTTAGAGAAGGAAAAATAGAAAGGAAGAATGTTGTTGAGATGGATGTTCAAAAATAATAATTTATTTTCTCAAAGGTATCAGCTTAATCTAGTGCTACGTACTTTTAAATGGAGGGGAGGCCACAGGTAGCCAAGTCCAACTGCACTCTTGCTCTTACATGTTGTACCTGCGCTACCTGCACGTTATGGATATATATACCTAATTTTGGGGTGGGGGTCTAGCTATTTGGTGGCTCAACTTATCTATTCAATTCTGCTTCAATAATCTTCTTTTTAATAACAAAATTATCAATTAGTTACGTTAATATTGTGATATGCTCCTAATTAATATATTAATACTACACAGTGTTGAAGTAGCTAGCTTGATATTGAATGTAATTGTCCTGAGGCCTGATTGTAGCCAATTAATTATCCTAACTAACTACGTCTAGGTTTCAGGGAGTATTATCGTATACACCTCACCCAAAATGATTGTGTCCCTGCTCTGTCTATAATTGGTCAATCCCCATTAATAATTCTGAAATATTAAAGGGAGAGGGGCCCCTCACCTACCACCTATATACATAGTTTCTTTCTCTGTTTTTTTTTTTTCTTTTCTTTTCTTTTTTGTAAATGCCACATGTGGTGGTGCCATTGCCATATATACATAGGTTAATTGGTTGTTGTCACGTTGAGTCACTACCAAAATATAACTTAAATTAAGCTCCCATTTATATACAATTATTTATTTACATTTTATGTCTAAATTAAATTAACACGAGTTTTCTTCTAGAATCATAATTTTTGTAAATGTTTAAAAAAGTTTATATAAACATGGCCTGGTGCTCTGTTAGTGACATTGATCAAGAAAATGCACGTGCAATTTAAGAGTTAAACATTTAATCGCGCGCAAACAGTTGCATAATTGGAAAATTACCAGCATTAATTTGTAGAGTACTAGTTGCTAACTAAACGGCACTTTAATGTGCATTGGTGGGGGCCTACTGATTTAATATTACATATTGCTATATATTGTTGTTTTCTCCACATGATGAGACCATCTTTGATTTCTTGTTTGGGTAGATCGTGATACCCATATAATCAAAGGACAAAATAAAGTAATATTGACGTAAGCAGGTCAAAATTAATAATGGAGTTTTAAGAAACTTTAATTTGGAGAAGAATTAATTCCTGAGACTGCATCTGATAATGTGAGGGGTCTTACGGTAATCAATATGAATACAATTCGGTGGAGTACTGTATATTATTAGTTAGTGAGTACGAATTCAGATACCTCAATTTTCTTTTATTTCACAGTAAATTGAAAAAAAAAAAACTTATAATTAGTTAGATATATAAATTAACTACAAGGTAGGGTAGGAAAGAAATTTCGAGTAACTTAAGTAAAATGCTATTATAATTGAGATGTCGTTATACGTAGAAAGATTTAAATTTGGTTTATACATATATTAATTAAGATATTATAATTAGATAATTATATATATATATATACTATATATATGTGCAGGTTTCGCTTGATTCTGTTCTTTATTTTATAGTTTGTTGCTTTGGTGTATTGCTGTTGTTTTCTGTGGTGAAGTTCACCCACCTCAACTTCCCAACGGTCGCCAACCCCCACCGTACAGCCATCGATCAGGAGCAGCCCCCACCCCCACCCCCTCCTCTTCTAATTATAGATATATTGCTGGCCCTGATCACATGCATGGACTCCTTTCCCTTGGCAACCTCACCCCCCCAACTGTCGGTAATTAAGCTAGCTAGCTACTTAGCATTACCAGCAATGACAACGATGACTCGGTCGATGTTGGAGGTGGACCAAACCAATTTATATTAATTAAATTGTTCGGATATTTTCTTAATTACATTAATCGAAGTCTGAAACTTGAGTTTTGTTACTAGGTACATATGGTGAAGTGATCAGTTAAAGAGGGGGTGAGTTTTGTTCAGTTTGATAATGGTAGTGGTCCTAGTGGAGGAAGATGCTAATGCTGCGAGAGATGTTCTCTGTCTACTCAACAATGATCCATTTCTCTCTCTACAAAGTTACATATATGTCTGTCGTGCCTCTAGCTCAGTAAATTGTTCGTATTTACAGTTTTTATTTATAATTACTGCCCAATAATTAATTATGATTCTTCAAGTGGAATACTCCCATTAATTTAATTAACGGATTTGTCCTTATCAAAAGAACCTCAAAGTAATTATATGGTTTCAAAAGCCACAATATAATTTTTGCTTCGAAAGTTTGTGCATTAACCAAATAATTTACGCTGCTCTTGATTTTTTTTTTCAAAAAAAAAAAAGTATTGATGTCAAAAGGAAAAAATTGTATCTTTACGTACTTACAACAGCAACTTTTATTTATTCGTACAAATATAGATAGGAGAAATAATTGGGGGAAGTGGGGGGCTATCTGTTTCTAGTTATAGTGCAAACACTCCTTATCAACTTCCATAATTAAGTGAAAACCTATTAATCACTTTTACTAATTAGATTTTTATTACATACAACCGCCTTATATTTTCGTTTAGAGATATTCAAAGTACTACTCTGTGAATTATTTGCTTTCTGAAAATTTAAACATATATGTGAGCGCATGTAATAATTATTTGATCAATGTGATGCATATGATCACAACGTTAATCCAAGAATTAATTTATAAAACGTGGATAGGATTGAGTTATATTTACAATTGTGAACTATACATATACATCTAGTACAGCGTCTAAAGCGTACTATATAGATACTTTGTCTTTAAATTTTATAAATTTCTTTAAGACGAGATACAAAATTAGATATTAAGTGAAATATATATTGCAATTTACCTTTAAAATTGATTTCGTTATATATTCCAGCATCGACTTATTAATCAAAAAAATTTACTGCTGCATTGCATCGATCTTTATATAAATAAGATCCTCCTTTAAGTAACTTGTAAAATCCAATACAATACACAGCAAGCTAGCTAGCTACAAGCAGTACTGTAATTAATTTATCCAAATTAATAAAGTGGACGTTTAGCATTATTGTAAGATAATTAAGTTACAAGAAAGAAACCTACTCGATCCAGATAACACTACTCCCCCGCGCCCTAATTTATCTAATTTTCGTAAGAACTAATTAACACCCCTCCCACTAAGAGGGAAGCGGAAAAAGAAAAAACGAAGCTAAGTAACAATAATTAGGTAAGGTACTGAGCCCTCATCGATCTTTCCTCTGCAGATGAGATATTTATCAAGAAATTAAATACATACCTTCTTGTTTCCTGCTCTACAAAGACAATGTAACAGAAACTAAGAAAGAATGTGTTTTTTTTTTTTTTTTTTTTTTTTTTTTTATTAAGCGAGAGAGAAAATATATAAAGTAATTAGATATTGATAATGAGATGGATGAATTAAAGCCAAAGGGCACCAGCTTCTTTGAGAAGTGGCACAAGTGTGCCGCTGATATGAGACGCCATAACACTATCCATTGCACCCACCAGCTTGCCGCCGATAAAAACGAGGGGCACGGCGGAGGCACCGCCGGCGAGGCGCTTCAAGGCCCACTCTAATTCACTCGCTCTGGGGTCTTCATCAACCTCGTAAACGGTGGGGTTGACGCCCATGCCGCAGAAGAGCCGCTTGACGGCGTGGCACATGCAGCAGGTGCTCATGCTGAAGATCACCACCGCACTTGCTGAAGCCATTCTCTCTATACGCTCAAATGGGTCCGTCGCAACGCTGCGTTTTGCAGGGTAGTTGTAGGAGGAGTTCCACCATCCTCCTGTTTGATAATAATAATTATGCATCGTTTTACCTGTTGCTGGAGATCAGTACTGATGGATCAATCGATGTTCCTTAATTAGTATATATTGCGAGAGGAGGTACAGAGTGTGTGTGTGTGTGTAGTATTAGGGTTTTAAGAGTGTGGAAGAAATGAGATGGAGATGGTGTGGTATTTATAGACACACACAAAAACAAGGGGGCAGGGCAACTCAACTACAAATTAAATGGTTGGGTTGAGGATAAGTGCTGAGTGACAGTACTCAGGGACGACCGTTGATTGTTTTATTGTAGTTACAATTATATATAATGCCTGCATAATTTTTAATAATGTTTTTATTTTATTGAAGCTCGTAATTGTTCTTGTATATAAAATTGTTATTAACTTACAATCTTATATATATAAATTGTCTGATAATTTTTTCTAACACATTAATATTTAATGCATATTTTTAAAATTAAAACTTTTGTACAATATATATTATATTAATAAGGATGGTTATTGGTATCAAAATTACCATTTTAAGTCTGAAAATCCTATTCCCTTTATACTAATGTTGGCGTTGTGGCACATTGTTCCTGCGTGCATATATAATCTCTCACATTTTAAAATATATTATAAATGAAAATAAAATATTTAAAATATATTTATTGGAGATTAAGTTAATATAAAACTTTATGAGTTGAATAATTTAATTATCCTATAGGTTGAAAAGAATTTTTAAAATCACAAGTGCAGCGGAGTCGAAAGAGCCACCTATATCACTTCTTTAGATAAATATGAAATATGGGATGGCAAGTCCTTCTCTAACACACTTTTAATGCGTGTAAACCTGCAGGAACTTCTATCTCATTTTTGTCACATTTTCTTACTAGTATAATGATATAGATCCTAATCAGTTATTAATTATGATTACATCCGCTCTTTTCTTGAAATTTGATGGGTATACCAATATTATAAAATTATTTATGAAGGTATAAAATCATTTTTTATACTTAAAATACACCATCAATATATATATATATTTCACTACACATTAAAATCCCATCTGCACTACAAATATCTTAAATATTATTTTTTAACACGAAGTTACTATTTATTGATTTGACAAGACACCACAAACTATTAAATTCTCTTTTTATCAAAATACTTGAAAAGCATTAGGGGTCACTAGAAAAAATTTAACATTTAACCATGTCTAATTACTATAGTTAAAAATAAATAATTGTAATAAATAGGCTATTGACCACAGACACGTAATGATTGTTGGATGTGTTTTTTGCGAGTGTGGCTAATAGTCATGATAAAAGTAATTTTTATGGTGAATAATCTAAATTTTTGCATTGATTTTTATTTAATCGTGGTAAACAATAGTTATTTACCACAGTTTTACTCCATAACCAATAAAACTGTAGCCAATAATAAATTTCTTCTAGTCGTATCGAGGGTAATTTATAATACTAACAAATATTTTGGATTCCAATTAAGCAATAACGCGTGAACAAATTTTATAATGTATCAACCAAGCGAAAAATAAAATAAATACTGTGAGTAGTCATGTATATATAGTATAAAATCAATTTATCTTTGCTTACAATGAGCTTAATTAGATATAAATAATATGGTGTGCTAGTGCTGTAGCGCGACTAATTCTGGTCGTTCATTAATTAATTACCGCCTTTCCAGATGTGGAATGTCCATCTTATATATTTGAACATAGGTACGTGTACATATACACAAATTAATAGCCGCGAGGCGAGCATAATAATATTATTATGATTATGTTACTTGAGCATAATAACTAGTGAACGTGATTTACTTGCATATTTATAGAGAAGGGAATCAATCGGCAGATTATCTTGCAAATTTGGCATGCCAACAGATATATTCCCACGTTTTCTCCCAAGCGGAAGGACGCCTCGCCTCGCTTCTCAGCCTTGACACTTTACTCCCGAATTTCAGTTTTCTAGCTTTAGAGATTCTTTTGTAAAGGGAATAATACTTCTAGTTTTCTTCGCTTTAAATTGTACATGATTCTTCAAATTTGAATAAACATGTAGTGGTCTGTCTAACTGTTCGCCACGACATCGACGACTGATGATGATGATGTCATGGATCTGGCATATATATATATATATATAAATTCATTACAAAAGTCGAGAAACAAAAGAATATATAAGGTAGAGAGCATATTGTCTTGAGATATATATATACAACCACCAGTGGGACTGGCCGTAGAGATCACAATTAATGGCATTAATTAGTATGAAAACAACATGCATGAATGAATGTCCTGCTCATATTTTGTATTACTATTACATCGATCCAGATAAATTCATATCTCATAACTATATATATATATATGTGTGTGTGTGTGTGCGAACTTTATTTTTGAACTGCCATGCATCATGGTCGTCATCATCATCTCCAACCCAGTTTCAATTCCACTCACTATTATTTATTTACGCATGCAGCAGCGCAAAATTAATTAATTTACACCTTATGTGATCAAGGGCATCATTCTTAATCTTTCTGAATATACACAATTTAATTATATAAGAATGTAAAAACAGTGTTTTAATTATCAGTACTTGAAGAAATATATGTATATATATATTTAATTATCATCTTCAGCATTGGGATTAATTTAAATAGGTAGTACTTAATTTATACTATATATATTTAACCTTTTTCCACAGAATATTTATGAGAGAGAGAGAGAGAGCAGAGCAGAGCAGAATTTACGTAGAGTAGAAGAGAGGGATTTTTTTTAAAAAAAAATTTAAATTTTTTGATTAAGTAGAAGTGTGGGATTGGTGTGATGGGTAATTATTTTTGTAGAGACGATAGATAGATGTGGGCGTACGGTTTGTTTTATATTATTTACCAGACAAGACAGAGAGTGTACAGAAGTCAGTGCTGTTTACATTTATATTTCCTGAATAGGAAGAAGAAGAAAGAATATTATTTTCACCTTGTTCGAGGATTACTACTGCCTGCGACCGCTACCTCTACCTCTACCTCATCCTCATGTCAGTTTTTGCTTTTCTGTTTTTTTGAATGCTGTGTGTGTGTGTATGTGTCGGTTTCATTTCTTCTAATATTCCATATATATTAATTTTGAGTTATGTTCAATCAATTTCACTTTCGTCCTCTTTTATAAGAGTTGGTACCTGTTACTATCACTTATATATATATATATATTATACCTCCTACATGAAATTTAAATAAATGATATTTATGATATGGATGAAAATACTTGTATATATGTTCACAATTAATTTCTCTATAATATATATGTATTATGATTTGCGATGAAAATTTGTTAAAATAAAATTACAAACGTATAATATATATGTGTATATATAAAGCTACTACTTACCAAAGACAAATATAAAAAATTTCATGAATCTTAATTGGAGAAGACGAGTAATTTTGGGTGTTCACCCACACCTAACTACGAGGAGCAGTACTTAGATCGATCAATCTCAATCATATTGATTGGGCATATATACGAAGACCAAAAGGGTAGGGTCTTCACTCTTCAATCTTCATGAATTGACGTCCGCCCCACAAACAAATAACAACGCATACGCAACAACATTGTAAATATTAAATTGACGCATTTGGTGCAAATCAGTCGTCCTAGTCGGACCACCATTTACACGTACGTACCCACCACTGCTCATCCTAACTGTATTTTGATTTCCCACCAATTACCTGCTCTGCACTTCACTGCACTGCCCACGTACATATATATAATTTTCTTGCAAATTGGCTATCAGCATTTAGCACATTCACATGCCTTCCGTACCTAAGTTTCAGACCTCACTCGCCCCATCTTATTTCTTACTCATGCATCTTTTTAAGAATATTAAATAAACCACACAACTATTTTTATTTCTCAGATGTCCAGAAATTAATCGTAGTACATGATATATACAATGGTAGCTTTTTTTTTTTTTTTTCTTTTCTTTCCTCTTGTAACCGTTGAAAGTGTAAATGCATGCATGATTAATGTAAGTTGGTGGAAGGAGTTCATTTCTATCTCTTTTAAAAGGAAAAGGTTTTGGGTGAAATTAAGAGTGAGAAGCGGGGGCGGGTTGTGTACATGATATTGGGCGAGCTCTTACCCTGTGCTGTTTCATTCATGAAATCTACCTTGTCTTGTGCCTTCTTCCTTCTTTTTCTTTACAAAACAAAATAAAATAATAATCATAAATTAGTTAAATATTCGACATTACTGTCACCCTTTTCCCGACAGATATGCCTTTGATAAGCATTTTATGGAGGACCAAAGCCGGAAACCCCAGTTAATTGGGTCGACTCGACTCATTGTTCACAATACTCAGACAATTATAAAGAAGGATAGATTTGTTGATAGTTAGCAACAAATTCTCGCAACCCGTAAAAAGTAGTGCTTGTGATATCAAAATTAACATCCGGAACATTTTTTTTTTTTTATTATAATGTTGCAAAAGTTTGTAGTTGGTTTGGGTAAAATTGAAGAATTACCCACAAACTTCTACTAACAAATATTTTTTTACTGAAAATTTCAATGGTAATCGACGACAAGTTAATTATTAAGTAAATATTTGACTAAAATGTGGTTTAAAAATAAGAGAACACTCCTCTTGTGCTTTGTAACCCTTCCTAAAAATATAGAGGGCTTTTTAGCCTACTTTTCAGAAGACAGAGAGTTTTGATTTATGCATTTTAGCCTAAATATTTTTCTTGCTAAACGTACGAAAATAATTAGTTGTTTTGGAATAGCAAGGTGTGAAGTTTGGTGAGTTGAATTCCTGCTGCATCTTTATCTCTTTATTCAGTTCTTCTAACTTGTTTTTAACAGAATTAGAGAATCAGCAAATAGAAGCTTCTATAATCCGTACAGAAAGTTCACCCTGTTCTCAGCATCCAGCCAAAGTTGAGTGTAGTAATAAATGCCCATTCATTACCTGAAGGTGATGATCTGCGACTTGGTCCAGCATATACTCCTATGAAACATATGGGTAGTTCAAGGTTAATTCAAAGACTTTTAAGGACATAAACGCAGACCACGTACACATGTAACATTAAAATCCACTCCTACCTGCACAGACACAGCCTCCATCAAAAGAAATACAAGGTTAAACTAAAAGATTCAACAGCTGCCCAATGCCGTCGTCTCTCAACACTGTATGCTGCCCCTTCAGCTCATCTTTGATACTACTGATACTTGATCAGGAAGAGACAGCTGCAATGTCACTTGTCATTAATTTCTTTCTTCTTAAAGAAAAATAAAAGAATTTGTACCATGCTAGCTAGTGCTTAATTTCAATTGTAATTATCATCCCATTACAACCAACTTAACACAGAATTCTTTAAGTTTGTTATTTCATAATTATTAGTGGTCAAGCAATTCTTCCATCCAGATGAACATATTTTACACAGGAAGAAAAGGTGGTGGTAGAGAATTAGAGATCACAACGTTACAATTAAAGGAGAAAACACAGAAGATAATCACATAAAGGAATTCTTGAAACTTAAAAGTATGTTGCTCCTCGATTTGCTACCTTTATTCTACACTTTTATGTACTTTAGCAAAACTGTTGTGGTTTAATCTTTTTTCAAGCCAAATGTAGTAACATGATCACTCAAGTAATTCACGTACTTAGGGTCCATTTGCCGCTTTACAAACTCTTCCTTAAGAATTTGCCTCTTGAGCCAAATTGTACCCACCAACCAATTAGTGGGTGGTAAGGCAGTAAAATTTACTCTTGTATTTATGATTAGTTTAGTATAAATACCCCCAATTTTATTGTAAGGACTTTTGAAAAAGCAACTGAATAAAAGTTTGAAGTTTCTGACTTGCGAAATATGTAACCAATTTTGATCTCAAACTTTCTGTTTATTCCCCGTCACTTATGAAAATGAAACCAATATTTATTTTTCTAAAATTTTCATAAATTGCAAATAAAAAACATGAGTAAATTATTTTTGGAATTTTATAGTTTATCTTTTTATAGGAAGGAGAGAGTTTCTAGCTTGTAAGGTATCATTCACTTGTTGGAAACCCATAATTGGGCCATGGGCCGATTGACTGAAAAATATGTACTTGAAGACTGAAGTTGAAGCCCAATCCAGTATCCTGAGATTTATGTCCTCATCACATTGATTAACAAAGTCAATGAAAAGTTTTGATGGTTGTATGCCAAGGCTATAAATTGGGCTCACAATATTGTTCTCGAGAAAACTGAAGCAATAGTAAATTTGTCCAAACGACAGTAGTGGGTTGGGCGGCTAAATCATGCACCAAATATATCAAAAATTTGCGGCAACGATGGCTATTGTAGAAGATGTAGCTACCACATCGAAAGACAGACGACTACAACTTCCATGCATTGACAAAGTGGGCTTATCACTCAAAATTTGAATTTTAACTTTTTTGAATATAATTAAATTATTCTGATAAACAACTCTTCAACTCAATTTTATTGTTTTGTTCCTCAATAATTTTTGGGTCAGTAAACACTGGTTAATAAATGCTTTACTCAATCAATCATGCATATCTAAGCATAATGAGATAGTAGTGATTAGAGAGGAGATGAGATTATTAATAAATGAAATGTTGGAAGAAAAAAGGCGTGGGCATGATCATCTATGATGAACATGCGTAGTGGTGGAGAGCACGAAACAGTTGTATACTACTAGTTTTATTTTTAATTTCCAAAATCAATTAAAAAGAAGAAGAAATTTGTGTAGTGCCATATGTCTCCTCAACCAACCCTCGTCTCCATCTGTCCATACTAACTACCATAATGACCATTTCATTTTATTTTTTTTTCTGAATATCAAAAAAATTAGGACAAAATTAAAATTAACAAAAAATGTATGTATATTGTATCCCCTCCTCCACTTTCCGGTTTGCATGTTTTCCGCTAATATTCCCCAAATTTCCTGTCATTCCCATTTCCATCCTCCTTCCTTCCTTTCTTTATCCATCTCTCTCTTTTTCATGTCAAATTTTGTCTGAGGATTTCACCAACCAAATAATAAACATTCTCACAGCTATTAGAAACTCCAATGATGGATGCTGATAAAGACAAGCTCCTTTCTGAAAAATCCTCCCCCGAAACTGCCATGGATGATGCTGAGAACCACAAACCCCTTCCTAAAAATTCCCCGCCTCAAAATATCAAGAAAGAAACCATGGATGATCAACATCTCCCGCAAAACCATGGAGTTGATGCCCCGAAACCAGGAACCTCATCAGATCCTGAAAACGCCGAGGATTCGGAGATGAAAGGGGAACAAAAACCAGCCCAACTAAAATCAATCCCGTTGCCTCCTGATCTCAAGAAACTCTCTGCGGACATTGATAAATTTCTTTCCTCATTGTCTAACCTCTCGGCGGGCGGTCGGTCCACCGCGCCTGATTTGCCCATTTTGGTCGAGCAATTCATGGTTCTGGTTGAAGCTGAGATCGAAGAATACGATTCGGGGGTTATGCCTGTGAAATGGACTCGACTGACGGTGGAACAGTCAGCTTCATTTCTTGAAACCGTGAATCGAGTTTCTTCTCTCTCAAAAGCGCTTTCAAAGTTCTCCTCGGAACACAAGTACGCTTCTTCCATCAACGACATTGGAAGGATTCTCCAGTGTGCAATGTCGTATGTGGAGGAAGAATTCAAGTTACTGCTTGAAGATTATAAGATCCATGATTCATCAGATCATCCGACTAATAAAAATATTGATTCAAAGCATAAGCAGTACTCTGAATCGAATGAAAACCCGTACCATGAATCCTCACCTCCGGCAGAAGAAACCAATATTTCAGGATACTCAAAAGAGATTCTATCAGACTTGGTCAGGTTATCAAAGGCAATGATCACCGGAGGCTATGAAGCTGAGTGTTGCCAGGTATACTTTGTGGTAAGAAGAAATGCATTGGAAGAGAACCTAAACAAGCTTGGATTCGAGAAACACAGTATCGATGATGTGCATAAGATGTCCTGGGAATCACTGGAAAGGGAGACTGAGTCCTGGAGCAAAATATTCAAGCAAATGGCCAACTTGCACTTTTCCAGCGAACGCAAGCTCTCTGAAGCTGTGTTCTCCGGTTATCCTTCAATATCTCAGAACATGTTGGGCAGCTTGTCTCATGGTGTAACCCTTCATTTCCTGAATTTTGCCGAGGCTGTTGCTTTGACAAAGCGTTCTGGGGAGAAGCTGTTCAAGTTTCTTGATATATATGAGACTCTGAGAGATACGCTCCCAGTGATTGATAACTTTTTCCCAGAAGAGTGGGCGGTCGGGCTTGAAAATGAGGCCTCGATTATAAGAAGCCACCTTGGCGAGGCCATGATTTCGATTTTCAACGAGCTGGAAAACTCAATCAAGGCTGATTCAGGAAAGACTCAGGTTGCAGGCGGAGCGGTTCATCCATTGACTAAGTACATCATGAATTACCTGGAATGCGCGTGCGAGTACAAGGGAAGTCTGGAGCAAGTGTTCAGGGAGCATGGGAAGAAGGAAAAAGCAGATTCAAACCCCGGGTCAGAATACAATTACAAGTCACAACAAACCCAGAATCCCAGCGATGAGAAAGAAGTAATTAGGCAATCTCCATTTCAAGCGCAGATAATAAAGATAATGGAGTTGCTGGATGCAAATGTTGAGGGAAAATCAAAGCTTTACAAGGACCCTTCATTGAGCTCGATTTTCATGATGAACAATGGGCGGTACATGTTGAAGAAGATCAAATGGTCGCCTGGCCTCAACAGCCTGATGGGGGAGACGTGGTATAGGAAAAAGTCATCGGATCTGAGGCAATACCACAAGGGGTATCAGCGGGAAACGTGGGGGAAATTGTTGCACTGTCTGCACCCAGAAGGGTTGACGGTGAATGGTAAAGTAATGAAGCCAGTGCTTAAAGAGAGATTCAAGAGCTTCAACGCCATGTTCGATGAAATACACAAGACACAGAGCACTTGGGTGGTTGGGGATGAGCAGCTTCAGTCGGAGCTGAGAGTTTCCATATCAAACATGGTTATTCCGGCTTACAGGTCATTCTTAGGAAGGTACAGCCAGACATTTACGCCGGGGAGACAAACAGAGAAGTACGTCAAGTTTCAGGCAGAAGATATTGAAGCGTATGTTGACGATCTGTTTGACGGGAGTGCAGCTCCAACGGGAAGAAAGAAAGTATGACAATATTGAGGATGGATGGAGAGGTGTTGTATATTCATGACCATCTCTTTGACGTGTAATGTTATGATATGAAGCTCATTATTCATGCATGCTGCTTGCCTGCAAAGTGCAATGTTAATCTTCCTCATCACCTGAAAATTAGCTAGCTTAAGGCGGCTAATTTATAACTAAGACGATGATCATCGATGACAATTTAATGAAGAGCGTTTTGATGATTATATATTAATTAACTTCATCTCAGGCGATAACAGCGCTATATATATATATATGGACAATGCATTGATGAAGATGTACTTTATTAACTTCTTCCCAGCACCCCTTTTTCTTTATACATATACATATTTTTAGTATCCATTTCTAATTATGTTTTTCCAATTCATGTGTTACTGTGTCTGTGATTGTTGTTACTATTCTTTTCTTTATTTATTTTTAGAATATTAAATAAAGAAAATTATAACTACTGATTGAGAATATGATAAATAAGATAAAAATAATAATTATAAATTTAAATATAACCCTCAAAAGATATCTGCCAATGTAAATCACTAGTATGTACAAGTTCAGGAATCAGAACTATTTGTTTTTTTAATTTTAATATTTTTTTTCCCTCTATTTCAATTAAATGTACATAAAATACTTGATACTCTGAACTATGGCAAGATCTAGCAAAAATATCATTAATGATGAATATGGGAAATTTTCTTGTGTTCATAGTTCATACAGTACTTATGTTAAATATCTTCCGTTTTTAATATGAGAAGAGAATTTATTCAACTAAAATTAAAAATTAAATATAAGGACGCAGTTTTTAAGGTAAAAGAGACATTAACGAATGAACGCCAGCTTTTTCGGGTTGGCCCAATGAATCAAGTCCACAAAGATGTCCAATAAAACCCGGCTCAATAAAAAAGGATCGGCCTGAAGCACTCGCCCGCCCCGCCCCATGACGTAATCATACTCTGCATTCTGCAATGCCAATACCAGCTCAGATGGTTCAAGCTTGAATCCTCCGCCCCAAAGTCGCACTTACCCCAGTGCGCCGCCGCTGAAAAATGAAATCCAAGCCCACGCCATGGCGCCGATGCCGAGTGCGCCTTCCATTTATCCTCAGCCTGATTGCGGTATTCACCGTTCTCGGCGTATTAATGGTCGATCTCAGGTCCATTGACCCATCTTCTGAGCTCCCCATCAACAGTACGACCCTACAAATCTTGGAAAATGATGATTTTTTAGCTAATATGACTCATGTGGATAAGCTGGAAGAAGCTGATGCTGGAAAGAAATGCGCAACGGTTGAAGAGATGGGAGAGATCTTTCGCAGAGGTTATTTGGAGGAAAGCCTTAGAGTTAGAAGAATTATTCGTAATCACTTCGCTATTAACGGTACGCTGTTTCTATTTGGTTTGCCTGCCTTTTTGGTTTTAGTTCAGCTCTTAGTTGCCTATTTAATGCTCTCAACAGATGATGCTTATTCTTATGGAAACTTATTCTGTTTTTGTTAGTCGAAAGAAACATGCAATTTTTGCATTTCGCGGGACATTACAATATCATTTGCCTGGTCGTACAATCAGCCTTGTAAAATTGAATCACGACAAATCCATTGAAGCTTAACTTTTGAACTACTTCTGATTCCAAAATCACGACAAATCCATCAGAATATGTAAGTTTATTCTAATGAGGGTGGTCCGAATCATGGTTTTGGTATTATATGTCACTTCGCAATTATGAGATGGATCAAAGTAAGTAGTGCAAATCAAGTGTGACTTACTACATATATGTACTGACAAAAAGGAAATTATCCTGTATTTCACCTAAAAGAATGTTGTGTTCCAGCTCTCTCTTTCATTGTTATTTCCATGAAGAAGGATGGTAATAAAGCATGGAAAAATCTCCTCATACATTTCACATGTATTAAAAAGAGGTTTAATGGAAGAACTTGTGCTGGATGATCTTTTGTATGAGTGAGTCACCTAGACAGAGATTAGTGACTTATATGGGCTGAAAATTATGTTCTATTGGAATGAGAAAAGTTCATAGCATTGTGTGGTCTTAATGAAACTAATCTTAATTTCAGGTGCCTCAAGAGTACGAGAACTTCATCCAGAAGAATTCTGCAATCATGGTTTTGTGATTGGAAAAGCATCAGAAGCTGGTTTGGGTAATGAATTATACAAGATCTTAACTGCTGCAGCCTTGAGCGTGATGTTGAACCGGTCATTGATAATTGCGCAAACCAGGCATATTGGTTCTCTCTCAAGCCTTTCTGTTTGCGTTGTGTTTGGATTTGTGCTTTGTCTAGCCTCTCGATCCTTGGCTTACATAATACATATTGCAAGCAATCCACTTGTTCCCCCCAACCCCCCCAAGGCTCCCAACTCCAAGAAAGATAAGGGAAGCAGAGAAAGACCCTTACCCCTTCACAATTTTCTATGTCCTTTCTGCCTGTTCTGTGAGTATTAAGGAAGCTAATTGTAGTGTGCAAATGCTTCAAAGAAAGAATAAAAGGGATAGACATAGGTCAGACCATGTGAACAAAAGCAATAAAGTTTCGGGGAAGAAACATATATTCCATCTTTTTTTTAATTGTCAGCTAATTTGCTATGCGTGTCATCACTTTCAGGGATAGGTACCCTTTTGGTGAATTCATCTCCTATTCCAACATTTCCTTCACAATGAAAGAACTGAAGCATTTGTGGAGGCGGAATCATTGTCTGACAAAATATGGAAGACATCTAATAATGAGGATTGATGATTTTCAGAGGCCAACAAGGACAGATGTTCTCTGTAGTAATTGGAGAGAATGGGAGGAACCCATCATATGGTAATCTCAAACATTTTATAAAGCGAGTTATCTGTGAGTAGTCAAAATTATTGAATTGCCTTCCATCAGGTTCCAAAATACTACAGATGCTGTGGCTGCGCAGTTTTTCTTAAAGAATATACATCCTGAAATGAGGGAAGCTGCCTCTGATCTGTTTGGGAGGCCAGAAAATCTCCAGTACAGGGCTAATGTGTTTGGGGAGCTCATGAGAATTCTAATCTCTCCTTCAAGAAATGTTGAATGGGCGGTAAATTGGGCTCTTAGTGGCGGGAAGGATCCTGATATTGCACTGCACATGCGGATGATGATGAATAGGTACTACAGATCAACAACCGATGATAAATATAACTCTCTCCCAGTTACAATGTATCTGTTAATCCAGAATTTATTCGAACATAGCAAAGCCTTTTGCTTAGGCTGATTAGTAATAACTTAGCACGAACTGAGTTCTGTCATGCTCCAAATACTAGCCACTCGCATCTTCTAATTTTGTGTACAAAATGTGAGTGAACTTAGAACAAAATAATTTGGTAAGTAACTCTGACAATGAATTCTTTATGGCTGACATTTTATGTTGGGCCATTAAAAATGTGAGAGAATGCAAGAGATACATATGACTAGATTTTTGGCCTACCATGATCTCATGCATTTTACTGGAAATTCCATTGTTTGCAGGTCAGTGAGAGCAAAGCAGGCGGCCTTGGATTGTGTAAGACGAGCTATCAATAATCTTCCAGTGATATCAAAACCTAAAGTGGTTTTGGTTTCTGATACCCCTTCTATTGTGAAAGACATCAGATCAAGTTTAGAGGAATTCGCAGAGGTATTATTCCTTATTTTATGTCTTACTTACTTCTCATATATGCTGCAAAAGCTCATATGTATAGCCTGAATTTTGCTAGGCTTTCCTAGAGGAGAAATCTTTTAAAAGCAGGTAAAATTGCAAAACTAGTCCCACAATTTAGGGTCATTTTATACTTGACCCACGCTTTACGAGGTTTTAAATTAGTCCCATGTTTCATTAAAAGTTGCAAAAAGAGTCTAAAAACATTGCAAAAAAACTCGAAACTGTGGGACTAGTTTTGCAATTTTGCCTTTTAAAGCATGTTCGTATATGGTTTCCTTGCTAATCTAAAGACAACCTTTGCTTCAAATTTGTGGGTGTTAAAGACATGTCCTTAATTATGTCGTGCAAATGATAAATTCAGACTCCCAAAGCCTCACCAGATTTGGCTTTTCAGGTTGTCCACTTTGATTATAATCACTTTGAAGGAAATATATCTAGTTCCGGGACCAGATCAAACAGCTTAAATTTCAGAGTGCAGGACTGGGGTCCAGCACCCAGATGGGTAGCCTTTGTTGATTTCTTTCTTGCATCACGTGCGAAACACGCTGTTATTTCTGGTGCTCACCGGCGTGTTGGTACAACCTACGCTCAGCTGATTGCAGCACTTGCAGCAGCATACAGACTTGGTAATTTGCATAGCTTCATATCTGCTAATCTTTCTAAAATACCACTTTTTCTCACAGTTTCCTTACTTTTTCCACAGAAGAGAATGCATCTTCCAACTCGAGCATAACATTCCTTAGTAGCTTCCAAAGTAATTTGCTTTCTGAGGGTCTGAAGGATCAGGGTGGATGGGGGCATTTGTGGAACAGATTTGCTGGTCCGTTAAGCTGCCACAGCCAGCCTACGCAATGTGCTCTAGCTCCTATTCTTCCTCCAGCTTGGTGGGATGGACTTTGGCAATCACCCATTCAACGAGACATCGAAAAGATGGAAGCATATGGCATTAAACTCTCAGGTTTTGGAACATTCGATGAAAGCCAACTAAATCAATTCTGTCGGTCCAGGAAAAAACCGGTGGTCACTGTTCAGCTGATTTAGGCAATGGAGTTGTTCCAGATATTAGGGCCTCGCCTGGCTGTGTATTCAAATTTTTTTTTTTTTCATTGAACTGTTTGTTGTGCATTCATTAATTCATTCACATTGCAGATTGCATGATGAACATATGTATGTATCTCTCTGTAAAACACTCTTGTAGCAATGAGAGTTTGTAAGGCTGCTAATTTGACGGAATAGCTGTGTTCACAGACTTTCCTGATCTCCAAACACAATATTCAAATGCCATGTTGCTATCCAATATATAGGTTTTGAGTCAATCAAAACTATGAGGGCATGTTTACTTCATGGGATGGGATAATGTTGCCAAATATTAATTTGTGATATTATGTGGGATTATACTGTTGAGGACCATTTTGAAAGATGTTTACTTTGCAGAACAACATTCAGGATAAAAATATGGTTTATTACAATCAGGTGTTTACTTGTATGCATATCCATTTGAATTCAGTAGCGACTTACTTTTTTGCCCACATAAAAAAGACAAGGAAACATCAAATCATCTCTCTCTTCCCTCAACCCTTGTGCTGCCCATTTCTTCTACCTTCTTCTCCTTTTACACAAATGAAATCAACCTGTAATTTTAACTTGTTTGGATGAGTTCCGCAAAGATTAAGGAGAAATGGCGGAAGGTGAGGAACTGAGGATGCATTGATAATATACTATCTATTAATTTAACTTCTATCTATCATTTGTTATTAAATAAATAGTACAGAGGATACATTGATAGACAACATAATTTTATTAAGGAACTTGTCAGAGATTTCGGACGTTGTCATGTAAGCAACCAATCTCACAGGTGAAATTCCTGAAGGCATTTGTATCAATGGTGGGAATCTTCAAACACTGATTCTGAACAATAATTTCATAACTGGAAGTCTGCCGAGGTCCATTGTCAACTGTACCAATCTAATTTGGGTGTCGTTGTCCCGTAACCGGATTTCTGCGGGAATCCCTTCAGATATTGGTAATCTTGCCAACCTTGCTATCCTTCAGCTGGCAAAAAATACGCTAAGGCAAGTGCCGAAGCCTGAGGAACTGAGTGGAAAACATGCGGAGATTATTTGTAAAAATGGTATTATATATTAAATCGGCCTATTCCAGTTAAATCTGTATATGTGGAATCTTCAGGCTTTCATGAACACATTAGGACCCAATCATAAGATAATAAACTGAATCGCACAATAGAAAAATGATTATTAACATATAATCACCTACTAGCCAGAGGAATTCACAGCTTCATTCAAATGGTGTAATGGAGCTCGTCCAAACTAGTCAAAAAGGAGCGTGGAATGCATTAATTGTCTGACATTGGTAGGTGGTAATATATGCAAAAAGTAAAGACAAAACAACTCCAGGTTCAACAGTGAAAAGGTGGCCTTCAATCCTGGCAAGAGAGCTCCTGACTGAAATCAAACAAGAAGAGTAAACAATCAAGGGCCACTCCATCAATTAACGGGCTGGCCATGGACGCAGTAAACAACCGACTATGGCTAATTAACAAGGATATCCTTGTTAATCAGCCATAGTAAACATGTCCTTAATGATGGATAGTTAAAAGTCAGTTTGAGAGACATCCACAAGAAAGGGAAGCAAATACATGAACACGTCACATTTGGGAGGTGCATAGGTGTGTGGCATGATCAAATCACTAGATAGAATACTTGTATATCGAGGGTGTAATTATAAAATAATGTTTGGATTAATGCAATTTTGGTTCTCTAAGTTTGATGTTTTCGTCATTTAATTTTTTAGAATATCATTTTAGTATTGTATATTTTAATTTTTGAAATTTCAACTTTTTTTTTTTCTGAAATTCACACAATTTATTGGGACATGACACTGATTCAAATATATTTTCATTTTACACAAAAAATTATACAAATTGAAAACACATATTTTATATTTAAAAAAAAAAGACTATAAACTTTTGGGAGGTAAGGGTCACCCTAAATAAAATTAATAAATTCCATAAAAAAAATAAAGAAAGAAAGAAAGACGGAAGGAGAAAAGAGCATATCCAAGAGGACCAAGAAGACAAGGCCAAATGAGCAGATATTAAAGAAAAAAAGCGCACATTTTCTTGTTTAAATTGAAGGCGTGCAAAAAGTATAAAACCCCTTCTAGTTCTAGACCTCTCTTCTCAACTTCTCATAACAAGAAAGAAGAGAAACCCAACTACGATACTACAAATTCGTGCATAAACATTTCAGGAGCGATAGTTGGGTTTGAAGTTGGAAGCAAATGGGGCTGTCTCGATGGATTAGTAGAAAACTTAGGGATATCAAAGCAAGAAGAGAAAGGGAGGATGAAGAGCCAGGCGGCTCACCCCTTCGGCGTGCTGCCACAACTAGTCCTTCCAGGTTTTCAGGTAATCCTTTTCTTTCTTCATTTCTTCTAATTACGTACTTCTGCTTCCATTTATGTATCGTGGATATTGTCTTTTTCGTGTTTTCTTTGTCTCCATCGCCTGCTCTCTTTCTTTCTCTTGTGTACTCTTAATTTTCAGCATGCACATTATGTTTAGGTGGCTCAAGGATGATTCTTGGATTTTTCCACTTTCTTGCGGTTCAGTGTTGTGTTACATACTTGTGGTATAACTTTCTTAAAAAATATTGGCATCATCATCAGATATCACAACTTTTCTTGTTTTCTTGTTCTATTTCTTGATGCTAGCGGTCCAATTCTTGGAATTTCAATTTTGTTCAAATGACTTTTTGTGACCATCATCATTCGTATTGGCTATCAACACTGAGTTTGTCATCAGATTCAAAGGATAATGATTATGTGAAGAATTAATAACACGGTGAGTCGCATTCTCTTATTTTCTGAACTTGCAGATATTCGGCGTGGACTGGACCAACCCCGATCATTCACTTATCGTGAACTTCAAGCCGCAACAAACAATTTCAATCAAGCATTCATTATTGGGATTGGTGGATTTGGGTCTGTATTCAAGGGCAGATCACGAAAAACTGGCCAGGTACGTCGTAATCCTGATCATCTCTGTAGACTGATCTTTATGGAATACCAAGTAGTAAATTGAAAGAAAATTAAGAAGCATATGATTATTTTGTGGAGTTTTTGTCTTAATGAGAATTCCTAATTAGAATTGGTCTTTGGTACGTAGCTTATATAAATATTTGCAATGTTTGGGCGCAGTACCTTGCAGTTAAACAGCTAAATCGACAAGGGTTACAAGGTCAATGCGAGTTTCTTGTGGAAGTTCTCATGCTTTCTCTTGCTAAGCACGAAAACATTATCCGTATGTTTGGTTACTGCGACGATGCATTCCAGCGCCTAATTGTGTATGAGTACATGCCCATGGGATGTTTGGTGGACCACCTTCATGGTAAGTATTAATCTGCCATTGGCTGCAGATTAACATACCTTAATTTGTACATATAGTTGAATAATCAATCGACCTTCTCTATTATGATGCACAGAGTTGACGCCTGATATGCTGCCTTTGAACTGGGAAACGAGGATGAGAATAGCAGCTGGGGTAGCCAGAGCATTGAATTACCTTCATAACAGAGCCGTTCCTCCTATTATCTTGGGGGACTTGAAACCATCTAATATACTATTAGGTGGCACGTTTGATCCTAAACTTTCTGATTTTGGGCTTGCAAAGTTTGGGGATGGAGACAACTGGAATGTTGTTTCTTCTGGTACTAATTTGGTGACGGGTACTGCTGGATATTGTGCACCTGAACGTACTGCCTCTGGAGAACTTACATTCAAGACAGACATATACAGTTTTGGTGTGGTCTTGTTGGAGTTGATCACCGGACGGGAAGCACTGGAACTTGATGCAAATCAAAATGAAGAGTCAATTGTGGACTGGGCGCAGAAGAAGTTGAGGTTCAGGACCATTCTTGATATAGCTGATCCAAATCTTTATGAGAATTTTAAACTGCCTATGTTGAAGAAAGCCATGAGTTTGGCGTTTTCGTGTGTGCAAGACGATCCTGCCTTGCGGCCTAGCACGGCCGATGTGTTGCAAACGATCAATAAGATAGCTTTCGACCCGGCTGATACCGCTACTTTTTGGCGGACTCTGAGAAGAACGCCTGAAAGAGGAAGCACTCCCGGGGCAAGGGAGTTGTTGAACCCAACAAGCGGCAGGCGGCGTGCCTACTCACGCTGATGACTAGAAGTTGATGATTTTTTGTCGATGATCATGATATCAACGTACCTTGAGGGAAATCCTCTCTGCCTGGGATTTTGGTACATATTACACATGCAAATGCAAATCTTTTGAGAAACTGAAAATGTTGCTTGATTTGCACATTATTCTTTGATAAGATAGTTGTGTCTTGTGAGAAGACAAGTATAATAATGGCAATCTGAAAAATAGTATACTTGAGTTGTTCATCTCTATTTTCATGCAAAGCATTATTTCTTTTTTGACAGAGACTCTGTTGTCCCCACAAAAAGGAAATTTGGGAAGTAGAAAAAGAAAAAAAGGTCCCACCGGGATTCGAACCCAGGTCGCTGGATTCAAAGTCCAGAGTGCTAACCACTACACCATGGAACCCTGTTTGTATCTTCCCTTTCAGTTAATTTACAATTAAGTAATTGATTTGGGAACTCTGAAAAGTGACATGGAGTGTAGAGACATTGATTGCCTGTCCCTGTAGTTGTGTTGAGATTAGTTTTAGGGAAAAGATGGTAAGAGCGGCAGCCCCTCGCTCTTTCTTTTAATAATAAAAAAGTGGGAATATTGGGATCGGCATGCTCTCAATCTCAACCATGAGCCGGATATCATCATCACTCATCACGTACCACCCCACCCCTTCTCATCTTTTTCAACTACTTTGTTTTATTTCTTTACCTTCTCCTTCCAATCCGTCCTCCCCCTCGCCCTCCACTACTGTCTACGGAATTCTTCTCCTTTTTCACACGTATTATATTATTATACTAGGGTAATTCTTGTGCTACAAAACAAGTATTAGTATTTAAATAGAATATGTTTGTTTATTAAATTTTAGTTTCCTAGTCAAGAAATTAAGAGAAGAGAAATTGTATAGTATTAGCTAAAATGAGGAATTTTGTTAAGTCGATGATGAATTGTAGTAAAAACGTAGTTATAGGGGGAGGGGGATATGGGATCTGATTCCGACAAATGTAAGATGATTCCGCTACCCAAAAGGCAAAAACTCAAAAGAGAACAAGTGGCAGAACGGTCCACTACCAACTCCCCCGCGGGTCCCACTCCTCTACTCTCATCCTATCACAATCCGCCACGTAAGTGTTACCTTCCTGTAAAGCGTGAACCCTCCTCACATTGAATCTCACTGTCCTCCTCACAGAAAGAAACAACAACAAAACAGAAAAAAGAAAAAAAATAAAGAAAAGCAGCAGCAACACACACACACACACACATACAGAGAGAGAAAAGTTCCCCCATTCTCCCCAAACACGCCCTACCCAACCTCATGGCTTGTCCGCCGGAATACTTTACTCACTTCAATACATGATTGCTTCGCCGGACAGTTCAATATTCTTGAGCAAAGCACGCGTCTTTTGCTGCTTCTCCTTATTGTATGCATAATTATTGCTTCTACTAGGGTTTCTCTGTAAACATTTCAGCTTCACTGGGCCAATTTTATAAATCAAAATGTATACTGTTCCTCGTCATCGACCAGATCCGCCCACAAACGGGTCGGATGAGTTCATGATTTACCAGACTTGGAAAGGCAGCAATGTGAGTTTTATTCATCTCTCTTTCTATTTTTATTTTTATTTTTAAAAAAATTGATGTGATTGTTACTAGTTTATTACTGGTCAAGTTTTCGTTTTAGTATGCTCATTTTTTCTCCTTACTTCTTTAAGACGAGGTAAATTTTTTGTTAGATTCTGTCAACCGGAACATTGGGTTATTGTGCTTATGCTTGCTGATTTTAGTCTTCTTCTAAGGGAAAAATGAAAAATCAAAAGAAAATTTTGGGTTGGGACAAGGTATTCATTTGCATTCTTTTTGTTTTTCCGGGTAAGTTTTTCCCCATTTTCCTTTCCTCGATTGAATTGAGTTGGTTGGTGCTCCGAAAGTTGTTATCTTGTTTGATGCTTATGGGTTTCTCCAAAGATAAAGGGAGCATGTTGTTTGTGTGTTCATACGTGTGAGTTCCTATATGATTAATAATACGCTGCTTCTACTAGTGAACCTGAATGTAGCTTATAAAAGTTCACCCGCATTTTGGTTGGAAAATCAGAAACTTGTCATTTCTTCATTGTAACCCAATTTTACTTCTTGGTTTGATGGGCCTTTGCAACGTGCAGCCTTGTTTGATTCATATCGAGCTTAGTTAAATTTTGGTAAAAGAGAGCTTATTCTTGGAAAGTTGAGATGAGAGTTATGTGTTAAGTCCTCGAGCTCGTTTACTTTCCTTTGGTTCAGTTTTTCACCATATTCATTTTACCATTGATTCCTGTGGGCTGCTATGTACAGATCAGAAGCATTGCTTTTAAATTTGCTAAACCAGAACTCTTTCATTCGTTATCTAGATTCTGGAAATGCCTTTCATTCTGGTTTAGGCATTTAACGTTTGCTCAATTTTCGTGTTGCAGAAATTTTTTCTTCAAGGAAGGTTTATTTTTGGACCAGATGTCAGGTCATTGGCCCTCACTATATTCCTGATCGTGGCTCCAGTGGCTGTTTTCTGTGTCTTTGTTGCTAGAAAGCTAATGGATGATTTTACTGATCACTGGGGAACCTCAATTATGGTTATTGCCATAGTTTTCACATTTTATGTATGCTCTCTCTCTCTCTCTCTCTCTCTCACACACACACACACACGGGGACAAAGAAAAATGTGCTCCCAGGAAAAGTGCTGAGTATTGTGTCATCTGTACAGAATTAAAACAGTTGGATTGAAACTTTTGACCAAGAATTTGTGAGGTTTTATTAATTATGATACCATGCTTCAAGTAATGTTTTTCAGCTTGTTCTCCAAGCATTTCACTTGTTTAAATTTGACCAATGGACCAAGAAAGAGATCTCGATCAAAACTCTGTTTGCTTTACTCCTACAGTCCCACTGCTTCCTCCCTGTTGCTATTGTGTCATGCAAGATAGTAGGAGGTTTTCTTGTAAGAGAATTTTATTGTGCTATACTAGTCAGGATCATTTGTCCTTTTTTATGGTGAACTGGGTTTGCTGTGCTTATAGGCATTTCTGACTGCCTCTGAAAGCAGGTCAAGGTTAGAAATGCAAGCTTTGCATTCTATAGTTGTAGAGTGATGGGTGACATAGATAATTTGCTCAAAACTACAACTGGTAATCCACTATTGTTGATTTTGTACTATAGTAGTTGTCGAAAAAAACTTTTAATGAACTAGTAGGCTAGAACTTTTTTACCTTTATCCTGGAGGCAGATTGCCAATCAGTTGTTTAGTATGAGAAATGTCATAGCATTCAGTTAATACTGTGCTCCAATTTGCTCCTTTCTAGACATTACGCCTTGTAGGGACTAGAAATTGGTCTCTTTGAGGCAAGACTCTCTGTTCATTACTTCTTATATCTAATATCCTCATTATTAATAGCTGTCTTTCTTTAACTTGCAGGATTTAGTTCTTCTCTTGCTAACATCTGGCAGAGATCCAGGTATAATACCTCGAAATGCACACCCACCGGAACCCGAAGGCTATGATGGGAGTGTAGAAGGAGCTCAAACACCACAGTTGCGCTTGCCTCGCATTAAGGAAGTGGAAGTTAATGGCATTACAGTGAAGATTAAGTATTGCGACACCTGCATGCTTTATCGACCTCCCCGCTGCTCTCACTGTTCAATATGCAATAACTGTGTTGAACGGTTTGACCATCACTGCCCTTGGGTTGGACAGTGCATAGGATTGGTAAGATGTGCATGTATCTATAAAACTTTGACAATCATATAGTGAAATGTCCCTTACCTCATTTTATGTGACCTCAACGTGATTGTGAAGATGCAAGCTGGTTTGAGATATGATGCACATTTCGAACCAGTACCTTTTGGTTTGTGGAGAGTTCCAGGAATCATGAGGAACTACTGAGTTTGCTTCATTCTTTGTTGTTTTGTGGCACCCAAAGCCCTGTAAACGATGTAAAATTGACTAGTAGTTCTTCTGGTTTTAAGTTGCTAGCTGAGTAGATCTTTGATTGCAGTATTTGTCGTTATATTTTATTTTTGCCTTTTGTATATAGTTCAGGCGTTAGCTCTATAGGTAAACCGATTATTCACATTTTGTAGCGCACTCATTCTGCCTCATCTCTGACAATCCCAATTTATGGTTTGACTTGTTGTAAGGTTGATGCATATTACATTTTTTTCTGAATTTTGACAATTTTTAATGCAGAGAAACTACCGGTTCTTCTTCATGTTTGTTTTCTCGACAACTCTGCTTTGCATATATGTCTTTGGTTTCTGCTGGGTTTACATTAAGAGAATCATGGAAACCGAGCAGACATCAATATGGAGAGCAATGATCAAGACCCCTGCTTCCATTGTTTTAATTGTCTATACCTTTATAGCAGTTTGGTTTGTTGGAGGTCTTACTGCATTCCATCTATATCTTATCAGTACAAATCAGGTCAGAACCTGTATTACTCTTGAAAAAACTTCTATTTGTTTATGGACTTAAGTTTTAACTTTGTTTCCTTTTCAGTGCATTGTGGAAATTGGTTTCGTATGGAGTGACAATAAGTTCTTCTGTATGCTGTTTGCAGACTACTTATGAGAATTTTAGATATAGATATGATCGCCGTGCCAATCCCTACAACAAAGGAGTATTGGAGAACTTCAAAGAGATATTTTGTGGCCCTACACCTCCATCAAAGAACAATTTTAGGGCTAAGGTACCGAGAGAACCTGCTTTACCAGCTCGATCCGTAGCCGGTGGTTTTGTGAGTCCTAATATGGGTAAAGCAGTTGAAGACATTGAGATGGGAAGGAAAGCAGTATGGGGAGATGTTGGTTCCGTGTTAGATCATCCTGAAGGCCAATTGAGCGATAATGATGGCTTAAACGGCAAGGATGGTGGATTAGGTGAAATGTCCCCAGAGATAAGGACTACAGTAGACGAGGGTGATCGTGCAGGAATACATCCGAGGCGTTCAAGTTGGGGAAGGAAAAGTGGTAGCTGGGAAATGTCACCTGAAGTCCTTGCTTTGGCATCTAGAATGGGCGAACCAAACCGAACTGGTGGGAGTAGCAGCACCGTCCGATCAACAGAACCCAAGTCATGACATACAAATGATTTGCATGGTTGGGGAAGAACCCATTTGTTGATGTTTGGTATGTTGTGAAAGTCTGAACTATGGTGATTAGTTGCATGGATGTTGGACTTGGCTTTGGCTTTGATGATGGGGTGTGCAGAAGTGTTATTTGGGTATTGCTTTAGGAGAAGGAATGTTTGTGCTATGGGTTGTTTTCTTATCCCTAATCCTGTCTGTATTGTATTTGTTGAATTAGTTATAGTTGATCCTATCTTGTCTCTCTTGATCTGCCCAGTGTGACTGTACTTGTGTTGACCATTGATTGTGCTTTCTCGTGTTCCAGTCAGGACTGGTTGCTAAAACTTTTTCCCGATTTCCGTTGTCTGTATTATGTATGTGAAGGAATGGCAGGAAGAACCAACTTCTAATCTGCAAGTATGTGGACAATACCGTAATCACTCACTGATATATGATTAAGCCAAATCATTATATATTAATAATATAAGGATTTATGTGGGGCGTGAAAACTTGGGAATAAGGGAGATTTTAAGCCATGTTATAAACGCGCCACAAATATAAATTTGGATCTAAATAGGAGTATGAAGGGGGATATGCAATATTAAAATAGTTGGATGGTGTAGCAGTAAAGTAAAAAATAATATGTAGAGAAGAAGGGGTCAGTCGTGACCTTCCAGGAGTTATTGTGATTTATTTACCCTTTTATCGAGGGGTGAAGGGCAGTGCAGGCGCAGCAGTGGGAAGGGCTGATAGATTAAATGTGTGCCTTAAAAATCTAATTGAGAACTCGAAGGCGAGCTAGTTATTCTCTTTTGGGGGGTCTAATAAGTTTTCCCAAACTAAAGATTTCCAAATCAGCCCGTCACCTTCTTCTCAATTTCTCTCTCTCTCTCTCTCTCTCTCAATCTTGTTTGCTTATGTTGGAGATACAATAATAAATCAATCAATTGAGGTATGTGAGTGTAACTTCCATTCTTTTCTCTTTTTTTGTACATTGCTCTTTCTTCCCTCCCATTCTATTATTATTATCATTCAAGTTTCTTCATGTCTTTGTTATTGGGTTTTAGCAGACACAATGTACAAGAATCAACTCCAGGAGCTTGCTCAAAGAAGTTGTTTCAATCTCCCTTCATACGCCTGCATCAGACAAGGCCCTGATCACGCCCCAAGATTCAAAGCTTCCGTCAATTTCAATGGTGAGATCTTCGAAAGCCCCACTTATTCCACCACCTTGAGGCAGGCGGAGCACGCTGCCGCCGAGGTCGCTCTCAATTCACTATCTGCCAGAGGCCCTTCAAGGTCTTTAACAGCCCGAGTTCTTGTAAGTTTTCTTACAACAATAGTGTGGATGAGTTTTTCTTGTGCTTTTTGACCTCCTTTTAATGTGTGTTATTATATAACATAGGATGAAACTGGAGTGTACAAGAATCTTCTTCAGGAGACTGCTCATAGAGCTGGCTTAAAACTTCCAGTATACACCACAATTAGATCAGGCCCTGGTCATGCACCAGTTTTCACTAGTACTGTAGAGCTCGCCGGCATGAATTTCACTGGTGAATCAGCAAAGACTAAAAAACAAGCTGAGAAGAATGCTGCAATAGCTGCTTGGTCTTCATTGAAAAGAAGTGAGTAACCTCCCACTTTTTTCACTTTCTCATTTCCATCTTTTATTGTTTGCATGATGAATGTTTCATTCTTTTCGCCCAGTGCCAAACTTGGGTTCTTTGACCCTGACTAGTAAAGAAACAGAGCAACGTGAAGATCATCAGGACCATGTAATTGTTGCAAGAGTGCTTTCAACTCTTGGCCGCAGAGAGGAAAGCAGAGTGATTAGAAGAAGGGATCAGCATCAACCAAGAGGACGAATGCAGAGACCTCATAGAGACAGTAATCCCAATACTAGTTGCGCCCAGCAACGACCATGGGATTTCATGGATCCATTTCTGGATCCTAGTTTAGACAGTTGTAGGCAAAAACCGAATAGCTTTCTGTCTTTGCTCCCTCCTCCCCCACCCAGAACTATGTCAAAAATCTTGCCTCCAATTCTATCAAAAGATTGTCCTCCACTCCACCAATCAAAAACAAGTGTTGTTGGCCCGCTGCAAGTATTGGGGAGTTCACAAGTTAAAATTCAAGAAACACCGCCCTTGTTTGATGAGCATCAAAGGGATGATCTTGAATGGATTAATAAGATATCGGAGGCAATCAGGAAGCAGCCTGTTGAAATGGAAAGTGGGCGTAGCCATTCAAGTTCACATTTTTACGGAGGGAAAGCAGTTTACAATCCATTTCCAGCACTGCCTAGTTCCATGAACCTCAACTTTCCGTTGTCTGATCAGACAGCAGAAAGTGCAAGAACCGGTAAACGAAGCAGCATTCTTGATCCAACAACTCCATCACAGACTGCAATTCCTCCACCATTCAAGGGTCCCGCAACATGTGGTAGCCAAATGGGAAGGTCCGGGTTTAGTGGAGTGTACCACCCGATGAGGAGGATTGCACCAGAAGTTCAAATAAGGTCAGTGATTCCAGTATGTGCAGCTCCACCAGTAAGCTTGAGGCCCTCCCCATCAACGAAAGAGGGTACTTCTGCATCAAGTACATCATCATCATCATCATCATCATCTTCAACATCATCGTCGGCAGAGCTAGCCTCTAGTTTGAGCAAGATAAAGTTATGAGAAAAAGAAGGAAAACAAAAAAAAAAAATCAAACCCACATCATTATTAACAATATTGTCTTGTAAGTCGGAGTGTTTAAACCGTTTTTGTTGGTTAAAGTAGAGTTTTGATCGTAGTTATGATGCATTTGTATGATGAATTAGTGGTAGCAAAGAAAATGAAGGTTGTAACTTGTTTGGTGGGAGAGAGAGAGAGAGAGAGAGGGATATTAATTGGGTTGGTGGAAAGGAGAATGGGGGGCATTAAATGAGATCTGGGGAAGTGGGTTGGTTGCAGAGAGAAGGGCAGATGCAAGTAGCTAGTAATGCAATGAAAGAGGGTGTGGGAGTAAGCAGCACAGCAGAGACAATTGCAGCGATAAATGCAACCCCCATTTAATTTACACGGCAGAGAAATTAATGAATTCTGTCTTCACCAATTAATACTCTCTCTCTCTCTCTCCTTTTTCTCTGCTCTTGTATGTATAGTAGTAGAGCAAGAACTAAGAAGAAAGCATTGGAGATAGGGGTGTGTGTTTCTCTCTATCTCTATGACTCTTATGTATCTCTCTCTCTCTCTCTCTTCTTTAAATGCTTCTTGACTGAATGGAGAGTATTGGAGGGAGGAATATATTTCTCATGCACATTTTCCCTGCTTCTTCCCCATAAATCATAATATATATCATATGAGAATTCCAATGAGCATTTGGTCCCTGGATTTCCAAGTCTTTGATTATAATAAAAGTAGCCGTTGGAAGATGGGGGGCTAATATGGGTATTTGAGATAGACATATGTGTTAGGATGGGGGGTGGGTTGACCTTATTTCCAAATAAATTGCAGTTGGTTGTAGCCTATGATAAGATAAGGTTGGATGAATGAAAAGAGAGGGTCAATCACAATCACAATCACCATATCAGCAGGGGATTAATTGATGAAAAGGATCATCAGAGTTGCATGTCTCTCTGATTCTGGATGCACACACATACACCAGAGCGAGAGAGCATTTGAGCGACTTGTGAGGGGAGGGGGGGTAAGAGAAGAGTGAAGGGGCAAAATGGTAAATACTGTTGTATGTCACAGTCAGTCACATCAAGATTTGCAGAGAGAGAGAGAGAGAGATGTGTGTGCAGCAGCAGCAGCTCTTTAATTCTCAATTAAGTGACATTAATGGTCCATTAAACCCAGGGGGCCCCCCAACATTAATGTCACCCTCTTCCTATTGGTTATATATATTGTTAAATAGGGGTGGCAATTGGCAAAGGAGAGGAGAAGCGTGCCCTATCAGATCTCAAATGGATCATGGATCCAACTTGTGGGTCCAAAATGGATCTCATCTGCAATGGTTTTGGACTTGGAATGGTGGCATCTGGATAAAATTTGGGTTGGGCTGGGCTGGGCTTGTGGGGATAATAGTTCATCCCATCTGAAACTTAGATTGGAATGGGCCTTGCCCTTTAATTTATTTTTATGTTCTCTCTTTAAAATTACATACACGGTTGGGCTGGATTTGTTTATTGGAAGAAATAATTCATTATACTACTATTATTATTATTATTGATATATATATTAGAATTTCTTTAGATGCATAAATCATTAGAAATCAGTAGTAGGAAGGTGAAGTAATATGTATGAGTAGGAATTGATGAGTTTGTGGAATTTAAAAATATCATTACTCTAGGGTGGGTTTTGGCAATTGAATTATGAGGAAGAACTATACATAGTTTAGCAAAATGGATTTGAAATGACGAGGATAGGCAGGTGAAGCTGAAACAGAAGTAGCATCATCATCATCATCACGTGTATGTTATGACTTGGCCCTATGACTCATCATCATCACACACGCAATTCCAATTTCCCTATTAACTAAACAAACTGCATTTATGCATGCTTAATCTAATCCTAATCTTATACCAAATTAATTGATGTTTGGTGCTTGGATGGACATACATTCAACTCCACACAAATTTTTATCTAAAAGATGGCTAACCTAAAGAGGTCCAAACGGCCCAAAAGAAAGAAGAAAATCACACAAGCCCAAGGAATGCACAATTCAAAATGCCCACAAGGGGCCCAATTCATCCCCCAGGAAACCCAGTTCAAGTAGAGCCCCTAGGGAGTCTGGCAGGCCCCGCAAAAACAAATTGATCAAAAAAAGTTCAATCGGCCCAAATATGAGAGGGTCCCAACCCAAGTAGGCCCAACAAGCCCACAACAACTCAGGGACTTGAAATCCCCCAATCAAGGACATCCACGGCACAACAAGTGACATCCACATAGGATCTCTGGAGGCATCCCTCACAGAATCTAATAAGGATCAACAGCCCCTTGGGGACACGTGCCGCCTCCAGCTAGGAGAAGGCATCTCTTCAACCGCCCCCTGAAAATTCGGGAAGACACCCAAGATACCCTCATCTACTCCAACTACCCCTAGAGAATCGTGGGTCTCCAACTGCCTTCCTCGAAATTCGGGGGGATCCTTCCAACCGCTATGGACTATCCACCAAATCTTAGGGAAGTGCAGTATTATCTAACAACTTTGAGATCTTCTCCAACCTACTGAATGTTGCCTATAAATAGAGATCCTCCAGCGCAGGAGAGGACAAGTTTTTACCCTCCTATGACAAGTTGTAACTTGACACTACAATTTAAGTCTATATTCTCTAATTTTCATCTTCGTGCTGCCATTTAACTTGAAGGAACACTTGTAATCCGTACTTAGAGTTTGATTTCAACATCAATCTCTTATTTATCAACGCAGAATGAGGAATAACATTCTCATCTCACTCTTTTATTTTCTTGTATTTTACTTAATTATTTTACACTCTAACTAGATCGAGCAACACATTCTTTGATCACATCACTATCGGCTCTCAGCGCATATCTAATTCTGAAATCATGAATATAAGATCCTGCAAAACTAATTAGTGGACTCTGTCTAATTCTTGGATTTGATGAAATTGAAAAAAAAAAAAAGAGGCATATGAGGACAGACAAAAGTGTTAATTGTTTTGTATAGCAACAATAATGGTGGGGGGGGGGAGTGGGTAGTGGGGGTAGCTGAATGGCATAACCTAAAAGATATAACAGATCAGTTTGACGTGTCATATATGGATGATCATGAGACAATTAGTCCACACGACACGATATCGAAAGTGACTTCCAAAGTCCACGGACAACGGACACGGAGACGGAGACGGAGCCCATCGGCCATGTCATCGGAAGCCCCATTTTCACCACCACCACTTCTGGAGTTGTAATTAATCTCTCTCTGGAACATGCAATTAATTGATTGGTGCCTTGTTTATTCAATTAGTATGAAGGATAATTAATTTGGTATTAAATTATACCTAAGAAAATGGCAGCAAGTTTGCCACTCATAATATGGGTGAAAATGGTGGATGTGGATCCACATATATCAAGGAATAATTATATCTGAGTAGCTAAGATCTATGTCATCACCACATCCATCTTAATTATATTAATCATGCAAAAACAATTTAAATAGATATGGTTGCCTTGCCTCCACAACTGGCAAAGGGGTTGAGCTCTTTTTCTTTTTAATTTTCAATTTATTTGATAGTGAAGCCCATCCATATTGTTTGGATCCATATGTTGCTCCTCAATCAATTCTTATCCCTCTATATATATATTCCCAATTATATTCTTCTATCACTAGTCCCACCCTTTGTTTTTCTTTAACGTTTGCTTCTATGCCATTTGGTGTTTAATTCATTAAAACTGGTAGTTGAAATTCTTTATTATATGTATATATGTAGAGAGGTCTAAATCCAATAGGAGACACGATTTTTTTGATGGTGATAGATAGTCATGCAATGTGGACGCTCATTATTGATTTCATTCTACCTGCCTATAAACACATAATAATAATAATAATAATAATAATAATAATATTCCACCGGATATTCCTCCAATTTTCTAGAATACACCTTTGCTTTTCCATAGAGGGATCTTTCGTCTTTCTCGATTCCCACTTTCACTTTATTTTTACATTAACTATTCTCCCTAATTTATTTATTTATTACAGAAAAAAAAAGGAAATTAATAGTTGAATTTTCACCAGAAAATTAGGTGACCGCGTTTAGATTTGTTGATGGAGTCCAACTCTAGGACCTTTTTGCAAGAACAAATAGTTATGCTAATTCCCATGGAATCCACGTGACCTGACGTCCCCATACTACTATTCACTTGAGATAATGTTGGCGGTGCTTTTTTTATTTCTGGGATCTCTATTCTCCATAATTATATTAACCTCCTTAATATATATATATATATATGTATATATATATATATTGTTTTTTTCTTTTGTGGTGGGTGTCTTCTCAAAAAAAAAAATAATAATAATAATAATAATAATAACATAGATAGATAGGATAATCATTATATAAAGATGCAAGCAGAATTGTCTGATTTATATAATCCATTTATGATCTTTGAGTTTTAGTTTGCAAGTTCTAAAAACGAGAATCTAAAAAAAATCATTAACATTTTGACAATCAATCTAGTATTTAGACAAATAAAATTATAATGAAATAGAGTAGAAAAATATAAGTGTAATTTTTTATATGCAAGTGCGAAATAAAGGTTGGCCTTCTTCACTGGGGAGCCCGCAATTTATAGGTGACTTCCCAACTTGTGGGATAGGGCTGGATCTCCCTGGATTCGGTGGGAGAGTTATCCCCTTAATGCAGGAGTGCCCTGATCTCCGAATGAAGGATAAGAGAGTTTGTTGTGGATGAGTTCTCTAAATTCTTGGTAGGGCAATTGAATGGATGTCCTCTTCTTGTTAGGTTTCTCAAGCTGGAGGTTACCTTAGGGATAAGGGAGTCTTTTCGGCCACTACATGCCCTAATGTTGGCGACTGGTGCTTATTTGATCATAAGGGACCCTCACGCCAATGACTCAACGGATCTCACGTGGACATTACATGGATTCTCATGGATACTTCCTGCCTGCCTTCCCAGGGGCACTTCTGATTTGGGCCGCCACATTGGTTAGGGGATTCTGAATTCTTGACTTTTTTGGTCCGTGCTATATTTATTCTTTTGAGTCGTCTAAACTTTTTTGAAGCAATTCATTTTTATGAATATAAATTATATCACTATCGTAAAAGTAATATTGCGTTAAAATTTATTTTATGATAAGTGTTAATTATTTCACTAATATTTCGTGAGTTTCAATTGTAATATCAATAACTCCCAATTCTTTTGATGGGATTACATATTTTCAGATAAAAGTGGTCGGCATATATATTTGATGTATATAATAGTAATTACGATTTACTCACAAGGATATAAGAGTAATTTATCGGGTCTACCACATGATAAATATATGCACGCTATCACACCATAAAATAACCAAATCACTATAAATACAAGATATATTATTTTTTAATCTTAAGCTATAATTCATTGATTTGACTACTCATACAATATTTATCTCTCTAAGGACTTGGGGTGCAATTGTGTCGAAGGCAATCTTTCCCGTTTAATCCTTCACTAAGAACCATAACCACATCAATATTATTAAATAAAACTTATCCATGAAAATGTCTAAAATCAATTATTTCCGTAGGATGAACTTAACTGGGATAATTTAATTACTTAATACAATAATGGTAGTGAGAATTGCACGCCACGCCTCAACCATTTCAGTTTATGAAACTTCGTCTAATATAAATAAATTAAAAAAAAAAGAAAGAAAAAATATCCGAATCATAAAAGAGAACAGGAAAAACGAATATTCGAGGTTGGGAGATCCCATTCTCCTCCTGCTGGCCTCTTTAAATAGGGCCCCCATCAAACTCTTTTCCTTACAACCAATTCGACAATTACCGTTCTATCCATCCCACTACTCCTCTCCTCCTCAACTCTCTATTCTCTCTCTACCTCAACAATGGCTCTCAAGGCTGTTCATGTTTCCGATGTTCCCAATCTTGATCAAGTTCCCGACAATGTCTCCCTCTCTCTTTACGCTTCCCGTTTCCCCAAAGGTAGCTTCAAAACTATCTTGTATTATTCTTCTTTGCTTTTACGGGTGTTGATGGCTGCCGCGTGATTTGCAGGCGTGGACGTTGGGAGGGCGACGTTGTTTAAGGAGCCCAAATTTCTGGTGATCGGACACAGGGGGAATGGGATGAATATGTTGCAGTCGTCGGATTTGAGGATGAAAGCAGTTAAAGAGAATACGATTCTTTCCTTCAACACGGCCGGAAAATACCCCATTGATTTCATCGAGTTTGACGTTCAGGTATAAACATATTATGATTTTCCTGTCTTTTCGATTTCTCCCCGTGGTGTTTATGTAATTTCTCTTTTTCCTTTTTCTGTTTTAAGTTAATGTTTGTTGAACCGGTGTTTCCTCGCCGCGTACGCATGTATTAACTGGTAAATTTATCCGCTTGGTTAGAATTTGTTTTTCACTTTATAAAAACAGAAATTTAACAGCTTCGTCATTATTAACTCTTGTGTTCATTCATAATTACGAAATTTTCCTTCTTCCAACCCCCCGTCTCCCTTTTCTGGGGGAGAATTTATAGCTACTGGATTGATCAATTTAAGTTTATAGGATGTCTTAATTTGAGTATTCCCTTTCTCACCTCAATTGGTTAAGATACTGATTAGTTTGTTTTTGCGTTTCTCTCTCTCTCTTTTTTTCTTTCGCGAAGCTTGGATGGAATTCTCTGTTTATCGTCTTGCTCTTGAATGAAAAAGTACTCTGTACTTTTGATACAAGAGTCTTAGACAGGAAAGTGAAGTGAAAAATACAACTCTGATTTTTGTAGGTGACAAGAGATGGCTGCCCCATCATTTTTCACGACAACTTCATCTACTCTGAAGATAACGTAAGTTTCTTCTTTCTTATATTTTCGATTCCATTAAAATTACTTGTGATTTAGATCTATTGCATTTATCGTTCTGAAAACTTGATCATCTGACAAATTAAGTACGCAGTCATATATTTCCGGCTGAATTTTCAAACGGTGAAATTAAAATTTGCTTTTGTTAAGATTTCTTATGAGAGTTTAAAACTGTGAATTCCAGGGGACAATCTTTGAAAAGAGAGTCACTGAATTGTCTCTATCCGAGTTTCTTACCTACGGCCCTCAGAGAGAAGGTGGTTCGGAGGGGAAAACATTGTTGAGGAAGACAAAGGATGGCAAAATGTTGAATTGGACGGTTGAATCTGATGATCCTGCATGCACGCTGCAAGAAGCATTTCAGAAAGTGAATCCTTCTCTTGGTTTCAACATCGAATTGAAGTTTGATGATAATATTGTTTACCAACAAGAGTATCTAATTCATGTATTGCAAGCTATATTGGAAGTTGTTTTTGATCATGCAAAAGAAAGGCCTGTCATATTTTCCAGCTTCCAACCGGATGCCACTCTGCTTGTCAGGAAACTTCAGGGCACCTACCCTGTAAGTTTGCTAAACTTGATACCTTTGAAAATGTTTTAACTTTTGAGTTTAGGGTTGTCGTTTACTTTATTGTAACTGGCAGGTGTTTTTCCTGACAAATGGAGGAAATGAGGTTTACCATGATGTGAGAAGAAATTCTTTGGAGGAAGCCATCAAATTATGTGTGGAAGGCGGTTTACACGGGATTGTTTCTGAGGTTAGGGGCATCTTCAGGAATCCAGGTGCTGTGAACAAAATCAAAGAATTGAAGCTCTCTCTCCTGACATACGGGAAATTGAAGTGAGTATTTCTGAGCATTAGTTACAATTGATAAATCCCAATTAAACATAATATAAATATAGTTTAAAAGTGACCAATTTTTATGCGGGATAGGGTTTTGTTGTTTTGGTTGGGTTTCAGTAATGTGGCTGAAGCTGTGTACATGCAACATTTGATGGGCGTGGATGGAGTGATTGTGGATTTGGTTAAAGAAATAACAGAAGCAGTTTCGAAGATGGTGAAGCCATGTGAGGAAGGTGAAGAGGAGGAAATATTGATGGAAGGAAATGGCAGCAGGCCCAAATTCTCACAAAGGGAATTGGCCTTCTTGTTGAAGCTCATCCCGGAATTGGTACAGCACCAATGATTCATTCTGTCTACTACTCCCATGTATTTTAGAGGAGTTGTAGTACGAGTATACAACAACACTTTGTTTTTCTTTTTCCTTTTGGCTTCTTCAAGTTTTTTAAGTTTGGAGGTCTGTGTTTGAATTACTGTAGATGAATTGTTTGTTTAACCTTCTTTACCCATAGGCAGATAGCAGTGAACAAGTGATGGCCTGCTCTGTGTAATAGGCTTTTCTCTGGTTCTGGTTGTGTCTGCTGAAGCCCAACTCAACTACTGTTTGTCCTTTTCTCAGAGTTTTCAACCCCTTTATTATGTAACATTCGTGGGGGATAATGTTGTACCATTTTCTAATGTCAATCATCATTTGTTTCCTACTCAGTTCCTATACAAGTGCAAAATGCTTCCTTAGACCATGCTCCTCTCCTCTGTTTGTGTTGAATGCAGCTAAATTTCCACGGTCAACTTAACTTACGGAAACGGAATCGCCAAACTTGACAATTTTCCAAATAAGTCAATTTTATAGGGCGATGCAAAAACAAAAATGAAATGAACAAGAGACAAATCTTCTCTTCCACCAAATCATATTGTATTTATTGTATAAAATTACAATTATAGGAAGAAGAAAACTAACAAATGAGGATGGAAAATATTAAAATTCTTTTAACATGTTACAAATATAGTTAAAATAAACAACTACGTACTATAAGACAATATAAGATTTTTGTAACATTAATTAATTGTAGGAGAGCTTCGTTCAAAAATATACAATTGTATGACGACGTCTGCAAGGTAATTTATGATTTTTATCATTGTAATTCATAATGGAAAAAATAGATGTTTGGGTAACAAGTTATTGGTTCGATTTCAAGAAGTTTGAATTTCCAATAGAATTTTATTTTATGTGGTGCACTAAATTCAATAAGCCAAATAAATAGAAGAGTGCTGCAGTGTGCACCTAACCTGGACCTACCTATCTTGAAGAATAATATACTATAGTACATTTCACTTAATTATTATCAGTGTCATAATAATAATCTTAATAACTAGTGTGTGAGTAGTGTGCACAATTAAAAATTTAAAAAGTAATTATTATTATAAAAAATATATATAATTGTTAATTGGAACTAAAAAAAAAACATAATAAAATTATGAGAAGTTATTAAAAAGAGTGTGAGAAGAAAAAGGGAGGTGAAAGTTGAGAAATTGTGAAGAAAGAAAACAAGTAAAAAAATACTGGATCAAAAAAGTATAGAGATATTAAGATTGAGTTTGGAGAAAGAGTTGCATTCAAATAGTAGTAGGGCGGGCCCAATGGTTGGCCTGGGCCTTGGGTTGGGCCCATAAAGATCCAAATATGAAATTGGAATTATGGATGCTTAAAAAAATGAAATGGAATGGATATGAAACTCATATATTAGTGATAAGTGGAATATTTGGATTTACAAGTTATATTGGTTTTGAAGGGGAAATAATGAGTAATATTGAAGTTTGAAGTTGGAGATGACAAAAGTATTAGTATTTATTCTTTTATGGTTTGAGTGTTGAAGCTAACAATTCAATGCACTTTATAGGGTGTGATGTGTTGTGTTGGGTTCTGAATTCAAATGTAGTTTTGAACAAACCCAACTCAACTCAACTAGAATCTACATCATTAAAGAGCTCCATTAATGCTTTCCCATTAACCAAAATCTAGATATTGATATTGATGATGTTTTCGTCTTATTACAGCCCCAAAACCCAATACATTAATAAATACCACACAAACATAATCTTGAAAAACTCCATCTCAAGAGTAATAATTAAATAAATAATCCTCATCAAAATATTATTTCAAAAACAAATTATTAGGGATGAATCTAAATAATTGAGTTAATGAGTATGACAAAATGACACCCCCTCCCCCTAATCTATTCCCAATTCTTTGCTTTCAAGGATTAATTTGCAAGTTGACTCCTATCAAGTTTCCATGCTGCCACCTGCTATCCTTCATATTTAATTCATAATAATAATACACAAATAAAATATGTTAAATATTAAACTTAAGGAAAGGAAATGGAAGATTGAGTGAGTGAGGTGAGCACGTTATTAAAGATTAAATTCTTGTTACACGTTTATTCAAACCAAACGTGGGTCAAAAAATTGGAGGTCAATGAAGGAGTTTAGAGTCCGTCCAGTCCAAGTGGAAAATAGGAATGGGAAGACGTGGACCTTTTTGTCCCTGCATTTCCCCTTATATAAACAAAAACAAATCTGCATCATTTCTTCCAAAATAGCCCACAACACAAAACACATAACCCCATCATCCACCCTGTCTCACCACTTTCAATATCAATCTCTCTCTCTCTCTTTCTCCCTCATTGATCATACATATATATGTATACAAATGAAATAATAATACAAGCTGTCCTGTGAATTCCGTGGAGAGTGACAGTGTAGTTGGTTTCTGGGTTCTAAAGATGGACAAGGCAAACTCTGAGCAGGCTATCAAACTTCCCATTGGCTTCAGATTTCATCCCACTGATGAAGAACTTCTCCTTCACTACTTGAAGAGGAAAATCTACTCTTTGCCACTCCCTCCCACCCTCATTCCTGATTTCGAGGTTTTCCACTCCAATCCTTGGGATTTACCTGGTTAGACTTTGACTTTGACCTCCCTCTCACTTCCTACATTTTATCTGTCTTGATGTTTGTTTCACTAAATTTCTGCTGTTTCATTTGATTAAAAGGCGACTTGAAAGAAAAGAGATACTTCTTCTGCAAAAGAAAGAAAATGAATTTTATGAACAAATGCAGTAGCAGTTTGAGTAGCAGCGATTGTGGGTACTGGAAAGATAGTGGCAAGGACAAGCAAGTCATGGCTCCAGGAAGCAATCTTGTAATTGGGATCAAGAAGTCTTTCATCTTCTATCAAGGGAAAAGGTCCCCTGCACTCAAAACTCAATGGGTTATGCATGAATTTTGCCTTGTGGCCTCCTTCACCACACCATACTTACCTCAGGTTGGGTTACATAACATTACAATTAAACATCCATTTTCTTGCTCAACATTACTTTGATTTTTGTGGATTTTAAATTTAACCATCTTCCTCTTTGCAGAAACTAATGATGCAAGTGGGCGATTGGGTTGTTTGTCGTGTCTACCAAAGTAAGAGGAAAGCAACAAGTCATGGAAAAGTTAATCAGCTGCCTGACAGCAAGAAACCTAGGATTATGAATAATTTAAGGATGGGAGACAAGAATGAATTGGGATTTTCATCTGCTCAAACTTGTTCGTCATCATCTTGTTGTAGTGGGATCACTGAGATCTCTTCTAATGAATTAGATGAAGAAGCAAGTAGTCAGAATATTTATTAATTAGCCTTGGTGAAGTTCATGATCAAGGGACTAATGAAATATCGATTTTCGTTTGTAATGCATTAATCAGAAGTTCTGCAAGAAAACAAAAAAGAAAAAGTTGTTATTAGAACGGAACTTATCCTCTTGATCAATTCTTGATTTACAACGCAGAATTTATAGATTTGGGAATATTTTCATGCGTTGGTATTTTGTGAGTTGATCATATACAAATTTTGGAGAATTGGGTGTGGCAGTGCCAGCAAAGGGTAGCTACTAGCCCTTCATGGGAATAAAGATTAAAAATCACTTTTCTTTTCTCTCTTGCTTTTAGGTTTGGAAAAGGTATGAGTTTTGATCAGAGCAATGATTTAAGTTAAAAAAGCAGGTGGGAGCAGCATCGATTATTGCCAGAATCTGAAGCCTATCTTAGTTGAAAAGGCAATTGATTTTTGGCAAGTAAATTGAAAAAGAGGATGCAGAAACAGAAATAAAGAGAGAGCATCCAAAGAAAGAAGACAGCAGAAGAACCCTCTTAGCTAATGGTATATATTTACCTACTCTTTACGTACAATTTCCTTTTTCTTTTAATATAATATATATATATATATATATATTAAGAAAAAAGTAAAAGAAAAAGATCCTGTAATATGTGTGTCGTGGGAAGAAGAAGAAGAAGATTATTATTGTAGTGGTTATTGGCATCTGCACATGTTGGTTGGCAATTGGCATCTTTCACCGGGCCAAGGAAAGAACTTAATCACTACTATTATCAATCCCCACTATATAAATATACATGTTCCTCCATCCACGGAAATCGGAATCACTCACTTTATAATTACTTATACATATTTCTAATTCAAATTTCAATATTCTCTTTTTATACAAATAAATATAAAAGTCTAGTTCTGTCATTTTGAATAATGAACTGGGGAATTTCTTGATAGTTTATTTGTTCTTGGAAATGGGTTTCATGTTGGAAGAACACTCCCAAGACGACAGGTTGGTCGCAAGACTTGGATAATGTAAAAACATGTCAAAGATTCTCTGTGTCAGCCAATTGAGATGAGCCAAGGACCTTCACAATTACTTAATTCTATACCAGTTTAATTTTATCAGCTTCTCTATCTACCACTACCACCCAAATTACTAGTGTTCAAACACAACAACTAATTAATTAATATTAATATTAATATTAATATAATATTAATATTAATATTAATATTAATATTGCTCTCAGTCTCCGACTCCTTGTTTGGTGCTGCAATCAAAATTAAACCACACCTAATAACTAGTATTCAATACTAAAAATTACCCACCTCCAATACTGCCCTCTTAATTATGATATGATTATACAATAAATATATAAGTTGTTTAAAAAGAACCTCTCTCTCAGTGCCGTGGACATGTTGTAGTAGTAGTCCCAAGTAAAATTGTGTTTTTAAGGAGATAAATTGATTTATTTTATAAAAAAAAAAAAAAAAAAAAAGTGAAAATTATGACTTAACAAAGGAGACAATAAAACTGCAAAAGGCAAACTGGCAGAGAGAATCAGCGTATAAGTTGCTTGTAGACGACAGTAGTTTTTAGAATCAATGAGTGTTGTAAGTTGTAGTAGAGAGAGGTAAAGATAAAGTTAGAGAGGTGGGGGATTAAATTGTGGCGTAAATTAATACTGGGTTGAGTTTTAGTCAAAGCAGTGTAGGTAGGTCCCGGACAGTTAATTATTATGATGATGATTGTCAGCGCAATGAATTTCTCTTAGATTTCTTCCCTCATTAATCACCATCACTTATCATAACACACAACACTATTTTTGTGTTGCCATTTTAAAAGCAACCCCATGTTTCCTTGCTTATTGATATTACTTTGGGGCGGGGAATGGGAACTTAATTAGATTGTGGAGGATGATAGATATATTGATATTGATCGATGATGATGTTTGTCTGTCTGTCTGTCTGTCTGTCTGCATTGAGTTCCACAATTGCATTTGCAGGCACACCCTAATTAACTTATGTCTTACGCACGCACCCAGGCCAACCCATTTTTAATCATCCACTTAATTACACCTTATAACATTCTCACTTCTTTTTCTTCTTTGTAACTTTGTCTCAAATATATCATCATCATCATCACTACATGTTTCATTCTTCAAATTAAAATTTTATTGATTGAGACTGCAATTACGAGTCTCTTTTTTCTTCCCCCCTTCTCAATGGGAAGTGTGTTATATTTATACTAATACATTTATACAAACTTAACGTTAATTAAAGTAGGTAAAGGTAAAGTACTACTTTATCTCTAATCTACCCACTATCACACGATTAAGATTATTTGGCCGAGACCATTACAATAATTCACTACATCCACATCAATTTGGTAAATCGATCTTTCCTTTTTCCTTTTGATTTCTTTGCTTCTTCCACTCCTTATTTTCTAGTAAAGTAAACCTTTCCTTTTCTCTTCTGAAATACTTCCTTCTTCAACACATTCATTTCTAATAATGCCGATTTTTCCTTTTTTAGCTAATTCTTTCCTCCATCAATAATTAATTTTGTGTTAATTATGCTGTTGATTTAATTAAACAACTTCTGAATGTAGCTAAAGTACTATATATATATATACATATAACGACTTGAAATTAGTGTTAATTAAAATGGATGGAGTATAAATAAATAAATATATCTGAAAAAAAGATATTGAAATTTAGTGGCCCAACGGGGGAGATGATGTCCCGGGCCGGGTGTATTGATTAAATAAACCTAGGAAACGCTGCCTAATTGCTCATAACGATGTTTTGAATTAATGTGGATGTTTTTATTTTCATTTTCATTTTGATAGCTACTTCAATCATCTTCTCCTTGGAAACTTGTCTGCTCCAATCAAATTGTGGACTGTCAGAGGTTGTTTTCTTTGGGGTTCTTGGATGGATTAATGCTGTATATCACTTGTCTTCTCTTCAAGAGAGCATTAATACAATATATAATTAGTCATGTGTGCTAACATGGTGTGGGGACGAACTTGTTTCCCCTAATCAACTCACTTATATATGGATTCCTTAATTACTCTCACCTGCGCTTATTCCAAGCAAAATTATATTTTCACTTCCAAAAATTTTTTAGATGCATTTAAAATTACATTCAAGGATGTTAGCCAACAACATACGTCAAATTTATGTTTTATAAGTCAATTTTTCGAACCAAAATAATCATAAAATATAAGTAACAAGATTGAAAGAGTTTCCAACAGATGTTCCTTTTGACATTAATTTTGAGTGCTATTATATAGTGTATTTGATCATCATCATCATCATATGCTTAAAGCAATACATCAATATTATCACCATCCATTCCAAGTAGTACTCCTTTTAAGTTTTTCTATTTTAGCGGAACACTCAATGCGTCGTCAATGGTAACTTTGAAGTGAAGAAGAAGCCCAATGGGCACTTGGTATTTTTAGTTTTCTTTTTTTTTTTTTTTGTGTGTGTGTGTTGGGCTGATAAGTTGCAATCCTTAATGGGCCTGAAAGCAGCTTGCTTCTGTTTGATAAAATATAAGGCCCAACCAAAGTAATTAGTATAGTGGTAGTGGTTGATGCATCATTCTTTATTGCATAACATGAATGAACTATGAAGAATAAGAAGGTAGGTCATCAAAACAAGAATATGTTGGTTGCGTTAAGTAGTTGATGGTCAATGAATCAAAAAAAAAAAAAAAAGTAGTTGATGGTCAACTCAACCATAAATCCCACACATAAACAATTAATTGTTGCATGAAATTAACAAACTTAACACACACCACTTATCAGAAAACAAATAAGTTATTTGAGAATGGTGGTTGGGATTGGGGTTGACCATAATAATTCATTTAAATTACATTTTTATAATCTAAGAAAATATGATAATAATAATAATTAAGGTTCAATATGATTTTTGGTAGAGAAGGAATTAACAACCGTAGAATGCATTCAGAATATATTATTATTATTATTATTATTAATGGATGGAGATTCTGCATCCAACGTGAAAAATAAGACGCAGACGGATGAGAGGCAGCCGGCATCTATCATCCCACACCCACACACACACATATTGTTCCCAACTTTCAAGTTCCCTTTAATTGACTCCGAAAACTTATTACTTAATTAATTCATTAAGTTACACTAGTAAATTATGGTTGTTAGTTTTTGTGTTTAGATAATTCAAAGAATTTGATATTTTGGTTTGATTTGTCGTCTTCCTTTACAAGTTAATAAATGCTTGATGGATTCAATTTCTATTTTATAAAAGACTTAAAATATTTTCATGAGAACATTTTTTTTAATGTGTTTTGCGTTTGCTTATTGGACTTTGCAGACAAAATTAGTCAAGGGTGATGAAATGCAACTCTCTGGTAGGTTTTATTATAATGAATGTTTAAGAAGATGGCCATCAATCGAGAATATCACAGGAAATTTTGAAAAGCTGCGTTTTTGTTTTAGTTTGAATGTGTTTGAAAATGTTGAATCCTCAACATATATAAATTAGCATGTAATGTAAGTAAATGTTAAAGTCCCTGAAAAACCGACAATAGCAATTATTATTAAATAAAGGAAAAATGAGAAGAAGCAGCAATTGTATAAGGTTGGTTGTCAAAAGCGGTGGGATGATCATGCAAAACGTGACCCCACTGCCACTCCGTCTCCCGCTCCGTGTGTTTGGTCAAATTTGAAAACTGAATCAAATATCAAATATCAAATATCAATCCTCAATCCCTCTTCTCCACTTCTCCTTCTTCTTCTCTATTATTCCCCATTCCTTCTGCAACCTATCTTTGACTTTTGACTCTTCTAATTTAATTCCCCCACCCCCACCCCCACCCCTAGGCCCCTACTCTTTCTTTTTAGCTTTTTTAATGCCAATTCCCTCAAACCCCCACCACCACCCCACCCCACCCCACCCCAATAAATAAATACAAATAGAAAAAAAAAAAAAAAAAAAAGATAACATTGAAATCACCCTATTTTTTGGATCATTATGCATATATCCACTAAAATATCAATATTGTTTGCACAAATCACTCATACATTTTGAAAAATTACAGATACGCTAAAAAAAAATGTCAACATCACCACACAAAACTATTCTTATTTTTTTGATGTCATATGTGTTTTTGTAGTTTAGCAAAATGCATGGATAATTTTTGTAAACAAATCATAGATTAGGGGTGTAAATATAATTATCCTTTCTTTCAATATCATAAAACTATTTTTCCTAAAAACTATGTAAAATTTATTTGGAATCGCACGAAATTTTTTTCGACTGAGCATATAAGGTTGCGTTTGAAAATTGAAACAATGAATTTGAATTAGGCTAAGGATTTGAAATGAACGAAATTCACATGCTCTTTGATTTCAAATTTACGTATTTGAAATCTCTTATATGGACTCATAACCTACATTTGGAATGATGGATTTAGATTTGAGATAAATGTTTAGAGAAAATATTTCAAATAACTTCATATGAAAAGAATTTGATATCCATCAATATTTAAAAAAAAATCAAAATTATAATTAAGTAATTTAAAAAAAATAAATTCAAAATTATTCAAACAAATCAAAATGATTCATCATTAAGAATTGGGAATTAATAATTCCAATTATCAATCCAAACATGACTTAAGTGAATTTAAGTTAAAACATAAAAAGAATAAGGGGCAATTACATCGCCTCTCCTTAGGTTTGGTGTACTTACACATAAAGCTATCAATTCATTTAGTTGTTTTGTTAATATCAGCAGATTCGATAAAATTTTGACTAGCGAATAGATTTATTTGTTGGACGAAAGCAAACCTCAGTGGTATTAAATGTAATTTTCCAAACTACAAGGGTCTACGTATCACCAAACTTTAAGGGTGGCAACGGAGCGGGTTTGGGGCGGGCTTAGGTGAACCTGGCCTCACCCCCACCATAGAACCTGCCGGGACGGGTTTGACCCGCCATACCTTTTTTTTTTTTTTTTAATAGAAAAGAAAGAAGAGAGGTGCAACAGCAAAGGGAAGGGAGGAGGAAAGGTGCGACAACAAAGGGAATGGAGGATGAGAGGAGAGACAACGAAGGGAAGGAAGGAGGAGAGAGCGGCGGTGAAGCAAAGGCAAGGCGAAAAGGATAGGCGGGGTGGCGAGGAGAGGAGCGGAGGCACGACGACGAGGGGAGGCGCGGCAAGGAGACGTTGAAGAGATGCGACAGCTCTGAAGAGAGGCAAGAGAGAGAAATCGATGATGATGAGATTTAGGGTTGGGATGGAAAAACACCTACAAAATTTAATATATAATAATAATAATAATAATAATAATAATAATAATAATAATAATAATAATAATAACTACTCTAGCGGGGCAGGTCTTAATTCTTAGGACCTAGTATTGCCTTGGTCACCATTTTCTGGACCCGAATCCACCCCATTAGAGATGGATTGGGAGCTGGTTTTTCATGGTTCAAGTCAAATTACTACCTCTACCAAACCTCAGGAAGAACGGTGTGATTATCCATAAGAATAATAAAGATGGATTTCTCCAAAACGCATTCAATTCAAAGAGAGGCCAAAAATGGTTGCATCTCTACTTAAATTAAAGAATAAATCACAACCAGCTCAATTGAGATTTATCATAATTACAAATAATATCTTGTTATTTGAGAATTTATAAATACTCTATTGAAATTAATGATCGTCTAACAAATATTCTCTCGTGACAACCTATTGTAGGGAATATTTGTTAGAAAGTTGTTAATTTTGAGAGGTATTTATAATTTTTTAAAAAATGAAGGATATTTATAATTATGATAAATTTTAAAAGAGCCCGTTGTAATTTATCCTAAATTCAATAAGAAATTTTTAAAAGGAAAGGGAAAAAGTTTTTCAATTACATCCATCATGTGCAACAAAGGGTTCCTTGAGGGCAAATTAGTACAAAAAACACCCGAATTGGATCCTTTTTATTTCCCTAAATGAGGTTTCATCCTACATTAGATAACGCTTCTCCCACGCGGTTGAATATACTTGAAATTTTGAGCCCTTTCAATATAATTTCCTGCCACGCAACCACTGAGAGAATTTCTTTTTTTTTAAAGAAAAAAATAAAGAAGAAAGGGTATGATATCCGTCAATGCCCCGTTTAGATTAAATTTCTCTTCAGCGACTTCAGTTCTTAATGGACAAGATTGGAGAAAAGGGAACAGGAGAGGAGATTTCAGTCTGACCGAACCGAAATTACCTAACAGTAACATTAGATATACGAGGTCCGTCACTATAACAGCAGAGTTGCCTTTTCAATTTCGGCGCACAACGTTAGAATTTTCTCTTCTCCTTTTCGTCTCTCTTATTTTTCCCAACTCCTCTTTGATCCTTTTTCTTTTTCCCCCTTTCTTTTTTTTAGAAATCGGAAAATAAATAGACTCTGCTTGTTAATTTTTTGAGTTAATTCATCCTCAATTCGTATTTACCCCTCAAAGTCTGCGCGGAGGGAAACCCTGGAGTTGAGTTGATAGTTTAGAGATGAAATCGCCTTTGGGGACGCTGAGAAAATTCGGGCTGACTAAGAACGAGCCCAAGGAAAAATGGGATCACAAAATTTCGGTGCATATCGATGGGTTAACTCAAGCAGCAAAGGTGGATCTTATTTACTTAATCCTTCTTTTTTTCGTTGAATGTTATTTTTGACTTTTGCTTTAGTTCTACTGCATCTCAATTTAATTTTTTTTCCAGTATAATGATTTGAGTTTATTGGGTCAATTTCTGCATATATATGGTGCATTGCTTTTTTTATGCCAATGTTGACGGCTCACTCCAGTAAGTATGGTGGTTTCATAGGAATTGTCCCTGAAAGTAATTTTTAGGCAAAATTTGACATCTAATTGAGAAGTTATAAAGTTGGCAAGCATGAATTCCAGCTAATTGGTTTTTCCTCTATCCTAATTTACTTTTCCAATTTAGATATATTTGAGGAAATTGAGTAAGATTTTTTGTTAGGTTGAAATACTTATTGGTGGGGAGAAGCAAACATCTAAGTTTTTCCCATGTGAAGATTTTGTGCTTAACCTTAGTTGTTATCATTGCAACTCCTTGTAAATTAAGGACAATTTTTGATAATCCGGCAAATATCTCTGCCAGTTCTGCCTCTTGCAATGTGACCGTGTCTTATTTGGCTGTACTTCGTTTGCAGGATATGAAAGACATGAGAACGTGCTATGATAGCTTACTTTCAGCTGCAGCTGCTACAGCGAATAGTGCATATGGTACTTGTTTGATGTGATGTTATAGCTGATTTTCAGTTTTAAAAATATGAAATCTCATTGTGGAGGATGAAACTTCGACATCATGGTTGCCAATGTCTGTTGTGGAGGATCTCTTGATAGTATAGATATCTGCCATCTCACTTAAGATTTCTTCCAAAGTTGATTTGTTTTTCTGAAATCCTAATAGCAATCTGTAGAAGTTTAAACCATCTGCCAATGTGATTGAAATCACTTCAGTGAAGAACTCACTGTAAATCAGCAACAAAATGTTAGATCATTCATCAAGACCTGAGCTTGATTGTCTCCCCACTAAGCCAAATATAAAAACTTATTATGTACCTTAGAGATCATTGGCCATGTACCTCTTACTTTAGTAGTGGACTATATGCGGATTGCTATCGATTTGTCACGAAATGCAGGAAATGCATCATCAACCTTATGTTTCTTTTTTCAGAGTTTTCGGAGTCCTTGCTGGAAATGGGGAATTGTCTACTGGAGAAAACTGCAATGCATGATGATGGAGAAAGTGGTGAGTGAGCTAGTTCGTTCTTCTTCGAAGCAATTTTCGATGTCCTTTGGCAGCAATTCAAAATGATGTTACAATAATGTCTCTGTGAAATTTTCCAATATGCCAAGTAAAGTAATGCCACCTCGCTCCAGTTTGAACATTGGTGTTTCATTTATTGGGTCCTTTTCGTCTTCTGTGTTGGCACGATTAATGATAGAAAACATAATTTTGCCACCTAAGTGAATTTTCTGGTAGGTCAGTGACTTCTGGTTGTTACATAAATTTGTTGGAAATCATGAATCCAAAGCACACTGACCATTGTAATCAACATGATCCATTATCAAAGTCCAGTTGATGTAACACATATATAGACTTGGTCTGCACCTAACAGGATATAGTTTCCTTTCAGTGCTAAATTTTCAAAACCAAAGTTAACATATACGTTTTCTTTGGTGGTGCAGGTGGAGCATTGTCCATGCTTGGAAAAGTGCAGCTTGAACTTCAGAAACTAGTTGATAGCTATGTTAGTATTTTAGTTTTTGCTATGCCAATCTTTTCTATATAACATATATGCTAGAGAACTTATTATGACTCAGTTTTCTTTGCTTTCCAGCGGTCCCATATCATCATGACAATCACAAACCCATCAGAGTCTCTTCTTAGTGAGCTGCGGAAAGTGGAGGTTTGAATATCAATTGCTGGTGTATAGAATATTTTGAATGAAATCTGTATCTGAACCTCTAATCTTTTGAGTTTTAGTGCATTATAAGATGATTCTGTGATTAAGCGGATGACTTTTTCTAGTTGTTGATTGATGCAGGACCACGAATAATTTACTTGTATTTGAAAGCGATGTGCTCCTCTAATCAGTAACCTTATCAATAAATCCAAACTTGAACTTGGAATTTTTGGTAATTTGGTTATTAACATGATATGATGAGATGCATTCTCTTGGAGAAACATATTCTTTTATGTGGCAGAAACTCCTCAAGTGAAACTTTAAGAAGATTATTAAAACTCTATCGACATAGCAGAAATTTAAGGGATGTGATATGTGTTTTCTATTAGAAAAATGATTTGGAAGGTAAAGATCTGAATGATGGCTATGAAATGGGTGACATAATATGCTTATCCAGACATAAACCTTCTTTTCTTCCTTCCCCAGGGTTAATAGCATGTTTGCTAGAAACTGTTACTTTACCAGTCCCTTATATATCATGAACTCTATTAGTTAAGCATTGGTAATTAAGTAGCTTGGTGCTCTGGCAAGACAAATGCATGTATATTCTCCTGGCCCTCTACTAAATTTGGAACTGGCACGTGATGCTGCGAGTAGTTTTATGATACTTTATCTATGCTGTTTGGTTGATTTGCATCTGGAGACTTCCAGCCTCTCAATGCTGCGAAACTATGTTGGTGATATTGTTGATGCAATGCTATAGTATAATTTGCAAACTTAGTTCTTTGCTGGTGCATTAGTTTAATTCCAATCTTGGTGATGATCTACTTTTTACTGGTGCAGGAGATGAAGTTGCAATGCGACGAGAAAAGGTATATGGTATTTTCATATTTTTAAGCTGGATATTCTTTGGCGAGTTACATTTTACTGATTGCATGTATAATTTACAGGGAGATGTTTGAATACATGGTGGGGCAATTTAGAGAAAAGGGAAAGTCGAGACATGGAAAGGGGGAGACCTTCACCCCACAGCAATTGCAGGTTGTTTGTGATGAATATGATGACGTTGCCCGGCTCTGCATTTTTCGGGTGGAATCATTGAAGCAAGGGCAGAGCCGGAGCCTATTAACGCAAGCAGCTCGTCACCATGCAGCACAGGTTTTCTTGTATTTTCATGATTTCAAGTTTGATAACGTTTTGCGTTCTATTTCAAGTTTTGATGATTTTCCACTTGTTTCATGAAAGCAGTTAAATTTTTTCCGGAAAGGACTTCAATCTCTCGAAGCAGTTGAACCACATATTAGAAATGTTGCAGAAAAGCAACACATTGATTATGAGCTAAGTGAATTGAATGAAGTGGAGAAAGGTGATGATGAAGGGAACAGTTTTGAAACTAATGATTATGGTGAATTAAGTTTTGACTATAGACAAAACAAGCAGGAGCTGGACAATGCTTGCACGTCAAGGAACTCAATGGAGGTGAGTTTTATTTGCTAGTTGTTTGGCCTCATTTGTTAACTTAGCCTTTTGAAATTTACACCCTTGGTATGAATTACTTGACCTGAATTAGTGATTCCAATTGTTTGTAGCTTAAGTTATCCTTTCTGAAACTTTTATTTCTTTTATAGACTGCTGCTTCTTTATCTACATACAAGTAGATTTTTTCTGTTGTCCTTCTGTGCCAACTGCTAAAGCATTTAGAACCAAGAACTGTAAAATAATAAAAAAGTATATGTATGATTAGTTAAACTAACCTTAAATTTTCATTGTAGAGCACGATTGACTAGTTTCGTATCTGAAAGCTCTCTTTAGGATTCCCAATAATTCCTAGCGAACTTTTTGTTTTTACATAGTGTTTCTTTTGAAACTTCAATTAGTTTCTTGCAGTTGTGCAATATTTTTCAATGGCAATCTCTCAATTTTCAGAGTTAATAGGATCCAGTGCATAACAGGAATAATGGTAGTTGTATTAGTTGGTGTATAAATGGGAATCCTTGCCATGAACAAATTGTATCATTTTGGCTATTTGCACTTTGATTAGCTATGGCCTGGATATCTGTTTTCTTTTGGTGTTTTCCCCTCAGTTTATGTGCCTATGTCGAGTTCAACTGCGCTTAACATGTGGTCCTGTTTCATTGGATATGCAGCTGGATCAGTTGGGTGCTCCAAGCGTGCAAACGCCGAAGGTGAAAGATGCTGAGGTGCATATGGGCAGCAGCAAAAGCCAAGGAGATGAAATACTTAGTCAACGATCTCGAGCAGGCAGTCATTCTGCACCAATCTATGCAGAGAAATTTGACCCTTCTGACAGAATTAGAGAAATGCGGACTGCTGTGCTGAAACTTAATACTCATGTGCTGCCAACTCCAGCTGATGCGAAGGGTTCAGTCGCTAGTAGTTCTGCACCCCAGTCCAATACTATAATACCTGTTGAGAGCTCCAAAAATCCATGGCATTCTTCCCCTCTGAACATTGAGAAGCCAAAGAAGTCCATAGATGATCAATTTTCTGGACGCAATTTTTCGAAGGCTCAAATAGCCGCCGAAGAGACCAGCAACAACAAGCACTTTCTCCCACTACCCCGCCCCCTCACTGAGGGAGCTGCTGTCCCACAATTTGATACTCAGGGTGGATTTGATACTCGGAAAATTAAAAGGCAGGCCTTTTCTGGTCCGTTGGCAAGCAAACCATCATCCAACAAGCCGCTCCTACCTACCAGTGGACCCATAAGTTCCAGTGGAGCACCTCAATCAGTTTCTGGATTGCTTTCTCGTGCATCTGGTCCCCAGGCTTCCTCATTTGTAAATGTATCTCATAATGCTTCACCTCCCCTCGTATCTTCACCCAAAATAAGTGAGCTTCATGAGCTCCCTAGGCCCCCTGATTCTTTTGGTTCCAAGCCCATGCGAAGTGTTGTGGCCCTTGGGCACTCTGCTCCCCTAGTGAACAGAAATCGAGAAGTATCTCCAACAAATAGGAATCCTTCAAGGCAATCAAAAGAAGGGTCTCCACTTCCACTTCCACAGCTAACTGTTTCTCGAAGTTTCTCAATACCCTCTAGTAGTCAGAGAGCATCAGCTTTACAGTCAGGCAAGCTATTGGAATCATCTGAAATTGTGCACAAGGCAGAAGAAGTTGCTTCTCCTCCACTATCGCCAATATCCCTATCAAACATGAAGCCACCAAATTCCGGACAGATAAGAGGTGAAGTGAATACTGTTATCATGATAGTTAGCTCTTCTGCATAGATAATTATATTTATTTGATAAAGAATGTGTTTGCTAATTTTTTACTTACAATTAAGTTGGCATAATAATGGTAGAACGAAGTGGGCTGATATTTTTGAGACAAATACTTGTCATGTCATCTTCTGAATTCAGATCTGAATTTCAGTGGATGCAGGTGGCAGCTGAATTCTCTGGGATTTGTCCGTGGAATGCTTGGCTTCTTTCAGTTTTTAGGGCTGAGTATATGTTGGGAGTTTGGTGCTGGGTAAATGTCTGTAAATATAGTTATTTTTGCCCCTCTATGTATTTTCCTTGAATTAACCCCCTTTCTCTTGCTAAATCAATTCATCCGACTACATTGAGCGCCAAATATATCACAATTTTGCAGTTATTATTATGCTTTGTATGTGCTGTAATTCTTTCACTTCTGTTTTATTTTTTTTTTCTCTCTCTCTCTCTCTCTTAGTGTGCGTTGTGGTGTGTTATTGTGTTGGAGGGGAGGGGAGGGGAGGGGAGGGAGAAAGCTGCACATGCTCTTTATAGGATGAATGAATATTGATATCCTCAGTTGTTGCTAACAAAATTTGCAAACTATTTACAAACGCGGGCTGTTGATGTAAATGTTGGCTTTATTTTGTTCTTTAAGTTTGGCGGTGGATATGCAGTACCCCTGTCCCAGTCTTTCCTCTTCAAGTTTGAGTAGAGGAATGAATTGTTACTACAACATCGTGTAATGTAATTTCTCTTCACTCTCTCTTTTATCCTTTTTAGTTTTTCTTGAAACTAGTTTTGATTTCATCTGATGTCAAACCAAGCAGCCTTAAGAAATATTTTATCGATCAATCACTATTTGCCTATTTGAGCCTGCTCTCTAAGATTCCAGCATCTGACAGTGAGCAAACCCTTTTGCAAACAATGTTTGATTTTATTGACTAGTTTTTGTACAAGGATAGGCATATGACCTATCAACGACTTGTAGTACCTTCTCTGTGTAACAACTCTTAATTGTGCAGCAATGAAACTTGTATTTTGTTCAAAAAACAAAAACATAATAGTCGGCAATGGCTTTGGCTCCCCTGTCCAAACGTAGTAGCATCGACATTTGGATATATAAATTACATAAATCGATACTAGTAGTTTCAAAAATCTAAAAGTACTGATAGCATCAAGGATTTAATAATATATATAATCTACATAAGTCGGCAGCAATATCTCAAGTCTACAGAACGTACAACTGATAAATTTACAATATCTGTTCAGAAAGACTTGGAATTTATATAAAAATAAATTTAAAACGAAAAAAGCATGATACAGCTCAGGTCCACAGCCCTCATCCAATATGTCCTCAAGCCCAATAGTTTACAGGCTTCTTAAGCCGCTTGCGGACAAGCCCAGAACATGCCAAATATATATATACATATATTTCCCCACACTGTAAAGGGAAAAATAATTAATTTTATTTTACTAGAAAGGGAAGAAAGTGGTGGATATGGAGATAATCCATGCGAGTGGCAGCTGCATCTCCCCCGCCTGGAATCATCCATCCCTCGGTTACCAATTCTCACGTATTTCCGCCCGAACTCATGTTTATCCCCGAGTGTTCCCAAGCTTAATTTTCTCCGCGAAACCTAAAATTTCGGCACGCGGAGAGCTCATTTCTACCACTACTTGTGCAATCCTGGAGAACAGCACTTCAGGTAAAGTCCGCACCTCTGCTGCCTCACTGCCTTTTGCGTCGAAATATACCGACGAACGCGTACTCCAATATATATTGGTCTGCGCATGGTGATCCGTTAAGTTTTGAAGTGACTAATTTTTATTTTCATGAAATTCAGTAACTGAATAAGTAGATATGAGAACGCAGGCAATTGATGTGGTAGAAACTATGCTGTTGGTGTTTTTTTGCTCCTTGTTTGTTATAAAATTATTTGTGGTGCATGCGACGAACTTCTTGGGGGTGTAAGCGAATCTACTTAAGTCGAACATACATTCTTCAACAACACTTTAAGCTTCTTTGAGTCTCAATTTATATGTAAAACTAGGTTGAATGCTAATCGGACTTGAGTAGCTTGACTCGTTGTTATCTAGCTTATGAATCCAGCTTCATGGATTAACAAAGAAAAATGGAGTTCAAGCTTTTAGTAATAGATCTTTAGGTGAGTTTCAAGTACCTTTTTCTCTTTTCCGTCCGTAGGCACAGTGTTGTAGGTAGCTTCTTGTACTCAGAAATATGTTGCATTGTGGTTGAACTGTGCTCATTGATCTTAGAATCGCCTTGAATTTGTTCTGAAATTTAATTAATTTTTTTGCACACATATAGAATAGAAGGGGTGAATAAACAAAGATGATGCTCATTTATGCTTTTGCGCTTCTTTCTTATTAGATTCAGTCGCGACAAAGGCTGTTGAGGATGATGAGCTTCTAGCAATCAAAGTGAGTATCAGATTTCTTATTCTTGGAATGCTTGAAATCCTTCATCCAGTTTGAGTCTGTTTTAAAGAACTCATTTAAATGTTCAGTTTATTTCAGAAGCAAGCCTCAGAGATATCCCCTGATTTAAGGGGAACTTCCATATTTCTAGTTGGTGAGATTATTTGCTAGTTGCTACACTACTTGGATATCTTTCTTTTCCTTACACATATTTTAGACCTAATTATCTTGCTTGATCTAGAATATCGTAATTTTCTGTTACTGAAGGTATAACCAACTCTTATAAATTGAGTTTGGGAAGGATTCTTGCCGATGCATTACGGTACTATTATTTTGACAGGTAACTCTATGAGCATCTGTTTATGAATTAATCATTATTGTACATGCTAGAGCAGTGGCTTCAGTAAGTCTGGTGTCATTCTGCAGTGACAGTCTGGTGGAGGAAGCCTATGGAGGAAAAACTGCTGCCATATCATACATAGAGAGAGATGAGGAGGGATATCTTGCATCCGAGGTTCTCTAAGTATTCTTCTGTTTATAACAGATCATGTCTTGCTTTTATGCACCATAAGTTTATGGTTGATAGAAGTACTCCTGAAATGAATTGTAGACGGAAGTACTGAAGCAGTTGTCATCGATGGGTCGGCTGGTTGTTTGTGCTGGGAATGGAGCTGTTAAAAGTGCAACGAATTTGTATGTGTAATTTGAGGATGCCTTTAGTTAGTTATGCATTATATGCTCCATGTGATAACCAATTAATTATTGTTATTTAGGGCACTACTGAGGCATGGAATCTCAATATGGATTGATGTGCCATTGGATTTGGTGGCAAGAGAGATACTGGAAGATAGAATTCAACTTTCTGCTTCTGATACGCCAATATGCAATTCTTCTTCGGAGGTTCATTCAATTGTGTCTTGAGTTGCAGTTGATTATCTATATACATTATTAGAACTGTTAATATCATACTGTATGCATCATCTTTCGTGATGTCTTGCTGTTTCAAGAGAATTTCACTATGATTTTTGGCAGGTTTTGGCTCAACTGACTGCATTATATAATAGTGCGCGAAGTGGATATTCTACAGCTGATGCAACCATTTCACTCCAAAGTGAGTTTGTCCGTTTTCTCTTTTTCACCTCATTCAGTAGTGTCTTCCCTCTTTGTTTTGATGGATTCTCTCTCTCTCTCTCTCTCTCTCTCTCTCTCTCTCTCTCCCCCCTCATGTGTCGGAGCAGAAGTGGCTTCTCAATTGGGTTATGATGAACTGGATGCTGTGACTTCAGAGGATTTGTGTATGGAGGTGATTCAAGTTGAAACTTGAAAAGAATGCTTATTTGGAATTTCTGCTGGCACCCAAAATTTTAATTATGTCTTTGTCTTGAACAGGTTCTTAAGGAGGTAGGAAGATTGATGAGAGTTAAAAAGATGATGGAAGAGGCTGCCAGACCATTTTAGCCCAGCAAATGAAATGGCTAAATGTTCATGAACAGTGTGTTGCTAATCCATATAATGAATTGTGGTAGGCTGGTGCTGTGATTGTTTATCATCATAGATTCGATTTAATTATATTTCACTGGCAGCTGTTACCATATCTATGACGTGCCTTCATTTTCATTGTTAAGCAGTGATTCTGATATTATGTTTACAAGACGAAAGCAGTGAGGATAATTATAACTGTTGCTTAAGAAAGAGGGCGGAGGACCCTGTTATCATTGAGGAGCTGAGTTGCTTAGATTTTAGCACAATTAATGGCGTTGCGTGAGATGGATCAAGTTGGCTAATTGACGAAAGTTTGAGCTTCTTCCTCTATCTTAAAGTTGGCGGTGTTGCCTACATTTATCTTGTCCGACTGGATTATTAGGGTGTGTTTATTAAGTTGTATGCTTCAACTAATTGGTGTATTCTTTTGTGTCTTTTGTGTATCTCTGTATGTGTGGGAACTGATTGTACATTGCATTTGTTGATGCACGCAGTGCATTTATCACATATTCACATATATATGTACTAGACTAAATTATCAAAAAAAAAAAAAAAAAAGAAAGAAAGAAAGAAAGAAAAGTACTAGACTAAACTATAAAGTTTGTTTCTAGAGTTGCTGGGTTGTATTACTAGTGCAGCTAGGCATGGTATATTGTAATGATGGGCAGTTCAATGGGACGGAAAGTAGTAGTTAGGAGGGGCGTGACTTTTGGCAGCTCTAATTGTTGAAAACTGAGGGAACTCTTGCAGTCGTCAAGTCATCTCCTTAAGACCATTACAATTTACATGAATGATTAGCCATCAGTTGCTGTGTAGAATCTTATACTGGTGTGTTCAGTGCAGGTATTCAAAATGGCAAGCTACTGAAAATATTGCTAGGAACTGGAGTTGGTGATCTAGGAAAGACGTAAATTTCGGATAGTCATTTGTATGAAAAAAGACTCTCAAGCTCCACCATCTGGGTACTCTCATTTGTGTAAATTTTATAATTCAAATTTCCAGGGAATTCAATTAATAACAATACCCGCCCCAAGATTCAAGAACATCAAAGTAGGCCATGCTATGCCCCTGCATGGTCGATTCAGGACTCAGGACACCACACGAAGTTTGTTCACTCCTCAAAATTCAAATTCAGCCTGGTTGCGTCCAGTTTTTTTCTTCCTAATGAATTGGTAAGAAATAAGAATTTAGAGTGTAGTGGTCAGCACCGCCGTATAACCAATAATAATGGTCAAATGGAGATATTATTACAAGTGTAGGCGGCCGAGGTATGGAAAATAGCAATTACCAGAAGGTAATGATGCCTTGTGTGGGTATGGAGAGACACTGGCAGATGGGTAATAAGCTAGTGGCACGTTGCTGCATGACCAGGTGATATAGTTTCAACGTGTCAATTTCACAAACATGCGCGACTGGACTTGCAAACCATTCTTTTGCTAAAAAACATTCGAAATACAATCTGTCGAAGAACACTCAGTATATATTATTATTATTATAAATCTTATGTATTATTATTATTATTATAATGTTATATAACTGATTAAATCATACAAGATTAATTATACAATGAATGGTACGTGGTAGTTCCATTTGTGTAACTATTGGAGCAATAGTATTCCTACTGTTGTTCTTGCTTTATTGTCATCAACCTAAATAGACATGCGTTTCGCTTGTTTGTCAATAATTGGAGCAGTGGTTTGGAATTTTATTAATGGGGGCAATGGACAGCATATTTTGTAGACGAACTATACATTTCCTAGTTAAACCAAAAAAGAAAAAAAGAAAAGTAAGAAACTCACCGGCAGTTCGGTTTAAATTTTGCACTAGTTTTGGATTTGGAGAGAGCGTGTGGACATGTTGGCCTGCTTTAATTTTTAGCTTTACACGGATGTATAATATAATAAGGGTAAATTACAATTAATTCTTTTGAAATTTTCATATTATAAAGATTTTTTAGTATTTAAAAAATTATAAATATTTCTTAAAATTAATGGTTCGTTTAATAATTGCCTCCTACAGTGGGATGCAACGATAAGATATTTGTCATACAACTATTAATTTTGTATGATAATAAAAAATTATTTATAATTATAATAAAATTTTAAAAATCCATTATAATTTAGCTAATAATAAACGGAAGAAAATTGAAATGGAGAGAAACGGGAAAAGAGAGAAAGAGCATATGGGCATTACAGAACCGTACAGCTACCCGGCCCCATTATTACCCATTCCCAAGAGGCCCGCCCAACCAAAGCGAGAGCCGAGAAGAAAGTAGAATTGATATTCATCATACTTTCGAACTACATACATACATACATACATACATACATACATTGATACATACATATATCATGTTCATGTATGATGTATCCCCTCTTTCATTTTCATTTCCATTTTTCAATTTACAACCACATTCAACCATTCCAACACGTTGTAATTTCTTTTTTGAAGGGAACACATTGTAATTTCAGCTCCGCAACAGTTGTTTGATTTGAACACGCAACTACAGAGCATTGATCGGTGACGGAATATCTCCTTCTCGGTGCGTCTCTCCTTCCTTTTTCTATTCCGTAGAATCTCCGTTTCCATTCTTCTGTTTAAGCTGCTCTCTCTCTCTCTTAGTTATGTTTGATGTAAGGTGAATGTGTGCCGTGGAAGTAAACTGTTCCGTTGTTCGGTGAGTTACCTTCGTTACTTGTTGAATGACCGTTGCTTCATTACGATGCGGATTATATTGAACATCATTTCGTTTACGGATAATGCATATTTTTTAATCCGAAGCTCCGATAAAGAACTCTCTACTTGAGTAACTCTATTGGTTCTGAACTTTTGCTTTATTTGTTTTTCGCCTTTGAAATCGTTGACTGAAAAGAAATAATTGCTTTATTTATTTTGTATCTTAGAGTTGATCGTCAGATTACTGTTATTTAAGATGTATGCCTTTGTAGAATGAGTGATGTGATGTGTCCTTATTTCAGGTGGTTCCGATGGTTTTTCTGGAAGCTATAGACTATGCTTTCAACAACTCTATTTTGTTTCTCAGATCTTTGTATTCAGCTTGGGCTTAAGTTGAAATGACTGTTGTTAATTGAGATGGAAGATTGTACCTAGGTTCCAAGTTAATACATTCTGCTGGAGTGTTGGTTGTTTTCTTGTTGGTAAAATATTGGGAAGTCTTTGCCGCGTGGCTGTTGGATTAGTGATGCCAATTATCGAATTTGCCTGAAATTTTGGACGAGAGTAATAGGTAGTTCTCCACTAATCATAGTTTTCTTAACTTGTTTGGAGAGAGATGGGATTACCTCAAGTTTCCTCTAGTGAAACATCGGATGGGGAAACCGGACCTCTAAGCACATATGTTTATAGTGTGGCACAGTTTGGTGGGGTCAGCACATGTGATTTAGAGGGGATGTATGTGGGAGCTGTCAACCGGACCTGTGCGGATTCTAGATGTTATTCTTTGGGGGATTTTCAGTGGAGAAACTCTACCAGGCTTCCAACGTCTCCTGATATATCTCAGAAAGGGTTTTTGGATGCTACACCTGATATTCATGTGGCAAAGGTACCTTTGGAGGAAAGGGTTGACTCTTCAACTCCTGAAACCAGGCCTGTCTCTAGGATAGTTGGTTTCAACTATGATAAAAAGGTTATGCAGTCTGATGCATTAGATGGTGCACCAAGTTATTGTCATTCTGCTTCTGACCACATCACGCTGAAAGAAGCTGAGCCCGGTGGATCTCATGCCAGGAAGAGAATGCTGTCTCCACTAAATAAAATGCTGTTCCCTGAGCAATTCAATGGTGATTCTTTAGACATTTGCAGCAGGAGTTTTACCATTAGTTGTCATTCCAGTAAAGATACATGTGGTATTTCTTTCGCACAAGACAATAAGAAAGCAAATGTCGGCAGCAAAGACCACGCAACTATGCCAATCTTGTCTGTGACTAATTGTTCAGAACTAAATGACAAGTTGTATAAATACAGTAAAACCACATCAATTGTTTTCACAGATGGCCCGGTACTAGAGGGCAAGGAAATAGTCCCATTTTCATATTTACCATCACCTGCAACTTATCCTTTGTTTGGATCAGGCGAGCTGGGATGCGACTCAGGCTCTAAATCAATACCCAGAAAAGAAACAGTCTTATCTCCACTCTGTCTGTCTGCTCTTGGGTCAATATTTCATGAACAAGTAAAACCTGCACTCAGGGGAAAGAATAACCAGAAAGAGGAGATATTGAAAGAGCCTGCCCATTGTCTCGACGAGAACATTTCAGGAGCGATATTTTCCTCTGAAGATGAGGAATTCAGGATTTCGAGAGTATCATGTGAAGATATAGACGCTCTTCAGAAAGAAGCTGAACCTTCATCCTCAACAAAGTGGCCTTTCTGTCACCGAACAGGAATCAATTATAAAACATTTGGGAGAAATTTGAGGGGACTCTCTGTCAGGAGGTCATTGGTTGGGTCGTTTGAGGAGTCTCTGCTCTCTGGTCGGCTTTCTTCTGGAAAATATAGTCAGGTTATTTATTTTGTTAATTTATCTAAGTTGGTTTCTTATGTATTTATTTGATTGCTCAATGCCAGTGCTGTATACAACCCCACCTGAAATTGGACAATGTTATTATGGGGTTCTCTGTATACTTTTGAATAACATTAGCTTTTTGCTTTGGATTTTACAGAAAATAGATGGTTTTCTTGCTGTATTGAGCATAACTGGAGGAAATTTCTCTCCCAAGTCACAAAAACTTCCATTTGCAGTGACCAGTGTCGATGGAGAGAGCTATTTATTATACTATGCATCTATAGATCTTGCTGGTAATTCACGATCAAGCAAGTACAGGGGTGGAAATTTGAAAAAGATCTTTGACGACAATGATCCACAAAATGGAAAGAAACGTCTGTGCATTCCTATGAAAGGGCGCATCCAATTGGTATATATTTCTTCTCCTCTCAATTTGTTTAGGATTGTTTCATTTTACTAAGACATGGCCAAGGCTCCATAAGATTATGTTATGAGTTCCACCTTATGGCTATCAGTCTTTCCTTCATATACAGTGTCGACTGTGTTATTCAGCGCTTCATTTAGACTCTATCTATCATGACTATTGAACCTCCTCATAGTAGACAGATAGTTTCATGTCCGCCAATTCTCCTGAGTGGAATTTGTTGAAGTCAGTTTGTCCTGGTTTTTCTATGATTCTTAGGGTGGGCCCAAATAGACAATAGTTGGTAATATATTCCCAGATATGGCATCAGAACAGAGAGGGGCAGAAAAATTTAGCATGAAATGGGTGTAATGCCATACAAGTGACAATAATTTAATTGAGATTAACTTGAGATACTTTGAGTAGTAGGTGCATTTTTACATTACGGTTGAAGAAATTCAAATAACCAAGAAAAAGAATGATTGCCAGGTCTTGAGCAACCCTGAGAAGACACCAGTACACACCTACTTCTGTAACTACGACTTAAGTGACATGCCAGCTGGGACCAAGGTTAGGCCTACTGAATCAATGTCTCTTCAAGCTACACCAACAATAAGTCTGTATTTACTTTCTTTATTCAGTTTAAAAGACGTGAGTGTTTTATAGTTTTCATAATCTGGTTTTAACGAGGTCTGTTGTGATGCCAATTTAAGACAGAAGAGATGACATGCTTAGCGGAGCCGGTTTATCTATAGCAATATAACATGTCTGCATGACGCAAATGCAGTGGCAAGCTTTAATTTGTGTGTTGAAAATATTGAAGTACTGCGATACTAATGTTTCATAGCAAGGGTTTGTTGACTGAATGAAATTTAGAGCATGTAGAACAAATCAAAGGAAAGAAATTTGGTGAAAATGAAAAGTAATTTATGAGTTGAGCTATTGTAATTATACTTATTTTGTGATCCTATTGTGAGAATCAGTGTAGTTAACCAGATGAGATGATCAAATAAAGAGAAGGATAGTATCTTATGTTTTGTGGCTATATTTCTCATTTCAGTTCAACAATTTTCTTCCTGGTGGAAAACCAATATTTGAATGATGCGGTTGAGTTCAACTAGTGACGCTATTTTTTTTGTTCTTTCAAACAGACATTCTTGCGTCAGAAGGTCTTTCTTGCTTCCTCAGCCTCAGATTCCACATCTGGCAGGGAAGAAGAGAAAATTTTGACCAAGAAGGACGAAGGCACTGTTTCTTTTGTCTCAGATGAAAAACAAAGTGAACGAACAGGCAGCGGAAGCAAAGTTTCAGTGCGTAATTCATGTGAGACTGATGGGGTGGATGCTTTCCTCAAAACTAATAGAAAGTATGGACATGGTTGTTCAAGGGTCAATGATGCAACTGGTGTTGGTGCTCTTCGTTATGCTCTTCACCTACGGTTTCTTTGTCCTTCTCTGAAGAAAAGATCGATGTCGGCTAGCAGGTCAGATCCTCCATTGCCTTCTGAAATAAGCAGAACAGACAGTGAAGGAAAACGAAGATTTTATCTTTATGATGATCTCAGAGTTGTATTTCCTCAACGTCATTCAGATGCTGATGAGGGAAAGGTATGTATTATATCTCATAGGTCTTAGGATTTGATGAGATATAAGGCTTCACCTACATAAAGGGTAGTTTCTTTTAGCATCCATCGTCATTCATGCTCTTTAGTTCGGTTTGTAGTTGCTACCATTATCTCTTAATACAATTAAAGTCTTGAGTTGATTTTGCCCCATGGGTCTGGTTCCTTTTTTTTTTTGTTTTCCTTTTCATAGCTTAGATTCTGTTGAAAGATGTCGGTTTACGGACTCAGTAGATCCTTTAAAGAAGGCCATTCTGCTACTAGATTTACCTTTTCAAGTGTGAGAAACTTTGGCATTTGCCGGAAGATCCTTACTTGTATGCTTTCCTGCCTTGGGCATATAAAATGATGATTTCATCTGGTTGTGATTGACGGAGGTTTTTCTTATTGCAGTTGAATGTTGAATACCACTTTCCTGAAGATCCAAAGTACTTCGACCTCAGCAACTGAAAGTGTCTCCTCTGAAGAATATGTTGTTTTGCATGTAGGTAGTTATAACCTAAGCCACTGAGCTCTGTGGCGCTAATTACGTGTAAAGGATGTAAGACGAGAAAAGAGAATAAAAAACTGAAATTTGTTACAATCCAGCATTGTTGCTCTTGCTTTAGCGAAGCTGTGGGAAATTGGGGTCCAATAATCGACTGAAAAGGCTAACTAGTTGAAATTTGGTTCTTGGTAAGCGAGACGTGATCAGTTTTGTTGTTGCAACTGGAGGTCCAGTTTGAAATTTTTAGGCTGAAAATTTTGTTCAGCGTGTATTGCTCTCGGGATTAGTGATGGGAACGTGCAAATCCCCAGCCACCCCCCAAAAAAGGGAAAAAGAAAAATCACATAAGAACATGGCTGAGAAGGTGTTGAAGAATAGAGGTGTTTGGTGTTAGGGGTTTGTGTGGGTCTCACACAGAATGGCAACTGAATTATACCCCAAGAAAGTGTAAGGAGGGTGCTCACAATGTGGCTAAATGGGGCATTCAGTTGTAAGTTAACTGGTGTGGTCCAGTCTCTCTAAATGTTGTGCCCCAATTATTTAGGTGCTCTGCCTCCGCCTATACAAATTTCTCCTCCCTTTTAACTCTTCCTATGCTTAATTCTCAATCATTAGAAAACGAAAAAAAAAAAGAAGGGGTAAAGGGGGGAATGCTGTTTACTTAGAAATGTGCATCCATCCATTGGTGAAATGAGATATGCATGGGATAGGGGCAGATGTAAGTAAGCTGAAGTTGAGATGGTGGTGGGTGATGGGGGTATGTCACATGTCTTGTCCTCGTGTCTTTTTATAAATTTGCCATTTTAATGATTCAATTACTGCTCTTCAATCCGTGACATCTCAATTGGAATATATAACAGTTTAAGTAAGTCCTTTCATAATTGGTTTATGCATGCTGCAGTTTCTCCAACTCTTTAGACCGCCCCCCCGTTTTGTCTCCACTATCTCTCTCTCTCTCTCTCTCTCTCTCTCTCTCTGAATGTGTTTTGTGTGTGTGTGAGAGAGAGAGAGAGAAAAGAGATAGAGAGAGAGATTTGCTAGTTTGGCGCTGTCTGACATAACAACCACTGCACCCAAACAAGGAGCAAACCCTTGCCTTTTGCTGTCACATATGCGTATTCATCGCATTCCTTGAGGAGAGGAGAGGACAGGTACATACATACATGCCTCCTGCTGCTTTTACCATTATAACCCTCCTGATCATTTCGAAGAATTTTAATAATAAAATCTTGACTTGCATGTCTATAGCCAACATATTTGTAGATTGTAAAAATGGTGGATAACGTGTCCATTATTAAATTACTAAATTAGGCTTTACTTTGTTAGCATAAAATGACAATGTTAGTACTATGTTACCCTACCTCCAATACAAATATTATAGGGTTAGTTTTGGTGGAAACAAAAGGTGATGAATCTTTTCAGTTTGGTGCATATTGTATTATTATTATTTGCAGTTGATTGGACAATGAGGCCTTTCCTTTGTGTATCAAAATTCTCATCGTACACGTCTCCTCACCCCCTTCCCCCCATATGTATATATAATTAGTTTTGAATATTATCGATCTTTGGATGTGAAGCCCATACTCTCAATGTCTTATCAATTTCAGAAAAATAGTGTTCATTTTCTCTCTCTCTCTCTCTCTCTATATATATATATATAGGCCCCTTTATTTCAGTAAAAAGTTGCAAAAATGTACCGCCCTTGTACGAAATTAAAATATATTTATAAATGGAGGTCATAGATAGATAGATAGATAGCTAGAGTGGGAATTGGTTTACCTATTACTAGTGTAAGTTTATATATGTTGATGGTCTTGAATGATGTGAGTGAGAATGAGGGTGGAAATATTCTCTCCCATATAAGTAATTAAGTTGTAAAGTAAACCAATAATTAGGTTTTAGAGGTATGAGAAATGTTGAATTCAAAGTGTTAATAAATATGAGTGGATTGAGTTCAAAGTGGAAACGATTTAGGAAAAAGGGTACAACATCCCTATTCCTAATTTTAGAGAAACAAAGCATCTGCAGGACACGTTGTGACACTATATATATATATATATATATACAGAGTGTCTCTCTCTCTCTCTCTGTGTGTGTGTGTGTGGGTAGGTACGTACGTACATGCCAAACAAATATCTTTATCTTTCTTGTTTAACTTGTTAAGTGTAGGGTCCTAACAACCGATATATGTTTAGTTTCTGAATTTGGGGGAGCTGCTCACACCATGCAAAATTTTACTACTATTTTTGCCTATGCATTATTTTCATATTCTACTGCAACACAATATTATTTTCGGCCTGTGCCCTACCCTACCTTTCTGCTTATTTTCTCACCATAACATAATTCTTTGCTTTTTTTATATGTGAAATTAAAAACTTCACTACCTACCACTTGTCATTAATACCTCAAGGTGGTTCATGTGAGTTCTCAAGAATATTTTCAGGATACGTTGATCCAGGTCGAGGATGGCTGTCGATTGTCTTGAGGTAGTACGAATTGAAAATATTTGGGAAATTAAGGAAAGTAGATTGTCGTGTGGTTCCCAACAAAGATCATTTGATATTTAGATCGGTTCAGATGAGATCGAAGGAAAAGTGAAGGATGCTTTTTTAAAGTGATAATAATATACTGTGACTCATGTTAGTAGTATTTATAGAATTCAATGCCCGTACTTGTATAGATGCATTGTGATCTCAAACTTTCAAGTCCAAGATGATCAATGATCATGATTCGAAGTTGACAAGTGGGGTTGGTCCAAGTGTGACCCAATCGGGTAAAAAACACACGGACCTCAATCCTGTAAGGATATTTTGTTTATAGAGGGTATTTTGGTCTTTTTAATTTAATTATTGAAATATCTCCATTATATATATATATATTGAAATTGTGTTTAATTTGAGCAGATAATGATAGAATTAAGTTTATATAGGCTTCAAATGAATTTGTATATACATAATTGACAAGCCAAAGAAAAGAAAAATAAAAATAGATATAGAAGTGAGGTAAATTAAGAGAAAGAAGAAAGATGAGGTAAATGGTGGAAAGAGACAAAACAAAGTAACAAACTAAAACCCCCCGTATGTATGGATGGATGTATGTATCTATACTAATAAAATTTAACCTCTTCACTCTCACTCTCGCTCTCGCTCTCCACTGCACCTGCAGCTTTAGTTTCATTCATCCCCACTACTACTACTACTTGTACACAACTGCATATTACTTGTGGCTTACTCTCTCTCTCTCTCTCTCTCTCTCTTTCTCTTTCAAACTACGAAAATGGCGGACCCTAGCACTTACGATTTCTTGAAGCTCAACACTCAGCCAACAAACAAACTCAATCCTCCCTCCAATTCTCGACTCTTCTCTTGCCTCTACTGCAACCGCAAGTTCTGCACTTCTCAAGCTTTAGGCGGCCACCAAAATGCTCACAAGCGCGAGAGAGCCGCCACTCGCAGAACTCTCACCGCTGCCGTCCACAACCACCCTCCATCCGCCCCGCCATACGCTTACAGCTGGCACCAGGCCTCCTTGGACGTCGGCACTTCTACTTCCGCAGTCTTTGCTGGCGGACGATCCACGGTTTCTCAGGCCTTCTTAGGGGATGACTCTGCTCATGACGACGTAAACCTTGACCTGACGCTTCGTTTGTGATCATTAATTTTTTCAAGTATATCCGTCTAATTAATGCTTAGGGGTTTTAACACTGTGTTTGTATGCTAATCCTGATTATGATCATGAGAATCATGTTTTAGGGTGACATATTAGAGGCGGATATATAGGGTTTGAAGTTGATGATTTTAGCTTAATGTCTCTAATATCAAGTATATCATTAATTAATATCATCAGGGTTTGAAGTTGATATGATCAGATATATATTTGATCATATACATATATGTGTGAGTTTATGTGTGCATGGAGCTTATAACTCGGATATATATATATATATATAATTAAGGTGTTGGAATATTAACATCTGATTAAAAAAATAAATAGTGATTAAATGATACATTGTTTTCATTCTTTTCTTATAATAAGAATTCCTGTTTTATACCAACATATTATTTCTTCTAATCCATGATATTATATATATAACATGTATATAGTAAAATGTTATTCATAATTTCAACGATGTTGAAGGTAAATATTTTGGCTTTTAATTATATATAGAGAGAGATTTTTTTTTTCACAAAGAAATATATATATATATATAGGTCCTCTAGCTAATTTTAGTTGTAATTTGGATATATATTGTTGTTTACATGGATAGTTTTGCTGAATGTATGTATAGTATATAGCTCACACCAGTACTTGTTCTGTTTTAGTTTTCTCAGTTGTAATTTTGTCTTGTGTGTGTGTGTGTAGTTGTTTGGGACTCGGGTACATTTTACTATGTCAGAGAGATTATATATCTCTTCAAAAAGAAAAAAGCGATTATATAGTATTTATATTATTATTATAATTAAAAATGAAGTAATGTGGTGGACTATATATCCGTCATGTAATTAATTAATTGGAATTGATGAAGAAGAAAAAAGAATAGATAGAGAGTACGTAGTAAGGTAGGTAGCTAGGTAGTGAAGTTATGGTGAAGGGTTGATGGTGATGGAAGTGGTTGGGCGGCGCCTTCGACTACTCTGTACCAGAGGCTGAGTTGGACTGAGGCTGGGGACTGGGGAGTTTTAAGTTTTAAAAAACGTGAACCTGCATTCTCTCTCTCTCTATAACTATAACATCATCATCATCATCATCATCATCATCATCTCTCAACTCATAAATCTCTTTTATATACTTAATTTCTTGTATCTACAAACATGCATGCATATTACTCTCTTGTTTTTTTATTTTATTTTATTAATTGTTTCATTCTCTCTATGTAACTGGTTTATATTTTCATCTTTTTTATTTGTCCTCTTTACCTTTCCATCTCCCACCCTCAATATAACAAGTAATTCAAAAAGGAAGAGAAAGAGAAGCAATGTAATTTTATGTGAAATTGGGGCAAACCACCAAATATTGTTTTACATTTCAATATATATATAAGTGTTTGTTGATGATGAAGCCCTGTTGCATAAAGAATTTAATTTTCCATATATATAGATATAGATAATAATCTGAATGAATTTGGTCCAATTTCCGATCATCTCAGAAGTCGAAAGTGGGTACTTGAGAATCAAATCCATGGGTTGCCTGATATGTTAAACGAGTAAATATATTCCTATACGGGTCATTCTCTCTCTTCTCCTTCAAATACGCAAGACATTTTTCAACCTCTGATTTCACTTCTATATACAATTCGTGGGCTTTTTCTCTGCTTTTCAATTCCTCCTTCCTTCCTGGAAAAATTTAGTAATATTACCAATTGCCTTGTACACCTGCAAACAACGTACACAGAGCCAACCAAGAAACATACCTTGTGTTTCTATGGGCTTTCCGAACAAGTAATAAAAACGTCCTGGAACTTTCGGTACAATGATTGGAAGGTGAACATCTTGGTTTGCAACCTCTCCTACAGCCTCATTCCTGTCCTCAAAATATACCCAATCTTAATTACAAAATATTAGTTAAAAAAAATGTAGATAAACAAGTAGTGAGTAATGCATATTGATGATACCTCAACTTCACAGCCTCATCTGTTAGCTCTTCTATAGCATTCTTGAAATATGGAATGCTCCTTAGATCGTTGTAATCGAGGAGTAGCTGATAATAAAACCATTACAAATTCCACTTCTACGTTAGAAAATCAACTTCTGGTGGCAATTAGAAAATGTAAATGGTGACTTGTGTGCATCTGCATCTCAAATCAATATAGGACTAATACAAGATTTAGAATTTTAAAAATTCTACTCTTGCTAAACATAAGACTGTTCAAATAACTTCAGTTTATACCCAAGTAATACTTTAAGCCGTTTATTTCTTCATTAACAAGCTTCTTCCCACAGTGAAAAAACAAGTAGCTTAGAAGCTACAAACATTCAAGCTTACTTGACCAATATCGTCTTCTCCAACAGAGCCAAAAGGTATGATTTTGGCTCCAAATTTGGCAGCCATCCTGACAAACTCTGATTGTTCTGGCCAGAATAGTTTGTATTCCTCACCCTGAAATTTTAGAAATGAGAGTGGAATAGAAAATATTCAGGAAAAGATAATCAAGTGCAAATAATGAACTTAAAATCAGTATATATAATGCAGTCCCAGTGATCATAATGTATTATCCAGACAAAACCACCCACCTCATAATGAAAATCATATTCAGCAATTTGAGCACAGGATGCCAGACTATATTACCTTTCGGTGAAGAGCCTCCCGCATTCCTCCAGGATACAGTAGAACGTGGGATTTTGACGAGAAAAGTCTATAGAAATTAGCTGCTGATACTGGAACTGCTCCCATGATCCTGAATGTATCAAAAGCTGATAAAGCAGGTAATCTTCCTTCCCTCAATTTGGTAAACATCATTGGATGTGATATTCCTCTCAAAAGAATATTTCTTTCCATCCAAAAACGGGACACGAGAGGGACTAATTCAAAGCCAAGCATCATATGGTAACCAACGTATAGTACTGGTCCTTCAGATGGAATCCCATCAAGACTTCGCACAATTTTCCCACTTTCCAGAGTTGACAGCATCACAGGGTTAGTGGCAGCTTCAATCCATCTGATAAAAAATGTAAATATTAGTCAGGCAATAAGAACCTATTCTCAAAACATGTTTGTAGTCCAATCAAAGAGCTATAGTGGTCGGCGCCGGTTTAATCATAAATGCAAAGGAGAAGTTCTGTAGATTAAGTTGAATATTAATATAACCATAAGAATAAGATTGAACATGCTTATGATAGTCATGAATTACATGCGGGGAATAAAGACTTAAGTTTTCATGTACAAATAGAGGTTTTGAAAGTAGTGAGTTTTTCAGAAATTTCAGTTCACCTTTGTGGTTCATAGATGCTCCGGAATTCAGAAGGGGTTGGTGGCACGTAATCTAAGACATAATCATGGCGTCCTCCGCGTCTGTAAAAACTGGCACCAGTTAAGATCGATACCATATTGAAACCATCTTCCTGCAAGCAAATGGATCATGACATCAACAGATGCAAAATGTGCTACGACTGAGAAAAAAATCAAGGTCATCATGTTATAGATCATATTATGTGGAAAAGATTGAAATAGAAATTAAGGAATGATGTGAGACAGTTGATTGCCAAAGCAGCTGATGATCTAAAACTAAGAGAAGAGAAAATTATAAATTCTTCATTTTCCTGAAGAATAAGTCGTGTAACACTGACTGGACTCACTTTTATCCGTATTCTTTTTCTGTTAGTGTGAGAATGAGGTGGGAATTAACGTACCAAGAAGAGGGCATGACCACTGTCATTAAATACACGGATCTCACACTTTGGCAGCAACTGACGAAGTCTTTCAGCTTCCTCTCTACTCGGGAGTAACTGATCTCGTCCACTGCAAGACAAAAATCAGACTCATGATAAACAGAACTCCTGGATAAAACATCCATAAAACTGAACGTAAAGAATCAACTTCATCCAAGAAATAGAATAGAATCAGATAGTCATCATAGGACTAGAAGATTAGCTAAATAGTAGGAGTTAGAAAACTTTAGCAGGTCTTTGCTGAAAGTAATCTTAAGAATTAGCAACTATATTAATACTATAAAATCCAGAAAGATGGGAGTAGGTTGACAACCTGGCAAGTATTAGTGTTTGAGCTTTCACAGCATGAAGTCGTGAATTGGCAAACCCTGCAGCTGATTTTAGCATGTTGAGCTTCCAGCCAAGCGTTTCCGCAGTCAAGACATCAGAAAGAACCTGTGACCCTAACACAATTTATGTGAAAATCTACATTTGAATCAGTATAAGATAAGTTAATCCAAATTCAATTCTAAAGAGAGAAACCTTTCTGCAACTCCAACAAAAAGCAACTTTGACAAGAAATGAAACAAAATGAAAAGTAAAAGATATACAGAGTCATGATAGGGAGAAGAACGAGTTTGTAATTTGAAATAAGGCATGGATGATCATCAGTTTTTTATGTATCATGTTCAAGTTTGAGTCTTACAGAAAGGTATGATGACATTGCTGTAGTGTCCTGAGATATCTCCGTAATCGCTTGCTCCAAAGGAAGACGTTTCCCTGTGGCTGATGCCACCATCTTAAAAGGAGAACCTAAGAAAAATAAAAGTTGACATGGATTATTACTATTAGCACAGTGAAGTACAACAATTTTTAGTATTGCCCCAGAAAATATTATATTGTCATCAAAAGAAATTATTTATCTCTTCTACAAAAGCAAATAACTAGTCCTGTGTTCCAAAGAAAGACAGGCAATAGCAATAATGAAAATTAGGCATTTATGCTTCCATATAGCAACATATAATGCAGCTTCAGCACACCATAAGGGATGCGTTGCCACCTAATTTTAACCAATTTGAACGACTTAAGAGCATAACAAACCTGACAGTAAACTTAGCATATAAAGCAAGCTGGAACGGAGTTGCTCAGGCATCCTTGTTGATAACGGTACTAGAGTTTCCGGTTGCAGAGCGGATTTGCTGAAAGATGTAGCTGCCAAGAAGAGGTAGAACAGATGAAGCTTTACTGCCTAAGTTTTAATTTGCATGATCAATTTTAGCAAAATGAATAAATTACCTGGATTCGCCAAGATTAGCATAAGATCGATATCTGGGTTACGGGCAGCAACAGCAAGAGCAAGGCATGCCCCAAAAGATTCTCCAACAAGATATATGGGTCTATTTGGGGCCTGCGAATGCTCAAACCTAACCGCGCTTTCGACAAGCTTCACCAGGTCTGAGAGATTAAAATATATTAGTATACCCTTCTACTAGCTGCCTCCAATTTCTATAATATTGTGCTACTGTTAGTTTGTTAAAATGGTTTTCATAGTTATGAGGCATTTTAAGCCAAAAACACATGATTTGCACAAGTTTTATTTGACTCAGTTCACAGTATATATGTCGTCGCTATTAATAGCTGTTCCTTACTGCTTCAGTTCTTTCATCATAGTGCCACTTTGTTAAGACTCGGTATAATTCATGTAGAGACCTCAAATTTCCAGTAAAAAAAGAAAAATAAAAAATTCAAGCAATTCCAACAGCAGGTTCCAATTTTTCATGCAGCATTTGTGGTGGTGTGAGTGATTATGAGAAAGGCTTGTCTCTGTGATGCTTGTGTGAATGAGATAGAGAAGCAACACCTGGGAATGATGTTCTGTCTGCGAGGGGAATGTGCAAGCACCATATATCAAATATCCTTCACGTACGGGACAGGACGGGACCCAAATTAAAGAGAATAATTAATGACTAATCAGAGTAATGTTGGTGGAAAGTATATGATTAGTGATTGTGATAGTATAGAATCATGGACAACTTACTGCCCAAGTCTTTGATGGTGCAATAAAAGTCCTAGTCCAACGCCGTCAACCCCTGAAAAATCCAAAGATTTTTTTAGTACATTAAATTTGCACCCATGAAAATAAAAAAAAGAAAAAACAATGATTAAGCATTTCCAATTATTTTCTTTTTCACCCTTTATGATGTGCTTTCAGGACACAAAAGATGAAGGTGTTTGGATTATCATACTTTTAGCGCGCGATGCACCCATCCCCAACATTTACTATAAATTGGCATCACATCTTATATTGCAATTTATAAATACACAGCATGTGTTTATATTTTTAGTTTTTCTTTAATTATAAATTTGATAGATTTTATACATATCGAATCCATAAATTTTGAAAAAATAAATAAATAAAAACATTATATGCTTAACAGTTAATTAGTATAGTTACAACAAGCTGATATCATTAAACTCTAGCTAAAAAGATAGTGATTTTCGGTTTCTTCGATGAAAAGACAGCGAAAGTATGATGGTATGGAATAATTTCAGTCAAAATTAATATATTCCATGTGTCAAGGGTTCGCAAAACTAAAAAAATACTAATAAGATTATAATGTGACCCAAGTAAGTTGGAACAAGGAATAGTATACATATTACATGGAATAGGAATAGTGGAATACTAAAATTAATAATAATTAAACAAAAAAAAAAAAAAAAAAAAAAAAGAAATGAAGTTACCAGGTAAAGAGAGCAAGAGCGGAGAATCTTTTAACCGCGACGCGCAGTCCAAAGGTGAAAACCACCGCGGCGGTCCACCATCCGATCTACTCACCAGCTCCCCACACTGCTCAAAGTAATCTTTCAAAGTCAACCGTCCATCCCCACCTCGACTACTATGACTATCTGCCGCCGACTTCTTCACCAGGACGCCGTTTTCCGTAAAGCTAGAAGCTGGTCTTTGTCGTGGCTGTTTTTCTGTCGGAATGACTGATGCGGAAACAGAGAGTTTAGTCTTAGAGTTTGAGATGGGGGTAAATCTTCCGTGGTGTCGGCGGGTTAACGGAGGTATGGCGGTGGCGAAGACACCGGCTCCGGCGATAGCCATGGATGCCTTTTTTTTCTTTGTCTCTTTTATTTGTTTATGCAATGAGTTTGTGCTTAGGACAGCAAATGGGAGGAGGAATTGAATTAGAATAATATACGATGATGGTGATGATGATGATGGTGGTGGTGGTGGTGGTGGTGGATGTATGAATGAAAATGAGGAGGATTTGGAATAGTATAATTGCGCAATTACTGCTATTCTATATCTATCACCAAATAATAATAATAATAATAATAATAAAGAGTGAAAAAAAAAATAAAGTAGAGAATGATTTCTTTTCTTAAATGTAAACACATCTGAGTATATGTGATAGTATTATATTATTAGCAAATACTAATAGTCAATTTAGTAGAGAGAGAGAGAGGTAGGGGTGCAGCCTGCAGGTGCAGGGTCTATCATATTCATATCATTAATTAATGATAATAATTTTTTGTTGAAAAGGTTAGGCCAATTGTGCTACTTTTTACGTACGTATTATCGTCACCGTTTTATTATCTCTTTGTTTGAACAAATGGTGGGATATGATATTGCATCCGCATTTTGACCAAACATTGAATTGCAATTTGCATCATTTTTTAGAGAGGGGTTTTTCTATCAAATCAATACACAAAATTCCTCGCTCCTTACAAACAAACTGGTTTAACTACTTACATGTATGTTACCAAAATCATACATTTTATAAAAATATTTATTTTCTTCCTCAAAATCTAACATGTATATATTAAAATATTTTTACAAAAATTCTCATTTTCGTTTTAAAACTTTAATTCTAAAAAAAGAATGATCCCCGCAATTACAACTCTGATTTATTGTCCTCAGTTCCTTTACCTTGGGCGGAGAAAAGGTACAAGGAAAGGCGTGTTTCCCTTGTCTTTGTCTTTTTTTTTTAATATATACAAGTGTCGAGAGTCAAAAGCCTTTTCACTGTGTTTTAACTTTTAGTAGAAATCACTAGTTATAATTGGGTCCTTGTGTTGAAATTCCATTCTCATCCTTTTTGGGTTGGTTCCATTCTCATCCTGGGCCTGCCTCTTTTTCGGGTTGGGTAGCCCAATAAATAATTCCCTTATCTTCTTCTAGTAGTAATAGCCCATCGACGAAGATGCTTTCTGTTTTGGTACCCATCTATGCTTACCAACTCATTATTATAGTGCTACTGTTGGGCCTATTTAGAAAATAAATACACTATACATGACTTTAATAATTAACCACATATTATTTTATTGTATTATTAGTGTGTTTAATTAGATGAATTTTATAATTAAATTTGATGCGTACCAGAGTTCAGCAATACCATAAAAATTTCATGGAAAATCTCAAGATTATAGAGAAGATTAATCTGCAGAGAACGGTTAACACTTTAATATTTAAGTCAGTAATGTTCTACTGATAAAATAAATGAAAAAACTTGAAATAAGTGATAATAATGGTAAAATGGTGTTGTGATGTGTTGGAGTGTGCAAAAGTATTCTGAAAATAGCTGAAAAAAATAAAGAGAATCCGTGTGCAAGTAAAGTGCAAAAGTGAGTAAAAGTTACTTGGGGAAATAACTGTGCAAGTTAGATATTTTATACTAGTCCGTACGTTCGATTCTTGGGGAATTAAGTTAAGGGTCGTATGCCATTGGATCCTTGTGAAGTCAGCTTTTCAACCAACATACCACGCTAGAATTGGAGTTGAATTGATGGAAGAAAAACAGGTTACCTGCTCAGAAACATCCGAATTGTGTCCCATCCTTTGGGAATTTGGATGAAATTTCTTAGTATGATGTGGATCCAAGTGTAGGCCACCTGTATGACGTGGAATTCATATTGTTTGATGATTAAGCTTGCTGTACGAGATCTTGTCGTGGGCCTGCCAGGTCAGTGAGCAAAAACTGAACTTTATGTATAAGAATCTTATTGTTTTGGACCACATGTGCTTGACTTGCTGGATTATTCTGATCGTAGGCCTATTCCCCGTTCTGGAGCTTATCAGGTAAAATTATAGGGGGGCGTCGTCAAAATTAGTAAACAATAATAATGTGTTCTCCAAGTTGAATAATAGTTTCTGGACTCTTAACATTAAAAAAATAATAAATTCATATTTGCCTCTGCCAACAAGTTTGAGTAAACACACGTGGATGCATGGCATCAAATAATAATTGGATTTGAAAATATTGAAATGTTAGTACGTAGCATTAGCGAAAAGATTAATGTACGTACGTATCAAGTGATTGAGATGGTTTACCAGCAAAGACACGGTCTACACTCTAGCTAGATAATATTGTAATTACTACCTTAATTCCAAAACTTATTAAGTCACCTCTCAATTAATTGAATTAACATTATTTTTCCTAAAAGAAGAGTACTACTAATGGTGCTTACTGGAATTTAATACTGTTATGATAAAATTAATGAATGCACCGTGCCATATCTATCTCTTATCACAATAATTAATAAGATTAATTAGACAATTCACATTTCAAAAATATTTATTATTATTAAATATATGGATGTATGGATGGATGGATTAATAATTATTTGGATCATGATCTACTTTAGTACTGTTCTATAAGTAATGTTGAGAAGAAATGCCTTAATTTGTTTATTTCATATTAGATATCGTTTGTAATATTATAAAATGATTAATTATTATGTGGAGTTGTATAAGAAATAACAAGTAGTTATATATAAGTTATTGATGAAAATTATGTTATATGAAAAGGATATACAAACCTCTCATGTCCTAACAGTTGATATTCCCAATAGTGATATGAAAGGATACGCATGCTTGTGTTGGTGAATAATTTAAATAAAAATATTTATATAATTTTGTAGCAATCAATTTATAATTAAAGACCTATTCAATTCACCAATACTACGTGCTAATTATAGAAAGACCACCATACATGTCATTGCTAGCTAAGCTGTATTATATATATATATATATATTGGGATTTTCGGTCCTTTTTAAAACAAAATGGAAAAGCAAATATATATTTCATTTACGTACACTTAAAGAAAAAAATACTAGAATATATACATGTATGGACAGCTTCCCTCCTCATCAAGTTCAAGCCGCAGGAAACACCCATAGGCTTTTTTTTTTTTTTCTTTTTCTGATGGATTTTAATTTGTTAGAATTTAAAAGGCATTTGATTACTTGAATATAGTTACGTACATTGTTGAGGGATTTCGAAAATCTAGTCCATTACTGTAATATATATTATCCATATATGCACTAATTACTGTAAAAGACTGAGAATTTGCCGTGTGTCTTAAATATTACGATGATGAGTTGAAATCAAACTCAAGAATATATATATATATCTTCACAATCAGGCACGCAATATATAGAAATTGTGTATAATTCATACAGAAAATCAAAAAATTGACAGGGATTATATAAGTATGAAGTAGTACTAGCTAGTAGTGCGTGTTGGGTTTAGTTTATTTTGAACGGCCAATTAAAGGAGAAAAAATATTTCTCATATTAGATTTGTTGACGACCATATATACATATGGGAAATTCTTACCATATTAGGTCCGGTCAAATGCAATTAATTACATGCATTAAAAATATATTATACTTATCATGTAATTTATTATTTTTTGTAAAAAAGAAAAAAAATTGTACATGAATGATACAACAAGTAAATAATTATTATTTTTTGAACAAGTAAATAATAATTGTTGGGTGAGAGGAAGGGAAGGGAAGGGGGCTAGTAGAGTAGACCCCAATAAATGTGGTGTGAGAATGGGATTTTGGTATTAAATGATGATAATTAGGTGAGCGTTTCCGTCTAGAAAAAGGCCTCTGGCTCTGGCTCTGGCTCTGGCTCTCAGTAAGTGACTCAGTGCCTCCTCCGGCCTCCATAATATATATTTCCATCAGTTACTTCTTCTTGTTACCAACACACACACACACACACAGTCAGTCAGTCAGTCAGTCAGTCAGGAAAGATCAAAGATGTATCCTCATCCTGCAGAAATGCCGAAACACAACAATATGACTTCTTCATTCCCAATATCGTCCACCCAAAACTCCAAGAAAACTAGTACCTTTTTCTACTTTTCGCAACTGAGCCTCCGAATTCTGGTAATTGGGTTCACCCTGGCCGCAGCCATCACCATGACCACCAGTAATCAGTCTGTCACCTTCTTCGGGATTGTTATGGATGCCCGTTACACCTACTCTTCTTCTTTCAGGTCTGGATGATGATGATGATTTCCGTTGATTCCTGATGTTAATGTTGTTGGTGGGCTCATCATCATGTGTACGTTTTTAATGTTGCAGGTTCACCATGGTTGCAGATTCTCTAGTATGCGGCCTCTCTCTTCTTTCCGTCATTCATCTTCTTTCACTCAATCGTCCCAAATCAAACCCCAAAAATTACTTTTATTTGCTCTTGCAAGACTTGGTAATCAAATCCATATCATTTCTACTTCTTTTTTCTTTCTTTATATGTAGGCAGAGGTGCTTATTATGATTTCCTTATGTCTGAGTTTTCAATGGAATTCTTTCGAGTAACTTTAGTGTTCAAACAATAAAACTACTGCCACTGACTCTACAAATATACTAAAAAAAGGTTTTTCTTCTTTTTTAATAAAATTTGACAGTATTTATTTGTTTAGAACAAGGACATGACTCATGAGCATGATATGTCTATGGGATAAATTGTATTATTAATTATTGCAGGTGAGCTTGCTTTTGTTGCTATCGGGATGCTCAGCTGCAATGGCCATCGGGTACGTTGGACGATTCGGACAGCCTCAAACTGGTTGGATTGCAATTTGTGATCGGGTGCCCAAATTCTGTGACAAGATCCTGGTTTCAATCGTCTCCTCTTTCCTGGCTGTCATTTGCCTGCTTGTCCTTACACTCATGACTGCCCACAAACTCAAATCTGACGTCCACCCATACTTGGAGGCCGGAATCTGATAATTTGAACTCTGCCAACCACCGCAAATCAACTCTCCACCTCCACCTAATTAATTATGTTTAATAAATTAATGTCACAGCCCACCACCACCACCACCACCACCAACAACAGCTGTTCCCTTTTTTTTTTTTTTTTTTTTTAATTTTGTTTTTTCTAGTTTCCAGTACAACCTTTTGCGTTTTACTTTTACCTGTGATGTTAAATGCATTTCTCCATAGTTATGTCTATATTTATGGTCAAGTGTGTTTCTGTTCTGGCTATTGGATTTGGAATTTTCCCCACATTTATTATCTCCTAGCTGTTTATGTCAAACTTTTCAAATTTCGACGTTATTAATGTTCCTCACAACACAATTCCACCATGTAATTGTAAGACGTGTTCCTATCATATCATTTTAAAAGTTTAAATTTCATCTTCTATATATCTAAATGATTGATATAGACGACCATCGATCCGGTTTCATTTTCATTATCATTTAAAAGAATGATGAAAGGAACATTGGTGTTCCTCAGATAATCAGAACAACAAGTTGCAGATGATCAGTAATTTGGTATTACACTAGAAAATTACAGAGAAAAATATATTAAAATAAGAGCACAGTGAGAAATTATCCAAATTTCTATATGAATTCTCACCCTTACATACATCAATGAGCATCACAAATCACTAGAAATGTTAATACAAGAGCCCATTCCTTGGACAAGTACAAGTAATTCTCAACTCCTCCATTAATGTTTTCAAGTTTCTGGTTCATCATTAAGGTGTTCCTTTAATGTTTGTTCAGGAATTTCCCACTTGCCACAATCCCATGCGGGATCCACTTCAGGTAACTCATACTCTTCAGGTTTCAGTGACAACTGAAATTCTGGAAGATCAGGCAATATTTGCAGATCCCTGCATAAATAACACAATGATACTCATGTATTTCCAAGGAATACGGAAATCAAAGGAGACGATGAGGCCGAAATCCTTACTTCTCTTGGTCCAAAAGGTAGCCATACATCTGAGATTTCTTGGATGCGGTTTCTGGAATTTTCTTGTGTAAATGCTTCATGGCTCCCCAGGGCGGAGGAGCCCTGACAGAGGCAGTAAGAAAGAGACTAGTGTCATGAGTTTTAATGAATAAATAAATTAACATAAGGTGGGATAAATTTTTTCTTCAATATTTAACCTTGTAATTGGATCTGCAAGGCAAAAGGTTAAGCAGGCCTTCTTGCTCTCAGCTAACAATTCTTCCGCAGCAAGGAAACAGCAAACTGCACTCACATGGGAGGATGGCTCGGTGCCTTTATCAAGGATTAGACCATGATAGTAGTAAGCTGCCGCCTGTCTAAGTCTTGAATGTGTTAGCTTCAGAAAAAACACAATTCATGAATGCTGCAGAAAAGAATAGTATGATAGCATGGTCACCTTTGATTCTAGATACTTCAACTTGAGGAACAACAATTGCTTCTTTACAGCTGCACCATCGGCATTAACTTCAGACAAGCAGCAATGGGCCTGACTAGACCGAGAATATGGTGAGTGGACGTACTCTGTCACTGGACAGGCAAACTCGTCTAGCTACTAAATTTTGTGGTGCAATAATGTCTTTGATCTGGATCGTGATACTTCTCAGTATCATGTCTTACCTCATTGAAAGTTGACCAAAAACTAGATTCATTTACCTGCTTATGACTGACTGAGAGTCTGCTATTATGAGTATGCAAAACGTACCCGTGCAATATGGGAAGGAAATGACAACAACAATGGTGCTGGTTAAAAATGTCAATTATCATTTTTACCTGCGCAAAGAAACTCAGTTGTTCACAAGCTAGTCTCCTCTTCACGGATAAAGTTGCATTGTGGCTTTGGACAGCCAGCCCAAGCTGAACTTCTGTTCCCTGGGATATTCATTTGATAAAACTGTGCATTATTATTCACAGCTTACATGCTCCAAAGCATAAGAGTAATATCTTGAGCACCAGTTTGCACTAAGTTATAGTGTTACTAATACCAATATCAGTCCTTGTAACTCCAAGAGTTTTCTTGCCCAATCCACCACCTTATAAGATCAGCTCAACCGAAATTCGTTTTAAGTCTCAACCTATGTGTCTTGCGATGTGATGAATACTATTAATATTTAGGAATTTGATGCACAATCCTCTGTAATCTCAGTTCCTAGATGAAATAACAAACTTGTGTGATTTAGCATTTAGCTGGTGTTGTTTATCTTCATCTGTTTTTAGGTCATTGATAACAGATTTGTGGCAGTAAATACCTGTGCAAGGGCTTGATGAGAAATTGCGTCTAGGATGCTATCGTGCATATCTGAAGGCAGCTTGTTCCTGTTCATACAGAGATATTTAATTATTAAGAACATGCTGATAAACAAAATATGAATGATTAAGATCATAAGGATATATGTCCAATTGGAAACTGAAATTTACAGACTTGATGTCAGGTGGTAGCCGGGGAAGAACATTGACAATGCAGAAATTCAAATATCCTGCTGCTTTCAGCAACAAATCAACAGCATCCCTCATACAATCTGGTAATACAAATTTGTGATGATCACCATCCAATCAGGATAGTTGGGGTCATAATTTTTTTCGTTGGGTATGTAAACAAAAACCTGCAGATACAAGCCTTTCAGACAAGCTACTGTCTTTGGGAATTAGCTTGAGATTTGCCTCCATCAATGTGAGCATAGCCATCATATGTAGAACAGAGAAGAGTTCAAACCAGGAGTTTGCGACACAGATTTCCTGCTGATCCGCATCACATTCATCAATCCCAATCTTTTATTTTTTGTTTTTCAAGAACATCAAAGGATGAATTGCATTTGCTTGTAGGATTGAATAATAGTCTCACCTGCCTTGCATCTTCCAACTCTTTCCATCTGAACTCCACCAATTCTTGAAGCCCGTATTCTAGTTATATAAAGTCAAGATCAACTCATCAAATTTAGTAGAAGCAATTACCATTTACCTGTGAAGAAAAGAATATGTAGGAAAGAAGCAGGAACCTTTCTTTGTAAGGCCAAGCACAAGGGACAAGTATTCTTCCAATGCTCTCATTAGTTCAGTGATGGCTGACCCGCCTGGCCCAAGATTCAGATTTCAGAGTCAAAATGAGGCAATGGGAGAATGTGGTGAAAAAGGAGAAAATAAAAAGAGAGAATGAGACCAGTGTCCTCAGCAACTAAGACAATCTGATTTCTGAGGGAAGTAATGCGATCAGCAAGATCCTTAGGGATTAAGCCTTTGAGTGTTGTGTGCATATGGGAGGAATGCACGGGAATCCGCAAAGAGGGGAAAAATACGGAGAGTTCAGGGATAATCTTCTTCTTCTTTTTACCAATTGCATACACTGAAGATGTGCATCCCATTGTTCTTGCCGGGGACTGGTTTCAAAATATAACATCCTACACACACACACACACACAACAACAACAACAACAACAAGTTTATAGTTAGTTTCTACGTATCATCAGGTGAAAAGCAAATTTTTAAGAAAAGTTGGAAGAGGATGAGTAGAATCAGAGGCTGAAAAGATAAAAAGTAAGAGTAGTTATGATTGGAAATAAAAGAAAGTGAGAATATTAGTTGTAAGAATGCATGTGATGTGGGGGGGTATGAATAAAAATTAAAAGGAACACATACTGATTTCTGACAGGATCCAGGAGGAGGAGGAGGAGGAGGAGAGGATAGTGAAGTGAAGTTTCTTGGATGCATGGGGCAAGTGCAAGTGCAAGAGATGATGATAGATATAACAGGTGTGTGTGTGTGTGTAGCAGTAGACTAGTTGTATAAAAATAGAGGCAGGAATCTGTGGGGGTTGGAAAGCTCAGGAATCGAGAAATTCATCACATGGCGAGTCCGGAGGAAGAGAAAGGTATGTATTGAATTTGAATGCTACTATGATCAAAGATTAAAAAACACAGGCACAGGCACAGGCACAGGGGGTGAGGAGTGGAGTAAATATTTGTTTCTGGGATCATTGGAAGGATATGCTGTGAATTTTTAAGAAAAAGAAATGATGATTGAGTAAGTTGGTTAAACTCAAACCCCCACTTTTGCGATACGATGTATAGATACTACACATAAAACTAGTTGGCAGTTAGCTATATAATCATCTCCATTCTCCCACTCCAAGGAGGACTGCACTCTTTCCCACATTTTTTTTATTTTGTCTTTATATATTAATCCCCCTTACCTGTATTTGATATGATGAAAATGGTCATCAAATGTTTGTACATTAATTACAGTCTTTGCACTAGAACAATCCACCAACTTTTTATACCACACTCCTAAGATTGTAATCTTTTTTAGTAAAGGCTAAATTGCATAAAATCCTCCTCTATTTTAATTTTTTAGCTAAAATTTTTTTTATGTTAATTTTATAAGTAAAAAAATTCCTGTGTTTTTTAAAATAAAGCACACTCTCCCCTTTCGTTAGTTAGGATTAACGGCGTTAAGTTTTTTAATAATTTAGTCGCTATACCCTTATTATAATAGTCATTGATCTTTAATAGTTAAAAATAAATGGCCCAGATCTTAACTTAATTTAAAAATATATTTTATATTAAATATATATATTTGTATATATACTCATATATATATATATGTATATTTACATATTTATATATATGTACAGTTATGTATATATATACAATAATATATGTATATAAATATATATTATCGCCGCCGCCGCCCACAAGTCGGCGATGAGACATCACCTTCGCCCTGCGGAAAGGGACGACCTCACCGTCGCGTTGCCCCTTGATTTAGGCGACATCGGTCGCCCATTTCTTCGTGGTCGCCCAGATCCATGGCCAATAAGGTGGAGATGTTGGCAGAGACAAGAACGGCGGCAAGGAAGAGGCTATGTGGGGAAGACGACCTCTGGCTTTCTCTTTCTCTCGTTCTTTTTTTTTATATTGTTTGTGTAATATTTTTTTAATATAGATTTTATATACAAATATATACATATAAAATAAATCTGAATTTGGAGAACAAAATATTTTTTAAAAATGAAGCAAAAATAATTTAATTATTCAAAATTTTAAAAATAAAAGAAGTAGCATTTTTAAAAATGCGGTAATTTAATTTAATATTATTTATAAATAATGTAACTTAAAATATTTTATATACTTTTTTAGTATTTTGATATTTAATTAATATATTCTATAAATAAATATAATTTAAATTTATAAAGTGAAATTTTAGTATATTAATTTTTTGTGTTGGGATTTGTTAATTTAATTTTTTTAATTTTAAAAATTATATATATATATATTTTAGGTATTTTAGTTAATATATTTCATAAATAAATATAATTTATTAAGATATATTAAAACTAAATAATAAATTAAATTAAGCCGTAATATGTATTTTAATTAAATTATGCTTTTTGCAATGTGAGAGTGAAAAAATATTTGCACACTTAAATGTCTAATAAAAGGGGCCAAATGGACATTTGTTAACTAAATGTAATAGTAAAAGTAGCAAAAAATGAGGCCAACTCGCACCACCCGTGCGTGTTCACCACTCTTCGTTAAAATCTAACAGAGAGGGGGTATTTTGCTATCTTTTAAATAATACGGGGGGTTTTTTGCCTATAAATATAACACAGGGAGATTTCGTACAATTTTCCTAAAACACAGGGGGGTGTATGCAATTTACCCTTTAGTAAATGATGATGATATGCATTCAAGGTGAATATGACAATACAATATTCTCATTGTAAATTGATGCGTGTAAGAAATTATTTGTTTGGTTATGTTCAATTTGAGATATTTTAGTCTAATTTTTCACAAGTGGAAAGGGGACTCGAAAAAAAAATATTAGCATTCTAATGCTCAAATTAATATATGAAAATAGGAACAATAATTGAAATGAAAAATCATAGTAGCGAGCAACAATTCAGTGCAAGAGTATTCTTAGCAATAGTTTTTCTATGTGTGTGAGTATTCTAAGCATGTTGGAGTTTTTAGGAGGTGGAGACGTATGTTGAACAAGTTTCTTGAATTCTAGATCATCCTCCGTCGTAGGACTACTTTCACACCCTTTTGAGTTGTTGAGTCAAGATTCAGCTCCACACTGGATAAACTTTGTCTAATACTGACTTGGCAGCCACATTCATAACACCCTTGGGCTTCCTCAAGCCTCTAGGTCTAGGTGCCTTGGTGGGCTTTCATGAACGATAAGAGATTTTGTTTGATGATTGAAGAGGGAGGGAGGGAGGGAGGCAGGCGGTTTCTTGGAGTTGAGATGATATTGGCCCAATTACAATTCTCCTAAGACTACACAGAACTACTGAGTCTCGGCCCAATGTCTGGAAATTCCACTTCATCCTCTATAATATTTACTTCCTTAATTAACACAGACTCCAATTAACTGTTAATCTGCAACTGCAATTCAACGCTGATGAATTTCTAATCACTATGTCGTCTGCATTATAGTTTCTAATTCGATTGTACATTCAGGAAATAATTTTATATGTTTCCTTAGCATATTTTGACTCAATAAGTAGTTCATTGGTGTGGTGCAAAATCATAATTTGTATTTATTTTTACTCTCATATGTTATCTTAATCCCAATCATTAATTTTGTCAAATTTAAATACAAACTCGAACTCGGCCACGTTCAGCATTATTATAAATCAAATTAGAACTTATATAGGTAATTAACTTAATAACATTAATTTGTTTTCTAAAAGTTGGATTATAACATCATGATTCAACTCAATTTTACACATTCCACGCATTTTATTATTCATGTACAAGGCAAACGACGCCGTGGCAAAGGCATATGGGTGGTGTGTTGTGTATGCCATTTGTCATGAGCACGTGTTTTGGTATTGACATATTTGACACTGGATAGTGGTCGGAAATTACGATGAAACCAAGCCCTAACCTTAAAACTACTTTACGGTCTGAATCTGAGTTTAGCCCCCGGCATTTCATTTTTCAACCCCCCACCCCCACGCCACTTACCATCGCTTGAAGCAAGTAGTAATGGCGAATTCTAACTTCGCTCCTGCGATCTGTATTCTGGCAGCTCTTTTGTTCGCCGCATCCACTATCGCCAGCTCCGACGGCCCGTTTATTGTCGCCCATAAGAAGGCCTCCCTCACCAGGCTCAAGTCCGGCTCCGAACGTGTCTCCGTTTCCATTGACATCTACAATCAAGGATACGCGTATGCTTTAATCCCATTCCAATTTCCTTCCTTTTGATTAATCAGATCTGTCTTTCCTGCGTTTTCATAGATGGTAAATTTGATAGAGATGTGTGATTCAGCTGACTGGTGGAATCTTCTGTCTTGCTTGCTCTCCTACTTGTAATCTTTCCTTTTTCAGGCTTTTTTGCTGAGATTGGATGTGTGTAATTATGGTTATCTAATAAATGCATTAAGGAATTGGGTTTTGGTCCTAACTTAAAAAACTCACAAGTGCTCAAACTTAGATCGGGACTTGGGTAACAATAAGGGGTTCCGACAACTACTTATATTTCATCTTCCGATTTAATCTTTCTTTGTTGGATTGACTTTTGTCCAAAGCTACTTGAGGAAACCGATCCAAGACTCTGGATTTTCTCTAGAGTTGGATATTCTGATTCATACATCAATCAGATTTTTTGTTGCTCATAAAATTTCAAGGATTAGTATCTGGAATAGCTTCGATTAAATGGGATAAGTGTTATTAAATGTGCATGTGCTCCCACTCCCAGAGTGTCTTTTGGGCTACAATTACCAAATTAACTTTAGCCAATCACTCAAAGTGCTTACCTTGCTGATGATGTTGTATACTTGCTTTGCATGTTCTACTTGTGTAACCATGGAGGCCACCATCTAAATTGTAGAATCATTTCATTGTACCGTTGAAAATGATTCATGCACTACACGCTTGTATAATGACAGATCCAGTGGAGTTCACTCCAATAGAGATTTACTACTATTGCATGGATTCCCATATTTCGCGGTTTCTTTGTTTTCTGTAAAGGGATAAAAGACTTTCAAAGTTTTTGCTCACCCAACATGTGTGGCTAGTGGTTTGTTTCTGGAGATATATCACTAAGGCCCTAAGTTTGATCTATAAATTATCAACTTTCTGGTACGAAAAGAAGGGCTACTGGAAATATTGTAATTTTGTTATTGGATTTTACATACACATGTAAAGGAACATTGAAATATACGGCAATTATTCGTGTGACTTTTGCTTCTCAAGGTTTGACTCTCAAATGAAAGATGAACACTGCTTTCTTTTTGTTATTCTTTTTAATGTTTGTATGTCATCCTAGAATTGTGGTCTAATGCGATGTGCTTCTGCATGTTCAGGACTGCGTATGATGTAACACTCAATGATGATAGCTGGTCTCAAGATATCTTTGACATTGTCTCTGGAAATACTTCAGTGTCATGGGAAAGGCTTGATGCGTAAGTTGTTATTCAAAGTATTTTTGCACCAAAACATAGTGTGGCTGATCTGCCTTTGACTAATCTATACTTGCAGTTAGGCCTAATCCAACTAATTCCTTTATCCTGTTTCTATGAGTACTTTCAGTGGGACTGTTCTTTCACATTCCTTTGAGTTGGAGGCAAAAACAAGAACTGTCTTTTATGGAGCACCGGCAGTTATTACATTCCGTGTTCCTACAAAAGCCGCCTTACAGGTTTGGCATTTGCCCCAGAGTTATATGTGCGCTATTGTACAAATTATATTGCGGAGTTTTTGCTGTATTTTGACTGGTGAATTTTCAGGAGGCATACACAACTCCAATCCTGCCTCTCGATGTTCTAGCAGATAGGCCTCCTGAGAAGAAGTTTGATTTGGTAAGATTTGAAATAATTTAGCACATGTTTTCTGCTTCATGCTGGTATTTGTTGAGTAACATCCCCTCTTTTTCTTTTTCTTTTTTCCTTTCATCTTTTGGCATGGAATTGTTTTGCGCGGCACCTGAAATCATTAGGCTAAGGTATGACTCCCTGTTAATTATCTATCTATCATTCTTATTCTATGGTGAATCATTTCGTCCATGTGTGATTCATTTCATTATTAAGTAATCGGTTAAGGGAAATGTAATCACTTTAGTGCTTATGAGGAGAAAAAAGATAATTATTATTTTAATCTTCATGATTAGCATTACCATTGTCATTTTGGATTTTCTAGGGGGTAAGTGGGAGGGAAAAGTGGGGGGTGAAACAATTTCCGGGGTAGGCTTATGTCACATACGGTTGGTGGTGGTATGCGGATGATTTTTGATTTATAAACAGTGTCCTTTCAATATCAATTATAGGAGCATGTCCTCCTGGAAGAACTCTCTTCCTTTTGGGAGTATAAATATTTTTAGTGTTTTATCTTTTCTTTTTAACGAGTTCTGCATACTGTTTTCTCGCGCTCACTCTTAAATTTCTTTGTGCAGAGACTCTTGGCAAAATACGGATCTCTTGTTTCAGTGGTATCTATTGTAGTTTTGTTTGTGTACCTGGTCTCAACTCCATCAAAATCGAGCGCATCAAAGGCAAGCAAGAAGAAGCGCTAAGCAGGAGATGCAATTGACTAATGCGGAATTGAATTTCCTTTGCGTTGTACACCCATCCTGGGTGACCCTCTCTTCCCACCCCCTGCGTCGTTGTTACAGCCATAGATGTTATTTATGTCGGTACAATTTTACACTTGTAGAGAGCTAAACAGTAGACATTAGACATGAGATAGCTTGACTGTCTGCCGGCCTCTTTTGAATCCAGGATTCATTACCCTTTGCAGCTTACATAAAATTTTTGCATCCGTAGCTTATACTTTAGTCTGCAATTTCTCAATCTTGGATTATGGTGATATGTTATGGGAATTTTTGATATGGTCTTCATGGCGACTGCTCTGATGATAAATAGTGATGGTAAAAGTCATATTTATTAAATTCTTGACCTCACCCAGAAGTGCAGCCTGAGTTATCATATGAGGTGATTTTTAATTTGATGTGGGACGTTACCTAATTAGAATTTGATCCCATGTGTTGGGCTGCCTAACTAAAATTTTTGTTGTGTGTTTGGATTATCTTGTTATGTAAATTATCTCCCTGCGGTGATGTTTCTGTTTATTGTTGCAATGAATGAGCCATATGTATTAATAATATTGCTGTGACCATGTATGGAGTATTTAACACTATTTTTCTCACGAGCAGTCGTGCTGATACATAGTTGGAGGTTGGTTGGTTGCACAGAAGCATTTACGACTGGATTTATTCTTGCAGTAGATTTCTGAATTGATCAAAGCTTAGTAATTTGTAATAGTATGTAAGCTTTAAAATATGAATGGCCATTAGACACATGAAGCGCAAAATATAATGGTATTTTATTCAAGGGATAATAGAACCTTTTATTGTGAGCTAGAGCTCATTCCTAATTATCATTAACGTGAAAATGAAAGGAAAATAAAAATCACACACACACACACACACAACCTGTAGGGATATCTAAAAATGAAGAAATTGAATGAAGAAATAATAATAATGTTTGAAGCTCAATGTGCGGTATCGAACTTGGGTTGTGGGACGGGGACTGGAATTCCAGATGCAGCAAAACTTGAAAAGCTCTGGGAGTGGGAGAGATGATGAGTTGCTTTCTCGTAATTAACAAAACCCATGAACCAAAAATCATGGCCGTCGATGGAGATGAGCTGTATATACTTCTCAGTTGGGTTGTCTCTCATAACTACTGGGTTGATGCTCGCAATCTTCGTTAGTGGTATCAAAATCTGCACCATTTAATTTTCACAACACAACACATGAATGATGATGGATGTTGATGTTGATGTTGATGTTGATGTTAGTAGGAGTAGGTTAGGGTACCTTGTAATAGCTCCAAGTCTCTTGTCCAGAGGGTGCAGTGAAGGATAAAGGGCGGTCGCTGCAAAATGCGACATGGACGGTAGAGAGATAGAGGGTGCCGGCAACTGGACCTGTTGATGTGGATAAGTAACAGGCAAATGTCTTGTTGAGCGTCTCATTGGGATATGTGGCGAACGTCTGCTTGTAAAGCCCCTCAAATCCACCTCCTGTTATTGTTTTTGCCCTCAGATTCACTTTCCCCCACGCAGCTCCAGATACTGATGATCCAGTTTTCACTGCAATACCACAACAACAACAAAATTAATACACACCAAAACTAGTTAATTGTAAGACTACACACACAGAGAAAGAGAGAGAGACGTACAATTGTGCCAAATGTTGTGGGCAGTGGACTCAGCCTTGGCGCTCCAAGTGTTGAATTTCTGGAGAACAGAATCAAAGGGAGTGGCGCTACTTGTGTCGATAGGGGTGTATTGGATATAAGGGTGATGGTGGTTTTGGTAGTCCTTGTGATCAGCTTCGCCAGCACCCCATAAAGCCGCCTTTTGGTTGTTTGGGTGGCATGTAGGAACTGCGGGTGTTCCCATTACGTGCGTCCCCCATTTCTCGGCATTCTCATAGTCATTGTTGGGTGGAGGAGGTGCGGATGCGGATGTGGTGGAGGACGACGGTGCATCAGATGGTGGTGGTGGGTATTTAACAGATTCAACTTGTTGGTTAGTGCTGGCGTTCATGGTTATCTATTTGAATTTAGAGGTGAAATGAATGAGAGAGGAGTAGGATTTAGGAATGAAAAGGTTGAAGCAGAGCAGAGCAGTTTATAAAGGAAAAAGAGCAGTGTCAAAGATTGGGAGCGCAATGCTGACTTTGGCCAATCACCATTGCTTAACCGCGTCGTCTTCTTCATACTCATATTTATTGTTAATAATTGTGAGATGTTCTAGACGTCCTCGTACCATTCAAAGGTCAACAACGTCATTGCTAAGATTCCTTCCCACCATCACCTTCAAAAGATGGGTATGGGTATGGGTCGAATTGGGGTTAGGCCCGCAATGCATTTGATCGGCCCACATCTACTGCTGCTGGACAATTATAGAAATCGACTTTTTATACTAGTTAAATTCACTGCCTCTCTCTGCTCATTATTCGCCAATTAATTAATAATACCCTTCTTCTTCAACCTTTTCTCTTTCACTCCAATTTCAGCTGTAAGGAGAGGTAGAGATCAAGGGAAGGAGAATCCAAATGAGTTATCAACCAGTGCCCCCCTACGACAACCTTCCTCCTCCAGGTCTTTCCCCTCAACCCTTATTCTCTCTCTCTCTCTCTTTTTTTTTTAAGGAAAAACAAAATTCATTCTGTAAATTTTCTTTCTTGCTTATTGGATTTTTCATTTTTGTCTTTCCCAAATTTCTTGAATCAAAGTCTCATGCTCTCATATCAAATGCATTGATTTGGTTTATTCGATCAGGGTACGGAACGGTATACCATCCACCCCCGGGATACCCATCTGCGCCACCTCAACCACCTTATGAGGGCTATCCATATCCCCCCCCTCCGCCTTCAGGATATCCCTATCCCCCACCCCAACAATATGAAGGTGGTTATCAAGGATACTTCAATCAAGGGTATCCTCCGCCACCGCCTCCCACCCAGGTTTACCATTGTGATCATTATCATCATGACGATGACTCTGGTTGTATCTCCTTTTTACGAGGCTGGTATGTTCCATTTTCCCTTTTTTTTTTTTTTTTTTTTTTTCTGAAACCCCAACATTACATAATGCCTGTTAGTTGTATGTATGTAAATCAATTCATTCCAAAACAAGGTTGGGGATTTATGATGGATTTAATTATCTCAGGATGGTTGACAATACGTCATTCTTTGCTCTTTTCCAGTGTTTTACAGTTCATCTGTTCACAGTTTGCACCTTGTTTGGGGGCTTAGATGATTTGAGCAGAGTGAAATGATCTAATGTTTAACCTTCACTTGACTGCATAACAAGCATTGCAGATTTACTTATAGTTATGATTTATCTAGCACTGAGACTCAAGCAACTTGGAGGAATTTTCCTTTTTCTTTTATTTTACCCTTATTAATTAGCTCAATGAGCTTAGCTCTAGTCAGTATTGATGGATGAGCAAACCGAAAGCATTAGGCTTGGTTCTATGCGTTACACTAGACCAATAAAACTTCATGCAAATGTTGAATTACACTCACTTGGGGATGTCATCATGGACTCCAGGGCATTATTGAGAATGCCATGGCAATGTTCTTTACAGCATACCAAGAGAAGAGGGTAATGGGTGTGCTGATGCACTTGCAAGATTGGACAAGGATTGGTAGCTTTCACTGGAGGGATGCACACCCATCAGACATGCTTTATATGCTAATAGTAGACTCTTAAGTAGTTTCCTCTCCTCCTTTGTAACCAAAAAAAAAAGCTTCATAGCTCAATCACTGGTACCATGTTGAGTAGCTTGCAATATATTTAACCCTGTGGCATAAGAGAACCTATGGAGCCTATTCATGGAGTCATTATCTGTTTTCATAGAATTATTGGGGTGCCAATCTATAACCATAATTGTTCTTTATGCTTAGACAAACTGTTAAGTGACGGTTGCCCAGCTGGAGGGTCTGCCAATTACCGTCATCATAAGCCCCTGGTTGACAGTCTTAAATTATTGCTTTTATCTGTTTACAGGTTGAAGTAAATGATGTTTTTGTGCTCATTATCCATTGCTCACAAGCTTTCAGGAATATTTTTCTACTCCTCGTGCTATTTCTTGGATATAACTCAAAAAGCAAATGGGGAAGGGGAAGGGGAAGGGGAAGGTTATCCATTGCTCACAAGCTTTCAGGAATATTTTTCTACTCCTCGTGCTATTTCTTGGATATAACTCAAAAAGCAAATGGGGAAGGGGAAGGGAGGAGGGGGAGGGGGATTGGTGCTCTTTGTTGGCAAGGCTCCAACCTTTGTTGATTGATAGCTCGGTAGTTGCTACTACATCTTCGATTATGTGATAGTTGTAAGAAGTGTTTTAGTATATCTTGTTTCAGGTTTGTTCAAGAGTAAATTCTCTATTTTTTTTATGCTTCTGCATGATGGTGTTTCTTTCCAAAAACGACCATAATGAAGACGGTGGATTTGTTTGTCATGTGCAGTTTAGCGGCCCTCTGTTGCTGTTGTATATTAGAGGAGTGCTGCTTCTGAAGTTCAAGTCAGTGTCATGGAAATACTGTTAGCATCCCTTGTTCACGAGAATGCCTTACTGACAGTATTCTTGTTGGTGAAGAAATCAAGTTGTATTTGATCTTGGTCTTTTCTTTCTTTTTTTTTCTCCCCCCCAGTATATTCTTCTTTTTGCCACTAAAATTGGGATTTCAATGTACGTGTGAGTGTATGGTGAAACTGTGGGCGGATAAGGTTGTGTTTTCTTCATTCCTGTGTATCTGTTTCATATGACACTGAAGATATGGTCAAGCTTACTTTTCTGTTTTAATTGTTAAAAGTTTTTAGTCTCTAGCTCGTTAAACAAGTTATTGTGCAGCTTCTGTTTCAGATAATCACCTTTGCAGCGAGGGGTCTTTGCCGCTTGTTATTTTTCTTTAAATCATGGTTTCCTAATGGAGATGGTCAAGTTCAGTGAAGATACTAATAATCTAATATACTTGATATGTTGAAAATCTTGGCTGGTGAGATTGGAGAAGGATCTGATTCATACAGTGCCATAAAATGGGAAACGATCATCTAAGTCATGCATCTATTAATTGGCCTGCTATCCGTGCAATCGTCAATTTCCTCATCCCAGAACTTCCCTATAGGCAAAGAAAGCATTGTGATTCGCTGACGAGAATCTACTACCAATTTGAACCACAGAGATGAAGAAATTCCCAGACCAAAGGGACATACTCGACAACACTAGACTTGATAAATGTCGTCTGTATCAACAAAAACATTGTACAAATTGAAAGTTCAACCAATAAACTGCCTTAGTTTAACAATAACCACCAGTAAACTAGAAATGCATGGCACAAAAATAGTCTGTCTAATCAATATAGAGCTACTTAATTCAAAGGAATACAGGAATGAGTCTAGTAAATGCGCTCAGGTCACATCTACAATGTCCAAACAAATTCTGGTGCATCTCTCCGAGGCCCGACCAGTGTCCGATACAAGTACATCTTTTCGACTCTATGTCTATCGTCAGGGCTAGCCTCAATCTGCTCGCCTTCATTAATGATCTCGACATTAAGTCTTGGCATCTTCTCTGCAAGGGTCTTGCATGCTCCATAGGTCACTTCACAGGACGACATCCAAAGGGATCGCATTGTCTCATACTTTCCCACGTCCGCTAGAAGTGCCACGTTACCAAAGGGGCTATCTCTGATTTCCAGTTTCTTCAGTTTCTTGCACCCATTCAGCACATAAAGCATTCCTTTGTCACTATCCCCAGCAAAGGCAATTGAAAGCATTTCCAGCTGCTCAGCATACATTCCTATATAAAGGAAAACCTGATCTGTCAGAAGACCTGAGACTGACAATCGCTTCAGACCCTTGCACGACTGAACAATTGCCCCAAAACCTTCATCAAGTGGTTGATTGGTCACTGCATCTGGTATAGTTGGGTCAAGGGTGCACAATCGGAAGCGGATAAAGTTGGGGCAATTTTTTGCCACGGTGATTAGTGCAGCATTGGTCATCTGCTGACAGAAATAGAGCAGCGAATTTAGCTTGGGGCATCCAGCTGATATAGCAACTAGTCCTTCTTCTGTTACAGCTGCATTACCCACTCCATCATAAAGGTCAGACGGGAAGACTCTCAACTCCTGTAGTTCTTTACATGTGGAGGCCACAACACCTAGCCCTTTATCTCCAATGGTATCTAAAATCTGCATAATCCAATTCCAATCTTCATTACTCAAGCAAACAAAGGAAAAGATAAGTTACAAGGAATAAGTTGGATAAGAAAACAAACCCATAGACGCTCTAATTTCTTGCAGTGACAGATTAGCTTTATAAGCTCACTACTGTAGATTCCTGGAGCGTAGCTCAAGTTCAAAGAAGTCAAATTTGTACAAATTGGGTAGACCGCAGGCAAACAGCGAGTATTGACATCCAGGAATCCTGACAAGCTTCTAATTGATTTACACTTCTTAATAGCATTTTTCAATTTGCAGTAAGCCTCTGAATCTGGATCATGGAGAAAAGACCCGGTCCCCAGATCATTCAACTGAGGTGCTTGCACCAAAATCTTCTGAAGAGCATCCAGAGGCACTGCATGATTCAATCTCAGACTTCTAAGATTACGACATCTTGCTACTAGCCTCTCAAGAGCTGCCACATTAACTTCTCCTTTGAGGCATGCAAAATTTAATGAGACCAGAGAGGTGCACGTGTCAGGGAAACAGCTGAGCCACTGGCCCTTGCGATCATCAACTTCATTTTCCTGCAAGTCGAGCTCCCTAAGAAACCTGTTGCACAAAGATCAATGTCAACAAAACAGAAGAACTCTTCAGGCACTAATATAGTATTCAACCAGAAGCAAGCATCTAACTCCAGTTACTCCACCAATCTAGCTCACCTCCTCCCAACAAGAGAGAATTACATAAAAGAGCAAAGCTTTTTATCCATATCCTTGTGTATTGGAGGTGAAAATTGTTCAAAAGCAATTCATTCTATAGGCATGAGTTATCCACATAGATCATATGGATAAATTTAATACGCAAGGAATAATCTAATTACATCTATGGAGAAAAGTCATTTAGGTTGGTGACACAGAAACAAATTTCATTAGCCAACAGCTAGTTAATTTATAAGAAGAAAAAGAAATTAATACGAGTGTGGCAATCATACAATCAACTAGAAAAGAAAATAACAAAATCTACCGAACCCTTCTATGACGATAAATAGAATGCTTGGCATCAAAACTAGCAAGCTATAAATGATTGAGACTAGAACAAGTCAGCATCAACATCTAAGCCCAGCAAGCCGTAATAGCTCAAGATGACAGCAAAGGTATTTTCCCATTGTACAGGGCAACGTAATTGGTGAAACCTACATCAGTCAACCTCTTAGTAGGAAAAGGTAGCAGGATGCCAGAAAAGAGAGTCCAGACAGATTTGATAAGGAAAGGGGAAACGCGATACCTGCAATTGGATGCAATGGCAGCAAGGCCATCAGTAGTGAACCCTTCACAGCTGACCAAGACCAAAGACTTGAAATTGGGAAAAGACTTTGCAAGCAGCTCAAGGCTCTCATCAGACACCACCATCCTCTTTAACCTGAGCTCCTCCAGATTTATTCCACTCTTGGCCATGGCCTCAATCCAAGGGTACACGTAGCCGCCCCAATCATGAGGCACCAGATTGAAGTCCGCGAAATGGGGCTTGCCTTTGAGAGTTAAGGAGCGAACCCTAGGGAACCTAGCAATGAGACGCTCGGGATTCACGGCGTAGCAGTTGCCAATAAAAACCTTTTCTCGGCTAAATCTTTCGACGCTATACCACGACTTACATACTAAAGACACCGCATTCCGGTCCCGATGCGATGTCAGGAAATCGAAGACGTGCTCTAATACTTCCTCCGGGAAGTAATTCATCACACTATGGAACAAACACATCCGATCCAACTCCAAACGAAACCCTTTTTTACCCAAACTTTTTTCCGATAGTCAGTCAACTAAGAAGGAAGTGAATAAGTTGAGATTTGTTGAAGTAAAAAGAGAAAAAATCCAAGTAATATTAATTTTGGAAGCTGGATCTAAGATGAAACAGATCTGAAATTCTTTTTAATTTTTGGTGGAAAATGAAGATGGGAAAGGGCTGATGCAACTTATCTTCTACTTCCAGAATGGATCTGAAAGAAATGAAGAGAAGGAAAAAGAAAACTAGACAAGTAAAAGGGAAATTGAGAAGCGAAAAAGGAAGAGAGTACAAGTATTATTGGATAAGAGAAAGAGAGATAAATGGGAGCACAGTTATCATCATCCAAATATCAAAAGGTGATGATTACTAAGTTGAACAGGAAAAAAAAACCTCCAAGTAGACTAAGATCTACAAGAAAGAAACGGAATCAAGATTCAAAGATCCGAGAAAAGCTTGGGTAAATTACGGTATTAGAACAAGAGAAAAGGAAAGAAGGGGTCTCTCCTCTGGCTCTAATAGAAGCAAAAAAGCAAGTTAAGATCCAGAAAGAAAGTAATGAATATCACAATAATCATCGTCTCCTCTCCTCTCCTCATCAGAGAGAGAGAGAGAAATCGGTGAAGTCTCCTCTACCTCTACTATCTATCTTTGGTGGTGTTGTTTCTCTCTCTAGTCTAACTTCTTATCTCTATTTTGGGTGTTGTGTTGTTTCTCTCTCAGTCTCTCTCGCCTCAGCCTCAGCCTCAGCCTCAGCCATTCATGAGTCATTTGTTAAAGCTAAAGCGGAAACAACAGTACACTAATCTCATCATCATCATCATCATCATCATCATCATCATCATCGCAGTAACTAGGGCATAGTGGAAATGTTTGACTAGGGTTAAGAAGGCTGGGTTAAGGAGATAGATCTGAGGGCGTATGGAAAGAGAAGAGCCAGCAGAGGGGAATCTTGACCGTCCAAGGGCGTAATATTAACACTAACATGCATATGTCTTTTTCTCTCTGCAATCCAAATCCAAATCCAACCCCACCTTCCTTCAATCTTCATCTTTCCTACTCGCCATCACACTCATGTGGATGTGGGGGCATCTTCCACATCTCGGGCGAGTATCCTACTTTTCCTACTCTCCAGCTTATGTGACCCTCATTTTTCTTTTTATATTAATTTCCAAGACAAGATAATTATTTTTGTGTGTCAGTCATTTTTTAATTTTCTTCTTTTTTTCCTTTTCTTCTATTTTTCTTTTTTTTCCCCTTCTGTTGTGTCTGTTCACTGCTTTTGTTTGGTTTTGGGGTTTGGGGCCATGGCTACTTATTGTTCCTTTGCTTAGCTATTATTATTAATTAATAAATATTGGGTGGAACTTTTATATCCAATCTGCTAAAATTGGGTGGAATTTTTGTATCCAATTTCGGCTAAAATTGGCTTTAATATAATTTACCGTTGTGATATAAATGTGTAAATTACTCTCATATGAAAAAAAATATATATATATATATCCCTATTTTTTCTAAAAGAAAAAATTGCATAAGACACTTATATGATTTACGAAAATTGTTAGAAATCTATTTGTGGTTTCTAAATAGCCTAAAAGGCCCCATAGAATATAAAATCCTGCAAAAATACTCCTCTCCATAAAATAATGGGGGGAAGGGTGCTTTATTTTTCTAAGCAAAATTTTTTTTTAACATATTTACAAACCACAGATAGTATTTTGTAAATAAACAAATGCACAGGGATTATTTTTGAAATTATCCCTTTATAAAATAGAGCAATTAACTCTCGCGCAATCTCATGTAATTCAAGCACTTTCTCTTTATTTTTTATTTTTTAAAAAATTATCATAAAATTATATTTGTAACTTATTTAAAAACTGTTGAATTTGATTTAAATTTAATGTTCAAATTTACCTAAAAAATTAATAGTTTAAATTCTACTTAATTCAAATAACGATATAAATTTAAAAGTATATACTTATCTAATATATATTTGTGTATGTTTTAATAAAAAATATGATATTACATTAAATATATATACCAACAAACAAAGAATGGGAAGGGGAAGGAGCGGCAATGGTGGCTGGAGGGGAAGGGGCGATGGGACAAAGGCGGAGGGACGACGAGAAAAGAGGGACTTAAAATTATCTAGTAAGAATATAATTATCATATTTAAAAATTAAGACGATAATAAAAATGAGGGGTGGGGAGGTGTGGCATCAAATAAAAGAAAGCCCGCCCCCCATCAATACATCTTTCATAAACCAATCTGATATTTGTTTGCCAAACAAAACAACAAAGGTACTTGGGAGAGTGTGATTACTGATTAATGATTGGGGGTTTACAAAATAGAATGTAGGGGGAATGACCAAAAGAAAAAAAGAAGAGTAAATTAATAAGAGTGGGGGTAATACACAAATTTGCATTCACAATTACAAACAAAAGCCCATATCCCAAAAGTGTCCTTTTAAATGAAAAATATAACCTCCTCCTCCTCATAATAATACTAATAATAATGATATAACCCATCTTCATATGCCTACTATTCCCCATCATTTGCGACAATTGCAACCCCCATGTGAATGTGATTTCTCAAACACCCACGGCCACCACCACAATTCTTTTATTTATCCCTAAACAACAACAACATCATCATCCTCAATACTTGAAATTATTGGGGCCATCCACCACAATTTAGGAATTTTCTTTTTCCTTTTATTTTGGTGCATGGTGAAATGGTGATGATGATAATTAGAATGGGTAAGAGTAAGAGTGCAGCCCCTCCAACTCCTCTGTCTTATAGAGGATTTTGGAAGGAAGGAGGTGACTTAATAATAATTGTTGTCCCAACCCCACCCCCACCCCCACGCACCCAACCACTGATTCTTCAGCAAACTCCCAACTTATATTACGGATCCATTCATTTTACAAGATATTTTCAGGCAATGCTATTAACATGCCATCCCATGCAACTCTATATACTCTGCTCACTCCCACTCCCATCAATTGTACTATTGTTACACAAAAGACCAATGCCCTTTCTCCCACACTCAGCACTTAGTGCCAACACCAACCAATCACCTTCACTCTCATCCTCATCTCCCACTCTCCCCATTTTCCTTTTCACAATACAACTGCTAAAAGCAGCACCACTTTTTCTACCAAAGACAAATACAACACAATTCACCTCACCTGTAATATATATTAATTACATTATTGTACAAGAAAAAACTTCAGAAACCACAAACACAACAGTAATTCCCATCTTCTGGGCATTCTAACATGATATTAAACATTCTGGGATCATGTAATGCAAGGAAACTTCAACCTGTTGACAATGCTGTCCTTCAATGGGAATTATTTCAATTCAACTTGATTCTGTTATGCATCTGATATCATCATCGCACAAGTAAAAAGGCAACAACTATTCTCAAAAGATCAAATGTAAAATTTCACATGACATGCGAAAGCTAACTTCAGTCCCCACAAATCCAATACAGACAAAATTCTTTACATATCCCCCCACCAAAGAACACAACATTATAAATTGCTTAAGAAGGACCTAGCCAACATAATTTGTAGAAAGAATCAAACATAGTAATCAGATTATTAGAGCGCATTTCAACAACCGACGTTGGAGGAATAAAGTCTTTACAACATTTTCATGAAAGCCTACAATATAGTCTAACATCATAAATCAAAGAAATTTTCATCAAAGCCTCCACCAATTTACTGTCAGATAGTAAAGTGACAAACAATGCACTTGATCAAGTCTGTTCTTGGCTAAAAGAAAACACCTACCAGAATCCTGCGTGCAATCTAATCTTCTACTTACAAAATGTATTAGAGAAAGGGTTCCTATATTGAGAGTCCAGAATTAAGATCTCTTTGGTTAACTTCCAAAATATATAAAGCGTTTACTACACAAAGCCCAGCCTACACACAACTTAAACTAATGTAAAAAGCTTTGTATCATAGTTGTAAGCTCACCTACATATATTCTCCAGTTCCACCCTCCCTACCTGGCGAGACCAACATATCAACAAGTTGAATACAAAAGGTTAATAGAACGACTTCAACAAAAGGTGATTCTAGGTTGATGTCCTCTGTGTTGACCATAATCACTCATCCAAACACATTCATTAACCGGTGCATCTCATTGTCTATGTTGAAAGTGTTCTAACCATCTCATGCGCTTCTCAAGCTATTTTCCTTCAGTGGGCACTAGGATCACTTTAACAAAGTGAAATTATGTTATCGAAATTCTCATGTAAGCAAAATACATATTCCCAATGAGGAAAAGTATATAGAAGTTAATACTATTCCACATGTAATCATATTTACCATACATGCACTGGAAAGCCATCCATTAGTGCATTGATCTAGACATTGGGATGGAATTAAAATGAAACCTATCAAAATAAACCATATAGTCAGCCTAGAACATGTATCACCACAGCAAGACATGACATCAACGCTAAGCATTTCCAGTGGTTTTGGGAAACTGTTCAACACATTCACAAATGATAGGCCTCTGGATGATGAAGACTACTTAATAACATAGTCAACAGGGATAATGTTAATTTGCCACTATACGACCACACAGGCAAAGCACAGTCAATGTGAAAATAAACAATGTTGGACAAAAGCATGTCCTGACAACATCAAGATGATGCATTTGCAGCCTAACTGTGTCACAGCCCAACTGTCTCATCAAGAAAAAAGGATGTACTTTTAGAGCAGACGACAAATATAGCTGGTTGATATGGAGAGGTCAAACAGGATGCGCAGCATATCTAGATATTAGATTCACTACATAAAACAGGCAAGTACATACAATAGGTCACATACATGATACTAGATTGTAACCATACAAGTAAAGAAAAAAAATACAATTCCATATCTGATTCCCATTTTTAGGTTTACCTACTTCCCCAATAGACACAATTGCACTTCCTAAGTTTTCCCTCATCATCAATTATAATCCAGTAACTACACTAAATGACTAACCATTTTGATTTTTTCTAGCTTCAAACATGGAATTTAAATACCAGAATGGAACTATATGAATCACTCAAAAATAAAACAAGGCCAAAGCTAAATTGACAGCAGCACAGAAGTCAAGGCAAAAGTTAGCCATAAGGTCAAATACCATCTAATTGTGTTTCAACACAATAACATCACATTTATTCTCCTCCAACAGAAATATGTTGTACTAATGGGAAGACAGGGTCTTAGTAACCTAATAAACTTGATTACCCTCCGAATCACTATCAAGTCCGTCTGAGAAATCGCTGTCTGAGTCATCACTGGAGTCATCATATTCATCCCCTTCTTCTTCATAATCATCCTCGGATTCCTCAATTAGTATCCCTTTCCCTTTATCAACCGCTGCAATCCCTTCCTCGTCAGCAATTTCGGCTTCAACCTCCAAATGCTCCTCTTTATTATCATTTTCATCAGCTTTGCGATCTTGCTCACCATCACTTACATCTGTGATTTTTTCATCAGCAGTGAAAGCACGGATGACGTTTTCATTTTCAGTGGGGGTTTCGAGTTTTTGCCTCTTGTTGGAATCAGATTTATCCTCTTCCTTGATTTCTTCCTTCTCTTCTAGGGTTTTGTCAATGGGATTTGGCAGGTCGAGCTTACGTTTTTCAGGGAATGCACTTCCCTCCTCAATACTTTTTAAATCGGCCATCGATGAAGGGTCTCTACACTTTCAGGGCTAGGGATTTGAAAGAATTAACACACCACAGAGGTATAAATCGTGCAGCCTGAGGGCCTTGCTTGTGACATGGGCCTGTTGTATTAATTCTCATCCCTTTACACCTTTTTCATGTAATCAGAGAGGAAATCATCTTTTCAAACTGCACAGGCCCCTCAAAGCAGTTGAGTAATAAATTGAATCGGATTCAGTAATACTTAAGTCCGCTTTAGTCAAGATTTTCAATATCTCCTCCTAAGATTTTTATAACACAAAAAGAAAAGGTAATAGAAGGGTCAATAAAATGTCATCCCATTTATAATGAGTAAGTATAATCATGAGTTGTTCTCACATACAATTTAATAACCATAATACAAAGAAATACTTGCCAAATAGCCAAATGCTATTTACAAGATATTGATGAAATTTTTTAGGAGGTAACTCGATACCAATACCTACCATACTTCAAGATTGATACTTAGGAGGACCAATTAATACGCTTTATGGTAGTACGTTGAGGCCAATACAGCCGGAAATAGAGCGCCAAATAGATTTAAAAAGAAACAAATAATTAATCAAAGGACATAGGAAAGCATAGTTACGTCAATGCAGATGATATTACTTCAAACTAGAGGATCAAGTACAGGTGAAATGATTAGAAGCAAACAATAATATGAACTCCGATGTTTCCAGCTATAATAAGATAGAAATGCATAAGCAGTTTACATAAACAAGAAAATTACTACCTCGATTCTAGACTCGTAGTTGAGCAATCATCACCGACATAGATAATCACAGCATTTTGATCTGCAGCTGTTTGATCCTATATCGTCGTTGCATTAACTCAACATCTGACCAGTGGTGAGGGACAGTCTTGCAACCAGTTCCTAGAAACCCCAGGTGTACTGCATTACATTCCATTCATTCAGCAATTTCATTCGATTCTCTCCGTGTATAGAGATGACATATTTGATTCTCGTACACATTTTACCTGAAAATAAAACAATAGCATGCAGGCTTTTTTAACATTCAGTTTAAGCGAGTAAAACACTGGTGAGAATTCCGACAAAGTACCTTAACTGCAAAAACTAATGCATCTTCTGCCTGACCGACGAAATATTTACCAGCAGAACCACAAGAAATTAAAACCAGACCAATATAAGAAAGCAATCATACAACTAACCTAGTAAAAAGTTCCTCATAATCAGCATCATTATTTTTGGCAACAATTATTATGGAGAATAACAAAATTTAACATCCAAATTATACGATACATGCAAGTTAGTACAAAGCACTTATGAAATACATTTTATGATAAAATTAAGCGACAATTCTATCTTCGCCTTCTGGGAATGCATATCACACTAATGCACCTTCAGGCACAACATCAGGAATGAAATTTAGAACTGAACATCGACCTGTTCAATTTATGTGCTTGCACCGGAATAGAATCAATTCAACCCCACAAGATGCATTTGGATATGTAATGTCACAAAAATGCAAAAAATGCAATCGACAGGTTCTCATGACAAGACAAAGCCAAGTAACAATCATAAAGGGTCAAAAAGTTCTTTATACCCTCGGAAAAAAGAGCAGAAAAATTATGAAATGTTCAAAGATGTGATAAAAAAAAGTCAACATCCAACATGATTTAAAAAAGAACCAGAGAAATTGGTCAGATTGTCCAAAAGGCTACTAGCAACCCACGTATCGGGAATCAAGTCTTGACAAAATGACAGTTGAAAGGCTGTGCTGCAGTCTCACAGGATAACCTGGGAAAATAATCATCACAATCCCCACCAACCTCATTACCAGATAAAGACATATATATGAGTAGAAAAAGAAAGACGGCATATTGCGTCCTTGGACGAAAAGATGAAACAAAATAAAGTGGCCATCAGAATGCAGGTTGTATCCATTGTTCCTGGTAACTCAACAAAAATTGACGGGGAACCCAGTGCAGTTATTACCAAATTATTACTAGAAGAAATGTTTCCGTGTACTTAGTCAACTCAGAAACAATGCACTAATGAGCTGATAGCGAATGAGCATGAACTACTTTCCATATAGTTCTGCTGTGCTATGACCCAATAGTCAATTCACAAAATTTTATCAGATACTCATATATGGACACCTGAATGTATTCTCTTATTGCACACATTGCGTCAACAAAGCCAAATCAGCACGCTTCAGATTATTTCTGCCTAAACTCATTCGTGATTTCAGGCTGATCTTTCTGGTTTATCAGTATATTTATTCCCACAGCTAGTCATCATCAACAAATCGAAACTACGTTAACGACATGTTATGGTAAAAAAGATACCATGATGAAGCACATAAAATAAATCAATTTTCCAGAAGTAACTTTTGAGAAATTCATCATATTATGTAGATGTTTACCGAATGTCAAACAAAAAGTTGCACCTGATAACAACTGGAATACTTAAAATGAAATGTTCGCAGCCTGTAATGGTGGATAATATGCTTGATAATAGTTTCGGTAATCTCCTACTTAGTAAATTTCACTCTACATCTTAACCATATGAATACTGTTGAGAGCTAGGGTCCTTACCAAACTAAGCCAGAGATCGGACGTCTAAGTTTGAAGTTTATGGTCCAGTGCATCGCATCATGGAGAACTTGAAACCTTAGTAATTTCCTTAATTTAATAAGAGTTGCGTTATTCAACATTATTTGCATTACAGACATATAACTACCTTGCAATGTGAATCCCATCACAGAAGCTCCAAATACCTTGAAATGCTACAAGTCCCAACATTTCTCGACATAAGATGCACAAACTCTGATGGTCTCGATATGCTTGCCTTCACTTAGAACCTTATGAGGTATTGTGGCTAACGTGATTGTGTTACACTGTAATAGCCCAACACACATAGTTTTTCTTTTTCCTCCTCTTCTCCCTTTTGCTTTTGCTCCAGTCTCCCACCATCTCTTTTGTTTTAGCTTTGTTTTGTCTTCCTTCTTCTTTATTGTTTCTTGCAAAATAACAGCAGCCACCACACTCCCTAATCATGCACCAAAAGTTGACCACGGCCCCACCCACCAGAGGTACCCCAAAACCACTGTGCATCAGCCACTGATTAAACAGGAACCATACACCACCATCAGAGGTGCCGATGCCCACATCTACTAATAGCTGATCAGCCACCAGAAAATCGACTTTCAATCTTCTCTTCTCAATTTCCAGGCAATCCACCACCCGAATTCAATTCCAATTTGCAGACAAACACCATCAGATACACAGAAACTGAAACAGTGTGGCGGTATGGCAGAGCGGCCGCTGCGCTCCACCTCCACCATCCCAAAACCGACCATCCGAATCATATAAACAATCCCAACTTATATATTCATGTTCAATTCCAACACTCGATGTTCACTTTCAACTCATCATCAAATCTCAATTCAACTAGAAACTGGGCCTCACCCTTGCATCCAGCTGCATGAACAAATGACATAACCGAGTTCACCTCTTTCGAACCCATAGTACGAACGCCGACATACATTGAAGTGTAACACTAACACACAAATATCCGGATAAGTATGTACACCGCTCAAGAATGTCCAGATCTGCATGACGGCCTTGCTCATGTATTGGGCTCTTCTTTCGATCTTGGCCCGTTACATTTTGCTCGTATGAAATAGTTACGTATTTCCAGCTATAAAAGCCCAGCCCAAATATCAATTGTTAAGCAATTCTATCGGCATAACACATGAAATGGAATACAAGAATAGGCTAGCAGACTGTGCTGCCCCCTCCGTAGCCTGCACATCTTCTTCTTCTTCTTCTTCTTCAGAACAACAACAACAACAAAAAAAAACAAAAAAAACACAAACATAGTTAAACAATCAAAAGCCATCCACAAAAGCAAATACATGACAAATACTAGTTGATTGTCCAGTACCCCTGGAATTTATTGACTTTGTTGAGAACATTGCAAACAGAATCCCCCCTCCTTCGATCCTTCGGAGAGCACCTCCGATGCGACCAGGTCCAACTGCCGCAGCAATTGCGCCGCCTGCTACCTCCTCAGAGCTGAAATTGCGCGTTTGTAAACAACACGAAAAGATTAGTAGATTGTTGTACTGCTAAAAAGTTTTGTCCTCTCTTTTCTTTTACAAATAGCACCAGTGCCACACTCTTTAAAAACTATATATTAATTTGATTGATAAAAGAATATTAAAAAGTAGAGGAAAAATATAACAAATCATTTGAGAACATTATTTTAGGTCCCTAAATTTTTTGCTCATTGATTTTGGTTTCTAGACTTTTATGATTTTGACAGAATTGATCATGCAATCAGTTTGGCTGTTATATTTTACGAAAATCCGTTGGTAGAAGACATGTGGGGCTCTTTTCAGGAAAGTAATTAGGGTTTTCGGATCGGCTCTCAAAGATCCCCAATTCTCAATTACAATATTGTAATTGTGAAATTGGAGCGTCTTGTAAATGAATTCATGATTTTATAGACTTGTTGAAGGAGTTTGCAGCATGTGGTTGGCTTTCATCACCACACTGTCAAAATCGGCAAAAAATATGATGAAATGGAGCATTTGACATATATAGATAACAAAAGGAGGGATATATAGTTTGAGAGTTTCCCTCCCAATAAGGCCTCCTATGCATCTCACGTGCTAATTTTCGTCAAATTTATCAATCATACTAACAACATCATCAATTCTATCAAAAATCATAAAAATCGGGGACCAAGTCAAGGATAAACAAAATTAGGAACTCAAGTCGAATAAGTGACTAACTATAGGGATGAAAAATATAATTAGAATTTTTATGTTTATTTATATTTATACTTTAAAATATTATGCTCGCGGGATCGCGTGCGATGGCTACTAGTATTTTAAGAAACAATGTTCTAAGAAGTTGTAATGGAATGTATATATTATTCGTCTACAAAGTTGTAACTTATGATAAGTTAATTATGATTTTAATTATAAATTAGCATTATATTCTTGCGTGCATTACATTATGTATATGATGTGTATAAAGTTTTTTTCCTTTTTTTTTTTTTTTGATGAAGATGTGTATAAAATCCATATATATTAATTATATATTTAAAAAATATTAATTACACATATGGTATGCATATCTTTACTCTCACAAATTTCGTGAAGGTTCTTCTTAAAATTGCTAGGAAGGAGGAGGAGGAAGAGTGTTAAAAAAAACTTTAAAGATGACGTTACCGTTCAATCCAAATGCGATCTTTTTGTTCAAAAGTAAATTTTAATAGATCGAGCGAATAATCCGTATCTCCAATAAATTGGAATTATCTAAAATTTATAAAGTATTCAGTATCAGCCGACATGCATTAATATAATATTTTTACTCAAACACAATAACTAATAATAATAATAATAATAATAATAATAATAATAATAATAATATGTATTGACATTACAGACAAACGGAGAAGCATAATCTGAAAAGGGATTCAAAGTGTTATACATGATAGTAAAATTTATGAAATGACTAGAGAAAAAACTTGATCCATATAATTAGAATTGAGTTGGTTATTAATTGGTGTACAATAGTTAAGGAGTTGGGAAGAAAAAGATTTACCGAAAAAATAGAAATGATATTGCATATATGTAATAGAAAAATATTATATATGATAGTTGTTGTTTTTTATTTTACCAAAGAAAAATGAAAGGAAATGAGTTTATTTAATTTAATTTAAAAAAAAATAGAAAAAGGAGGAAGGTGGATTGGGATGAAAAGAAAGATATATAAGTTGTTGAGTACGTAGTAATGGGGTGGGGCATGACATCACTAGTTTGACATATTATGGAAAATGTAGGTGAGACTCAGAGGATATATTTATGAACATGTGATTAAAGCTATTTGCTATTTGCTATTTGCTATTTGGTTTGGCTTCCTCCACTTTCTTATTATTAATATATCAGGGAAATTGAACGAAGAAAATATTATTAATTTTAATAAAAAAATAAAGGGTGGAGCCCGGGGGGGAGTGTGAGGTGGCAAGCACACAGCTGACGGTGGTGCATGGCGGGACAGCGGTTTCCGTTTTCCACCTAACTCTTTCAAATAAACCGCTCTTCTCTTCGTCTTTCTTTCCGGCTTCTCTCTCTATCTCTCTGTGTGTGGTTTCTTCACCTCCTGAGAGAGAGAGAGAGATTAAGGTGAAAGAATGCAATGGCAGTAAGTAGTGTAGTTGAAAGAATTGACAAAGAGAAAAAGAAAATGATTGATATATGTATGTATGTATGTATGTAATGTGGTAACGCACCCTAAATAAGAGGGAAACAAACGCCATTGATTTCAGCTGCCAGAAAGAAAAAAAACTCATCAGAGCTTTTTCAACACCTGGACCTCCTCCTCTTCCACCACCTCATTTTTCCTCCTCCTCCATTCGTCATCCTCTCTCTCTCTCTCTCTCTATTCTTTTTTTTATTTTTTTTATTTTTAACCCCTCCATCGCTCCCTTCAATGCATGTCCATTCTTGTATCTATATGTACATAACACATACACCACTACTCCACCATTTTGATTTCTTTCTCTTAACTTAACTCTGGTTAACCTTCTCTTTCTCTCTTACTCTCTTTTTTTACTCTCACTCCCACAAACACACGACAAGGTTTTTAGGGCATAAAAACAAAAAGATTGAACCACCACCATGAATCACCATTGCCCAAATGTCACCTCTGATCACTCCCTTCTTGCTAAATTTAGAACAATTAACTCACTAACCCATCACTACCCATCACTCCTTCTCATTATAAGACCCCCCACCCTCACCTCTCACTTACCCATACTATCCTTCTCTCTCTCTCTCTCTCTTCCACCACCTCTTGCTTCACTTCTTTTCTTGTTCTGCTACCCAAATCAGCAAAATGGATTACATGAATAATGGGAATGGGAAAGGTTTAATGGGGGGCAGCAGCAGCAGCAGCAGCAGCGGCGGGGGTTCTGCACCGGTGAGAGGAGAGAGGAGCATCCGCCGTCAAAGAAACCAGCAGCGCCACTCCTCAAGCCGGGCCGACCTTTTCTCGGCTCCCGGCTTCAATGTCCAGAGAGGTCCCAGAATGCGCAGGTCCAGGCGGGCTAGCCTTGACTCCCTCGCTTTTCCCGGCTTGCACGTGCCTCCTCTTCCTGCCCCACGTGTAAACCTCTCTCCCCTACTTATTAACATTATTCTTTTTAATTTCCTTTTCTTCCTTCCATTTAATCAAACTGTGATTATTTCTTCTTAATTTCTCAAATACCAAAACTTATAATTAAAATTGAATATTATGAGTAATGAGTAGAGAAACTCATGTTTCAGAAAGTGATGGAGTATATTATGAAATGGAAACCTAATATATTCATATAAATATTCAAATCTTAATTCTTTCTTTTAAAACATATATATGTTTATTGCTATTTTCTTTATAAATTAAAATCCAATATATGTTCACAAATTTTGCAACTTCTTGTGAGAGACTTATGATTGAGTAGTAGCATTCACAATTTTGCAACTTCTTCTCCAAAAAAAAATTGGGAATTGAAATTATTCAGATGAATTGGTAAGTAATGGTGAGTATAAATATGCTTATGGGTAATGTGTTGGAGGTGATGAGTTGAGTTGGGCAGCAGCAGCTTGGTGAAAGAATGTGGAGATGAGATGAGATGAGATGAGATGAATCATCCAACCATCCCTAAATAAAAACTAGCTAATAGATTAATACTGATGTTCCTCATTTTCTTTCTTGACTATAAATTAAATTCCAGGCATGAGAATGAGATGATGATGATGTTGTTGTTCTTGAGATAATTTGATTCTTCCCAGTTATGTGATTTTTGTGCTTTTCTTTTCACAAGTCATTCATTACCATTTACGTTTGATAAATTGCAGGACCTCAGCAGGTCTTCTTCATCTTTTTGTCTTTTTCTGACAACTTATGTAACCTTTGTCTCTTATACTAGGCGGTGATGCCTGGACTTTTCTTCTTTCTCTCTGCTTTTCTAAATGCTTCCACAATAAAAACTTCCATCATCTCTACTCTATCAACCGTTACACTTTAATTTCTATTTTAGGTTCATCTTAACTCAATATTACGTACCCAAAAATGTTGTTTGTAAGAAAAACATGTGATACTAAACTTGAATCTATGTACCCTTGTGCATATTACCTAGTTCAAATATTCAGCATGGCTTTTCATGTTAATTAACTTTGTCAACTAGATCAAAAAAAGACCGGAGGACAAGGTTTGAGGTCGTTGACTAGAGAAAGAAAAATTGAACGTGCATTTATTCATTTAAAGCATGTTAAGAATGTGTTGATAGTGATGTCAATTTTACTCTGCTTTTCGATTGTGTGCACGCGCGCGTCTGGTTGACTGATTGCTTCCGTGTCGGTGACGGTGGCCGCTATTGATTTAAGAGCTGCCAGCTGAGGATTGCCTTTCTAATGTTTCAGTTTCTATTTCTGTGCCAACTAACATGTGTTCTTTATTTTAAGTAAATATCTGGTGGCGGCGGTTCGTTACCAACCACCGCTGGCGTAAGGGTGCATCTGCTTTTGGCTTCCCATTATAGCGACCGTTAACCTATATGTCACGACTAAATCTAGCAAGTCCTTGTTCATCTAATAAAGTTGCAGTTGGTGAGAAATTGGACATTTACTTGTGGATGTGGGGTGCTTGACACACTTGACAAGGATTTTCTTAATCTAGTACTACTCCTGATTTACATCGATTTGCCTCTAAAAGATCATTATTGACGAGTCTCATTTGAAATGTCTTTAGGAAATTGATCTTTCAAAACTTTCATATCTTTTCAAGAAGCAGCTCAAGAACAGCGACGTGAGTGCCCTTAGAAGAATGGTCCTTCCAAAGGTTTGCATTCTGAAATTTTGCTTGCTATACATTTACAATCTACTGCCAATCGGTCTACAACTGTCCACACATCCTTTTTCGTCTAGGCGATAATCAATATCATCGTACCATCTGAAAGTAACATATATTGTGGTTTAATTTCAGAGAGATGCGGAGATTCATCTCCCTGTCCTCGAGACCAAGGAAGGGATTTCAATCAGCATGCTTGACATGGATGGCATTCACGAGTGGTGGTTCAAGTTCAGGTTTGAATTGAACTGATTGATTTTTTATCATTATTAATTTGTTCACATACTGTGTCACAAAGAGCCTATCCAATTGTTATTATTTAATGGTTTTCAACATATATGTTTTTCTATGTGATTGTTGTTTTCTTGTTCTAACTTTGCGCTTAGATGCTTCGTCTAGCGTTCATGATTGAACATTGTAGTTACCCTTTGTGGCTATGTTTTTGCCTTTCCATATACACAGATACTGGCCAAATAATAGCAGCAGGATGTACGTGCTGGAGTCCACTGGTAGTATCTGTAAAAGAATCTTTCCCTTGTTTTTCTCAGAATTCTTTATGTGTTGCTCCTGAACTCAAAAGGTCATCTTTCACCTCATCAGGAGATTTTGTGTACACTCATGGCTTGGTCCCCGACGATTACATTCTTGTGTACCAGAACGTTGAAGATGGAAGATATGTAAGCAAGGACTGGTCACTGGCCTCAGAAAGATTTCTTTAATTATTGATTCTTTCAAATGAATGGTTTATCAAGTATGTAACAATTACTTTTCATGCTAATATATATGTATATCAGGTGATCGAAGCAAGGAAGAAGGAAGAATACGACGCTCCAAGGATTCTGAACAATCTTGTAATAAATGAAACAACAAATGAGTTGATGCTCCCTGAACCCCCAGCTCTGGATGGCACGGAAATGCTGTATGAGTACGACACTAACTTCATGGATGATTCACCCCTCGATTATCTAGGAGAATCCATCAACTTACCAAGTCTTGGATCGAGCACATCTTTTGAACCCATCGACGACTACAATGCTGAAGATTTTCCAATGAATTTTTAAGGATACTAGCAGTATTTTTGTGTGTTTGGGGTTGGAAGGCAAGTTTTTGGATATGTAAATATATAGCTGAAATAAAGGGCAGCAAGAACATATATATGAGTTGGGCATACAGTATTGGCGTCCATGTCCAGGCTCTATATGCTGTGCTGTGTATGTAACCTTCCTTTAGGCTGAGGCTCAGGCCTAAAAGAAAGGTCTGTTCCTTTTGCCAGATGTCTTAACATGTTAATATGTATGATTTTGCTACCTCCTTTTGTTGTAATGAAGTTAATTAACTTTCCTCATATTAAGATCCATATACCTAATGTTGAATCTGTGTGTCATAGTTTGAGCATCTTACCATAATTCTTTCTTCTAAATTTTGTCTGATAATAGTGCTGAGCTTTTGGTCCTTGTAACATAATTCATGATGAGAGAATACGAAACGCCAATCATCCTTTTCTTTTTTGTTTTTGGTATAAGGCAAATACTACTCATTAATGTAAACAAGGTTACATGCTATTATACTCTACATAGAGAAAATGAGCTCCAAACTCTAAAACCATAAATAACTTGTATGGATGTGGGACTATATATAGTGCATAAGTAGCTTGTGTTTAATCTTGAGAGAGGTGATAAACTAAAGAAGCAAGGGCAGCAGCTCCATTTGCATCATTCACCAAATGCTTTCCTTTCCATTGAATCCCTTCACTCCATGATTCATTAATAGGTCTAACAACTGATATACCGTCTTGAAGAATTCCTTTAGCAGACTACATACCTACCACTCTGAATTTGCGGCAATCCTTGTTGAATTTGAGGGACTTCTATTATGATAGACCATTATGAATAGCATCTGATAATTAATTAATGTCTTGAATCTGTAGGGCCTAAAAGAAACTGGTGCATCAACACTCCAAGCGGGTGCCGAGGATCTTGCCACAACCATATATCATTTCTCGCGACAACTTGATATTGAATACCCAGAAGAAGACTATGTCTCAGTTTAAGCAGTTTCTTCCAGTTCCATGATCATCCAGTTGCAGTGATGGGGCGTTCAAGTGTATATCTGCGGACCCAACAGTTTACACAACGTCTTATTAACCTTCTTAATTGGGGGTAGTCCTAGTCCACCCGCAACTACTGGCAAACAGAGACTTGTTGCCACGATACATGCACAATAATCCTATCACCCCTTCCATCCCATAACAACTTCCTTACTGCTACTAAGGAGCTAGCCCTTGCTGCAACCACCTTCGAGAAGATAATGTGACTTTTCCATGTGTTCACTGTCATACCCGATATCCGGGAGAATTCTTCCAATCTTTGCTTGAATGTGGTAACAAAATCCCGCTTAGCCTTACAGAAGAGCAATATATCATCGCGAAATTCAACATATAAAGGGGGACATCTTCAAACCTCTAGTGATATTCAAACAAAGGCTGATTATGAATTGTTAGGATATGTGATCAGAAAGCCAATTGGATTGGTGATATTTGGAACAATTCAACAATTATTAAGGTAATATTGTCTTAATGAATATAGTAAGTATTTATCCTTTGCATAATGTGTTTGTTGCGCTTAGTGATTACGTTAAACGATGTTTTAACGTCACAACAGATGCCCGCGTAGTTGGGTTGCACATTGGATGATAGCTCTGAAAACCAACTTGGGTTGGTCTGAAATGTTTCAAGTTGAGGACTTCAACACTGTGCATTGAGACTCTATAGAGACTTGCACTAAATATTGCATTCATTGGATGAGTCTCGTGTTTCATTAACGACAGACGTTGGACGTCTGTACAATTTTAGTTGGTTAGCTGACTGAATTGATTTGAATGAATCGTCATATGGAAGCCTTGGAAGCTTGGTCGGTATGACTGGAATTCCCGACTTCGATAGTACTGGATTAGTCCTCAAACTTGAGAAACCATGACAGTCACATGCATATGATGGTTGTATCTTAGATCTGGCGAGAGATGACCGTGTCTTGGACTTGGTCATTATAAATCTTGTCCAATGCAATCAGAATATATAGTGAGGACGGTGGGTTCCAAGAAGAGAATTCTCCCCTGTCAGTATATGATAGCAGTATCTCCTATGTGCTCTAAGATTTATTCAAGCTCTTAGAATATGTTGCTACAGTGGTTGGTCGAATAGGAAATGATTTTCTATGTTGATCATTGGAGGGAATGTGGTTTCAAGTATTAAGTATAGATGTTTAGTCCAGGATGGGATCCGACGCATAATTCAGTTCCTAGACTAAGTCCAGGAGACAATTGATGAAAAGATCGTACCCTTATGAAACTCAGGAGCCTAAATGTTCATGCCAACATTCACCTAGTCTCTAGTGTCATAGACCGTTTCTATCGGCCACCTATGGTGACGGACGTCTTTGATTAATGATTAATCAGAAATAATTAATTAAATTAGATTTAATTAATCAATTGTGTTGGACACAAGCCCAAGTCTAGCTGAGGATGAACCTAAAGAGTCGCACACAAATCACTCTGGAAGTGATGGAATTGATTTTAATTCCTGAAAAAGTGATTAATTTGATTGGATTAAATTAATTCTCGGATAAATGATGGATCATTTACATGTGGGATAATCCAGTGGATGGATTAATTAAATTTGGGCTTATCCTTTTAAATGAATTGGATTTATTTAATTGAGCTTGTTTTGATTAATAAGTTGAATGTATTAATTGAAAGAGATTAGGCTTGTGTCTTTATTGGATTAAAAGATATTGGACTATTTTAGTTGGACTTTACCTAAATATGGATTTAGGTTAAAGTTCATTAGAGTTTGGGTTTGTTTTTAAATAAGTCAGGTCTACTACAATAGAACCCATGGCCGAACTGACCTCCTTATATGGCAAAGAAGAGTTGGACTCTTCTTTGAAAAGAAAGGTGAGGTGGCAAAGTGGGGAATTTGGAAAGTGACACTCGGCCATAATGGAAAGGATGGCATTATGGTATGATTGACATCATCCTTGTTGGTAAGTTATATGATTAATGGGAGTTACCTAGATAGCCTCTAGATTTTGAATGACTAGGTCATTCATCTTCCAATAACACAACACAACTACACATGCCTCTCTTTTTCTCAACCCTCGGCCTCTCTCTCTCTCTTAACCTACATGTATGGTAGATCTGCATGCAACACCACCGGGCTATGATATGGAGTCTTTGCAGTGGAAACATACATACACTGCATCTGCCAAGGCTGCAAACCCAGCCGCATTTTCAATCACCCTTCAAACCGTTTCCATTTGCCCACTCCCACACTAGAGTTGTGCCAGGAGTACATCTATCCTATCATAGGTAGCGTCTTGAGGTTTGTTTCCACCAAATAGGCTCTAAATTCCTCTGTAAGGCCCTCAATGTCTATCCAATTACCAAATACCTCGCTAGCATCTATGACGATATTAAAATCTTCTAGGAAAATCCAAGGTTTGTCTTCCACACTAGGCATTAGACCTAGAATTCTCTACCATAACTCTCGGTTGCCTACTTGATCATTGACTCCATAAACTATAGAAGCATAGATTTGCTCCAATGTTATTCCTCCTTTGCATCGTACAGTGTATAATTTAAGTTCCCACCTCTAGTATCCACATATCAATCTCCCCATCATTCCAACTATCCAAATCCAATTACTAGGTTTGTTATGATAGTCAGTGAACCAAGACCATTGACCTTGAGTCGTACACTGAATAACACTAACATTTCACATTGCCACTCTCGTTTCTGTCTGACCTATTATCTCCAGTAGATACTCAGCAAGCAGCATTGTGACAGCTGCTTGGAGGTCTCTCTTGTTGAGACCACGAACATTCTATGCAGCCCATTAATCGTGGGCCACCACGCTAGGACTATTATTGTTGAGGCCCTGGTCATGTGATAGGATCATAAATTAGCAAATGAGATTTCCCAATTCGAGCTGGGAAGGGGCTCCAGAAATTGAAGGGAGAAGATGAAGATTTCTTTGAATTTTGTTCTCTGTTTTACTTTCATTCCATGCCAGCGTTTAAATACATAACGGAATAAAGGATCCTTCGACAAGTGTCGTCATCTCTACCTAGCAGCCATAACAACTTTTGTCCTATCTATTTTTATTTGATTTAGTGATAGTAGTCCATAAACTAATTTAATTACAGCAACTCTATGGGACGTTCTAACATTTGGGTTGGCTAGGTCTATTAGCCTATCATTGCTTGGGCCTTCAGAAACAACCTTGTCCTTAAGGCTTGGGTTAGGGTCCAATCTCTTCTTTTTTTGGGTCATTGGGCTGAACGTGTTGATGGGTTCCTTTAGTACTTGGGTTAGATAACTCATTTCTAGGCCTATCATTGTCGGGGCCTTCAAATGGGCCTTGTCCTCAAGGCCCAAGAGAGTGAAACTGGGCTGCCCAGATGTGTTTCCAAGCAGCGTCCCTAGGCGGCTCCCAAGCCCACTTAACCAAAAGTTTCATTTCCCTGAAAACCAAGAAATCAGTTGTAGCTTGGGCAATATTCTTTTGGCCCATAAAGTTTCAGCAAATAGCCCAAGAGGTTCTCTAAGCTCATTATTTTCCTCCACGAATTCAAGCCCAGGAAAAAGAAAATATGCAGCAGGGCAATTGCTCCTTGCCAAATTGCGGCAACAGAAGGCTGAAAGAGATTCCCAAATTGTTGCAGATTCAAGTTGGGACTCCCCTGGCACCAATACTTGATCCGAAAGTCCGATTGGGTTGTTCGGGCCATCGAGAGCGTTGAGGGGAATGAAGAGTGGGAGTGCAACATAGACTCCAAGGGGCAGCTTGGGCGTAAAGAAGCCTCGTGTGCCAAGGAACCACTTCGTCTCCGGCAGACTAAATCTGTGTGGAAATAGTGGGAGTTGGGAAATCTCATAGAATCGAGGAGAAGTGCGAGGAGCGAGTTCGTCGGCGAGGACAGGGGAAGGGCGCAAAGCGTAAATCTGAAGCTGTGTGAGGGGTGGCGTGTGAACTAGAAATCGGCGAGGGAGAAGCAATGGCATGGTGTCCTCGGGAACTGGTGGGGCGACGATGGAAGTGGTTGACGGGGCATCGAAGAACGGTTCAAGTAGAGAGGCAGGGGCAATCGGGTGAACACAGCGACAACGGAACTGGAGTTTCGGAGGACTGAAACCGTGTTTGAAAAGAAGGGCAGCAAGGCCTTGGCGGACCCGAGGGGAAAGGCTGCCTCCGGTGTCACCGCAGCCACTATAGGTGAGAATACTACGTTGATTTTGCTAGTGGTGTTGTTGGGGAATTGGACTGATGGAGACGAGAAAAATGGGTTGGAATTGTGGTATTGGTGGAGCTTGTGCTGAAATGGGTGGGTTTCATTGGAGAAGGTTGGAATAGGGATGGAGAGGTGGTCGGCGGCTTCGGTGGGGTTTGAGAGTTGTGGGCTTAGTTGTGGCTGGAGTTTATGGGGTTGGGGGTTTGTTTTGGGTTTGTGGGGTGGGACAACCAGCAAAGGAGGAGCCGGTGGGAGTAGAGGGGGCGGAGAAGGTGTTGCCGTCGAAAGAAAGGCGAGGGAGATTTGCCTTTGTACCTCGTCAATGGCTGCCATCACTGAAAAAAGGCAACATTTACAGCCACATAGGGAGTCATGTATAGCTGCTGTGAGGGGCAGAAAATCAGCATGGAGGTGTTGAGCACGACCTTGCATGGTGGAGGGTGGATCAAAATGAAAGCACCATTTGATACGGGCATGATTAGTATTTCCCTATTCGAGCTAGGATGGGCTCCAAGAATTTAGGGAGAAAAAGAAGATTTTTGTCAATTTTTTTCTCTATTTGGATAGAGTATGGTGTAGGTGGGAAGATGTAGAAGTGGGTGTGGTCGGTGGCATGGGACAATTTTCGTATTTTGGTAATAGCAAGTATGTTGTCGGTTGGTGGAGCAATGGGGTCTGCTTGTGCCAGAAAGGGTGTAGGAGCAGAAAGAGCAGCAAAATGCAGTTCCTGAAGGGCAGGAACATGGTTGCCCGTGGTTGGCATTTCCGGCTATTGTGGTTGTAGTGTTTGGGTTGTAGGAAGGGATTCTACCAACAGAGGCGTAGCTGGGGAGGATGAAGGGGATGGAAAGGATGTGTTGTCCGTCGAAGGAAAGGCCAAGGAGATTTGCCGTTGGACCTCGGCAATCGCCACCATCATTGAATTGAAGGCAGCATAGACAGCCGCATGGGAGTCGTGTATAGCTTGCATGGTGGAGGGTGAGATCGAAATGAAAGCACCAAATGATACGATCATAAATTAGCAAATGAGATTTCCCAATTCGAGCTGAGAAGGGGCTTCATAAATTGAAGGGAGAAGATGAAGATTTCGTTGAATTTTGTTCTCTGTTTTACTTCCATTCCATGCAAACGTTTAAATACATAACGGAAAAAAAGATCCTTCGACAATTTTCGTCATCTATACCTAGCAGTCATAACAACTTTCGTCCTATCTATTTTTATTTTAATTAGTGATAGTAGTCCATAAACTAATTTAATTACAGCAACTCTATGGGACTTTCTATTTGGGTTGGCTAGGTCCATAAGCCTATCCTCATGTTGATCTAGTTCCTCGTCTAGTAACTGAAATTGATTATATAAAACAATCTCTTTTCCTTACGATTGTTGCATGTCCTTTAGAGGAGTGGGGTGCCGAGTGTGGGCCTCTTTCGTCATGGATGGTCGTGCTTGTTGCCATTGAAGTAACCTAATCCCCCCCCCCCCCAAAAAAAAATCTATTTTGAAGACACATACACTCCAACATGCTGTGTCTCGGCAGGGGTTGTTTCCTTGGACAATTATGCTCACTTTGCCCCACTTGCAAAAATTACGAGTCCATTTGTAGTCCACTTCTACTCTCTTATGGTAAAAGCCGTTTTGAGAAGTCTTCAAGGAAGACGCTTATGCTTGTGTAGCCAGAGACGCATAATGGTGTTGCCATGGTTAGACCAACGACGACTATGGTGAAGAGCGAGCCAAACGATGGCAAACTACGACGATCGTCCACGGGATTCGTTTCCTTTATCTTCAAAACAATAGCGGCGATGGAGAAAGTAATTGAAGGCGGCCCGTGGCTTTTTTGGTGCAACCCATATTACTGGAAAAGTGGGAACCAGGGATGAGCATGCAAACACAACAGCCTTCGCGTGTGCCTGTATGCCTGCGTGCGTGAAATTTAAGCATCTTCCCTTGGAATGTTTAATGTCAGTGGGACTTAGCGTGGTGGCCAGTAGCATTGGGAGGCCGCTATACCCTAATGCAATTACGAGTAACTGCTCTCGAATTTACTATGCTCGAATCTGTGTCTTAGTTGACTTCACGAAGAAATTGCAGCACCAGATTATTGTGGTTCAGCAAATCATATTAAACAAGAGAAATGTTACTTCATGTGATGAGGTAATCACTATAATTTCCGAGGACAAATGCGAAGAAGAGAATCATTACATCCTTAATCATGTATACATCCAACCAGCATGTCTTAACCAATATTTAAACAGAATATATGACCAACAAAATACGGAGAAACTATACGTGACGTATTAGACAATGCAATTTTGATGACGGACTACCATCAAAGCCCGTCTAGCTCAGTCGGTAGAGCGCAAGGCTCTTAACCTTGTGGTCGTGGGTTCGAGCCCCACGGTGGGCGCAACTTGCTCTTTTTTTAAAAGTTGATTTCTTAATGTGGATAAAAAAAACATTATTTTTGATTGATATCACCCCCATTTTAAACCTATGCATGGAATAGTAGATTACGATGAAGTCTTGCCCTAATAATCGAGAAATTAAAATCTCATAAATAAATATTAGTTTGTAAGTTTGAGTCAAGCACGCATATGTATTACTTATATGAATTTATTATAATTTGCTGATTTATTATTTTTATATTAATGTAGTGACACATTAATTGATATCTTAAAACTATAATGTAATTATTGCTTCTATTAAAAAGGATAAATAAATAAAGCACATTGAAATCTCCAAACACGAAATAGATGAATAGTGAAAAAGTTTTTAGAAAAGAGGCTGAATGAGGACTGGCTACTTCTATATCCATGTCCATGACAATTGCAACTTGGAAGAGACGGCGAAAGAAAACTAGAAAAGTATTCTATTTTTCCATTTTCATCTTGGTGAGCGTTGGCTCGGTACCAACTCCATCTGACTAATTAACTCTAATATTAGCTAGTCTGGAAGAAGAAAATGATCTTGAAGTTGTGTGCATTTGAGGTCTAAGCCATTTCCTAGTTTCCCTGTGGGATAGTATATGGGTTCAATACAGCTCTTACAATAACAAGTAACATCTCTTCTCATTCAAATTTTCCACTTTCATCGTCTGACAAGTAAGGACTGACGATGTACCTCCCCCACCGAGAGCCAGAAACCTAAAAGCCTCTAACAACAGGTGGAACTGAGTTCAGGTGGCATTAGCTGCATCCCGGACTTGCCAATCATATATAACAGAAGAGAACACAAGAAAGTGAAAAACAATGAGCGTGTCGAGAAAGGGATAAGAATGAGGATGCCGACAGAAACAAGCAAAACTTATATTCTTAATGTCAAGAAAAAATTGATCTTCATACACCAGCTATATATCTCAGGAAAAAGTAGCTGGGTGATGTTAAGTTTTATCCTCCAAATCTGCCCCTTATTTAATTGTTTGGGGGGTACTTGTCCCCGATCCTAACACACTGTCTATTCTAACAAAAAATCCGCAATGGTTCAGAATGTGGGTAATTCAGACATCCACAACCAAATTAATTGAGCATGACAATTGACACAGTTATAAAAAGAAAAGAATTCTCTCCATCTGCTAGGGTGCTAGCAAAACATCTTCTTCAACATTTATTGCCCCTTTGTAGAAGGTACCAACTAAAAGTTTGTATTCCATCAGAATTTTGTAATTGACTCTACGCCTTTGCAACTTCAGCGGTCGGTGCAGGAGCGACGCCACCAGTTGTTGGCCTGGAATCACAAATAGAAGTTACCAAGGTGCATTATACATATGCATAACCCTCTCCACACACATAAATCCACAGAGACAAATGCAGGAAGTCAAGAGATGCAAAAGCAGGCAGGTAAAGGACGGACATCAATAACAACAAACTTACAGGCCAACAAAAACTTTGAAAGCGTCATAGATACCCCACTGGGCTCCTGTGAGAGTTCCAATCATGACAATACGAAGAGGAAGTCCCCGAGTAAAGAGACCCCATAGTCCAAGCTTCTTCACAGCCTGTGGAAATAAAAAGAACAAAATAACAAGGTAATGAAAACCACAGGAGAAGGAGCACATTCGTCAGAGCAACTCAGAAGCAAATAACAAAGACAAGGTATCTAGAGGAGACTACAAACACAACGCTCACATCACCAACAGTAGCACCCTTGGCATTGTTGAGGAACGAGACAAGGTTGTCAGCCGGGTGAGAAACAACAGCACAGAAAACACCAGCTACATATCCACCAGCAAAACTGACACCAAGCTGGAGGTTCTTGCTGCACTCATTTTTAGGTGTGGGAATTGCATGCTTGTAAATGAGTTCCACAATAGTCTCAAAAGATGCAAACTTCATCATTGTATCTGAAAGCAGAAAACATCCATTCCTAAGTTTGCTCTATATTGGAAATACAAATTCAGAGCATAAATAAAAGTTACATAAAACACCAAGTACAGAAAGTACAATTTTTCGAATCAACCATCCATCTTGAAAGAAGAAGTGGAGGGCGGTGCACAAAAAACTAGCATTGGTATGCCAAATCACTGTGTAGCTTACTTATCATATTCATTCCACAAAATAATCAGATCAGCATTGGTATAATATGACCAACAAGAGTTTCAAAACATTCAACAATTTAGGAATCAGTCACCCAAATTTGAAAGAAAGTACTTGATGCTAAATGCAATAAAGCGCAGCACTTAAAGTTCCTATACCATACAGTATGGTCCTTGATCAAACAAATCGCTTAGTATAATAACATGGTAATTTTATTTACATTACAAAGGAAAGGAAACAAGAAAATTAGAAAACATCACATGTAACTCAGAACTTACATGGAATTTGACGTCCCCAAAGAGGAACCAGGCCCTTGTACAATCTGCACACAATTAAAAGCTTTAACTGCCCATATAACTTTACATGCATGCTATAATCAGGTCAAGACAAAATAAGCATAAAAATCATACCCAAGTGCTCCTTCAGATCTCACAAACTTAGGAAGTCCATCAGACAAGCCTCTCGCAAAACCAGGCTGAGTCTGAACACGCACCTTCACAGCTTCAAAGGGGCAAAGAGCAATATCAGCAATCACCTCAGCAGATGCAGAACCAGCAAGATAGATCAGAGTCTTGTACTTAGATGCATTTTCCGGTCCAGCGAGATCAGAATAATACTTCTTAAAGAACTCATAAAATCCAAATTTGCAGGCACCCTGGGCGCTGTAACCAAGCAGAGTAGGTACCCAGCCCCTGAAGAAACCTTTGACTCCTTGCTCCTTGAGTAGCACTCCAAAACCTGATGAGATGCTCTTGTACTTTGCAGGATCAATCTGATGAAGCAGATAGAACAGACTTAGTTCCCACCTTGTATCAAATGTATATGACCCAACCAATACATAACCAGCAAGGGAGAAAGCACAGGACCACTCCCAAGCTTTTTCTTCTGTCTCTCAACACAGTTTGCATCTTAGTCTCACTAAGCTAAACGTCTTAAAAGAAGTCTCATGTTAACAATTGAAGGATACTTCTGCAGCTATTTCTTTAGACAAAAAAGAAAAAGGAATCTAAATAAGTAATCTATATTTCTGATTCGGATCCATCAGTCTCCGTTTAATTAATCTCAAAACTGCATAAGAACACTCGAAGGACCATGTACCAGCGAGTTAAACAGATCAGATCCTAGCTTGTGAAAGGATACAGAAGTTGTCCATCGTCAGTAACAAAGCACACTCCATAAACCTCGAATTTACATGAATTCCACAAAAGTATAGAAATATATCTCCATTATGAACACAGAACACTATGTAACTAATCAACACAAAGAGCATAACAAAAGGAATCACAGATCTAATCCAGAGCCGAGTTGACCAGATCACGACTCAAGTAGTCGAAATAAAAAAGGAACCAAATAAGAAGTAAGATCTGTCAATAACGCATATATATACACAGAAAAGTCAAATAAATCGTTTGGAGCTTATGAAAATAATAGGAAGAAAGGAAAATGATGTAGAAGTGCATAGATCTGGACCTGCATATTACATTTGACGAGATCGAGAGGAGTGACAGCCATGTGAGTAAGACCGCAGCTGAGTATTCCACCAACCGTACAGGCGGCGTAGTACTGAGGAGAGAACATCTCGATCTTGCCAGGCTCGCTGGGAGCGGGAATGAGGAAGTTGCTCTTGGAAGCAGAAGGCGAAGGTGAAGGAGTAACGCGAGGATTGGAATGTCCGACCATGTTATGGAGAGGTAGGGTTTTGGAGGTGAAAGAGGTTGAGTAAAGGAAGTTGGGGATGAGAGACTGGCGGTCGGAGGAGAGAGCCATCTTTCAGATATCAGAGAGAAGAGAGGTGGGTGGGGGTGAGGCCGAGAGAAGGCGGCTCCTCCCAGAAATGTTCGAAGCTCTTGCCTTGTGTTTGCAACGGAAGAAAGTGAAATGAAGCGATGTTATTGGGGAAAGGACATGTGCGTTATTTATACGGACAGATGAATGGCAATGCAAATGAACGGAACCTCCGGCCCTATTTCCAAATTTACCGTATTGGACATGCCTTGCCTGGGCCCGCCCTACCCTTCGTCATCTATCATCCCTAGACACAAGAGTCGTGTTTGACCCCCTGCAGTAACACTTTCTTTTTATGCCACCCATCATTGTCTTTTATTCTTCGCATATTCAATCCTATTTCACAATTTGAAAGATTGTAAAATTTTGCAATTTACAGTTTAAATTTCAAGGTGATGCAATCAAAAAATTGCTCATTTAGTAACGTCCAACTCGAGATTTTGGACTTTCATTTTGCAAGCTCTAAAATAGAGATTTTATAAAACAATCGTTAATAATCCAATACTCAACTCAATATATAAACAAAGAAAATAGATAGTAATACAACAATAATATGATTAACAAACAATGAGTCTTAGATTTTCCCATGTGCAAATGTAATTAGAGGTGGCAATCCAACCCGTTCCGGACTCGCCCCTAATGGGATGGGTCTGGGTCCAAAAAATTGTAGACGGGGCGGGTAGCGGGTCTTAAGAATTAGGACCCGGTCGAGTCTGGGGCGGGTCCTTAAGGACTCGCCCCCGACCCGCCCCGTTTAAATATATATATATATTTCTCTTTTATTTTATTAAGATAGAATAAACGCTAACAAAATATTGTATCATTTAATTTATTTATTATTAGGTACATGTTCAATAGTTGATAAATTGAAAAATTGTCCCACAATACTTAACGATGAGAAAGACGAAGAAGTTGTTACTAATGTATAAATCAATAATTTAATATGAATTGTTTGAGTTATTCTATTATGAACAAGTTTATTTGTACTTAAAATTCTTTTTCGAACTTGAATTTGAGTTAGATCACGAACAATTAATTTTATTTATAATTGATATGTTAAATTTTATTTTTTTTTTAATTTGTAGAACAAATAAAAAATAAAAATAAAAAAATCGGGTCTACCGGGTTAGTCCCGCCCCGATGGGTTTTGTACCGGGATGGGGTGGGTCCCGGATCCACCCAAACCCACCCCATACCCGCGCCGTTGCCACCCCTAAATGTAATTGACATTCACCCCTTTAAAGTGAGGGGTTTCAATATTTATATGTGACTTCCCCATCCAGTAAGAGAAATCCAAATCTCGAAGAATTCAGGATAGGAGTTATCCGTTAATCACCCAAATCCTCCCTTCCACGGGGAATAAGAAGGTGTTTGGCTAAGCTTTTTTTAAAACATCTTATAAGCTCCTACATCTTATAAGATGTTTTAGGAGCTTATAAGATGTTGGAGCTTATTTTAAAAATAAATTCTTGAAGTGTTTGGATAAAATAAGATGTTAAAACTTATAAGATGTTTTCATATCTTATAAGATATTAGGGTGTTTGGCATAATAAGGTCTTTTTATTGGTAAAATGACCAAAACAGACATGATACTATTAGAATCAAATAAATTGTTATTTTTGTTGACATATTTTGTATTTGAATATTTTTAAAATACTTTCATAAATAGTATACATTTGTTTAATTCTAAATAAAAATTAATAGATTTTTTTTTCAAAAACAAAGTTGACAAATTATTATTTTTAAATTTTTGCATCGAAATAATATTAACATTCATGCTAATTGAATATTAGCATAGATATATAATTGATATATTTTTTGTTAATTTTAATGACTACTTTTTAACCATATTATAATATATAATATCAGTAGTATTTTTTTATAATTATAATAATTAAAAATTAATATTAATTATGTAATTAATGTCATAATTATATAAATATGAGAAGAAGAGATGATATTATATATATATATATATATATATAGAGAGAGAGAGAGAGAGAGAGAGAGAGAAAAAAGAGAAGAGGGAGGGAGGCAGCATGTATATATATATATAGAGAGAGAGAGAGAGAAGAGGAGAAGGGGGAGGGAGGCAGCATGGAGAGAGAGAGAGGGAGGGGGTTTGTTGTTAAAAATATATTTGTTATGTTAAGGGTAAAATTGAAATATAACAAATCAATAAAGTTATTTTTATCTTATCAATTATTAATTGCATAGAGCTTATAAGATCTTATAAAAAAAGTTAGGAAAGTTTAACTTTTTTAAAAAGATCTTATAAGATCCAAAACATTTTATTTTAAGATTTTATAAGCTCTTTCAAAAAAAATTTGCCAAACGGTTTTTTAGAGCTTATAAGCTTAACCAAACAGCCTTTAAGATAGCTTTCCGCAAAGGGAGGCATCCTCATCGAATAGGCTATCCTCAAGGATGTCCTTGAGGATGGTTACTAGAGATAAGGACTTCTTCCTTGAATAAGGATATCTCTGTGTCTTGGGCAAGGTGAATGGAAGAAGATCTCCCACTAGGAGTTTGAGGCTCCAGGATGCCGAGCTGGAAATGGCCTACGTCCCCGCTAAGGTGGCTCGCTCACAAGTGCTCCTTGCCACGTGGAACTTCTTGTTGTCGTAGATAGATATGGATGCCACTTGGACACCTAATGAGCGCTTGCAGACTTGGGCATATTCACAGTTGCGCCTGAAATCTTGCTGAGAGTCTTAGGCCTACTTTAGGCTAAAGGGGGTTCGCGCCTCCTCCATCTTCTCTTTGGGCCTTTGTGTCTGTTTGATTTTTAGGAGAATATCATGGATATATTGATACAATGATATAAATTTGATAATTTTCGTCCCAAAAACATCCCCACTTGAACTACTTTTTAAAGAATGTAAAGTAAGAAGCCAAAAGAGAGCACCAATTAAGAGTATCATCTTCATGGAGCCTTCTTGAGATAACCAAGGAAATCTTATCAACTATGCTACCTGCATCAAGTCCAAAACACCACTCTTATTCATCTCCAACTCTTCACCACTCTCGGTGATCATTAATACCTAGATTTCGTTGGTTTTCATTCATTAGTTTGCAATGCTGATCAGTTCAGATTTCCCCTTTTCCTACCCTTTAACATTTTGGAAAGATTCTGTTACGGTCTGGTTCTTACTGCAGCAGCAGCAGCAATATTCTCATTCTATCAAAGAACAAATAATTTAAGCAGAAACAAGAATCACTTGCAAGTAAGTATAAAAAGACAAAAATGGATTTCATAAATAAACAACTTAATATCCTGCCAAATTGGAGACGTTCGACTCCATCTATGATAACAACAGCAACTTTGATGCTACAAACAGAAAGAATCACTCATGACTGATTGACCCAACTCCAGTATCAGCTTATCCCTCACTGGAAACGCAGACCATCAACCATGCAAATCAATATACTGAGAGGTACAAGAAGCAAAAACATAGCCTCAAATAACTATAGATTGTAGAATATAGAGACGACTGAGTAAAATATGTGGTATTCAGCTAGTTAGCATTTGCATGTCCTCTGGGACTCCCATTCATCATCTTTTTTATTTCCTTTAAAGAAGCCTAAGATGCGAAGTATCGTTCAATCTCTTTATTTGCCAACCAACTTTCCATGAATGTTGTAGCACGGTGATAGAAGAATCTTCTATGCAAATCTTGTGTGACATTACCGGACTGCAGCCAAGGAGTCCAGTCAAAAGACATTTAATTGGGGTAGAGTGACTGAAGACCCCAACACAAGAAGACACAAGGGCAGGAGGGTTGCTCCTGACATTTATGTCACGAACTAAGCCTGGGTTATTAGGTTCTCGAGGGGACATCTCATCATCAGCCTCATGATCTCCAGTCGTCGTCACAATTTGGAGTCTACTCTTACCAGATTTCTTCCTTGGGAGCCCTTGCCGGTGCCTGTGCAGCAAATCCCAGTTGGGTGGTGCTAGAGAAGGCCCCTCCCGATCGGGAATCAAATTTGCAATTGCATGAGAGCTGCGGTTTGCGAAACCTGGGTTGTCACTAGGATCTGGTGGGGAGAAATCAGACCTAAATTTGTCAGGAAATGCCACGATCGTACCATTTAGGAACTGAACCATCCGGAATTCTACCTGCCTGAGCGATTCTCCAGATGGTGCAGAAAAATCAGGCTGGGTTTTCTCCATTAAACTCACGGTTTCAGGTGTGAAAATTTCTGACCTGTGGCATCCTTCCCAGTGCCCATTGCTCATCTCCAGAAGTGCATCTGATGACTGTATATGTTCCTCTGAGAAATTCAACTCCTGCACAGTTTAATTTGAGTCACAGTATTAGTGCAACTTAAGCACCATTTAAAAGGTTGGACAATATAATGTTCCATGACCAATGCCAGTTATTATTGTTTAAACAACTTTATCTAACAAAAAATAGCAACATTTCATGGAATTGTTTTACCTTCAGAGTTAAGTAAGTTAGAGTTGCAAGATGCACATTATAAAGACACATTGCTATTAGCAACACAAGCAGATATGTTTCTATCATGAACCATATCGAGAACACCTGACGATCAAAGGAATTAGCAATACGTATACCTAAGCCTAGTCTACATTTGCACATGTCTTAGTTCTCAGACAAACACCATTCTCAGCACATATCCAATCCATTATGTATTTGCTCCAGTTAATGAAGATAAATTGTAGTGAGCCGAGCTTTTTCCAACATACGAAATAAATAGGGATCTGTGCCCTCCAATATTCTTATACACCTGAGCCAGTTACAGACAACAAAAGCCACACTTGTGGATCATGAAAAACAGTTGCCCAAACGATTGAGTAAAAAAATCCAGAATTAGCCACATTTTTAAGCATCTTTTCATAATTAACAAGTTAAAATCAAGTGTAATATAAGACTGATGCATGAACATTATCAGAATGCAACTGCCCCAGAACAGTGCTTTAGCACACCTGAATAAAAATGATAAAAGTTCGGTTATCCATCTAATGCCGAACACATCAATTATCAACAGATCACTTTAATTTATTTAAAAGACATAATAAAGTTAATTCCATGAAAATATTGAACATGACTCTCCAAATACGTGAATTCTATGGAGAGCCTAACTGTATCTCTGAGCCAAAAGAAACAAATCCCATAGTCACTACTCTTGAGTACTCGGACAGAGGGAGAAAGCACTGAATATTATGTCCAGCCTATGTCCCAGTAAAGTCAAGAAGCACCAGATACTAGAAGCTAGATGATTTGGACAATTTTCCAGGCCAACAGACAGCAGAAAAGTAGCGATCTCTCAGTTTGAACAAAATTAACTAAGCTTCACTGTTTTGGTTAATTAGTCAGCCTTCTGAAGTTATAATTTACAATCTTTAGATGGAATTTACACCTCGCCTTTAAAACGACAATATCTAGCTTGAATTACAGTGTTATACAGCAAATAAATGTACAATGACATAATTATTGATTCACTAAGAAATTTGTCAGGCCAAAAAGGTTAATCTATCTTTATAAAAGGTGTAGTCTAAGTCGTGGAGGATGTCTACTTGATCAGGCTCAGCTACTCCTAGTACCTGGCTCTAGAAAAGGTTTGCCAAGAATTACTAGCTTTTTGGTAGAAAGGATGTAACTTAGGAGAATTATTAGCTTTTGCCAAGAAGTGCTTCTCCATTCCTGCTCTGGAGCTTCAACAAAGAAGTGAAACTTCTTGCCAGACCTCCAGCAAAAAAGACAAACTGATCCTTCATGGATAATGTGCGAAGCTCAAATGACTAATGATCCTCGTATGTGGAATTTCCCAAATTGGCATGCGTGGGTAGATTTTCGAAGCACCTCAAGCTCCAATTAGAAGTGTTAGTAACTAAGCAGAATGTCAGGAAAAATGGCCATACCTTTACCTAGGAATAAAAGAAAATACGAGACGGAAAATATACTCTTCCATGATTTTTCCACACAAGGGAATTCCATCATTGAACTTCAGCATTTCAGAAAGTGAGACAATTGAGTTATCTGTTTGAAAACACATACTTTCCTGAAAACACCATCGGTACATAATGCAACGCAATAAGAGAAAGATCCCATTTTGCTGTAACATTACAGCAACATATAGTATTTCCAAATATCACTTGAAGATGAGACTTTGAACTTTGTTTTTATGAGGATTGATGAATCAAATAACATTTCTTTTCCAGTTTTTGCAACATTTTTCTTTTCTTCATTATAAATGGTCACATCCTAAGTATGTCTACTAGCCTGTTCCCATTAGCGGACAAATTGTTAATTCTGGGTTTGTGATTCACACCAATTCAGATAAGTATTTTGGTATAGACTTTGAACATGTCTAAGCAATAAGCGCAGTGCAGAGTTCAGAATGCAGAACTCGTTTGATTCACCCTATGGGTTAGGTTCACAGCAATAGCAAAGTTTCTTCCAAATGAAATAGCAAAAAATAACCGGAGCTACTTATCACCAAATACAATACAAACTACCTGATGGATCTACTACTGCTTCAAAGAGATTATCGAGATTTGAACAAAATTTCATGAAAGCAAGCAAGAAGATTAGCGTACCTGGCAAACCGATAAAGCCGTGGCTCGGACACGATCCAAAGGCGAGGTATAAATGGCACTAAACCTGACGCCTTGAGATTTCAAAAAGACGGCCAGTGCTCGAGCCTGGCGTTTGCCATTGGGAGTGAGGGCAGCATCAGGGCAGCGACCGGCGATCAAATCGGGCCTCAAATTCATGTGGCACTCGCCGTGGCTAATCAAGTAAACCTCGGTGAGGGCGCGATCTTCATCGGCGGAGCCAGCGGAGAAGGAACGGTGGAAGTGGGTGGGCGGAGGGGGAAGAGGGGGAGGGGGGCGAGGACATTGTAGGGGTCCCAGACCTTGATGGAAGGACCCATGCGTGGGGTGCCATAAGTAGAGAGCTGGGGGGAAAGAGGGGAGGCAGAGGCGTGGCAAGGGAGCATTTCGGGCTCCTGTTCAAGAATTTTCTTGACGACGGCGTGATCTCTTGTATTGTTAGGAATATCGTGTTGAGGGTCGTCGTCGTCTTCGTCTTCTTCTTCATCATCAATGTCATCATCATCTTCTTCTTCGGGTTCTTGGTGTTCGTCTTCGGAGGGCACTTGAGCAGAGTGTGAAGCGCCCATTGGCTACTACTAGTTAAGGAAAGAAGGTAAAAATATTGAAGATCTATCTATATATGTATGGAGATTAGTTATTGGGGAATTCAAGGGAATGGTTGTTTATACAATTGTTGATGATGGAGAATTGAGAGTTAGTAGTGTGTGTGTGTGTGTGTTTTGTTTTTGATTGTTAAGATCTATGGATGGATAGATGGATGATAGATAAATAGATAGACAGATAGATCTGGGAGTCTGAGCAGAACGGAGCAGAGGACCCAAATTTCTATTCTAGTTTTTGTTCTGGAATCTAAAGTCTAGACCCAAACCAGGCAGGACAAGGAGATTCACATTAAGCCCATTTGCCCATAAAAACATGAATCCATATACATATATGTTATTATTGACTTCTTTTCATAATTATTATTATATTTATATAAAGGCCAACAATTCTGGTTATGAGAAAGTGATATGTCCTCTCTATCTATCCAACATGTATAAATAGAGAATCAACCAATAATAATAATAATAATAATAATAATAATGTTGCCCTGCAGAGCAACGTGAATTGAAAGTACATCATGTATTCAATCCCTGCAACTGCAGGTGCAGCTTCATAAAATTCATACATGGAAATTGGAATTAAGAGAAACAGTCGGCCTCATAAGAGAAAATGACCTCATCAGAAGAATCGACATCCATTGTAACTCTATGGCCTTGAGTTACACTCCCATTCAAGATTTTCTCAGCCAGCTCATCTTCCACCAGCCTAGTAATCGCCCTTCTCAGCGCCCTTGCTCCATAACTTGCACTATATCCCTCAGAAACCAGCTTATTCTTCAAACCATCCCTCACTTCAACCCCTATATGAAGCTTCTCCGTTCTCTCATAAAAATCTACCAGCATCCCATCCAGAATTTTCCTTGCATCACCCTTGTCAAGATGCTTGAACACAATGATCTCGTCAAGTCTGTTCAGAAATTCCGGCTTCAAAAACTGCTTCAATTGCTTCTCAACTTCTCTTTGGTTATTCATATTATTCCCACCAATATTTGATGTCAATATTATGATGGTGTGCCTAAAATCCACGGTCCTCCCTTCCCCATCTGTGAGTCTCCCATCATCTAGAATCTGAAGCAGCACGTTGAAAACTTGTGAATGGGCTTTTTCAATCTCATCAAACAGAATCACATTATGTGGCCTACGACGAACCGCTTCTGTCAACTGCCCACCATTTTCATGACCAACATATCCAGGAGGAGCCCCCACAAGTCTGGAGGCACAGTGCCTCTCCATATACTCACTCATATCCAGCCTCACCATTGCTTCTTTAGATCCGAAATACTCTATAGCAAGTGATTTCGCAAGTTGAGTCTTGCCTACACCTGTAGGTCCGGTGAACAAGAAGCTGGCTACAGGCTTGTTCATATCCCTTAGTCCAACTCGACCTCTGCGGATGGCACGGCTTACAGCTGAAACAGCCTCATCTTGACCTATTAGGCGCCGCTTTAATGTCTTCTCCATGCTCAAAAGACGAATAGATTCATCATCAGAAATTTTGTCAACTGGAATCCCCGTCCACATGGAAACCATTTGTTGTATGTCCTCTTCGGTCACAAGCAGCTGGTTGAATATTGAGTTTTCGTTTCTTCTATATAGCTGGGCTCTTGCACCCGCCTCATCCATCAAGTCGATTGCCTTGTCAGGAAGGTACCGATCGCTGAAATTAATAATACATGGGATCAGAATGAAATTAATGATGAGATACCATTAATTAATCAAATGCTAGATACGTAGTAGTTTTTCTGGTCCAAATTAATGATAATAATAATTACGGACCTGATGTATTGCTTTGATAAGTGCACAGCAGCAATTAGGGCCCCATCTGTGTATTTAACAGAATGATGAATCTGGTATTTTTGTTTTGGAGCTTTGAGTATCTGAATGGCCTCATCAGTTGATGGTTCAGTAACATGAATGGCTTGAAATCTTCGCTTTAATGCCGAATCTTTCTCGATGTATTTTTTGTATTCGTCCAATGTAGTTGCACCAATGCACTGCACTTAGAGAATATGTACAATAAGATGGTAGGTAGGTAGTAATCTTTGTCAATTCAGGCATTAGTAAAAATATGTTGATTAATTTGGTTGTTGAGTTAAAATTTTGGGAGAAAACACACAAACACACACACACACACACACACACATACCTTGAGTTGTCCTCTGGCAAGAGCTGGTTTGAGAATGTTTGCGGCATCGAGGGGTTGAGCAGCAGCAGCTCCAGCTCCAATAAGTGTATGTATCTCATCAATGAAAAGAATGAGTGCGCCGTTACTTTGTTTGACTTCATCAATCAGAGTTATGAGCCTCTGCTCAAATTCTCCGCGATTGGAAGCACCAGCAATGAGACGGGCCATGTCAATGCTGAATACCTTGCTTGTATTTAAGATTGGCGGAGCAGAAGCATTTGCAATATTTGATGCTAATCCTTCAACAAGAGCGGTTTTGCCCACCCCGGGATCACCAATGAGGCAAGCATTGTTCTTCCTTCTCTTGCACAAAATCAGCATGAGACGCTCTATCTGCTCTTGTCGACCAACCACTGGATCCAATTCGCCCTAATTAACCAAATTAAAAATATAATCAATTAGTACTAGGGACTGGGGAGGTGAACAAATTAAGGCAAATAGTACGTAGTAGGTGTAGTTGTGGGTACCATTTTGGCCCTAGCTGTTAAGTCAGTTCCAAACATGAGTAGAGTGTCCACCTTGAAAGCATACTGCTCCAATCTCTCCATGCTTTTTGGTTTACACAAGGATTAACAACAACTTACCAATTACAATACTGTCTATCTATCTATCTATCTATGTGCAGGCACAGGTGTTGATAGTAGTTGATGAGGTGGGTGTATTTATAGCTAGCTAGTGTGTACGTATATATTTATTTTTTGTCATTCAATATAACCATTAATTAATTAATTGTGACTCATCATCATAAACTGTTTATATATCCATGCACATTGATAATCTAAAAGGTTGGTAGGTGTTAATAGGAATGATAATTAAGGTGCATGCATCCCTCCCATCCTTTGTACGTACAAGAATAATATTATTCTTGTTCATCAAGTCCTTCTTAATGTTCCCCTAGACTATACATATTCATATTCCTTTTTTGATGTGGTTGTGGTAGGCTTTTCATATATATATATACTATTTGTGCTTGCTTGCTGCATATGCATATGATTATGATGTGTATTATTAATTAATGTTTTGGTGGGGTTTGGATTCAAATTATAAAGAGAGGTTTGTTAATTTTGTTAGCTATAGGTAGGCAAGTCAAAGTGGTTGGTGATGGAAAAATTCATTTCAACACAAGACAGGTTTGTGATTAATAATTAGAGTGAGCTTGTGTTGGGCCATCACCTCTCTCCTGCACCTTATCTTAATTTCTCAACAATACAAGCCCAAATCTATACTATATATATAATTAGGAAAATGAATGAAAAAGGAGAGGAAAGGGCAAGGCGGAGACATTATTATTAATTAAATAAGGTGAGGGAGAGGGACAGCACACCAATAACCATGGCCTATATATAATATAGTAATAATAATAATAATAATTAAATATTGGATTAATTGGGGGCGTGAAATGAGGAAAGGGAGATAGGTAAGGGAGCTACTGTGTGTGTGTGTGTGTCCAATTGCATGGAGATGGAGATGGAGATGGAGATGCGCCTTCACTCCATTCCAATTTCTCTCTCAACTCTTTAAGTCTTACGGTCTTACCTGTTGTTCAAAAAAACAAAAGCCCTTACTCTTACCTACCTCCCAATTTCATCATTATCATCATCATCATCACATCTATATAGGTATGTATGTGTATCACCCCAACCTCCCCACATCCCATGCCCTACTACTAGTGCTATTTTCAGACACTACAAACAAACACACAAAAACACCTATATCTATATATACTCTACTCACTCTATCTCTATCTCTCTCTGTTTGTGTACAAATAGAGCTGATTATCTTGTATACGCGTCGACACTGAAATATTTATATATATTGATATTGATGAGGTGGTAACTGCTGGGTCTGGGCCTTGTGCGTGGATTATAAACTTCACCTTGTTTAATTTCCCAACTGCAGTGCAGGGCAGCTACTACCTTATTCTCGAAATCATCCATCGCAATTCGCAAATGTTAAGATTACTCATGAGCAGGTATGTACATATCAGATACCATATCCATTTAATTAATTATTACCCTAAATTGCTTTTGTATGTCATGAATCATGATGATACAAAAAGGAAACTAAAAGGGCCGGTAAAAAAAGATGAGGCCGGGTGATCGACTAGTACTGCGTCTCTCATCTGATTAATGATATATATTCATGTACTGATGCACTCAATATCATCATTATGATTCATGTGCAGATCAGAGTCAAAAAGGACGATTACTAATGCTCTACTGTTGTTGCCCCAAATTAGACGACGCCTACTTTCTTCATCATCCACAGACACAGCAGCAAGACGGTAATATGTATATTATTTATATAATTAACATCTTCCGTTTAATTAACAGCTAGCTGGTACTAGTTTATGATGATGATGATGATGATGGAAAAGATGAAGATGATGATCATCAGGATCTCTTCATGCATCCATGTACACCAATATTAATTTTTCATCTTAATAATTTGTTAATAATTCTTGTTGTGGTGATCATTTCAAAAACTTCAAATAAAATTAAGCTGGTTTGCTAATTTGCTCTGCTTTGGGATCGGATCCCTTGTTTTGTGCCGTCTTTTAAGGCTTTAATGACAATGCCAAAGCCTTCATCTCTTTGCTTGTTTCTAATTAAAATTCCCACGATTCCCTCTTAATTAATTATTTAACTGCCTCTTGCTGTTGCTGTTGCTGTTGCTCATCCTCTTTAAAATAAAAAGCTTTTTGGTCAACGCCGGCCCACAAAACCCTCCATCTCTTTACCTTCACTTCTCCACATGATTACACCTATATATATATATCAATTTAATATTTTACCAGCCTTAATTTCTCTATTGTAACAAATTATATTTTTCCTGACTGTTGTAATTAAGTTCTGATCTCCACACATTCTGTGGGAATTTAGGAATAGAGTAAATTAACATGAAAAGCTAGCTGTTTTTCTGCTACGTCCACAAAATAATTAAGAAAACCTTAATTTTATCTAGTTGGAATATGAAATAGGATATATATATATATAATTAATTAATAAATTGTGAAATTAAGTCTCCGTCACACTACTACTGCATCCCATCTACAATCTGCAGGTAACCCACAGGTGCATGATCCATCCATTGCTCTTATATATATATATACAAAGCTTAATAATTATTCGTCACCTTATATATATGGAGGAAATTATGGCCATCATCATTAGTAATAGAATGTTAGGAGTACTACTCTCTCAACGTAATTATTATTATTATTATTATTATTATTATTATTATTATTATTATTCATAACTAAGTATATATATATATGCTAATTATAATGAATATGGGCACAAACGTCCAATCTTGTACAACCATGCCAAAAATTAATTATAGATTCTTCTTCACCAAATTAATTAATTAATTAATACTAATGATGGCCATAATTTAATTGATATATTATGTCTGACATGATGAGAATATCCAGTCTTGAAGGGAAAGTTGCCCTTATAACGGGTGGTGCAAGCGGGCTTGGGAAGGCTACAGCACAAGAGTTTATCCAACATGGAGCTCGAGTTGTCATTGCCGATATCAATTCCCATTTGGGTCCACAAGTCTCCCATCAATTGGGACCTCTAGCCCAATTTGTGCCATGTGATGTTGCCAGTGAGGCCCAGATCGCTGAAGCTGTTAACCTCACCCTGTCCCTCCACGGCAAGCTCGACATTATGTGCAACAACGCTGGAATCGCAGGTTCTCCCTTTCCACCCAGCATCACTGATCTTGACCTCAATGAATTCGACCGCGTCATGCGGATCAATGTCCGGGCCACCATTGCCGGTATCAAACATGCTGCCCGGGTCATGATCCCCGCCGCCTCTGGCTCCATATTGTGCACCGCCAGTATTAGCGGCCTCATGGGTGGGCTTGGCCAACATCCATACACGGTGTCCAAATTTGCAATACCAGGGATAGTGAAGTCCGTGGCTAGTGAGTTATGCAAACATGGGGTGCGAATAAATTGCATCTCACCATCTCCCATTCCCACACCACTGGTGGTGGACCAATTTGCTCAAATAATGCCCGGCGCCAGTAGGGAGGAGATTGTTGAGATAATCAAGGGGTTGGGTGAGCTAAAGGGTGCGGTTTGTGAAGAGCTGGATGTGGCGCGGGCAGCCTTGTATTTGGCTTCCGATGACGCTAAATACGTAACAGGTCATAACCTTGTGGTGGACGGAGGCTTTACTTGCTTCAAAACTCTTCAATTCCCTAACATCTAATTATTACCTACTATATATATTTGAGTCTATGTTTTATTCATTATATTAACTACTTTTTCTCCATATTTTTAATTGTATGGCTAGCTATACATATATATAGCTAGAGGAACGATGCATGTGTATGTTTGGATTTGTGTTTTTGGACAATAAATATATAGAACCTTAATTAATTCGTTGATGCCATGATCACATTATATGTATATATAAAGCTGGTGTTAAAATCGATTTTAGAGGAATTAGGTTGAGTGTCATATACCGTTGGAAACTTTGAGAAATCTGTTTCTCAACCCAACAAATCGCATGAGAATCGGGGTTGAATTGGTGAAGATATAGTCGTTTGAGTCAATCCTGCCACATCTGTCATGTTTTTCAGGAAAACAATTACCTGAGAAAAACTCGAATTCTAGCCAATCTACTGGGAGTCTGGATGGAATTTTTTAGTATGACGTGGCGTTATGTGTTGGCTAGTTGTGTGACATGGAATCCGAACTGTTTGGTGACTAGGCTTGTTGTATGAGTCTTTTTTCATGGGTCTGCCATATAGTGTTAAAAATTGGACTTATGTTTGAGAGTTCTTACTGTTTTGGATTTGATGGCCCTGGCCGGCTGGACTGTCTGGCCTGGAGGCCTACTACTAGCTCTTAGGCTGGCCCAGTGAATGTGGTGTCACACTCACATGATGTCCCACCTTCAAGGCCAGTGCTTTACTGACCCAACACAAACTGTATATAGCTAGCTAAGGATAGGGATGCGTATATGAAGGATTGAGAAGGCAATTAGGCGTTGTTTTCTTATGGGGATTGGTTGGATATCGATATTCAGTCCAATCTCTTGTTTACTTGCATTAGGTCGGTCCAGGTGATATCACTCGAACCCGTGATTAATTATGATAAAAAGACAATGATTTAAATTCCACCAGGCTTGATGGGATTTATTATCCCACCAGACCCACTTGAGGGGATTGCATATGATTTTACACATTTGTTTAGGGGTGTGCAAAAACCGGCCGAACCGAAAAAAACCGACCGAATAGAAAATTTGGCTTTTTTTTTTTTTTTTGAAAATTTTGGTTTTCGGTTCAGTTCGGTCGAGATGGTTCGGTTCACCGAACCGAACCGAAAACCGAATTATTTTTTTTAATATTAATATTTAATAATTTATTAAAATTAAAATTTTAATATTAAATAATAGTAATTAATTTCAATTTGTCTGAATTTTCTTTGAGTCAAACCACTTTCACTTGCACTTTGAGTCTTCGGTTCGGTCGGTTATTGAATTATTATTTACTTATTTTCATATTTTGAAATGGAGTGTTTATAGTTATGAATGGTACGAATGGAATGATATTCGTATGAAATATGAATCGTATCGTGTCAATTGTTACTTTTTCTTTTATATCTTTATATTTTTAATAGGTATTTTTAGTCAAAATTGAAATTTAAACTAAAAAGTAATTTTTTTTAATTATAATTTCGGTTTTTTTCGGTTTAAAATCGAAAAATAACCGAAAACTTTCGGTTTGAAAATCGAATCGAAGTTTCAAACTTCGGTTCGGTTTTCGGTTATAAAAAACGCCGAACCGAAAATTCGGTTAACCGATTTTTCGGTTCGATTCGGTTAAAATAACCGAAATGGACACCCCTACATTTGTTCTTAATATTTGGTTCGAAATAACCTAAGTCTTCCGAATATCAACAAAATTACTTAATTTCTTTTTCTCACTTGTTTCCCAAATTTAATTTTATCCTAAATTTTATTAATACAAATAAATAAAGTATTAGTGAAACAATTTTATCTCATTTCATATTTTATCCATTATTAATTTATCACAACTTAATCACATCTCTTAAATAAACGGGACCTTAAGGTATTGGTGGAGTAGTGAGTTTAGCGGGGCGGGTGTGACGATAATGAGAAGAATTGGCGTGGAAAGAGAAAGAAGTAAGTAGCAAGGGAACATTCCATTTCCACCCACATGCTAGTTTGGGATCCCGGAAAGAGACCTCTCATCTGTGACACTACTAGTATTGCTGATTCATATTGCTTACCTACCTATCAATATACCTAATTATAATATATATATATATATATATTATATTTGATTCAGCTTATATAGATCTTCAATATTACAATATATACATATATATATATAATTAGTTTAATTATGAAAACGCACAGTCTTGAATCACTATATTTATTCCACAAGAATGCATGAAGCATATATATATATGTATATATCTTTATTAGTTTTATATTATGTTGGTAGGTAGGCTAGGTAGCTATTATATAAGGTTTATTAATGGGATAATTACACACTACACTCCTCCTGAGATTTGATATAATTGCACGTAAATTCCATGTGATTTGAAAAATTGCATTTAGTATTCGTGATGTTTGCTTTTGTGTAACAAATAAGTTCTCATGTTAGTCAAAATTCACAGAATAAAAATCAATATTTACCCTCAATTGATTTATTACTGGCTTATTGCAGGTCAAACAAATTTTTCTATGACTAAACTACCCTTATAACAGTGAATATATAACTCATCACATGCATTAACGTGTAAAGATGTATAATGATAGTTTGATCATAAAAAAATTTATATGACCAATAATAATTTAATAATAAATCAATTAAGGGCAAAATATGCATCATTTCCCACCAATTTGAATACATTTACTTTTGTATTCATAAGTTTGAGTGGGAGAGGGAGATGAGGCACATGATCGTGCACATGGACATGGTGGAGTTGCATGGGCGCCACGTGTAGCCTCCGTTTTATCTTCATCTACTAGCTATCTAGGTAAGGAGATAGTAGTAGTAGTAGTAGTATCAAGTATGTATGTATGAAAATTGAAATAGGTGAAATATAAATATGAATGTGAATCGTCCTTGTGCGGGCAGAGGCAGAGGCAGAGGCAGAGGCAGAGGCAGCTGCTCAATATTCACGTGAATACCAAAACAGGACAGCCATCCAACCCACCACACACTTGACACACACACCCCCATCTTTCACCCTCTGCATTTTGAATTCTGGATTTTAGCAGCCCCCGTTCCAATACCTAATTAATTACATCAATTTTCAATATTCAAACTATCATCTATACCTATAAATATATATTTGACCAGCTAGTTTGTACATTAATATTATTTAAGTCAATAATTATAATATGTTTGAATTTTGAGGATGAAGAGTTAGGTGCGGTGAAAAGAAAGGGTGAGTCACGAGGAACTTGGGATATATATATATATATTTCTATTCATTTTCATTATTACAATTTGAATTCAAACTTCCTTCCATTTTCACACCATACATATATACATACCAACTCATCATCCATTTCCAACTTGAAAACAAGCATCTCAAACTAACTTTGAAATTTATCCTCAAACACCCAAAAATTAACATTCCCATATAAACACACACAAAAATTAATTAGTTTCTCAACTATATATTCATTGACACGCGCGTATGAAATTCTATAAACATGTGATTTGTCATGTATCTGTATTCATCCACCACAAAAATCAAAATATCAAAACCAATTATCTTATATTTATGGTAAAACTATATGCATAAGGTCTACGTGTTGTGTTTTCTGACAAGGAAAATATATATTGATTATTAGCATACATAACAAAAAAAAAAAAAAAGGAGATATAATATATTATTAAGTCGGTACGTAGCAAAATCATTTTTTATTTGAGATTTACAACTATTCTTTTTCTTTTTTTCTTTGAGAAAAAAACTTAATAATAATCTTAATCTAAAAAAGTTAGTATGACCAAAAGTGAAACTGATGGGGCGACTGCTACTTATGTTAGTTAATAATCAGCATGTGACTGGAATTATTGAAATTTTTATTTCAAATTTTGTTGTATTTTCATATTATTTAATTTATACATGTTATGTGTCAGAATATTATGTTGTCTATTTTTCTGTATCAATGTAAAAAGGAAAAAAATATTTTTTCACTCACAAATAATGCTATTTTATTTATTATATCGGTAATACTTTATTTTGTTTTGTATGTGATGTTTTAAGATATAAAAAATTATTTATTATATACATGTTAGTCTAAAAAAATAAATACACATGTGACATATATATATATATTAAACAAAATATAAGGCGTAATAAAATGTGGAACAGAAAATGAAATTGGAAGATAAAGATAGATGAGGAAGGATAAAATACAATACATCCACAGGAAGCAGAGAGGAAGACAAATTCTGAGAGGTTGTAATTTTGTGAAGCCAACAGACATACATACATACATACATACATACATACATACATAGATAGACAGATGCTCCTATGGATGGAGTTGGAGTTGGAGTTGGAGTTGGAGTTATCTACAGTTGTGGGAGCATAGCATTGCATTTGTATATCATTCAAACTTGAATGAAAATCCCCCCCTCTCTCTCTCTCTCTCGAATTGAAAAGCTACTTATTATTATTAGTCCCATTTGGGCTGCCTGCATTCAGCATTCTCTTCTTCCTTGAACAATGCTACCCAGGTCCGACGCCCCTGTTTGGATGGACGCCCAAGAAGACGAACCTCTTTCATGCCCTTCCCGAACCAAAACCCAACCACACTCCTGCACAGATGGTGACGACGATGTTGATGTTGATGTTGATGTTGATGTTGATGATGAAATGAACGCCTCTCTCTCCTCCTTCAGGTCCATGCTAGAGCCCGATTCTTTCACCGTTCCGCCTCCCAATCCATTCTTCTATCACCCTCATCCTACTGAATTCACCACCCTTCTCTTTGATAACTCACTCTTCCCTCTCGACCCCCCTTCCACTACTTCCCACCACATACCCAAGTCTCTACTCCCTTCTTTCTTCAATACCAATTTCGATAATGCTTTTGATTTGGGCTGCGACCCTACTTTCGACTCCTCTTCCCCTCCCTTTTTCATGAGTTTTAGTTCCCAATTCCAACCCACTTCTCACTTCCCGCGGATGCTTCCCTTTTCCGAAGATAACTACTACTCCTCCTCCTCCTCATCCGCCGCCCCCATTGGACCACCCGCTTCTAATCCATTCACTTTCGAGGGTTTCGACGCTTTTTCCAACAGCTCTCAAGTGTTGAGACCACTTCAAGTTTTGCCGCCCGTTGGAGCAGAGCCCACTCTGTTTCAGAAGAGAGCGGCCTTGCGACAGAGCTCCGGATTCCAGAACTTCGGGACTCTCAGCTCCAGAAGCGATGAGGGTTTGACGAGTCTCGATGATGATATAGGAGGAATGGAGTTGGGAAAGAAGAGAAAGAGGAAATATGAGGATGATGTGGAGGATATAGGTGCTGATATTTCAACCATGAATTATGATTCCGACGACCCAACTGAGAATTTAGGGGAGGGGAATGCTGATAACGGTGGAGATACTTCGAACGCGAATAGCAGCATAACGGTTGGGGATCACAAGGGGAAGAAGAAGGGGATGCCGGCCAAAAACTTAATGGCCGAGAGGCGCCGGAGGAAGAAGCTCAACGACAGGCTTTACATGCTTAGATCTGTTGTACCCAAAATCAGCAAGGTATGCCCAACTTCGAGCTTCCAATTAATGATAAACATTTCGGACCTTGCTAACCGAATTTTTTCATTTCTCATGGGAGTTAATTTCATGTCCTGTGGTTTTGCCTTTATTAAATATATAAGGCTCATTGTTCATCATGTCTCCTTGACCAATATCAAAGTTACATTGATGAAATTGAATATTGACACAAGTGGCAGACCAAAACTTGCAGACTTCATACTGGAATTTAGTTATTACTAACTGGAATACTGAAATTGTCCGCCAATATATATTCTTTTTCATAAGTTTGGTGTGTGGATTCTATAACTGGTCGTACTTCAGATGAGAAGCTGAGTCATGTGTTTTTTTTTTTCTTTTTCTTACAAAAGAATTTAGTCCACATGTTCTTGTGCTGATTCCTGTGTTTTCTTCCAGATGGATCGAGCTTCAATACTTGGGGATGCCATTGATTATTTAAAAGAGCTTTTGCAACGCATTAATGATCTCCACAATGAACTTGAAACTAGCCCACCAGGATCTGTAATGCATCCAACGACAAGCTTCCATCCCTTGACTCCGACCCCTCCTACTCTCCCTTATCGTGTTAAGGAAGAACTCTGTGCAAGCTCAACCCCCAGCCCCAAGAACCAGCCTGCAAAGGTAGATGGCATGCATCTTTCATTGTGAATGATCAAGCTATTCTGTTATTGGGCTAATAGGTTATTTTACTTTGATGCAATATCCCTGTCAATTCCATTTGGTACGTATACATAACTTGATCCTGGCATCACTTTACAATCAATTGGATTGTGGCCTGCAAAGGTGCCAGCACATCTTTGAGCCTGAAACTAAGAAGCATGTCAACACATTTTCTTTCATGTGCATAGTTCTAATTCTTATGTTTGGATAAAATTTTACGATAAAATATTTTCTGGAAATCCAACACTGGCCTTTTGAAATCAAATCTATACAGTTTGCAGATAGGGTTCAACGAAACGCATGATTCCCATCGGGGACATGGTTATAAACTTGCACAGCCTCACTGTAATTCCTTTACAAGACTAAGATAGATCCTTAATTCAGACTCGGTACTTTATTTTCGTATTCTTTGAATATATGATTTTTTTAGGTTTTCTGTCACTCATTCTCTACTTGTGAACATGTATTGGTTTCTCGCCGTGGCATCATTTTAAATCCTTCTCTGCTTATGCTGTCCTGTCTTTTTGTGTTGTAGGTCGAAGTAAGGTTGAGAGAAGGGAGGGCTGTGAATATACACATGTTCTGTGCCCGTAGACCAGGTCTCTTGCTCTCCACTATGAGGGCTCTGGACAATCTTGGACTGGACATTCAGCAAGCTGTTATCAGCTGTTTCAACGGCTTTGCTTTGGATGTTTTCCGTGCAGAGGTAGGTTCTAAATTATCATATTTCCTTGGAGCAGATAAATTATGTCATATTCCTTCTCCTGCTAGCTGTTTGATTGATACCATAATCTAGCTTTCCATGATATGCATTTCATGATAAGCTATTCAATTATAACTGACTTCAACTGTAGTTATGATTAAAGTGTTCTTCTTCTCATGATCTGTTTTCTCTTCTCCTATCAACTAATATGGTTTACAGCCGAAACAAAGAACTGAGATGGGGCTCTTAACGGACAGCCTTTGTTTGGTGTCCAGTTATTATTGTAGTCCATGTCATCATTTATTCGGTGGCTGACAAAATAAATTGAACCTTTTTATTTGAAGAAGAAACTTGCAAAGTATAGGAGTCAAAAGCCAATTCAAATACATTAGTTGTGGATGTTGTTCAGTCCGCTTTGATTGCGCACAAGTTGAATGGAAAATAAAGTTGCAGAATAATTTCTATTGTGCTCTGAACATTTAGTGTACAAGCATTACAATCTACCAGCAGTACCCATATATTTTGTAGCCTGGTGCGTTTGAGTTGCACTTCTCACCATGCTGGATTGAAAAACTGATCCTTTCAGTATGTTTACATGCCTTCCTACCCCCTGAAAGAAAAACAACTTGAAGAGGTGCAATCATCTCAATTATAAATCATTGAATCCAACATTTTAGTGAACGTAGCACATCGAGAAGCCATTTAAGTTTGTACTCCAGGTAATAATAATCCCATTGAGAGTGCCTGAACTACTGTGTGATAAAGTAGAACAGTCTATAGAGTTTCAAGCTGTGTCTAGTGTGTAATAAGTTGCAACTTGAGTACTGAAATATCATCACTAATCTTGGTTGTAGAATGTAATATGGAGTTTGTTTTTGTGGCTTGTCAGCAATGCAGAGAAGGTGAGGAGGTCCTGCCGGAGCAGATCAAAGCATTGCTTCTGGATTCTGTTGGGTTTCATGGTGTTATATAGGTTTAGTCTTGTTTCCTAAACAGATATCCAAACGATGTGCTGTGCGGCCTCGCTAGATCTTGAGTAGGTTGGGCGGAGTGGAGAGCACCATCACATCATGAATCAGACATCTTCTCGAGTACGAAGTTGATGGTTATGAGAAGTTACTTGATTGTTGGATCATAATGGCGAAGCAACAACAGAGTGGTAGTATATGTAGTTGAGCATGAGGAGGTTGTAAATCAGAATGGTTATGTCAATTTTTATTTATGCGATTATGTGGTTGTCCGTGAAAGACTTGTGTTAGAATGAAGTTTCCTGATTTGCAGAGTGAATTGAGTTGGTGGAACAACAGAAGGGCATTTGACAAATACTCCCCCTCCCTCCTTCTCTCTTGAACGTACAATTCCACTTTTTTGAGTTGACATTCATCACACCCACAGCCTGCTCTTAGACAAGAAATTTATGTGATGTGGGAAAGCTGCTTGCTTATATTATATTATACATATATATATATATATATTCAACAGTAACAGCACATTATTATATCCATCCATATCTATACACAGCAAATTATTAAGGGGCTTCTAGTTCTAGCAGATTCCCATCTGGTATGGGCGCTCACAGAATTCTCCTCCCAGGACATCGCAAGCCTCCCCCAGCAGCACCCTGCAGAATTATGTATCTCTGTTATTTTGTTGGAATATTATGCATATATATATATGTGTGTGTGTGTGTGTGTGTGTGTGTGTGTGTGTGTGCAAGCAAATTAATATTGAGATTCTTACGTCCTTGGATCAGTGTAATCCAGATACTCCCTCTCAACTGCCTCTGATGCAGTCTTTGTTTTCTTTGCTTCTGCTTCCAGCTTCACTTCAGGATATATGTCCGCCAGACACGTATCTCCGCCAATTGTTTCACATGCTTCTGCTAGAAAAACACTAGCCAAAATATGGAAGGTAGATGACGACGCAGGCCATCAAAATTCTTCATGTGTTCTCGCTAAATTATAAATGCACTTACGAGATGGGGGAGCAGTAGTTGACTGCCAGAGCATTTGATCTGATTGAAGCAAACCTGGATGTGGATGGTTTTGAGTTTGAGGCAGCCAAAGACTTTGGTGGAGAGCTGATGATCAAGTTTCGGGGAGGTGTTAAAGCACTCTGCATTTTGATGATGGCTTAGGCTTTTCTTTTTCTGTCTTTAGTTTTGAATCTTGAGACTCTCCCTTCATCTCTATTTATAGTCTGATGAGAAGTAAAGATATCCTATGATTTGGATAAGGAACCCCTTTGGGCTGAGTGGGAGTTCAACCATCCACAATCTAATCTCTAGCTTGTGTCCCTCATCCACTCCATCCCCATCATCCCTTCCACGCCAAAAATATCTCCCCTTGTCATCATCTTTCCTACATTATTAATCCATAACTTCAATATTTCAAAAGAAAATGTTGCAGTAATTGTAATACAATTTTGAAAATTGCTATTGCTCATTAGGACATTCAAATCTGATTTTCTCAATACATGCTTGTTTAAACAGAAATGCTGATTTTACAGAAAGCATCCACGGTATTGCCTGACGTAGAGCCCATGCTTTGATAAGTCACACGTGGATGTCCAAGAGGAGCATAATGTATGGTCCCGACAACCACCGTTGTTCTCATAACCCCAACATGTCAACTTTGTCTATCCAAACTGCAACACAATCTGTTTGAACAGCAGCAAATGGGATACAAGTTTTCACTAATTGGAGATCCCAATAAAGAGAGGTGAGTGCAGCAGCTCCCAGTTAGCCCAAGGCTGACAATGCTATCACACTTCAGATTTCGAGGAATGCCTCACACATACTAGATCATCCAACTTATTGCCATCCATTTTATATAAGGATACGCCCTCCATCTGAGTGAAATGATCTTGTGCTGCTTTACTTAATTTCTCAAAAGGCATGACCTCCCATTTGCTGTAGTTTGAATTCTTCCGGACATCACTCATATCTGGTGATCCAGATACAGGTCCACTGCCATAAGGACCCGAGTTTCCCCATACTTTACAGTTGCGGAATTGTCCCTGATCACCCTCTTGGTCAGCTTGATTCTTTTTCAAGCGTACTGCAGCAGAGTGAGCTCTGCTTATTGTTTCTCGACTTGGTATATCAGACCAGTCTTGCTTCCTTGCAGCTCTCATTGGAGAATGGATCCTAATAACCTGGCAAGTTTATTTTTCATAATTAGCAAATTTATTTGATAGTGGCATTTAGACAAGAGACAGTATAGCAAAAGCAAAACAAATTATTACTAACACCAAGGCATTCTAGGAGCTGGTAGTATGCTCTTCCTTGAAGTGGATTGTGCCCTTTCCTTGGTGTTGAGAAGTACCGGGTCCTGAACCATTGCTAAAAATTTAAGATACAGAAAGAATAACTTCAAAGTGGGACACAAATATTAAGCGAAAATTTGAACTGACCACTCAGTATATCCAGGATCAACAGTGAAACCATAGATGTCAACAATTTCACACATGGAAAGTGCCAGTTCTATTGATTTCATTCCAGTTCCTTTGGCACCTCTACGAAGCACAATTCCTTGGAATAGATAAACTGGATTTGGGATTTGCTGCATTGTGGGATGAGAACTCATAAGAATGTCATTTAACAATACATAATGAACCTACAGATTTTTGAGATCCTCATGGCTACAATTATTTCAATAAGTCAAAGACCATAATGGTCCAGTACATTCTATTTACAAATTTAATAATCATCCCACGATGCATACCTTTATCATTGTGTTGAAATCTCTATGGGTCAGACTTTTGATGATAAGCACTTCATCATCTGCAATAACATAACTGTAGAATTCAGTACAGATGATACTAATAGCTATTGATGCTGATGAAACTGAATCCTTTGACTTTCAGCTGATCTCTGTTGTCTTGGGTATGATGAACCACCAGTATTCAAATAGGTTTAAATGTTGAGCCAGAAGAAGCCCAAGCATTATCATTATCATATGCAATAAGGTCAGTTGTTCCGATTATGCCTCAACCCAGCTAAGTTTGTAGGCTTCAATTTCTCATTGTACTCGCATCTCTTGCATAATGCCATGTTTGCTAGCCAAACATTACTAAGACAAAATCCAGATCTACATGGAAATGCGACAACTCAGTTGTTAAAATAAAATACAGAACCGTTGTAGTTTACCTGACCCATTGAGAATTGGAATCATGTTGCGTGCAGCACCCCTAACTACAAGCCGAAAATCTCTCTTCAGACCAACATACTTGGCATATTTCTGCATAGCATTTAGAGAAAACAGCAATGCAATCAAATTGTCGAAATCCCAAATCCGAAAGACTATGAAATTTAATCCAATCTTTAAATAGGAAGCAAAAAGTATAAAATATGATAACGCACATAATCAATTTATGCACCAAAAATTTATCTAGTCCAGTGCAAATTACAGAGAATCATTCAGTGCTACAGAGAAAAACCACAATGACACCCCAGCTATTAGGTCAACCATGCACATTAAGATGATTCTCACATAGCTACCGAATTATTGACATTTCACTCCTCACGCCAATGCTCCTTCTTATGAGCATGGGCACAAATGTAGCAAAACAAATAAAACAAAAAAGGAGAGCATGGACATATCAATGCCACAGATGATAGAACCACTGGAAATATTTACCTCATTGACAGGGGCCTCATTGTCTCTTATCACGGCATCATGACTGTCAATTTCCTTCCCAAATTCCGTCTTCAAGAGATCTCCTGAATTCCCAACGACAGCACAAGTTTGAAATTGGCGAGGATGGAAGGGTGGTTTTGCTGGTAGCAGCACATTAAGATGTTCTTCACAAAGTGTCTTATTGTAGCATTTGTCTGCTCCTCTATAACAATAAATAAATAAATAAGGAATAAATTTACAAGGAAAAATTCTCTAACTAAATAAGTTCTAAAACAGAATATGAGATAATAGCAAATATTCGCACTCAAGAGAACCCTGTCAACTTACAACTGCGCTATTCTCTTTGCAGCATAATCTAGCCACCCATCAGGCCGTGCATCTAGATACTCTCTTGTCAACACTGTAGTCATATTACGATACTGCATTTCAGATAATTTCTGCTTAATTAATGTACAGGAAGCAACCTATAGCAAAGTAATTTCAACAAAAATGATCAAACCTGTTCCCACAATAATATTGCTTCACAAACATCATACTTGTACTCCAAGGGCTCAAATATTTTAAACTGCTCATTATACTGCAAACAGATACATATAGTTATGAATGACATGCAGGCTCCACAGGCACTCAAAAAATATGATCAGATAAAAATTTGAGCAAGTGGATAAGAGACCAACCCAGGTGCTATTAGTCCCTTCAGGAAACTTGAGAATCAAATTACAGTGATCTATTATCTGAGCAGTGAGTCCAAGACCTCTGTTTGCCTACAAGCAAAATCCAATGGTGATGACAAATCAATCTTCAAAACCTTAAAAAGTTTTTTTTTTTTTTTTTTTTCCTTTCTGTATGGGAAGCAGTTACGGTAAGCAGAATATCCAAATGGATAGCCACAAAAACTAGAAACATTACTCCGCTGAAATTTAAAGGAAAAAAAAAAAAAAAGATCCAAGATTTGCCGATAACCATAATACCTAAATCTGGTATCATAACATTAAACAATAACAGCTTAAGTAAGTAGTACAGATCTTAGGTGGAGAATGTAAAGATGAGTTGAAATGAAGGAAAGATCCGGAGGGAAGTGGAAACTGACCACGCATTGTTGAAGAGTGGACTGGAAATCAGATAAAATTTGAAGATCGAGTTTGTTAATTTTTGTGATTTGCTGATTGCCTGGAAAGAAAGAGGGAATTTGGGAGATTATGAGTAAGTAATGGAGTGATTAGGTGAAAAAGGAGAAGAGGGGAGAGGATGTTACCGGCGGAGAAGGAGGAGTTAATGGCGAAAACAAAGAGAGAGAGAATAGCGGCGGCACAGAGAAGATGGAGGAGAGCGGGTGCCCTAATGGACGACTTTCGCAGACCCCTCATCTCCGGACGACGGATCCACCACAGCAGACCTTTTACGCGGGATGATGATGATGATGATGATGGAACTCGAACAGGGACGAGTCAGTCACGAGTGGGTATTGCAGGCCGCCTAATTGAAAGTAATTTTAAGAGAGCCTATACTATTTATATTATGTGTTTTTATTTATTAATTAATAATAACAATTAAAAGCTATTTATATTATGTGTTTTTATTTATTAATTAATAATAACAATTAAAAGCTCACAAAAGAAAACAGTTTGTTTCTAAATCAAAACTTATTATTTAGGAGGAGTTTCAGTTTGTTTGGATAATTTAATGTACAAATCTTATTACGTACCTCAAAATCTGTAATAGACTTGTCTAGAAAGATTGCCAGATTTTCAACACCTTCATTCCTCCCCTATTAATAGTAATAGTAATAGTAATAGTAATACTTGATCTTATTTTGGCACATTACTCTTACAATTTAAACATTACTACATCTACATGGATAGTCTTGTAATAAGTGTATGATACAAATTTTTGCAACATCGACACTCCCACTCTCTTACAGTACAGACACCTTTGTGCTTCCATCTCCAACTTGTTGAATGAAGATGTCATCAAATTGAATGACAAAAGTCCGGATTTCCATGGGAGCAAGTTCCACCAGCAGTTCCCCAGGATCCACACTTGCTCCTCTTGTCAACTTGGATTCTCCATCTCCATCTCCATTCTTCCACACCAGTCTTCTTTTCTCCATCTCTGACCTTTCTTGGTTTCCTGACAAGCTCATCTCCACTACTTTACCAATCTACCACACACACAAAAAATCAAACCCAAATGTTAATACCACAAAATCTGCTGCTCTACTTCTCACTCACCAAATCTAACTTTACCTGCTTCCCCCGGAAAAGCTTTTTCAGCTCAACTTGTGACATCACTGAGAGATCCTTGTCCTCCCCAATCTATTCAATCAATCAAATTGACAACAAAAGAGTATGTCACTGAACCTTACTAATGTATATTTTTATAGTCCATCAAGTATTAAACAACCAAAATAATATGGATCCAACTTCTTTTGGTTTTTCATACTATATCTCAAGAAACCGAACCAAACAAGTGTACGCATGAAAGATAGTGCTACTAGCTAAACTTGAATAAGTCAAAAGGATTTACAACCTCGTACAAATGTGCCAAGCGCAGAAGAACCTCTTTGTTAGTTAGCTCCTGCGTAATATAAGAAATACATAGTTAAAATTTGGATCAAATGAAAATATATTAAGCACGCAACAGCATCAAGAACCATAAATTTAATTAACCTACCAGAATACTTGCTTCTTGTGATTTTATTTGTTCATCTACTATAGTGAATAAAATAAATCTATGTTATAGGAACAAGCTCAATCACCTGTAAAGTCATTATAGCCACATTATCAGGTAACCTATACGAGGACTCTACTGCAGAGAAAGTGGGTACATGAGAACTCATCCAGTTATCTTCATCCTGCAGCAAGAACTTCATTTAACAGGTCAATTTCAGACACAAAGGGATATTCAAGCTATGATTTACCTGTTCAGTGAAGGCTAAAAGAAATGGGGAATACATCTCCTGGCCAGCTGAACGACGCCACTTAGCACACCTCACCAAGTCGATCTATCTTATAATAATACTTTCCTTGGATCTACATAGGACGAGTGATAGTTATTAGATAAAATGAAGTAGATAAAACTAAAATTTATATTTGTGGATCTGGAAAGATGTCTAATTGTTATTAGACAATATTAAATGGAGAATCTAAAACTTATATTTAACACTGAAATGAAGTTTAATACTCAAAGAAGGAAGAGGGAAAGGGTCAATAAGGTCCAGGGATGGAATAAACATGAACATTCTAGTGTCAGTCGAGTGAACTGACTGTTAATCCCTTGCACTGACTGTCAATACAGACTGTTTCATTTAAAGCCTCTGCAACTCCTTTACCGTCATCACGAAGTAATCTCCTATTAGAGAAAGAAGAGGTTGGAACATATGGCTACTAATCCAATCAACCGATAACGAAAGACTAATAGACTGGGAATAAACCTGTGAAGCATCAGCTCGATTTGGCCATCTACTAAACTTGATCCTCCCACAGCTCGATCCACCAAAACTGAAAGTTCTTTCTTATTATCTTTGACATAGATCCCAAGATTTATCTGCATTAATGATCTCCAAATTTCATTTGAAAATGGAGGATCAAATGGCTTTGTCTATTTGAAATGCAAATCATTTGAAAAGGTTGAATGAACTTGATCTTAATGAGAAGATCATACGGGGTAATAATTCCCGGCAGCAGGTTCATTCACTTTCAGGTCCCAATCCGACCTATAATCACGAATCTGGAAAGCAGATGAACCTTTTGTTAGACAGATGAAATTGATAGATCTGAATTGCATAAAAACATCTCCACTTCAAAATGTAAGATCTTTGGTAAATTATTAAACTTGAGGATCATGGCACATCCAAGTTCATCTGGTGTAGGATCAGTCATTTAGGAGGAGTTGTTTACACCATACCCTTTGAATAAAATCACGGCCATTAGAGTCTGTATAGAAAGTCTTATTGGTCTCCAAGTTAGTAGTGATTTGAGTCACTACTTCTTTTCCAATCCCGTCATCAACAGGAATAGGGCCAACCTGAGATATAACATATTGTTACTCCTATATTACCAAATGAGATGAATCGAACGTTACAAATATAAGTCTATTGAAAAAACAGTGGAACCAAGGTAAAATGTGTATACAAACCTTTTATTCTGATGGAAGAGAGTTCATACATACATTATCTGTAGCAAAACAATCCATATCTATAGTTTAACATTAAAGAGTATCCTTACAGAGAACTCAACTTCAACGTGCTCCTTTCCCTTGTGAAGGCGATTGATCTACATGGACAACAAAATGAAGTATCAGCAAGCAGAGGAACAACAAGTGGAAGAAAGTGATATAAAGGGACTTGTAAAGCCTTGTTTTGAGCAATCTGAAATGCATTGATGATATGATGATGTAGGGTTGGAGGGACATATAAATTAGAGTTGTGAGTCTAAGTTGGTAAAACAGGCCAGTAACCACTTCTTAACTCTAAACTTGGATTGCACTTGAGTGCCTAGAAGCGGCCCTGAATCATGATGTTAGTCTATGATATAATAACTTTCTATATCTTCAAATACAATGATTTATGGAGTCTATGACTAGAGAATGTCATTCATGAGGGACTGAGTGTTTCACAATTTCTCCTTTGCTTTTGTTCCCCACATATATTAATCATCAACCTTTTTTATGTAGAAGAAGATAATAAACAGTTACCAGTGAAGAAATACACCTGATAGATCCATGGATTGATCATTTGGTGAACTTCATCAATAATTGGTCCACGTATTACTGTTGTAACACCCTACAATTTAACAAATGAACTTCAGTTAGATCAATTGAAATGAAATTACTTTTCGCAGCACTGTAGCTCGGCCCTTGAAGCACTTCACCTGCTTTTGCGGATTTATGGCAAATGTTCCATTGGGTCGGAAGGCATATGCTCCAGATGCCTTCAGACAAACATACACAGAACAACCATTAAAGAGAGGTCTTAAGAAAATGCAAGCAGATTTAAATCAATGATACTGAAGAAGCGAATTATCGAGCTTGAGTAATGCCAGGAATAATTTGGAGACCTGAGGATCTTCATCACTTCCATTGTATCCAGAGTAGAAGCTAAATGACTGCTGAATACTTTCATTGACCTTAAGAATTTGCGGGTATTAGTCATGCATAATTAAGAAAACTATCAGAAGCTGTGTCTAAATTTATGTTCATGTATGCATGCAAAAAATGTTGATAGCTGGTCAGAAAATAAAGCAATAAAACAGATCATTCTCTCCAACACAAGAAAGAGGCAAGCATCAATACATAGAATTGGACCATTAAGCACATAGCTCACCCCACTTCTGTGATTAACATATTGAGCAAGTTTCCCTCCTTCAGGAGAGAAGATAAGCTTCAGATGCTCATGACCCACTTCAAAAGAAGTAGATCTATCACTATCTTGAAACAATTGTATGGATGATCTTGCTGATCCAGCACCTAATTTCAATCAGACAAAAGAAGTGCAAATCAATAGTCAGGTTGAGGTAGATGATGTTTTGTTACTTAATTTGTGTTAAACAGGGACCGCACCTGTGGTTTTGGCGCGAGAAATAGTATACGTACTAAATCCAAGAGGTGGTGCGGATGCAGTAAATGCGAGCCAGTATTTTGGGGTCTTACTTGGTGTTTGGCCCAGGTAAGCCTTAACATGGTAGTTTCTCAAGCTTACGTGAGTATCGGATAAAGGAACTAGCTGTGACTCAAGTACTCTACCAGCGGAATCTCGAACGGCAATATCTTCATACATAACCTATTTCCAAAGCAAGAATCCAGTCAGTATGAGACTTCCTCTCTACACTGTGGTAGTACTAGATTTGGACCTCAAGAGGAATTACTCATCAATATCCAGAAAAATCACCGATAATTGGTGAATTGCCTTCACCACAGTTACCATTTATGATATGATCAGGATTTTGTATAATGTAATGCCAGATAAACAAGATATTAGAATACCCTCCATTCTTAGACTTGGTGGATCAAGCTTGTGGACCAATTCTAGACATTGGTACTTTTGATATTCTTATGGATGCTACAAACATGGTCTATCCCTTAGAATTCCAACTGAACTTGATGTTAAAAATGATAGTTAACTATTGAAGATGACCATGGAATATATAAGAAATTTTTATGTCATGAGAGTGTATTCAAGAAAAAAAAAATGAAAAGAAGAAACAGTAAGATATTATAACTTCCAAATTTGTGAACACATTTCAAATTAAAGAAGTGTGCTGGAAAATTAAAGAACCAAAACTGAGATCAGAGCACGGATACGAACAGGTATACGGATTACATCTTCCCGCTTCCATCCAAGAGCATTGTAGATAACAACAATCTAAAACGAGAACAAGAACTTTTAGTCCTCAAACAATACTTCAGAAGTTAATAATATGGCATGACAGTGGCAAAAAGAAAAAGAGCTAAACTCATACCAGGTTTTTCCCGTTAGAAAGGTCCATTTCTGATGGAGGACAGTAACTTATATTCAGAAGTGGACACTATGAGAAAAAATTACAAGTATTAATAATAATTCGATGTTCCGGTAATTCCACACTCGGCCAGGAGGGTATAGCACATAGTTTACTTTGTAACAAAGATGAATTCTTCCAAAAGTAGACATCATTGCTTAATTTAAGAATATCATGTTTTAAGTTCCATTCCTTAGCAAAACTGAAGATAAGAAGTTAAACGCAGAAGTTTCATACAAACTTCTCTATGCAAAGAGGGGAACTAATCATTATATTATAAAGGGTCACTCTGGGAGAGGATAATATCATCTCGAGTTGACACAATAGGAATTCTAGGTCATAAAAAGGTATATATAACAGCAACCATCTTGCAACTAGTCAGAGAGATCAAGGCATAAGGTTTTAGAAATTTAATCTACGGATTCAGTTATCGACCAATCATATCTCTCCGGATTTTAATGCTAAGGCACTAAGCACATGAATTAAAAGGTTATGCATAGCTCTTTACCTGTTGAAATTTTGTGGTATTCTCACATCCAGCAAATGCTGAGGGCTCAACCAAACATGCTAGTGATGACGCAGCCAGCTCAGCAGCCTGGAGATGTAATGAGTACTTTGGCTTATTTGGAAACTGGGCACATGTAAAAGAATGCAATTAACAGAACTAGTTAAAAAGCCATCATTAAAATTTTCACCTCCACATAGCCCATGGATAATCTTTTCGAATAATCATTAGCCACATGTTGCTGTTCTGTTCCAGTAACTGCATCATGATGTTGTGCGATTGCTAAAGCATCACCTAGTAAGTCTGTGCTTGAACTGGACCTAGTTATTCCTTTGAAGAACTCGAGTTGTCTTACAGCCTGCTTACAGAAAGATCCTCAGAATCACAACTACGCTATAGCTCTTCACCTTTAGAATCATTTAAATCAAATACCAAATAATAGCCACTCAGCATCCTGACGTAGCGCTTGAGTGCTGGTCTGCTTGTGAAGTAACCAGTCCAGTAACCATTTACACGGTCTGCATACCTGCGGAAAAGCGTTCATTCATTCCAAAAGTCAAGATGAGAACTAACAACTTAAGAGCAATTAGAAAATGTATCTACGAACTATTTAACTCACGGGAAGAAGTCATCAGTCTTTAAAGGCCAAATCTGTTCAGTCGCATGTTTTGCATCAGTATATATAGAGGGTGTGGAGTATAGTGCATTCACACGTCCATCCTGGTAACAATCAAATGCAATCAGCTATTTACACAGCACATAACTGATATCCTGCAGTTTGATAGAATATTATATAACTAGGAAGCGGAGTGATACATAAGCTATATATGTCCTTTCCAGGGAAATATGCAGAGAAAGTCGCATATGCCATCAGGGTTAAGGAATATGATTCCAGAGAATTTGAAATTTCATATGACATCAAGTTTTTCAAATATTCATTACAAACAAATGTTGTCTCTAGCAAAGTCGCGAAACACATATCCGTCAGTCATACTGAATGCTCAAAAATTGGCAGTATATGCACATCATAAAAGGTCGGTGTACACGGAATATGCTTATAAATGCAACCAAGAACCTTAATATCAAATGAAGTGGGGGGGGGGGTGTTCCAAAAGCAGATGTAAAATTTATGGAAATGGAACAAAAGAAAGGAGATGCATAGATTCTTATTCTTTTGTTGAAATCAACATGGAACAAGCACGGTGTATCTTCATTAGGAACCAAAGCACCTTTACGAGTGAAGTAGAGCACTCTATGAGATCCATCTATTGTATACTTGCTTATTGATGAGATACCCAGGACAGAACCCATTGAATCCTGAGGCTAATCACTATTTAAAGCAGAAACATTAGATCAGGAAACTTATAGGGCTCACAATGTTAACATAATGAATGAGTTTGTCCATCTGGCGGAACCATGCATGCGCATATTGGTACTTAAAGTCAGTTCCCATGGTCCACATGATGTGATTTGTCCTAGTTATGTTTGCCTGCAATTTTGCCAGATGCTTAGCTTGAAAGAAGTTACAGAAAACGATTCATAAGAAGATTTTATTTCATGGTCACAGGGGAAATACCTGGGACAACGCAGCAGCTACAAAGTCTTCAACTCGCTCTTGAACATTGTAATCAAACAAAGTAATATCATCCTTCATATTAAAATTCAGGAAATAAAAGAAATGTTATGTACATAAATAGTCATGCAAAATACTTGCGATTCGACATAATTACTGAAATGAATTGAGGTTTCTAGGGGTTTACTTGAACAATGGGTGAGGCATCATTAACTTCAAAATAGAAACCTGCGGGTGGTTCATAGTTCTCTGGGAAAGCACCAGCAAAAATCTGAAAATTGAAACTAGGGATGAGTGGATACTTATAGCTTCCAATGCATTCTAAAAGGATCATGTTGAAATGTCGGGTTGACCACTAAAGTTGTTATAGGTATGTCAACAAACCTGTGCAGAAGAACCAAGGCTCTTGGAGCCCTGCCAAATGACCTCAAGACTCTTCTCAATTTTACGCTTTGTCCTATCTTGATAGTCAATTCGCCCAAAGAAAAGTGAGTCAAATCCAAGCTGCAGATCCAAAAATAGTACAAAAGGTGATTACTCATCTGTATGAAGTTGTCTGTTCATTAAATTGTCCGAATCAGTCAAGTTTATCACTAAAAGTTCTGAAAATCAAAAAATTCTTGCGTTGCTTCTCCAAGAAAGAAAATGGATTCCGAAATTGAAGCTCAAAAAGCAGGAGACTTACTTCTGCCCCTAATAAGCAAGCCTGTACAGCAGAATGTCCAAAAGGGTCAATTTGCCACCCTACTCTTGGTGTCACACCAAACTCCTCTTTAATAAAACGATGTCCTAGAGTTGTCTGATCGATCATGTCGATGTAATGCGTGGTCGCCTCATCATGCATGCACATTCCCCCATTTCTTCAAAAAGAAGACATATTATTCCAACTGAAGAGTTTGTTAGAGGGATGGGGTAGGTCAGGCAATTACAGATAAAGGTCTATGGTAATTCATCCCAATAAATAGTTCTGGGAGGAAGAGGGAATCCATTTTAGAACATTGTTTTTAAAGCTGATGAATATTCAAAATTTTCTTATCCGGACAGCAGTATAATGGAAGTGTTTTCTATGAAGGGTCAGTCAATAGGAGTTGAAATGCGGTGGTGGCAGCAGAAAGATGGGAAGCGGAATTGAGGAAATGCAATGCAAAGAGGTGGGCAGAAGAATAAGAGTAAAAGTTTACATGAATTCCAGCTGACCCGAGGTGACAAGCTGCCGGACAGTGTGCTGGATTGCTTCACTCTGTTCCCTCCACCAGCGCTGAAAAAATGCCTGGATTACGGTGTAAGGTGAGAAGATTTTCAAGGATGAAGTAGTAGTGGTAGCAGCATAAGAAGAAATTGGGATATGGAATATTGGTGAACCTGCTCAACGTAAATAAATTTGCGATTCTTGTCAGCCAAAAGAGCAGAGACGAGAGAATCCAAGACATTCTGGACGCATGCGCCCTGAATAGAATTGTTGGAACCGACGTAGTACTGATCTAGGGTCTTGAGCCACCCAACGTCGTCGTGGGTGTGAGGGACCAAATGAACGTTGAGCTTGTTGTTGTTGGGGCTTATGGCCTGCGAGGTGTTGTAGACCATGTATTTGCAGTGAACAATCTCAAACACAGACAATAGTAGGAATAGGATTAGAAGACCCATCATCTCCAATTGTTGCGCCTCTTTACTTGTCTTCTTCATATCTCTGACTTCTTCTTAACAGTCAGAAATGGAGGTGCCCGCCGGGTGTCTATTTATAATAATTACACACACACACACTCTTTGATGAAGCCAGAGAAGTGAGCAGGTGCTGTCTTTTCTTAGAATGTTTTTGTTAGATAGTGAGTCATCTCTTCTCTCACTGTTGCCTGGAGTGGAGTGGAGTGGAGTGGAGTTTGACAAAGGTAAAATAAAAATGGGATAAAGACGAAAAAAACGATATTCTTTTGGGTTAAAGTTAAACTACTAATAAAGCAATTGTGATGTAGTACTCCTATACTCTCTCTCTCTCTCCACTTATTATGAAATACATGTTATCTCCGTGACGAGGTATATAATAAGACTGATGATTCAGCTTTTTATTGAATTTGAATACCACATTTGGAGATAACATTCAGGTTATAAATGTAATCTTCATTGCAATTGGAGCACCACATTTCTTGACAACAACAGTAATACCAATACCACAGTAACTGTTCTCAAGTGATAGCTCAAAATCAACATATAATTGCCCTTTCACTACTACACTCTCTGCATACTTCTCACCAACGACCCTTCAACAAAATACAACACTAATCTCTCCCACACATCAGAGAATGAACCCGTCTTCCATTTCTCAGACAGAAAACTGATTCCAATAGTCAAATGTTTAATTTACAACAACCCGCCACTTTTTTTTTTTTATAAACATACAAACACTCCCTCTAAACCCAACAAGACTCAACTCAGCACCTCACATATGAGACGCCGAGGTTGAAACCATTCAGCTGTCCTCTAACAGACATCCAACAACCTACTCGATACACATAACCGCATATCTCAGCATCACCATTTTGTTTCTCAAGAACCAAAAACTTTCAGGTAACTTAAGTCAATAATGAATGTCCGGATCTCCATTGGAGCAAGTTCAACTACAAGCTTCACTGGATCCACAGGTCCTCCTCTAACTACTTTGGCTTCTTCTGGAGCTCCTTCTACCTTCCAGTCTAGCCTCTTTTTCTCCATCTCCATCCTTTCTTGGTTCGCTGATAAACTCATCTCTGTGACCTTTATTATCTGAACAGACATTTTGGAAAAATAAACAATTGTTAACTCCATACCAAATCCACATTACCAGGCATATGATAACATTCAAAGACCGAAATGATTAAATCCACATTGACAACCAGCCAACGGATGTAGATAATCATATATACGAATTCACAATGGATGCTCCTCAATCCCTAGCAGTTGAAATACCCAATTTGGACCTGAAATACCTTCTTGTCAGGGAAGAGTTTCTTCAGTTCCACACCAGTCACCACTGAGTAATCTTTATCCTCTCCAGTCTTTGTACATGTCAAAAACACACAACACAGTGAGATTGGCTGATGTTAATAATCAAAAGTAGAATAGAGAACGTGACTGCAAATACAGAACTACATCCCCAGGAAGACTCGCACATGCTTCCAGCTGAACTTGTGTGCAAAAAATTCAATACTAGAGATCTTGGGGTCAAAAGAAATATAGGCAACCAAGTTAAAAAAGCTGCAGTTCCATATTTTACCAGGTGCATCTGATGCCCTTAGGCAAATAGTTGGAATTAAATAAAGATAAAAGTAAATCTCAATCCTGGCTATGTTTACTAATGGGTGCAGGATAAATTGGTACAAAAATTAACATATGACATATGAAAAACAATTTAACACTTAAATCTATTACAAGTCACAAAGACCATATATAACCAGCCAAATAAGCTAGCTAAAAATTTTAAATCAGTTTTATATGCAAGTTCTTAAGTTAGAAGAGAAAAACAGACAAGGACATTGACAGGGGGCTATTGGTTACGTTAGACCCTCAATAGCAAGAAATCAGAAATCCATAAAACATCTAAAGATTTTTTAAAGTTCAAATCGATTAAACATTTTGATTACTTTAGCAAGTTGTGAGATGACTTGTGATTCAAATCCTGCCAGTACAAATTCCAATACGACAATTATGGCTAAAACTGTGGGACTCAGGACCGCCTAAAGTTATTGCCTTCTCGATAGAGTACAAAATCAGTGCTTCTATATTTCGATATTGATGCTTCTAGATTTCAATGGAAATAAACAAAAGGGAGCATCCGATATTTCTATTTCTAATTTGATCCTAGATGATCATTATTTCAAAGAGAGTGGTCCTAGTACTCAACTATTTTGTGTACTACCCAGACAAAGTTCAATCAGAAAGAAATTACAGAAACTCGGAAATTATTTTATCAGTTCAAAGATGATTCTCAAAGATTTGCCAAGCACCAAAAATGAAGAGTAACATGATTTAAGACCTCATATAAGTGAGCCAGGCGAAGAAGAACTTTGCCACTCTGAAGTTCCTGCAGCATAAAAAGGAAATGGTTGAGTTCTAATATGATACCATGTACAAACACAACTGAACTTGAGAAACTCAGTTATCAACCTGGAGAGTGATCACCGCAATGTTGTCTGGTAAACTATACGATTTATCAATAGCTGAAAATGTAGTTATACGAGAATTTATCCAATTATTTCCCTCCTGCATGAACGAAATTAACTAGTCATCTATGGGGAGTTTATTCATTTAGATAATAACCAAAGAATATTCCCACCTCTTGAGAAAATGCAAGAAGAAGTGGAGAATAAACTTCCTGTCCAAATGTGCGGCGCCACTTTGCCCCTTCTCCCCGAGGATCAATTCTGAGATAAAATTTCCCTTGAACCTGAAATAAAACCACAAAATTTAGAAAGAATCGGATGAAAGCATTTCTCTGAGCTACGTCATTTATTTGAAACTGATGTAAATAATTTTGGCAGAAAGCTGAAACAGCCAGAGCACGTAAACACATGTAGTATTACTCAAGTATTATAATTACCGTCAAACCCTTGCAATTGTCAAGAATACAAACTTCTTCATTTAGTGCCTCACCAACACCTCTAGAGTCATCATTGATCAGTCTCCTATGCCACATAAAGAAGTAAGAGAACAGGTATCCCAAGTGAGTGCAAACAGATGACAAGATGGACCAACCAAAAATTCAAAAATAGGCATTAAGAAGACAAAAGTGAACTTACCTATGAAGCATAAGCTCTATTTGACCATCCACCAAGCTTGACCCACCAACTGCACGATCCACCAACACAGAAACTTCCGTAGTTTCATCCTCCAGATAAATTCCGAGATTTATCTACACAACGTAGAGAAGTAAAAGTGTTTTTTAGCGCTACTAGTAGATGCCATCAGAAACATGCTTTAAGTAGGAAAATGCATGGATATCCGGTGAGCTAAAAGTATCATAATGCAGCTAGCAACAGCTAAAACATAAACTAAATGCTGAGCTCTTGCGCAAGCTTCATATGGCATACAGGGTAGTAATTGCCAGCAATTGGTTGGTGTACTTCCAGGTCCCAATCAGCTCTATAATCTCGAATCTGCAGGGAACCAATTTTAGCAGAATCAGATAAGTAACTGGTACATTCATATAGAGAAATCAAGTTGAGTAGCTCTGCCTGCTCCCTGCATCACAAGTCTCCAATTGAAGCTAGAAGCATACCCTTTTAAGGAAATCGCGCCCGTTGGAATCTGTATAAAAGGTCTTATTTGTATCCAAGGCAGTTGTTATTTGAGTTATTATTTCTTTCCCAAATCCGTCATCCACGGGTATAGGTCCAATCTGAAATTAAAAACGAGATGAGGCCATCCAACTTATTAAAACCAGTTATCTGTGCTTTCTAAAGACCCACTATCAGTAAACTTACAGTAAACTCAACTTCTGCGTGTTCCTTTCCCTTGTAGACCCTAGTGACCTGCATATATTTGGTATTAGCTGCTGTACATGGAAGGCATCAAAACCAAGACTGAAGCAGTCTGCTCAAGTAAAGAGCTACATAACAAAGCTGAATTAGAAATTACTCCCATTATTGGCATAAAGCATTTTAACATTTTCTATTCTAGTTTTCAAGGCCTGCTCAAAATAATCCGAATGTGACAGGAAGAAGGACCAGCGAGAATTATATGGCACCTGATATAACCATGTATTGAGTTGCTGGTGCACTTCGTCCAGCAATGGACCACGCATAACAGTCAAAGGAACCTGGGAATAAGAGATACAGCATTTTACTTGATGGCCTAAACTCTAACACATTTGAATCAGATCAAAACTCAGATAACAAGATTATAGTTAGTAGCCATTTGGAGGTCTGAAATAAGAACAACTAAGCAAGAAGCCTACCTGGCCTTCAGGTTTAATAGGGAATGTTTCATTTGGGCGGAAAACATAAGCCCCAGATGCCTTCAAAACAAGAACCAATGATTTCACATACTTACAATCTAGTAAAACAAACATAAATTGAAAAACAACCCATAATAACAAATAGAGAAAGTACAGCGAAACATAACAAAAGTTTTTTCAAGGAGATGAGAATACCTGGAAAACTCTGTCAGTACCATTATAACCAGTGTAGTAACTATATGAATGCTCGGCAATTGCTGTAACCTTCACCAGTTAAGCAAAATTGAACCCATCAGAATTATATGCACAAAAACAGCTATGGTACCATTTATTTACCAGTCCACAATATTCTGTTTTATAATAAGTTTTACAAGTTATAGTTTAAAGCTTTCCCTTGAGATGCACGCCAAGAATTATGATCAAAGCAAAATACATTATGTCTTTTATAGAGAATATGTCTACAAGCAAAAAATAGTCAATTTGAGTATGAGAGTAAAATTCAGAACACTAGAAACCAACTTACGGAATTTCTTCTGTTTGTATAACGTTTGAGCTTTCCTTCATTCATCGAGTAAAGTAGCTTTAGATTTCCCTGACCAACTTCAAATGTTTTATCGACACCTCCTTCTGGGGTATAGACTGTTGAGATGATTGAACTGGATTCTGGTAAAAAGTGGTAAAGAAAAGCATAAGAAAATTACTTTCCCAGTGTAACAAACACTCATTTTAGCCTACGTGAAACCATGCCTACCTGTTGGTTTTGCACTCGAGACAACATAGGTGCTGAAACCAAGGGGTGGAACAGATACCGAAAAAGCGAGCCAATATCTCGCCGAGCTACTGGCTGATATACCTAGATATGCTTTGATGTGGTAGTTCACAGTAAGCAAAGAGAAGTTGGAAAGAGGAAGGAGCTGAGACTCGATCTCTCTTCCCGCAGAATCCAGAACCACTATGTTTTGAGAAGAAACCTACGAAAAATCTGATCAATTATTCTATGTTCTAGTAACTCCACCTCGAGCCAGAAAAGCATCAGGCTTAATATTTCGGGGGTAACTATGTAAGAAAGATTGATCACAAGATATCTTGTGCTTCACCAAAGTGACTTTATTTCTAACAATCTTAGTGATGTTGTACCATAGCAACTTGAATGAGCACTCAAGGGAACCTAGAATTTGTTTTTCATGCAACCTTCCAATGAGTCTGTTGAGTAGGAAGGAGTGGGTTAGAGAACCCCTAGCAACATGATAAATTGGATTCTAATGATATCATCTCAATTCATTCAATTCAACCAATGAAGAGCATATGAATAGGACTCCCTTTCCAACCTTTGACTTGAACTTATATAGTTATAACCTACAATAGAATATGTCTTTTCTTGTATCTTAAGCAAACTGACCTCATATTATACCAAACTGACATGCATTCATATTCTCAAAATTATAAGTTAATGTTCTTTAAAAATAATCAACATCTCAAGGTGCTCAAAGCTGATCAAATAACACCAGAGTACATACTGGTATGCGGATGACCTCCACTCTTCTCCATCCTAGAGGATTGTATGCTATTATGACCTATAACAACAGAAAAGAAAATGTAAAATAAAAAGCAATATAAAGTAATATCCAGCAAGAGGGGAAAAACAAAATGATGACTCTTACCAAGCTTTTACCATCACTGAAATTAGCTTCTGATGGAGGACAGTAACTTATGTTGAGCAGGGGACACTACAGCAAAACAGATCAAGAAATCAGAACACAATAAGTTCACTACTAAAATCAACTGTTTAAAAAAAATAAAAATCAGAAAGTTGGTTTTAATTGGTAAGGAAAAAGCAAAGGCTCAATACTTTTGAGATGGTCACTAATGGATGGAAAAAGAAAATCTCAAACGCAACAATTCACTTTAATGACTGCATGCAAGTCAAATTTTGCCCCATTCCCTTAAGCTCAATGCAGTGATGCAGTAAAACTTAGTTAATTGAGAAATCGAGTAGAATGTGTCTTCAGATGCCGCAAAACTACAAAGTAATAATCTGGTATAGAGATCACAAAATGAAAAGAAATTTAATAACCAAAGAACTCAGTGCAAAGTTGGGAAGGATGTAGTGCCTGCTGAAATTCAGGGGCTGAATCTGTATATGTAGAATTCAATCTTGAGCCTGTCAACACAGCCAATGAGGATGCAACCACTGTCTCAGCCTGAAAGTTTTACCGAACCAGTCAGAGGACTTCAGCTATTTATCTAGAATGCAGAAAACATATCCATCACACTGGCGAAGGCTAGCACTGAATAAGCAAGCATATGCCACTTGCAAACAGTCTGAGTCCCCAGTTTAGATAAGAGGCCATAGGTGAAGAAACTGATAGAGCAAAAAAGTAAAGATTAAGAAAAGACTCTATTGTCAGAACGTCTTCCAACCTAAACACCAAGGTACCTCTTTATAACCTATTGAAAGTCGCAGTGCATAATCAGCAGCCACATGCTGCCTTTCTGTCCCACTAACTGCATCATGATGTTGAGCTATAGCCAATGCATCAGCTAATCCATCTGTGCTTGGTCCAGAATCATACCTGCCTTTGAAGAATTCTAGTTGCCTTGCTGCCTGAAATTAAAACCAGAAGATGAACCGGGTTATGGAAAAGCTATAATAAATAGCACAGACATGTATTCCCACGCATCGCAACAATCAAGTAAAAAGGACACAAGAACTCACCAAATAGTAACCACTGAGCATTCTCACATATCCTTTCAGGGATGGCCTACTGGTAAAGTAACCTGTCCAGTATGCATTCTCCCGATCTGCATACCTGAGAAATATAATAACCATTTAAACCAATTTGTTACTTTAGAGTAACTAGCTGTGGTTGAATTCACTCATAAGAATTGCACTCACGGGAAAAAGTCACCAGTTTTCAGAGGCCATTTCTCATTTGCTGCATATTTTGCATCTGTGTAGATGGATGGTGTAGAATATAGAGCATTAACACGCCCATCCTGAGACAAAGTAAAAGGATGGGCCAAGGAGTAAAGATCCACCCATACATGCACAGCAGAGTGTGTATGTAAAATAAATAAGAAGTTTTGAAGTACCAGATTGACATAATGAATGAACTTGTCCATCTGTCTAAACCACGAAACTGCATATTGATAACGAAAATCAGTTCCCATAGTCCACATTATATGGTTCGTCCTGGTCAGATTTGCCTGAAATGGGAAGAGCAAGGTTAACTTAAAGACCAACCACAAAAGCCAAAAGATACAAGTAGAAAGATGTGAGACCAAACACACACACACACACACACACACACACACACAAAAGGAAATGAGAGAGGGGGGGGGGGGGGAGAGAAGAAAAGAAAAGATGCAACACCTAAAATTTCAAATATTTTGGTCATGTCTTAGAAGAAACATATCTCAATACGGCATTCCCATCATCCAGTATGCAACTCCTAAAATTTACTGAGATTTGTTTTCTCAAGAAATCCGATCGACACCAACTTATACAGAGGGATGATGCTAGGATGGATGCAGCCAGAAATATATATATAACTTCAGGGTCCAAGTTGGTGATTAGCTACAAGAATCATACATCATACCTGTGCCACAGCAGCTGCCACAAAATCATCGACTCGTTGTTCCACGTTATAATCGAAAAGGAGATCATCATCCTGAATTCAACTTGCTTTTAAAGAATATTCTAGAACATATAACAAGATTACAGTGTTTTCTTTTCATATGATATTACCTGAATGGGGGCAGACACATCGTTTATTTCAAAAGTAAACCCTTCTGGAGGCTCATAATGAATGGGGAATATCCCTGTGAAGATCTGGCCATGAACTCATGATAGAGAGTCAGAACTTCTACTTCAACATTTTTAAGCGTGACAACAACAATAAGATCTGCTAGAGGTATTGAGTGTACCATTTTGAACATGAGAAAGTGAAAGTAACGGTCACAGCAACAAGTAAAAATAATGGAGATAGCTTGAGGATGGATTTCATGATAACTAACCTGAGATGACGAGCTGAGGGACCTCGAGCCCCGCCAAATAACCTCAAGAGTTCTATCACTTCTCCGCTTAGCTCTATCTTGGTAATCAATTCGAGCAAAAAAGAGTGAATCAAAGCCCAGCTGCGCCATAAAAATATAGCAAAGTGAATCAAATATTTTCTGCTATATAAATGAACAACTTTATAAACTACTGGAATTCTATTAATCACGTCTTATGTAGAAACAAGTCTCTAAACATACCAGTTACTGGATTATGTTACTTCACATAATAGGGATAAACTATTGATTCATCAAATGGATACCTCTGCGCCAAGTAAATAAGCCTGCACTGCAGAATGTCCAAAAGGGTCAATCTGCCACCCAACTCTTGGTTTCTTGCCGAATTCATCAAGGATAAATCGATGTCCCAAAGTTGTCTGATCAATCAAATCAATGTAATGCGGGGTTGCCTCATCATGCATACACATACCCCCATTTCTGGATCAAAGACGGAGAGCATACTGTAAATAAGATCAATAGTCTAGGTAGGAATACAATTAAGAAAGAAAAAAAAAAAAAAAGGAGAGGAGGGTAAGGGTGAAGACATGAATTCCAGTTGACCAGAGTTGACAAGGTGTTTGACTTTAGCCTTGAGAGTGTCACTCTGCTGTCTCCACCATCTCTGAAAGAATGCCTGGACAGAAGCACGCAAGCGATGATGAGATTAAAAAAAAAAAATAAAAATGGCAACAATAGCAAATAAGGAGCAAACAGCAAAATGGGAACTTGCCATCTCGACATAAATGAACCTCCGATTCTGGTCATCCAGCAAAGCGGAGATTACAGAATCCAATACGTTCTGGACACAAGCTCCCTGAGGTGAAGAAAGGAGGGTATAGTGAATAAGTAAGCATAAGGAGAAAGATTAATGTTGGAGGGTGAGGGGATGGGAAGGGTTGGTTATAAAAGTAATAGAATTGGAGTACACGAATGGAATTGTTGGCGCCGACGTAGTATTGATCGACGGTCTTGAGCCATCCGACGTCGTCGTGGGAGTGAGGGACCAAATGGACGTTGACTTTGGCGGGGGCGATGGCGGAGGTAGTGTTGTATGCAATGTAAGTGGAGTGGACATGCGTATGCGTGGAGAAGCATATTCCGGCAACAACTATACCAAACAAGAGGAGCTTTCCGACTTCCATTCTCCTATTGCTATTTCTTGTTCTTGACAAAACAAAAGGTGAAGAAGAGCGAGCAAGTGAAGGATCAAAATTCAAGGATGATTATTATAAAGGAGTAATCAACTAATCATTCTCCCATCTCCCATTTCTTTCTCAAGGAATTCTTCACTTGAATGTAAAGCAAGCAACAATCGATTGTTTTAGTTTTTCAGCAACTCCTACTACTGATTGATTTTCACTCAAAAAGGGAACACAACACAACACACACTCCCACCTCCTCTAGCTCTAGGTGGTCCTCTTTGAAACTCGAATAATAATCCTGACACTCCTTACTAAGATAAAAACAAGTTGAAGATGAACAGCCTCAACTTTCCTTCATATATTTTAGGGTTAATTATACTTGGACCCCCTCTGAAAATGTGAAATTACACTTTCCCCCAATGAAGTTTCAAAATTATATTTACACCCCTTCTGAAGATTCACCATTTACACTTGACCTTCTTCCCTCAAGGTTTCGACGGAAAATGTTGACGTCAACAAAAATAATTACATAATTTATCAATTTTGCCTCCCATTTAACATTTTCATGTATAATTTTGTACTTATAAGGGGAAAAATGCAATAATGTTAATCTCACATCATATGTATATATTGATTTATTCCCTTATAAGCACAAAAATATACATGAAAAAAGTTAAATGAGAAACAAAATTGAAAAATTATGTAATTGTTTTTGCCGATGGTAGCACTTCCCGTCGAAACCTCAACGAAAGAAGGTCAAGTGTAAACGATGAATTTTCGGAGGGGGTGTAAGTGTAATTTCAAAATCTTTCTGGGGGAAAGTGTAATTTCACATTTTCAAATGGGGTCCAAGTGTAATTAACCCTATATTTTAATTAATTTGTTTTCCGCCCCCTATAAAAATTAAACAAATTATAAAACAGATGATGTAATATCACTCTTGTACTTATCCCTGATTTCTAGTGCATTAAACTATACACCCACCCATGTTTACGTTTTTGTCGGAAGTGATTAAAACTAATTAAGAATAAAAACTGGATAAGATAATTCTATGGATAAAATTTAGGATTAATGTTTGATTATTTAATCCCATATTTATTTCTACCTGAGACAAATTTGTGGTTTTTCAACACCATCCTATAAAAAAACAAAAAGAAATGCTAACAAATGTAGAAAAGTTGCAGTGTTGCGAAAAATTGAACGCACGCCCTGTCGCACAGAATAAGTGAAAATCATGCCTATAGACCAAACTGACTCAGGGTTCATCCTGATTTATCTATCTATAAACACTAATTAGAAATGTCACATATCAAAGTGTCTCGTTCGCAAACATGTGCATCCTAACCCCTTTATAGGGTTTTCAACCATCTACAGTATATTTATTGACATTGCAAATTACTCTCGAGGGAGGTGATTTCAAATCCAATTAAATAACCCATTCCCTGATTCTACACTAATCAATGTTATCATTGTCAGAATTTTTGGATCTCACTTAATTTTATAAATTTAAGCAAGAATTTTGAACACAAACCGTGACAGCAAGCTTAACTTTTATTAAACCACGGGGAGCATTAAATGCAGTAATATTATGGGTCAACACTTGTACACGACGGACGACACCCAATTAATGTTGTTTTCCTCTAAAACAAGAGAAAGGTTTATGCCATTGCCAGCCCAGTATAACACCCAATTCAGCATTAAAATCACCATCTCATTCAAGCATCCATTAACCAACAACATGTACTCCTTCGCAATGCATCCATCAACTCCCACTATAGACGTTGTATGTCATTCCTATATTGACATTTCAAGAAACAAGACAAACCTTGCTTCCCGAAATATACAGGTGATCAATGCCTATCAAAAGTTTGAATTTGCAGCTACCGTATATTCCTCATTGGTTATCATCAACCAATAATAATATCACATTTGTTGAATAGCACATCTACAGTTGCAATGAACACAACTAGCTAATACAGCCGTTTCCTACATTCCTGTGCACCGCAAAAACAAGCCATCTGTCGTATCTTCCCATCAGGTCCCATCACGCTATCAAGGACATACCCATAATCATACGTAAACTCCTATACAAAACACCACCAACATGTCAAAACAAGCACCACAAGATAAGACCAATGCAATTAAAACTTTTGCTTTGTTGATGCATAATTAGAGCTTTTACTTAGTGATCATAAACTAGTTTTCCACCATGCAATGCATATAGCAAGGAAAAGCAGAGCCAAGAATGAACCTTAAGTGGTGGTATATTATCAGCAGCAACTAGTATCACCCGCGCAAGTTTGATGTCATGGTGACTGCTCAGCATACACTGGACAAATAAATTCGGTTGACAGCTATGATTGATGAACCTAGCAATGTTACCGGTGTGTCCTGCATCAATGCAGAATGGCACACTTTCTGAGACCTCTTCATCAACCTTCTGCAAGTAGGATGGCAGAGACACATCCCGCAATCGACTCTAGAAAGTAAATGAAAGAAAGTAAGTCAATAAGAATAAAATAGAGAACATTAAGAGAGAAGGGATGGAAACATTCCTACTCCACGCTTCTTGTCTATTCCCAACCGTGAATCAAATCTAAAAACAAGCACCTTCGTTTCGAATACAACTATTAGTGGATTTAGCAACTATTTGCAGACTGTCAATTGCAGTGCGAGAAAATCTATCCAAGAAGAACATTCTCAAATAAGAAATGAGTTGATGAAACCAATGCAAGTCACTATCCTTAAATGAAACATGATTGAAACCAAATAATACCAGAGTTATGTGAAAATGAAGAAGCAAATTATTAAGTGAATTAGTATTATTCCCAAATAAAGAAATACATCATGCACCTCTCTTCCATCCAGTCCCTTCATTGTCTGCAAGCAATCAATGTCAAAAACGTAAGTATTATCAGCAGCAGGGTCTAGATCTTCAGTTCGCTTAAGAAGACCAATGTATTCACATACAGGCGCCCCAGAAGGTATGTAATCCCAAGACCTTACACCCCACCCCTTCTTTGGGGTACGAAAGACCTGTGAATATCAACATGAACTCAAAATATAGAAGCGGAATTTACTATCATAAGAAAAGTGCATCATGCAAAGTGAGTGCTAGTGTATACAAACCTCCAAGCGGTACCTAGGCCCTCTTTGAGAAGTCCTATTCACGCACTTAGGTCCACATCCACAATTTGGACCACATTCAAACACAACTGCCTTCGGTTCAACTAGCCTAGCAAATGAAATGGACTTGGAATTGTTAAATAGACAAACACCTTCACGTCTGATCAACAAGAAACTACAACTACGAAATACAAGCAATAAGAAGGTAAATATGCCATCTCACACACATAAGTTTCATTCATAATCCATGGTCTTTCTCTTTTTTTCTTAGGACCAATTATTTCAAACTCATTCATGGAAACAGATAACTGACAAGGACACAATCATCAAACATACTCATTGGTACCAAACGGGTCACTCTGTGAAACTTGAACATTACAAACATTTTGTGATTCTAAACTTTTTCTTTCCTGTACATATTCTTTCTCATTAGTATTCAAAAAGCTTAAATTAAAGCCCAAAAAGATATAAATTAAGCACATACAAGGAAAACTACCTTGGTGACTAAAAAAAAAGCAAATATAAGGAGAAACAAAAAGTGATGAGAGCACTTATTCCAGTGGCCAGGTGATATGTGAACCCATCTCGAGGATCTCGCAAGATTAGATGAATTTTTCAATTTGGAAACAGAATCTCAGACCTTATCTTAGTATGTAAAACATTTGGGCCACAAGAAATAACTTCAAAGATATGACAATATTTATTAGATTAGAAATATGCCAATAAAAGAATTAATCAATAAAGAAATCAGAAGTTAAGTTGAGCACTCCCTATTTTAATAAATTAAAATGTACCAGCAACCTCAAAGGAATCATTAGTATTAAATTGAATTTCTACAAGTTTAAAAATTAACTCCCCCACTGAAGTTTTTTTAGTTTCAGTTGCCACAAGTGTTTTACCTTCCACCATCACGCTGCACATACGGGAAATCACCTCCATTGAGTTTTGCACAAGCACAACTTCTTGGATCCACACATGCACCTTGACAGTTGCATCCCACAGGAGCAACTGTAGGGGGCTTTATGTTTTTACTGAATTTTATATCCTTGATGTAGACAAACCCTGAATTTCAGCATCAAAAGCAAAGATATGTGAAGATAATTTATATGATAAAGTGGACGTAACTGCAGAAATTAAACCTGAAAAGCAATTCATTGATCATGAAAAAGTATGAAGAAACGAAGAAACGTTAAATCAATGCGAAGAAAATTTATCAACCAGTTCCTGATAAACAATTGTCTTAACCAGAGAGAGACATTCAACAGAAGATCTGAGCAACAACTCAGCAGGGAACAGATAAATATAGTGCAAAGCTGATTCTAAACTGGGATAATCAAGTTTTAAGAAAAATAGAGGCCAAATATATCATTTAGCCTCGCTGCGTTCAGCACCAGAAAAATCTCAAGAACATTCCCCTTATACAATGATTCTAGAAGTTAAGTGCCAACCATATCCATGTTATGTGATCTCATCAACTCAAATCACCTTGGAAAATTAAATTTTGAAGAAAAACTCTTGTACAGGTCATTTTAGTATAGCAATTTAGAGAATACTATTTTAACAACAAAATCAGAGAATCTCACTCGACCTGGTGGTGAAATGGGTGGATCATCAACCAAATTGGTAACAGGGATGGGAATATCTTCTAGACCTCCAGTTATATCTTCACACACCAACCTTTAGTTAGGAGAAAAAGAAAGTTACTTTACAGAAGGGAAAGCAGGAAAAGATAGATAACCATAGGCTCTAAAAAGAATTAACATATGTACCCTCGTATTTCTGATATTGATTTAGGAATACGACCTCGAGTAAAGTGAACCTGCAATAGTGAACAAGAAATACTCATGGAAATATTTATATCAAGTAAAGTCACGAGAACTGTATCGTACATATATGCAAATTGTCTATCAGTATACCCAACATTTATCGAAATATATCCACATTCACACTGCATAAGAGCATGTTAACCTCAAGAATCAAAATAAACTCCCAAACATTAAATGGGTATGTAAAATGCATACTCCAGACTGAACACAATTATTTTTGTATCCACAAAGAAGACGCAATTCCAGTTACTGGAAATGTCTTAGTTATAGTTAACTAGGACTTTCCAAACTTTCAAAGTAGATCACAGCATCAGGCATAAAAAAAGGAAAGATATGTGAAACAATAAATGACAGCTAAAGAAAATACATCAGTTTTGCATTATATTGCTGGAGACACACTGCACATGGAAAGAGGGAAAGTACCTGATCTGTTGTTAATGGTGGCTGGCCCTCAAGCCGCCTCAATCGAAATTTATAAACTGTGAAGCCAGAGACACCTTTTTCAGCCCAGTAATTCACAACCTTCAAGATAAAGTACCATCCATCAATAAGAGGCAAACACTTGACAGAAATGTACTCATTTTCTGGCCAAACATATAACTACCTTGTACAAGCCATCATAGGTATAAACCTTCCCAACGTAGCTATTTTGACATTTATGTCCACGAACTACTCTAACAGGCACAGATTGCTCCATACAGTTCTGCAGAAAAGAAGATGGTATTTAAATTACTCAACAAATTTTGATTAATATCAGGTCACAATTGCAATGGAGATGAGAAGATTGCTGAGCTCTAACAAGGAGAGTGCAACATGCTACACAAAGCGAGATCTCTGGAATTGCCAATCTGACAAGGGGAATAAGAAGTCCTGTTGTTCCATCTATTATCATGAAGAGAAAGAAAATGATAAAAGATGGGAAAAGGACATAAAATTTCACATGCCTTAAGTCCCAAATTGCCTCGTTTCATTTCTTGATCACTAATTTGACGTTTATCACCAAGCAAGTTATTTCCACCTTGGCCCGTATACACAATTTCATCGCAATTATCTAAATCATCCTCATACTGGCCAGACAAAACAATGGATACTGTAATCGGAAGTTTGTAGCCTTCCAAACCCTGCAAAAAGTAATGGGAAAGCAAATGAGAAAGGACACTTAATAGTTTAATGATTTAGGCCACAATCCAATAAAAGTAGTGATGGTGAACTTGAACAAAACTTGCAAGCCATAATCCATCAACAATATGAATTCTTGCACTCGAAGCATGTTTTGTTGTTCGTCTGTAACTGAGAGAAAAGGCACAATAGTATTTTTGCATCGGGATGTTTGACATATAGATGATGCAACATATTCAAAGACATCAAATGAGCCACATAGTAATGTTAAACAGAAAGAAGCAAGGAAATCAGCAACTTTTCCTTCCACTATATACTGGACCAAAATGTAGCAAACAACCAGAGAAGAGAAATCTGCTCACATGTTCGCCAACCAAAAATACACCACTACAAGAAGAGATAAATTAATGGGAACAACATCCATAAATTGAGCTATCACATTCGTATGGACAATGTTAGCTGTAAGCAAGCTTTAGGATGAAGCCAACATGAGAATGCATATGGCACAATATGCAGTATGTTCAAATTTACCACTTTTTTCATTGATTTGCTGGCTGTTTGCCCAATAAAATCAATTCCATTCAGCCAGTGTTGATGGAAGCCCACCACAACCATCTCAGCCCGTGAAAAAAACTGGTGACCGACATCAATACCTATCATCATCAAGTAGCATTAGAAGTTCAATTTATAGTTCTTTGAGTGTGATCATGCAATTTCATACAAGTATAATTCACTAAAGATCAGTAGTTAGAAGACCATAAAGACAAAACATTGATATTGCCACCTTAGGTTTATGCATAAATGATTGAGGATCTATGTTTTTTTGTCTTCTAAGACATCCAATAAATGCTTTTGTTTTACTGTTCACAAATTCTTGAGGGCCTTAGATCATGATACAGAGGGGTCCCAGCATATTAATCAAGAAAATAATGAAATGGAGCCTAATGACAGGGTTAGGAATAACAAAGCATTAAAGAAGCCTGTTATCCAAACCTGCAGTGGTAAAATTTCTGGTGAATTTTGAGGGAGATACAATCTCTAACCAAGAACCCTTATATGCTCAGCCACGGAAGTGGCAAATAAACTGCATAATTGCAGACTCTTAATCGAAAGTTGCAAGTCCATGATTTAAGTACCAACAGGTAAATCATCATTTCTCTTACCAGCACTTGACCACGGACCACCCACATTCAGGAAAGCAACTTATTGAAAATGCCCCAGAGAATAAAATACATTCACGTGATTAAATTTTGAATTTGTGGTAGCCCATTATGATTTCAGAACAACTTTGAGGATGCAGCATGCAATTCCATAAAGCATAGCCACCAACCTGGAATGTGGCCAATTCTTTTCTCAGTGTACAATGTAGCGTTAAGCTTCATCATCTGCCAATTCAATATCAAAAAGTGAAGGATCATACTTATACTTATTGATGAAGAACATCAATAAGAAGCAGATAGAGACACTGCATTGCTGTCAAATTTGCACTTGAAACACGTCAAGCTAGATATTTGTACGAAATGCATGTTTCCACCAAACCGGTGTTTTGCATCAGTACGTTAGCTTTTATTTGTGTATACTTATTAGATAGCTTATTTCTCTGTCTCGAGATCATCAATTAAATAGACACAGGAAATTGGACACTCAAAGCTTTTAATTAAATGAGTACTTCCTCTTTTCAAAATGAATTTACTAGATTGTAACATCTTATTTCTGGAAACAACAGAAATCTAACACTAGAACAATAAGGAAGCAATAAATTAATTTGGTGAAAGCGCACATACAGACAGCCTAAAATACTGGATTATGTCCATGAGATTAGCTATTCATATACATTAGTGTATGATCAAGAATAAGAATATAAACATGCAGAAGTACATTAAAGGAAGCAATAAAATTATTTGATGAAGCACACATACGGACAGCCTAAACCTTTTAAATACTGGGTTACGTCCATGAGATTAGCCTTTCATATACATTAGTTATGATCAATATAAGAATATAAACATGCAGCAGTATAGTAAAAGACATGCCTCGGATATAGCCTTCAGATCAGGTCTCTTGGAAGACTTCTTAGTATTATCCTCAAGCATTTCCTCTTTCTGCATATATTTCAGTTTCAAAAGTTAGGAATCACATCTGCTTCCTTGCTGAAAATGGAATAGAAGATCGATGCAATGAAAAGGAAAGCAGCCACTAGTGCAATGTAAAGTCATGAATTCTGTACAACATGGATAGACTATGTGGATCTTATAATAATGAACAATAAGGTTACCCAATGTAATTTGTAATAGTGAAAAAGCATTAGTGGGAACCGGAAGACTTTGAATTATCAGCAATTATAGAACGCATCATAGAAGGAGGAATTAAAAGGTTATGAGAAAACCTTGGATTTTGAAACATTTTTTGTTTTTGTTTCTCGATCAGCTTCCTCCCTGGCACATCTCTTCTCTTCTACCTGCAAAATGTCATGGTAAAGAGTCTTAACCAGTGTTTGATTCCGTTGGCAAGAGATATTTGAGTGGGAACTTTCAAGTTCATACAAAATTATTGTTTAAAGAGGAATCAATAAACTCATAACAGGATGCACTAGATTTAGCCCAGAGAATCCAAAAAAACAACATAAAGCATATTACCGATCATCTAGGTGAGGAAAAAAACAGTAGGCGACAAGTTTCCTCATTACTGAATGTCAACATTCAAGTTAATCAACATGTCACAGGAACTGATTCATGGGGAATATAAATCTCTAGCTCGAATATAACCACAAATAAGAAAGAAGGTAACACATAATGCATACAGAACAATGAGGTGGAATTAACAAGTATACTCATCTACAGAAAACAAATATTTACCTGAATAAAGTGGAGGTAGTATTTATTGAATGTGCGGAGTGTCTCGGTGACCATTGTATAAACATTTCTTTCAGCAGAGACGGGGAAGCTAGCAGCGACATCGACGGGCTCAGGATTTGATTGGGGCTTGTGATTGTGCTGAAGCTTTGTTTTCTTAAGGATCTGACCATTGGAGGCGGAGGAGGGTGTCCTCTTTTCAGGAGTGGAGGTTTTAGCCTCCATCTTCTTTATGCGTTCGCTAGTCCTCCGTGCAGGGGCAGCATTAGGAGAAGAGAGCTTAGGATCAGATTGAACCACCATGACTGACTGAGAGCAGAGAGGAGAGAAGAAGAGAGGAGGGAAGGTGAAAGAGTTTGAATAGGGTTTAAGAAAAGCAGCAGACCAGATGAAAAGGTGAAATTGTTTCTCTACTACTTCCTCTCCCTCCCTCCTCCCTCCTCTTTCAATTCCTTCGACTCCCACTACTACTGCTGTGCTGTAGTGTTGGGTAGTCTGTCTGTACAACGGTAAAAAAAGTAAAAATACAAAAATAGTCTGTCTGAACAAACGGTAAAAAACAAAAGAAATACAAAAATAACAGAATTTGGATTTGATGGTGTGTAATTTTCCCGCCCGTACTTTTTGTGCAGCCCGCCACCCACCTACTCAAATTCTTTTTCGCAAATGTTACCGTTGGTTGATTGGATTTTTGTTTCCTCAGTCAATCACGTTTATTTCTAGTAATAATATTGTCAAAGTATCGTTTCGTGTATGTCTAACTTATATCTTATTGTCCATAATATTTACATTTTATTCCATTTTACTGATATTTATAGTTTAATATCACTATACTTTTTAAACTAGGAATACATTTTCATATCCTTCATCCTCTTTTTTTAACGTAAATTTCATAAATATAAAGATGGTACAATAAAATGGCCTCATACTCTCCTCAAAATATTAAATGACAAAATTGCCCATCCTTCGAAGTACAACAGCTAATCTAGACGGAAGCGCCCATCCAGCTATTTTGTGTGACGTATGATTGTAATATGCTACTAGTTTTAATCGAACATAATTTATAATTAATTTGATTTTAACTTGTTGCTCCCTCGTAGTATCCTAAAATACCTTAAATTACGCTTATACTAAATGTGATACACTACTGAAGCAAGTGCCAGCTTATTAGTTGCATTCACTAGATGTCGTCCCCTTCGACATCTGGAGGCCCATTGCTCCTTTGTTGCATAGGCTAAGACCACCAAACTCCCCTCCTAACTTGCGGCTCCATATTGTTGCATTTTTCTTCAATTGATTTTGTTCGTGCTTGGTTTTGCTTTCATCATCATTTTTTTTTTTTGTCAACTGGAAATATATATGTTTACTTTGTATAGTTTTTGTACAAAAATAAAAATAAGTTTGAATTAGCTAATAAGATTGTCTTTCTGTGGAGTTAATGGTGTGAAATTAATATACTTTATTGAATATAATAATTAATAGTTATAGTTTTGTTTTATTTTTAATTATTATTGATATTATATCAATGCGTTGTGGAAAAATATATATTATTAGTTTATAAGTCAATAATTTAAAATTTGATAAATTGCACATAATATTTTATGTGTTTTCAAAATTTAGCTAATAACTCCATGTGTTAAAAAATTGGCAAAAAAATCTCTTTATTTTTTAAAATATTGCATACTCTCCTTTTCTGTTATTTATGCTTAACGGCATTAACATTTATACTTAATTTCCCGTTATACCGTTCTTATCGTAGCCATTGATCTTAATAGTTAAAAAATGAATGGTCCATATTTAATTATTTTAAAATACATTATTTATTTATATATGTGTAATCATATATATAAAAAGTATTAAAATTTTATTTTAAATAGATTGTAATTTAATTTTGGTCTTTTGATATTTAATTAATATTTTCTATAAATAAATTTAACTAAATAAAAATTTAATCTATAATAATATATCATTATAATAGATTTCATTTATAATTGTAAATATTTAAATTTGAAAAGTTAATTTTAATATATTAATTCTTGTATTGCATTTTTCATTTTAAAATTTGAACTTTTAATTGTTTATATATTGTTAAGGTATTTTGATACTTCATTAATATATTTCACAAATAAGTAATAATTTATTAAAGCATATTTAAACTAATTAATATTTTAAATTATCAAACATATAATTTATTAAACCAGATTAAAGTAATCAATAATATGTAAATTATTAAAATGTTTTTAAACATCAAATAAAAGGGCAAAATAGATTAGTTGGACATTTAAAAAAGGGATAATTACACTCCCCTCCCTGAGGTTTGGTGTAATTATACGTAGACCCCCTGTGATTTGAGAAATTACATCTACTACCCCTGATGTTTGCTTCTGTCTAACAAATGAGTCCATCTGTTAGTCCAAATTCACGAAATTTGTTGATATTAGCAAAAAAAATTGAATTAAAGGTGAGATTTGTCTTCGATTGACTTATTACTGACTTCTTGTAGGTCAAACGAATCTTTTTTATGACTAAACTACCCTTATATATCGTCACACGTTAATGCATGAGAGGAGATATATTTTCACCGTTTAAAGGCTAATTTAGTCATAAAAGATTCGTTTGGCCATCATTAAGTCATTAATAAGTCAATCGATGACAAATATCGATTTTCATTCAATTTTGTTGTTAATATCGACAAATTCAGTGAATTTTAACTAACGCAGGGACCTATTTGTTAGACAGAAGCAAACCTCAGGGGTACTAAATGTAATTTTTCAAACCACAGGGGTCTATATGTAATTACACCAAACCTCAAGGGAGGGGAGGGCAATTATCCCTTTAATAAATTGAAAGGGGGTAAAATAGACATTACACACTTAAAATAACCTCAAAAAGGCAAAAAATGAAAGCCACTCTCATAACGAGCGTATGTCGAACACTCTTTGTTAATTTCTAAAGAAGGGGGCGTTTGCTATATTTTATAAAACACAGATTTTTTTTTTTCCTATTAATATAACACAGGAGATTTCATGCTATTTCATTCACCAAAACACATAGGGGTGTTATGCAATTTACCCCTTAAAATTTTGTATATGCATGTTTTATATATGAGCAACAACTGAGATAGTAATGGTGGTAAAGGTAGTAACCATACATATAATCTACATGAATTATTGTTTCGGAAATTGATCTAAAAATATCATCAATTTTATACGAGAACTCGTAGAAAATTGGAAACACATTTCCACTTAAAGCTGGAAATGGAAAATGAAAACACAACAAAACATGGCAGAAGTAGTTTTGCAGATTATCCCAAAAGACTAAAGGATGGAGGTGTTGGGTAATTTAATCAAACTAAAAGTAGTACGTCTTTATCTTGTTTTCATCATCGTTTACAGAGTCATTAATCAAATATTATCTACTCAACTAACGAGTTACCAGCAAATCACCCACATGCAAGAAAGTTTCAACAAGTGTCGCTATGATTGGCTACAAGGTGGCACAATACAAGCAATTCTTTTGAGCTATGGATGGCACTACACTAGCACCAATAATACAGCATCACTGGATATTATTGCACATATGCAGTGAAGATGTTGAGCAGGATTTTATCTTCCTGATCACAAGCTATTCATCATGTCAGCTCAGAATATTTTCCATCATCGAGCCCCTGGGACTCATGCCCCCTGGATCCAGAGTAGTTTGGTTCTGGGCGAGGAAACAATAGCTTCAGCCTGAAGGCATCAACTCCATTCAAGTAGTATCGGAAAAGCCTCTTGGCCCTAATAAACCCCAGACGACCATATAATGCAAGTGCTCCTTTATTCGTGACTTCTGCTTCCAGTGTTACCTTTAAACGACTCAGAACGAAAAAAATGGATCTATTAGTCTCCAAGTAACTGTGATCAAATATTAACAGATAAAATATGGCAGCTACAGACATTCTCGTGGATCACTATTTAGGTAAATGACAAGGGCTTTGTATGTGTCTCATAATGAACACATATTATGAGACACAAGGCCAAGTAGGAATAGAGCAAAAAACCGAAGATGATCTAATCTTTTGATGGTGTAGCTGCAGATATTTCATATTGTTAATGCAACAGTCAAATGAAGTGAAATATGCGGATGCGTATGGAAGCTAAAGCAGAGCAGTTGGGTAGAGAGTATTGTTTTCGTGTCACTGGAGTGGGGTGACGTACCTCCTCACAACCTGATTCCATCATCACTTTAATTGACCTACTAACAAGTTCGGTAGCTGCAATCGCAAAAACAAATAGATTAGAATTGATGGCGTGGGAGTAGTATCTGATCCACCACAAAAAAAAGAAAGAAACTTCAACAACACATTTCAGATTAGAATTGTTGGATCTACAGGAAATCTGGCATTACTAATTAATTTTTTCTTAGCAAGATAAAGAGAGTTAGAGTGAGCACTCACCGATGCCTCTACCTCTGTATGGGTTGAGAACAACGAGCATGGCTATATATCCTCTGAAAGTATGGCGATGATCTCCCATCTTGCACACCACCGTCCCTACGCATTTCCCTTTATGAAAGGCCTGTAGTGTAAGTTGAAAAGAATGGATGAATCAAAGTTTTCCGAAATCCCTGTTGAAATTTAATACTAGTAGTAGTAGTAGTAGTAGTAGAAGAGAATGCAAAAATTACGAGGAAAGAGAGGTGGGGCCAGAGATAGACGAAGTATCTGTAGGTGAAAATGGAATAGGGTTCGCTGAGCTCCTGATCCACCAGCTTCATAATCAGAGGCAGATGATGCTCCCCGCCGTAGCTCACATACTCTATCTCCGATGCCTCGAACTCCGCCTTTCCCTTGTCCTCCACCTCCATACAAACCTCCTTAACCTAGCCCTCCTCCTCTGCACTGCGAAACCCACGCCACCGAGATATTATTCTAGCAAAGTCGCATTCGCGACTTCAGTTCAAATGGGTGGGAATTTCGCGACTTCGGAAACAGACTTGAATAAAATGGAATGGAAATGCTCTTCTTCGGTTCTTCTAGTACTACATACTTCAGTTCAGTTGCAGAGATTTATTTATTTCTCCCTCTATTTTGTCCTGATATTAATCTTTCTGCGCCTTTGAATAATAATAAATAACAATTGTCCGTGCAACAACCGAAGTTGAGAAATTCATGCATCAACAATCTTTTTCCTAATCTTCTAGGATAAAGTAGAGTTTAAACTTGAGTGAGTAAACGCACAAATTGGATTAAACCATAAAAAGATAGCATATTTTACCTTAGAAAAAAAAATGAAGTCGAGAAATAGATTAGTAGTAACAAAGGAAGAAAGGGATCGGCATCAAAGCATGGAATGAGGTACAGAGGTAAGCGTCCATTGGCAGCAAAACGGAAACTAGAACAAAGCCCAATTTTTGCAGAAAACTGAAAATTAAGGGAAAGATTGCATGCAACAATAACAAGCAATTACATATGGAAAACTCGAAAGAAAAAACAGAAATCAAAACAACGGAATAAATAAAACAGTTGAGATAAAGACAAGCATCCAAGTAAAAAAAAAATTACAAAATCAATCGGGAAGCGAACTTGAGAAATAAAAGAGGAAGGAATTTAAAAATTAAAAAAAAAAAAAAATAGCATAGAGCGAGAAGAAGAGAAGCCCTAAAAAATTGAGAAAGAATGGGAAGAGAAAGGAGTACCTGTGGCGTAAATCAATCGGAGAAAATTGATAGAGAGATAGATAGGTATGTGTGTGTGTGTGTGTATGTATGTATGTATGTACAGCAAGTAGAAAATTAAGGCATTGGAAAAAGGAGGAGGTGTGCGTTATCCGAGTGGGTAAACAAAGATAAACAGAGAGCCCAAGGGACGACTAGTAACCAGACCCAGAGGGGCACACATACACACACTCAAATACACACCATCAAAATACATATACATATAGAAATAAAATAGATATAATACACCAAAACACACACACACACTACTACTACGAGTACGAGGTCGAGGAGGAATACGCACCAATTCGCTGTAATTGCCACCCCACCCTATATTTATTTTTATTAGGGATTTCGGCACGGGCAGAAGAAATACGTCTAGTATATGTAGACTTGTGGTGTGTGTGGAATGGATTGGACTATATTTATATTTATTTATTTATACAAATAAATGTTGGGGAATTGGAGAAGCCAAACACTGACCACAATTTATTTTTCTCCTTTGCTCCACCCACGCCTTTCCTAAATAATACTCATTTCTCCTCCTTCACTCCCAATCAATTTCACTCCGGAGTCCCCATCTCCTTGACGATGTTCGTTTTTTTTTTTTCTTTTAATAAAATTAATTATTGTGGCACGCTGTCAATGTGTACATATAAAATAATATTACATCATTTTAAATATATTATAAATAAATATATATCTACATAAACCAACACATTTATTTAAAAAAAATAAAAAACTAACTTAGGGTATTATCAACATAATCAAAAAATATTTTTCACAATTATCATAAATTGCCATTTATAGTTGAAAATGCCTTTCTTTTTTATATTATGTAGATAATATAGATAATTTCAATAAGTTTGTTTACCTCACATTCAATCAATGGGATTAGCTCAGGTCGAAACCTACGTTGAGCTTGTTTGACAGGACGAGCCCCCTTCTTTACGGATAAGTGGTGCACAACTACTTTTGGATCTAGCCCGGGCATTTCTTTGTAGGACCATGCAAATACGTCTTTATACTCATGGAGTAGCGCGACATAACCCTTATCTTCTTCCGAGGTTAGAGAAGCACTTGTGAAAATTGGCCTGGGATCTTCGGCATCACCTAGATTGACTTCTTTCAACTCGTCAACGGTGGCTTTAATGCCTTCCTCAAGTTCTAAAGGATCGTCTCCAGCATCTTCTTCTTCAACCTCTTCATTTTCGATTAAGGTGATGTGATGGGCTAGGGCAATATCTTCTTCAGCGCCGTCGCCAATATAATTGGATGATGCAATGCTTTCTCTGTCATCCTTGTCATCAAGCTGAACTTGTGTGAAGACCATTGTTCTTGTTTTAACTTTCAAGACTCTTCACATGATATGTCTAGAGTTGTGTGGCGTCTCATTCTGGAAGGAACCAAACTTCTAAGTTTATGTGAGGATGTGATGTTCTCCTTTGATTGTGCAGCCACCTTGGACATGGCTTTCTTTTGGCTCACCATTCTTTTCTGTGGACCAAGTCTACCAAAAACAGATTGATTGTTGGTCCTTCTGTGCACCAGTCTTTTACGTGGGCCGAGTCTATTGAAGACAGACTCCCGTGGATTTTCTTTCCTTTGATCATCTTCTGTTGAAGAGAGACCTTCACTGACATGGTTGTTGCTGGCCCTTTTTATGGTTATGCGGATAGGCTTAGGAGGGATAAAGCCATGACCCACACGTGAATCTAGGACTGCATGCCCTTTTTCTTTTAACATCACTTGGGTTGCGTTGAGTCCATGGAGCTTCTTGCCGGTGGCTTCAGGAAAAAGTTTTCCAAGGGCTAATCTTTATTGTGGATTATACCCGGCCTTAACAAGCAATTTGAAGGCTTTAGGATCATACCCTTCTCTGTCTATAGCCAACGTTTCATGTCCCTCTTCTTCTTTTTGGGTTGAGGACACAAATCCTTCGAGTGGCGGTTTCGATGGTCGCTTCGCGTTGACTTGAGTCAATGGTAAAGTCAGACTCTTTGAAAATCCGGCCTCAATAATGGGTTGCTCATTTCTCCTCATGCTTCCATCGTCATGTGATCTTGGTTTCTCAGAGGGTGAAATCTCTTTTCCTCTCTTGGCAGTTTCAACGTAGTACTTGGCATCGGCGAAGTGCGACTCAGCTTCGGTAAAAGGCTTGGTATCACCGAGTACCCTTTTCACTATACCATTGCGGCAGTATTTGAAGCATTGATGCCATGTTGAGGGGACCACAGAATTTTCATGCAACCAAGGGTGGCCAAGAAGCATGTTGTAAGAAGTCTTGGCGTCTATAACATGGAATAGTGCGGTTGACGTCATATCGTCCATCAACAATTCCATCCTGATAATGTCGACAGCCCTTTGTCCTCCTTGATTGAAGCCTTGAATCATGAGGTGGCTGTTTGCGAGTTCGTCCATCGGGATCCGCAAGTCTCTCAGGGTTCGTAGGGGTAAGATGTTGACTGCAGAGCCTCCATCGATCAATATTCTGTTCACCTTTTGTTCACGTGCATATCCGACAACGAACAAGGGGCGGTTATGAGGCTTTGACCCAAGAAGCAAATCTTCGTCGGTGAAGGTAATGGTGGACATGCATTCGTCATTATCAGAGGAATCTTCTTTTTTAGACAGAGCGTCCTCTTTGATCGTAGTAGCATTCTCGTGTGTGGTATTGTAGGAGGCTTCACTGTCGAAAGACCCACATTTGACCGAGGTTACATTTGTTGCTGCGGTATCTTTTTCAAGAGAGATCTTGCCTTGGCGAGCTAATTGCATAACCTTGTCTTTGAACACGAAGCAATCTTGTATCGAATGCCCAACTAAACGATGATACTTGCAATATTTTGGGTCATCTGTTCGTTCAGCTTCTTCAGGTCGTTTCGCTTCGGGTAGTTCGATGAGATTGGCCTCCAACAAGTCATCAAATATTCCGGGGACATCGGAATCAAGGAAAGGATATTGCTTTGCTTGCATTTCCTTCAAAGTTAGCTTTCTTTGCGGTCTCTCGTAAGGAGCATTTTGCTTCGGGGTAATATTGTCTTTTGTTGCGCTCCTAAGTTTGAGTGGCGCTACATTCATTGCCATCGATTCCTTGCTTGGAGGTTTTGAAAAGGGTTTGCCCCCTTTCTTAATTTCTTGCCTTTCCTTGGTTCTGCGGGGCTCTTGGACAAGTGGTCCTTCAACTCCACTCGCTGCCATACTCAACTCTATATCATGTGCTCGAGTGGCTAAATCTTCAAATGATCTAGGTAGAATCCCTTGAAGAATATACCGAAGACCCCAATGCATCCCTTGAATGCACATCTCAATGGCGGAAGCTTCGGATAATCGATCTTTGCAGTTGAGACTCAGATTCCTCCACCTATTGATATAATCGATAACTGGCTCGTCCTTGCACTGGCGAGAATTTGTAAGCTCAATCATGCTGACAGTGCCTCGAGTGCTATAAAAGCGATTTAGGAATTCTTGCTCTAGTTGGTCTCATCCATCAATTGAACCGGCTTCCAAATCAGTATACCAATCGAATGCGTTGCCTTTCAGTGATCGGACGAACTGTTTGACTAGATGATCGCCATAAGTTCCAGCATTGTTGCACGTTTCGACGAAGTGGGCGACGTGCTGCTTAGGATTGCCTTTGCCGTCAAATTGTTGGAACTTCGGCGGTTGGTAGGCCATTGGCATCTTTAAGCTGTCAATTCTTGGAGTGTAGGGCTTGGAGTAAGTAAAGGATGACCTTGAGCTTCCCTCAATCTTGCTCCTAATGGTCCCTTCGATGAATTCTTTCAATTGGTCCACTGGGATCAATCCACTGGATGAGACTTGAAGCCCCTTTGCGGGTTCATCTTTCTCGGCGTAGTTCTCCTTTGTGGATATTTCTACTTCATCGTGAGCCTCGACTTGCTTTCTCCGAGTATGGCTTGTCTCCACATTGTCCGGCTTGTTGATCAACCTGGCGATTTGGGCATCTTGCTCTTGGACATGCTTGGCGAGTCCCTCGATAGCTCTTGTCAGGTTTGCAATTTGTTCTTCTAAGGTTGTGGCATTCGTCACCATAACTGGGGCCACTCGTTGCGAAGGAGTAGCTGGACTCGGAGCGAGGAGAGGACGGAGGAGATTTGTCTTCGTCATCTTCGCTTGCGTGGTTAGGCACAAATATGTCCTTCTGAGCAGATTCAATTGGAGGAGCTATCTGGGAAGATTCCTTAAGTTTCTTCGACATGCTCCTCGTAGTAACACCGAGACTCTTGCTGCTTGAACTCGAAGACTTTGATGTGGCGAGTTTAGAATTCACCGTCTTCATGGCTTTTCCTTGAGCGTCCATTGAAATACTTCAGACTTTGTTGAAGGGAAGAGATGAGAGGTAGAAACGTCCCATTGGGCGTGCCAAAATTTATAAACAAATTTTCGTGTTCCTCTGAATTTAACGAAACAAGAAAATATTACAAATAAATTCTTGAATTGAATTGAGTATTTTGTGGGTGCGAAATCTCTACTTGAAAACCTCTGATTCTTCTCTTCAAGAACGTGATCTTTGACTTCGGCAACTTCGGAGGTGCAACTGTGACGTTTGATCTCCTTTGACGTTGACTTTGACTTTGAATAACGTTAATTCGGGGGTCGTTGACTTGTTCCCGGATCAAATGCTATAAACTCGACGATATTTGACTTGAATTTGGGATGTTCTTGGTGGATTTGAGACTTTGATCTTCCGCCAAGGTGGACTTCGGTCTTGATAACGTTAATTCGCCGGTCTTCTGACTTCTTGTCGAATCAAACGCTAACTTTGGATGATTTCCGCGACGAACGCATTGAATCTTGCCTAGAACACCGTGGATCTTCCTTGATTTGTGCTTGAGAGGATTTTGAGACTTCTTGAATGCTCTCTCGCTTGTATTTCTGTGTGTTTTGAATGAGTTCCCATGACCCATTTATATAGTTGTCAAAGAGGTAGAGTTGTGGTAAACTTGAACACGTATTTTGTATTATCTCTTTATTTTAATTTAAAGAGATAAATACATTAAATATTTGGGAAGATATGATTGGTCAATTTCAATATTATCTCTTTAATTTTTGTATTTTTTTCAAAGAGATAGTACAAGAAATATTTGTTTTTGATTTGATTGGCCGGAACACCTCAATTTGACACATGTCGACCGTTGATTTGATGACGAAATATATATTAAAATATCAATTAATTTAACTATTTATATTTAGAATTAATTTAGTAAATTCCAAAATATAAATAGAAAGATAGAACATAATTGATAAATAATATATATTTTACTCTTATTTATATATATTTTAAAATATAAAAATTATCTATATTATCTACATAATATAAAAAAGAAAGGCATTTTCAACTATAAATGGCAATTTATGATAATTGTGAAAAATATTTTTTGATTATGTTGATAATACCCTAAGTTAGTTTTTTATTTTTTTTAAATAAATGTGTTGGTTTATGTAGATATATATTTATTTATAATATATTTAAAATGATGTAATATTATTTTATATGTACACATTGACAGCGTGCCACAATAATTAATTTTATTAAAAGAAAAAAAAAACGAACATCGTCAAGGAGATGGGGACTCCGGAGTGAAATTGATTGGGAGTGAAGGAGGAGAAATGAGTATTATTTAGGAAAGGCGTGGGTGGAGCAAAGGAGAAAAATAAATTGTGGTCAGTGTTTGGCTTCTCCAATTCCCCAACATTTATTTGTATAAATAAATAAATATAAATATAGTCCAATCCATTCCACACACACCACAAGTCTACATATACTAGACGTATTTCTTCTGCCCGTGCCGAAATCCCTAATAAAAATAAATATAGGGTGGGGTGGCAATTACAGCGAATTGGTGCGTATTCCTCCTCGACCTCGTACTCGTAGTAGTAGTGTGTGTGTGTGTTTTGGTGTATTATATCTATTTTATTTCTATATGTATATGTATTTTGATGGTGTGTATTTGAGTGTGTGTATGTGTGCCCCTCTGGGTCTGGTTACTAGTCGTCCCCTTGGGCTCTCTGTTTATCTTGTTTACCCACTCGGATAACGCACACCTCCTCCTTTTTCCAATGCCTTAATTTTCTACTTGCTGTACATACATACATACATACACACACACACACACATACCTATCTATCTCTCTATCAATTTTCTCCGATTGATTTACGCCACAGGTACTCCTTTCTCTTCCCATTCTTTCTCAATTTTTTAGGGCTTCTCTTCTTCTCGCTCTATGCTATTTTTTTTTTTTTTTTAATTTTTAAATTCCTTCCTCTTTTATTTCTCAAGTTCGCTTCCCGATTGATTTTGTAATTTTTTTTTTACTTGGATGCTTGTCTTTATCTCAACTGTTTTATTTATTCCGTTGTTTTGATTTCTGTTTTTTCTTTCGAGTTTTCCATATGTAATTGCTTGTTATTGTTGCATGCAATCTTTCCCTTAATTTTCAGTTTTCTGCAAAAATTGGGCTTTGTTCTAGTTTCCGTTTTGCTGCCAATGGACGCTTACCTCTGTACCTCATTCCATGCTTTGATGCCGATCCCTTTCTTCCTTTGTTACTACTAATCTATTTCTCGACTTCATTTTTTTTTCTAAGGTAAAATATGCTATCTTTTTATGGTTTAATCCAATTTGTGCGTTTACTCACTCAAGTTTAAACTCTACTTTATCCTAGAAGATTAGGAAAAAGATTGTTGATGCATGAATTTCTCAACTTCGGTTGTTGCACCTTTTGGGAATCTTAAACGCAACTAGGACACTCGTAGGATGGTATAGCCTATTCTTTCTATTTTTTGAGGCAGATGTGCTTTATTCTCTTTATTTCTTAATGCGGTTCTTTGCCTTATTTAATTTGGAAATTTAGTTGGACTGCATGTTAACTATATATTTGATCCTTTTTAGTTGTCGACCTGTCCAAGGATTAAACTTTTGGCTCAAGTCAAGACAGCAAATGCTCTGTTGGCGACTCTTGTGATATAGAATTTGAGTTGGGAAAATGGCAGCTGATCAGCGGAAAAAGCGTGTAAATGCTGCCAGTTTGGTTGGCTGCACTTCCCGTGAACAATATAGGGTAAATAGGAAAAAATTGCGAGTTCAGCAGCATGGTCTGGACATGAGGCCTAACATCTCTCTTCAGTGGGACAACAAGAGAAAAAGTGTTGTTTCAAAGAGGGAGCAGATTGGTATTAGACGGAGGCACTTGATTCCATTTATTGAACCAGGTCCTCACTCCCACAATATATTGGCTGATGTCTTCTCTGTTCCTGAGGAGATATTTGAATTAGACAACCTCTCTGAGGTTCTCTCATATGAGGTAACAATTATTGATGATCCGAATAGGGACTTCCATTTTCTGAGCGGAATTTTCTTTTTTGTTGAGATTTATCTCTTCATATGAAACATGTGATAGGTCTGGCAGAATCATTTGTCCGACAGCGAGAGAAGCTTTCTTTCCCAATTCCTACCTAAAGAACCTGAGGCAGATACCATTGTTCGAGATTTGCTCGCTGGTGATAACTTCCATTTTGGAAGTCCTTTTGTTAAATGGTGAGTTGTTGCTATGCGATAATTTCTTTTGGCCTATATGAGTTAGTCATATTCAGAGGCTTAGTCTACTTATTTGAAGTTTCATTTTGACTCTGAGGTCAATGGCTCTCATAGTTTCTTACATAATCTATCAATTGGCGTAAGTTCATTTTTGGCCATCATGCTTTTGCTTGGTTTGTTCATATTTTTGCCCCCTCTCCATAATAGTTTAGAATGCAAGTGATGTTTCTCATTGTTTTACTAAAATTATCTTAACTTATCTCTATCTATTTTTCTCTCTTGTAATATACTTCAGCCTCTCCGGAAGAAACTTACCTATCTTCAATATTCTCTATATTCTTCAAAAACAAACAAAATTACTTTAACTACAAGAAACAAATAAAATTACTATAAATACAAAAAAGAAAAACAAAGCCTTTGGTTTTCTGCAGATGCAACTCTTTCAATTAATCTGCTCCTTCTTAGATGATTTCACTTCCATTATCCTATTCTGGAAAGATTTTTTAAAGAGTTATTGGCAGTCAAATGCAGGGTTCACCAGAATTGTTCTACAGCAGGTGCCTTGTCATTCTATTTTCTTGATGGAAAACCCTTTATTTTCTTTTTTCTTACTTCACTTTATTTGTTACACTTTTGTGTTAAAACGGGTTGTATGTTTTATTTCCAGCATGTTGTTTTTTTTTTTTAAATCGCTTATTTAGGAGATTAAAGTATTTTACGTATGCCTTTTCTAAGTTTGAGTGTCCAATGACTTGCACTTTGTTGATGCAGGGGCACTTCTCTCTGTTTTGGGAAGTTTCATCCCGATTATGTTCTTCATGAGGAGCAGTCTCTCAAAGCCAGCAAGAAGGCATACTACTTAGATTTACAGAAGTATCACAATGAGTATGTATCTGTTGATTTTGTCTGTCTGTTGGATCCATATAATATTGTTTTCTACTCTGTTCTGCTTTAAGTTGTTCTCTCACCATGCTCTCTTTCTGTTTCTGTCAGTATGATTGAGAGTTTGCAAACTTGGAAGGAAAGATGGGCTAGTTGCCAGGATGCTGAAGTGGACATTATGCATAATATGTGGAGGTTACCCTTTTCGTATGCTATTTATAGCATTATGTATGAAACCTCAGTATCATGAATTTTTTATGTACCTTTCTGTTTGGTTCTTTATATTTTTATTCATATTCGTGGGTCCTCAGTCTGGAATGGTTCTCTGTTCTTCTGCTGTTGTCTTATTTCAACAGGATGATGCATACTAAAACTTTCAATGAGAGTTGCGGTTTTGACGCCGTAAAACTCTTATTCACATGAGCATAAAAATCCAGGAGATGATATCAATTTATGGTTTAGAGTTTCCTAACAACTATATGATTAAGACTTAAGTCTGTTTTGGTTTCCTGTGACCATCTTATGTTAATGTCGGTTCTCGGCTGCATTATTTGCTGGACTTAATATATGTTGCTATCATAGGGAAATCTTCTGCAACTAGCTTGACAAAAGTTGATATAATGGCAACTAGCTTGACAAAAGTTGATATTTTACAGCAGATCCTCTCTTTTGTTTCCTGAACTAGTTGCCTATGATCTCTTACTATTTGAATGATCGTTTGATGTTTCCGTACTACATCATTTCTTTATGATTTTGACAAGCATAAAATTGCCTTAAAAATGCTTGTGATTTTTGAGGTTCTGCATCTTGTTCAAATCTAGGGCCACAATGATGTTGGATTTTGTCAGACCTATGGACTTATTTGGGTTCAGATTTAAAAAGTTATATGTTATTGCAGTTCTGGGAAGCATGCTGAGAGAAGTTTGCCTCCATCAGAGACTAAATTTGATGTTAATGAAGAGAATGTCATTGCCACTCCTGAGTCTTGTTCTTGGGCTAATTCTGAGGTAGCTTATAGTAGTGATAACCAGAACTTGGGAATGGTGCTTGGGGAATCTCGAAGAAGGTAATGCTGCTCTTGTTTGCTGCAATTTTCTTTTACCCCTATTTCTCATGAAGACCTCCATGTATGTGGTTTATCTGGAAAAGTTTTGCTAGCTTAGGGCCTTGAAATTTGGTTCATTTGGCCATAGATCAACGGCAACAAGGCTCACCTGTTTTACATGCTTGACTATGCAGAAAAGATTTCTTGAACAAAATCTCTGATAATTCCGCCAGTGGGCTAAAGGTGACTGCAGGATGTAAAAAAGGGGAAAAGCCACAGAAGCGGAATATCCACAATGGTGATGGAACCAAATACATGTCCTATATCAAGGTTGTTTGGTGTGGCAGATAATTTCTTTACTTCTCTTTTTGGTCATTTGGATCTTTCTCACAATAGTTCATCTGTTTTACTTGCTCCATTGCACCGTTGCAACAGCCCTCATTACCCAGCCATCTTTTTAGCAGACTCTTTTCTTCTTTAAGTTTGATAGTTGGGTTGTTTATTGGCGGGCGGTGGACGATTGCCATATGTGTTAATTGTCTCATTTGGGAGGTTGTCTTCCTGTTATTATTCTTTTACAGCTAGTGTTTGCTGTGTTTGGTTCTGCAGGTCAGCAAGGAACAACATGAACGTGTTAAAAGCAGCATGAAGCATTCTGGTAATAGCATTCAGCCAAGGTCTCTAAATAATGTTCTAGGTAGCATTGATACTCTGAATGTACAACCATTTGAAAGATTTGAAGAAGAAGAGAGGAAAAAGCTGCACGAGCACTGGTTAGTTAATTTCATTTTGTTTTAGTTTTGAATTGAAACTATGAAGCTCTGCATAATCCTGACCTTGCATTATAATACAACGTCACAGGTTGAAATTGGCAACTAAAGATATCCCAGCAGGTTTTGCTAAGTGGAGAAAGAGTCAACTACAGACAAAAGAACTTGCATTGTCCCTGGGTGAAGAGATAGGAAAAAAGCTGGAGCACCAGGAGGTTTGATTCCTTTTCTCATTATTTTCTGTACCACTGAATTTATTTGATCGCCGCAATTTTTTGATCTGTTGCCTTTTTATAGGTTGCTCTTCATGAGGAGAAAGAGGGTTCTGGAAATAGGCAAACAGAGCTCTCAGATGATAGTGAAGAGGAAGTTCCTCCTTCAAGCACAGTTGAGGTTTATTAGCCACCCCCTTTTCTTGCATATCTGGATACTATGATATTGAGCCTTGTTTGGGAAACCATTTTTTGAGTCTTTTCTCCCCTTGTTTTTCTTGGGAGTGATCCTTTTCCTATTTTGGTGGTCAGTGTGTAGAGAGAGAGTTGTCTGATGACTCTCTTCAAGAGCAGAGAGATTCTGACGAGGCAATTCATGAAATGACAACAGGAATAGAGGTTGATTTTACACATCTCTTTCTCTATTTTTGGTAGCTGGTCTCTGAATAAGCTTCACAGAACTGAATGTATTTAGTGTGATAAAATTGAGGCTGACTTAACTTCTGGTCTTTTGTATGATCATCAGAATGAAAAGGACATGAAAAGTGACTACATATTTGAGGAGCGAATGCATGATGATACAGAGATGATTGAAGATGAGGATGTGCACCGACATGTTTTTATTCGGGATCATAATCAAAAGCAGATTGCCTCAGTTGATAATAGCCCTAGGAACACTATGCTAACACCATCGAGCCCTGGGTTTCTTCAGCATCAGCAGCAAATAAGTTCAATTAATAGTAATCCTCACACCAACTCAGTGGAAATGGACTGTGATAATGCAGGTGCAAAATCAGATGAAGATACTCCAACTGTGTCAGAATACCCTGGAAATCTGAACCATGTGGATATTCCTGTCAGCCAGGGGGTTTCTCTCCCATCTGCTAGTGATGTTTGGCCGGCAGGTGATGTTCATGGTTCTTATTATCAATCTACTGCCATAAATGCTGGATATGCCTCTGCTCAAGAGTTGTCGATTGGACATCCACAATTTATACAGGAGCAAACAGTGCGAATGCTTGATATGCAAACACAGAGGCAGGATAAAGATGCTGGGAAGAATATGCTGCCTAGACAACCTGATGATATCCCTTTCTTCAGTTCTTACTCTAACCAAGACCGAGGTGAACTGCTTCAATCCTTCTTCAAGGGTCAGGGTAATTTGTCATATCATAATCAACAAAAACACTCAGGTATAGAGTTCCAGCCTGCGCATGACCTAATGATGGAGGCAAGTCAATATCCTGGACACTCTAGGGAGCAGGTTCATCTACCACTTCCTCTTGATTTTAGGCAGAAGAGACTTAACGATCTATACATGCATCAGAACATTCAGGAGAGTATTTATTCCGGTAGTCGTTTTGCTATGCCTAGACAGGAGCACTTGCCGTTCAATATTCATGAGTGGCAAACTGTCAATACTGTACGCATGCCAGTTCCCCCCCAATCTCATTTGAGCAGTGGAGAGTTAAGTCAAAGCTGGTATACTGGTGAGAATGGAACCCGGGATGGATGGCCTTCTTTTGAGGTTGCTGTTGGTGTGAACCATAGCCTGAGCAGCGGAAGTAACTCGGATCAAACTCTATTCAGTGTCCTATCCGAATGTAGTGAACTACGACCACGTGCTAGTTATGATTCAATGGGCTCCACAGAACGAATGGTCGAGGCTGGAAACTACAGTGGGATTGGTGGAGGGATTCCCTCAAGCAGCAATTTCTTACAACAAACACCTAACCCACTTAACTACTTGAGCGGCCATGAGGCTGGTGGTGGTATTAAGATGAATAACCTTGGATGGACAGGAATGCCACAGCAGAATTCTGGAATACAGGAATCCATGGGTAAACCGTTTCTGAGGTCATGGAATCAGTGAGGAAAAGTAAGTGTGGGTGTATGTGTGTTGCATGGCAGAATTTTGGAACCTATAGTCCGTGGATGATGGGTTCTTGAGGTGGTCAAAAGATAGCTTGCATGTTGAAGTGTGGGGGCAACTTTCTATGATTTGGTGCAAGAGCATTGGGAGAGAGAGCTGCAGAAATATGCAAAGCTGCTGCTCCCTGGGTGCACCTGGATCTTGTAACAAATTTTGTCTTTGAAGAGGTGACAGTGGGTTTTGTTTTCTTCATTGTAGTGGGATGGCGAAAGCCGGAAAATGGGACGTTGTACATACATAGCGCCAATCTTGTGTACATTAGTAGGGAGATGGCGTAAGTTGTAGGGGGGAGTAGTAGGGATAGAGAGTGGGTGAAATTGGATTTTGATGCTCTTACTGGTTTTTAGATATCTGTTTGGGTTTGGGTTTGGGTTGGGGAAGGCAGAAAGAATTGATGATGGTTTTGGGAGGCGACAGTGAGTATAGTAGAAAAGTGGTAGTAGTGAAATAAAGCTTCTATTTTTTGATCCTCTGAAGCCGGGAAAACAAAAGATAAAGCTCAGAAATTTAATTTTTGCCGTAGTTTGTGTAGTGACATATTTGAAAGGTGGGATTTGTCTCATTAAGCAATTTGTTTATTACGTTTCCCCGAATGGAATCGATGGTGATTCCCTAATCTGATGTAAGTTAGACTTGTCCTGTTTAATCAACAAAAAAAAGAGAAGGGGTGCCGATTGCCGAGTGCCGAGCAAAGGCTTTTGGGTCAGGTTGAGTTGGTTCAATTCAATTATATAACACAATAAATGAGCCTAAACGCAAGGGGAGGTTCATTTTAATCTAATTATTTTTCAAAATATTCTCCTTTTCTAGTATATTTAATAAATTGACAACGATTGCAAGTGCTAATTACTTTTGTCATGGTCGAGGTTTTATAGTCATTCACATCAATCAATATCAATATATAATTAATATAACAAGGAGATGTGTACAAACATAATTTTTCACAATTACCAAATTAATAATAACGGAAAATAGACAAGGAATTATAAAGGTTCTGGTAGGTACTTGACTTGTTATTAGTGGTGAATGAATATATTTATTATTTATTAATTGATATTTTAATACAATAATGATCTATCTATACTATTAATAAAGCATTAATTGGTAGTTTTTGACGTGTTTTAATACAAACTTACTAAAATATCCTCCTCAACTTTCCTCAATAAAAGGGTAGAGCGTGTAATTAAACTGGTAGTATTAATAACTTGTGGGTGTGTGTGTGTCTTTAACTGCATCATCGTTATAAATTATTGGGCGTTTTGGATTCTGTCCAAGAGCACAAGAAAGGAAAGCGGGTGGAGAGGTGTGTTCGGTTTCCATTTCCATTTCCATTTCCATTTTTATATATGTGATGTGAATGTGGTCTCTGCTCTGCTCTCACTTTAGAAAATGTCGCTCTTTTTCTGATTCCAAATGTTGTGTTCCTCAAACACACAAAAACACATACTTGTAATTACCTTTTGTGTTTCTCAGTGTTGCTGTCTGTCTGTCTGTCTGTCTGTCTTACAGTGAAATTGTCGAAATTATTGAGAAAGATGCCGACGACAGCCGAGGAGCAGCAGAAGCTGATTACGAAGAACAAAGACGTGATCCGTTTGGAGAGAGAATCGGTCATTCCAATCCTCAAGCCCAAGCTCATCGTCCACTTGGCCAACCTCATCGGTTTTTTCCTCCTTCTCCTCCCTTTTGTTTGTTTGTTTTTTTTTTTTTTTTTTTTGAATGCAATAATACTACTCATGTTCTTGAGCCTCACATTTTAATCATTCTCACCTCCAACGTCTACATGTCTTATTCCCATCTTCATTTTTTCTCACTAATTTTTATATTTGCTTTCATTCTCCTTTTCCAAGGGGTTGCTCCTCTCTAAAAATCACGATTCTCTGCCTCTTATTTATTTCTATGTCAAAATTTGAATAAATGATGGATTTGATTAAATTCATCCACTCCTTGGCGTTAAATATTTTTCTCATACAATTGATTTGGTACACCAAAACAAATGTTTCATCTTTAGCATTCATTTCTCACTTGAAATCATGTATCACTCTCCATCATGGCATTTACCGCCCTCCACATCCTGCAGAACATAGTTCTGATCGTGCCGAGTTTTTGAAACTCTGTAAGAGAGTGGAGTACACAATCCGAGCTTGGTACATGTTGCACTTTGAGGACCTCATGGTAATTTTCCTTGTCCTTTTATCAAATCTATAATCCCTGCTCGGATTTATTATTCTTATATTTCTCAAACCTTATTGGTTCAATCATGAAATTGCTTGCAGCAACTGTATTCCCTCTTTGATCCTGTCCATGGCACTCATAAGTTGGATCAGCAGAACCTATCTACTGATGAAATTGACATTCTTGAACAGAATTTCTTGAGATACCTGTTTCAGGTAGCATGCCTTCTGTAGTTTAATGTGATATATATGAGGCTCTTTTCTCATTCAGAAAGTCAGAAGCTTATCATCCAACCCTATGCTTGAACATTTGTGTCTACATGTACCTCTATGTTCTTGGGTGTGACATTGCACTTTTATTCTATATTATTAGTTTTGCAGGGGTTTGCACCACCACTTCATTCTGAACATCAGTTTGTTCTACAATTAAGTTTCTGACCTTCTGTCCTTTAGAGTGGAGGGCAAAGGAAATCCTGGGTAACTGTTGCCTCTTTTCTTATGTCGCAGGTCATGGAAAAAAGCAATTTTAAGATAGCCACTGACGAAGAGATTGATGTTGCGCAGTCAGGGCAATATCTCCTCAATCTTCCAATAATGGTTGATGAATCCAAGGTACACTGTTGCTTATGTATTTGGTCATAATAGAAGCATGCTCTGAGGCATTATGTGTCCACTTTGTAATAACTACTTTTGCTGGCTGTAGCTTGATAAGAAGCTTTTGAAAAGATTCTTTGAGTCTCATCCTCGTGAGAACCTCCCAGATTTTGCTGATAAGGTCTCTCTCTCTCTCTATGAGCACTTAGACTTGAATTTATTTAATATGAGTTTTGAGCTTAAAGTTTTTTAAGGCGAATTTGTATCATGATATTTTTATCTGACATTGAGAAAAGGAAATATCTATATTGCCTCTACGTATTTTTGTTTTTGATCCTCTTGAGTACCAAATGTCTTCTATCAGGAACTGAAAGTCTCTTAGAAATATATACTAATATACAGAGTGATCCTATTTTAGCACTCTTAAGACAAGTATAAGATATTGGCTGCTATTATATCCTCATTATACTAATTTTACTATTCTTTTGAGTGATATTTGTCTAGTGTATGGTTCGAATGGATGGGCATGAAGGACTAGAAGTTTGAAGTAATTGACAAAGTTGTTAGACCGTTTTCAAGTAAATAGAATTAGAACGTCGCTAACTTGATAAAATATTGAAAGCATGAAATGTGACCTCTATCTTTATTATGTTAAGCATATGTGGACATCCCCTGATGATCTGGTTCTATTTATTTATTTATTTTTTTCTTTTGTTTGATTTTGTGGTTCGAGATCTTTCACTTCTCTTCTCTTGTATAGCATAATTCATGTTTTTCCATTGAGAACTTTTTTCTCTCTTTTCTCGTCTTCATTAATTATAAATTTTGTTGATCGTATGCCCATGTTTGAGTAAAATAGCTTTTCTCGTTGTATTTTGCTTGTGATTTTGTTGTCAAAATCATTTGGCGTATCATGTTCATGCAGTAACACTGGTCTCTGCTTATTCTGAACTGCAGCTATAGTTCTAGTCATGAAATGAGGAAGAATCTTTACTAAATTGTTCCTCCCTTACTTTCCTCAACCCTGGGCTGCTCCTCCCCACTTGCCATGGGTCCAGCTGATGAGTAAACCTGTTAAACCTATTCTGCAATTAAAAGCAATTTAAATAGAACAAGGAAGACTATAAATCAATAATAGTACATTGTTCTTATAATTCTTATGGTAGGCTGGTAGCCAATATATTGCAGACTTCATTTGAGTGCTTATTTTTAGCTTATCAGAATTTGTAAGTATAATATTTATGGTTATCCGACAAATACAAGTACATACAATTTTTTCATTTTTACATAATAACTTACTCTATATAAGTCTGCACCTTACAACTTTTTTTGTTCCTATTATGAAAAGACATAAATGCCCCCACTTAGCTCTTGTTTAGTAACAAACAAGTGTTAGTTAAGGAAGACAAAATTATCTTAAAGAGGAAAACCATTATAAAAGGGAATCATTCAGTAGAAGAAAATACATAGGTTTGTAAATCCAGGGAACTACTTGGACATAATCTTAAAGCAGACAATGCCCTATGTAAAACTACTTGAGACACTCGATTTTTTCCACTGGACACAGTAGTCTTTTTTCTCTTTGAAGATAGTCCAATGTGGTCACTCTTTACACGAGAAAGTAGAGAAAAATATCAAGGAGGACATCATATATTTTAAACTGAAAATATAGTTTAATACACAATCATTTTCAAAACCATGTCCCTTGTTTGTACTGCTGTTATAAGATAAAAAATGGCCAAGACTATGTGCACTAACTGGACAATGAAATTTTATATACTCTAGAAGAGTAAGTGCTCCACCTGTCATTTTGTTTGAATGAAGATCCTCAGGTGATTTAGTTTGTTTTTGCCGGATATATCATGCTAGCTTTTATGGGATATATTAAAGTATGAGATGAATTCCATTATCCTACTTATGTTTCTTTTCACTTTTAGTATATAATCTTCCGCCGTGGGATTGGCATTGATAAGACAACTGATTATTTTTTCATGGAGAAAGTTGATGCAATCATTGAACGTTCCTGGACCTGGATTTTGAGAAAGACCAGGTGTGTGATATTCTATCGAACAATAATATATAGCTTGAGTCTAGGGCAACAGGTTATCAAGTAATCTGAATTATGGTTATCTGTTCAGCAATCAATCTGGTTCGTCCTCTTATGTGTACTTGCACTTTAAACTGTAAGCAAGGCGGTGTTTTTCTCTTGCAGGTTAGATAAGGTTTTCTGTAGGAAGCCAATTTCACGGCATAAGAAGGATACCAAGGGAGATGATGGAATTATCTCTGAAGCAGAAGATGACGGATTATATGTTGAACGCATTCGTCTTGAGAATATGGATCTCAGGTTTTTTGAATTATGTTGTTGCAGTGGTTCCTGTGGTCTTTGATCCCCAATCCCAATGTAATGAGAAGCTTTCTTTTTAGTGGCTGCTTGAGCTTATTGACATGCGCTACAAAATTCTACACCTGAACTACACCCTACTGCATTCTGGTAGAATATTTGTTAAATATATCCAAACAGAAGATCATGTTTGTTTAATGAATGTCACTCTGTAGAACAGGACTCGATCAGGGAAGTTATGACGAATTTAAGTGGACAAGCTTGACGTATTTGTTCGGTGAACTGCAAATTCTTTTCTAATCTTGTTTCTTCAATTTTATACTTTTTCTTTTCAAACCAGCATGAACATATGTCAACTTTTCTATCTTGTGGATATGGTGAACTCAGAGGTTGAGCATAAATTTGATGCAAAAATATTGAGCCCAGCATGTTAGTCTCTGTATGTGTGTAATGTTATAATCTTGTTGACTCGTGTTATCTTGTTAATGGCTTTTATTTCCTCTTGCTTCAGTTTCCGCAATCTGTTGAGTCAAATTACAATTCAAGAACCCACCTTTGATAGGATTATTGTTGTCTACAGGTATCTATTTGAATTCTTGTTGTTTAATAATGACTACATGTCTATTGCCTTTTTTTTTTTTCTCTGTTTTTGTATGATACGTACTACAGCATTAAAGCTCGTGGGTTATTATTATTTCTTTTGTCTTCTTTGTTCAAATGGACTCTTCTTTGTCGTATCACTTCATGCTGTTGAGCTATTTACTGAATTACTTGGATTGAAGCTAAATACTGTCACCTAGAAGATTTTTGGAGTTACAAATGAACAAATGCAGGATATAACTTTATGCAACTGCAAATTGACTAAGAAAAGTGAAACCACCCACTGACGAACTCCCTTGGCTTCCTTTTCACCCCTGTTCTATTACTCACTCGAAATTTCTCTTCTTGTTACAAATTTGATTAAAGTTTAATTGACAATGGTTTCTCTGCAGGCGAGCAAGTTCTCGAACAAAGGAAGAAAGAGGCATATATGTGAAGCATTTCAAACACATCCCTATGGCTGATATGGAAATTGTCCTTGTGAGCTTTCTTCATCCTCTACCTTGGTCATTCTCAATTTCTTTGGATGATGGCATCTTCTGCCAATTTAGGTTTTGACCTGGTGCTAAATACTCTCTCAACCTTCCATTTTCTTCTAATAGCCAGAGAAAAAAAATCCAAGTTTGACACCGATGGACTGGGTTAAGTTTCTGGTATCTGCAGTAGTTGGACTGGTTAGTCATCTTATTTCCATTAATAATCTTTAGTTGCATTCTATTGACTAAGCATCTTTGACATATATATGTTTGGTGGTCTCTTTTAGGTTGCTGTTGTAGGATCTGTTGAAATGCCTAAAGCTGACCTGTGGGTCATGTTTGCTGTCCTTTCCACAGTGATTGGTTATTGTGCTAAGATTTACTTCACGTTAAGTATTTCCATCCTTGGACTTTTATGTTTTCATGTATTTTTAATTTAGGGAAAATCTTGAAAAGCTGAAATTCAGTATAGTAGCTGCACTAGTCATTTTCACCCTCTAGATAGAAACGTAACATTATAGTTAAATGGCTAGAAACTTCACATTATTCTCATACGCGTATGTGCCCTTCATGTCACTGCATGGACCTTGAGTTCCTGTTGGTTCTATAAATTTATCTGCGGAATGTTACTTTTGGGATGCCTGTATGCTTTGGCATGTGTGTGAGTTACAAGCTAAACTATCTGATCAATGACCAAACCTGCGTGGGAAGAGCACTGTCGGAATCTCAATTCAGTTCCTATTACAACGAAAAGGTCAAGAAAAATCTCTTGATAAGTTCTCCCAGATGTAAATCATATGATGCTGGTTATGAAATTTTGCCTTGCTGTCGCTGCACATTTATTCGTTTCTAAGTGTTTATGTTGATGTCTATTTGGTTTGAAAATGGATTTGACTTGTTTGTTATAACTGAAGTTTGTTTAATTGCCAGGTTTCAACAGAATATGGCTACGTATCAGAATCTAATCACACAATCAATGTATGATAAGCAATTGGATAGTGGACGTGGCACTCTTCTTCACTTGTGCGATGATGTAATTCAACAAGAAGTAAGTCAGTAAGATAAATAATTGATCTTAACTCCAAATTAGACTGTCAACATGTACAAGGAGAACTCTTGAGCATTTCTTACCTTTTTAATTGAACTTATGTGTGAAGAGAAAATGACTTTTAAGCTTTAGTGTGCCTGAGGTGACTGCATGTAACCCTTGCACTTAAGAAAAACTTTTATTTTTCAATAATTATCACAAAAATTATTTGTGGACTAAATCAATACAATGTTTAGTTCTTGTTTACTTATTTATATTTTTCCCGGTGAGTTTGAGGGAACTGGCCCAAGAGGGGGTATTTATTTACTCCCACTGAGCATGTGTATATATGCACCGGTAGATCCAATGATACTTGGAAACTAAAAATATTCAAATATTTAAGGTTGTTTAATATGAGATGCAGTTGCTGATTAATGCACTGCCATACTTAACTTCAATATCACGACTATGCAGGTAAAGGAGGTCATAATTTCATTTTTCATATTGATGGAACAAGGGAAAGCTACTTTGGAGGTAAACATAGCTGGTAGCCTGTCTGCGGGCGGCTGCACACTGCTTTTAATTGAAATGCTTGATCCTCAGCTTTGTATCTTTACATTTACAATTTCAGATATGCAATCTAACATTCTTATGATGTTGAATAGGATCTTGACAGGCATTGTGAAGAATTAATACGTGATGAATTTGGTCAACAATGCAATTTTGATGTTGATGATGCAGTCGACAAATTGGAGAAATTAGGCATAGTTTGTCGGGTGAGGTTCAATTCTGTAGGTTTTTGCTTTGTCCTAAGGTTATATTTGTTAAATATATCTGTTCTATGAGGCGAAGTCCATCTGTAGAAATTCTCTTAGAAGATCTATTGCAAATCTTCACTTCCCCCTAGTTTTTGGGATGATTAAATCTCAGTTTCCACCTTGTCCAAAGTGATCTTCTAGTTATGCATAGTACTTCTTATGCTAGATTTCACATGCTTTGTTTTGATGAAACTAAAGGATGACCGCCCCTATTTTGTATTTTCTCGACACTTTTCACAAGAAAGGTCAAGTTTTCCATAGTGCCGAGTTTTTGTATGGGTAAATAAAGGTGAATTTTCCCTACTTTAGAGAAAGGCTTTGTTCTTTGTCACACTTGATTGTGTATGTCTATTTCAAGTCTGAATCCTATCTGGGGATATAGAATAGTTTGTCTTCACCTGAATCATTGGAACCATTTTGTGTTCTTATTGAAGATTTCTTTCTTGATAGTGTTATAGGATCACTTTCTCGACTGTATAGAAGAGCTTATTTGGAACATAACTGACACTCATTTGTTTGTAATTCTGGTGTTAGGATACAATTGGAAGGTATTACTGTGTGGGACTAAAGCGTGCTAATGAGATCATAGGCATGACCACTGAGGAACTTGTTCTGAAGGCTAAACAAGGCTCCGGTTCTGGTTCTGGTCCTGCTTGATCTCATGGGTGAATTAAAGCAGATCTGGGACTGCATTTCCTACCTGAAGTTTGTTATTTGTTTTGGCGCTTTGTTATATTTGAAACTTTCGCTGAAGTTGTTTCTTCTATTTTAGTAGTTGTTGATATTCGTTCTATTTTTTCTTGTATATCAAAAGACCTGGCTTGGAAGTAATCCGATGCAATTCCTTACCTCTCCTAAATATTAGTTTTTATTTCCTTATTGACCACATTCTCGAACCCTTACTGAAGAATTGGCTTATTGATCCTTCGATTGTACATCCCATTTCACCATTCAGATCACCGGCTCCACATTGAATTATACTCTTTCTTGGATGGGAAAGTGAAACTCTACTGATGTTCATTAAATTTAGTTGGAGTTTTATGCCTTGCATATATGATTTTACTAGAGCGGAAACAATCTGATACACTATAACATCACATCACATGTGCCTCTAGATGGCATGGACCCACAGGTCCCAGTTGACCTATGATGGACCAAGGGCTGTGCCTATTTATTTATGGTTTGATCTCACGAGCTAGGCTGGGTTTAGGTCGTTGGGTCCCATTATGGGCCTAGAGCTCATACAAAACCGGCATGGTGCACCAGCGCACTTGACATCTTGAGCTACTGGTCCTTCTACTGTCATTTAAGGAAAGAAAGACTTCTTTTGCACAAATAATAAATGATTGGAGTCGGAAGAATAGGAATATTAATACTACTTAATCTTTGTGCTTTCACCCCAACATGACAACATCGTTTAGATATTGGTAGGTTACATATGTTCACGAGTATCTGTTGCAACGAAATGAATGGTTGAATATGTCTCAAAATTGATTCTTCTTTACGAGATATTTTTTGTTTTTTAACATATGATTGAACTTGAAAACACATCTCAAGCTGCTCACATACGTTGTTGGAGGATTATGTTATAATGTAGTTCACTTGAATTTTGTTGATAGCTTTATTTTCATATCAAGGAGTTTTTCAACTTGAATTTATAGATAGTTTATATTTATATAAAGGAGTTCTTGAGTTGAATTTTATTTAAATTTGTTCATAGTTTTTTCTAATATCAAGGAAGTTTCCTGATAGTTATACTTGTATTAGGGAGTTTTCGATTTGAGTTTGGAGATAATTTATACTCGTATTAAAGAGTTTTCAATTTGAATTTGTAGATAGTTTATACCCATATAAAGGAGTATTCGACTTGAATTTGTAGATAACTATGCTTGTAATCAAGGAGTTTTTCAAGTAAATATATAGATTGTTTATACTCGTAGAGGGAGCTTTCAGTTTGAGTTTATTTGAATGTTTGATAGTTTATAATCATATTAAGGAGTTCTTGAATTTTTTTTTAGGTATTAGATGATTTATGCTCATTTCCAGGATCATTAGGAATTAAATTTCGAAGACATGAGATTTTTTATGCTCATATCCAGGAGCATTGAGAATTAATTTTTGAAGACATTATTGGATAGTTTATACTCATATCCAAGAGCATTAGGATTTATTTGTCGAAAACAGTAGATAGTTTATGCTCATACCTAGGAGCATTGAAAAGTTTAAAATTTCATGGTGTCCCATTATCATCGACATCAATTGGATATTCGTCTTCCTTCCAATTTAAGCTCATTTCAATACCATGTGCACGAGTCACTAACTCTCCAAATGCTTGAAGTATGTAGCAAAGTTCCGAATGCATGGCTTGAATACATAACTGGACTGCAGAGATTTAAAAAAAAGTACCGTTGCTATTTAACGATAGATTTATCCAATTATTGATATATTCAAGCACGGGTTCATCTTTTGTAAATCATCCCAACTAGCAATGGAGTTTGCTTCAAGATTAAAGAATTCCAATCAAAAGCAGATTCTTTTAAGGATAAAATAAACTGCTTGACTAAAAGATCTTTATTGATTCCTACATTTGTTGCATGTTTCGACAAAGTAAACGATATGTTGCCTAGGGTGAAACTTTGAAGGCCGATAATTTTATGACATTCTCAATTGCTCAATCGTTTTGTGTAAGACTTCAAGTAAGATTTGAAAGTTTGAGCTTGAGTTTCATATGATTTTGTTGATTGCTTCATTGACAGTATTGTTCACATGCTCAATAGAAACAAATCCTTCGGTAGAAACATAAATTTCTTTGCTTGTATTGCATGAACTTGAAAAATCTTGTTCTTATTCATTTGACGTTGGGATACTTTGAAACTTTTCATGAAGTTTTTAAACCGATTGTTGCATGCTTTAACATGTTTCAATTAATTTCCAACGACAACTAGCAATGATGCAACTTGTTGTTCCAGTGAAGTAGTTTTGCACTATCACAACTTATTGCAATCTCAGCCTTTGGCCTTGTTGACGATGAATGAATCGTATTATCCTCGTTCAAATCTTTCTCCACAACTTGGGTTTCTTGCTTTGCCCCCAACTTAAAGGAAAAACACAATAATACCATCTTTACTTGCCCTCATATGATTGTTTTGTTGAGAAGAAACTTCCAAGCTCAATATATGATATATGAAATTTGGGAAGTTGGAAAGATTGTTCTATGTCTCCATTGGCCTTTCAAGTTGATCCGCAATAAGAAGAGATGAGAGGTAAGGATCCACTAGGTGTGTCAAAAATTGTTAGCACAAATTTTATCATATCTAAAAATCAAAACACAAGAAAAATACCACAAATAAATATATACGCCTTGGACGAATGACTCGATCTCCGCTTTGAGTACTTTAAACATTTTTAAACTCGAGGAACTTCATAAAGAGAATTATTTTGGTCTTCTTCTCTTGCTCCACCCTTCGTTCTCTATGCATATGTGTCCTTCGAATGAGTTTCAAGGTCCGCTTTATATAAGTGTGAAAGAGGAAGAGTTATAATATACTTGAACATATTTGATATTATCTTTTTTAATTTAATTTAAAAAAATAAATACACCGAATATTGACATGACATGGTTCGTCAATTTGACATACTTTTTTTTTCTAATATATGTATTTTCTAAAGCGATAAATATCAAATTATTTGTTTTGATTTAATTAGAACATACGTGCAATTGTTCCACATGACGGCTTAAAATATTTAACTGCAAAATATAATTTAATAAATTTCAAAATAGAAATAAAAAAAGAAATATAATTAATAATGAATATGTTATTTTACACTTATTATCATTCTTTTGGATGTGAAATTTTGCTTGCCTTACAACATGCACTAGAATTCCATCCTCACCCACTACAGCAGTCTTATTTACGTGTTTGAATCCATCTTTACTTTTTTCTTGATAATTATAAGCAACAGGATAGTATAAGCAGCAAAAACTGATGGTTACATACACCAAGACTGTGAAAGAAGAACAAATATAACCCAACCACAAATTTGATTGTTTAACCAGAATTAACCTTGTCACTCCACACCATATCAACTTTAACACTTCAATTCTTTAACCAGAATTGATCTTTACATTCTAGCTAAAATCAACTTAGTAAAGCCTTCTTCATGAAGTATGTGAAGAAAATCCACATAAGTCCCACTCAAACTTCACTATAATATTGACAAATAATATATAGAAACTTGTTTACAAGAACACTAATTGACACAGCTATGAAAAAAATTAAAAAATAATCCAACTGTTTTTTATACAATTAACAAACAGCCGGATAACTCTTACTTTGGTGTTTGGGCTGAAGTATATTTTCCATAAAGCACAGTCGAAAGTTGTGACTGAAAGACAGTTACATTCTTACTCCTTATTTTGAAGCCCTAAAAAGCTGGCTTCCCAGTGTCACAACTGGGGTCCCTTCCCCCATGATGGTTGTCAAGCTCATTTCTTTCTCAAGGATTCTATCCAGTTCCGTTACCACATAGCTCATGGCAGGTCGCCTCTCACTTGAAGGGTTCACACAGTGCACTATCAACTGTATGAATTCTTCCATGCCTTCTGTTGTAAAGCTATTACTCAATCTCTGATCAATTATGGAAGATATGCTGCCAGAATCCTGAAGATTTTGCACCTGCAAAGAAAAATAAAAGAAAAACTGAGCCTCCATTTTATCCATAGTATTATTTTCTTCTATGCAAATGCCATGGCCCTGAGTTGTCATTTGACATTAGCTGGAAGATTGTGAGTTGAACTGATGGAACGTGTTATAGAGCATCGGCGTATCAATTATGAGTTACTTGATGAATTGTATGATCAAGTGTATTCTGTATTTCTCAGTTAATAATAAAATATCTCCGTACCTTCAAAAAGAAGAAGAAGAGATTACAGCAGTAATTGCTAGTGAAACTCAATTCTTGGCTTACATAGTGAGAATAACGTGACTTTAATTTCAGCAGATATGTAAACAAAATGTCCACAACATAGAAAAACAGGTGATGATTTGTGCAGAAAGCAAATTTACCCATTCGACAAGATTATGATTGACATCTGAAGACAGCAAGTCTCTTGCTTCCAGCCCACTTACTAACTCCAAAAGAAACACCCCAAAACTGTACACATCACTTTTGTCAGAAAATCTTCTGAATTCACTGACCCTGGAGAAGTACATGAAGAAAAATCAATAGGCTTCAAACAAATTGTACAATAAATCACCAAATAGCACATGTATTACTCGGGAGCAAGGAAAATTTCATCGGCTGCCACTTGAGAAGATGGGCCTGCATTATCAAACCTCCCAAGAAAATTGCGTAACCCAGCATCTGCTACTTTGGCTATGAAATTCTCATCCACAAGAACATTTGCTGTTTTGAAATCCTTATGTATCAACCTAGGACTGAGCGAGTGGAGGTGGGCCAAACCTGCAGATGTTAGGTTAGAAAGTACTAATGAGCACGCACATAAGCATTTTATTACGCAGCATTAGACGACAAAATTAGCAGAGCTGATTCAGGTTATGCGGAACCTTATGCAAGTATTGATTCTGCCATCTTAGATATTATCTTATTTCCTTTTCATCTTAAGAGAAGACAAACTAATACCAGGAAAGCCAAAATGCTCACTGATTTTGCAGAAGATCACCTTTAGCTGCCCCAAGAGCTATTGAAAGCCTGTGCTTGAATTCAAGCTTTTCCTGTGAAACCTGACCAGCGCCTGAGGATAAGACATGGGGTAGATGAAGATGAATTCACGCAAAAACAGAAATACTAGAGATGGGAAGAGGTAGGAAGAACAAATTAATGAAAGGAAACAAAGACGAAGAGAGTGAAAATAAAAGAGCGTGTTTACAGGAAAGAGAAGGAAAAGGAAATGATATAGGTATAGACTATGGTAGAAGCTAATAAAGGAATTCGACGGTTGTAAAGGCAGCATCTTGGAGAAAATTAAAACGCATACTTAATTGAGCGCTTGCATGCGCGTGCCACACACACATAGGCACGTGCGCGCGCACACAAATAGAGAGAGGGAGAGAGAGGGAGGAAAGAAGGAAAATAGATTACCATACAAGTGAATAGAAACACTTCCATTAGGTATGTACTCGTACACAAGAATCTGTAGATTACTTTCCTGGCAATAACCCAGCAGGGACACCAGATTTCGGTGTTGAATAGATGAAAGATATCTGACCTGATAAGAAATGAAACCTTAAACTCAGCCTCAAATAATTACTGAAAACCAAGCAAATTGTCATATATAATGAAATAGACATGCAAATGTAATAGATGTGTGATATGGATGTTCCATCAGTCAGCCATAATAAAAGGTCTAAGAGATTCCAGTACCAAACTCTAAGAAAAGGAAAAGATCAACAGCAAAACCAGGAAGAGAAAATACGAAGAAGAATGAGAATAATGTCAAAATATTCCTGTTACACTCCTGGTTGTGTCTTACAAGCATGCCAAACAAATTAAGATGGCTCTGTTAATTCACAATAATCTCGAAGATAATTGAGATACCTCATCAACGAACTCCTGACTAGGGGGTCCAGGTCGCTTCTTTATTGCTACAAGCATTCCATCATGAAGCAATCCTTTGTACACCTCCCCAAATTTTCCTTGCCCTATCAAACTTTTGTCACTAAAATTTTTTGTTGCCGATGACAATTCTTCCATCTCAAATCTCCTGGCATCCCGCAAAGTAAATTCGATCCCGATAGCACCCCGCACTGCAACATCAAAAGCTTTCACCATCTATTTTTACTTTTTCTTAATTTGGACGTGATAATATACTTTTGCTGTACTCGTAAGAAACAGTTACCTTGAACAGATGGATCAGATGACCCTGTCTCGGATGTTCTTGTAACATTCCTAACACGGAAAATGCAATACCAAATAATTATTACCAGTATCCCTCCCAATGCCACGGCTCCTGCAGCACCTCCTAAAATTGCTGCAAGAGTCCCTGACATTTGGTCTGGGATCCACTCCGGCTACAGTGTTGGTAGTTCTGAAAAGGATAGAGTATCATACATGGAACCTGAAATACAGATTATGTTTAAAAGGTCACAAAAGTGAATGTGGAGGAGATGATTACAGGCAAATGCGAAATTATAGTAAAGCTTTTCCAGATGTAATACAAATGAAATAAATAATACGCAAGTCTTGTTTGGTTATGGAAAGTTGAGGACTTGTGCATGCAGTGAAGTAGGTGACATGCTCTGCAGAATAAAATGTGGAGTGAATATGATGCCACAACCTCAGAAAATGGAAATGAAAACCTTGTATGCTCCTAAGATACCATGCAGGTTGCAAGGGGTAAACATGGTCGATGGTGTTAGAAAAATCAAAGATTATTATTAATGAATGGAGAAGGTATAGATAATAGAATGAAAACTGACCTGCCTGCACTGGTAGAGTACCAGGAAAAAGATTTTGATGAGGCATTTAAATTAGTACCGACCAGTACAGCAGCTAAATATTGAGCAAAAGTAAATGAAGAAGAGTGAGGAATGATCCTAGTGGTAGGATGCAAGATTAGTGAGTCATGTTAAGTCATAGTTAGTAGCAACAGAGGTGAATCAAAAACAGAAATATAGCAAGAAAGAGAAAATGGAAATGGGGGAAGCAATTAGAAATCGGACCTAGTCCTTGGGAGAAGACAGATCGGGAGGAGAATTCAGGCGCATTCCAACACTGAAGTCCCAGTAGAGGAGGAAAAAGAGATGGATCTATCAAGTGAAGTGATTGAGGGCTTGAAGGAATCACTCAAAAGGAGCATTGAAGGGAAGGGCATGCGTGAAAGTCACTCAGTAAAAGAAGTTGAGAGAATAAATTACAATACAAAAATTGAAAAGGGGAATCATGATAAGCATAGTCAAAATCATCAACATCAGCGTTGGATTGAGACAGAGATAATGGCGACAGAAAGGGACCTGGCGCCGACAATAAACTCCAGACCAATCCAATCCAATCCAATCTAATCCAACCCAACTCTGTACAGAAGTATATATTTGCGGAATTTACAAATACATCAACAGAAAATAGTGAGCAAATTTGTAGATGGGGGAAAAAAGATAGAGGAGAGGCCGAGAGGGGATGGGGGAGAAGGGGGTAGGAGAGGAGGCTCCTCCACTCAACACTCACACTCACTAGAAATAAAAAACAAGAGAAGAGTGAGAGAGAGAGAGAGAGAGAGGGTGAGAGGGTGGGTTTATATAATTGTATCGTGTATAGCTGCTGTTTTGTTTGTATGGGTTGTAAAGTAGTAGTAGAATGGGGCTTGTCTCATACTGCCAACTCTACTTGAAACCTTTTTTTATTTTTGCTGCTGCTGCTGCTGCTGCTGCTGTCGTCTCTCTCTCTCTGTCTCTGTGCCCCTTTACCATTACCATTTCTCAAATCCCAAATCTTTCTCCCCCATATCCTCCTCTCCACCTTCACACTTACCATAAGCCTTAAAACCAGGGGGGGTCAGGCTCAGGGTCACCGTTTCACTTTCACCAGCTCATTAGTTACGACACCCACCCTGTAATCTTAATTGCTAATTACTTGTAACAAAAATGTTTCAGTGACAATAATTGCAGTGGCTTGTCGTAAAGTAAATGATGACAATAACAGCAGTAATAATAATAGTGTGATAATAATGATGCAACAACTATTGGACTGCGTGGTTGTGTGTGAAAGAGAATGATAGGTTAAAAGAGGTACCACTATTACTACTACTACTACTATCACTACCAGCCCCAGCCCCAGCCCCAGCCCCAGCCAGCTATGTTGTTGACATACCTCCTACTCACACACACGCATCAACTCATCATCATCATCATCATCATATACATATGTTTAATGAATTTCTTAGTTGTATGCTACTAACAAATGTTAATAAATTATAGAATCTTATACATACACATCATTAGTAATAATAATACTCCCTCTTCTCCTCTCCTCTCCTCTCCTTTTACTTTAAGACACAGACAGACAAACAGTTCGTAACGGCTACAAATATAATAGCATTTCCATTTCCTTTTAGATTTAGTTTATTGTAAATTCCACATCAACTCATCGGATTCTTGTACTGTGCAAATGCAATGATCATCACCCCATTCAACAATCACCATTACCTTACCTCACAACATACGTAACGTAATATTAATATACAATCCAATCCACACAAGACCTGGGAATATAAATACATGGTCGTCGTTGTCATCATCATGAATAATTGTAATCAAATGAAGATTCTATGTTTTCTTATCAAATCCAGATATTATTATTATCTCTTTTTTGCTTTTTGAGACAGCGAGTCCTCACCTCTACCCTCACTTGGACATCTTGAGTGCAACATACCCAATGCCAAACTGCTCTTCCGTCCTGTCCTGTCCTTTGCTTTGCTTTTTTCCTTTTATTTCACACTTCTTGTTTAGTATGAACAAGTCTGCACCAAACTCTAATTCTCTTCTCTTCATTCATCAAACTGAATATATTTTACAGACACCATGATGCTTTGCACCAGGTCCAACCTCCCCTGCTCGCTCTATGACTACCCCTGATTCCCAAAGTCAGGAATGCCGATATCTATTTTTCAAAACAAAAAAAAATAAAGGGACAAGCAGCATTTACCATTTTCTGGATAATTACCTTTACCCTTTTCCGAAAAATCCATCTTGTGGTTTAACTGCCAATTTTGCTTTCTTTACTTTGGACACCAATTATTATTTATTTTCACTTCATTGTTACCGGATGCCAAATTTATCTGATTCAAATTTTTTAGCTAATTCCTTTGTCTTCTTTTTCACGTGAACATCATTTGTCCCTTGGAACGATGTACTTCCCTCAAACTGCAGCTAATATTACAGAGAACTTTCCACATCTTTGCATAACAAATTAAGTCCGTGACACGCTAACTCATTACCTAGTCTCAGTAAATACAAAGAGAACCAAAGTAATCAGGAAAGTTGATCATGAGTTAGTACAAACAAATCGGATGCCAATTGGTTGGTGGTTTTGTGCTGTATTAGGATTGCAGCCCGCCCTAAACAAAGAAGATTTACCCCTAATCACTTGCAGCAAATTACCATTGGATTAACCACCCTAATTCTCTCTCCAATACCTCTTGTCAAGTTTTATCCTCAAATGACAATTGATGAATTCACATGACAGATCAGTAGGAAACTCAGATACTATACATACTTCAGGTGCAGTATGTGATATAATGCGATATCCATCCACTAGATTAACGCACAAATCTCAGAACTGAGAGCTCATCAAGCTGCCGGCTAACTGCAATAAATTAGCGTCGAATATGGAAAAATATATCAAGTCAAATTTGGACTATTACGATGGTTATCAGCAAATTCTCTTAACAAGCGTTTTAGAAGTCTTCCCCCTTTCCCTTGCATATGCCCATGGCTACTTATTTCTCCACATTGTCTGCTCTGAAGATAATCTGAAGCCGCAGCAACAAGAGCCTTCAGCCAAACTGGCACTAAAGATTCAGCTTCACCCTGTTTTAGGTACTCCGCAGGCAACATCTGCAACTAAAGTACCATAAAACATAAAAAGCTAAAAACAGGAACCTCCAGATAGAGGTGCAACTAAATTATTACAACATCACAAACACATCAAAACTAGCGAAAAGGACCAAATGAAAATGCAAGGAAAGAGTGCATGAAATCACAACTCCAGACACTAGTTAATTTCCTGTTCCATGACCTCTGACTTTATGGAAGTTATACCAATTTTGACTTCCCAAATGCGAACAATTCAAGTTGCATACATTTACTAAAATTCAATCATCAACAAATAAATCCTACATAGAAGCAATTTAAGGCAACATGAGCACGAAAACTGACCCCATCAACAGTTACAATGAGGTAATACTCAGAGGACGACAACAATCCACTCTAAAATGTTACCTATGGGATCTTCTAAACATGTCTCTGCATGCAAGAATTGACTAAGAACTCAATGTAAAATTAGTATAGCAGATCTATCTGCTCCATGATTTGCCCTCAGTATCACATCAAATTGAAGTTAAACAAGCAGAGAAAATGCATAAATACAAACTAAATAGATGTTACAGGAAATGACAAACAGATATTTGGGTATGCCTCAGTGTCTGGAATCTGGATGATGCTGCAGCTTCTGCTGATTGATTTTCTACCCAAAATTTTTTACAGTGATCTTGTGAAGGCCACAATTAATTGAGATTGCTTGACCCCAAACAGTTGCTTTAAGAGTCTGTCTCAACAACTTAACGGCCACAAAGCGACTAACAGTAAAACTCAAAGAGTGAATTCTCTGTTGGCTGACAGAATTTTTAATTCCTCAAACCAGTTTCTAAAACTAGTATAAGCATACAAATAGCACACACATGCACACAAACCCAGAACACAGAGAGAGAGAGAGAGAGAGAGAGAGAGAGAGAGAGAGAGAGAGACTAACAGCAGAGTAAAGCCATCTATGTAGAATTTCCCAGCAGAGAACAGCTTTCCACTTTGTTATTTCACTTAAACTGCACATTGCAGCCAATTGTTGAAGAATAGTTGCAGATTTATGAACCTACAATGGGGCAAAATTACAATCCATCAGAACATATTCTCAGAGTCTTCCCATCCAAGCCTAATTTCTTAAGAAAGCAAGCAGCATGGATCCTTCTGATACCCTGTGACAATGGCAGTGCAAATCAAAACAGAAGGTACTGTAAACAATGGTTTCCAGTAATGCATGGACTAGCAGGATTACTCTCCGGTTAACATTTCCTAATACGGCAGCCACAATTTTCTGGTTTAGAGGCTACTACAGCATGTATTTGATGTATCATTTCAGTAAGGAGCTGCAGGAACATCTAACGATAATTGAATAATATGTCAATGCAGTTCCTACATGTACTCTTCAGACAGATTAAAAATAACTGGAGCAGCTTTTGGCCAGGAATTGCAAATGAGGTAATACCTAAATTCTTAAAAATCATAATTTGAAGGATCTCATGTTTACCCTTGACACTGCAGAGACGCCAAGTAGAGCATACACCAGATTTGATACGAGGCCCTCACCACTGATAGATATGACTCGTATCACCATATCCTGAACAGATCTTTCAGATGTGGATGCCTCAGGTTCCATCAACAAGGCAAGGCCAACCTCCAAGAAGCCTGTAAAGCTCATTAATAAGTTAAATGATCAATAAGGTGAAAATGGCAGCTAAAGGAAAGATTGATAATGAAATCAATAGGGTGAAATTGGCGGCTTTTCTAGTGGGGAGATTACGAAAGACTAATTAAATCTAGTTATTTCATTTGCTATGTTTACCAGAGCAACTATCACATGAGAAACCAGTTAAGAACCTGAATTTTACTAAATTAATATGATATCACCACTGCTTCCTTTTGGAGCAAATTCAAAATCTCTCATTGAAAGCGTCCCGGAATGCAAAGATTCTGATAGTGGTGTTGAACTATAACAAAGTGCAGAAAAAGAGGAAACATATGGGATACACAAAAATACCCTATCTTCAAGAAGGCTTACATGTCACATATGACATTGCTGATAGAGCTGCACCACGATGCAAAGCTGTAGAACAAATTCCCGCCTTCTGCAAGGATACTTCAAAAAGAGAACCAGAGGCAGCTAATACTTCCTGAAATGCACATTAGCATTGTTTTAATCGTGCAAATTGACAAATCAAAATATGAAATTAGTTTGACAAGAGTAGGAGCAAGGAGTTAGGCATAAACATATATATATATATATCATGCAGAAGCATAGTGAAATTGTTTGTTTTACAACTCAAGTAATCAATATATTGAAACATGTCAAACATGAGGATGAGCACCTTGGAGCAACTGCGAACATATGCAGATGCGAAATTTGTGTAGGCCTCAACCAGATCGGGCTCTTGATCACAGATGTATGACGAAGTAAGAGCCATAACTGATGTTGAAGAAGAAAATCTTTCAAATGTTCTCATGAATAGAGGTCCATATTCCTCCTTAACGCCAAATTCCTCAATAATGACGGCAGCTGGCAAAACACCAATGATAATGAGACCTAATGATGCAGATAAAAGAAGTGATAGAAACAACAGATGGCTCGCTAAAATGATAAAAAGAAGGGACTTTGAACATCCGCCAGGGACACGCATGGTATAACCATGACCCATGCAAACATGGCAATCAATGAGGAAAAAATTTAAAACAGACGACATGAATCCTGCAATACTCCCACTAAACTAGGGCTCTGTTCTACGTTACATGGAAAAGGTTTTTAGTCTCAACCAACCTTCAGAGTTCAGACTTAAATAGGTATTTTTCATATCTCAATCAATTATTGCCGACTTGCAGGTGAACATCAGATTAAAGCAGCCCTATTCATAAGGTTAAGTATATTCTCTTCTGAATTGATGCCTGCCAAAGTTTCTTAGATCCAAGCAACTAACTTGATATGCAGAATAACATTTACATTACTTTCTTAACCATGCAAACCCAAACAATAATGAAATTTCAGAAATTCTTCCCTCTGGTATTCGTATTTTGGATACTTGCAAACACCAAGCCCACTCATTGTAAATGTTATCACCTGTTTTTATGTAGCATTCATGACTCTGGAATGACATGAAATTGAGTGACATGGAGTCGAGAACCTTCGGCAATAGTGCCCCAAACTTCTGACCTGCAATGAACCAACTGATGTTATAAACCGAGCCCCTTGGGTTTCAGATTTTAATAGGGGATAGGAAACCCTAATCTTTCCCAAGGATTTTTTTTTTAAACAAAACTATGATGTTCCAATAACAGTTTCTTTCTAACTTCCAGATTATTATATGCACTCTATCATGAACATAAAAGTTGCACTCAGGAATTCAATGGTGCATATATCCACGGACATCCAGTTCTAATAGGTTATATATCATGCAGTACAGGTTCCTTAGTGGTGACTATTGAGTCTTCTGGCATCATGGTCTTCGATCAACGTGACGGGTTTAGGCAAAAAGGGTGTTGCCTTGGTGCCTACAAAAATAATGACAATAGTGAAACCTGATGCCTGAATTGCTAGCCCAAGAGCTCTGCAAGCAGCTGCAGACAAGCTCGCACTTTCTATGTGTTCAGACAAAAAGAGCTTCTCAAGCATTGGCCAAAACACCTCAAGTAAAGCAAGGATAGACCCATCTTCCAGACTAGTAGATAAATGTATTGCAAGATAGCTGAACACAGTACCAATCCTGCAATAATCAGCCAGTGATTAAGCTAAGAAGACCATGATATAGATATATGCAGCAATTTCTATGTGGACACAACCTTTATCCAAGCAATAAAGTCAATTTAGAAGAACAGACAAAGAGAAGATGACGGAGCTATCCACACCATCACTGGAACTTCTGATTTTGTCCAAATTAATGTCATCACATTCAAATACCTAAATGAAAGTAGTGAAGCCTTGGTGACTAAAGAGCCCAATGAACACAGCAAAAATTTTGGTGATTTAGTTCAATAATACTAGCATGTCGCTGTTAAGTTATTTCCATCTTCTTCTGAATATTATGTATAAAGGATAATCTTGTTTTTCACTCGGCTAACAGAGATTATGGCAGTTGCAGATTTATATTTTTGCTCTTATTCACATTTTCTTTACAGTGGCAAATCCATGGAAAAGCAATGGCAGGATAGTTCTCATAAGTCTAAATAGAAATTGCCCAAATTCAGTCCTAACGTCATTATCTTAGCATTCCAAACTCTCCTAATCCTTTCTCTTCAAAGCATGCAAAATAAGCAAAGCGAACTGACTTTTGCTGCTTCTTCACTAAAACATGTAATAACATCTCACTCTGATTACTATTTCTCTTTAATTTTAGGGTAAATTACAACCACCTCCCTTGAGGTTTGACATAATTACAAATACCCCCTCGTTGTTTGAAAAATTATAATTACCCCCTTGAGTTTTGTAATCTTTAACCAAAGGCCTGAATTGACCATTTTGCCCTTAAATTTTTTATTATAATTGTAGAAAAATCAGCCGGGACAAATTGCATTATTGCTCCTCTATTTAAAAAACTTAAGAAACCTCTCTCTACGCATTGTAGTCCAAAATTTTTTTAAGAATTAAATAAAAAATAATTCAGTGCATAAGGGCATTTTGGTCAATTTACCTATAAAATGGATGAAAATGGGTTATTTGTTAGACGGTTACAAACCTCAGGGGGTATTTGTAATCTCTCAATCAATGAGGGGGTATTTGTAATTATGCCAAACCTCAGGCGAGGTAGCTGTAATTTACCCTTAATTTTAATGATGAAAAATTTCGGATTCACCTGCCACTGTCAAAATAATTTGAACTTCTTCAACCACTTACAGCATCCCCACATAACTGAGCCTTTTCCCTGACAACACATACACAGCCCCCCCACATAGGACTTACAATACAAACTATTGACACTTACCACCATAAACTGTTACCTTAGCAATTTAAGCCTATAATATCTACATACATATGTTACCATATGCAGTTGAAAAAACCTTTTGGCAGATGAAAAACATATTCACGATGTGCGCATTTGATATAGGTCACCTGACCCACATGGCACAAGATGTAACAGAATACTCCCGTCCTATGTTGCATATAGTGATGAAAAATAAATAAATTGCTCAAGTTGAAGACAGCAAAGGCAATGTAAATCATCATCACACCATAAATTCAAGTGATAGCCCAATTAGTCTATTTTTGAATAGATTAGACAAAGTCTGAGCTTAGAACCAGAAATATTTGAGACAAAAACAATCACAAGTTCACCAATGTATGAGACTATGAATTCTATAAACAAGTGAAACGCACTCGAAATTTTACATCGTAATACAATAAATAAATAATTGATTTTCTTATTCAACTAATAGCAGGTTTGAGGAACTAATCATTTAAAATTACACCTTACATGTAATGAAGGGCTTAAGTAACTGTGTGAATGGATATCAAGTAATCATTTAAAATTACACCTTAATCGTAAATGGATATCAACAAGTTTGTGACTGGCATAGAGCAAGTGCAAATATTGATCCTTCACATCATGGGAAAGGGCTTAAGTGCTTTTGGCAAGCAGTCATACACGGACCAGTTAAGATTGAAAGCTTAACCAACACAGATAGGCACTGGCTTACTGACCCAAATGCCTAAAACGATAATATAAGTAAGCCACAGGCCCTCATGGCCGCCCCCACAATTCTCCCATAACCAATTTATGTCATGGTAGGTAATAAATGACTGCATAAACCAACAGCCTTATGACTGCATAAACCCCCACAATTCTCCCATAACCAATTTATGTCATGGTAGGTAATAAATGACTGCATAAACCTCCAGCCCATGAAAATACTTCACCTGAGAACCACAAATAAAGCATAAACAGTGCAACAGCCTTATTACCTATGAAGCCCTCTTGCAGCTGAGTTGATTGATTCCATATAAGTAGATGGATTTTGCCTCAAAGTATGCCTATGATCGTCATCGATCTGAATCAATGAGGAAGGGTCCTTTAGTATCGTCGGATTTACAAGACTTGATAAACAAAGATAAGGCTGCATCTTGAATGGTTCTTCACTGATTCAAGGAAATTCCTCTATTAAGGAAAAGGAAGCTCAGGAAATGTGTCAAAATTCAAATAAATCTTTTTTCAGCCAAAACTATGTCTGGTAAAAAGGAAGCAGATGGGAGATTAGTCAACAGCCACAGAGCAAAGTATATATTCTTAATTACCCACCCTCCAACAAGGAAGTCATATTGTTTTGCTATACAACATAAATTTGAGATTTAGGGTACATTTGGTAAAATTGTGACTTAGGTAAACTGAACCCTACTACCAAATGTGCCTAAATCCTCTAAGAAGCTTTCAGACAACAGTGGCTTAGGATTCTTACTGCAATATCCTTTTTCCATCCATCAGAGGATAACAAATATTAGAATTTAGTCAACTCAAATGCAAGAACATAAGAAGACCAGCAGTGAAACATATTTCACCAGTAGTTTAGAATACTTCATCCTGAAATTCTCTCAAGGCAAGAGTATGTTAGTTTTGGAGGGCAATGGAGAACAACAGCTGTGACATACAAGTGAAGTTTGCCTGAAATGAAATTGAATAGATCCTTATGTATCAGGTTTTATAGGAGTGCTTGGTGAGTCAACATCTATCTAAATTGAGTCGCTTGTGGGGGCAAGCTGATTGTGCCTTGCAAAATATTGTACTTTCACCACATAATACTTAGCAATCTATACAAGCCCTCAAAAGAGTAAAGTATGAGATTCATCAGTCAAAAATCACTGGCAAAGTAGGACAACAGTATAAAATTTGAAAGGCAACTAGTATGTTGGAGGCAAAACTCTTGCAACTGTTATGGCCTATGACATTTAGGCAAGTGGTGGTGTGGGTGGAAATGCTTCGTAATGAACAGAGAGTACAGATTAAGTCATAAGACCAAACGCAAAATGAACATTAAGGAATTCAGAGTAGATACCCTGAAACAAGAAAGTAAAGGACTAAAAAAACACTTACAACTTTTCCGATATTTTCATAAGAAGGAGAGAGCAATCTAGCAAACAAGTTATTCATCAGCTTCTTGTCAGGGATAGAGCAAAATATCAGAGTGATGGCACCAACTACTTCATCCTCATCCTCCAAGGGCAATTTCATCTCTTCCAAACCCTAACAGCCATTTCTGTTGATAGTTACTAAACAAGAAATCTAAATGTCTGCAGGAGCAGTAGTGTGTGGTTCAGATATTACTATCTAAACCACCATACATAAAAGATCATGCACCATAAATGGAGTTGACATTTTTATGCCAAAGTGGTGGTCTTATTATGTTGCTTTGAGTTTCTGGAGAGTGGTTTCGATACATACTTTACTTTTTTCTCTAAAATACGAACCTTTTTTTTCCTAAATTCTTGTGAATATTAAGTTACTGAAAAACAATAGGAAATCAACGACCAGCGCTCCAAGAGCTTTGTCGTGTATATCAGGCTAGACATTCTTCTTTGAGATAACAATGAACTGAGGAATATTATTTAACCATCTTGTGGACCCACGACGGCGGACACTGTAATAACTATAGGCCTCGCCAGAATTGGATGTACTGGCTTAAATTTTAGGTATCTGCCAAAATTTACCACTTCACCCCAGATTAAAACAAAATAGTTGCCTCATGATATGACATCTAACGCATTTATTAGATAGCCATAAAACTGACCTCTCCTATCCAAATTAAGATTTCCAAATTCGAAGGTTCATGCATCACCGCAGCAGCTTCTTCACAGAGTTTGCGGAATGCAAAAGCACAAGCACTCGAACAAAATGGTTGACGAATCCCAGAACCCAAAAACAATCTGAAAATAGCAGGGCAAACGAGGATATTATAGCAGTCCAAATTGAATTGTAGAAAAGGGATTGAGTGTCGCAATACATTATACACTTCATGCTGGTATAAAGAATAATATTTCAAATTCAGATACATTCCTCTTTTTCTAACATAATTCAGCATATAATCTTTATTTCCATACAGATTAGAAATACCAAGTGAAGTATGCCTGAAGCAAATCACTATAATGCTGTATAGGGTAGCAAGTTCGGAAGCATTTACATTAACGGTATAGTGTTGGTCTGAGAAGATGGTATCCACTTAGCATAGGAACCAATGACTTCTGCAAGTGATTTGTACACCTAGAACGGAAGCATTCAACAAATGAAGTTGTCAGGTAACATTGCTTTACGATGTTAATATTCCTTTGAGACTGGCTTAAGAAGTGTTATTGTTCTATGTTCTTGCTTCAGTCAAAAAATGCTAAGCAATAAACAGAAGACATACAAGGAACATAAATCCTCTGAGGTCCGCAGATGGCTTGCTGGACAAAATCATCACCAGTTGCATGACAATGGAGATATCAAAATGATGTCCCTCTTTAAGAACAACTTCAGCAACCTAAAAGGAGCTAGCTTTCAGAAATCTACAGATAAACATCCAGGGAGATCACTGCTGGTGATGGTAAAAGTACAAGGAAAGAAATTTTTTGCAGGGACTTCATTCAATGGACTCACCGCATTAAGGATGAACAACTTCGCTTCAACCTCTTTCCAAGAAATATCAATGCTGGCAGATATCCAATTTCCAAGGAAAATCTAATATGTTGTTCACAGGAAAAGTTGGATTAGGGTAGAAATAAAAGTAAAATCAACTAGTGATGAGAATCAGATTTTTCAATTTACACTTGCATTTGCTTCATAATTACTAGATAACGAGATGGACATAGGAATAGCATCAAGTTTGCTTCCTACCTCAGCAAAATACAGGTTATATCATGTTTCCAACTGTGAGAAGAATGCTTGATCTTTATCTCATTCAGTGGCTATTTAAATGTTCATAGACCAAGGTCATTGACTCGTATTATTTCATATTAGACAATTTTGATTGATTGGTTGTAGGTTATTGACAAAAAGGATTTGTAAGGCACTCTTTTTTTTTTTTTTTTTTTCCTTTTTGTCCAAATTGCTCTTCTTTTTGTCTAACTCAACTACTTCTGTCAGTTTGAGTTTAGGGAATATCACAATTCATGGTTCCAAGATCTCACACCTATAAATTGAAAGGGATCGGTCATTACACAATGCAAACTAGGAATACTTTTTTCTTGTATAATGGAAAAGATTAGTTGATTACTTCCCTATTGCTCATGGTATAAACCACGACCGATATCCATCTCTTCCAAGAAGATTTGAGGTATATCAAGCGTAGTAATGTTCTTCCTTTGCATCAATTGTATGTCACTTGTGGGGCTAAGAAATTTGGAATAATAATTGCAGCTCGACCGGCATCTTAAATTTGTTTAGATATGGTAGCATGCTCAAATTTTCATAGTAACACATGAAGAGATCACCAAATGGATAACTGTTCTAGAATACATGCAATCATCACCTTCTGAATAAATAAAGCAGACCCCAAAAGCTGACAAATGTCCACCAAAAGTTCCACCAAATTCATCCTAAATTGTTCAAGACCATTGGGCACGTCAAGGGTTTTTCCGGTGTCATTATATGTGCATTCATCAACCTGGAAAGACATGATTAAATCTTAAGAGAGAAAGTAAAGTTGTATTTAGGAAGACAAAAGCCACTCACAATATAGTTTGCAGAATGGATCCTAACAGATCTCAGGAATGGTCTGAGAAGTTTGGACCAATATAATCACTTCCAGTATTTTATACATAACTGAGCTCTAATGTTTCCTACTCAACATTTGCCTTAATGATTGGAGGGTGGAGGGGATATTTTCCTCCCACTTCCACATTTGGGGCCTGATTAAGAGGTAATAGGTATTACGACTTGCTAATTGCTACTAAACTAAACACCAGTATAATATGTGAACCACAAAGATATGAAAAGATTTGGCAGTAGGCATCTTAATCTTTGGAAATGTGGCATAAACTGAAAGGAAAAAGGAAGAGCGCTGCAATACCTGCATCTAAGTAAGCCAAGATAATTTTATAAATGTTTGTAAATACTTGAAACTCAATGAATATTAATCCCTCTTCCCAAACTTATCACTCCTATCCCTTGAAAGTTGAAATGTCCCAAAATAAGATGCACTTTCCCAAATTACAACTTCTTTCTAAAAACCTCCCTCTCTGTAAAGGTATAAAGCCAGGCCACTAAATCTCAACTATTTCTTTTAAGGCAAATGGCGTAAAAATGCACAGTAGTTATACTTTTTCTACATTCATCTTCAACTCTGTTCCGGTTGAAATTCGGACTACTAAAATGGTAGAAATGGATTATTTGGGTTTCATTACTTCTTATTTCATCTCATCTCAGTGAGAAAAAATGAGATGAAATGAGTTTGGTTGACATGAGATTTTTCTGAGAGTATGTGATTGGATGTGAGATGAAAGTGTAATGATGATAGTTGATGTGACGTGTAAAAGGTGTTAGGTAAGAAAGAAAATGTAATATTATAGGTGATGTGATATGTTTTCTTGAGAGTAGTGAAATGTGTTTGAAATAATCTTTTAACATATCAGATAAATGATCCTACAACCAAAGTACCAAACACCACCTTGACTTGGTTGGATGAAGTGAAATTGAAAAGCAAGTACGACCTTTATATTCACATCCAAACATGTGGATCCGCAAATCGGAAACAAATCTTAATATTTTTATTATTGTATTTAAGACGCCCCCACGTGCATCTTACACATCCCCATATAAGTTACGGGCTATGAAACTTTTTTACTGAATGGATCGCCTGTTGTTCAAGTTCAAAGTATAGCAAATGAGGGATCTTTTTTGCTTTTAACCTGATCATAGAAGAGATAAGAGTTGGCAAAGACTAAAGATTTCGGTGTGCATAGACAGAGTTTCTATGGATTAAAGAGATGAAGGCCTACAAACTCAAACCCATTCCTGAGCTAATGACAAGTTTTAGGTCCTCAAATTTTCAGGAGAGGGCTGCACTTGATACTCAAATGATTCTAGGAAAGCGCCGAAAAAGACTGGCAAGCTGGACTTTCCTAACAGAAGAAGATTAACTTTTATTTAACAGTTACGCACTCCTGCATCCAATTTATAGTTAACTTAAGGAAGATGTCTCTCTGAGGGTCCAAGAGAGCAGATGGAATAGACAGATATGCCGGAAATTAACTCTTAATCAACAAAGCATTTCTAGGTAAGAGAAATGCCAAAGATTCCTCGGTGGGTGGTTTTGCCCCTGCGAACAGGATCTCTCCCGGTTTCCAGAAATGCTATTATATTCATCACCACCAAGAAGAGTTCCTAAACATAAACACAAACCTGAACACGCAACAAAAGAGCATCAATCAATGATGAGAAAATAGGAACAAAACGTTCTTCCAAGTTCTTCCTAGTTTCAGCACTATCCGTGTCAAGCCCAATAATGTACCCAGCAAGGCTACACCTGGTATGTAAAAGTCAGAACAAGTCCAAGATATAAGGCCTCCAAATACAATAAAAGGAAAATGTTTTTGCATCATTTAAATCTGTACAGGGAACACATAAGAAATATCATGTACCAAAACTGCAACGTTGAGTCCACAATCTCCCAATCTTCACTTGGAAATGCCACACAACTGACAACATATAAAACATGTTAAATAAAATGAGACCAATCCAAGCTTCATGAATAAAAGGCACTTTGGTGGAGCAATGTTTCCGAATGGCACTTTGTTTATAAGATTTCCAAAGGCCTGAATCTTACCTCAAGAGAGCATCTGTCAGTTCAAGTGCTTCAGTGTTTGCTTCCACAATCAAAAACGGTGCCTGGCACAGAAACAGACAGGTTAATCAAAGTCCAAGTGTCAAGTGAAAAATAAGAAAAGGACAAAATAAACAATTAACGGTTTGCTTCATACTTAGAATTGACATAGATGCCAAAATGCAGCAGATGATTAACAGGAAAGTGTCAATGTTTTGCACACAATTATAAAATTCAGATACTCACAGCTTGACCAATTTCTGACATCAAGCATGCTAGTCGTCCTATCACTTTCTCATCTCCACTCTTAAGAGCAGGAAAAAGAAGTGCTTCCTTCAAATATCCAATTCGGGATAGTAAAACCTGTGGCAGCCCCTGGGGAGCAAAATTGAAAATAAAGTTAATTCTGGTTGAATGACAATCTGTTGGCAATGAGTTCTTATTGATTAACATTCTTTTGGGAATCAGCTCCGATCCCCTAATAGACATGAAAGTGCCAGAGCTTTTCTTTTTTGTTGACCTTGGAAGGGATCATTTCATAAAGGTGGATCATAAAGACACAAAACAATAATTTTTTGAGCAAGTAAGAATCGGAATTGAATTTGTTCTGAAATATAACCCATACGAAAACAACCTAAAGAAAATAACCATGCTTGTTGAGGCGAGCAACAAATGCGAGGTGTAAAAAGAGAAGCACATTAAGTAATCCATTTTGTAAAGAGAGCACAAAAGCGAATTTGATTAAAATTTCAGAGGTTAAGATGCCAAGAGTTTGGAGGAGGATAAAACCTAAATTAACGCCTTCAAACTACACTGACAAAAATAGACCAATTGGGATTACTTTTCTTCATTATTCATTTGTCATTTTAACAAGAATAAAAACGAGGACCACCTTCGACCAATTCTAATTTCTATATAATTTTTCAGTTGCTCTCACTCAAAATTTCATCATGAAAGAGTCCTCATGCTATCATAATTGCAGTGGATGGCAGGAGAATCTCAATTTACCACTACGAGATCTTGTGTATCCTCTTGTAGTATACCCAGACCTAGTGAAGCTCCGTTCAGAAACAGCCTTGAGAGCTGATTAATTCGAACAATAAATTCTAGAATCTATACTGAAAATGCACTACCTTACACCTCTAATCCAAGTGGAACTTATGACTAATTTGATAAAGACAGACCAATCTCAGTTGATGAATGTCCAAAGTTACTTAGATCAAGATTCCTAAAATATACTAAGCGGCAATTACATATTAGTGTAAACAGAGCGAGAAAGCCCTTCCCCTGTTCTTCAAGGAGACCTCTTGTTCATCAATATGGCAAAATGAGGTAATAGTAAAATTCAGTAAAATCTTTACAGTTGTCATAAGAGGCCTCTAATGTCATCCGGAGATTCAGATTGTCAATATTCCATTTCCACTTTGTTGTAGGCTGCTGCACACCCTGACTGCCTATCAATTCCTAGTCCAACCACTACTCGATTACTGAAGGATCCAAAACACTACGCAAAGGACAGAGAACCTATTACTTTCATTCTTGAACAAACTAACACTTCATTCACTGAAAGCATCACATTTTGTCGGATACATGGTGGGTTGTAACTTGTAGGCCTCTACTTTCTAGGGATTCCAAAAGTAGTACATCCTAGCAGGATATCATGAGCAGGAATACACCTTAGTGATTCTTAACAAAAATATTTCATTTCCATATGAGAAGCATGCTGAGAAATAACATGCAGTAGGCCAGACAAAGAAATCTATAGGATTATACCTCGTACCGACTCACGAGCTCAACAAGAACTTCAACAGCCAGATCAAATGAAGATGCAACCTATAAATAGCAAAGAATGCATGAAAAATTGCTATGCATCTGATTCTGAAGAAACCTCAGAAAAACCATCTAAGTAGGAATGACAATACCTGCAAGGAACTGAAAACAAAGTTAAAAAGTGGATGGGCCGGCAGAGAGACTGGAGGAATCACCGAAAAGCAACCAGCTCGAACCTAAACGCATGGAAGTAAACAGACACGTCAACTAACAACAAGCATGGAAGTGGAAGAAAACTGCATGGTGAAGCATTCTCAATGAGACCAATTTCATATCAAAAGATTTAGCACAGAGACCAATGGCGGTTTTTCGTAAGCATATAAGAATTAGTAAAATAAATTATTGTTTCTCTACAAATTAAATTAATTAAGGCTATATTAGCATCTTGAGGGGGATGGAGAGGGTAGGGTTCAAATCCTTCATCTAGGGGAGGGATATGATGAACCATTCAAGTTTTTTGTTATCGAGGAGGGCAAGAGATTTCTTCTCATTCTTGAGTATATAACCAATCCTTGTGGGAAGGGGACATAACTCCTCTCATTTTTTGCAGCTCAAATCTAAGCCTTCCTCCAACTTCAGATGAGCTGGAAGGATCAGATTTATGTGTATAGGAAGGAGTGAATAATACTCTCCGCATTTCCCTCCCTCCTCATCAGTTCACCTTCTACCAAACAAGGTGAGGACCTCCAACACTTCCCCTTATCCCTCCTGCAATCCTCCCAAGCAAACAAACTCTAAGTTCCACATCAATGATTAAGTGAGACTAAAGAATCAGTTGAAATTGGAGATTACAATACTTGATACCACTAGTCCTTCCCTCTTTCATGAGTCTGGGATAAATTTATCTATTCTTACCCAGCTTAACAAGCAGCGCAATATCTTTCTGCTCCTATCATGGGGTTGAAGATGGCTGCCAAACCCCTCGTCAGATTGCTGCATTAGAAAGTCAAGTACCATAGGAGTACGTGCTAGAAGCTGCAAAGCAAAACTACATTTGACGTGAGCAGATAGCTTAAACAAATGGTTATACGATGAAAAAAATCGGTAGAAGTTAGCAGTTGCACAAATCAGAATGTAAAACCTCTTGCTCATACTCGTAACGCCGAGCAGAAGGTATATGGCAATCACTATTTTGATCCTCAATAATTTCAGGCAAGACTGTGAGCATCTCTAAAACAGCATTATTCCCATTATCTTGGCTCTGTAAATTCTGCAGACTGTAGAACAGCTTCTCGATGGGCTTTCCATGCTCTACAGCATGAAGTACAAGCATAGAGAGTGCAAGACAGACTTGGGTTAACAGCTGCTTTGAAAAAAAAAAAAAAAAAAAAAGGAGCATCAGCAAAGACTTTGTTGATAAAAACGTAAAATGACCAACATAATGAGAAGAAATCTCATTTGAATACCTGCGGAGGGCCTGAACTAAATCTTTTAGCAGCTACGAGAAGAGCATTTAGGAGAGCATCCTTCGCTGCTAAATGCAGATTGTATCCTTCATTTTGGATCTGCAGGGAGATAAAAACAAGTCAACTAAAATTAATCATGCTACAATTCAGAGGCAATACTCTAGAAATAGTTAACAATATAACCAAATACAATGAATCGTTAAAAAAGTATACGCTCCCTGTATATCAGCCCATGCCATTGATATGATAGAGAAACAAGGCGAGTTAAGTGTTAGGTTTAGAAATAATAACATATATATATATATATAAGAGTAGTGGAGTAGAATGAGGCCTCTCGTCTTCGAGTAGAGGAAGAGCGGAGAAGGTAGAGAGAGACCTTTCGCTTGAGAATCTGAGCGGCAAAAAACTCGACCTCGTAATCGGGAAGGAATAGGTGACGGTGGTCGGATGTAAGAATAGAAGTGGCGATTTCCCAAGCAGCATCGGTCTGCTGGAACTGAACGAGCCACTGATTAGCTGCGACGCGGTTGCAGGATTGAGTATCGTGATTGAGGACGTGGACGGCCTGGGCTACCTTGATGTGGAGCTCCATACACACACAGATTCAAATTTATTTTGTTAATGAACCACCACGAAGCGACGTCTGTACTGTACTCTCTCCATCCCCCCTCTTTTCTTTTACAACTTCTTCAGTGCTGCCTGCCTAGTGCCTACTTCCGCTCTGATTTGATCCGATGGTTGATGGACGCCCAAGTGTTCACATACAACTGGGATAAATTTTACTTGCCTCCTGTCCTCATTTCTCTACTACTACTACATAACCTTTTAAATATGTATCGAGGATACTTTGACTAAATCAGGCTTCGCCTTCCCCCTCATTGACTTCAAGTTTGGTTTAATGATTTTCACGTCCTTACTCAACCACCAAAACTCTCTGCGTCTGCGGCTCAAAAGATACAGTGCTACGGATTCCAACAATTAAGAACTGAATGGCGATGCAGTAACCAAAAACTAAAAATAATAGCACATTATGAGGTTAAAGTAAAATAATATTTGTATAGGCCAAAAAAATAAATATTTATCATTTTTGGATATATTTATGTTTATATAAGATATATTATCTAACTTTTTATGTATAATATATGACATGGTTTGCGACGGGATCGGTGCCCTGTTGCTCGATGTATTATCCATCTTGCCTCTTTACGAGCCTCTTGTTTTTATTCTAAAAAGCACTTCGTCGACGAGAAGATGCATGGAATTTATAAGCCGCTCACACTCTGCGTCTGCCACCAATATGGGATATTTGCCAACATCTTTCAGACTAGTGGCTTGGGGATGGGCACATTGGCTCGTTTCCATGAACATCGCGAAATGACGTGGCTATTGATTCGATCGATGCTCTATTATGTGATGTATTGTCCATTTTGATTCCCTATAAGCCTCATCGTTTTGTTCTAAAAATGAGTTTTATTAGGAGAGATGAGGGTTGGGGTTTGTAAATCGTGGGACGTTTATTTATATAAATATATTATTTTTTAAAAAAATATTGTATTCTCAATTTATTGGTAATAGTTAAATCCATGGATAAAATATGGAACGAGCAATACTTATTTCTAAAAACTTGAATTCATTGAGTAATGAGACCCTAATAACATACCCACCACCGAGCTAGTAATAAATTTAGGAAACCACCATAAAATTAGTGGTAATTTTGGAATTAATTATTAATTCTTAGAAACAGATAGTTTACCAACCAATTATTAAAAAATACATATATAGTTTACCAACCTGGCCAATAATGCTGGTCAAGTTGAACCGCCCGTTTTGCCGTGTGAATTGCAGCTGAGAAACGCAATGTATGTGATGTCCAAGCGCAAAGATCTGGAATTACAATCCTGTTGATCGCCTCCTGCTCCTCTCTCTGAATCCACCATTATCATCACCATCACCATCTTTCCAGACTGCGAGGAGGTAAGAAACATCAATTCGGGCAATACTACTTCATTTTGCGTTTACATACACGTTCGTCGGTTGAATCATTGTTTTCTCAAGAAATAGCAGTATCAATGGCTTAATGTTGGATATGATTGCTCATAATCTTGCCCGATGCACAACTAAGAAAAGATTGACAATCCTCTCTTTTTTTCTTCTCCCCCTTCTCTGTTTGAGCATCCACCTTTTTCATATTGATTTAGTTTTCACTGATTTCCCTTCAATTTTACTCGTTGTGGACTCGATTCGCGTTGCAACACCATCCATGAGTCTCCTCCTTCAGTCTTCACTAATCTTTGTACCAAATATTGAAACAATGTAGCATGCACTTGATATCACATGCACCCCCCCCCCCCTCCGGTTCATTTCCTCCCAATTACTTTTCTGATGGAGGTTACCGGAGCTGAGAATTAAAAGCTTTAGATTCTACATGTTTATAATGCAGCTCGTCTCATTATTTAAGAGATTGAAGGACTTATCCCTCAGAGATCAAATTTGAAGTCTAATGAAGCCGCAATACTAGCAATTCTCTATAGCAATCATGATAGTTTTGGATGGCTCCCACTCCCTCTGACCCCTAAAAAAGGAAACAAACATTGCCCTCCCTTTCCCAGTTTCTTCTTTTTCCATTAGGAGGCATGCTAGGAGAAGGTTCCTTGTCTCAGGAGACGTCTTGACCAAAGTAAGAAAACAAGCTTTCCTTCTGGGGCAGGAGCCGATACAATAGTGCTTCAAGCCATTGATGAGGACTAAGCTTGGTTAATTTGTTTTGGTTTCCCTTTTCCAGTTTTCCAGTTTCCTTACTCTTGCAGCTGACTGTATTATCTTACATCAGAAAACTCTGTGTCCCAACCAATGAGAAATGGATCAATTTCCTATGATGGTTGTTCAAGTTCAACTTCTATAAGCAGTCAGCAAGATGTGGAGGATGATAGGATGATTGCTGTTGTACTATCTGAAGAGTACGCTAAATTAGATGGTGCAGTAGGTCGAAGGATATCCAGTTTTGCACCTGTTCCTGTAAGACTGCTTCACTACATGAAATTATGACATAAAGTTACTTGATATTTTCAATGCACTCTTATATGATGTCTCGTGGTCTTACTTTATCGTATTTATTAACGAGGCAGCATAAATGGCAGTTATTGATGGAGAAGTGTGTTAGTGTTTCGTGCGGATTACCAGCTTCACCTGATCTTTCCAGAGAAAATAAATGGTTCTGTCATGAGGGAATATTGTTATGACGGATTTTTGTTTTCCCAAAATGCTGGCTTAAAATTTCAGCTTTTGAGATACTCCGGTATTAACTTGAAATGATAAAGAAGAATTTATCACTGTTTCCATTTTAGGAAAGCAGGATGTTGTTGACCCATGAGGTTAAATTGCTCATAATATGATTGGGGGGGGGGGGGGGTGGTTATCAATCAAGTGCAACACGATTAAGACTTTATTCTTGGAAGTACTGAAACCAGATTTGAACGACTGCAACTAAGTTTGAATGGCCTTTGTCTTGATTGGATTCGTATAGTTAAGTAAACCTGGTGAACATATGTTTGTACATTAAACCTATTTGGATTAAAAGGACAAAAGTTGAATATATAAAGACTAGACTTCAATGTAGTTACAGCATCAGGATTTTCAATTGCTCCAGGGGACGGGTAATACAGAAATTGAAAGAATGGAATGTGGAAAGGTCTTTTAACTTCTAAACTCATATTTCATTCTCATGCTCCGGCAAATGCTTACTACTTTGTGGAGTCCAATATCAAGTCATAAGAGGAGTTCCAATTTTCAAATTTTCCGTGGAAGGTTAACATGGATGGCTAGTAACATGGCCTAGCTCCACTGGGAGGTTATAAATGCTTCATGTTATGCCAAAGTGCAGTGGGAAATACTTCCTAGAACAGTTAAAGTTCTTATTAATACGTCTTTTATATGAATGCCTGAGAGATAAAAATGATGTTCTCTTTATAGTTTAGTTGGACAATTGATCTATCCTCAGGAACTTCTTTTGGAAAACCACCTAGATAAGGCCTAAGGGTACAAAGGTCCAAGTATGAAGATTGTATTCATGACATTACATTTGAAACTGAGCCCATAAAGGATCTTTCATTGCAATATTCTCCCACAGAATATGGGGTTTCTTCCCCTTCTTTGATAGGAGACATCATTATTCCAATATTACCTTTTCAACTTGCTGATTCCTTTGTTTTTCACTAAATATACATGATTTCCATCAGTTTTACTTTTTCACTTTATGTATTTTCAGCACATTCCAAGGATAAATTTGCACTTTCCTTCCTCAAGTGACTCAAATTTGGACTACCAACGGCTCCTCCAGAGGTATGCTGATATAGTCCTGGTCTTGCTGAATCACCTAATGCTGGCATTCTCTTTGTTTCTGACTATAGAAGATGGCTGTGTGTTTCTTCTGTATGTTTAATATGTAATACTTTGGGAGTAAACTCTGGTCCACTGCCAAATGCAGTAAGACTTGTGCTCTTTTACAGGATGACTGTTTCCGCAAATTGAATGGAAGGAAAGATGGGCTAAACTTCATTGTCACCTTGATTTAAAAGTGATTCACATTCATGAACTGTTACTTGTTGTTACTGAGAAGATCTAAGCTTGGATGCTGACTGAGCTACCTTTCGTCTCTTACACTTGATTGCTTGTATACAATGAACAAAAGCAACCACTTGATAACAAAACCAAATTGTTACTTAGTGATTAGAGAACTAGATCCTTCCCTGTAAACAGATTTATTGATAGAAAAGTGAAGTTGCAGGTGTTTTTTGCTGAGAGTATAATATTTCAAAGTTTAACTTGAACACAAATGAAATGCAAGTGGGCTGCAAATTACAGATTTCAGCAAGGAAATGCTAATCCATGGGTATATGAGATTACTCTGAAAACACTTACATGTGGTTAAGCTGAAATAGAATAGACTTGCTGGAAATTTGATTGAACATCCTTATAAGCTAAAATATTCATATCTCTGCCATGTTGGACCTGATGATCCATTCCGGGTAGTTTAATAGCAAAAATTCAAAGGATCTCTGGTTGACTCAGTCCTTGAGGAGCTAACTACATTCATTGGGTATACCAGTACTTGATATTGAAAAAGAGTTTTGTGCTTGAAGTTATGAAGGTTTCTTTGGTAGTAAAAGGATTCAATATAGAACCTCGTCTGGTGTATATTCCATGATTCTGTATTATATTTTTCCTTGTTTCTCTTGCTGATTAAGGTCATATTGATAATGATTGAATTGACACGTATAAATACATGTTGTGAAATAATTTACATGTTTTATTTCTTTGACAGAGTGTAATTGCTACTTTTACATATTCAGGCTTAAAGTTTATGGTTTATACGAGGTGAAGGTCTCTGGAGATGGGAATTGTCAGGTTTGTTCAACTTTTGTAGCCAGTTTGGTTTTTGTCTTTTATCTATTGACTTTTTTTCTCTAGTTTCGTGCACTTTCAGATCAAATTTATAGATCGCCTGAGCACCACAAGCATGTCCGCAAAGAGGTTGTGAAACAGGTTGGTTTAATGGTTGAACTTTATTTGCGACTTGAAATATAGAACTTACATTTTGATTTTTCTAGTGTCTAGTAGTAGTCTTCTGCTCACCTTAGTTGACAAGAAATGGAAAGCCTTTATTAGAAGTCTGAATTTGTGCACTTATTGTTTCATGTGTTTTTCCAGCTTAAAGATAACCATGCTTTATATGAAGAATATGTACCCATGAAGTTCAAATCCTACTACAAGAAAATGGCTAAGTAGGGTCTTCTCAGTGCTTCTTTAACTCTGTTGTATGTCTAATTGTTGTATTTGCTTCTGAACTTTCCCATTATATGGCATTTCAGGTCAGGTGAATGGGGGGACCATGTTACCCTACAAGCAGCAGCTGATAAAGTAGGGTACTCAGCTACTCTGTGAATGTAGCTCAAAGATTTTAGCAGTATTTCTTTGTCTTTTGAGTTCAAAATTTGCTTTGTCATGCGAAATGCTGAAGCAACCGACAATTTGCCAATGCACAACTTCTGGCAGCTAATATATTGATCTGCTACTGTGGAGTGCTATTATTATTTTACTTCCTTCTAATAACACATTTATTCATGTTGTGGCTTTCTAGATGTATGTATCCTGCTTGATAGTGACATCAATATTAATGGTCATTATAATGCAGTTTGCAGCAAAGATCTGTCTGTTGACATCATTCAGAGATACTTGTTTTGTTGAAATTGTTCCGCGGCATCAGGTCCCTGTGCGAGGTACAAGTACTTGCAGTAATGAAATACCTTTTTTGTTATGAAATGTATGGTGTTTGCTTTATTCATGTTCCATGTTTGTGTTTTTGGCATCTAAAACTATCCAGTTTCTTGTAAACTTAATTACTGGCTAACTTATGCTTTGGTGTTATAATCTAGTTGCTAGCTGAAAAGCATGACCAAATTTATTATTGAGGCACCTCAAAGTAAATGCTCTATGAACACACCAGGGTCAAAGCATCGCTTGTATTAAAAAATTAATAGACAACAAGTAACTTATTAGAATCTAGTGCATGTGATCAAGTGTTTTCATTATTGGTATCCATCGCTCGAGCTGCAAGGTTTCGTTATTGATACACTGAACAAGGCAATGCGGTGAGATGCTGCCTTTGATGATTTCTGATGTTTTGTAAATTTTTGTACTTATTCTGCAGAGCTTTGGCTAAGCTTTTGGTCTGAGGTGCATTACAATTCACTTTATGAACTTCAAGGTTTGTACAACCATTAGATAGAACTTAATTTCTGGTTACATTTGGTCAAAGATAAAATGGAACCTTGAAGGCAAGAATGGAGAACGATGAGAGAGAAGAAAGCAGAAATCTTGAGAGAAGATAATGTAGACACATATGCAGTGCCGAATTATTTCATTTTGCATTCAGAAACTGTTCTGTTGTGCAGATGCTCCATTGCATTATAAGCCGAGGAGGAAGCACTGGTTGTTCTAAATGGCAAAATGATTTCATGTTGGGTATCTGGTGTCTTTTAAAGATTCAGGAAGTCCTCCATTGCACCATAAGCCGAGGAGGAAGCACTGGTTGTTCTAATTGGCAAAATGATTTCATGTTGGGTATCTGGTGTCTTTTAAAGATTTGCAGGAAGTCCAGATTCCTCGTGCATTTGATATACCATCTCTGCTTGTATGGTATATGTTTTAGCTGATAAGCTGTCTCCGAGTTACAATGAGATGACTACTTGAAGTTTGTCCTTGAATTATATTGATTTTTTATTTTGTTGTCGTGTATACTAGGATTGTACTGATTTAATGTAGATTCTGTACTTTTGTACCACAAATAACCTTGTTGAGAGTGTATTCGGAATATGGCGTAGAGAATAAATAAATATTATATGTGTATATGAAGTGCCGATTTCTTATATTCTTGATGGTACTTTTAAAATTATTTTAAAATCTGTGAAGAATAAATTACATAAATAATATGGGATGGAGGAAGTCTATAACGTCACTAGTCTTTTCTATTTTATTATTGTAAATGTTGTCGTGTTTCTTTGTAACTTTTTGGTCAAATTAAATTATCCATACGTTATAATAATTGTGTAAGGATAATGATGTAAATTATTATTATTATTATTTTAAAATTAATTTTAACAGTCATATTAGTTTGAACTTTGGAACACTGAACTCGGACATTGCTTTGTAGTACATATATATATACATATCGAGTTCATTGAACTGTATTAGTTTATCAATATAATTGATTAATTCTTTAAATTTATCTATTGGTTCATGTATGTAGATTTATTTTTATTTTTTTTAAGAATGTATACATTTGATTTCTTTGAACCTACTATGTTATCTTATAATTTTTCATTGTCTCACATCTTTTTCTCAATCGTCGTTCAAAGACTTACGAGATTACTATAAAAATTAATTGATTTTTAGCAACCAGTAGATTTATTATTTTGCGTCCTTTTAAAGTATAATACATGAGATGAGGGTATTTTTAACATAAAAATAAAGTTAATTTTGAAAATGTTATTATAAAATTAATTATAAAACATTGAGTTAAATGACACAATTAATTATGGACCAAAGTGGCCTAATTATTAAAAATGTTGCTTATTGTAGTTTCACAACAGGAGGTGGAGAAAAGAGTATTCCTTGGATTAAGGATCATTGAATTAATAGATCTTTGAATACAGAGTGTGCGTGTGTGTGTATGTAGTTGTTGTTGATTTTTGACTTATATTGTAGAGGAGGAAAGGAGGTTTGAATTAGTAGTAGTAATATTGGTAGTAGGAACTAAAACTCCGTAATAACTGATAATAGACGATGAAAACGAGAGTGTATGTGATGGGGCCGGGCCGGTGTGCTACACGACAGAAAAAGAGTTAATATATAAGAGAGAGATGAGATTGATGGAAGCCATTGATTCTCCCTCCATCCAATGGCGATACATATGCTGTATGGATTTACAGAGTGAGCGTGAGGAGGAGGAGGAGGAGGAGGAGGGTACAAGTACAAGTAGAAGTAGAAGGACAGCAGCTGAGCCTGAGCTGCGGAAGGATGGCCATCTCCACCATATACTCTGCCGTCACTCCCTCTTCCTGTAGTAGGACTAGTACTAGTATTTATCACTATCATTACCATCACCCCCCTTTCCCTCTTCATCTTCTTCCTCCTCATCCTCATCGCAGTTATAATATTAATAATTTTTTAAAAAAAGAGGGACAGCGGCGTACAAGAGTCAGCAGGCAAGATTTTATTTTTATTAGTGCATCATCAACCTTGCTGTCCCCAGTCAAGACTTTTTACAATAATAATAATAATAATAATACTTATAATAATAATAAAGAAGAAGAAGAAACTCGGAGGAGGAGACTACCGTGCTGTTGTGTTCCCTCATCATACAATTCAAAGTCCAAGCACCAGTGGTGGAATTGGAATTGGAATTGGCAGACAACTCCTCCTTCTCCTTCTCCTTCTCCATCTCTTCATTTGGTCAACCGTCGATCCCCCGGATTGCCGCCCATGTCTGATCCTCTCACCAACGGATCTTCATCTCTCTCTTCCAAACCAACTGCTTTCACCACCTCCAATCACCTCCGCCATGTCGAGTCTATGTCCACCCTCCCCTCCGGCGCCGGCCAGATTCCCAAATTGAATGCCCTCATTCTCGGTGAGGCGCTTGCTTCCGAGGAGGATGATCTTATCGTCCCCAGCCAAGATTTCTCTGCACAAGCTCACATCCCCTCCCCTCACAAGGTTCCATTCTCTTTCCATTATTAATATCATTATCAGGTGTATTATTCTCTCTGACCCCTCCCCCTTCTCGTTTCTTTCCTATCAATTACTCATAAACCCTGCCCCACCTTCTTTTCCATTGTGCTGGTGCAGTATCTGGAGATGTACAAAAGGTCCATTGAGGACCCCGCCGGATTCTGGTCTGACATTGCATCCCAGTTTTACTGGAAACAGAAATGGGGTCAACCCGTTTACTCTGAGAATCTCGATATTCGCAAGGGAAGAATCCACATCGAGGTCATTGCTCTCCCGTTAATTTCCTTCTCTTCTCTACTCTCGTCACTCTTAACCTCAATGCTCCTTTCTGTTTCGCATCAGTGGTTCAAGGGTGGGATTACCAACATCTGCTACAACTGTCTAGATAAAAACATTGCTGCGGGGAATGGTGAAAAGATTGCCATCTACTGGGAAGGGAACGACCCTGGTGTTGACGCCTCATTGACTTACAACCAACTCCTACAGAGAGTTTGCCAGGTTGCTTTTCCATTTGCTTTTTTCTTCCCCTTACCAGATGTTATGGGATCTTGCGACTGCCAAGCCAGCTAATGTTTTATGCCAACAGTTAGCGAATTACTTGAAAGACATTGGCATCCGGAAGGGTGATGCTGTTTTGATTTATCTACCCATGCTGATGGAACTGCCCATAGCTATGCTTGCTTGTGCTCGCATTGGTGCTGTTCACTCGGTACTGCACAAATATTTGATATCTTCTTTGTTTTCATCATTTACCTCCTCAGAAACATAAACTTTTGTCTGCCACGATGTTCAGGTTGTTTTTGCTGGATTCTCATCTGAATCTCTAGCCCAGAGGATCATGGATTGCAAACCAAAGGTTTTAATAACCTGTAATGCTGTTCGAAGAGGACCCAAGACCATCCATCTAAAAGACATAGTTGATACTGCATTGGCAGAATCTGCTCAGAGTGGCACTGTTGTAGGTAAGTATATGAAAGTTGCTGCTGTCTTTCTGGTTCAACTGCGGTTCTGACTCTTACTCCAACTGCTTTTAACTTAATTGTGTAAGAAGATTATTATTGGCTGTGCGAAAAGGAGGGAAATAGGGTGAGGAATTCCGTCATTTCCAAAACCATGGGAGATTCTGGCTCATTATGAGTAAGAAACTAACGCCCTCAGCTGCTATGTAAACTAGGAGGGCGCAGGAAATACGCCCCAAATAGTCATCGCAGGACCACAACTACTGGAAACTTGGCTGTTTCTGTTATTCTAATAACAAGAAAAAGTGAGTTATGCAGAATAGCATTCTAGGAGGCAATGGACAACATAAAACTAATAAGCTCTGATGGAACTTGAATAACAGCACTGAAAAATTAAGACATATGGACCTCATGCACTTAAGTTCTAGGTAATTTGACGAGCATAGAAGTTATAACAATAACATATTAAGTTTAAGTAGTCCACATGTTTTCCGAAATATACTTGAGGTTATTTATGACAATCCTGTCTTGCTAACTCTCAGATTTCTCCAAAATGATGAATGAAAACATCTTTGAATTTCTCACTTGAACTTCATAGTTGCAAAACAAGCATTTACTCTTCCTATGCTTAGTCATTTGCTTGGTTGGGTTTGTTTGCTGCATGCTAGAAGAACTGAATGGAGATCAAATTACATAAAGAGTATGTTCCCTCTGATATCTATTCTGCTCTATTAGTTTCATCTTCACTAATTATATTGCCATGTGGATCAATTAGTATGTTGTGACATATTGCCAAAGGGACATAATCTTTCAGAAAGATACATGCATTTGAATTTCCTTGTAGTATTTATAATTTATTTGTTCTGCAGATGTGTGCTTGACCTATGAAAACGACACTGCCTTGAAGAAGGAAAGCACTAAGTGGGTGGAGGGAAGAGATACTTGGTGGCAGGTTGGCTGACAAAACAAAAAAAAAACAACGCTTTATATCTGATCCATTGCCACTCCAATGGGCTGAATCTCTTAATTTATTTAGCTATTATTAGTGAGGCCCTGTTAATGGAACTGCAGATCTCTTTCCTGCTTTTCAGCATGTAATCATTCATGTCTTCATACCTTCCAGGATGTTGTTCCTAAATATCCCGATACTTGTGATGTGGAATGGGTTGATGCAGAGGATCCACTTTTCTTGCTTTATACTAGTGGAAGCACTGGAAAGCCCAAGGTATCAAGGGTTTGGAATTATGAGATAATTTACACTTTTGCTTATGTATCAACTTGCTGAAAAAAGTTATCGTTGGTTGATCTGTAAGGGAGTCCTGCATACAACTGGAGGATACATGGTGTATACAGCTACAACGTTTAAATACGCATTTGACTATAAACCATCAGACATATACTGGTAATCCTGGACTGAAGGTTTTCCTTATGATGTTGATTTCTGAATTTTGAATTGCGTAATGTGAGTTTCTAATCCTGCTATGTTATATTTTCATTCTGTAGGTGTACAGCTGACTGTGGTTGGATTACTGGCCACAGTTATGTCACTTATGGCCCTCTGCTGAATGGAGCAACAGTTGTGGTTTTTGAAGGGGTATTTGTTTGAGTACATGTGGACTAATTTTATCAGTAACATTACTAGATGTGACATGAAATGTTTTCCTGCATCATCCATGTATAGGGGCAGCCAGCAGGGATAGATGATGGGTACATTAACTGTAGGACTTTCAACCTTCTAATTTTCATGATCACAAGAAGGCAATGATGCTGCATCTTCCATTTAGTCACTTGTGATGCCTCTAATTGAGTTGCTTGTGCTGCAAATCAAATGCATTTGTGTGATTCTGCAAATTGTAATCAATGATTTAGCACTGGAGGGGCCATAGTTAGGCGGGGGCTGATCCTAGAAATCTCATAGTTACTTTGAATTTCCTGCAGGCTCCTAATTATCCTGATCCTGGACGTTCCTGGGACATAGTTGACAAATATAAGGTGTCCATATTCTACACTGCCCCCACATTGGTGCGCTCTCTAATGCGTGAAGGAGATGAGGCAAGAATAGGACACACTGGACTCTTCTAATTGCTGTTTGTACATATCTGTATATGATTTATTGACTGCATGAGGTTTTCTTTCAATTGAGTGTCATTTTGGTGGATGGATAAATTGCTTTTGTCTTCCGGGATGTCTGGTAAATATTGGAAGTAGAAGGTGGTGATTTTTTTCCAGTTAAGGCAGCTATGGTTATAGTTAGCGACTAAATTGTAAGAGAAGTTATTTGCTCTTATGCATAATGAAGAATGGGGTAATCCTGGAAAACATTGGAAAGAAACTTTACAAGCAGACTTGAAGCCTGAACATGACTGGACTAATGGACTTCACTTACTAAATTTCTATTATAATTTTGAAAAATTGCTATTTATGAGCAAGCTTTAAAGCTTATATCGTCAAGTTCAATATGTTTGTTTGTCTTTCAGACATGAGTGTGTATTGTAGGGAAGGGATGTGCATAATGCCACTAATTTGGATTTATTAAGAGCATTAACTGGGTGGCGGACAGAATCTCCCTTATGCAGAATCATATAGTAGGTCTGATTCCGCACAAAATGACCGAGTTTTGACTGTTTGACGACCTCATCATTCTTAAAAGATGTCTGATGAATGGGCTCTTGTAGATAGGATCAGTCTTGCCTGATCACTACCACTGGGGACAATTCATCCAATCTATATTTGACAAGCTCTCCAGAAAATATCTAGTCCTTCTTTATTTTTTCTCCTCTTCTTCATTAACATGGCTGAAAGCCAAGCAGTATTATAGAATATCATTGATTTGTATTGCTTGAGATGAGACCTCTTTGTATGACTGTAAACACAAGCTTCATATTTTCTGTAATGTCTTTAATAATTCCTGTGAACCATTAGTACTGAATTTGTGAAAACATAAACGATACCAAATAAAAAAGTAGGCCTTTGTTGATCACAGTTTGCTGATGAATTTTCTTCTCAAGTAGACGTCTTTAGCCCTTCATCTTGTCTACAATTTCTTTTATTAGCATATCTCACCTTTGGAGCTTCTTTAAATTGATCTGGTCTGTTGTTGGTTCCTTCCGTCCTAATCAGAGTTTTCTTCACTGGACTCCATCTATAAACTTTACACTCTCCCTCATTCTCATAACTAAATAGAATCTTATTTTATGGTATTATTCTTCTATATATGTTCTCATTATAATTCCGTGGTCCCTAAGTTTAATATCTCTTTGGATAAACTCAAATAATAATGTGAAACTATCATCATTTTGAATTCTTCCTAAGACCACCATATATTTCTGGGATTGATTATGGAAGTTATTCAAAGCATATGATTGGAAAGACTCCCTACTCCGGAAAACTGAGTGCATTATTACTTTACAACTTTTTCTGGTGTGTGTTAAAATGTCCACGCACAATTTATTAATGAAATGTTGGCTGAGTGTTATCTGTGAAGTGTGTCCAATCTAATGAATCGGATTTGAAGTTTACCTTCTGAACTTAGTGTATATATTTCATGTACCATGATTTTTGAAGTGTTCATTACTGTTGATCATTACTGATTCTTATACTCTATCCAAGAAAAAGATATAAGAAATGAGAGGGAGAGAGGAAGAGTGAAAAGAAGAGACAAAATTATGAAGAAGGTGAAAAATGCTGATTTATTATGTTAAATTTGCAGCATGTCACCCGATTTTCACGGAAATCCTTGCGAGTCCTTGGCAGTGTGGGTGAACCCATTAATCCAAGTGCATGGAGGTTTTTAATTTATTAGTTAAACTTTTGTTTTCTTTACATTTCTCATGTCACTATTAATATTTCTGGAACGGGTATAAGCTGAAGTATCTGTGTATGTTGTCTTTATATAACCAGGTGGTTTTTCAATTTAGTTGGAGAGTCAAGATGTCCCATTTCTGACACTTGGTGGCAAACAGAGACTGGGGGTTTCATGGTAGATTTGTTTGTTTTATTTGATTATAGCTTACTGCAAATAACCATAATATTAATGTCTGTAGAAGTGTTCATCTCTATTACCTTGCAGATCACTCCTTTACCAGGTGCTTGGCCACAGAAACCTGGTTCTGCTACTTTTCCATTCTTTGGCATCCAGGTATTAGACACATTACCAGATACATGCATACGGCTGGATGTACATACCATTACATATGTTATGTGTTTTACAGAGTACAGATATGTGTATAATTTTTGTATGAGAATTTATACGTGTATGTGTTGTTACTAGTTTGCATCTATGCACTTTCTTTGTTGTGCATGAGATAAATCTAAAGATTACCCAGTTAATTTGAATAAAGAAAATCTAGGAATGCAGGGGGATGGTGTCGTTGTATTTTAATTCTTTTAGGTCATACGTGAGGCACATTGATGACTTTTATCTTGTACATACTGAGGATCAGAAATTACATTCCTAAACATTTTCGAAGAAAATATTAACGTCATATTTTTTTTGGCCATTTCACACTAGAATGTCCACAAATCCATTCTCATTGCTTTGTTCCTTTCGACTTTTATAACTTAATCTGCTCATTCTCATTATGATCTGAGTAAATTGTAAAAGTTTAAAATAAGTGTCAAATGAGTTGCTTCATTTCAGGAAAAGAATTATCTGTCTCTATTGAAATCCTGAAGTGTTCAAATCTTAGAGGAAACTAATCAAAAACTAGCCAAATACTTGATCGTTTCATCTTCCTCCAAACAGTTTATGTTTACCTGATTATGCATTAGAACATCAGTTGATGTTCACCAGTAGTTTCTCATTCTTATACCAGTGAACAGTTAACTGTATTTTTCAAGGTTGCTGATACTTGGACATTTTGATTTCGTTCAAATATGAACTGCTTTGGAGCCATCCCTTGGTGATAATTCATGTGATTGTTGATATTAATGTAGTCTGTATGTTAAAATTTCTCCGAAAATTTTCAAACATTCCATTTGCCATCCATCATCCTAATGCAGCCTGTCATAGTGGATGAGAAGGGTGTTGAAATTGAAGGGGAGTGCAGCGGCTATTTATGTGTAAAAAGCTCTTGGCCTGGGGCATTCCGAACGCTTTATGGAGATCATGAAAGATATGAAACAACATACTTCAGTGCCTTCCCTGGCTACTATTTCAGTGGAGATGGTTGCAGCAGGTAGTGTTTCGTGGGAGAAATCACAAAATTACTTTATACGTATATGGTTAATTATACCTAACTCCCCACCAAAAATATGGTCACCCTTCCCTCTATAAAACTTTAGAAATTTCACTTACATCCCTCCAAAAAATACTTTGTTTGTTAAGCCAAACTGACAGTCAAATCCCCAGTTTACCCTTAATTTGAAAAAATAATAATTAAGCAATAAATTTACTAAATTGACCATTATGTTCATGGTTGTATTTGTAATTTTCATATTTCGAAAGTGATGTCTTTGTAAGGTTCTTTTTCTTAATATTTTCAAGCAACATTTGCATATTATAATAGAAAATTCTCTATAAGCAAAAATACTATAATAAAGACATTTTTGGTAATATCATTATAACTTTAGCCTTGTGTCATAGCAATACCAGATCAAATATGGTGAATTGTAGGGTCATGATGCTATTATCATTAGGTTTATTGCCAATAACTTATAGAGCATATGGATGCAAGAATAACTATAGCCTCAGTTTGTATGTACAATAATATTAAAAACCAAAAAACTATTACTTTTCTTAATCTTCAACTATTATAATCCATAATAAGTATTTTATTTTACTTACCCCCTTTTAATTATATGACATTAAATTTACACTCCTACAAGTTTCAAAATATTGCGAAGGACAATTCGACCAGTAAAATATAAAAATCTTTCAATTTTGAGGGGTAAAATTGGAGTTCACTTAAATTTTTAGCTGATGCGAACATTTTCTTTCCAAAATACAGTAGGTGTGATTGTAAATGGGGTATTTGCGGAAGAGATGTAAATGTAATGTTTAAAGTTTTTTGGGAAAAAAATGTAATATTGTGTTTTGGAGGGATCTTAGGTGTAAATAACTCTATGTGTGTGTATATGTTTGTGATTTCCTCTGTACGTGCCTCTTGAATATGTATCTATATGTATATTTTGATAATTCAGGGACAAGGATGGTTACCACTGGCTTACAGGCAGAGTTGATGATGTTATTAACGTCAGGTACTTTTCTTCACTTTCATCTTTTCATGTTTCAGAATGACAAGCCACCTCTTTTCGTGGTCTTTCCTCTTCTTACTTTAATTAAAGCCAGAGAAAAAAGGTCAAAAGAGTGAGAGAAAAGGTTCAATTCACAAATTTGATTGACACATGCAACCAGTTTCAGCTGGGCGTATGTATGTTGATTGGCAGAGGTAGATTACTCGGTGTGCTACAATGTCAAATCTAGCAGCCTAACAAATGTCTCACTCTGTGCCCCATTATCAGCAAAAGTTCAATCCACCCTGCTCTCTGTGCTAAGATATCAAACGCACATTAGTGCGGAGAGAACCTAGGTGTAAGAAGTTTGGGATCTCCTCTCATTTTCTGTTCCAGGATCTTTTTTTGCATGTGGGGGTTAAGAACTGGTTTCTTTCTAAGCAGAAAGACTATAAGCACTTTTTCTTGCGAAACAAGTGAATTTTCGTTTTAATGAGAACGGACCCGAAACCCCCACCCTCACCCCCCCACTGAAAAAGAAAAGCCAAGAAACAGAAAAAGGAACTAAACAAAAAAGGAAAACAGAAACTAGAAAACCAGTTCCAGCTTCTACTTACCGGAGGAAAAGAAAAGAAAAGGAAATGGTTACCAAATGAGGCTTAATCCTATTTTTCTTAAGTAGTTACAGTTGTTTCTATCAGGGTTTATTTGCTCTTTCTTAAATATAATGTAGTGGACATCGCATTGGCACCGCAGAGGTGGAATCTGCCTTAGTTTCTCATCACCAGTGCGCTGAAGCTGCTGTCGTTGGTGTTGAGCATGAGGTACCTTTATATCATTTTGATCTCACTGGTATATATGATTCATTGCCCACTTTTCTCCACTCTTAAACCTCTACTTCAAAGTTCAGCTTCAGCCATCATCATTTTGAATATGATTTTAGGTTAAAGGGCAGAGCATATATGCGTTTGTTACTCTGGTTGAAGGCGTTCCTTACAGTGATGATCTCCGAAAAAGTCTTATAATGACTGTGAGAAAGCAGGTGCATTGAATCTTTCTTATCTTTATCATTTTGCAAACGAAAAAAGTTGAATCGCATTACAGCCTCATTTTTTAAACTGATCCATGAATTCTTTTTCCCTATTTGTTCTTCTTTTATTCATTGCTACTATTTCATGGGCGATAATTATTTGTGATGAAATGGTTAAAGCTGCAGCTTTCTACTGTAACTGTTACTGGTACAGGTTGTGGCCCAGGAGTGGCTACTTGTCTGTCGTCCTACAGAGAACCCAAACCATATGTCCATTGTCTGTTGAAATCCTGCATACTTGAATCTCATCAACCAATAAAACTGGGTTAAGCTTACGTTTGTGCTCAATATAAGCTTTATCAATATTATGAATCAGGAGGTTACTCCGCCGGACACCTACTTTTAGCGAAGTCATCTGCTCTGTATATGTAAACTTGCATGTTTACATGAGATTCAAACATCCTTAGGACATTGCTACTGATAAAGAGACAAGAGTTTGGGAATGTGTTAAAGAAAGGAAATGCTGGTATAGTTTGTAGTCTTAATTTTCTCTAATGCTTTTGAGAATTGACAAGATACAATAGCAAGGAATTGTTACTGCTGTTGGATAGAGAGCATGTAGAATGTTATGTGGGGAAGAGAGGAAACCACAAGAACTTACTTTGTTAATGTTTCTGAAAAGCAATTTAATATAATAGGAGTTACATAGAGAAACAAATATAGAGGATAGAGCAGCCTGGAGGGTCTCTTTCTGTATGGAAGGCAGCTCTAGCAGCATTTTGGTACCAATAAGGTGTGACAGCTCTGTAATCCTTTTTATATATTGATAATCTATTATTCTTAGAGAAATGATGGTTGGAGATGTTGGTGGTGATGGGGAAAAACGAAGAAATTGGTTCTTCTACATGTACCTTAGAATATTGCACTTCTCCTGATCAAATGTAATTATTTTCTAAGGACATTAAAATGTCAAAGCTGCATCTTACGAAGTTATTATGTCGGCATTCAGATTGGAGCATTCGCAGCACCGGACAAAATCCACTGGGCTCCAAGTCTACCAAAGACGAGAAGCGGAAAGATAATGAGACGAGTTTTAAGGAAAATTGCTTCCAGGCAATTAGATGAGCTTGGGGATATAAGCACACTGGCAGATCCCGGGGTGGTTGATCAGCTTATTGCACTTGCTGATGGTTGATTTTGGACTGTGGAGCGGCAAGAAATTAATGCCAAGTGCCATTGAGAAATTAGCTGGTAAGACAACGTAAGAGGGTGAAGCATGTTGTGTCCCACCTGCCAACTTATGCACTGTGGCCCGTAAGAGAGCTTTTATCTCATATTTATGTTGGCGTGCCGTAATCTTCAAAGTTTGTGTTCAAAATAGTTACAGAACTTTTGTCGATCCTGCTGAATACTGCAGGAACTTTGGTCCTGAGGCATATTTGGTTTATAATGTGATTACCATCAATAAACTTTATATTTCTGTTACAAACTGTTTATTTATTAACTTTACAAGTTGATGGTTCATTTGTTTGGAAAATTTGATATTACACCACTGGAAATGGCAGTACAAGGTGACAAATGAGAAATTATTTAAGATTTGGGGAAAAGAAGATCATAGGCTTTCTTTGCTTTTATTTTTCTGGCTGTCCGTCGGACTTATAGAAAAAGCACCACGATGTTCATCAATAATTGTATAAGACAAAAATGGCATGAGATAAACAACATCCATTGTTTTTTCTCTATCGTGGAGCTTAACTAATGAACTTCGAGCCACAGTACCTAAAATGTATTCCTCGTGGAAAAAATTAGGGTTAATTTACGGCCCTCTTCTATTGTTACGAGAATATATAAATTTTTCCCTCATATTGTTAAAATTACATAAACTTTTCTTATTATGTTTAATTTATTGCAAATTACCCCTTATGTTAGTTAAATTAACAGTTATTGATGATGTCAGGCAAAAAATTTATCCTTGTATTTGATTTCATTTTTGGAATGATTTGTTTTGTTTTGTGGAGATAGAGAGAGAAAAATAAAGATAAATAAGTGTGTGTTAGAGATATGATGTATGTTTGGATTTGTTTTTGGAGTTAATTTTAAATAGTGAAAAAAGATATATTGTATGTATTGTGTTGTATATTTGGAGACAAAAAATACTGTTCATTGTCAAATCATGTCTCTTTTATATATTTTTATATATGTATATATGTATATAGTAATATTTGAAATTTTTTTTATGTATTATGTTGTATATTGGGAGACAAAAAATACTGTTCATTGTCAAATCATGTCTCTTTTATATATTTTTATAATGTATATGTGTATATAATAATATTTGTTTGTTTGTAGGTAAATATAGGTATACATGGGAGAACGGTCCAAAACACCTATGTTTGATTTTGTTTTCTCAGCGTCTCAGAAATAGCTGAAAAATGAAACCAAACAGAGGGTATGTAACCTACCTATATTGTCCTTGGGACATCTTTACTTGTCATGAAAAGCCATGATTAAATGGCTAATCCTGCCTTATAATTTGTGTACTTTTTTTTTTTTTATGGTCCGAGCACGATCCTGGAAGCCCGTGAGTTTTTATGATTATTGGCTGATTGAAATCCCCCCTCCCCCCCTCCAAATTAACTAATCCGAGTTGGCCACATGTCCGGACAATTTTTACATATCCAACTTTGGCCTCAACTTTAATAAATATATACCTATTTTGCCCATATAAATCTCATTATTTACAAAGGCCACCCACCCATTGATTAGACAAGACATGCAGCAAATATTTTGGCCTCAAATTGTGTCTTCCTTCCTCCATTATTGATGGTCTTCTTCTCATGGGTTTGCTCATTTCAAACCTTGGCCGCACACCATCCTCATACCCCTTACACTCAAAAATTGCTGAAAGAGTTTTAGTGCCTCGTCGGTGTTGGAAGGATGAATCTGACAAACAAAATAAAAAGAACCGGAAATTCATTTTTGTTATCTATTGAAAGAATTGGCCGACGGACAAACCTTTTCGTTGCGAGACTTCGGAATGATCGCCGCTTCACCTCTACACGACCAACTCAGCCACAAATTCAAAAGCCATGATTTGCTGAAGAATGTGTGAGGAAGCTCGGCCAAAAGTGCGAAAATGGAAAGCTTCACACAATGAAGTTGAAGAAGAGCCAAAAGGAGGTGTAGGAGTGTTTTACACTCAATATGTCATTTCATTGCTTTTTGGTACAAGGGTATAACCATAATTTCACACAAATTGCACTATTTGCCTACACTAGAGTCAAAGATAATCATTATTTAATCCCAAATGCAAAAAAACAAGTAAATAACCTACTAATCAATCCTACAGCCTCTAATCCGAATTTTAATCATAGTTTTGTCAATCCTTGCCTAATCCCTACCCAAGAAGTAAAGATGCCCTTAGGAATAACTTTCATAATTTTTGCCCAACCAAAATACCCTTGAACATGCATTTGTGCTTTTCTTTTTTTCCTTCTTTTTTTAACTAAAAGGGTGTTATGTTTACTATACTTTAGTTTAAATTTCATTAAACTTGATTTTGTGTTTTTTTAACCTCACCGTTACAGAAATTTTACTGTTATTTGAAATTAATATAGTTATACATGCCTAGTAATTTTAATCAGAAATTTGAATAAATATTTGAATATTAGTATAATAATTATATTTAAAGAATGCACATGTAATTTTGATAATAAAAAGAGGGGATTTTTATATTCCCACAATAACGGGGATGATGTTTCCTTTTTCTTCCGGAATTTCCTCAATGTGAACTGTGGGAGAATTTTCCAACTCCAAGGAAAAACATTATGATCTCCAACAGAAAAATTCCTAACCCTCTTGGTGCTTCGACTCTTACATACAGTTTTTGCTTGGACAATTCAAAAGTTTGGAGAAATTCTTTTACTAATAAATCAATATTCAAATAGTTCTATTCAGGGTCTTTTGTTCCATCAAAACTTTCAAATATGACCCGGAAAAGATGAATGTGATGCCCTTTACACACCGGGACTATAATAGAAATTTTAATAATAAAGTATAAAGAAAAATAGCACTGCCTTTTAATTTAATTCTCATTGTTCTTATATTTGGTTTTTAATCCTAAACAATTTTTCTTTCTCAACAGAGCTGTAATCATAAACATTACAATAAATCTCCAATGATATTCTTAAAATATTGCTATGAGAAACTTTGGTTAATTTCCATATCCGGCAAAGAATTCATATATACCACTACTGAAACTACCATATGAAATATAAAGGTTAAGTTACATTTTTACTCATACAACTCGGCCAACTTACGTTTTGGGATGCGAATTTGCGAGAGAATTACCCTTTTTGTTCCTATACTTGTACTTGACTACTTATTCAATTTTAACCCTAAATATATACACTAATTATAATGTTGGTCCTCAAGTAGCATTTGGTTAAAGCATGTTTTGGAAATTGGTGTGTAGGCACATACCTGACCGGAAACAAATGAAGAGGAAAAGGGAGTGAAAAAAATATCCTTAATTGGAATGTATAATTGATGAAGAAGTTAGGAGATCTAACCTGGACCGAACCACTTCAATCAAGTGTTTCTTTCCCCTCTTTCTCTTTCTTTCTAGAATACAATTAGTATAAATAGCCAAGACAAAATATCCTTTTCTCATAGAATAATTATTAATTAGGGTTTTAACAAGAATGTAGAAAATTCCAAAACCTTCTCAGAAATTCAAACTTCCACAATGGTGTAGAGGTAGAACAGAGATGGGTTATGATTCTTTCATCTTATCATTTGATTGTCATCATAATTGAAATGTGAGTTAATAACTAAATGTAATTCCAACAAGTAAAATCAGAGAGCAAAGAGTTTGATAAAATAAAGTAACCTGTAGAGAAAATATATGAGGCATATGAGGATACAAAACATGTAGTTGCCATGTAAGACCGGATACAAATAATTCTTATATGAAGGAGCAACAACATATAAAAAGAAAAAACAATTCAAGGTGTGGCTTGCTTTAGAAACAATTAGCTCGAACCAACTAACCAAGCCTTAAAGCACTAGGAACAAATCGCTTTCTCCAATACCTCCTGCAACTCCCCGCTCTTGTATGCCTCTGTTCTCACAATCATGAAATATGTGAGACTTCCATTACATGAAAACCTAGAATTGAAATTTTGCAAGTTGCAAGTCTCCAACCAAACCATTTTCAAAGGAAAATTTTGCCTATGACTAAGCATAATTAAAGAAACTCCTATTTCGTCCACATTCCTTGCTAGATGTTTCCACTGATTATAAGCCATTCCTTCTTCCCTAACTCATGTAATCCAATGATTGTAGTATGTTGCCCTAGAAACACCGTCCAACTGAACCTAAGCTAGGATAAAGGCTGTTAAGCAAGAATACTACAAGAAAATCTATACCTTGATCTGAAGGGAGGAGTACTGTTTGTGAGCATGGAAGGGTATAGGCATTGTTATTCCACATAGTCTGTTTCAGAATCTATATTCGTGGTTTCCCCAACTGAAAAGCAGGTTAATCATTCTAAGTTTCAGGAGATCATAGGTAAATTAGTCCCCATTTCTTCGAGAGAACTAGAAAGAAATAATTGTTTCCATACCAGTAAGAAAATGTGAATTACATAATCAAATAAATTACTGGAGGTTAATTATAAGAAATGATCTGACCTAGGTTCCCATAAGGCTTGAAACTGAAGGGAAAAAAGGAAAATCATAACACCAATTGCCAACAATAACATCATGATAATGCACGAAAGAAGGATAAAAATTTAGGCTTACCCACAGCAATGTCACAGCCACCAAAGAAGTCGCCGTCAATGTACAATTGCGGAAAAGTTGGCCAGCTGGAATACTCCTTCAATCCCTGACGTAACATTTCATTTTCCAGGACATTTATGGTTTCAAAAGGCACATTCAAGGATTTCAGTATCTGCACAACAGTATTTGAAAATCCACACTGGGGAAAGTCCTTAGTTCCTTTGATGAAGGCAACTACCTTGTGTGAGGTAACAACTTTATCCAAGGTAGTCTTCAACTCAGGAGTTAGAGCTGCAGCAGCAGCATTAAGGAGTAAGGACAAACACAGAAAGACCAACTAAATGAGAGACTTGTTTACAATCAACTGAATTAATAATAATATTCCAACAAAATCATGATAAAATAAATAAAGTAATGTTGCTTTTTCCAACATTAAGATAAATAATTAAAACACTTAGGAGAGACTTGGATCGAGTTAAAAGGAGATGCCAAATTGCAACAGAGTACCTATAGTAAGGTCGTGGAGTTAGAGAATTGTGTGCAAACATAAATCAATTTCAATTAATCAATTACTTGGGGCATGGAAAGGGAAGAGAGCAACAGACGGCAAAATCGGTGGCAGATACCTGAATAACATCGGATGGAGCTGGTCTTTCGACCAGTAGAATCAATTCTCGATGAATTAGCCTTCATCCTTGCCGTAGGAAGGCGATGGTTCTGGGGGCGGCTAACAACCATCGCTAAGATAGGAGTGGGCAGCGGCGACGGCGAGCACTTATTCAACGGGGAGGGGGACGCCACAATTTGCAGACGCAAGGCCATCTCACCCAAAACTCAACTATGAAGATCCGCGATCAACAAACAGAATTGCAAGTTCCAACCTACCTACTGCTCACCTCTACTGTATATGCCCAAACTCAAAAACTGAGGGAGTAATTACTAGAATAAGAACGCCTAATAGTTTTTTGTTTTTATTATTATTATTATTATTTCCCCTTTCTTTCTTTTTTTATTTTTGTATTTTTTTTTATTAATAATCACGAAACACGTGAACGTGATAGCCCTATGGATAAAAACCAACCCCTTCACATTTCTTTCGATTAACATAACTGATTATTACTACTTTTTCTTTTTAATTAAACTCAGTATATGCTTGTTCATAATTTTTAAATATACAAAATATGAAATATTATAATAAGATTTCTTTTATGACATTTATTTAATTCATGATACATTGACAACTGAAAAATATAGTTTGAACAGTCAAAGGAATTTATATATTAATTGAAAAAAAATAAAAAGAAAGAAATGCAATTCATAGATGAGAAAGAAGAATGAAGAAAAAAGAGAAGTGGTAATTGAAGTATTGAACAAATGTTGGGGAGACAATTAACGGAGTCAAATTTCACTAATAGAACCTTTTCTAATTTAAGGGAGAGAATTTGATAATGAAATTGAAGTTTTGTACATGAAACAAATTTGAGCCATTTAATTTAAATAAATAGGACAAAGGTAAATAACATTGGGTCGTTTATTTTAAATAGGACAAAATTACTAATCAACTTTGCCACACATGGGAAGGATAGGAATGGACCGCAAGTCCGCAACCACAAAATAACATATTATATATATATATATATATATATATATTAAAGTACATTTACACCCTCACTTAGTATCATTTTTCACAAATCACCCATGAATTTATAAAAATTAAAGAAATCTCCCATGACAGCCTTCGAAATTAAAAAACGATGCGTCCATTTGAGTAAAATGATGCGTCTATTCGGATGAAAAATCATACATTTCAAATGCATATTTTCTAATTGGACATGTTTATTTAATGATACATTTCAAACTACTATAAGTAAGTCCCCTTATTCACTTCATTTCATCAATTTACTTTCATAGCGTTATTAAACATTAAAGCATCTTGCAAGTATAGTTTTAGTAAGAGAGTTTCAAAATATTTTTCGGTTCGTTGTTCTCAAAGTTGTAGTGCTGCTAGTTTTAAATCGTTGTATCTTGTGAGATAAATTGTCGTTTCCGTTAGCACTAGAGCGGGACAATAACTGTCTTAAAAATAGAGAGTATAACTCTTGCCTCGACTTTATAATACACAATTTTTGCATATTCCTCATTAATCCCGACATTACATATATATACAATTAAAATAAATAATAAAATAAAATAAAAATATATGAGATTATATTAATCATAAACATTACTTTGACACTCCTCTATGTTTTGGTAATTACAGAAACACCCTGGTGTGAGGGTATTTCTATCCTTGAACAACTATACTAATTATAAAAGGAAATGCTCTTTTGTGTCACAAATGGGAGTTATATTAGGCATTTAACAAAATTTACCCTTTGCTTTTGCATAATTCATTTCATACTTCTTTCAACAAAGTGAAATCTATAATTTGTGGAGGGTAAAAATAGAATTTCGACATACTATTGGTAGTTCTCATACCAAATTTTTAAACTACCTAATATGCCCTCTTGCCATAACCACCCATGTTCCCTTTTTTTCTTTTTTTCTCTCTATAAATTAAAACCCAATTAAAAGTTTAAAACTTCTCTCACAAACTTATGTTAATATGTTTGTCCACAATTTGGACTTAATAAAAAATATGTAATTAATATGTTCTTTGTTTTTTTTTTTCTTTTTCTGCTATCTTCTACATATATATAGACTCACAGGCTGTTGATTTGTATTTTTATACATACAGATCGAAGCAAAGCACAAAAGTTAAAAATATCAAGTTAGCAATAATTGAGATGTGGCTGTGATTCTTTTTTGTTTTTTTTGTACTCTTAAAACTTCATCTGGCATTAAAAAAAAGCTGTATATTATTCTCCATGTAGTATCCAAGACGATTTTTTAATGCATTTTCATGGGCTACATGTACAATTTCTTAATCAAAAAAATTATTCAAGTTTTCTGTCAAGAAGACATACTTTGAAGTATTTTATTTCTCAGACTTGCTTTTTTAAATTGTTAATATTTCTATCAAATAGTAAGTGAATTTACTAATTTAAATTTGTATTTACTTTATCCAATTTATACAACATGAAGTCTCATTTAGAAATATTTAATTTGGAGTTTTTGGTATGAGATCAATGCACTCTGGTTGGTGTTATCTAATTTCTGAAGCCACATTTTACTTTAAGTCGAACATATGTCAAATATTGAGTTTTCAAATAAGAAATTATCGTATAATCATGTTTTTCTAACACATTATAATAATTATTATAATTTGAAGGGTCTTCTAATGAGATATATATATATACACACGTACTATTATAAAAGGTTAAGTTGTTTTCTTCTAATAAATAGCGGTAATCTCGTACTTTTACCACTTTTTTCAAATTTTGGCCTCCAAAACAAAACTAAAATTTTAAGTTAAAAAGTGTATTTATCTTTGAAAATCCTAATAAATATACTTATTCAAGTTAAAATTCAATTTGTTTTGGAGAGCAAAATTTTGAAAAAAGGTGAAAATACGATATTACTACCATTTATTAGTGGAAATATTTTCTTTTATAATAGTATAGCTATATTACACTCATTCATTAAGTGTTTTTGTAAATTAACTTTATAAAACATTTACTTAATTATTTTACATAATATCATTTTAGATCACACAATTAATAAATATATGGTTAATGATCTACTAAACTTTGATGTAAAATAGATCATATACATACTAAAATTGACCAAAGTACATAATTAAATATATTGATTAATATATATTAATAATAATATTATTATTTTTATTTATTTATGCATCACATGTGTGTTGACTGTATTTAAAAAATTATGCGCGCGGGAACCGCGTGCGGCAGCCATTAGTTTATATTAAATTTTGGTACGGTCAATAAGAAAGTTTTTACTTGTAAAGGTGTTTGGGAGGTGAACTCTGTTAATTTTTAAAATATAGGGGTGGTTAATGTAAAAGAACAATTGATAAGATGGATAAAATATATTTATCCCTATTAAAGAAAAGGGGGTAAATAATAAAGTGCGAGTGCGGGTGCGGGTGCGGGTTGTAAACGTAGTAAAGTATTATTAGGCATTAGGGTTTTAGTTTTAGTTGGTCTCCGTCTCCTCTTAGCCTCAAAAGTAAAGTCTACCTCAGTCAGAAGCTGCTTCATTTCCGGCCACCAAATCTCTGGAGGTACTCTTGTTTCTTTTCTTGTTCTTCTTCTTCTTCTTCTTCCTCTTCTTTTTTCTTTTTCATGGTTGTAAAGTGCGAGAAATACTTATTTGAATCTGCGTTTAGTGAACTTGTTGGCTCACTAATTACCTTGTTATTTCTACCAGTTGGTAGTAAAACAAAATGGTAATAGCCTTAGGCTGATTAAAACAATTAATAAATGTTTCATCTATTGGTTCCAAGTAATCTCCTCTCAACGGATGATTAGACTTCCTTCTTTGATCTTGACGTGTGTGGCGCTCCTTCATAAGTATTTCTCTTTGTAGTGGACATCGATATCCAATAATCTCCGAGTTTGTGTGTACCCGTCAAAATTCATGTAATATCAGATTGAATGAGCATATACTACGACATTAGCGGTCAAATAGGCAGATATTATAGCAAATCGTTGCTGATTTTACCGTATTGTTTTCAATGTTAACTCTATGATAATAGAGCCTACATTCGCTTTATACAGATTCTTTGTGCTATGATGTAGTCGATGCGTCATTATATGTGCAAGGATATTTGCTGGTATACTTTGTATGGACTTGGACTTTTTTTTTTTTTTCTTTTTTACTAGATTTGTATGTTTGACAAAATAGAGTAATGGTTTACTTTACTGCTATTGGTACGATAAACGATTTTACTTGTATCAAATTTTTGTTTATATATATAAACTCACACGTTGGTTATTTTTATAATTTCTTGAGTATTCAATATTACCTGTAACGTTTCTCTTAAGTTCTAGAAACAATGAGACTACTGTTTCTTGTGCTTCCTAAAGTTTTGACGATCCATGCCTGTATTTCTGCACAATATTTGCAGGCTGTAGCTTTGCATAGTCTGAATCGAAATGGCAGATGGTCATGAATCTGATAAAAACATTGAGATATGGAAAATCAAGAAATTGATCAAGGCATTGGAATCTGCTAGAGGGAATGGAACCAGCATGATTTCACTTATAATGCCTCCCAGGGATCAGATCTCAAGGGTTACGAAGATGCTTGGTGATGAGTTTGGAACAGCTTCAAATATCAAAAGTAGGGTCAATCGTCAATCAGTACTTGGTGCCATTACTTCAGCCCAACAGAGGCTAAAACTTTACAGTAAGGTGCCTCCAAATGGCTTGGTTCTTTACACCGGAACTATTGTTACTGAAGATGGCAAGGAGAAGAAGGTGACAATTGATTTTGAGCCTTTTAAACCCATAAATGCATCTTTGTACCTGTGTGATAACAAGTTCCATACAGAAGCTTTAAATGAACTTTTGGAATCTGATGACAAATTTGGTTTTATAGTCATGGATGGGAATGGCACCCTTTTTGGCACATTAAGTGGAAATACACGAGAAGTCCTTCATAAGTTTACTGTCGATCTTCCAAAGAAGCATGGAAGGGGAGGACAATCAGCTCTTCGTTTTGCACGTCTGAGGATGGAGAAACGACACAACTATGTCAGAAAGACTGCAGAACTTGCCACACAGTTCTTCATTAATCCAAATACCAGCCAGCCTAATGTTTCTGGCCTTATACTTGCTGGTTCTGCTGACTTCAAGACTGAACTGAGCCAATCAGATATGTTTGATCCCCGGTTACAGGCGAAGATACTTAATGTGGTTGATGTTTCCTATGGTGGGGAAAATGGTTTCAATCAAGCAATTGAGTTGTCTGCGGAAATTCTTTCCAATGTTAAGTTCATTCAGGAGAAACGCTTAATTGGCAAGTATTTTGAGGAGATCAGTCAGGACACTGGAAAATATGTATTTGGTGTAGATGATACATTGAAGACTCTGGAAATGGGTGCTGTGGAGACCTTGATCGTATGGGAGAATCTGGATATAACTAGATATGTTTTGAAAAACAGTGTCACAGGTGAGATAGTCATTAAGCACCTGAAAAAGGAGCAAGAGTCTGATCAGAGTAATTTTAAGGATATGGCCACCTCCGCAGAGTTGGAGGTTCAGGAAAAAATGCCTTTGCTCGAGTGGTTTGCCAATGAGTACAGAAGGTTTGGTTGCACGCTTGAATTTGTCACAAATAAATCACAGGAGGGGTCACAATTTTGCAGGGGATTTGGTGGAATTGGGGGAGTTCTTCGTTATCAGCTTGACATAAGATCATTTGATGAGCTGTCTGATGAAGGTGAAATATATGAAGATTCTGATTAGAGTTGCAGACCATTGAAATTTACAAAGAAGAACCACATGCTATTGCAAGTGATGTTATGTTGTACTAAAAGCCAGATTATAAAAATTTCCTAACTGCATTAGGTTGGTTGATCTTTTCCTTAGAATGGTTGTTGGCACGAAGGCAAACACTAGGCTGTTCTTCCCTTGATTTTTTTTCACTCCATTTGGTTGCTTGTGTTGCACTGATGTAGGATTCCGACATTGTTTATTGACATTTTCACTTTCCTTTCTTTTGGTTTTCAATTTATACTGTAGATTGTGGATGGCTTTTTCTATGGAATGAGAATATATAGTATCATGTTCTTCACTTTAAGTTGGCTCTCCTTTTCATGAATGACCGTATAAGATACAGTAGAGAAGTAATTGAGATAAAGAATGAAAACTAGTACTTTGGTAATTGATGATGATATCATGTGTGATCTAATAATTGATAATTAATTTGTGCACAAATTTACATGGACGGCATGACAAAGCCTTTGGTTGCTTGTGTTCCTGCCTTTCTCTTTTTCCTTGGGAACTACTTCTTTTCTCAGTTCTGTTTTCCTGTTTCCTTTTTCTTTAGCCTTTAGTTTTCACTTTCGCTTTGCTCTTTGTTAGGAGGAAAAAGAAAAAAAACAAAAGAAAGTGATTCTTCCCTCCCTCTTTTCATAACCATCACGCGGGTAGGATGAAAAGTGGAAGCCAAGCCAGGCCCTGAGATTGTTAAGACATGTGAGCCTCTCCAGCGTCCATCTGCTAATACCTGTAATAGTGACATCAATAGGGTATGGTTCAAACTGAGTCCACCAAAATGCTGAAGAAGGTGATGGGAATGATCGCTTCCAAATATTTGTCCATGAAAGCTAAAATGAGAGCTATAGAGACTCGTCTCATCATGCACTCGCTTCTGTTGCGGGATAACAAGGTGGTCCGGCATCTCGCCCGTCGTCAGCGGAGATGCTATAACCTGCCCGGCCCCAACACTGTTGATGTTGAAGGTGAGGATCACCAGTCAGACACTCTTGCTACACATCTTAACCAATCCATTGCTTTAGCTCCAGCGGGCATAGTGCAGCTGGCAGATGACAAGATGGGAACAGAGGAATATAACGGGCATCAGCACAAATACTTTAACCTGCCCAAGACAGTTGGAGATGAGGATTACCAATCTCACAATTATGCCACCCCTGCTCACACATTCAATGCTACTAATCCAGTCAGCGTAGTGCAGTTGACAGAGGAAGATCACGAGAATCCGAATTTGGGACACTCGTTTATTGATGACAAGGATTATCCGATATCTGTTATAGAGACTGTAAAAAATGCAAAAGAGGGACAAGGGAAGGAGTTCAGGCTGGAGGACGACATAGACCAGGTGGCTGACTTGTTTATTCAAAGATTTCATCATCACATTAGATTGCAGAAGTCCCAATCAGAGCCCGCAATCTCTTAGTTCTCAGTCTAATCTCCTTTCATGTTTCGTGTTGATTATCCTTTCTGTTAGTATAAATAATTAAACCATCTCTTTTCGTTTCAATATAACTAATACCCCCTTTTAACTGTTGGAATTTAGTTAAACTTGACGGGATTTGAAGAAAGACAAATTTAACATAATTGCAATATTCTGTAATGTAAACACCTATTTTTCTCTTGATCTTCTCTTCCTTCGGCAGCTTATGTTTCCAGTACTATTGTCCTGTCCACTTCCCGATTTACCTTAAAATTTACTAGGTATCAATCATGCTTCGTGCAGTACATTACCAGTATCTTGCAGGAAACTAGTCGGGCACATATCTGATTAACTACTTCGAATGATTTTCACAGGGAAGCTAAACACAGCAAGATTAGAAGTTACCCTTTTCCAGAATAATGAGAACTTATACAACTGAGTTCCCGAAAATACAAGGGCCTGAAACAGACAGTATAAAAGTCACTCTATGGAAGCGTTCTTGTCCCCAGTAAATGCTCACCATCCTCATCATCAATCCTACTCCAACCTGGGGCTCTAAAGGAGAATAACTTGGTCCCATCGAGAACATTCCCTCTAAAACCATTTATTTTAGATGAAACCATAGGCATCACAAGAACTGATGATGCATGAATTGACTCTTCTCCCAAACCCAATGATAATGAACACGCAGCCTGCACAAAGACCAAGTTTTGCAGGTATTACTACTTAAATTCACCATCCAATTCAAGAGAGCTAACAAAGCAATGCCAGAACCTTAGTCTTGATAATCAAGCTTGCAGCTTTCATCTGCAGCATGCGCACAAGTGATTTCATGTCTTTAATTTGTGAATCTTCAGATGGCATGATAAGTCTGTAATTAATTGTATATTGTAAGTCCGAATGAGAACAACCACAGTCAAACTAGTATTAATTTGGCCAACAGAGATAAAGGAGAAAGTAGTTGATTCTACATAAGATAGGGATCACCATTATATACTAATGATAAAGGTGAGAGTAGTAGTTAAATCACGCAAGTCAAATCCTCGAAAAAACAATGCAAGTTATTTGTGCCATACCTGTCCGCATCATTTGGATGATTTGCAGTTACAGAAACCAGTGCTGTATCTTTGACTTCCCCTCCTGATAAAATCCCTAAATGTTTACTATATTCAGAAAATGTCACCATAAAATTACGAAAGGGACTTTTAGCATACCTTTTGATTCATCAGGTGCCAACAAAGAAATGCCTATGAATACTGAAATCATTCCTAGTATGAACATCGTAGTTCGTAATGCATCAAATACCTGCTTAAATAAAATTCAATTAGTTAATGTTGCAATAATTTACCAGGCCAAATGGCACAACCAAACAATCTAAAGCCAAATAGCTAATGGAAGTAACTTAGCCAATTAGATTGGAATAAACTAGGAAGTAAAATTAAATGCGCTCGTGGAAATAGCTTAGCCAGTTAGGCATGAATGGACTGAAATTGCTATTAAATTGTGTCCACTAATAGTAACCCAGTGTAAGGCATTCTTGAGCAATAGGAAACTTTTCCTGATGCTCGGAAACACAAAGGAGACTGGCATTCTCCGATTTAGGCAGGCACCACTTTTAGAGCCCCAAAAAACTACCTCAACATATGTCAACAATAAATCTTTGGTCTTAGGCTGCAGCACCTGAATCTGGTCTAAAGAACTAAGCCCAAAAGATGAGATGATCCAAGTGACTGTTCTTTTAGTAATCCAGAAACGCTATGTTGCAATTAAATAAATATGCAACAACCAAAAAAATTTCTAATTATCTTTTTAAAATAAATTTAAAAAAAAATTTATAAAAAAAAAAAAAAAAAAAAAAAAAAAACACTAAAAACCTAATAGTAGCTGACTCGCCACACAATGTCAAACTTAGGAAATGTGAGTCGAGGCTGGAGGCAGCACCTGATATTCCTGGAAATATACAAATCCTGTACAAATGGAGAAAAAAGTCCAAACAATCTGAAACATGGGGACAATGAGGATTGCATCAAACAGAGACAATCCTTCATTCAGCCTTGCCATCTGCAAACATGTTTAACAATATCACCAATTAAACATAATTAATCAACTCATGTCATAAACCATACTTGTGTACCGCAACATCAATAATTAGATATGTGTTTGACGCTTACCCAAAACCCAGCCGTAGTAAAAAATAGTAGGAGTATGGAGTACATGAACCAACTATGCAACTGATAACCACTTGAAATGGACAATCTCAATAGATTAGATCTACAAAAGTAAGTAAGAATCAGAAATTAATATGTTCTGAAAAGTCTTTGGGTACTTAGGAAAGACATTGTAGCACAACTTACAGAGACTTCGCAAACAACACTGAACATGATCCCACAGCACCCGAAACAATAGCATAAGAAAGTGGAAGAAGCATGTGCCAGTAGGGCTTAGTGTCATTCCCTGGAATAGCAAGCAGCAGTTCTCCTCTTCTGTATTTTCCACAATTGACCGGTTACAAGGACAAATAGAGCGCTTGGTCATTGGGACATTAATAAAGAAAAATAAATTAGATAAGCCTTATTTATCTCCCATTATTTTGAATTTCCATATCCTCCCACCTATATATTGAGTGATTCAAGCAGACAACTATAACCAGAATCAGGCAGTAAATCAGGAAAGTAGCATTTCCATACTTCTCTGCCAACTGCTCAGGTGTGTAAACTGTTGGGAGAAAAGAAGCAATCAAAACAAGTTCTCAATTCACCAAATATCATGCAGAAATTTCTATAGTTGACATGGAGTATCATTAATATAAAATAAAAATTAAAGCTTCATGTGTGAGCCCATGGCTAACATGATACTTCCCAGGAAGAATAGATGGCACACAAGACTGACTTCACAAATTTCACCAGGGAATGCTAGAGATATAAATTATTAACTGGTACTTCTCTCTGACAACTTAAACTTTCACCTATGGTGATATTTCAGAATGGTATTGGAGCTAGGCCAAACAAGAGATCCGAAGTTCGAATCTTACAGCCATCCATTTATGAGAAAGAGTTTCATGTGCTAGGTTTCACCAAAAGAATATTATTTGCATGTGGGGGCATGTTAAAGATATTAAATATTGAATAGTTCTCTCTAATAGCGTAACTTTTAGATGTAGTCATTTAATAGGAATCTATGGAGCAATATAGACTATCAAATTGGTAGCTTGGTTCTTTGGTGTTCCAACAATTATCTGCTTCTTCTAATTGGTTTGGGACAGACAAGAGAGAGAAAAGGGGAAACCAATTAATTTCCAGATTAATGTTGTATACCTCTCTTAAGTGATCCAGAGCAAAACATGAAATCACCATCAGTAGAACGATATAAAAACCTTTTGGGGATGACAGAGAGGAAAAAGAAACTTGCATCTCGAGATTATCGTGACAAAATTCATCTGTTTTCAAGACTAAAATACTGCTGACATTTTCACAGTCAATCAATCATGGTTACAAAAAGCATGGTACTACTGTTGGCTAAGATCTTTATTCAATTGTATCTGTCTTTGAAGCAAATTTCTTAATGAAAGAGTAGCTTCTCAGTCACATGATTGGAAGATTCAAGTAGATAGTTTACAATTCTGCAATATGGGAACCTATAGTTCTCTCCTAATCTGAAACAACAGTTCAGCAAAGGCTGGAATAGTAAAGGTGATATTTCCATTGCACATATCTAATTCAGCTAATAGAGATACCTGACATTGTTGAAGTAAGTTATATGTAAGCTATAGTACATTCTCCAACCAAGAATATAGAAATAATACAGTTTGGCTATATGCGTCACATTTTCTTCAGCACATGTACGATAAGACAATATTTTAATTCAATCTACTTTGTCTGTAGTTTCAATAAGTTAAGAGAGCTTCCTTATTCTAAAGAATACAGAGTCCCAGTTTAAAAAATATTCAATGGAACTCTCAGTTGTAATGGAGTTACTGGATAGTGTATTCAAGTATTCTAATCAATATTGACAGTGATACCTATAACAAAGCTTCCAAATTCCTCGTGGTGAATTCAAACTGACCTAGAAACTACTTAACATCTTAAAACAATATAACGAAGCAATTTTTTTGGATGATTAACATGTGAAAAGATATGCACTTTACACAGGCTCAAAGTTTCATTGTTGCTACCACGCATGAAGCAACACGAGAATTTCCAGTAATTTCGATAAATACTTTAAAAGATTCTGGCTCCAAGCAAATTTCACTGCTGAATATATATATAGACCTTAACAAAATGACATGGCAAACCTAGAGCGCTCCCTGTTCAATTAACCAATATGTACCAGAGTAGAAAAGCTTGTATTTAATTAAACTTTAATGCTTAAGAGGAAGCTGATTATATAAAGGAAGAAAAAGGTTCGACAAAAATAGAAACATGTTAAACCTCAATACTCTCAGATGACATACCTGGTGATTGGTGGTTTCCAAAAGCCACAAGGAAGATGTTTCCAAGAACAATAAAGGCTGTGGCAACAAGTACTCTGTAGAACAAGTAATATGCATGATGATACTTCTCATCTAGAAGGATAGGAGGAGAAATGATGAAAAAGAGATGAAGACAGTGCTATATGGTTATAGTAGAGGCTATGGTCAACTTAAGAATTTAGATCCAAACATACTTGACAGTCACGGTTTTGTTCAGCACAAAGTAGGCGAATGCAATGTTCGACACAAATTGGACAGATCCTAGAGCTGCAAGAAGGGACTGCAGAAAAAATAAAGACCAAAAGAAAAAAAAAAAAGATAAAGGAAGAACATTAACAAAGGGGGAAAAAATAAACAAGAAATAAGGGATGCTGACAAAATAATCAAATTGTCAAGCGTGCATCTATTAGGCATCGAGATAAGTAAACATATATGACTCCTCTTGCATGGTTCAAGCCAAAAACCAATTTTCTACATCATACACACCTGAGCAGCATAGCCAAAGGAAATGAAATTAAGACAGTTTCCAAGAATGAAAAAAATGATACCTGCATATAATAACAACAAATTAGCTAACAATAAAAGATTGATGAAAGATATTGCTTGTTAATTGTTCAACAAGAAGCAACTAATGCTACCAATTCTCCAGGTTTGGAAGTATATAATAGGCTTCATTAACGCTTTTCCATTTGCCCCATCATTGCCAACTACAGAATGTCTTTCTCTCTGCAAATAGAACACTCGCAAAGGCCAGTGACAAACAGAATAAGGATATTACAAAATATAGACAATCTTTTTTTTCTTGTTTGACATGTATTGTATTCCTCTACAGAAGCCGGAAAGAACAAGCGGAGAACCCAATTCAAAATATCAGCATAGCACAATATATTGTACAATTATTAAAATATTTTACTAGCTCATGAGTATTCAATTCTAAAATCAGAAAAGTTCTAGGTGGCAGAGTGCTCCTACTAAGCACTCCATAACAGATATGCAAAAATCTTCTGCAACAACAAGATTATGTAAGAACACCACGAGATCAGTCTTCTCTTCCATACTTCAGTCCATGTACTTTTCATTCACATCTACTCTTAAGCTACAGACACTTGTTTCATCCTCCTTTAATTTACTGGAATAGCCAAAGCTCTTGCAAACTAAATGGCTAAAACTTGTAACCTGTTGTAAACTTAAAAGCTATTAAAAGCCTTTTAAATCTGTGCACAATCATGCTTATAACAAATAAGTTCTTCTAGTCACCTACAACCGCATGGTCATGGACTCGTACCAATCACGAAAGTTTGTGCTAGCTGTCAGCCAACCTTAATCTTCAGCTTTCTCAAGGACTTAGGCAATGGCGCAATGCACCAAAGATGTTCCGGAAATTACATATATCAAAATGAGAGGGACGAACCAAGAGATAATATTATAGCTAGATGAAGAACAGAGTTTAAATGGACAACTGAGCATCACTTATCACTGTTAAAGCTTTTTCAGAAAAATGCATAAGAATTTTGAGGCATGTCTATCAGCAATCAGTTTAGGGAGAAAACTGGAAAGCTTAATGTACCTCGTCATGACCCAATTTAAGAAGGTTAGTCCCGAAGTTGATGGCAATGCTGCCAAAAAGATTGATGAATGCTCCAATAACCCACTCTCCCATAGATAAATGGAGTGCTGAAGAAAATTAACAAGTAGGTAGGAAATACAGATGTTGTTCAACTGCATCCATCACTGATTTTGTAAGACCAAGTTCAAATGATAATTTATATCCATTATGAGATAAATGGTTTCTCAACAGCTTCTATGCTGGAACTTGTTCATCAAAATTGTACCCCCAATGAGTATGCAGGCGGCTAGAGGGAATGGCAGATGTAAATAGCTTTCAATTCAGAATAGCCAAGTAAAGTAAAGTTGAGGAGGTTTTCTATGCTGTGTGTCCCTGCAATTAAGAATCAAACAAGACAAACTCAGGAGAGGGTATAAGTTTAATAAATAAAAGCAAAAGGCTGAAATGTAAGGAAACCACATCAGACGCCACCTTATATTGATATCAGAAGGATCACATCGGAGAAGAATGAGTACTACTTAGCAAACTTCTAACCTTGGCGCAGGTCAGATAGAAGACAACGCAGGATTCTGAAGGAGAAGTTGGAGATGCAGCAGCACCAGCTGGTTTTCAAGCAAGATGATTTTCCTCTTCTTCAGATCTAACCCAAATGGTGATTCAAATATTATACACAGGTAGGAAAGAAAGCTTGTAATCTGACAATGGCCCAGCATTATGAGCACAAACCCAAATGTCATAAATTGATCAAATCGATTAATACAGTGAAGGTGCCTACATCAAATCAAATTAACAATAATGATCAATCAACAAAAGCAAAAAGCAGCAGAGAAGGAAACCATACCGCGACGGCCAGCGACGAGAGATTCGAAGAGTCCGTTATTGGACTTAAACCGAAGAAGGGAATGGAAAAAAATTATTGGGATCAATTAAGCTACTAACAATAAATTTAGATGAAGTTATTACAGTACAGCCCAAGAAGAAAAGCCAAGACGGAGGAGGAGAAGAAATTCAGCAATTTGAAAAATAGTTCAATAATGATGGAGCTTTGAAAATTAATAGTGATTTTTCTCCAGGGAGAGAAAGAGAGATCAGAGAGGAATAAGCAAAGACAAATATGGTGTGCTTTGAAAATTCGGAGCGACTGATACGTACGTGGACTCGAGCGGGGTCTTCCTGCCGCCGTGGACTTGGAGTCGTTGAGAAAGCTTCCGATACAGCGGTAAACAATTTTTCAACTATAGTTAAACTGACACGTTATTATTTCAATTTGTTTGAATTATATTTAAATTTAATTTTATTATTAATATAATTGATGTGAGGTGAATTTTTATGAGTTCAACCACACAGTGTATGAAGTATCGATCCATTCTCCCTCGTGTGTAATCATGGAAAGGTGAGTTTTATTGGGAGAGGGGATGAAAAATTCCCTCATATGGCAAAATCTTTTTTAGATAGCTTCCTATATTTCTGCGAAGATGGCTTCATTGATACTATTTTTGTTTTAGAGATAACTTCGTGGATTTTGATCATGGATTCTCTGAGGGCAAGAAGAAAGAGCTTCGTAGTCCTGCCTCGTATGGTATGGTGATGGCCTAGTATTCGAGAGTTATCCCCGACCTTGTAGACTGCTATACGATGGCCTTGTATTCGTTCGAAAAACTTGGCCTCGTCGTCGTAAAGTTTTTAACAGAAAAAAAAAATGACAAAGAGAAAAAGGGATAGAGTTTTATACGAGAATTTCTTTTACCCCACATCAATAATAACTGAATTTAAATGAACTTTAAGTGAGATCAAACATGATACTATGATTTAATAGTTTTGAATTCAGATGAAGTTTATAAATTAATATCGAATAATTTTATTTATTTTTTAATTGTAACTCTGTTTCTCCCTTTTTTTTCAGTATTTCTTTTTCTCTCTTCAATTTTGAGGGATAGAAAAACTAAAAAAAATAAAGATATAAGAAAATGGGAGTCAATTTCTCGCACCAAAGCGCGACGTGACACTTTATCGACCGTTTGTCCTCTGTTTGCCAACTGTCGGTAGAAAGGATCTTGCAAAATTGGCATATTGCACCATTCAACTATACTCAATTGGCCGATGGATAGTATTTCAGGGAAGAGGAGCCGGAAATGAGAAACAAGAAGCCGGGCGACAAATTAGATTTAGATAAGGTAAATTACATCTATCTCTTTTGAGGTTTAGTATAATTATAAATACTTCTCGTTGTTTGAAAAATTATAAATACCTTTCTGAGGTTTGTAATTTTTTAACCAAAAGTCTGAAATTGTTTATTTTACCTTTGAATTTTTTTATTAAAATTATAGAAAAATCGACCAAGTCAAATAGCATTATTGCTTCTGTGTAAAAAACTTAAGAAACATATCCCTCTACATTGTAGTCCAAAAAAAATTTAAGAATTAAATAAAAATAATTCAGTGAATAAGGACATTTTGGTCAATTTATCCATAAAAATATATGAAAATAGGTTATTTGTTAGACGGTCACAAATTTTAAGGGGTATTTATAATTTTTCAAACAATAAGAAAATATTTGTAATTATAACAAATCTCATGGGATGTAGATGTAAATTACCCTTTAGATAAAGTTGAAATTACCTGTAAAGGTGAAAGGGGAAATTGTAAAGAAGCGTAATTATTGAGTGGTAAAGCAAACAGCATCAATGGACGCTGCACTTCAACGTGTGATTTCAGCTTGGCAGAGGTCTCCTTCACCATCTCCATTACCCCATGCAATTTATTTTGCATGTCCTGCGTCGATTTATAGCCTCATGGCCGAGTTCCATAATAAAAAAAATAAAAAAAAATTCAAACTTACAAAAATCACAAAAAGCCAGACGACAAATGATCAAAGGGTTGACTCGTTCTAAAGCCAAATCACCTCCAAAACGTAGTTCTACCTTAATTGTCCAACCCTGAAATGATCAATCATTATGCCAATCGTACAGTATAAGTAGTAGATAAACAACAAATAGCAGCATGTAACTCCCCTTAATCATATTGAATTAATAGGAAAATTGGTTCGGTGCGGATAAATTGAATATCAACATTCAACAATATCTTTATCATACTAGTAAGAATCACGTGCATTGAGAGGTAGACCTGTCAATAGGCGGGTAATACCAGACTCGTACCCACTAAAACAGTTAATACCCAGACTCGGACCTAATAGTTTTATATTAGATCCAAATCCGGACCCATACCCATTGAAATAAGTCTTTTGGGTATGGGTAGGGTCTAGACCCTAAAATACCCATGGGTATAGGTATTGAACGGGTAAAATTAAAATTCATTGAATTTGTAAATTTTTTATATATCAATCGACTCAATTTATATGTCATCTAAAATTAGTTAAGCTCGACTAACATATGAAACTGATAAAGTTTGTGTGATTTTGAATTATAAAGCCTCATTAAATTATAGTTGAATGTAATTTCAAATTAATAAGAAATACTATTTCAAAGTTAAAATCTATTTTCATACTTTTTTTTTCCTACCGTTCTTCAATTTCTGTTTATATCTCGAATTTATGTAGATTGTGTAATTGATTAATAACGGTCTAATATTTGAACGAAGTCAAGATCATTATTTATATTACAACGTTGTTTAATTTGAAAATATTAAAAAACTGAATAACTTTTAATTTATTTTATCGATTACAAGTTCATGAAATATTTTTATTAAATAAATTTTATAATATGTTCTGGTGATATTATTATAAAAAAAAATATGTACAATGCTTCATTTAGTTTAATAAATTAATATAGGTGAGACCCAATGGGTAAGACCCATGTTGGACCCAATAATTGTGGGTATAATATGGGTAAGACCCAACGGGTATTATATACGTAGGGTGTGGGTAGGATTTATAAATAATAACTATGGATATTTATTGGGTCCGGGTCCGGGTCCGAGTAGGGTAATGCCCGCCCATCGACAAGCCTATTGAGAGGTAATGGTTATATTATTTAAAAGTTTAATTAAGAAAAAATATAAGGTACTCATAAATTAATTAAAAATATTATTTTAAAATTTAACAAGTACTTTATAAATGAAATATTTTATCCACTAAACTTAATGAATTTGAACTTTTAAAAATTATTGTAAAAACTTTTTATTCAGTGAAAGTTCAAAAGTTAAATAACAATATAACTAAATGAGTTGTCTTATGAATATATGGCTCCGTTATTCTTTTGCTTGTTCGATCTTGTTGGCAGAAAAAATCCTCTTGCTTGGCTTCATGAATTTATTGGGTTATGAAATTATTAATCATCTTCCTATTGCTTGGGTTTTGAATTTAAATGCCATCTTTCTTATTAACCATTTACTATTTCTGTCGTTTTCTCAAGATACAACATCATGTTTCTTATTAAGATTAAGTGAGTTAATTGATGGTTTACTTTTGATTTTCTTCTTTAATAGGGACTATATCCCTTCTTCTTCTTCTTCTTCTTCTTCTTCTTTTTTTTTTTTTTAGAAATAGTAATTTGTATTAATATTAATAAATTAAGACATATCAGTTCAATCTATAAACTCTCATTATAGTAAATTCACATGATTTGGTAGATGCTTATAGGCTCATGTCACTATAATATTTGGAGTTATATTATAAACTAACAAATTAGTTATTTTGAAAAGAAAATACAAATAATGGCCAACTTTATTAAATTAAAAGTTTTTATACTTCAAAGAAAAAAAATTGCTAAATTGTATACATTCTTTTATGTAAAAAAGAAATATACATATATAAAAAGATATTTTTTGCAACGAACTATAACACAAATAAAATAAGAATTCGCATAAAATTTAAAATATGATTAAAAAAATATTAATTTGAGTGAGGCGTTCTAAAAAGGCACGGAGACTCTTTAAAGAACACATATAGTTGAAGGAAGTTAAAAAATTTTAACTTAGACGTGTGAAATGCTTCTAATAATAAATTTATTTTTCACTTTATTTTGTTTTTGAACGTTTGTTAAAAGTGTAATTATATGTTAACTTTTAATTTTTATTATGTCTAAATAATTAAAAAAAATCCATTGAAGGGATTAAAAAGTATGTCCCAATTAAGGAGCCTCGGGTATCTTTGTTTCAATGTTTGAAAAATCATATACGTATAAAAATGAAAAATCATATGTAATGTTTTAAACGTAATACACGAACTTGAATATGTAACCCAATCATGAGAGAATCACTTGCAATCAAAATCATGTCATAAAACTTCAATATTTCCTTTAGGGTAATCTTACTAATGTGTTGAAATATATTGAAGCGTTTCGGTAGAGTTTTGAAATATGTTAATATGTATCTTGAAGATAAAAGAACGTGCCTCTATTATTTTCATGTAATCTTTTTTATTCCTATTTGATGTTTTATAGTATGTGTAATACATATATCTACCAAATATATGTTAAAATATTGTATAGATGTATTGATGCACTTCATTGCTTTACTATAATTTTTTTTTATCTCCTACTGATATTGTATTATGTGTACATTTACTTTTTATAAAAAGTATCATTAAAAGATCTATTTGAAAAACTTATACCACATTCTTGTCGATAGTCAATTAAGAAATAAATAAGATACTACAAGAAAAAAACTTAAAATAATATAATTCTCATTCTAGTTCTTCTATAATTTATATGTTGCTTGTTTTAATATTTATTTTGGACCTTATATCTTAAAAAATTATAATACTTAAATAGTGGTCAGCACATGGTACAGACGTTGGTCGGATGAGGAATGGTGGGTGGCGGTACATCCAAGGTTGCATGATCGATGGACAGACAGACTTGGGTGTCGGCAATCAGTGTCGGCATAGCGTGGGCAGGCTGCTCAAGACTTGTGGGATGGTCGCCAGATAGATGCACACGTATGCGCAGCCCTTGGCAGCACGTGGCACCCATGTGCAAAGACGACCGGCAGGATGCGCGGGCATGGACGAGCTGGACGCCCATGTACCAAGATAGGTTGGTAGCCAGTGCGCACGCAGGCTGATGCAGTAGACCCTCAACAGTACTCGGTAGACTGGCAGGGTGGTGTGGACAGATGGCACCCAGTGTGCGGGATTCCTCCGCATATTGGCTAACGGTTTTCTGCATACGACTGGTAGCGTGCGCACAGGACCGACCGAGCTTGGTGACGATTGGGCGTGTGGTCAGTGCATGGTGGTTGGATGCGATGGCTGAAACAGTGGGCATGTGACTGGCGGTTGAAGGCTGGAAACCGCCAGGAAGCATGGGCAAAAGGTGGGTTGTAACTGACCAAGGCATGTGTGGCATATTTGGGTGGTTATGGGCAATTTTACCTAGCTGTTGGGGGTGTCAATTGCATGTTGTATATACATTATTTAGCCAGGCTTATATGATTCTAGTTTTGAGGGGGAACTCACGTGAGGAAATGTTGGCGACAAAGGCCTTGTATGCAAGTTTAGGGATTCCTTGTAATTTTGATGATGGCAATAAAATTATAAGGTTGGCTTCGACAGTAATGACTATGTTGTTTAATTCATGTGGTTTGCATGCATTGCGTGTGATGTTTGTCTTAACCTTCTCATTCATACATGCATGGGGGCGTGTATGGGCAAGGCTGACTAGCTTGTGGAAAGCTAGTGCCGCACGGGGGACTCAAAAAAAGTTTCGCTGCGTTTAGAACCCCTATGACAGTTGGTATCAGAGCCAGGTTGCAGATGGCACATTGCAGACGGGTGCACTAGGTTTGCGGCTGGTGGTGGCTGAAATGGCAGCTGAATTATTTTTTAAACATGTGACTAAGTATTTTGGTGTGCTCCAAGACATTGTGAGTGATAGGGTCACCAGGTTTACTGGAAGATTTTGGACGACGTTGTTCGATATGATGGGCACTGAATTGAAGTTTTCCACTAGTAACCATCCCCACACTAATGGTTAGACTGAAAGGGTGAATGGGTTGCTGGATGATTACTTGAGACACTATGTGTCGGCAAGCCAACGAAATTGGGTGGAGTTGTTGGATATGGCCCAGTTTTGTTACAACTTACACAAGTTGTCGGCAATGGGCATGAGTCTTTTTGAATTAGCCTATTGGCATCAACCTTTAGCTCCTCATGAGGTGACAGGTCCGAAGACGGCTGGCAAATGCCCTGCAGCTTACCGGTTTGCTAGCTCCAAATAAGAACTGTTAGATGAAGCAAATGACAGTTTGGCTAAAGCTCAGCACAGGATAAAAAAAATGCTGATATAGGAAGACAACAAGTGGAATTCAGCGTTGAGCAACAGGTGTTGCTGAAGCTGACCCCGCAGATTTGGAGGAGAATTAACTCCAAAGTCGTGCATCGAAGGCTGGTTCCAAAAAATATGATGGCCCATTTGAGGTAGAAAGCGATGTGGTTCATTAGCTTATTGTTTAAAGTTGCCGAAAATATTGAAACTTCATCTAATGTTTCTTGTGAGCTTTCTTAAGAAATTTCATGAGGACTTGCTGGACACGATGAGACTGCAGACTCGGCGTGCTCCACCGGTGATCAGAATGGAGTTTCAGAAGAAAGTTGTGAAAGTCCTTGATCATAAGACAATGGGCTACAAAAAGAAAATTCGTTGGATGGAATATTTGGTTCATTGGTCGGATGGGTCAGAGCCAGGGCTACTCGGGAAAAAAGTCTTAACTTGTGTCAGTTTGAAAAAGAGTTGGTTGAACATTGGGCAGCGCAAGAAGGGAATTTGCTACTGACGGGGACGTCGAGTTCTTTTGGGTAAGGGTGGTTTGTAACCCTTTTTTGGGGCAAGTTCCGATGTTGGTGCTGCAGGCTGCGCGCCAGCATGCCCAAAGTTGCCAGCATGGTGCGACACTATTAAGACGGACAACTTGGCTGGGCAGGCTGGTCGAGAAGCTGGTCGGGTTGGCCGAGTTGGTGTCGACAATGTGGCCGGTACCAAGACTGCGGGTTCCAAGTGGTGCATGGTTGTGGCATGCTGGAACAGGCTTGCCACGCATGTCGTATGGGCTTAGTGCGGATTGTTGGGGGCATTGGCCGAAGATATACGGAGTAGGCTGGATGTCGCGTGTGCAGGCAACATGTAGCGTACGGATGGCAAGATGTCACGTACGCGGACGCGCAAGGCATGGAAAATGCGCTCGGGACCGACCGATGCTGACGGTTACTCTTGACGGTAATAGAAAGCGGTTGCAAAACAGTTCCAGGTAGTTGTTGGGACGTGCTGTGAATCATGGGGGGTAGTTGACATTGTCCACAACTGCCGACCACTGTGAGCTGATTAGATGGATTAGTTGGTTTAGTTGGAGTAAAAACTAAATATATAATAAAGTTGAAGGTGAAAAAGATTTGGTTGAACATTGTGCAGCGCAAGAAGGGAATTTGCTACCGACGTGGACGTCGAGTTCTTTTGGTGGGGGTGGTTTGTAACCCCCTTTTGGGGCAAGTTCCGATGTTGGTGCTGCAGGCTGCACACCAGCATGCCCAAAGGTGCCAACATGGTGCGACACTATTGAGACAGACAACTTGGCTGGGCAGGCTGGTCGAGAAGCTGGTCGAGTTGCCCGAGTTGGTGTCGGCAATGTGGCCGGTACCAAGATTGTGGGTTCCGAGTGGTGCATGGTTGTGGCGTGTGCGGACAGGCTTTCCGCGCACGTCGTATAGGCTTACTGTGGATTATTGGGGGCATTGGCCGAAGATATATGGAGTAGGCTGGATGTCACGTGTGCAGGCAACATGCGGCGTGCGGATGGCGGGATGTCACGCGCGTGGGCGCGCAAGGCATGGCAAATGTGCTCGGGATCGATCGATGCTGACGGTTATAGAAAGCGGTTGCAGAGCAATTCCAGGCGATTGCTGGGATGTACGGTGAATTGTGGGAGGCAGTTGACATTGTCCACAACTGCGGACCACTGTGAGCTGATTAGATGGATTAGTTGGTTTAGTTGGAGTAAAAACTAAATATATAATAAAATTGAAGGTGAAAAAGAGTATGGGTAAAAAAAACATGAACAATTTATTATATCAAGTAAATCAATTATTATTTTAAATGATGCAAAATGGACATTACATTAGTTGAATCACCACAATCACATTTATCATGTTGAATAAATTGTAACTAGTCCAATAAATTTTGAAGGATCCTTTCAGACATCCGAACAAATATATCTGTTGGAGAAAATGTCCTCTGGAATCCAGTGGCTGTCTAAACCGACTAGATCAACTTACGCAAATATCTGTCAAAAAAATTCAGAAAGAGAACGAGAGAAGAAAAAAGATATAAAAATAAAAAATCAATAAAGATAAAATAGAGTGCAGATATAAGTGGCAATGACTATGAACTCCTCCAGTATCCGATTTTGACGAAAACCTCTCCCTCGGTTTTGTCCTCCATGGTGGTAAGATTTTATGCTGAAGTTTGAAATGGCAGCGGCAAAAACCTCTGGGTTATCCCTCTCCAGGGATGCAGTGGCTGGTGCTCCGTCTTTGGCCGCTTTCACAGAAAGGACTGATTATAATCGCGTGGGTAATGCAAAACACTGGCTACCCTTATCCTTATCCTCGGTAAGATTTGGCTTAAGAATTAAAGTGAGAGGGGTTTTATCGTCCTCACCGTGGTCCCCTCCCGTCACCCTGCCCGACGTCAATGGCAATAGCAATGGCATTTCAGTTCCCTCCAAAATTCGGACTCAGACTGAGTCCGAGCAGCGCGATTCCATATCACTGCTTAACGAGAGGATTCGGCGTGAGCACTGCAAGAGAGAGTCTCAGTCCTCCAGGCCGGTCATGGACTCGGAAGAGGCCGACATGTATATTCAAATGGTGAAGGAGCAGCAGCAGAGGGGTCTGCAGAAACTGAAGGGGGACAGAAGAGGCGGCACTTCAGGTGCCTTCAGTTATAAGGTGGATCCTTATACCCTCCGTTCTGGCGACTATGTTGTGCACAAAAAAGTTGGCATTGGACGATTTGTCGGTGTCAAATTTGATGTTTCTAAAGCTTCCTCCGAGCCAATTGAGTATGTTTTCATAGAGTACGCAGATGGAATGGCGAAACTACCTGTTAAGCAGGCATCTCGCATGCTCTACCGCTACAATCTGTAGGTTTATTTTTTTTCATTTGCACCTTTACTGAACTCATAACTTGTTAATATTGCTCACTAAAATAGTACGTTGTTATACTTGAAACGTGGTGCAATAGTCAACAGCATAGAAGGATTACAGAATTACAACTACACATTTGTATTTACAGGCAAAATTAGGTTATGATGTATTGCCACGACCAATTATCATAATCAAGTACAAGAAAATTATACAAAGCAATGTAGACACTGATTAACTTTCTGTTTTCTGCTTTCAGTCCAAACGAAACCAAAAAGCCACGAACTCTAAGCAAATTGAGTGATACTACTGCATGGGAGAGGAGAAGGATAAAGGGTAAAGTTGCTGTTCAGAAAATGGTTGTTGACCTCATGGAGTTGTATCTCCATAGACTCAAACAGAGACGACCCCCCTACCCAAAGAGTCCTGCCATGGCTGACTTCGTAGCTCAATTTCCATACGAGCCAACTCCTGATCAAAAACAGGTCAGAAGAATGTATTTCTGTTTTTTGCTTTCAGAAATTATTGAATTGTTGGAAGTTGGAACTTTTCTACCCAAGAGAAATCTTAGTCGACCAGTTTCACTTAATATTCTCCCATGTCACATATCAGATATAAGCCAGAACTTTTATGCATAATAGTGAAGTCTTCTCAGTTTTTCGCTAGGAAGATTGTTGCGCATTTGAAGTATCTCCTCATGTGGCATCTGTTTTGCATCTAAATTGAAAATAGCGTTCATATTTAGACATGTAGCTGGATGGTTGATGCTCATTTCTCTCACAATTTAGATTCTCACCTTAGGCGTTCATGGATGTGGAAAGAGATTTGACAGAGAGAGAAAACCCAATGGACCGTTTGATTTGTGGGGATGTAGGTTTTGGCAAAACCGAAGTTGCACTGCGTGCTATATTTTGTGTGGTCTCAGCTGGCAAGCAGGCTATGGTTTTAGCCCCAACAATAGTGCTGGCCAAACAACATTTTGATGTTATCTCAGAACGGTTCTATAGATATCATAATATCAAGGTCGGACTTCTAAGTAGGTTTCAGGTACGAGAAATCTATGTCCATTTTTTCTGAATTATCAATTTTACTACAGGCATATGCAGGTTGATGTCTCTCAGATTGCCGTCTATGTGATTTCTTCTAAAATTTTCCCCATTCAAGTTCAATTTGTATGAATCAGTTCGCATAAACTTGTGCTTTCGTAATTTCTATCCTTCCATTTAAAATAAAATATTTACCCAATTTAACTGTCAAGTGTCCCTATTTCCTTGTTCAAAATGGAAACTTCATACATTCAGAAAATGCAAAATTGCAAGAAGTACATGCATCTTTTCTCATATCTGTTTTTTGTTCTAACGATAACTAAAAGTGATTTTCCAAGATTCTTATAAGTTTAATACACTACATGGTATTGAAGGTGGAGCCTGTTGCTCCTTGCAAACTTAAGAACGAAGCACAATATGGTCAGAAGTGGAAGTTCCTCTTACTCACACTCTTTCTTCTTTCTTCCAGCAGTTTAAGCTCCTGCAATGTATGTTTTGAGCTTTTATTGGGCAGTGAAAGTAATTTTTAGAAGAATATTTTACTAGTTGGATTTGGAATATGTGATTTCGATTAGCTTGTTTTTTCGCTTTCATTCAACTAAAAGGTAGACTATTTATCATGATAGCATCATTAATATAATCAAACTATTGGAGTTATTCTAGAAAACTTGTATGTAGTATTTTCCCAAATACAGGACTCTATCCTCTTGCCTCTTACTAGATATCAAAAGAATTTTTAGGGTTGGGGGTTAAGGTTTGGAGATATCAAAAGAATTTTTTGGGCACACAGGTTGTGTTTTAGGGTTTTGTGTTGGCTTTGGGGCTTGGGTTTTGGATTTCAAGTTTGGTATGGATTTTGTTTTACTCAATATCCTTGTACGAGTCCACAATCACTACACGCGATGAACCTTGGTTTGGTGAATTGAAGTTGGCCTTAAGTGTAATAGGACTCCCAGTTACTGTGCGCGATCGTATACTGAGGTGCTCCCCTCTGGTTGTTGGAACGACGTGAACCGGGCCGTTTGGGGCTTGGGGTCTAGGGATTTGGGTTAGCTTGGATCTCAACATTTATTAATATTTTTATACCCTTACATATACTGATTGGCTCCTTCTAGCAAATTTATGCCGTGCCTTGTCATGTTAGGCTAGCAGTTCATTACTAACAAGGTCACATTTGTCCCTAAATGTTTGTCTTACAATTTGTTTTACTGCTTTATTTTCTTGAATGCATAATAGTGTGTCCCGTTTCTTGCTCTGCTCTTTGAAGATATGATGTAGAATTCTCTAACTTTTTTTGCTGTGGGTCCATCCTGTTGAATCATGAAGACCAAGTCAGAGAAAGAGACACATCTACAGATGATTAAACATGGTGGTTTGAACATTATAGTTGGCACTCATTCATTACTGGGGGACCGTGTTGTATATAATAACCTTGGCCTTCTTGTTGTTGATGAGGAACAGGTTTCCCCTCTTTCTTCTCTTTTATACATAGCGGACAATTTCATGTTGTCAACTTCATCATTTTGCATTTATCTGTTCATCTTCAATTACGTATAGAGGCCAAAAAGAAGAAATATCTACTGCTAATTTTTTGGTGATGTCGACTTCCGTTTTTGTGATAGCAAAGATGTCTCCTCATTTATCTTCTTCTTGCATATTGCAAATTCCCATCTCAATCACCGCTGGGGCCAATTAACATTTTATAAATTTTGGTTAGAATCACCATTTTCCAGGATATTTGATCTCCTTGATAGTTGAAATGCTTTATAAAACTGAAGTTCTAATTTGGTTTTCTCAATTACCACCTCGCTCATTTAATTTTAAAGCTTCTTGTAATAAGGGTTAAGTTTATTCTCAAACATTTAGCAGGTAATATTGCATTGAGGATTATTGTAATAAGGGAACTGTTAGAGAGATTAAATAGTGAATGATTCTCTTCTCTAACATTGTAAGTTTTTAAATGAGATAGTTATTCAATATGCTATCAGATTGTAAATGAGGTGGTTATTCAAGAGTTAAGACCAAACAGGAGATCCTAAGTTCAAATATGACGTTCACCTATTTATGAAAAAGAATTTCACGTGCTAAGCTTCACAAAAGAATATCGACTACATATATATGGATTTGTTAGAGATATTGAATATTAGATGATTCTCCTCTTATAGTTTAACTTTTAGATATGCATGAGCTGGTCATTGAATAGGAATGATATTTTTACTTACCCACAAAATCACGCTTTTCGCAATACTGTCTAGCTAAATAACAATAGTGCACAATCATATGTGTTTTATGGTCAGCACAAATCCTGGCCGTGTTTGGTTTTGTTTTCATTTTCAATTTTCAGTGTTTCCAAGTGAGTTTTTGTTTTTGTATGGATTTTTGTGTATGAAATGAAAATGTATTTGGGTTAGTATTTTTTATGATAGTTTCCTTATGGAAACAACAACAACAACAACAAAAAAGAAAACGTGATAGAATGAAAATGTGTTTGAATTTGGATGTTTTGTAATAATTTTTGTACAAAAAGACGTGATAGAATGAAAATACGTTTGGATTAGGATGTTTTTGTGATAGTGTTTTATATGAAAAGGGGTAATAGAATGACAATGTGCTTGGATTAAGATGTTTTATGAAGCTATTTTGTACGAAAAGATATAATATTTTGGAATTTATGGTCAAATTCCACAAAAAAAAGGCCCAACCAAACATGATCTTACAATTTGGAATAGTATAGAACGGAAACTGGACCTTTGAAAATGAAACCAAACAAGCCTACGTTTCGAATCTTTCAGTAGATAGGATCTATTAGTGCTTTCACAAGAAATAGAACCATGTACTTTTATCTCCTTCATATGAAGATGGAAATGTATTGCATTGCATACAAGAACATGCGAAGTTCCATTCCCATATCCACGAAAGAGTAACTCGAGTTCAACCATAAAAATAAACATTGAGAAGCCTCTTTCTCCTTTAATGTAGTACATTGGATAAACTAGTAAACTACAGTCTCTAGTCTCAGTTTCTTCAAGCCATGAAAACCAGCCACATAGGGCAGACATCTATTACAAGAACAAACATCTGAGTGAAACCGAAAAGTTGGACAGGAGGCATGGGGGCTACAAGCATGTCAAGCCTGCCCAGCCAAACTACTCCTAGTGCCATCGATTGGCAAGCAAATTACTCCACTCATGCAATATTTAACCCACATCAACTGGTTCGAAGGAAAATAGTGGACTTTTAGCTTGTTAGCATCAACCTCTGACAGAATCATCTGTGAATGATATCAAACTACAAGTAAGCACTCAAGTAAAATCATCCTGATGATAGGAGCAAAAAACTCTTCTAGTAGGAACTTGGCGCCGATCTTACCTGGGATCGCAAATCCAAGTTTGTCTATGAGAGCGGATCTACATATATTAGTGTGTATAAGTGATTTCTTATGTGTAATACTAGTCGACAGGGCCTCACCTTGATTTTGTTACATTCAAATTGATCCTGAACTGAAGCATATAGGCATAGGGATTTATAAAACCTATAGACCTAAACCCTAAAGCCATAAGATAGCAAGTGCCATTAGTCAGTCATTGGCTTTTCTTCCTGAATCATGCCAAAGGCCGTAAGATATCAGTGGCGTTTGAGGTCAGATTACTTGGTGGACGTCTAATGGTATTCTCAACAGGGCTTTGGAGTAGTACTGCCAATCTTTAAATTGCTCACTAAGCTCAAAAGAACATGGTGCACCTTGTGGAGCTCCTGAAAGTAGGCAGTGGCTTTCTCTTCTTTTCGGTGTTTCTCTAAAGCAAGTTTTGAATCTACAGAATATTTAAGGTCTATGTTGTTCAAAGTTCCAATGCTTGTATCCGGTTTTGCTTTCCAGAGATTTGGCGTAAAACAGAAAGAGAAGATTGCTTCACTCAAAACTTCTGTCGATGTGCTCACTCTTTCAGCAACACCTATTCCAAGAACACTTTATTTAGCATTGACTGGGTTCCGTGATGCCAGGTAATCTCATTCAAAATACCAAAATTGATGTGTTCTTGTACTTGATCTACCTTATGAAACCTGCAATGTCCTGTGCCAGTGAATGTGGGGCTGAGATAAGTACAGTGAGATTGATTTTGGTTAAATGAAGAGATAAAGTCCTGTTAATGATGAAATGAATAGAAATCTTGATCAAATCTAGAAGTTTTTGTTTTAGCACTGCATTATTTATGTTGATAAAAATGGACCTATATTTACTGATGGAGCAAATCCCTGCAACTCTGGCTTTTTGACATCCCAAATTTACTTTGGTGGCTATTAATACCTTTTTCATGATTTTATTTGGAAAATATTTATTTGTAATAACTTTCTGGCAAATGCAGTTTAATATCAACACCACCTCCGGAGAGGGTTCCAATTAGAACCCATCTTTCTGCATACACAAAAGAGAAAGTTATATCTGCAATCAGGCATGAGTTAGACCGTGATGGCCAAGTTTTTTATGTTTTGCCTCGTATCAAGGGTAATTCAAATGCAGATGTTTCATTTATTACTTATTCGCATGTCTGCATATATCAGCATTGGCAGAATCATAAGATGTACTTTCCGCAGGGCTTGAAGAGGTTATGGAATTTATGGCACAATCATTTCCAAATGTAGGAATTGCAATAGCTCACGGAAAGGTGATCTTTCTCTACATTTTGAATTTGGTAAATATAATCTGAATTTGTGAGAGGATGAATGGAGGAAAATGTTGTCCGAAGTACATTGTCCGTGAAGGGGTTTCTCATTTCCACCATTCAACAATGGAAGAGGTTTTTCTGACCCATTAAGTATCTGTCCGCAAATTTATGGATAGAAATGTGTATGGATGACTAGAAAGTCCTACCATCCATATGGAATAGGGATGGCAACTGGTCAGGTTTGGGGTAGGTTGTCAAAATACGGGATCCGACCTGCCAATTTATGGATCTAGAACACAGCCCGGACACAAACCCAAACCTTATGCATGAACCTCTTTCACCCTCATTATAATTTAAAACATTAAAAAAATAGTTTTCAAATATAATTTTAGAAAATAATATCATCATGACTTTCTAAGTATGAGAAACTTATATCTTTAAATAATAACCTTTTTTTACAAATTATATGTGCATGTTTTATTTTTTAAGTTTTACAAACTAGTTGCTACTTTCATATATAGTAAAGTGTCAACTAGATTTTATTATATTTTACAATATTATGTTGATTCAAAGAGTATTATACTTGTGATGTATATGCGGGTTTATATGTATTGTACATATAGTTGTATATATTTATTGATATAAAGTATGAATAATAATTTTAAAAGGTACATAAACAAAAGTAGCAGGGTTACGGTTGTACATAAAAGTCAAGACCTGCCTCGAGCCCCGTTCATAATTTCATAACCTCGGTGAAGAGGGGTGGATTTGAGGCGGGTCCAGCTTAAACCCAACCCAATTGCAATCCCTAGTTTAGAACTTGAATGATAACGTAGAAAAAGAAAAAAGCGTCTTTTTTAACACATAAGCAGGAAATGATAGCATATGATACAAAAGTATTTTCCTTCAGTTTTACTCACTGATACACCAAAATCCAAACATAACGAGAGAAGTAGAGAAACAAGAGATAATCAATAATTACACTGGTTGCTTTTTAGTAAGAAGTAGTCTGGCCAGTTTCATTTCATGTCAGACAACCATGTTTCTTGTAACAAATTGGATATTCTAAGAATTTCTTAGTAAGTACTTTGAATTAAGCCATAAATACTACATATACTAGCAACAATAGCCTTGTTACCAAATTTGTTGTTAAGTTTCCTTGCAAGTCATCTGGCGATAAACATGTCTCATGAATGGGGAAAGGTATGCCTAGTGGACTTTTGCCTTCTATAGAGATGGTTGAAGCTTTGTTGTATATGTCATCATCTACCCAGTTTTCATTAGTGAACTCTGTAATATCAAATATAATTGGTGCGTCCCTCCTTGGTTGCTCATTTTTATTCCTTCTCTCAACAGTAAATCATTAATAATTTAGAAGAAAATTAGTTTGTAATGCTGAAAGAATTCTTATGTTTGAGCCAATCTTCATAGCATGAATTTGAGTTTATGCCAATACTCTGAAGCTGAGCAATGAGTATCAGACAAAAAAAAAAAAAATTACGAAAAAAAAGTATCAGATAAAATTGGCAGATATTATTTGAGGAATTACTGAAGGTGGTATCAGTAACTCTTTTATAGTTGCAAGATTGCACACTCTTCAAAACTTTGCTTATCAGTGGTTCAGTGAACTGGATGCTGTAACTCCTAATACAGTTAATGGTCCAATGCTTTTTACGAGTGGCATTTTATTCTCACTGTTTCATTTGCAGATCCAAGTTGCTTCTTGTTTCCATATACTTTGCTTTTCACAAGGCCCTTAAGATGTTACACTTAGTGTAGTGGTGTAGCAGCTTTAGCATTCACAGTGCTGCACTTGTATTGATAAAGGTGTTGTTCTATAATTGCTACTGTATGTCGATGTTTCTTTTTGCAGCAATACTCAAGACAGCTTGAGGAAACCATGGAAAAATTTGCACAGGGACATATTAAGATTTTAATATGCACAAATATAGTTGAAAGTGGGCTTGACATTCAAAACGCAAACACAATTGTAATTCAAGACGTTCAGCAATTTGGCCTTGCGCAGCTGTATCAGGTTTTGCTGTCTGCTCCATGTTTGATCTGTTTATTGAAACTTCCCAAGTAGATAAAACTGGCGATGAAATTATCCTCACTTGACATTTAATGTTATCAAGAGTATTCTTCTTCATCTGCTTGCCACCGAGATTAGTAGTTCATATTCTGCTATGGTTTCCCTTAACCGAAAGCTACTTAATGCCAGTTCAGTTCTTCTTCTTGTTTCTTTCTGGTGTTAAAATTATTTTTTCAGGGAGAAGTTTCTTGGCTGGCTTCTCTCTTTGGACTAAGGGCTTTGGACATTCTGAAGCTGAATATTTCTATCAGCAAAGCATGATCAACATTGAAGCAAAAGATGTACAACCAGTATACTGTAAAATATATCTATCAAATACAGTAAAATATTCATCTTTGACCAGCAGTGTTTAACTCCGGAAATGAACAAAAATTTCTAGGCTACTTTTCTGATACCCTATCATTTGTAGCATGATTAATAGATATTGCTTAAGATTTATGTCTTTATTGTTCAGTTGCGTGGAAGGGTGGGCCGAGCAGATAAGGAGGCTCATGCATTCTTATTTTACCCGGATAAGTCATTGCTTTCTGATCAGGCACTTGTATGTTCCCCTTCAATTCTTCTAGTATCAGTTGTAACAATTTACTGAAATCAACGAATGCAGTTATGCTATCATTTGCTGCCATATTAGTAGATTTTATCTCCCGTGTTTCACCTTTTTCATTTATTTCTGCTGTATTTCTTGTTTGTTTAAACTCAAAATAGCACTTGCACTTTGGCTCTTCAGGAGAGGCTTGCTGCTCTAGAAGAATGTCGAGATCTTGGCCAAGGTTTTCAACTTGCAGAAAGAGACATGGCTATTAGAGGCTTTGGTAACATCTTTGGTGAGCAACAAACAGGGGATGTTGGAAATGTTGGGATTGATCTTTTCTTTGAAATGCTTTTCGAAAGCCTTTCCAAGGTTTGTCGATCCAGTTATATTGTTACGCATAATTTTCCAAGATGTAGTTCTTCTTGTTTGCAAACAAGACAAAGTTTTCATTCTTGTTCTCTTTCTCATATATTGTACTTTACAAGCAGTCTATTCATATTTACATTTTTAACCCTATAGAATAAAAAGAAATTAAATATGAAAGGCATGACACTAGGTCCTAATAATCAGCCCTAAATGCAAAATCTTCCGGTACTCTTAAAAATCCTCTAACAAATATCTTCAGTTTCCAAGTAATCTCCTACTAAATGCTGGTTAACAGTTCTTAATTCTGAAAAACAGTCTCTAGACTGTTTTTGATGAACTTTCTCAACGTACTGCAGATTATAACAATATAGTTGAACTGCCTATAAATATTCTCCAACGGACAGCGTAATCTTTGTTTTTTTGAATTCCCAGGTAGACGAACATCGCATAGTCTCTGTTCCTTACCAGTCAGTTCAGGTATTGCTTACTTGCATCGGGACCTAACCATAAAGTTATGTTTCATGTTACAGTTGAAAGTTGTCTTTTATCTTATGAAACTGAAACTCTGTGATCTCTTTGGTGATATCAATGGGTATTATTGTTTAAATTTAAAGTTCCCTTTGTTATTTCTAAAACTCATCAGTTTATCAGGCATTACCATTTAGTATTACGGCGCTGTGACCAAAAAATGATATGCTATGATGGGTGGAAAAGTATTTGGGTTTGGACAAATGTGCTTTCCGACGTGTTTTGAAGGGTTTAAGAAAGGACTACTATATGTTCATACTTCATCCGCTGCAAGTCTCATTCTTATAGTCTTGGATGACCCGAATTTACTGCGGTAATGTGGTTTACACATAATAATTATGGTGTCTCATCTGATGTTGTAGCATCAAGAGCTTTCGTGGAGAGAAATTTTTAGGAACCCAGGGCACAACTCTAATGCTAGTTAATGTGGCATGCCAAGTGATTTCTGTGGCTTATTTGACTGAGCTGACAAGGGCATATCCTATTCGTATCTAAAAAAGAGGAAACTAGAATGTTCAAAAACTACTATATGATCATCCAAATAAAATTTATTTTTGCAGTTAAGCATGAAAACTAATCAACTGATTGTAGAGTTCTTTGGTTTAGTTGGGCTCCTTAAAATCTGGAGTTGTACTACCACCCATTCATCTTCTGTATTTCACTTCATGGATAAACAAAGGTTATGTTCCTATATTACATAGCTGATAACTGGGAATATTTGAATTCTTTTTGCACTCTGCATTTTTCATTATATTTTCCTGATTGATAGTATATAAGAAATACTTAACCCCACTTATTCTTGTGCCTGCACAGTTTAACATGAATTTGAACCCTCATCTCCCTTCTGAATACATAAATTATCTGGAGAATCCCTTGGAAACAATCAATGAAGCTGAGAAAGCTGCTGAGAAAGACATCTGGAATCTGATTCAGTTTACTGAAAATCTGCGTCGCCAATATGGAAAAGAGCCTTACTCCATGGAAATTTTGTTGAAGAAACTGTATGTCAGGAGAATGGCTGCAGATTTAGGAATTACAAAAATATATACTTCAGGTAAGATGGTTGTCATGAAAACAAACATGAATAAAAAGGTTTTCAAGCTGATGATAGACTCGATGGCATCTGAAATGCACCGAACTTCTCTTGTTTTTGCCGATGGATTAATCAAGGTATGTTAAGACTTTCTTTCTGAACTTAATTACAGACGAGTTAAAAATAAGCAAAAAAGAGTTGAATTCATGTATACAAGTAGTTGGTCTTTTTATGTTGCCATTGCACAAGTCTTTTTAGTTTGGAGTGCATCAACAAAGGTGAAATATAGAGGCTACTTGTACTATCTGTTATGTGAGTTAATTTGTCTAGGATCACTCTGAGAGTCATGTCCACTGATGATTTCCTCTGGTATGTTGACACGGTGGACGTGCTCCTTACATGGGTAGTTAGGTGTGTGCTTACAACATTACTTGCCATGCCTCCTATCTATCAAAAATTTTCCCCATATTTCACATATTTGATTTCTATTGATTTAGGCTGAATTGCTTTTGGAACTACCAAGAGAACAGTTGCTGAACTGGATCTTCCAGTGCATAGCTGAACTCTATGCGGCACTACCGACCTTAATAAAATATTAGTTTGCAGTTCGGCATAGTAATTTCCCATCATGGGAGCGACTTACATTCTGCGATGTTCTTCTATTTGGTGGATCCTAAATTAAAATTCAAGCCCAAAAGCTCTTACCAAACTACAGGTCATCATACAAAAATAGAAACCAAAGGTCGACTACTACAGTGAATCTTGGACTTATTTCAAGGTATGGTGGCATTACTAAAAAACTCCGAGAAAAACATTCTTAATTAGGTATTCTGAATCTGTTTCTTCTTCCTTTTCTCATGATTTGTTGAATGTCTTGGTCTCATGAAGCATATTTCCTCTTCACAGATTCGAACTCAAAGATTATATTACTGTTCCTCCACATCTTTGAAGCATTACCGCATGTCAATAACCGAAAGCAGTTTACTAGTTCATTGAGGCTTAACTTGGTTAGTTAGGCGTGGGCAGTGAAATATCTATTCTTGCTCCCGTGATGTGATGACTTCTTGAAAATTTAATATGGTCAAATCATGTGAAAAGAATTCTCATGGAGGGAGCCACTTGCTTCAGTGGTGAACTCAACTGTTGGGAAACCTCACTGTACACTAATGAAGACAAGTAACATTAGTTTATTGTCTGCAGATATACTAAATAGTTTCTTTTCTTGGGTTGCTAAACACTTGAGTTTTACACAACAGTATGACTCAATATAAATTTGAGTGGACTTAAACTATTGTAATTATTTGAAGTATTAGGTACAAAACATGGATGGTAGAATGATGTTGTAGCCCTTCATACAATTATCTCTATCTATCTATCTATATCTATAAATCATGTTATATTGTCTCCTTTTCCAGCACAATACACATGCTACATGCATTTGATCAACTATTGATGATTTTAGCGTTCCACATATTATCAGGGATAAAAAATAAAACATCATAGAAGTAATTATAAAATTTAAAAATTCTATATGACGGTAAAAGCTAGAAAATAAAATAGAATAAAATCAAAAATTTAAGCTCTTATTCTTTTTTCTGCCCTAAAGATGTGGACATTGCTGAAGGGAATGAAATCCGGAAGTTCACTGGATCAGCTATTGCAGTCAAAAATTGTTGGTATTGTAGCTAACATCACAGTGTTTTTGTTCTCACTTGGTATAAGTACCTGCAACCTATAGCTAGAAGAATATTGAGGTCATTTTTGGTCATGTAGTCCGTAAGATTTGCCTGTTTTATGTGTCAACGCAATGTCTTCATAGCTGGTAAAAGTATTTCCAACTAGGGGCTGTTTCAAAATTTGGAGGCCTAATTCTGGTCACAGTTAATATCTAGTAGTTCCTTTTTCACACTGAGTTCTCCTAATAAGAGCTTGTCTTGGTCTTACATTAGATACCCTTTGCTCATTCAATATCAACAAGGAAGAAGGAAATTAAGATGTTGGTTGTTGCTCCTTGTTAGTTTACAAACTGAAAATTCATTTTATTGGTATTTTTACTCAATTTCATATTATTTGTTTGAATATAATATGTTCATTTTGCTATTATTGTTATTATTATTATTATTTTGTAATTGATGAATCGAATAAAATTTATAATAATTTAATTTGAGAATTTTGAACAATTAAATTTAATTTAATTTTTTCTAAAATGCCTCCTTTTTTAGGGGTTTTTTTTTTAAAGCAAATACTGTCGTGGCGGGAATTTATTGATGATTAAAAGTAGTTCCTATAACAATTCTAAAAAGCTGTAAACAAGGAGTGTTTTATCCGTTTTACAAGCAACATAATATTTCTAAATCTGACAAGTTATAATAAAATCTAACTAATTCCAAAGCTTCTATGTATGAAATTCTATCTCATTACTAAAGTTTATTGATTGGTGCTGTATTAAAATTCTTCTCTTGGCTTCCAAAAACGCAATAACTCTTGTTGCTATACACCATCAGATAGCCTCATTCATTGCCACTCCCTTCTTTCTCGAATGAAAAACTAATGTTGCAGCCCTCCTTCAAGTAATCATTTCAGCAACTTTTACTGCCACTATAGCACTCTCGTCCTCGATCAGCCAAGTCGTTGAATCTCCACGCCATACCTCAAAACATGTCGCCCTCTCACTCCAAATCACCAACTAAACATAGAATGCAAAATACGTGTTGAAGTCTCCTTGTCATAGCACTGTGAATCGCATTTCAACCAAAAGTTGTGTGCCCCAATCCCTCAACATTTTCTACCATCAATTCCAGTAGCATATCTCAACTTTTGCCTCCAATGCAAAGTTGTGTGCCACATATCTCAATGTAGCATAACCATCGTTCTTCCAGCTTCTCGTCCAAGCAGCCTCTCCATTTAACTCTCCAAAACTTACTGCAGCTGCAATGTGTCCTTCCAACTGCACTTGGGCTGAAGCGTCATCCTCGGCGTCAGTTCTGCAGGACTGGCGTTGCAGGTTTAGGGTTTAGGGTTTGGGGTTAGGAGTTAGGGGTCAGGGGTCGGGGGTCCGGGGTTCGGGCTTTCGGGTTCAGGGTTGAGGGGTCAGGGGTTCAGGGTTCAGGGTTGAGGGGTCAGGGTTCAGGTTCAGGGTCAGGGGTCAGCGGAGGATTGACCGACAGCAGTGAAGTTGATGATGTTCTTCTCACTCAAGGCGACTTGATTCTTCTTTGGTGCCATTGAATGCTTAGAAGTGATGATTTGAGTTCTTGCGTAGAAAGAAGAGATGAGGGGCAAGAGATTGTCACTGGGCGTGCCAGAAATTTGTTCACACAAATTTTTGTGTTTGCAAAAAGTAATTACACAGACAAGAAAAAATATGAACCAAATGATATATCAATTTCAGTAAAAAGTGGTTTAAGAGCAATTTGAAGAATTTAAAGTACCCTGATTCTTTCTCTACGAATGTGGATTCAAGGGCTTGTAACTTGTTCTTGAATCGGATGTGTAATCTCCCTCTTGATTTGTAGAAGGCGATCACGTACCACTTTGAAATTTCGTATCAAAACCTTGTAGTTGCAGAGCTTCGTTGTAGGAGAAAGCTTTGGACTTGCTCTTGCTAGATTTTTTGCTTGTGTTGTATGGAGTGGCTTCTTGTCTTGTGCTCCAATGCTTTATGTAAATCTTCACTTGAGTGGTTGGAGGCCCCTTGGCTGCATTCCAGCCAATTCAAGAACCTCTGCTGCGAGATACTCAAAGGACGGCGGCAAGGTACACCGGAGCTCCGGCACCAACACGCTCGGCATATTTGCCGGCCTTGAGAAAACGGGCTATACGACCAACCGGAAACTAGAGGCCCGCCTTGCTGCTTCTCGACTGAGCTTTCTTGGCCGCTCCCAATCCGAGTGTCTTGCCCCGACCTGCCTTCTCAATCTCCCAGAACTTGCAATAAAAAGGAAAAGGGATTGTGTTTTTCTGCTAACGCAGAACCGTCCTACATCTAAGAAATAATTTTTCATGAAAATAGGGGCCCAAATATAATTGAGACGCAAATAAATTAAGAGGCCCATGAGTATGTAGCCCCAAACCGCAAACCATTGCAGTGGCTGCGGGCGCACCAGAAAATCAAGTCCACCAATGCAGTCTGTGGCCACGAAAAAAGCAGCCCACTATCAGCCCAACATCAGAGTTCTAATCAGCAAAAACAGTCCATATGCAAAGTCCTATTTGTCAGCAGAGGAAGCCCATGGCGAAATGAGGCCATCAGCGGCTGCAATTATCCAATCTACTAGGCGGCCCAGAATTCAGTAAGAAATTCAGCATGGGCGGCAGGCTGCTGGGCCATCTGCTGAAATTTTAGCTGGTCGAAATGCGCTGCTAGGCCCATCTACTTGAAGTGGGCGCGCGCACCCTGCTGCCTATTTTTTTAGTGAATAGTGTATGTATAGGTTGCCAATTATTATGATTTGGCCTTGAGCAGGTTTAAATGAGGACCCCGCCCGAAGAGGAACGGACATTTTGTCGTATGGGGTCGATTCTTTTTTGTTCGAACCCGTTTCCGATCCGCCCTTTCTTTTTTCTCCCACTCGCTTCTGTTTTCTCTAAACAAGCACTGTCGTAGGAGAAGACAAGAAAAAAAAAACAACGGTTCAACTGCAATTTACTTACCAAAATCCCCCCATTTTCACACCATCATCCTTCTCTCTCTCTCATTACCATAATTAAATTATTATCAACATTGATAAGATAAATTAATTTTAAAAGCGTATGGATGGAGAATATTAATAAATTCCGCTCCAACTCAGTCATAAAGCACTGACAAGAGCCGGAATTTGAAACCTTAATAGGGATCTCTCTCATCTTTCCTCACGAATCGGAATGGGAAACAATTAAGTGACTTCGAGAAACACTGCCAACATCACCAAGAAGCTGCCCCAGTAGCCAAAGCGGGAGAGACTCCTTGCAATGCCTTTATTATCTTCAAAATAAACGCAGTCCCTCATCTGAGACTCTGAGAGGCGTGTCGCCTCATCCGTCGCCGCCACCTCAAAAAAAGATATCTAGCGGTGTTCGCCATGAACGATGCAGAGAGGAAGAGGAAGAGGGAGCAATGAAGGATTACTCGATATGCAGCTGAATCAGAGGGTACCCTCAGTTGACAATTAACACTTTGGAGGGATCCATATCTGAAAAAGGTAAACTATATTTTAATTGTTCTAAATTTCATTTTAGTTCAGTTTTTTTAAAGTAAATACAAATAAAATCTAAAATTGAAAAACAAAAAAAAAAGTTTCGAGATATAATTCGAGGCAATCTTTTGGATTTTTTCTTTGGCATAAGAGAATAGGAAGAAAGATACACTCCTTAATTTGTACCATTATTTTTTTTTTGTTCTTAATTTTAAAAATAAACGATGCATATACATTTTAGGGGGTAATATTACTTTTTAGTCTCGATATGCCATTTATTTAAAATTTGGCCCCTCATATTTTTGATACATAATATTTTATGCCAACATTTGAAAATTACCATCAAAATGGTCTTCATCGTTAAAAAATTTTGTTAAATCTAACGATTTATCCAAAAGAATTTTGAAAAAGTAATAAACATCAAATGTTTCCCCGCGCATATTAAGTCAAATGAAGTGCAACATAAAGATTGTCCACAAATTTTTCAATTTGATTAGAAAAAACAATGCCATAATTATACCATTTTTTGAGATTGATTAGGAAATAAGACAACATACTTATAACTATAATGTTATAATCCATTTTTTATACACAAACTTTCACACAATTGTCTTAACAAATTAGCAATAGTATTACTTAAAAGAAACAATATTTCAAAAGCATGAGAATTAACCTCAAGCAAATAGTAAATGCCAATAAAAATAGAAAATTAATACCATTAGAAATTAAAAAGTTGTGGCGGATGTGTAATCTTAAAAATAAAACACAGATATCTTAAAATAAAACCAAAATTCATTCCTGTTAATATTGTTGAAGAGAATAATACAAAAGAATATACAAAGCAAAACCATCGATGCAAATTAGAGAAAATAAATTTTATTATTCACCGCGTACTTCTTTGTAGTCAACTTAAACTGCCACAAAAATGCATTGAATGTATACATAAGTTGACATTAAAGGTAAATTTTCATCTATATCAAGTATAATAATATTTTAATATATTCTTTTAAAATATGAACGGCATAATTTAAAATGGAGATTGAAAATTTACCTTAATGTCAATTATGTATACATCAATGCATTTTTTGTGGAGTTAAAAGTTGAACTACAAAGGAAAGTACGCCGTGAATAATAAAAATTTAATTTTCTCAATTGCATCGATGTATTTGCTTTGTATATTCTTTTGTATATTTCTCTCAACAATAATTAACAGAATGAATTTTGAATTTTATTTTTAAGATATGGTTTTTATATTTAAGATACACAATACGCCACATACTTTTTTAATTTCTAATGGGTTTAATTTTCTATTTTATGGCATTTCTATTGGCTTGAAAGTTAATGTCTTCATGCTTTTGAAATATTGTTTCTTTTAAGTAATACTATTTGTAATTTTGTTAGACAATGGTGAAGTTTGGTGTATAAAAATGGATTATATACATTATAGTATAGTATGTTGTCTATTTCCTAATCAATTCATTTGGAAATAATTAGTGCATTGTTTTTTCTAATAATTGAAAATTTGTGGACAATCCTTATGTTGCACTCATTTGACTAATATGCGCGGGGAACAAAAAATTTTTTTTTGGGGGGGTGGGTTTTTAAATTTTAACTTTTTTTTCCCAATTCTTTTGGATAAATTCGTTAGAATTTAACAAATTTTTAACGATGAAGACCATTTGATGTAATTTTCCAAAAATGTTGCACTAAATTTATGTATCAAAAATATGAGGGGCCCAAATTTAAATAAATGGCATAGTCCGAGGGACTAAAAAGTAATATTTAACCCCTAAATGTTATATGCATGTTTATTTTAAATAAGAGCAAAAAAAAAAATGGTACAAAATTAAGGAGTGTATCTTTCTGTCCTATCTCTTATGCCAAGAAAAATCCCAAAAAGAAATTGCATCGAATTATATCTCGAAACTTTTTTTTTTTTTTTCAATTTAGATTGTTATTTGTATTTCTTTAAAAAAACTGAACTAAAATGAAATTAGAAAAATTAAATAATAGTTTACCTTTTTTCAGATATGGATCCCTCCAAGTGTTAATTGTCAACTTGAGGGTACCCTCTGATTCAGCTGCATTGCGAGTAATCCCTTATGCTCCCTCTTCCTCTTCCTCTCTGCATCGTTCCATGGCGAACACCGCTACGATATCGTTTTTTGCAGGTGGCGGGCGACGGAGGAGGCGACTACGCCTCTCCAGAGTCGTTCAGATTGAGGGACTGGTTTATTTTGAAGATAATAAAGGCATTGCAAAGGAGTCTCTCCCCGCTTGGGTTACTGGGGCAGACTTCTGGGTTGGATGTTGGCAGTGTTCTCGAAGTCACTAATTGTTTCCCATTCCCGATTCGTGAGGAAGATGAAGAAGATCTCTATTAAGGTTTCAAAATTCGGCCTCTTGTCAGTGCTTTTATGACTGAGTTGGAGGCGGAATTTATTAATAGTTCTCCATCCATACGCGTTTAAAATTAATTTATCTATCAATGTTGATTAATAATTTAATTATGGTAAGAGAGAGAGAGAAGGAATGATGGTGCAAAATGGGGGATTTTGAAGTAAATTGCAGTTTGACGTGTCTTTGTCCCTACGACAAGAGTGCGTTGTTTAGAGAAACAGAGCGAGTGGAGAAAAAATGAAAGGGCGGATCGGAAACGGGTTCGAACAAAAAAGAATCGACCCGCATGCGCAAAATGTCCGTCCTCTTCGGGCGGGTCGCCTGGCATTAAAACCCTGCTCAAGGCCAAATCATGAATAATTGCAACGCTATACATACACTATTCCAAAAAATAGCAGCAGGGGCGCGGCCCACTTCAGTTAGAATGGCCTAGCAGCGCATTCGACCCAGCGAAAATTCAATCGCAGATGGCCCAGCAGCCTGGCCCTGCTGATTATTTCTTAACTGAATCTGGCCGCCTAGTGGACTGGATAATTGCAGCCGCTGGGCCTCATTTCCCTGGGCCTCCTCTGTGCAAAAGACTGCAATGGACTGTTTTTGCACTGGATTAGACCTCTGATGTTGGGCTGATAGTGGGCTGCTTTTTCGTGGTCACAGACTGCATTTGTGACTGATTTCTGGTGGCCCGCAGACAACTGCAAAATGGGTTGCGGTTTGGGCTAACATACTCATGGGCCTCTTAATTTTTTTGGTCTCAAATTAAATTATTTTTTGGGCCCCTATTTTCAATGAAAATTATTTGCTTAGTGTAGGAGGTTCTGCGTAGCAGAAACACAATCCCTTTTCCATTTTTTTGCCAGTTCTGGGAGATTGAGATGGCAGGTCCGGTGGGCAAAAAGACACTCGGATTGGGAAGGCGGCCAAGAAAGCTCAGTCGAGAAGCAGGCAAGGCGGGGCCTCT